>CM036598.1:15352545-17752545 GCA_020745705.1 Hemiprocne comata
CTTGGTATTTTCTAATGCATTTGTTTTCAGCATTCATGTTTTAGAGATTAAACTTTTCCATTGTCTTGTTCAGACATTACAGTTTGAAAATGAAACAAAGCAAGAGAGGTGCTTTTGTTTAAAAGACATCCGTTTGGTTTGAGACACGTGGCCGGTAAAACTTACTTGGCTCCTTTTTCTACTTCCCATTCCAAGCACAATCATATGATTCTCTTTTTGTGTTACTTTGTCCCTCTACTAAAAAAGGAAGTTCTCCATTTTAAAAAAAATCTTACACATCTTTAAGGCACGTTACATTTCCTGTGGCTGTTGTTTCATTTCAGAGTAACTGTGTTGTCTCTGCTGTTAGCTTATGCCACTTTAAAAATGCAGATGTTTAGTGTACAACAGCACACAAGTAATAAATTGAATGTTTGTTTATAGAGACTCCAGTGTTCTATCTAAACAATAGCAATAAATGCTTTAAACACAGGTAGTAATACATGTAGAGAACAGCAATGTATGCTCTAAACTGTTCTGGTTGGGATTACATTGCCACAAACACTGAAAGGATATTGCAAATTTATTCTCCAGCTAAAGAGATTCCCATTCTAGAAATGGACTTCATGTTCACAAAGGAAACAGGCTGAGGAAGGAAAATGCTGTGCATCTCCTCAATTTTGGAGGGTCTTCTGCATGAAGACAACAATATTATCCTTACCTGATTGGTGTCAGGGGACATGTAGGTCATGCTTCCTATTGCCTAAAGTAAGGAATTAGGCTCAAGAAGTAATAAACAAGCCTGGTTTCTGAGGAGGTGAATGGAAAGATACACTTATCCCAGAGATAAATTTCAACTAAGGCCTCAGAATCACTAACAGTCTCTAGACTCATTGATGTAAGAGCTTGACTTGGTTATGAGTAGATGTGTTCAGGGAAGAGCCCAACTCCAAGATCTGTCTGTAGATGTGGCAGAGTTCTTAAATTTTGTTGCAAATATCGTTATACCACCTACAGATCTTTGTCTCTGCAATATAAACATACTTAATTGTGCTACCTTGACCGAATTTCTGGAGTTGCTTCTTCTTCCAAACACTGTGCCTAAACTCTGCATATACCCAACTTGGGTGGAATGACTTGAGGCCAGCTTTCAAATGCCTCTGGAAACCAGCCACTGGTGTAGAATTCATGAGGCTCCTGCTGATCAAATGCCTCTGTGTACCTACCAAATTTTATTTTGTATTGGTGAGTTTGCATGTGCACTTTAAGATGCTGCTCCTCTTCTCCTGTCCTGATATGTGAGGTAAGATCAGGGAAGATGGTTGGCTTGGCCCAGGGCACTCTCACCATGCAAAAGAAGATACCACATAGGAGTAATTTAGCTTTGGACTTGTTGTTCTTCACTAGTCAAATGTGATGGCCCTTAAGGAATTGTATATGGGGTCTTCAGGTTTGTAGAAGTAGGTTACTGCAGAGAAAATATGTGCACCTTTTACTTTTTTATATATAAAATACGTATATAAATATAATAGCCTGTTCCTTTGTTTACTTAATAGGTTTTAAGGTATTGCAGCCATTTAAGAATTAGTTAGGTTTGTTAATAAGTGGAAGAGGAAGGGAGAAGGAGGTCAGGGCATCGGGATTGTGTGTGGCTGTGTTTAGGAATGAATGCTCAGTGTCACAAATAAGATGGGCAAATTTCTCTGTGCTGACTCTAAAAAGCGAGTAAAATCCATGGTAAAATATTGCCACTGCCCTAATTAAAAATAAAATAAAATAATATAATTTTTAGGTGGATTTATTTGCATTAGACTATGTAAAAAAGTAAAAAGAATTTAGGAAATCCATTGCAAAATGGTTAAGGCAAAGGAACTTAACTATGAAATTCTCTTTGACCAGTTCAAACAGCTTAAACACTATTGACCATTCTTCCACCAGCTCAGTGATGCATGGCATTTTGAAACATCCATTTTCTTTGAAGACTACCTGGGGTTAGCATATCATTACTTGATAGCAGAGTTTCAATTCTAACCCACTGGCAGTGCTGAGCTTTAAGCTGGATACGCTTACTTGCAGGCTCATCCAACCCTACATAATTTTCTGTACATTTATTTTATTGTCAACTAGGAGACAAGCTGAAGAAACTAACTGTTTTCTTTAGAACACATTAACTTCTTTATCACATTAATACTGACTCATATCTTATTTCCCAGTTGCAGTAACAAAACCATTCAAATATTTCCCTCACAGGACAATATCTTTAATAGCTTCTGTGTGTTTCCTATTTTTGGCTGTTTCTGTATAAACAGACTAATCTAATAGCATGCTGAACCATCTATACTTGGCAGAAATTCAGCAACTCACTCATTTCTATGGCAAGCTGGGATGCCAAGGGAAAAAAATCCTCACTTTTATTGCAGTAAGATCTTTCTTAAAGTTGCCTTTTATAAGTGTAATATGACTATCATTTGGGTTACTGCAGCACCTTGACTGAAAAAACCCCCACATTTATGGCAGTACAGGATAAACCAAATAGGAGGGCATTATTCCCTTCACAATGTCCGTTGGAATACATTTACTTAATTTATTCATTCTCTCATGTGCACTGCTTTAAATGGTGGTAAAACACACACTTTAAAATATTGTTGAGAGCCAATTAGGAAGGCTGATGAGGCTGGAGAAACAATCTGAAAGCCACTGGTAAACGCCTACATGTAGAGTCCTCTTGCTTGGGGTATTTAGCCATCCTTGGCAAAGTAAATGTTGTTGTCCCGCTGCAGTGATCAGAAGCTGTGCTGTGAAGCCACTCAGGAAATGTACCCCATCCATTTTAGGGCTCTCATCCCAGTACACCCCCATGGCTTGTGTGGATAAATTGGTGAAATCCATGGTTCTGCTTCTGGTGGCTGCTCTGAGCCTCAGGATAAATGGTTTGATGTTCATTTATTTTGGGGCAATGCTATCTTAAGCAGTCTCAGGCTCCTGCTTCCCTGAGCTGCCCCTTTCATTAAAGTCAGCACTTTTGGATGGTTTATATTTCAGCCAGGTTAGTTTCCTGATCCAGTTCATTGCATGCTTATATAAATTCTTGCACCAGCAAAAACAAGGCAGAAAGAAGTAGCCAAAGACAATAACTATTTAAAGCAGTTCAAGAAGCTTTGGTTGTAGCCACGTATCCAGCTATGGTTCAGTGTCTTTATAGTCACAACAGGGCTATCCCATCATACAGTTCCTGCCTGTACTGGGCTGGTGTTTGTGATAAATATTTGAGCTATTGATGAATGTAGCTATAAAAATGCAAATTACGATAGTTTTCTTATTGTTTTACAACCATATCAGCAGCAAAGCCTCTTAGAGTGAAGTGGGTTTATTTAATTTGGGGCATTTATCAATACTTACAGATTTATCTATGTAATTGACATTTTTATGTTCCTGTCCTTGTAACATTTGGGTGAAAGAAGCTTATTGAAACCACCTAGATCTGAAATCAATGCATCTCTAATACAAAGAGGATCCTTACCTGAATTGGCCTAACTATACAAAAATAACCCACTATTGGACTGTACTCAAATGCACACTACTGATGCCTTACTTTAAAACAGAGAAATATTGAAGTATCTTAGGCTTTCAATTTCCGTGCTTGTTTTTAAACTGTATTTTTAACATTATTTTTGCTACAGTAGGCCAAGTTCATCCCTAATATAACTGTATTGAAATCAGTGGGGAGACTTGTAATTTTAAGAATAAGACACAGTAAAGTGCTTTGCTGGATCAGGGCCTAAAAGGATTAGTACTGTGGAATGCTTGTGGTGGAGGTAGAGGTAACTCCATGAATAAAAGTAATTTTAATTGCACTGGAGCAGTTTGGGGATTTTATTCTACCTCTCAATGAAAGAAATAAGAAGTAGAATAGACTCTCACTGCCAAATATTTTGTATTGTTTTGCAAATATTAAAACAGTAGAAAACTTCTAAAAGTCTGAGATACAAACTCCCTAGCTTTTATTTGGAGGCTTGTGCACATTTTAAAGTAGGTATTTGGTACACAAATTATAAGAGCAATAGTAAGTATTGATTTTTAAGTATAACTATAGTGGCTTTGCACCTAGTCCATGTTTTTCATTAAGACAACAATCTGATACTTTTTCCCAGAGAACTGAAGCTAGCTGATGATTTCTTATTTTCTGTGAAGTAAAATGATGAACAAAGATGACTTTTGTGCTCAGTCTGTTCCTGGTTCCCCAGGAAAACTTGGCATCGGGTGAAATGTCTGGTACAATACCATCTGTTCTCTTCCAGGTGCACCAGAGGTGGGTTTGGGACTATCACTATTCCTGCTAGAATGGATCTGAACATGGGTCTCCAGAGTAACGTCTGTAAGGCCTTACTCTTCAGTATTTAGTACAAATACTTTATATGTGAAATGAAGGGATGGGAAAAACAAAGATGCCTTAAGTTCATCACAGAGGCTCAGAACATCTTAGAGAGGCCCAGGTCCAGGAAGGACTTCATTGGTCCTGGCCTGGAAAACCATCATCTGAATCACATGTAATGGCACATGCCTTCCATCGGTCGCTGCAATCATGGAGTTTTTAGGCCTCAGCAGTTGAACTGGAAAAATACTTGTTGGTTTGGATTGTGGTTTTTTCCCCCCACCTAATTGCAAAGTATTTCACTTATGTGCTTGAACTAAGTACTGACTCTACAGCTCTTGCAATCTACTCCAGGATGTGAACTTGTCAGGTTAAGTAGTACTTGTGTGGGTTAGTGAGTACTTGATTTGGAAATATTAGTGACTTAATTGTTTGTGGATTCAATAAAACTTGCTCTGGTTTTGGATCCTGCTAAAAGCCAGTGTTCCCCAGCACATGGCATGGAGGAACACTGCCCTCTGAGATGAGATATAAAAATCAGGAGGGTGATGGTGAGCTGGAGCCATTCCTGATTCTACAACGCATCCTTTGTGTGAAAAGGTTTTAGCTCAGGTGCTTCAGTTAAATTCAAGCTAGCTAATTGAGTTTTGCTATATAAAATTCCCCCTGTGGTTTCAAGCAGATAGACTAAACTGTAATCAACTATTGTACCGGTTTGTAGTTAATGCTGAGATTCACTGGCACAGGAAAACATTCTCAGTATCCAAAGTTGAGTTATGTGTTAATCCTCTCCTTTTACACCCATTCAGTAATTCATTAAAAGAAGGATGTGTCTGTGCTCATTTCTAGGAAAAACATTCATGAAAATAAATGTTCAGTGCTAGTACTAGAAATGAAGATGACGTTGTAGGTGCTGGGGCACTTGCCTGTGGGCGTGTGCTGCGAAGAGCTTGGAACTGAAGCACTTAGAGGTTTTCTGATGTGTCAGCAATGCTAAGATGTTGCATTTTGCCCGTAATAACAACTTTGAAGGTGATCATCAAGCATTCAGTTGAATTTGTACTCTTCTTTCGAACATCATTTTGCTCAATGATAAAAATCAGAGTTTACCTTCATACAGAGATTTGGCCACTTCAAGTTTTTTCTGAGCCTTGCACATGGCTGTTTGCTATGTGGTCCTGAGGTCAGGCAGTACTTCCCCAACTTTTTTTTTTTTTTTTCTTTTTTGCTTGTGAGTTGAGATCTGAACATTGCTGATTTTTGAGCCTCAGATAAGATCAATTTTCCAATTGTGTAATACAGTACCTGGCTTTTCTGAATGGCACTGTTAATTGTCATTGACTATCATAGAATATGAATAGCACAGCCACTTGACACCAGCTTAATGGTTCTGACTTTTCCATGGTGCCAGGAGTGTAAGGCTAGAGGGGAAAAAGGGTCAGAGGAGAGATAAGAGTTCCTCTGATTCCATTGAAAAAGACTACAGCTTCTATGTCTTTCAAGTGGTACTTGTGAGGGTCACCATTTCTAGGAAGTCACCTTAAAACAAGAAGTGAATCAGAAATTTCTATCCCAAAAGGTCCCTTAGAACAACAACTCCACCTCCCTCCACCACAGGGTTTTTTCAGAGGAACAGGCAAGCAGAAAGAGGCACATCTGCGGTAGCTCAAGGAGAAATGTGGATAGTCATATTGTGGATGACACAGTCTGCTCCCAGAGCAACATCCCTAACCCTGTTAGCCCTAAGAAAGAATCACTCTTGTTTACTCCTGCTTTGTCCAGCTGGGAGCCCTGGGAAATTTTGTGATTCACTTTAGTACCTCTTTTAAGAAAAGCTTCCTGTCCTTAACTACACAGCTCTCTCTGCCTGCTGGGAATCTCACAGTACACAGGATGATCTCCCTAACCTGATCATTGCAGTTCATACCATTCCCAGCCAGGAGGGACAGAGGCCAGGAGAAGGAAGATGTTTTACTTCTCTTCCTCTTTTAAACATCAGTGCAGGGAACAGGCACTTCCAATGTATTAAATACCTGCCATTACTTGTATGGGATGCTAGATTATAACTTTTTATATTATATCTATTATTTAATATAATTTCCCAGGGATTTCTAAACTCCTGATAACTAAATGAGAGGAGTATGTTGCTGTGAAGAAATGTGGGAGAGCTATGTGGTGTGCAGATGGAGATGTACTTTGAGTTCTGTGTGGGATGTTGTGAATGTGGGGCAGGGAAGTTGACCTGTGTGCTCAGCCCCTAGCACTACAGGTGCTGTAGTCACTCTGTGCACACATGCAAAGTTTGATTTAGCCAGAACATGTTAGATTTCTCTTTGCACGTGTTCAGATGAATTGCACACCACAAAACCAAAGTCCTAGACAGAAATAGGAGTCATTGATTTGTCTGTTTGTAGTTCTGATGTTGAAGGGATGCTGTTAATGTGCAAGGGACTGACTCAGCAGAGTAATAAGTATTGGCAATGTTATGGCTTCAGGAGTTCCTGGAGGAGGAACTGCAAAAATCAAACTACATAAGAAGCAGAAAGAAACTCTGTCAGATTGTTCATATAAATACCTGACATGAAAAAAGTGAATCTAGAATTCAGATACTAAGTAAGAAAGTATTAAGGGAGGGAAGGTTCTAGTTATATATACAAAAGCAGTTGTATAAAAAAATCTTCAATTTTCTTGAATCTGATGTTGTATAAACTCTGCTAATGTACAGAATCCACTGTATTTATCAGTGGATATTTCATTGTTGTTAGGATTTGGGGGGCTGGGGTTGTTTTTGTTGTTTTATCATTAAAACTGTTGTTTGGGAACAAAGCTTCCAGAAATGGTTGTCAGGGAAAATTTCTTTATTCTGCCTGATATAAGTTTTCCCAGTAGATTTCTGTTTAAAAAGAATAAACAAAGAAAAAAAGCAAAACAGCAGAAGTGAGAATTAGATATAAATATGACACTAAACTATATCTTTTAATACAAAAGAACTCTTTTTTAATTAGAAACCTGGAAGGACATACCCTTTAATTGCTGCACTTGTAGTTTCTGGGCCATCAATATCCTTGCTTCTTTCATTAATAAAGTGGCAAGTCAAGTACGAAAGCTGCAGGAGTATAATTTTTTCCCTTAAGCTCTACTTAATCAACAGCAGACTTGATCAAACAGAAAAAAGAAAATGTAAATCAGTTGCATTAATTCTGCTGGCAGTAAATAGTAGGAAGAAAGCTAAACATGAAAGAATGCTCATTTTGCAGCTGATATCTGGGGTAGGATTGAACGGAAGAAATAGGTAGTTAAACAGCTCTTTAGATTGTGAGTGACTCGGGGAATACTGGGGTTTATGTATGGATTAGCACAGTGATAGACCCTGAGTAGCAGAAGACGATGACTAATTACCTGACAGAGCAGCACTCCATTCGACTTGGTCATTGAAATTAATTTCTGTTTTCAGGACTGGCAGAAAGCAGCTGCAGAATTTCAGTTCAATACTCAAATTAACTAGGAGTCTAAATTATTTCTTTGCACATACGGTATTAGAGGAGTGGGTTACTAAATTGATCTTGATTTTACACACTGAGGCAAGAATTATTCTGCCTTTTTCATCAGAATTCCATGTCGCCTGAAATCAGGGAATAAAACCAGTGCTATAATAAACTACTTGGCGCTGATTTGAACTCTGACAGATAGTTAACATCTTAACATTTCCTGGAATCCCAGATGAAAGAATTATAAAATAAAGTCTTCTGGGATGAAAGACAATTTTACTACCTACTCCTCTGAGTAAAATACACACAGCTGAACTTTCTCAGGTGAATTCACTTCACAGTTTGAATAGGATTATGCCCAGAAATTAGTTTGTCTTACGATACGTATGTGCTTGGCAATCTGATCTATTTGAAAACTTTACTGGCTTGGATAAAAGAGGTGGGGAAGATGTCAGCTGGCTATTGCTGATGAGCTTGTTTGAATGAGGCATGGCAACAGAAGAAACTCAAACCAACTGCAGAAAAACTCTGCAGAATCTACTTTGTAAGAAAAAACTGCACACACTAAGTGAAGCCATATATCCCAGGATTCTAGAGTGCAGGAATTTTGCCATATTTCCACATTGGTAGCTGACTCATTACATTCATGAGCAGCAATTTCTTCTTTTGCCAGTAGCAAAATTCTCAGAGCTTTTGTCTGTTTACAGGTTTCTCATATTTTAATTTATGTATCCAGCAAAAGTAAATTCTAAATGTTTGTAAAGAAATTAAGTAAATAAATATGAGAAGGAGGAAAAGGCAAGAGTATGAAAATCGGAATAATTATGTAATATTCATGGGTGCATTTTAGCTCAATAAAAATTAGGCAGGAGGGGTATGTGTAAGCCTTTTTTTCAGCACTTGTGCCCCATAGTATTCTTGCTGAATAAATTAAGTTGCTTCCTGCTCTATCCTGTGTGCTGTCTCTCAATAGACACTTGTAGGCAGAAGGATTACCACATAAACCCAGCAGCTTTTATCTTACTGTATATTAGTCCTGTGTGGAATCACTGTTGTAATTGGTCACCTTAGTAACTAAAATGTGTTTTATTTCCTTTGGTGATGCTAAGCCAACACAGCTACGGAAGAATGGATTGGATTTTATTCTAGTTCCATAATGACATTGTAGAGCTAGCAGTTATTTAGAAAAGCAAAAACAAAACCAAAGAACATTCTTTTAGTCAAACACTGAGCAAACTTGATCTGGAGGTCAGCGAGAGACAATACATTGAGAAATCATTTTAGAGAGTCACATTTCACAGTGTAGCACATTGATAATGATTATGAGATTATGTACAATTATTTATTTTATTACCAAACAACATGAAATCAATTTTGTTAAACTGTGAAAACTTATTTTACTCTCTAGTACAGATATTAGTAAGATTAGAATGTCATAACAATATTTAATGGTTTTATTCCCTCCCTTTAAATTTATTTCATTATCCTTTTACTCTTAAGCTTTATTGCTCAGGTATTATATTATCACTTTGCATATGCTTTGTGTTCTATTTTTGCACTCATTATAAACCCTAATATTTTCTTGCATACCAAAACGAACCAAAAGGATCACTAGGCAATGACATGTGGCCTTAGAAATATAGTTTCCCTGTTAACTTAGTTGTTCATATGGAGCTCTATCTCTATGTTGGTGTACCAAGAATCTTGAATTAAATTGCATTTAGGCAATTGATTTGTGCTGGTTTTGCATAGAGTTGTAGGTGTTATTTATGCTTTTATGTTCTGGAAAATTAATATGCCTTGTCTTAATGCCAAGAGTCTACCATTATTACTTTTAGGCAACCATTAATATGAATTCCTTTGCATTGCCATTACAGAGAATGATGTTAATTATGTGCTTTTTTCTTTGATGTGGAGAACAGGTAGTCCTGAGAGTGTGCTAGACTAAGAACTATAATGTTTTGGAAGTGCATTGGTCATCTAAGTTATTTTTTCTTATTTCAGCCTATGGTAGAGGGTATCAATAATGATAGAGCAGATGTTGGTCTGTGATAGTCATGTCTACAACTCACTTGTCTACAAATAGCAAAACAGGGAGAACTCTGAGAATGTCTATGAGAGAGCAAACACAACTGCATTGAGCATCTCTCAAAAGGGAACTCCTTTTGGTCAGTGTCACTTGAGAATTATTTCTACCCAAAGCAGGATTTGAAAGGCTCAGTTCATCTTTGTCATTCACCTAAACCACCCATTCTTCGAGTGTTTATAACTTCCTGTTAAATGACTGATAACATCATTTCTTACATAGAACTTCTGTGTTGCAGAGGATAACCTAAGATGTATAGATTGCAGATATATATTTGCTTACAAGAATTTAGGAAAAAAAAAGTTTCTAGGAAATAGGAGAATTGGAAGTAACTGTGTGAGGAAAGAAGAAAGAAAGTGTAATATTAATTTATTGGCTTCTAAGGAAAAAAGATGAAATTATGCCCTGTACTTCGAGATGCTTGTCCAGCATGGAGTCTCTTCATTTTACTCAGTGCTAATTCAGCACCTCAGGAATGCTCTGGACGTTTTTTTGCTCACAAAATATTTTCTTCTCAGCGTGAGGCTGTTGCCATCGTCAGTAACCTCCAGCGTTCTTGCCAGGCTAGTAAAGCTGAAACACTGCTGCTCAGTGTGGCAGCTGACAACAAGTAGCACTGGTGAGCAATCATAGTCTCATGACCATACACTGCAAGTTGTTTAATTGTCTTTTGCTTGGAGTTAAACAAACTGAAAACTTCAGATGGCAGAGCACTGCTATTTTTCAAGTGAAATTGCAAGAACAGGAAATCTATAAGGAGGGCATATATATCACACATTTGCTCCACTTGCTGCTGAGACCATTATTAATGCCACAATTTAAAAATAAAAGATACAGAACATTAGAGTTTGGAAGGAAATCTCGTTTCCATGAGTTAGATTAATTCTTCTCATTGATAAAGTCTTGAATAGTGTAGAAAATTACAGGCAAATTTTCAGTCTCAAAAACCAAACCTGCTTTACTCTTTGCCACAGTAGTAGTGCTTGGGGAACAGAAGCTGGGATGTCTGGCATGTCTTTACCTTAAATAATGTCTTAAACCTGCTAAATAAGAATACTTAGTTTAGGCCAGATCCTGTCATGGTCACTTGGGCAGGTGTTGTGGCAGAGGTTCCTTGTGGATGGGTTGTTTAAGCTCCCCCCAGGAGCCAAGTAATTAGCATATCATGTCATGTTGAGGTATGTATTAGAATGGAAGTGTGCTTGGGAGGCTGGGTTTCAGAGGTTTAAATCAGAGCTGAGCATTGAGTTCTAGGGCCTTATTCATAATAAATTTTATGTTGATGAAAGGATGTGGAGTGGGTTTCCGTACCATGTCTTCTTGCTCTCACAGATCTCAGAAGAGATATGGACTCTGAACTTTGAGTGGGTTTTTCTTTTCTTCTTCCTTCTTTTTTTTTTTTTTTTTTTGTGGGAGTGGGGTATGCAAACCATCGAAAACAAGGGGAAACTACCTTATATAGCAATTTTAACTCTGCAGTGCTCCTTTAGGCCAAATGTTCATCATCAGTGTAAAATCCTGTAACATCTGGGACTCCAGGACGAGCAGCTATTTAGTATGCCTCAATTAGAAGCTTCTCTCTCAATACCTGCATCTGATGACGTTTGAGTTACTGACGCCACTGGGCATTTGATAAACTCACTGTTCACAAATTAGTGAGACCATTGCCAGGCAATCCTGGGTTTAGATAGCAACTTCTTCACTGCCCTCCTGAGCAATCTCTTAGCCTGTAAATCCCTTCCTTGTGACAGCACTGAAGTGTCACTGCCACAGACCTGTCCTGGCTGGCTTTCCTATAAAGTGGAGAGAGAGGAGAAAGAATGAAAGGTGACTTTAGCCAAACAGCAAATGTGCTCCTAACAAAATGCTTTCAACAGGCAAAGAAACAGTATCTGTCATTGATACAAAGTGAAGTGATTATGTACTGTGCTATTTGTATCATGATTTAGTGGGTTATTTTGTTGGGTTTATGCATGGTAAGGGTTTCTTGTTGGAAAAAATATCATATGGATACAGAGTGCTGTAATGTTCTTGTGCTGCTGTAAATTGTCCGGAGGTTTTGGAGAATTGGATAGTAATGCTGAATGGGCAAGGAAGGGAATGCATGGACACAAGAACACAAATATTTCCCACTTGGCTTTTATATTTAGTACATATGTAGATTTATGCTTAAACAGTAAAGAGACTGAAATTGAATGAGCGAGGCTGTGTAGGGCAATGTGAGTGTAAGCCCAAAATAACTGGCACAGTTATTGCCAGCTCCGAATGTGATGGTTTCATCACAAAAGACCCACAGTACAGATGCATGTCTATGACTTTATGCAGATGAAGAACCTTTTGAAGTGCATAAAATTCAGCTTACTCTTGCTGCCTATGGAAACAGTAAACTGTTAGAGCACCCCACAAATCCCCAAGCCCTCACAACCATTTCTATAAAGTTGCAGTCACTGTGTTAATGCAAAAAAGAACTTTTATCAATATTGTTGGTAATGCCTTATGATTAAAAAAAGCATGTTAAGAAAACAAAGTAGTCTCTGAACTAAGAGATTTATATATATAACACACTTGCATAAATATTTTTCTGAAAAGTGGAGAAAAGTCACCATTTTGTGGCAGGTTAAAAACAGCTCTGTAATTAATGAAGATTTATTGATATTAAAGCACTAGTTCTAAGTGTGTTTACAAGGATCAAATCTTGTATGCAAACACATAGTGCCAGTAGGAACG
Organism: Hemiprocne comata; assembly: GCA_020745705.1. Classification (NCBI taxonomy): domain Eukaryota; kingdom Metazoa; phylum Chordata; class Aves; order Apodiformes; family Apodidae; genus Hemiprocne; species Hemiprocne comata. The sequence continues at coordinate 15,365,198 of CM036598.1, forward strand.
AGATAAATCAAGCAGAGTATGGCACAAGAGAGTCCTGCAGGTAATCTGATTCCCCTTATATTTTAGAATAGTCCTTTCCTTTTCCAAGCCTGTTGTTGTTAGTGTTGTGTTTATGGTAAAGCTTGGCTGCTTTTTTGCAAAGTTAAAGAGAATATTTTTATTTCTATGAAGCAGATGTAATGAAGTTGGCTTGATAAACCCCCATTGGTGTCTTTAGGGAACAAGTAGATTAAACAAGTAATTATACCATAAGGTTTTTAGAAGTTAGTAGATTTAAATACATTGTATGAATCTCATCTTAATGTAGCTTTTTGTCTATAGTGCTTCCTGCCAAAAAAACCTCCTGACAGGAAATAAACATTAAAATAATCTTTAATCCCTTGTCTGGTCTATTACCATTAACAATTGATGCACTTTAATTTTGTGGGATTTTAACTACAAAATGGAATGGCTAAGTAGTGATAATTGGGTTTGGAATTATACGGTCATTTATATCAACAGAAATGCAAGTGGCTGGGAGGGTGATTAATTATTTAACGTTTCCTGGCTGTGGTTCCTATTATAGAATTTTCTGATATATTCTGCTGTGAACAATTATCACCAAATGAGGATAAACAAATCTGTGATGTGAAGTCTTATTTATAAATTAAGCTATGTTTAGAAAATGTCTGTTTCATTTGCATTTTCACTTTCTTCTTGATAGGACTGTCATGATCAGCCGGTTTTCAAGCTTTTCTGCCCTTTCGCTAATTTTGCAGGTTCAGATTTTGTGCAAGAAAAACGTATCTTCAGATGTCCTTAAAATAATTCCTATTCCAAATAAAGATACAGTTTGTACAGTCATGGTAATGCGTTTGCATGTTCTATTCCCCTTTCTTTCCCTAATAATAGAATTAGTGCATGGCAATGTATTAGAATTGGATACAAGTGCTGGCATTAGACTAGATAATGTAGTACCTCCAACTCATGAAGATGTGGGAGAAGAACACTGGTGCTTCCATTCTTAAACAGGGTTCTCCAGCATTTGAACTCTCTTGTCTTTGGTAGATTTGTCTATGAGAGCATTTTGTGTTTTCTCTCTTATGTGGAGACTGTCACTCTGGCGTGTTATGCTTGTGTGTCCTTGTAGATAGAGACAAGCAGAATTTGCAATTCATTTTTCTTTAATTTTCTTACAATATGTTTAGTAAAAAAAAATTATGTGTATGATGCTTCTCTGACAACATAACACAAAGTCATTCTATTAGTACTTTCCAAACAATTTTTCCTGACAGTTGCCCTGAAAATTTTCCCATCCTTAATTTCCATTAAAAACCAAAAAAAAACCACCTCCAATTACTAAAAGTGCCTGAGTTTCTTATTTAAGCAGAACTCCTAACAATCATCCCTGGCAGCCCTACCCAGAAAACGAAATCCAGTTTACATGCTTATATATCAACAAAGAAGGAACAACAAAATGATGATAATTATCATTAGTGCAGTGCCTAGATTGTTAGTCACAGATGAGGACCAGCCATATTAATAAATATGCAAAATAAACCAAAAATATTGTTCCAAGTCTGCATTGCTTAAAATGTGTTAATCAAAAGTCAGGATACAGAGAGATAGAAAGAACAAGCATATAATGATATAATATTAATCAATATGGTAGGCCCTGTTTTAGGCATGATTTTTTAAAATGCCAAATAAAAGATCAGATACCAAAGAAAAGGAGAATATTAATATGGATTATGAAAAAAGATAATGAGATAATATTGCAAATGCTTGTGGGCAGATCTGTAAGAAGAATAAAAGAAAGCATGAAAAGGCTTGTTTGAAAATTTAGGAAGTCATCACTGAAAATTACTATCTTAAAGTTGATCTAGGGTGAGTGTTGACACATTGATAGTGAATTAGGATAAACTGGATTAAACTGAAGCTTTCTGTATAGACAGACTACAGTGTTAGAGGAAGAAAGAATGAATTTGTTAAGAAAAAGTAGGTTTTCTATTAGAGATGCTCAGCATAATGAGTGCAGAAGCACAGAGAAAAGGGGTGAGATGTTTGTGGATTGGGTTGGACCTTTGTGTGGACGTGTAGGACAAAAGCCTTACAGATAAAGAATTACCAATGAACCAGACTGAAGCAGATGGAGAGCAGAAATCAGAGTGCAAATGCGAAGTAGATTCTAGTGAGCTGGCAGTTATGGCAAGTCCAGAGGACTGCTGGGTAACACTGAAGGAGGTTGCAGAAGGGCAGCTGACCAACCACATCCTTAGAGAGACACAACAGCAAGTACAAGCCAAAAAAACTTAATTACAAGCTGAAAGAAACAGACAAGATTATCTTCAAAACCAAGACACAGGAATCTTAACCTTGTTCTTTGCACAGCATATGCGTTAATGCTCCCCATCTGATGGTGCTTACTGGCCTTGAAAGTAAGAGAAAACAGTTTGGAAGAGGCTGTCCTGGCTGGGTCAGCTAGCAATTCTGTGTCGGAAGCCATATTCCCAATAATGCTGAATGACAAGGGAGCTGACGTGGGACACAAGGGGCCACCAATTGCCTTGAGAAGCAATCATTCACAATCAGGATTCTCCATCAGTTGAGCACTCGCTATCCCAGCTGCAGCACTACAGTGCCACAGCAGAACCTAGTCGTGCACGTTGTCTCATCTCCTGTCTTTAATTAGAGCAAGATCTGTGCAGTAGCCAGTCAGTCTTCAGTGACCTGAGGAGTGAGTGACATCCTGGAGAGGAAGCCCAGCACGGCGTGTGACAGCAGCTGGGCTGTGCCTGCTCTCTGCGCCAGGCAGCGCCGTTGGACTGAGGGGGGCAGGAGCCCAGAGCAGGTTGCAGCAATGTGCACAGCTCAGCTGAGAGATGAGGTCTGGGGCTTAGTGAGGTTTTGGAGCTGGTGACTCAACGTACAGTGCTGGACTATGAGAGAGCCACAGTATTAACACTTGCTTTGTGCCAGAAATAGACATGCTCATCAGCTGTTGCAAATTGAATCTAACTCAACAGCAAAGTGTTAAGCATTCACAAACATTGAATTTTATTTGTTTTTAAAATCAAACCTAACGTTGGTTGGGTTTCACAGTCAGCTTTCCCATATTTTACATGACAATGTAAAACAAAGAGGGCAGATCTATAAGAACACTGTGAAATCCTGTGCTTCATTTTTCTTTAGACACACAGCACAAGCATAGTGCAATAGTACACTGGCACTGCTGGTTCTGTGTCATTGTCAAAATCTCGGTCTGAGTCAGTACAGACGATTTGAGACTTTATTTACCTGCACTCATCCAGTGTTTATCAGGTGATGGCCCATTAGTTAATGTGTCAAACTCAGCAATATTTGAGGAAGTGGCAGTGTGTATAGCACATTAACATGTTTTTAGTTCACACTGATGTAAATGACCTGAAATCTAATTGTGTGGATTGCTTATATCTTTTAGCAGTTCACTGCCATTTTTTGCAACTGCTGTACTTGCTGGAAATATATCCCAGGTATACATAAATACAGTATGTGTGAAACCTTTATTTGAGAAGATTAAACTGTATTAACACTGCATGTAACTAATTAGCACATGTTGCCAGAAGAGTGTATTTTACATTTCCAAATGAAATTTCTTTCAGCAGATGCTAATACATATTAGGACATCTGTTTATATTTTCCTTCAGTCTTTTTTTTAACTGCATCTTACTTAAAATACTGTTGTCAGCTGAAATAGTATAGCCTTAAACAATACTTGTATATGTAGTTGTGAACTCATATGTCTGCTTTTGAGATGTCTTTCTGCATAAGCAGATTTTTGTTTTGTTTTGTGTAAGTGAAAGATGTATAAAAAGTTGTTTTGCCTCATTTAAATTGGTGCAGGGATGAAAAAGGCAGAAAGAAGTCAGTAGGATAAAATGTAATGCTATCCCCACTAGGTGAAGTTGTCCAATTATGCCTGGTGTCAGAACTTTTTAACATTTGAATGGCTGGGAGGGGATACTAATTTCAACCTTAATGATTGCAGCTTTAGGAGTCAACATCACAACACTTCACTTACAATTTTAGCACATCTGTCAGCCTGTGCTAAAAAGGAGCCCTGGGCTAGTGGGTGACTGAAGATCCTTTTATCCCTAGAGAGGATTATGTATTCCCTTCAAGAGTGGGAAAATAAAAAGGTTATAAATACTCACCTACTTCACTGCTGCCCACATTTGCCCTGTTGACAAATAGTGACTTTCACATCCTGCTTTTACATTCATAAACAGAAAAATAAATAAAAACTATGTAACTTCTCATTGTATAACACTTACAGAAGCAGTCCATTTATAATGTCACATATCCTATAATACCACGTAGTCCCTAAGCTGGACTTTTTTTCATTTCAATAGATCACATTGATTTCCTGTATGACTTTATCTGCCTAATACAAAGTGAGATTTGTCTGGATTTAGCCATTCCTTATCAAACATTTATGATTTAGCTATTGCTACAACATTTTCTTGTAAAGTCTTTCTTATTTTTATCTTTTCAGGGAGGGTATGAATGTGATAACAGGGCTGTAATAAATCTAAGCCTTGAAAATAAACCATATTTTGGGAAACTGTATGCTGTCTGCTGACAGGGGAGGGGAAGTTTAAGGGGCAGGACAGTCACGCGAGCGAATTGTTTCTAGGATGCTGTGGGCATCTATTAATAAGAATGATTGACTCTTCTGGTGGAGGTTTTGAGTGTATTGAGATTGCAGTTTCCTAGCTGCACGTGAGGCTGCTGTTCTTGAGTTGAAAGACCCAATAGAAAAGAGAGGTTTGCCTAACTAGGCCGAATGTGCAGAGCCATTGTGAGGCTGTAGGTTGAAGAGAAATAGCACAAGTCACAGAAAGGTCATCAGGTTTGTCTTCCCAGTTTATAAAAGTAAAGAAGTAAGATCTCAGTCCTTTTATTTCTGTTTCTTTATCTAGAGGGGAATACAGAAAATATGAATACTGTGTAATTATATTGACTGTGATTTAATTAAATGGGAGTAGAAAGTACACATGAATAGGACCTTTTCTGTATTACAGCTTATTTTAAAATTTTCTTTGAAAGAAAAAAGCTTACTAAAGCTGTCCACTGTGTAACCCAGGTGTTTTAATGTTCCTAACCAGAGCATTTTAACTGAACATTTCCCAAACAACCTCATCATGCTAAAGTAATTTATTTTTCATTATATAATGCTTTTCATTCAGTGATTTCAAAATGCTCTACTAAGTGTGCTTTTTGAAGTGCCAAACTAAGTGTCATATAATGCCAGGGAGATGTCTGGTGGTTTTATTGTACCTACTTTGCAGACAGGTGAATTCAAACAAAGAGAGATGAACAGACACCTTGTGAATGTTCTTTTATTTTTGCCTTCACTTCCGCAATCTGTTTATAGTTAAATTTTTAACCTGCTTTACTGGCTCTGTATTCTGTCCTATCTCCTTATTTTATGTCTCATCTCTAGTGCTGTCAATGACCTCTCTGTGAGTTTCTTTATATAGAAACCTGCTATGCTGTCTTGAATGCACAAGGTCAATAATGATTACCCTCTAACTTTGAAGGGCATCCCCCTTCTCCACTTGCAAACTATATCAAGCCACAAAGTCCCTGCATCCCACAATTTTAATTTATCTTATGAAATTAAAAAGGTATTTTTAATTAAGAAAGGTATTTTGTTTGCAAGCATGTTAAGCCTAGTAAAGTCAAGATATAATAATTTTATTTTTTCATTGCAGAAAAGTAGACTTGATAGTTTATATTTAATTTAAAACAAATCCACATTAATGGAAACATTTGTGTAATACGTTTCAAAAGAAGTAAGCAGGCTTTTCTTTTTGAATACGTAGATGGAAAGCTAAATTTCTGTTGTTCAATATCCAAATGATGCAATAAGAGACCTTATTTATTTTTTCTTTCTAAAGAACTGTATAATGATCTGTGCACACTCACTCCAAATGCTTCAAAGTCTTCAGCATGATCTGTACGGAAATGCTGTTACTACCAAAGGCTGTAAAGGTTACATATAAGGAAACTATGCCTATCTTTTGGAGCCAGTGGTCCTCTAATAATTATCAATAAACAAAGTCAGTTAAAAGAAAGTACAGAAAGGCTAGCAATAACAGAAAGATGCTTAAATTGAATTGATACTATAGCAGGCATTGACCGTGTCATCGCACAGCTTAATAGCTGGAGTACTGGTTCAATACGATGAACTTGGGAAGGTTTTCTTAATGAAAGAACTGATGCTTTCTGCTCAGTAGCAGCAATAGCTTAACTTTTTTAATTACCTGCTTTAAAAGTTTCCATGCTGCTAATTGTAGTACTATACACAACGAGGTACTATATTGGCTAATACCAGAAAATGAGTCCTCAGAAATAAATGTGAAATAACAATAGTAATTTGTTAAAGAAATTCATGCAGATACTTTATTTAACATTAATAAATGCCTACACTGCAATTTATTTTACCTACAAGTAATTCAGAGTTCTCTGCAAGAATATTCTCAGAAAGCTGCTGATTTGCTTTTCAGTGTCTTTTCGATCAGCTCTGCATTTTCAGGATCTGTTGGGAAATATGATCCCCTCCCGCTGCCTCTGTTATTCTAATAATAGAAACCTCAGGAAAAGGCATAGAAGAATAAGCTGGAAGAAATGTGCATTCATGTAAATATCTAGGCATATATAAATTAGGTTTAAAAATTGAATTCACTGAACATGAATAGTCACTTAAAGTGTAACTGGAATTGACTGTGTCATGTATCAGCCTAATAGCTGGAGCACTGGTTCAATACAATGAACTTGGGAAGGTTTTCTTAATGAAAGAACTGACGTTTTCTGTGCAGTGGTTGCATTCATCAGACCACATAGTGTTCATTACACTACAAAGGACTGCCAATGTGAATTGTTAGGATCATCTATTAGGTAAACCGGATAGGGACAAAAGATAGTGGAGGAATGAGAGACTTCAGGACCTCCACAGCATATTTGAAGCCAGACTGCTTTGATGACCTTTCACCAGTGCATTAGCACCTATTCACTGAGAGCTCCCAAGTTCATCCCCTAATTCTGCTAACCAAGACTGGAAAGAAGCCACCAGTAGGTGAGCACACTTACTATCCACTGTTAGCAACTAGGTGTGTGCTCTGTGGGGCCACTATCTTCAATTTGCTTTGTTTAAATACTGTGGAGGTTATTGCACCATGGACACTCTCCAGTTATGCTAATTGGACTCTAAAACCCACCCTGGTTTATGGTGCTGATTTGGAGAGGTGCCACATACTGGGGTTGATTTCTTCAGCGTGGAGATGAGAGCTGTGCCATTGGAAACTGGGAAAACCCAGACATGCTGATTGGCAAGGTTGAGGCTGGAAGGCCCAACGCTGACTCAGGAACAGGCACGTTAATTCAGTGGGGATTTTCATCCTCTCTGTCCCTTGCTTACCTAATGGGAGCATTGTTACGCTGTTTCATAGGGAGCTTAGTGACTGAAAAGAGAGATTTAATAGTAAAGATAAAAGTTTTGCTTCAATTCTCCTAACATCCAGTTATTAAGAAGCTTGTCTGCTCTGTGAGGCAGCATGCTACAAAAGCATTCCCAGTTCACAGACAGGGGTCCCGTTAAAGCACATAACAGGTTTAATTCTTTCCTGTGGATGTTATAGTAAATCTGTCGGTATCATGCACTGGTTTTCCTCCCAAATGCAGTGGAAGTTATGTCAGGGTTACTAGCCTAAAAGTCCATTCCTCAAGGTCACTCCCCTAACTTTATTTCCCACATGTTTAAATGTATTTATATAGATAGGTAAAATATGGTAGCTGCTGCCACATAACCTTGTTTCCCTTGCTGACATCTGCAGTGGATGGAATTGAATATAAAGCTGTTATTTGGGATGGGGACATGAAATGTCAGGCCTGCTTTGAGTGCAAGTGCCCAGTGGCAGTCCAGCACTCTCCCTTCCCAAGCATGGGTCTCTGCTCCTCTACATCACCTGCTACAGCCACCACCACTGGTGCCTGACAGATGTAAAAGGCATAAAAACCCCAAAAAGCACCCCTTAAGTGCTGGAAGTTGCAGTGAATTTTGTATCCAGCAAAAACTGTTTAAGAGGAACTTTTTTGTTGTTTCATTTTTTGAAGCTTGTTGAAGATGCTGTGTGTTTCCATTACAGAACCCATGCTCTGTCTTTAATTCTTGTTTCTCTGTGGACTGTATTTAGTGAATCAGTGACAAGTGTTACAGATTTCTATGGTAACTTCAATACCATATCAGAATTTCAAAGCACTTTACTGACACTGACCAATTAAGATTCGCAACCTGTTAGAGCTGAAAGATGAAAACACATCTTTATTGATAGAAAATACAAGCTAAAGGCTTTCAGTCTGTTTTGCTTGCCTTTTTTCCTTTCTTTTAAAATTACCTAATTAGAAAGAGGTTTCAATTGTACGTAAAGTGAATTGTAAGTATTTGGGCCCATTTGCTATCTGCCAGAAATATTTGGGCTTTTACAGATTTACTCTTGAAAAGTGTACTTTGTGGGAAAGAGAAGTAGGAGCTGGATAGGCCCTTGTGCTTTGAGAAACTGTGTGACATTAAAACTTGGAGAAGTCAGGCCCTGCTGTGCTGCACTGGGACCTGTGAAGCACATGCCCCGAACTAAGCGTATCTGTTTTTTGGCTCTGTAGAGCAGGAGATGCAAATGTTCAAAGGAATTAAAGGCCTGTGTGGAGTAATGCCTCCCACTGCCACTCGCTGTCACAGAACAACAGCTGAAGACACCAGGGTTGCTGGAAATGCTGAAGATACTCCCCTTATATGGGAGGAAAAGCTACATTAGGAGTTTGGAATATGGTAGGAAGCAAGAGGTTTAAAGAATAAAAAGACAAGGTTCTGATTTGTAGATGATCTCACTTGCAAATAGCCCAGTACCTACATAGTTGACAGAAAGAGGTAGATAAGAGCTAGGAGGCTTGTTTGCAAAAACAGGTGGCATCAGAAATTTGCTGAGGACAAGTCCCCTGTGTGATAACAGAGTTCAAGTGAAGGAAATACAGAAGAAACCATTCTGCTTATCTGCCATCATTCCAAGAGTCCCCTGGCTCAGCCCACGCTCTGTCAGTGGCTTGGCCCCAAAGAGGGGAGCAAAGAGTAGTGCTTGCAATAGTGTCACCCATATTAAGATTTGAATCAAATGTATAGTTTTGGAAGTAATAATTGAATATTTTAGATCAATGTGGTGCTGGGATAGTATTCTTTTCATTTATATTGGAAATCAGTGAGCAGTAAGAAGTTTCTCAGTACATGCATTTTAAGCATATTTTTAGCAGTTGCATCTTCTTGGATATCCACTGTAATACAAGAGGAAATAAGTTATTTGCCCAAGATGTTTCCCTGCTGAAAATACATCATAGCACAGCTCTTATTATGCTGTATGCTCTTCCCTGAGCACACAGTGTGTGCACAGGTGACGACAGCTAAAGTGTGAATTGTTACTTGCTACATTTAAAATATCCACAAAATTTATAATTTTTTTTATTAGACTGAAGGTTAAGATATAATTTTCTCATTAAATAAAAATATACTGTTTTAGACACAGAGCTTCCCAAAATTGTATTTGTTTTAATGTTTATAAAAAAAAAAGATTTGAAGACATAATACCAGCCTATTTAAGATTTTCTGCTTCTTGAAGCACAGAGCGCAGGGGTTGATCCTCCATTACACTAAGGCTTATTAATGCCACTCTGCAGGAGTTCTAAGGGGGCTCTTGAAGAGTTTATGCACAGCCTTTACTATGCCCTCTTCCAGATTTCTGGAAGCATTGATGGCTGAAAATGGAGAGGAACTACAGGCCTGTGTTCCCTGTGGCTTTGCTTGGAAATTTTGCTAGGGAAAAATATGAAATGTTTGATTATATTAGGTGTTCTGATGCACAGAGGTCTCTGCTGCATGAGCCCCCCTCCACTCCTGTGACTCTTGGCATGTTTTGGAGACAGTGAAGTCACTGCACTATACTATAAAATGTGGCAGCACATTTTGCACAGACTGCCTACTTGTGGAAGAAGGCAGGTGAAACATGGGGTTTAAGTTTATTTTGCACTGAATTTATTTCTGTTTTCAGTTTTGCACTTAACTAGAAGCACAAACCATACTAGAAGAGCCTTAAGCTGCCATAAGTGACTGGAGAGCCACACTGGCATCATGGCTATGGCAGTGACAAATGACTTAAATCTGCCAGTTTGACTAGCAGGCTTTGACTGGTCTCTTCATAAGATGCCACATGTGCTTTATAATAATAGTAATAATAAATATGTACTGCTCTTCATCATTCAGTGGAAGTGATTGTTTCCTTTGTCCCTTTGCTTCCTCCTGAAATCTCATGGTTTGAAATACTTCTTGTTCAAAATGTGCTGTTCTGGCTCCATGGGAGTAGGGCAAAACCTAAGATCTAAATAAAGTTTTAAGCAATATGAAGCTTCAGGTAACTCAGGACATTCCTACATAACAACTATGTCTTTCCTCTAACATGTTCTGTAGGTGTGGTGGAGAAGGGTATGCTCAGGGCAAAGATTTGCTAGTACTTTTGAAGCTGAATATGTTTACTTTGAATAAGTACTGTAAATTGTCTGTCTGGGGGATGGATTTGTGTGGGAAGTGAAGAGGGTTGGCCGGCTGGTTTGTTTTTTTTTTACTTTCAAAAATTATATGGCAATTATTTTGTTATGGGATTTCAGTAGGAAAATAACAATTTTGTGGAATGGCTTGTTTTTCTCTGGAGCAAAGTTGTTGTCTGTAGCTATTTTTCTCTTAATTAGAGAGGCATTTTTAATTATCTGTCAAGGTCCCCTAGAACCTGGGATAGCTGGTCTTTCTTATGTGCATGTGATGAAATCAAAACAAGTAAGTAGAGCGTGAGTCTGTCACAACTGATAGGAAGTAGAATGAAGCCAAAATGTGAGACTAATTAGCATGCTTGGACTGCAGGGAGGAACGAACCCTCTGTCAGGTGTGATGGCTACACCCTGCTCCTCTGCACTCCCCTGTACTGTGTTTCTGATGCAATTCAAATACACTTGGTGAACTGAATTATACTGAATAATATCCATTAATTCCGTATTTATGTAGTGGAAGTTTTCTGGTGCCTTTAAGTGTGGTCAAGACCCCCAATTTTTTATTAAAATGTAATATTTACTTACCTATTTGCGATTTGAGAAAAAGAATGAGAAATTAAATCTGACTTGCTTTCCCCTTTTCCCGTGTATACACAGCTCCTTCTCCCAGAGGTGGCTCTAGAACCAGGCAGCTTTAGCAAAGCTCAGTCACAAATACAAAGCAGTATTGCTGCAGAAATTCCTGTTAATATTGCATGGTGTTATTGCCTGTTACACGTGGAAAGTGTATCACAGAAGGTGACCAGAATCAGATAGCTTTGAGGCAAATAATTGTGATTGTATGAGTGGTCTGTGTGTGTGTGCTGGTGTGTGCATGGGAGAGGGCATATTGCTAGAAAACATTTAATTGCACAATATCTGTCAGATCATCTCTAACTGAATTAACTGTGCTTGCATAACAAAATCTTAGCACTCTCAAATTGAAATCACTTAAGTGAAATGATTTTGTGGTGTTTAAAAAGCAACAGAAAAACATTCACTAAAGACCATTAAGCGGCCCCAAGCCCCACGTTTCAGTGTTCATCATTTGTACCGATTATGGTGTGACAGCTCTTGAGTTTCCAATGATAACAGCCATCTGACTTGATCTGAGTTCAATGGATTTTCACTAAAATAGAATCATCGCCTTTGTGATGGATAGAAAAAGTAAAGCAATACATCCTGATAAATGCTCTGGCTTTTTTTCCCCTTCCCTTACTGTGACCTTGTACAATCTATAAGTGAGCAAAGCTGAGCCCTGGCCACTGCTGCAACGCATCAGGACTTTGAAATTTAAGTAGCTCTGAAACCCATCAATGGGGTGAAGGGAGAATGGCCTGAGAAAGCGATGGATCATGCTTAGAGGGCTCACAGGGAAACAGGGTAAGCTGAAGGTCAATACGCAGACATGTCCTGAAGGAACGGCTCAGACACTCATTCACATTCACATCTCAAAGCCAGTGCTGCTGTAGCACTGTGAGGAGAGATCAGTAGGAGAGTAAAGTAAAACAAGAATTTCAGAGCATATAATTTCTTCACAGAAGCAAATGGCACAAGGGTACAGTATAAAATAGCTATAAGCTATAGTGTTGGTGCAGTGCCCTAATCATCCCATCCGAGTAGCAAGAAGCAGAACACCATGGCAACGCATTCTTCCCATTACACTCCAGTTGTTTTCAAAGTTTTTCAGTACTGGTGATCGTGAAGAGCATTTAACATTTTTAATATGTCATTGATCATTTGTAACACATTATTCAGCATGACATGAAAGTGAGCTAAACTAGAAGGGATGCAGTCTGAATCCAAACACATGCAGACAAGTAATTAAGGGCCTTTACACTTTGTGCTTTGTATGCATGTACGGGTACGAACAAAACTTTTCCATAAGTTTATTTTCAGCTTCTTATTTCACCAGGGTTTTGTTTTGAAAAGGGTTTGGTCCTAGGTACAGACTGGCCTGGCTGTAGAGAGCTTAAAAATAGGGAGAGAAAAAGGAAGAAAAAAAAATACTAAAATAAAATTAGTACACAAATTTGAACCCGCAGTTACCATGCCTAAAGCAGAAATTGCCGAACAAGTCAAGAGGCTTATTAGCATTTTATGTAAATCAGTTATTACTGTTCTCCACTTCCTTAATTATCCATGTTATTTCAATACAACCCTTTCTTTGATGTCCCAATTCTATATTTAAATAGTGCAAGATTTCTATCATATCCTCCCGCTGAGGTTTGTTCCATGCAAAAAACATGCCAAGAGCAGCTATTTTAGAGACTACTGGGAAATGTTTAATTGGTTAATCCCATTTGAGTTATGAGGGAGTATTGCCACGCACAGAAAACAGAAACATGTAAAGTACTGGCTAGGAGAAGTTTACTAAAACCTGCAAGACTTCCCCTGAAATTTAGCCCTGAAGATGTTTTGTTTCCTAGGTACCCAGTGGGAAATGATTCAAAGGAAAATCCTTCAAACTTCTTTGAAATACGCTAAATGATTGATTCATAGTAGAAATATTTTTGAATTAAAACGCAAAGTCATTTTTTTGTTGTTCTTGCGGTGCAGAAAGGGTCTCTCTTTATATTTGACCTAGCACTACAGCAGCAAAAGAGCAGTGTGTTTCAGCCAAAAGAAAAAAAAGCCACTAGGCTTTAACTAGTTGATAATTGTTACCTGCTGTTGCAAGCAAATGAGTGCTCCTTGGGTTTCCATGTTGTAATGTGATTGCCATCATCTGTATGAGTATTAATCCCAACGCAGAACTGGACATTCTGTGTCGCCCATTAGGGTCAATGCTGCACAAAGGGATGCTTTTAAAAAATTAACATTTCTGTACAGCTTCCAGTTTCCAATTTTGGACTGGAAAAACTTCAGAGCAAAGTGTTGGCAAATCTTCCATTCTCTGTTTCAAACATTTGATCTTTTTTAACTGTTTAAACAAACTTCTTTGGAAAGAGTGAAGGAGATTTAGCACAAGCAATGAATAAAAAAGCATGTGTACTTACTTCATTTAGCTATAAACACAAGAAGTGGAGTGCCACAGCATGGTCAGATGTCAGAGTTCATCTTCATAGATTTTAATAGGAAGAAGTGAAATGGCAAGAAGTTGTTCGCTTGGTTTTTTTGCTTTAATTAATTTTAATTGATAGCATTAATTTCCACATTTGCTGAAAATGTATCAGATTGTATATACAGACAAAGGGAATTGTGTTTGTACGTGAAGCTTGGTAAATAAGAGAGCAATGAGCTGATTAAAAAAGAAATCAACTCTTGTCTTCTTCTATAAATAACATGATTCTTTTTGTACTGATTACCAAACTAAGGTTTGGATTGTCCAGTTGAGAGGGTTTGGTGACAAGTTTTTTCCATATTTGCAGTTCTTGTAAACAGATGTCTCCCTCTTACTGAAGTAGGTTAACTTATTAAAAAATCTATGCTAGAACTGTGGATTGCTGAGTTTCCATCACTGGGAAGTACATTGTTCCAACTCTGAAATTATACAGTCTAAAATCATCATCATGTATTTTCATCAGGATGAAATATCGGGAGCTCTGCTTAGTGCAAGGTTTTATTAATGATGTGCTGTCAGAAGCTGGATGCTCTGCATATTTGCATATTAAACAGCTGAGTGAAGAAACATTCCTTTTATTGCTGCAGGGAATAAATCAGTTTAAAGCAAGTTCTCATCATTTATACTCCTTTCAGCTAAGTCTTCTTTTATTGAAATAAATTGTTGAAGTGCTTTGCTCATTCTTTGAATACTGATGAAATTTACCTTGATAGGGCCTCAGGAAAAATAACATTTTCTTAAAGGTGCAGTGTTGTTCTTTACCTAAGTACCATCTAACTTTTAGAAATTGTCCATAAGATAATTTGTGCACCTCTAGCCAGACAAAATATTTTAGTTACAGACTTGCTGTAGGTATTTCAAGGTGTTTTTGTAATTTTTGTAGTGCTGTCCACCCAGAAATCTTCTGCACAGGGACTTCACACAACATATGAAAGTGAATTGTCTTTATTTTTTAAACATTCATTAGCTGGGAGGCCTTACTGCTGCCTTACATCTGTGCATTGCAGATGAACGTCACCTTCTCTTGGCTGTGTGCTGTCTGTTGGTGGCAGCCTGAGTTTAGAAGTGCAATGTCTGGAAGAACTAGAACAAAGTCAGTAACAAAGAAAAAAGTTCATATTTTATTTCCCGTTCTTTCATCATGCTTGAAATGAAGCACACAAACAAGTCATGAGACCCTCGTTTTCCCAAATTTACGAAAATAAATTATTTTGAAACCATAGTTGGGTAAAAGATGATAAAGAAAAGTTTTATAGTCTGACACGTTTCCAGGCATGAACTAGAAGTGAGCAATAGAAGAAAAGTCATTTAAAACTAAGTGAGCATGTTGTAGGAAGTCAGCTGGAGTTCGGACGTTTTATTTAATGCTACTGTATTACACTGGCTAGCACTGAAATGCTGTCTGTCTGATGCACTAAGCAGCAAAATACTCAAAGAAATTATCAAAGGAAAAATATATTGTTTGTATTCCTACATTTTATTTTAAAAGATTGCAACAGCAAGCCATTATATGCCTTTCTTATGTCATATAAAGTATTTAAAAATATAAATCATTTGTGACAGGAGCTTCTTGTTTTTAAGTGGAAAATGTGCATTTAATAACATGAAAATAATGGCAAAACATCCTCTCCTAGATGTTTGCCAAGTGAACTGTTGCTTTTCATTTATCTTTTATTTTTGGAGATTGGGCCTTGCCGGAATATTTTCAGATACTTAGAAAAATAGTAATACATTGCAGCTGTAGCTTATTTTAATTGGATAGCACTAAGTGAGCTGACTTGATGATAAACAGTGCAGTCAGTGGCTAGTGACTGCACTTCCACTTTAAAGATTATACAGAAAATAAAATCCTTCAAGCTAACATCATAAAGAACCAAGCCAGAGTTACTTTTGGAACATATGTCTGTGTTTGTCTCAGTGGGTGTTATTAGGGATACCTGATTGTAAAGGCATAATGTCCTATAAAGTGCAGTTTGCCTTACCACCTAACCCATCAGAATCTTGATATTAATAAGACTTTTGTTTATTTTAATTATTTACATTGTCATGATGAATTAATAGTTACAATATTTTATGTATCGCGTCAGAGAATTCTCAAGTTCAGGGTATGATTCTGCAACTGGAAATCCTGATAATACTTCTTACCTCTTCAAAGATTTATCTACTTATGTTCTGAGGTGTTATCGCTGTAAAAGGCTGTCATACTTTTGATTTCTTTATTACTATTCAAAAACAGGAGAGCTTTACTTAATGTAAAGTGGGGGTTTTTGAAGCTATATATGATTTTTTTTTCCTGTGATTGAATAGTGAGCCTGACATAAATTCACTTGCTGACATTTGGATGTTTAGAAGGATGATTCGGTTTAGTGGTTAGACCTATTGTATTTCACAGGGGTGTTGTCAGGCTTAATTAATTATGCTGCAGCAATATGCAGTGCAGATTTTTGTGCCAGTATCTTCCCGGCTCTTCGCAGGGAACTTAGAGCACAGGATTGCTATTACCAGCCTAGCTGATATTGCCTCTGTCACCCTGTACACATCTTTAACCAATATCTGATCATCTCTGTTTGCAGGAGGGTATATGTCTTTTAGTAGCTGAGAGGAAGGGGAACCAGACAACCACTATTGACTCAGTTGCTGTAAAAAAAAAAACAACACTGCAAGAAAAATCCCATCCCAGTTTGCCTTCCATCTGCTCCTCTTGCTTTTAAGAATTTTTCCAATAGAAAATACATGATGACTGGACATATTTTATATTTTCTTCTTGTTGTCATCATAGATGGAAACGTCACACTAGAGCATTTTGCCTAACCGCCCCTTGGGAAGTTAAGAAAACTTCCTCGAGTGTATTGTTAGATATTTGTTGTTTGTTTGTTCCTGGAGAAGTTCTGAATGACTCATGCTCTGGGGCATTTACTACCACTATAGGAAAACTTTTCAACAGTGTAAGAGGCTGCAGTGCTTGAATTTGTTTTCCAGATCTTCAGCCTGAGGCAGGCTATAAAATACAGAAAAAGAGAGAGTTGAGATCTGTTTAGTGATGAGTCCGCACCGAGATGTTTTTGTGATATTGAACCATGAACTAGAAATCATCCATTTGTGAATGAGTTAAATATAGGGAAAACACTGCATCACATAATTTGCAAAGAGGTGAAAAATAACAAGGTGCAAAACTCTTCAAAATGTGTTTAAATCGACATCTTTAAAAATTGTCGTTACTTCTGCAAGACAGGAAAAGTACCTGGTTTTAGAAATTAGTGGTAGAAATATTAGCAATTACCTTGAGAATCAGGTGGTTTTATAGGTAACGCCAGTGCCTTTGTTTCTTCTCCTAGCCAGCAAAAAAGTTTCTGTAATCTTCTCTCCTTGGGGAGTCCTTCTTCAGGAGTAACGGGAATGTTTGAGATCAAGTAAACCAAATGAATAATATGTTTTAAATATTTGTCTGGATGTTGCTTTTTAATGACTTCTCAGGTTGTTTCGAGCATTCTTGTGCACTGAGGGTAGACAGCATTTCTGTGCCAGCCGTGTGCTTCCCTGCTGCAGTTCCAGGCGTGCAGCTTCCCTGCAAAGCCTAGGGCTCGGAGGAATGGCAAACTAATCCATCCTGCAAAAAGATTTGGTTATATCTGTGTGAAAATTCAGCACTGTAATTATTATTTTAATTATTGTTTGTAACCTAGTCTGGTTTACCCATCCCTTTAAATGACTTTGAGGAGAAAAAAATGCTCTTAGCATTGTCAATCTAGTCACTAGAGTAAATTGCTTTGCTGGTGAGAACTCCATGGGGCAGGGCGTGGGAGGGGAGGAATTTTGAAAAAAAAAAAAAAGGTATCTCTTGAGAAGCCTTGCCTATCTGACTTGTAGTTTTTAAATGGTGCATTTTGGACACAGTTTATGCCAAGATACCTTTAGGTATTAGCTTTGGTGAGTTGTTACTGTGTTTTTAGATTACACATGGAAAGTATGTCATGCCTGCTGGTATGGTGAAGACAGCAGCTGAATATTTTCATGTGTCTTTGCTCTATGATAATGCTTGAAACAACTTGTAATCTTGAATGGGTGTGGCAAGAGGATCTACACAGGAAAATTCAGGAATTGCTTCACCACATATAGGTTTCATTTCCTCTAACCAATACATAATATTCTCGGACAAAAAAAAAAAAAGGCAAAAAGCCACCTCTAAATCTGCTGTCAAAACTTGGTGTCTTTGTTTCCACCCTAGCACATGCAAATAGGATTCTGGGTGCTCATGCTCACACACAGCTTGGGCTAATCCATGTTGCTACCTGCCATATTCCATAGACATGGATATTGTTGTGGGGTTTGGGTCTCTGAAATAGTGAACATGAGTGGTAGGAGTCTCTGCTTGCAGGGACTGGAGGCTGCTGTGTTTTTGTTGTGCTGAACAGTGAAACCTGGTCGTGGCTGAGTCCTCAGAGCACTAATGCAATAGCAGTGGTACTCTGCCTACCACACAGAACAAAACCTTAATATTGGGAGAATGATGGGCTGCAGGTTTTCAATGCAGAAACATCAACCTGTTGCTGGCACACAAACTAGCACTCTAGAAATCACCAGAGGCCTCTAAATCTCTATAGTGCCCTTGTTAGTAGATGCCTGGGGATTTGGTGTTATTTTAAGATTTTTTGATTTCAGCACTGTAAAATAGGGCACGATTTAACTGAAGGTTAAAATAACTATTATATATATTTAATTAATATCTATTTTCTTCTTCAGCTGTTTATACTGTACGTAAGATCTCTTTTCCAAAAGGATATGTTTACTTTGGCTTCTCTTGAAGAAGCACAACCACGTATTGATTCTATACGAGAAAAGAGAAGTCGTGACTGCCGTGAGTTACTTGTAACACAAGTGTATATATCTCAATTTACCTTATGGTTCCCTGGTCGATACATCATTTAAACTGACTTTTTATTTTCCTTGTTGGCCTTTGATTTCTTATTTAAGTTCTTGAAGGCAGCAATTGAAATTTCTAACTGCAAAACATGTGGACGATAAAGAAGACTTCCATCAAAAACTGCCTAAAACTAACTATGGATCTTGATTTTTGCAATTATTTCACTATATGAACATTATAGTTATTATCATGCCATTAAGCAGAATTCTTCATACTATTATTATATTTAATGTATAGAGTCTCAACATTTTTCTGGTAACTTGTACCAGAGAAACAGATCCCTACCCTTATGTAGGTAGCTATCGTAGCTTCATCTTGGCTCTTAGACTTAGCTGGCTACCAATGCAGGACACTGAAGCAAAGCCAGTGTTTCCTGATTAAGACTCACTTCATAAAAATATATTAATGTTAAAATACATTAACGTTTTAGCCCTATTTTGGAAATAAAGAAAACTTCTGTCTTTAATTTTTTGCTCTGGAGCATCCTGAAGGTGGAACAATTACTTGCTGGACCTTTCTCTTTAGAAAGCAAAAAATTCCCCTAAACCCCCCTTTGCCCTGCTCTCCTTCAAGACCCCTCCTTCCCCTCCAAATTAGCAGTTAAACCATAAAGCTGATCTCTAAAACTTATTTTATTGTGCATTAGAAGGAGCAGAAGTTATTAGCCGATTATACCTACATCAGTTTTTATAAAAATGGAAAGGTAGATGGTGGTATAACTAATGTATAGTTACTCTTTTATGGGACTGAATGGTATTTAAGCAGATCATTTTCTCACTAGACTCAGCTTTCTTTGAGTAGCAGTTCATTCTTTCAGACGTAAGAACTTCAAGAAACCATAAAATCTGTGTAAATTAATAAAACTGTGAACCTGATGCAAGTATATAATGCTTCTATAAAAGTTTTATAGTAAATTGGTTAGACTGTTATTGAATCCACTCAGCACAGATGCTGATGGAAGACTTCCTTTGGTTGCTAATATATTTGATGATCCAAAGTGTATTTATGAGGAAAGAACTCAAATAATATAACTCTCATATTCTGGTTTTTGGGGTAAATATTAATTGTGGTGTATAGTGAAAACACAGGACTAAATTTGGTGGGTTTTTCTTTTCTTCAGTGAACCACTAAATCATCTTTCCTACAACAATGTGCTCTTTGAAAGGCAAACCACCAGTGTTAGGCCCTACCCTGCAGACTCTGCCCATGGTAGGAGGTCTACACTGAGCAGGGCTTGTTTTCCTAGAAGCTACACAGTGTGCTAATGGGTTAAACAAATGCCTTTCAGATTTGGATTAAGCAGCTGACTGAAGGAGGCATTTTAAATTACCATAAGGCTGCAAATTTAGCTTTGAGACACTCAGATGCAATAATAGTTGATGTCTGAAATCTCCCTTCTAGTGATCTGATCTTCCTCTTCCCAGTAGCAGAAGCCAATGTTACTGGATACCCACAGGAACATGCTGAGAGAGCTTTTTTTTTTTTTAAAGAAAACAATATTTGTAACCTGGAGAAATTGAAAAAGAAATCTATTAAGCTTAGCTGCAGTCTGTATTTCCATAATAAAAGAGAAATAATTCAGTATTATAAAAGTTAAATATTTTCAAGCCTTAGATGTGTGTACTCCAATGTGTCATAGGAAACATGGTATTCTTTACATAGTAAAAGGAGAGGAAAAAGAGATCTAGTAGTTGATAGGTCATCAATGGAAGAAACAGAAAGGAATGTATCACCATTTCTTCATGTAAGAGTGAGAGCATTTTTTTCCTGTTCCACTCACCTTTTCTTAGAAAGGAAGAAGAAACAGGAGGTGGTTTTTTACTTAGTAGCCAATGAGTCCATGGAGTTGTATGTCAAAAGTAGTCACGGAAGATGACTCAAAAAAATGGTGATGACCAATTAAGGTGATTCTTAAATAAATAAAAGAGAGAAAAAAAGTTTTAAAGCACTCTTGCATACATCAAACTCAGCTCTGAATTAAAGAGAAGCTGGCTATTTTATTACTCTCTTTCCCTTCTGTCATTCACTTTTCCACAGTTGTGGCTCCTTCACTCAACATTTCCCAGCCTTTTCCCCTCCAGTGAACAATGTTTTTGAACTAAATGCATGTTTCTTTAGCAAACGCTTTCTTTACTGCAGTAAGGCCCAGATCTGTGAGGGTTGAAGCTTGTGAGGGCTGAGGCCAGGCCCTGGGGCCTGGTGCTGAGAGGCCTGTGAGGGTTGAGGCCTGCTCATGGGAAGAGGGGAGATTTAGGTTAGGTATTGGGAAGAAATGCTTTACTCTGAGGATGGTGAGACACTGGAACAGGTTGCCCAGAGAAGCTGTGGCTGCCCCATCCCTGGAAATGTTGAAGGGCAGGTTGGATGGGGCTTGGAGCAACCTGGTCTGGTGGGAGGTGTCCCTGCCCATGCAGGGGGGTTGGAACCAGATGATATTTAAGGTCCCTTCCAACTCAAATAATTAAATGATCTTACAGATCAAGGACCTATGAATTTTTGTGTATCTTAATTAATGGCAAATTCAGTATTTGTTTTTCAGAGACGTTATATTTCAAATGCTAAAGTCTTACGTGTTGACATAAAACTCAGAAAATGAAAAGCCACAGAAATACTTTATATCAAGAAGAGCTGAACAAACGTCGTATTTTTCACTAAAAGGAACAAAAGGACTTTTAAATTTATTTATTTTTTTATTGATCTCCAATTGCTACTTGAAATAAGTTACCTTTTTTTTTTCTGTTATATTTCATGTGGCTTGTGCTTTGGAACAAAGTAAGATATCAGTGTGTGGTCTTACCAACGTAATATACCTTGTGCATGTGAGGTAAGTCCACATGAGAGTTCAAAAAAGGCATAACATTTTAAATAAAAATAAATACCTACGTTCTAGGCACGTAGTTGGCCCACATCATATTTGCCATGACAGCCTGCACTGAGAGACTACTTTAAAAAGTAAAAAATCCCAACACTTTGTGATGGATACGCTTGAAAAGAAATAGAGCTGTTGAAAAAGACACTTAGACATTTAAGTGCAAGAAGCCACACTTGAGCTTTTAGCATACATGTACGTCTAAACTGTGAAAATGTGAAGGCACAGGTTATGATTCATAGGGCAACTGTTTTTTCATACCATTTTTTTATTAGCATATGAAGTACAGGAGCTCACTCCAGGTATTCCCCTTCAGCTTGATTTAAACCCCTGGTAGCTCTCTAACACTAGGAGCTGTGGTATTGTGCCATGTATCAAACCCCTCTACTTGTTATTCCTAAATAGCTTGCTTATACCTTGTGATGAGTCCTTCAGTTTCTTATAAATTAATAAGGCATCTGTGAATATTTGCAAGCAGGTTTTAGAGCTCTGAATCTGTTCCAATACAGAGACTGTTAAAAAAAAAAAAGTGGGAGAGCAGATAAAGCAAGATTTCTTTTCCTTAGAATGCTCTTCCAGTATGAAGCAAAATATTATTAATCTAGACTGCCTGCTACTTTCATTTACCATGTAGCTGCTCATGGGATTACAGGCACAAAGGTTTCATAAATTTCAAATGAAATATGAACATTTGTTGTCAAAATACTGTTAAGCTATAAAAGCTCTGCTAGTAGTCATCCTGCTCTTTTATTGTAACATTTATATCCATGGGCGTTAGTGTGTTCTTGGGTCTGAAGGGGAATTTTTTTTCCCCTCTTTATTTTTTTTTTTTACATGATTTTCATCCAGGTGACAGATAACAAGGCAGGGGATTGGAAAAGGCATACTTCTTATTTTTCAGACTATGGAAAATCCTTTCTGTAATTATGTGGCATTGCAAGGACCTTATCTAAGTAAGCATAGCACCTTAGATGCAGTTGAGCATCTCAGTGCTTGGAGAAGCAGGCATAACCTTTTTCTTTTTTTTATTATTTTTTTCAAAAGGAAAGTGTAGCAATGAGGCTGTCCTGACTGCTGCTTTTCTGTCTTTGTGCTGTATTCAGCCTAGTGGTGCTATTTGACATGGCACTTGTGAGACAGGCATGGGAGAAAGAAAAGATGGAAAGATAAGGGACAGTTGTATCTCGCTGCTGCTTGAAGTAGGGGTGCTTAGAGTCAAAGAGCTGTGGCACTAAAGCTTTTACTTGTGCAAGCAAAACCTGTCCAACTTAATAGTCAATAGGATTCTTCATGGGAATGATACTGTGCATAAATTGTGGTGTTGAACTCTACCTGAAATTAGTGTGAGCTCTTTCAGTGTACGGATACTAACAGGCATGTTAAATGAGTCAGTTCAGAAGTCCAAATACAAAGTCTCTGCTATTAGATATCCAAATTAGAAATTTTTGTTCATAATGTAGCATTTAAAATAGGCTAAAGTATTGCAATTCAACTTTAATAACACATACCACTGACAATCCTATAATCAATACATTTTGCTTGGAATTTCTATTAGAAGATACGTATAAGGTGCTAAAATAGTCATTCATTCTTTTTCCAAGGTATAAGGAGAGTTTCTATACTGTGAAAAACGATTATGACATGTTAAAACTGTGTAATAGTAAGCAGACACTTTTCAGTGCTGATGGGTGAATTCTGGAAATGCTCTATTTATTTTCCCTCTATTGACTAGTTGCATTCAGGCAAGACTGCCAGTGCATTGACTTGGAAAACAACTGAGACTGAACAATTTCAAACCATTGACATTATACTGCTTCATTTGTGAACTGCATTGCTTCTGCATGCACCAGTTACTTTTTTATGGAGTGCTTGCATGTTTAGGAAGCTTTCAAAAAAAAGGAGAGATGTAAGCTAGCTTAGAAAGAAAGCTGTCCATTTTATTGATTTTGTAAGACCACCAAATAAAAAAAGGCTGGCAATTTAAAAAATAAAACCATGTAGCACTTCATAGGTCTGCTCTGCATGCATTTTGAGGCACTATTTAAAAAAAAAAAAAGGAAGAAAAGGAAGAGTTTATGGGCTTAAAATTTCTCCACAGAGGCTATTTTCTGTTCTTGAAAGAGTATAATTTCCAGCTGCTACCTTTAATGCAACTTCTACGAAGTGTTTTGTAGCACCAATATACGGAAAAACGAATGAGAAATTAATTTGCTTCTGAGATTTAATTTGTGTCTGTACTGTCTGTCTCCATCACGCTGATCAAGCTGCTTTGTTACCAATTCACATCACTTCTTACTAACATAATTTCTGCTATACTAGGGTTGGCTTTGTCTGACAAAAAACCTGTTATTGTGAGGAGGACCAGCTTCCACTGAGATGTGAAATAGCAGCGTTCACTGGTAACTCTGAATTTCTGTATCACAAGCAGGACTTTGGGGCTACGTCCTGCACACAAAAATGGAGCCAGGATGGGAGCAGCCCTGGGTACAGCTGTGCTGGGAGCCTCGTGTGGCTCTGTATAGACTCACCACGGGTTAGTCAGTGACCAGTCTCTAAATGAGACTGCCTGATGTTTATTTATAATTATTCCCACATCTGATCTGTTAATTAAGCAAGAAAAAGGGGGGGAAAAAAAATCCTCCTACTGAGGCTATACCTCAGGGAACCCATGGCCTCTGAGATCGCTCCTGAGGCCTACCCTTTCCTAGACTAAGTCGAGAGAAGCAGTGCAATCAAAACACTTTTAAAAAAGGACAGAAAAATACTGTTCCCTCTTTCTTCAGACAAAGACAAGGCAAAGTCACACCAGCATTGATTAGAGCTGCTAAAAGCACACATCTTTGTGCCCATCCTGTGCCCACAGCGTCCCTGCTCTTCTCAGTGATTTGTTGTCAGTGTAGATGTTTGTAATTTAGAAAATAATTCTGCTTATCTTGGTTATGATGATGCATAGGAGCACTTCACACTCTCCTAGCTGCATCACTTGTCTCCTGCTAAGCAGAATAAAATTCAGAGCTGGGTGGAGAAGAAGGAGGAATATGTCTTTTTGTAGCCCAAACTCCTGAGGGAGTTTCCTACTGTGTAAAAATCATCTTTTCTATTCACCTTGAGCGCAAACATGTTTTTACTGTAGCATCAGTTTTACACCCTATGTACTTAGATATTTTTCTTTGCTTTTCTCTGGAAAGAGCATATGATGGACTGTTTGCTTACGCTCTATAGACATTTACATTCTGTTGTATATAATGCATAATCCTAAAGCTTGTTTTTCATAAGAGAATGTGAACCATTAGGTTATCATCTACCCATTTTGAAAAATACCAGGGATCTTTAAATGACAGATTATGAACTTAGTTCTCAGTACGGAGGTTGAACTTAATGCCTGTGGCCGGAAATGAGAATACTGCCAACTTGATCAAAATGGAAGTTATTAATATGATGACTGTGGTTCCAGCTGCACAGACTTTTCACTTCATTATGAGCTAGAGAAATATTTAAACTCCGTAATACAGAAACTCCAAAACGTGTTATCTTTTCATTAATTTACCTGGCTACCTATGAATGATTTTCCTATCTGCTGATGTCGCTTATTCTTTGCATAAGGAAGATGGGGCCCAGATAGTTGTCTAGAGGCTGATATTCCTCAGGTTTTCTATTCACTTCAGTTGCAGCCTTTCTTTCCAGTGGAAGGAAATGTGGGTACAGGAGCATAAAGGAAGATGTGATATGCTTTGCTAGCTCCCTACCTCTGCAACTCTGTTCCAGAAAAAGCCTCCATGTGCTTCAGATGCTCATCATTCACCAATATTCATTCATTTTTTGTTGCAGACATTGACTTTTTGCAGTTAAAAGTCATGGCTTTCTGTCAGGAAGCTTTCATAAGCTTATCGACTGCATTTCCTGGGCAGCGTTTGATATGTTGCCAACGGTCAGATGTTGCATCTTGTTTCTGAAGTGTTGACATAACCCACCTCAGGAGTGACTTGGATCTACATACTAGGAGAGCCACTGGAGCAATCTGCTGCATTCAGAGATCAAATTTTATTTACCTTTTGGCTGTAGATACTAAAAGAACATAATAGTTTCATGTTTTTTTTCTGTGTGGATGAAAACGCATGAAACACAGACTTGACAGTCGGTGCAGCTCTGCTACTGTTTCTGGGTTTGAATTTGCCATGGGGTCTACTTTTGAGTCTTTCTTGACCCTGGAGGAATTTTCCTGGCGGTCAAGGCACGACTAGCTACTCAAGTCTATGCTTCTCCTATGTTAACTCCCCACAGGTATAGTTTTTAGGAATGGAGATTACAGTGGGGCTTTTTTTTTTTTTTTATGTTTTATCGAGAAGAGGAAATGAAGACTCTCGCTGCTGTCATTGAGAAAATACATTATCTCAGAAAAATGTGCTGTAGACTATAACTCTCACCATATGGCTCTTGCTTCATCAGTTTAAAAGAACTGTTTGTGAAATCATGGGCTTGTTTTCTTCTTCCAGTTTTCAGATACTGCCCAGATATGTTTCAGTGCTTCCAAATATTTATATTCTGATAGCCTGCCTTGCGAACTTCTCAAACACGTTATAATGGCGTAAGAAACAAAGGCCATTAGAGAAAGAAAGGGCAGGCAGGAAAGGCAAGTAACATCTTAAAATATGTAGATGTAGGCTGTAAATGTGATTGGTTCGCTGGGACACTCCTTTGAAATATGAAGATAAACTGCCCCTCTGACCTCTTACGAAGTTACATCATTATTTCGGAAGGTTTATCTCTGTGTCATTTCACAGTTTTCTCCTGTTAGTGCCACTCTCTTACTTCACATTAGAAAAAAAGAAAAAAAAAAAAAAAAGCAAGCTAGCAAGGAAGAAAAAAACCCTCTCTGGCTGGTTATCTGACTGTGGAATCCACTGCTGAAAAGACCCTGGCCCTCCTGTTAACACAATACTTTTATCCGGTAATCACAGCCTGCGGGAGACAAAATAACAATTCATCTGGAAAACGAGATTAACTCATTTAAGTTAGGCAGTGATCACAGAGAGAAACACGTTGGTGTTATCTGTCTGAACGAAAGCATACAGATTGGAGGGCCATTCCGGTTCAGAGGGTCCATGTAGCAGGCCCAGCTTGTTGAAAGTAATTGGACCCTGTCAGAGTATGCCTTTGTGAGATATGGATATTACAATGGAATTCTATTAATCTCTGACAAATCCCCTCTCATCTGATAAGGGCTGTATACCTCTGCTCTTCATTACAACAACTCGCCCGTCACTTTTATGTCTGTGCTGGTGGGCACTGAGCCCCTGTGGCCGTGTCACAGGTGAAAGGAGGTGTTGCCCTGTTTTTGGGTCTTTTAATCTGGAGAGAAATGACTACAGTGCTGCTGCTTATTGACTTGGTCACATGTTTAAGACGTTTTTGTTTAGGTTATTCTCAAGAAAAAAAAAAAAGGCTTCTTTTTTCTGCTTAGGTATCCTAAATACCTTTTTCTTCTGTTATCAGAGGTGTCACTGATATGCAGAGACTGAATTAACACCTTTTCTACAGTCTCTGTTATCTAATCTGTTATTTTTTTATGCAAAAACAACTGCATTTTGGCATGTTCTGGAGCAATCACCATTTTTTGTCAGCGTTTGTCAAGCTTCATGTTTTATCCTAAATTCTTCAGTAGTGGCAGTAACTATAGTAAGACCTGGAGCAAAATCTCTAAGGAGGGTGTGGCAAGTTAGGGTGAGAATGCAAGGAAAGAGGAGTTACATTAGTCAGTGTTACTTTATTTATGTCACTCTGTTTCTAGGTACAATTCTTAAACATTTTAGTTGTAATTTGTTTTGTTATCATCCTAGATTAATTTTGCCTTATTTCTCCTGAATGTCACAGCAATTTATCTTGAATATCTGTATTCTGAACAGTTATGCAATTCCCAGACTTTCCCAGGGCAAGCCTGAGAAAGTCGTGTAGAATGAAGGTAAAATAGAATACCACTTATTTTAGGCAATAAAATAAATAAATACAGTGTATGGCCAAGAGGAAGTGAAGAATCCAGGTAAATTTCTGCCTCTGTGTTGTCCACCATCACCAAAGGGAAAGGCAGCTCATGAGTGGAGATGCTTTAAGGAAACTGGGAAGCTGTGAATTACAAGGCTCTTCCTCTCTCAGATACACTTTTGTCTAAACGGTTTTGCCTTCATTACAGAAAAAGATCAAAGGTAAGGCCTTATTGCTGATTGCAAATTCCCATGCCTGACTATGTTGAGCAAAAGATACTTCCTTCATAGAAATTGGGTCCTTTCCTTTCTTGTCCTTCCCTAAGAATGGCCACACACTGAAGGTCCAGCTGTGCTTTCCTTGGAAAGAGTCGTTCATAGTAATGTTGGTAGGAAAATTTTGATAATATCTTAAGAAATATCAAGCTAAGTGTTAACTTAAAGTTGTTTCATTAGCAACTTGGACTGCGTGTGCCACTAAAAGAAGTGAAATACACAGAAGAATGACTGTAAATATGGAAAGTGCTTTTAGTGTTTAAGTCTCCTGTCATTATACATATCATTTTATACAAACACAAAAAGATTTCTGGTGGGTGATATTTCCTGAAATGTTACACAGTACTGCTTTTAATAGATGTTCAAAAATTCATGTTGATTTTCATTCTAAAAACATCCATGTACTTTCACCAAAAGATACGGTGCAGTAAAACCACACAGATTTCTGATTCCTTTTCTGAAGTAGATTGGAAAAATTTTAAAAGTCAAATGCATTCATCCCATAACATCTTAAAATAGAACCTTTGCAATATACCTAAGTCTCCTTCATGGTATTGTACACACATTTAGCAATAGAGAGCAAGAGACAGTGCAAAAGCATTCAGATAAGTTAGATGGAGTTCAGCATTAATAGTTGAAATATCAGTTAGCAAGGGGTATAATAACTTTTTCGTTTCTGGCTTATAAATACAATAATTCCATCTTAGAAAATTCTACTCATTCACTCACCCCAGGTGAGGAATTCCCTTTGATAACTGAGGAGATATTACTAGGTTGTTTTTGGGTTTGGGCTTTTCATGACCATCATTCCTAGTGGCAAAGGCAAGTGCAAGTTGATCTTGCACCTAGACTGCTAAATTTTCCTCATGATTCAGCATAATACTGAATGTGAAAGACTTGGAGTTATCACATGAACTCTGAATTCAGCATCAGAGGCCTTAAAGATGTCTGTGAAGTTTGGGAAGTAAGCATAAAAGAAATAAAATACTGAGTTCTACTTTTCCAATAAGGCTGACGGGGCTGAACACCAAGCAGACCTTAAATGAGTTATGTCACATAAAATTTTTTTCCAAAAATTTACACTCTCTGGTAGAAGGGGAAGGGCTGAAATTTAATATAGTCCAAAGTGATGGCTATGCCATGTGAGCCTGGTGTATGGTGAGGCCTTTAATGCCTTTAGACATGGGCTGAAAGGAATAAATGGGGATCTTTTCCATTCATTAGGAGGGTTGCTGTTTGAACAAGCACAGACAAGAATCATGTGGTGGCACTGGGTCTGCCATGCCTGTCTTGGTCACAAGAGACAGAAATTAAAAAAAAAAAAAAAATCAAATTTTAAAATTAATACCTTTTAAATCTTGAGTTAAGCTTTAAATAAAAGCCTTTGGGAACACTCAATAAATCCTTTTGAAGCTAAAAAGACCTAGAGTGATGTTGAAGTGTAAAACATCGGCTTTTCACAGGTGTCAGTGCTTACAGAAACCTGGCATCTGTGGAACCAGACTCCTAGCTCAGTTAACAGGAGCATTTTAGAAAAAAAGATACTCAAATCTGAAAATTTTTCAGCATTTGCTTATTCTCTCATTGTTTAAATCTTTTGGGTACAATATGTCACCTGTGGAAATTAAATCTCTGTCTGTCCTCCATATTGTATCCTCAGCTAATGCCTAGGAAGATAGTCCTATAATGCATTTGAGCATACATACTTCCTAACTTGAAAAAGTGAACTACATTCTTTATTTTTTGGAGTTTCCTTATCTCTAATTTAAATACGCTCTATGTTTGAGCTACACTTGCACTGCAAGTCCTTTAATGGCAAGGAGATTATAAATGTTATATACTGGCATTTTTTTCACTTGAAGGCTCAATGATGAAACTGCCAGACTGCAAAATTTTTCACTTTACAGAAGGTGATTTGATATACAGCTTTTAGTTTCCCTCTTACAGATATTTATAGCAAAAATATGAAGTATTCAATTTAGTTTGTCTTTTTTTGTGAATGTCCTGTATATTATTTGCTTTGGTACTTGTGTTTCTGATTTCTTAATAGTTATGTCCTAATAATTTGTGTCACAAGCACACTTTGAAAAAGATAAATAGGGAATATTATTGGCATTGTTCATATTCTCACA
Organism: Hemiprocne comata; assembly: GCA_020745705.1. Lineage (NCBI taxonomy): Eukaryota > Metazoa > Chordata > Aves > Apodiformes > Apodidae > Hemiprocne > Hemiprocne comata. Next base: position 15,395,082 of record CM036598.1, read on the forward strand.
TACATGGACTTATATGAGCAGACTGTCCAGCTCAAAGCTTCTCAGATTTCAGACTGAGGCAATTGTGCAGTGCACTTACAGTTTACATGGCCCCAAATTTATTTTTAATGTTTGATTTATTAATCTTTTCAGTCAGGATGGCTTTTGCAGGCTTTACAGTTAGCTGATGTGAAGATCACTATTTAGCTTTGAAAGTCCATCGTTTTATTGATTACTACTTAAATTTGCCTGCTGTCTGCACGAACTGATAAGTTGAGGTCCAAGTTTTGCACTAGGAGAAATGTCTCCTTGGCTCTTACTCAAGTAATTGGTAGTCATGTTGAAATCCAAAGGGAGAATTAACCTAAAAGCATCAAATAAAAAAATCATATTTCCATAATCAGCCAGGAGGACGTATACAATGAATAAGCAAATTCAAAATAATATTACTAAGGGCTCAGACTTAGAGAGGTTGTTCCTTCACTACTATGGTATGAAAGTTGTAATAATCTGCAAGTTCCCTTCTGATAAGGTCTATATCCTCTTCTTGAGGTTGAACTTTCCTTTCCTTCACCTTTGTCCTATGCTTAGCTCTTATTTTATTTTCCCATAGTCAGGTACCTCCCCTTTATGAGCCAGAGTCAGTGAGTGTACCACAAGACAGTTCTATTTGTGCAAGGCCTGGATACAGCAGTCAAGTCAATCGTAGTCATAGAGAATCAAATAGAAACACATGGATTACAGCTAGTTCTGTCAAAGTTGTAAAATTACCAGGAATTTATACCTGAAATAAAAATACGGGGCTGTCATGCTAATAACATGGCCTGTGTCAATTGTTGTTTCCAGCCAGTAAATCATTAGGGGTGGCAGGCTTGCTAGAAAACCTGAACATAAATACCTTTGTAAGGCTGATGAAAACAGCAGATACTGCAATTGTTCCATACACAACTTCTTTTAAAATCCATGTGAACATTGTAAGCAGTTTTCAGCCCAAGTCCCTTCATGGAGTATCCAGTGTGACGGAACAGTTCAAGTTTGACCATCATATGTGATTAGATTATTTTAAGGGATGTTATTAGGTTAAAAATACAGTGATGGAATCATACGAATATTAGTTCAAAAGCTGAGGGGAAATTGCATCATTGCAGTAGGTTAGCAAAGGAAGCTTTTAAATGTGATAATGTGATTATTTGTGCAATGTAGTTCCATTGGAGTATGTTTAATCTTTAATGTAACAGTGATCTGTTTGGTGGCAATACACATAGTTTGACAAATGTAATCGGCACCTATGGAAGAGAAAGAAATGCACACACCTATTAAGAGGCTATCTAAATATATTTGAAGCCAAATTTTAATCCTTTTTTGTTAGCAGTACATCAATCAAATAGTTATTTACAGGGATATTTTTTTCTTCAGTGAAACAGTGTGTGTGCCTTCGTTGTTCTTGATTTTGTTCATTTTAAGCACGTTTTCACTAAAATGTTCTACTTCAAGCTCGTCTCAATTCAATTTGAAGTGAAAGGTTTCTGAGTTTGGGTAATTTACATATAAAAGCTTTACTGTACATTTTATAAAATTACTGTGTTCAGAAAACAACCATTTCTATTTAACAATATTGTTATTCCACAAGCTGGGTTGCTTTCCCCACTGTCTTTTGCTTTTACTAACAATATTTGTTCTTGTCTTAATTTTAAATTGTTACTGCCTGAAAATTTATAACTTCCCCCTTTTCTCTCCTACTACGCTGAAATAACTTGAGACCTCCTGTGATTTGTGATGTAAGAAGATTAAAAATGTTTCTTTTGTCAGGGCAGGAGTGACACGCATGCAGTTCTTTTGAGACTCTCCTCTTTTGTTTTATTTATATAAGTGATAATTGTTGATGGCAATTTTGAACTAAAAATCATTACACTCTGTACTGAATTTTAAAATGAGTGTTTGCATTTTATTGGTTTTTTGTAAATCCCTAGCAACCAGTTGAATAGTCTATTATATCTTGTAGAAGAATATGGGAACATAGGCAGTATTTACAAATAGCATGTTTGTAATGAGAGGCAGCTGAGGCTGGTTCAGGTTGGGCCTTGGATCAAAATGAGATCTGACCATATAAAGGTACACAGAGATGTGTAATGGTGTTAAAAGGTGATCTGCTACTAGAAATCTGTGCATTTTAACTGTTCATTTTAATTCAGGAATTAGTCTATAAAGGTTCACCAGTAGCATTACAAACCAGTTTGCAATGGTTTACTCTTCAATTACAGTAATTAATTCATTCTGAGGACAATAAACATTTATTTTATAGAAGATCCATAAAGTTACTTTGGATTTAATTTGCTGTTCTTTGGAAATATTGAGTATAAAGCTTTATTTCTAACATTAAGGCTACTTGTTGCTGGATGTTTTTCCTAGAGCAAAAAGCAAATGACAAATAATGTTTGCTGACAAATTTTTCGAAGTTGTGCTTATCACCCCTGCATTTATGTGTAATCTTATGAAGAAGTAGAGATGAAGGTTGCTAGTGCTCAGGTAGTATTCAGCATGTTCAACTGGCATTTAGACTAGGATAATCAAAGACACCACTTTATAGCTATGTACCACAAATAGCAGTTGATGTGGATGTTCTGTGGATCATACACAGCTGCCAAAATGCTATTAAATACAACAATTTTTGGGACTGCAGGGACTTCAATAGGATTTGGACATATCTTTTAGAGTCTTAGAGTGATTTATGAATTTGTTTTGGTTAGTAGAATTAAAAGCATTTAAGATCAATTAAGTCAGATTTCTAAGTCAAATTTATCCAATACTCTGCATTTATACATTTAAAGAAAAGCTAAGTGCAGTTATCAGCTGGGGTGGTGTTGGTTCCCTTAAAGATGAGGCAGCACTTTTCTGCATTGAAATCTCTGTACATGCAGGTTTTCTCATAAAGTGGAAATTGTCTTTGCATGTTTTTAAACTATTCAGTTACAGAAGTATTTATTTATGTATTTATTTAACTGTAGTTTTAAGGGGAGGGGTGGGGTGTGATATCAAGAGAAGTATGCTGAGAAGGGGAGCCAGATCATATCTTAGTATTCTGCAACATGTATCATTGCCTCCAAGCATACCAACTATTCCTTCCTATCTGATGATAACCCTCTGCCCCAAAAAATCACAAACTTTCTGCTCTCTCTAATTCTGTTGTCTTAGTTGCTGAAACAGCATCTATGTATTTTACTTTTTCAGAGATACTCTAGTAACAGAGGGCCTCGTTAAGGGCATCTGTTATCTTAGTTCATATTTTAGTCCGATTTTTAAGAGTGCTTCAACAGAAGGGATTCAGTGGGAAAAGAACAGACCATCTTTTTTTTTTACTGCTTTTCTCTACCAATTGCTCCCACTGTCAGAAATACCCCATGATTGCTGCTGTGCAAAGCTTTGCAGTATGATTGGTGCATCCACATTTGGCAGTGATTCACAAGTCATTTCAAATACCATTTCACAGCAAATCCTAATGTAGCCTGAAGATAAAAACCATTGTAAACACTGTACAGGGTGAGACTGCCTTTGTGCTGATAAATATTTCCTTAAAATTTAGATGAAGATGCTGTGCTTGCTTTATTTAAATACAATTGCATCTATAATGCCATGAAAAAAGATGTATTGTAGGTGAGGAGACTGGCAAGCTATGGAGGAAAGAGCAAAAGCTTGGAAGTTTTGGTAGGGTGGAGTGTCCTGGGAGGTATTTTGCTTCTCTGAGCCTGCCTGAACCTTGCTATGAGGATGTGTGACTGGAACTTAGATTACTCTGGACTTGGGAGTTTGTGGAAGATGTTTGTCTTATTTTATCATGATGCATGTGTCCTACCAGGGTATGACAAGCCAGACCCATGCATTTTATAGCAAAGACATTCTTAGAGCAAAGATGAGCTTTGCTTTTTAACATTGCATTGCTGCAAAACCTTGTTCCCCCTTATTATCCCTGAAATAATTCTTCTGTCTTTGCAGGCTGATTGTTGGATCAGGTATTACTGTAAATAGTACTGTAACTATACTGACACTGTGCACTGCAATACAGGTAGCTGAAATAAACCCAGTTGTTTAGAAGCTATGGGAAGAACCAAGCTTTAACTGCATTTTTGGCCACTGGGTTTTTCTCTCACAAGTACAACTTCTGCTGTGCCTCTGGGGCTGCAGGAAGAGTAGGCCGTGCTACTGCTTGGAGGAGCTGATGGGTACATCTATATTTGGGACTCATAAGCTGTGATGCTGGAGAGTGACTTAGCCTAAACACTGAGCTGTTGAGCCTTTGGTGTTGGTTTTTTCCTCTCCCACCTCCCATGGCAGGAAAAGAAAGTTTTATGTCTGATTGAAGGATAGTGGGAGGGAATGAAATGGAGGGAAGAGAGGCATAGCACTATTTATAGCAGTATAAAGATAAGTGAGTCATCTTTATTTTAGTGCTGGTTTAGGAAAATGTTGCAATCGTGTGGTATTATTGGTAACAAGTCTCTTTTTAATGAAAACCACTTGATTGGGATGTGCAAGCCTCAGGAGTTCTGTCTCTTATCTGGTAGTTAATGCTGTGGCTAATGTTTTACTGTCAACATTAATTAGAGATTTGGGAGGGTAACTGGCACAGTGATCTGGTGCCCTCCTGTTCTCAAGGACAACAGATTAGAGCAGTGAATAACATGAGGGCAAGATGTCCCCTTCCTGGGGCCAACTCACATACCTTAGATAGAAGCAGAGAGAAAGGAACTTCAGCAAATCTTTTGTATATTGAGAGTAATACAGTGCAAGCTTTCTCCAGCAGTGGGGTCTGAACTGTATCTAGTTGGCTTCTGTAAAAATGATAATTTAAAATGGGCCCATGGAAAGAAAATCTGGCTGATTGCACATATAGGACATGTGGATTTTCTTTCACATGTCCTAGATGCTGTTCTAACTCAGGCCACTTTTTCGTGTTTCCAGGAGGCGTGCCAAAATGCATCAAAATGCCCTTACTTGTCAGAAACACCAGTGACCACAGTAACATTGCTAAGAGCTCCTCCTTGGTGCATCCTGGGAATGAAAAGTAGAGGGAGGAAAATGAAATTCCATGTAGGTCTTCCTTAGTCTTCGTAACTTTCAGCTTTTCGACTAGCGTGCTTGTCAAATTCCTAATTAAGTAAAAATGTGCCATTGTACACTAAAATTATTGCTGTAGGGAGGTTTCAGAAAGTGCAGGTGGTCTTATTCCTGTCTGTGGGGTTTAATGCTATTTGTTTTTAATCTACAGATAAATAGTAGTTAAGAATTACTCTCTTCAAATTTGTTTCACTTCTCCATTATACTGTAGTGGTGCAGCAACTGCTTTTGATGTTCCCCTCCACTGTCCAAACCTAATTTTGTAAATTTTAACTAAAATGATAAGGTAATAAATCTTAGCCACCAGACACAAGAGCAGGCTAAATTACCCAGTGGAGAAGTTGCTTATTTGAATCATATCCAGGAGATGATGAGCCTGATCTGAAACTATCCAAGGCCAAGAAGTTTAATTTTAATATACAGCATGTATCTATGCTTTTTTAATCCTGGAGGGCACGTTGGAAGAGAAGCTCTTTTCTGGACTTATGGCTATGGATAAGACCATACAGGGATAGTTTCTTTTAAAATGTCAATGCTGCTTATATTTTTGCATTATGCCTAGTGTTGTATCCTCATTCACTGGATCTAAAGGGCTGCTGATCCTTTATCACCAAAGATGTGGCTGTCTGAGAATGCACACCATGTTTCTGGTACCTGCTGCTATCAGCCAGTGTATCTTGTTTCTGACAAACTGTATTCATTACCAGTCTCAAACAGCAGAAGAAACTTGCATGAGGGCCTCCAAATTTGGGGAAAACGAAATAAAATTATTTTTACTTTTTTCCCTTGGTTTGCTTTAAAACCAAGATATCTTAATCTTTATTTACCTGATGTTTAATGTAATTGACTTGCTCGTCACTGACCTAATATGAACTCATAAAATGTCTAAAGTCCTCATCTGTTTTCAGTAGATATTCTGCAAGAAGAATATCTCATCTACAGAAGAGCAGTGTACATATTTGGCATGTTTAAAAAGTGATTAATCATTATTATGGACAAATTAATTATGGATACACAAAGACTGAAGGAAGAGCTGAGCACAGATAGTCTAAAAAATCTAGTCATGCAAATGGTGAGAAAGGGCAGGATGGAGAGGATTGTGCTAAATATGCAAAGAACATCTTGGAATAATCTAAATACATGTTCTTAAATATGGTCACTGCAGTAGTGCTACTTCACCTTCTGAATAGGTATGAACCATCTTCACTGGGATGGACTGGGTCAAAATTTCTGTATATTTTTTCTAGAGTCATTAGAAACTCTCTCTCAAGATCTTTACAGTAAGAGTACAATGTGCATGCCCCCTACCAACAACTCTTCCTATTATTCTTGCAGGGTACTAACCAGGCAGGATTGGCCTTTCTTTAAGGTCACCTTTGGTTGTGCTTATTACAACAATCTGACGTAAAATATAGGAAAGTGAAGCCACTGTTATTAACTGTAGTAAATTTGAATTCAGTTGTCCAAACAAACATGGAAGCTTGTACGTCAATGCTTATACTCTCTGGCTCTTTAATGTTTTTGAGTTTGTTTGAGAAAACATAGTTGACATGAGAAATGTTTTTTACTGAAAAAAAAAAAAGGGAGAAAGTGAGGAAAATACTTATTTTGTTGGTTTTGGTGGGTTTTTTTCCTCTTTTGAGAAAAGCAGAAAAAGGATATTCACCATTTAAAATGCTTGCTAGTGTTTTTTTTACCTACCTCTAACCAAGAAACAGTTAAAAAAATGCACTTGCATCCCTACTTTTGGAACAAAGTAAGGGCTGACAAATTAATTTATGATGATACCTCTGTGGATGAGAATTAAAACTATTTGTGTGGGATTTGGCTTACAAGCCATCATAAGTCTGTGTATGGAAAAAAAAAATATTGAGAAAGGGAACGCTTAATTCTCAGGCTTAGGTGGATGGTGTGGCTTTATATATTCTTGTTGCTGTTCAATACACTGCTCATAAAAGCAAGTCATTGAGATATTAATGGGAGTGGACTCAAGACTTGCCAGTGGCTGATTTGGAGTCCAACATGCAGATGTGGTGGATGCTGGGTCCTCACTATGTAGGCCTTTCAAGGCGAAGTTATTTGTATCATCTTTTTGTAATTACTTTGACAGGGGGGTTGAAAAGAATAAAGTTGTGGGACAGATTTATACTTTGTTCAACCTAAATATGTTTGGGCTTAGTTAGTTTCCCTACAGTGAGACCTGCAAAACAAAACTGAAGGGTGAAAGAGATGGTGGTGATGATGTAGTATGGGGGATTGCTCTGACCAGGTCACTAAGAAAGTGATGCCCAGGAGCATGAGGGCGGACAGGGAATGTAGGATATCAAGGCTTTTAACTGTCTGCTGGGGAATGGGCTATGCTCATGCTGGTGTTAATTTATAGCTGAATTTCAGTATAGGTAATTGAGGTTACTTGTGCTAAGAGTTTGCCTTCTCTAGCCTATGCCACAAGTATTTCAGGGGAGAAATGGCTAAAATGCTGTTCAAACTGAGAGCTCTTTGGAACAGCGAGACTTCTCCATGTCTGAGAGGGAAACAGGAATTATAAAGGTAAAGAAACCCACATTGTTGAGAAAGCATATGAATTTAGAACCTCATTATATTCCCATTGAATCCAATAACAAGAATTCCTATTGATTTTAAAAGCAGTATGATTTGGCACCATTTCGTCTCCTCAGTCTGCACTAGCTGCTGCATAATGGTCTCTTTTAAACCTATTCATTTGTTTCAACCTTTATTGGAGGACAGAAATGGGGGAGGAGAGAAGCTGTTTTATTTATAACACAATTCCAATAAAGGAGTAAACCAGACCATCACAAATACCTTCAGAATTGCAGAAAAACCTATTATTAAGGAATTAAGGTTTTTGCCTTCCTATTCTAACCAGCTCTTTTTGTAGCTTTGACATTCCTAGGTGTGGAGTTGGGATTTTTTTGTAGAGCGAAACACGAAAACTTCTGAAGTCTACACAAAAATCTTATTTGCCATTTCATGTGTTGAAGCTGGGCTTCACAGCAGTGTTATTGTTTGCTTCGGTTTTACTTGTATTTAGCATGTAGCTTTTAAAAGCCCTTCGTGGCTGCAGAGTTTTTATTGTAAACATAAAACATTAATTTAGACATTAAAAATTTTACAGCTGCTTTTTAGTACATAAATTTTCACAGACACTCAAAGACAGTAATTTTTGTTTTGCTTTTTCCTAACTGCTCCGAAGTTGTGTAGAGAGGGGAGAAAAACAGAGTACTGATAAAATACTTCATGGTTAGAACTTCATGCTGTAAAAGCAACTTTCTTAAACACAGGGGAGACTTCCTATTAAGTAAGGGGTAAATATCACTGCTGCCAAAAAAAGCAAACATTCCCACAGTTGGATTTTGGGGGGGGATGGGAGAGGTGTTTGTTTTTTTTTTTCTCGTAAACAGTTTTTCAGAAAAAAAAGATTAAAAAAGGAAGAAGAAAAGCAATTCAGTCTTCTTACAGACTACAGCAGCATGATCAGTACTCTTCATGTGATGCATCCTGCACATCTCTTTCCAAGGCCCAAGAGAATAATAACAAAGAAATAAATAGAAATTGTATAGCAGTGTTAATGTCTGTAGTTCTGTGGCACTACAGAAAACAGTTGTATAAGATTCAAAAGCAGTGTCTGTTGGGTTGCCCTGCTCTGATAGGAGGTGGTTGGTTTAGGAAAGAAGTGTGCTTAATTCTCAGCCATGTAAACTGGAGAAGCTTCAATGATTTGAATGGGTCTGCAGGAAATTATGACAGAAAATCAGTTGTGTGCAGTGAGTAGCTGTTTAATTTTTTTCTGTAGCGAAACCTGCGGGCATTTCAATTTGGCACAGATCTGCTCAGGGAGAGCTCCAGTCAAGTGGCATTTGACGTTATTTTGAACTTTCGTAGTAAGCAGTGGAAGAACTCATCTGGAATGTGGTGTCACAGGATGCATCAGTGTTTCCTAAATCAGTAGGTTTTGTATTGTATCAATGCCACCACATTTTTACAAAAAGAAGTAACTGTAGGTGCTCATTAGATTACAGGTATTGGGCTCTGGTAATAATAAATGCTGAGAATGGAAACACTTAAAGAGAGGATGTTTTGTTATAAGCAGTGTTGAAAAAAACCCAAACATTTTTATCGTGCTCTACGTGTCCAAACTAGAACTAAAAACTAGCCAGCTAGCAAAACTAGAAAGCAGATGCTTTTTGTTTTCAGAAGTTCTTGAGCTAGAGAGACAACACAGCAAGCCAGTGCTAGTGGTTAGAGAAACATTAACTGAGAGAGCACTCTTTAAATGAAATGGCAGTTAAGTCTTGCCTGGAAATTGTCCCATCACCTAAAACAACTGTTTTGATGTTGGAATACTGGAGAACATTTGATATTCTATTTGATTTAAAAAAAAAAAAAAAAAAGCAAAGCTGGTCTTTTTTACACTTCTGTCTGCTACTTCCATGGAATAGAGGATCACTTCAGTTAAATACAGAAATTTCATATGATTTGTCTTGATACACAGCAGAAAATGTCTCTGTGAGGGCTTTCAGGGTTCCTTAAAATTCTCTAAGGAGGAAGGAGAAGAAAATAAGCTTTTCAAAGACTTGCTAGAAGCCATTACATTTGTACTGGAATTACATGCAGTCCCTTTGCGGAAGAGCAGAGTAATGGTAAATCGCCTTTACTTGTCACTGCCACCTTGTGAGAACAGTGGTAAGTAACATGAAAAGTTCTGGGGGCTATTTGGGGTAAACTGGTAGATAACAGGTGATGTGGAAGGACAAGAGATTTTCTGCTAAGGCATTGGTGTCATTGGTACCAGGGCAGAAAGGAGAAAAAGTGTTAAAATCTTCATTTGATCATACTGTACAAATGCAACATAAAGAGAAAAGGCACACCCATAAAAAGCATTCGGTACATTTAATAGATAAGTGTAACATCCAACGATGTGAGAAATCCAGCACCTAAGTTTCTATCCTGTTATCATCATAATCCAAAAGGCCTTGCAAGAGTCTCTTCAAATTTTCAGACGTGTTTTGTAATGGAGAATAGATCCTTGTCCCCAAGCTTTATAGTTGGATTTGACATTATTGTCACAGCTGTTACTGGGAGCAGTTTTTGGTGTAAAGTCATATCATTTCTGACACTAGTAGCAGGGCACATGGTAGTACCCTTCTTGGCAGGGTGTGCTACCAGGCCCTGTGCCTGGCAGGGCTGTGGGATTTCTGCCAGGATTGGCTCCTTGTTGCCTGCCTTTCCCTGGAGGAAACCAGGCCTCCCCGCTGACAGGAAACCAGGCCTCCCCGCTGACAGTGAGGCCTTTTCCTGGAATAAGCTGGGACATCCTTTTCCAGATTTAGAGCTCACCCCTTGTTGTGATCCCTCCTCCTTTGCTGCTTCCACTGTCTTCACTGCCAAGCACTGTGGGACCTCTGTCAGGATCAGCTCCTTGTTGCTGCTGTTCCCTGAAGGAAACCCAGCATCCCTGCTGACAGTGCTCGCTCATTCCTGAGGAGGCCGAGAAGCCTTGTTTGGGCCTTGAAGCTCGGACCATGGCACGAGCAGTGTCACGAGCAATTCCTGAGCCCTGTCCTGCTGCTGTCTCCTGCTTCTCAAGGGATTGTGTCGCTGGGCATGCTGAATGCTGCTGTGGCCATTGTGGTGCCAGCTCGGAACCTACTTTGGCCCCTCTCCAGAGCTCTGGCATGGCCACCGCTGTGGTCACTGCTGGAAGAGCTGTGGTGCTGGTGGCCTGAAGAAAGATACTGCCTACCTTCCACAGAGTGGGGCCAAGATGTCTCTCCTTGAGCATGGCTGGCTAAGCTGTTTTACTGCATGAAGGAAAGGCAGGAAAGCAGTTCCTGGCCTCCCAGGAACAGCAGACCAAGCCTAGGGGCATGGCAGGTTGGGACCAGTTCCTTGGGCCCTACTGGTGTCCCTTTCTGGCAGATCCTCTCTGTGCCTTCAGAAGGGAGCCAGTGGGATGGGGTCCTTCATCCCTCAACCTGCAGACATCTATTCTTGATGGAGGATGACAGCACTGTGGCCCTTTAGGGCTTCTCCACATCCCAAAAGGATTGATCTCACCAGAAGTCCAGTGACTGGTGATTTCACAAGACTTTTGGTGAGCACACCCAAAAGACGTAACAAAATTTCCCAGATAGCTCATCCCATGAGACTGCCCCACTGTGGGGCAGAATCCCACTGCTGTATTTTTCATATAAATTTGGACACCAGGTTTCACTGTTCCTGTCCAGCACTGCATTCTGTTTTAGAAGTAAACCATCTCAAGGCATTTCTTACTCCTCAGCGAATTTTGCAAGTCGAGGAAGGTGATCCTTCCCCTTTGCTTAGCACTGGTGAGGCCACACCTGGAGTACTGTGTCCAGTTCTGGGCTCCCCAGCACAAGAGACAGATGGACATAGTGGAGAGAGTCCAATGAAAGTCTGCAAGGATGATGAAGGGACAGGAGCATCTTTCCTATGAGGAATGGCTGAAAGAGCTGAAAGACTCCAGAGGTAAACCTTTTTCAAAGTATATCAGTACCTAAAGGGAGGGTGCAAAGAAGACAGAGCCAGGCTGTTTTCAGGGGGGCCCAGCGTTAGTGCATACAAAGTGAAACACAGGAGCTTCACTCTGAACATCAGGAAAACCTTTTTTACTGTGAGGCTGGCTAAGCACTGGCAGGAGTTGCCGAGGGAGCTTGTGAAGTCTCCCTTCTTGGAGATACTCAAAAGCTGTCTGGCTGTGGTCCTGGGCCACTGTCTCTAGGTGACCCTGCTTGAGCAAGGGAGGTTGGACCAGATGACCTCCAGAGGTCTCTTCCTACCTCAACCACTCTGTAATTCTGTAATTTGCAGAATGACTGATATTACCCCTACAAATCTACTAGTTAATTTCATCAGCAGTGAATTTGAAGTAAAAATCTGAACATAGCCATACTGGATTTAAGAGTACTTTTAGTGTATGCTTAACATCCATTTGAATTTCATTGAATGGTGTTTTTTAAATCTCCATGCAGATAACTTTTTGTGACACAGCAAATAAGTACAATAGGGAAGCTTCTTCAACATACTGTAGCATTAACAAACAGATTCATCTTTGTATATAACATGGATTTTGCTGGATAAGGTGCTGAACAAAAGCATTCTTTTTTCTGCATGTCACTGATCTGGGCTTTACAGGTGTGGAGAAAAAAACAAAATCAACAAATTAAGGAGATAACAGCATTGCTTGCTTGTTTCAACTTCAAACCCAGGAAAAGCATATTTTGAAGTATCCAGGGGCTGTTGAAATGTTTATTTCTTTGACATTGTTTGTTGTTAGGTGTGCATTTGTGATACGGAATTTGAGGAGTCAATCCAGAACTGTTTGGCAAAAAAAGTTGCAAAAGCTCCCAAACCATCAGTTTGATTGGCTTGGAAGGATCTGTTGGTGAAAAAGACTGGCAAAGGCCAGTGTTTCTGGAACTTTAAAAGTTCTTATTTATAAAATAAGTTATTTTAAAAAAGAACACTTTCACCAGTGTTCTTTTATAAATAATACTAATTCAAAAAGCTAGGTAATATGAAAACCCATCTACTGAAAAAATTCTGGGTTTAAAAATAACAATAATCTAGAAAATGTGGTGCTAGTGCTGTATGGGATCAGGTTGGGGGGCTGTTGGTTCAGTTTCCTTTAGCTACTAAGTAACACGTAATTCTGCACTGAGTGGTTTTTAAGTCTCTGTTCTCCTTTCAGAAGTTCAAATTAAAATTATAATCAGCATTCAGTTACCCAAACTTGAGCCAAAATGCAGTCAAGGTACTGCTCACCTGTCCATCTGGTCAGGTTCATGCTGATGCAGGTCTTCTGATACTCACAAATCCTTTTTAAATATTGTAGGAAATCCAAGGCAATGAATTCCTCTTTCCATGTTTTCCTCCTGTGAACTTTAAGGAGCACACGCACCAGTTAATCATTTATTTCCTTATCTTTCAAGCTTGAGTAACTAACTCCAGTATCTGGAAACAGCTACACAGGAAGCGTTATTAGGACAGGTGGCTGGAACAATCCCCATTGCAGATTTATTCCGTGGAGGGATAAGCAGAACTGCACTGTGCAGCCAGGTTCCCATCAGCAGCACAGGCCAGGGAGGTGGCACGTGTCTTGTAGAAGTACCAAGTCAAACACGCTGGTCATATTCCTCTCTGCAAGAGAGCTCAGGTTCTGGCAACACCTCTTGCAGTATCTCATACATTAGAAGTAGTGGACAATCTTTCACAAATATTCAAGTAAATATTGTGAGGTAAACAGAATTTTTCCTGGCTGGAATGATTCTGAAGCTAATAACCTGGACAAGGATTTAATGAAACACATTAAAATGAGTAAACTATCCAAAGAACCACAGGCTCCAAACCAAGAAAAAAAAGTGAACACGGACATCTTCAGAATTTCAGGGAATTTCTTTCAAGTATGTTTTTTCATAGCTATGGGACACAGATGGATGTGTACATAGAAAATCTGTACGTGTAAAAACAGATGCCAGCCTAGTCAAAAGTCTTTTCAGTGAGGGGAGGTGATACAGAGAGAGGAACGTATGATGGTAGGAAATCCTACAACCACAGGCTAAACCTTCCCTACACTCAATAATCATGGAGGCTAAAAAGACTTAAAGTTGTAGGAAACCCCGATTCTTACTGGCTTTCCTATAAAATGTATTTTCATTCATACATGTATCTGTGTGTGTCCATGCATATGTGCCCTCTATACACATAAATACATACATATAACGTGCATATATGATGTGCACATATTTATTTTAAGTTAGCCCTGTTGTGTTAATAGCATTAAGTGGCCGGTTATAGGAATGTAACATAACTGGTTCACAGAGTAAGTGAAAATGTTATTTTACATGTGCTATTACAGAAAGTGTGCTGCTACAGAGCATTTGAATCACAAGCTTTGTTATTTTGTGTAGAAAACCCGTGTATAACCACATCATGAATACATGTACAGAGTGGAAATTGCATGTGAGTTGTTATCAGGACTTGATATTAGTAATTTTAGCTTAAAGAGCTAAAATCATTAAGTCCCCAGTGTTTTCACTGGGTTCAGATGGGTGCCAGACACTGCCTGCCATCTGCTCTCAACTCATTGTGCAGGGACTGTCCAGAGATGAGGAGAAATTTTGGGGCTCTTTTAAACACCATTTTCTTTGCTCCTTTAAGAGCAGTGTCTGCTGTCTTTATTGCTTCAGCACAGCAAGGTTAAAGTGTTTGTTTCCCCTAATCAGTCTGTAGTAGACTAAGTCAGGAGAGATTAAGAACTCTTTTAAAAGAAAAGCACTGTAACCTCCAGTAACTCTGATCAGCTGTTTTTTATTAGTCTGCCTGAATTTCCTTGGCTCTTCTTCTCTAGTAGTTTAGTGGAGGCAGAATTTTCTTGGAGCCTTTGTTGTGTTTACTTGAGCAGCAGCACCTTCTGACTTGCAGACAGCAAGCACATCCTCTCACTGCCAGAAGCAGTTTGGTGTGGGTCGAACTTGTGGCCTACATGAGCAGTCCTTTCTGCTACTAACACCCAGAGCCTGTCTTTGTGGTTTGTGGTAGGTGAACGCTTCTTGACCTTTGCTCCTCTGTCCATGTGTAGTGGGTTTTTAACAGCAAACATACTTGGAGAAAGCTGAGGTCCCAAATAGGGGGTCCTAGTGTGACAAAACAAGGCACAAAATCACTGCTCTTCCACTGATTAGGCTGTTGCTTTGCTTACAGTTTAGATTTTAAATTTTTTTTATAGGCAATAGTTAGAAAAGTTTCAGGAACTACTGAGTCAGCAGTTAAATTAAAATGTGAGAGGCAGGTGGTGAACTCATATGATGAACTTTGATGTTATGGCATAAACTTGTAACTCCACAGAAGCTTCCCATCCACAATTACCCTGTCCAAGGAGGGCAGATTTCTCAGATACTGCATGTCAATAAATAAACAAATAAAAGATAGAATGAATGAAGTTATCCTGTGGTAGAGAACAAAGGTGCAAAGGGAAGAAAGTAAAATTAAATAAGCAGTAGTAAACACTCAACAGAATTGGTTGTAATACATATCAAGCCTTGTGATTTTATCTTACCTATTGCTCTAAGTTAGATTGGGTGGTCCCAATTTGGCATCCTCCAAGGTTGGCAATTTTACATGAGAAGTATGACATAAACATATCTGCATTAACCTGCTGAATGTTCAGGCCAAAAACTTCATGGGTGGCTGCTTTGCTCATAACACTTCTTTGAGTTACTTAAAATGAATCTTTCAATATTTTTTTGCATCTCCTCTATGGCCAGGCTCAGACCTTGTAATTCTTGGCATTTATATTTCATAAGTGCGTCCTTTGTTTATTTTCCAGTAAGGCCAGTATTGCACCATTCTCTTACCTTTATAGTATTTCTATCGTGCCTTTATTATTCCATATAATAAATGAAAGCACAGTTATGTTAAATTTTATCCAGCTGAACAGTAAGGAAAATATATGAAAGAAAAACTATCCTCTGTTTTCTAATCTTTAACTTCTTCCAATATATTCTGTGGCAATGGAGTTTTTACTTTATTTTACCCAATTTACTTGGGTTGTGCTCAGTTACTATTTAAGTGATAAGCATTTTAATACTTGAGTACCTTTTTTTACACTGGTATCTTAGTGAGGTGCTCAGTTTTACAGAATGCTGATAGATCTGTTGTAAAAATGAAATAGTAAATCTTAATGCACTAAACTGGATTTTTATTATACTTGATGTTTATTTCCAGGGAAAAATAATTTAGATCGCTTTCCATGTTTTACATATTTACTGGGTGAAAACCTTGCTTACCATGTCCACAGCAAAATGCTACTGGATACAACAGAGCCATGATATCACCTCTGGGGTTTTTGCCTCCTAGTTAACCATCAGAAGGTAGTTTACACCTGAGCAATATTAGTTTCTGCTACTTAAGAACTGGTTTTGATTGAAGCTGGTAGAACAGCATCAGTACAAGAAACTTCTGTGAGGTGTTTGTGTAGAAGAGAGCTTATGACTTTGGTTTACTGTTATCTCCAAAAGAAGTTTTCAGGTGTCATCATTAATAATAATTAATTACTTATATGAGAGAGACAACAAAGATTTCTGAAGTGTAAGCAAAATGTACTATCTTGCTTTGTTTCACCAGTTTCTCTCAGTTGTATTCAGGAAATGATAACCTCTTTGGTCTGAGAAACAACAAAAATGTCAGTGTGGTAATCAGGTGAAAATTTACCATTCTAAATTCCATGGCTCTTTGCATGGGAATGTGGCTGGCACACTACTGAGATCAGGTGGTCTTGATCCAGTAAAGATATAGCCCATTATGAACATCTCAGATAGTGCTGAACCATTCCCAGTCAAAGAAGGAAATTGAAATTGTTGTTTGCACATGACCAAAAATTGTAAAAATATTTTCTTAAATATTTTAGTATCATCTGTTCGCACAGTATTTATAGAGAAGAAAAACCCCAAACCCACCTTATTTCTCTCTTTGAATCTTCTTGCTTTCATTTACTTATAACTTACAGGCTATGTGGGTGGGTTTAGAAGGTATAATAGTTTGCAGGTGGTTCTCGGTGTTTTTCTTTCCTTTACTGTCTTCTTGTTTGTTTAAAGGAAATCATCGTGGTATGAGTAGAGTTGAAGCTTGCAAATGCAATGGAATGGTTTGTCCTGGCAAGGTAGAAAGGAAAGACAAGACAAGAGAAACAAAAAAAGGCAAAGATCAAAAATAGGTTCTATTAATTGAGGATAGCAGGTAATTTATATCTGAATTCAGTTATACAACTCTCGTGAGAATAGTGTTGAAAACTTACAGATGGGAAAATATTTTCTTAGGTAAGACTAAAATTTTAGTTCCAAAATAAACCAAATTTTGACCTTAGCTTGGTGTGAAAGTCTATTTTCTCTATCCCATTTGCATTAGATAAATGTGTCCAGCAGACTTTGCCCAAATTTTACACATATAAGTCACTCTGGTTTTGATATGTGGGATTTATTTTTTCTCAGTGATTGTATATCCAAGATTCCTTGAGTTGATAAAGATTCTACTACTCTGCCAAATGTTTGTTTCCGTTAACTCTGAACTTTCTGTATTTTAGTGATTATTTCTCAGGAGTCAATCATGCCTATATGTAAGCCAATCACTGTATGTGTTCTTTCCATCTTACAAATATCCCAGAATATGAATTGAATTCCAGGCCTCCAGAAGTATGAAGCCAGGGCCATTTCTGACATTATGAGTTTTCTCTAGCTCTGTCTTGGGCAGTAGAATAGCTTTGCAGCAATCTTCCACCAGTTCTGTGTGGTGAGGTCACTACTTACTGAGGTTGAGTTTTACTCAGTTTCATTTTCAGTATGTGACTTCTTCATCCAGTTATCAATGCATTCTCACGTTGCTGAAGGGATGGTTTTTGTTTGGAAAAATAAACACCACTAATATGGATACCCAGCTGAAGTTACCTCAACCTTTCTTGCACTTTTTCCTTCTTTTTTTTTTTTTCCCCCACCAGCTTTTCTGGGCACTAGAACACGACTGGTAGATGCATTTGACTACTGACTACTCTTGTGCAGTCTTAGTCCCATGAGTGTTGCTCCTTGATTTAACAAGAGGGTTCACTTAAGAGCTGGACAAAATGTTTTTCCTACTCTGCAACTCGATGACTCAAATACATCCATGTTTCATGTTTTATCATGTTACATAAATAATCTTATCTGTCCCTGCAGTATTTCTGTTAGCTACATCATTGCTAAATTTTGTAACAATATGCCCTTTGCAGTAAAATGTCACCAAAAAGTTATATACTGTAATAATTTTAATCTGTTTCATAAAGACAGACAATTTTTAAGATTCATGTTCATTTCATCATTGAAATCCGAGTCTTCCTACATTAATTTATAATGAAACCTCATGCTCCCTTCTACATTGATCACTAATTTTCTGTCTTCTTGATATGTGTTAAAATAAACTATAGATATAAAGGGCACGTTATATGCCTGACACTGTTGAGTTAAATAGAACATGCTTCTGTAACTCATCCCTCCAGTGTGCCCTGCCCTTTGTTTCACAGTGAAAATCCTTGGAACCCAATTGCAAGAGGTAGGCTGCGTTACCACACAGATGATTCAAGGCTTTCCTTCAGTTCTGTCTCCAGAAAACCTGCGTAACAGGAATTTTCAAAGGCTGGGCTGCAGCCCACAGAGCTTTTGAATGCAGGCTGCAAAGAGATTTTTAAGTTGAATGCAAAAATATTGCACTGCAGCTGAATATTACTATGTGGCCTCCAAATCAAAATCAATGTTGAAAAAGGAAGGATGGTATAGGTTAAGAGCATAACATGAAAACCGATGCGAAGAATGTGAACTGAGGTGTACCTCGTTTATTATCCTACCTGACAACAGGGAGAACCAGCTGCATTTACAAACAGTAAAGGTCTGTCAGAGACTCACAGGGAGATAATCTGTCCTGGAGCCCTGGCTTGCATCTCTAATGTAGTTAGAGACTGATTTAAGACATGAAGCAAGATGTTCAGTGTATTTCCAATTGTTTTCATTAACAATGATAAACCTATAGAAGCTGACTGCTACCTTACAGTTTTACTGGAAAAATGTCACATTTGTGAACTTTCCAAATACTGGGTGACATTTTTGGCTCTGAAGCAGTCTGGAGGAGATAGCCCTGGTACACTTGGAATAGAAGGGAATTGCATTTGAATGTCGCACAGAGCAAACAGCACTGGGGAAGAAGGTAAAGCTTCAGAGGTCCCTGGTATATTAATTTTCCCTAATTACATTTCATGGCAGGAAACACATATTAGAAGTGCCTGTTGAAATAATACAGTATTTAAATTCTGATTAATCCATAGGTCAGGCAAGAACTGTTCAATACATGCGTCTAGATTTGAAAGAAAAAGGGGCAAACATCTACCCTTTAAATAGTTGAATTATTTCAAATTGTAGAATGCCAGGTTGGAAGGGACCTCAAGAATCATCTGGCCCAACCTTTCTAGGTACTACTATAGTTTATATGAGATGGCTCAGCACCCTGTCAAGTCAAGACTTAAAACTGTCCAATGTGGGGGAATCTACCACTTCTCTTGGGAGACTATTCCAATGTTTGATTCTCCTTATGGTGGAAAATTTACCTCTTGTGTCCAATTGGAATCTCCCCAGGAGCAACTTCTGTCCATTAGCCCTTGTCTTTTCCATGTGACTCCTTGTAAATAGGGAGTCTCCATCTTCTTGGGAGCCACCCTTTAAGTACTGGAACATGGTAACAAGCCTTCTTTTCTTCAGTTTTCTGGCAGGTCCTCCAATCCTCTGATCATCCTTGTGGGCCTTCTCTGGACCCTCTCCAGCTTGTCTGTGTCCTTTTTGTAGAGAGGGGACCAAAATTGAATGCACTACTCCAGGTGTGGTCTGACAAGCACCGAGTAGAGCAGGATGATAACTTCTTTATCTCTACTGGTGATGCTCTTGTTGATGCAGCCCAGCATCCTGTTGGCCTCTTTGCCACTGCAGCACACTGTTCACTCATGTTGAGCCTGTTATCCACCAAGACCTCCAGGTCCCTTTTCACAGGGCTGCTCTCCAGCCTGGTGGATCCCAGTCTGAACTGTGCTCCTGGATTATGTGTTCCAAGGTGCAAGACCTTACACTTCTCCCCATTGAACTTTATAAAGTTCTTGCTAGCCCACTCCTTCAGCCTGTCTAGGTCATCCTGCAGGGTGGCTCTCCCTTCTGGAGTGTCAACCTCTCCACTCATCTTGATGTTAGCAAACTTCATCAGGGTGCTCTTGATCCCAACATCCAGGTCACTTATGAAGTGATGTAACCATTTCCATGGGTTAGTTTCTCACTAACACTTGTGAGTTTATGCAGTAAATACTTGGCAGTTGATGAAAAGAAAACAGCATAGTCAAGGAAAAGCTAAGTAAGTTAGACCAAACTATTCCTCAGGAGCAGAACAAGATGGAGGTGGTAAGGTCACCTCCTCTTAAAACCGAAGGATGCAAAGATAAAAATTATGTGAAGCCCACTGTGACTTTTAGTAGCTATGCCAAACAGGCTGGGAAAGAGAGAGCCTGACACGTGGGATAGTGGTGATGATGGCTGATGTACAAAAAAGGTCTCAAGACATAGATATGGCAATGGTGGCTCCATCTGGAAAGAAACTAAATGTCAAAGGCTGCAGCTGCCTGAAGTGAATGCACTAACAGAGAAATAACAGCTATAAAACTAATTCTACAATAATATATGGAAGTAAAAACAATAATTCAGTATGACTGGCTGTCCAGAATTAAGCAAACTAAGATGAAATGTCCTTTGCCAGCAGTTATGATAAGTAAAGTAAAAAATAATGGCAACAGCAATTCTCTGAGGCAGCAGCACTGTGCACCCAGAGGAGACACGAACCCTCCCAGCCTGCTCCTGCTGTCCTCTGGTTCTGGGGCAGCTCTCACCAATGTCCTTCATGTAGCTTCTACTCACAGCTGCTTTGAAACTCCAGAAACACTCAGTCCCACAAATGAGAACTGCAACAAATCAAACCAAGTTTATGGGCACTACAACAAATTAAACCAACTTTATGGGCACTACAACAAGCCCAGAGAACAATACAGTTATTTCTAACCATTCATATACAGTGTTCTGTCCTTTTATTTTAATTTTTTCTCCTTATCTCTTTTCTCTCTGCTCCTGTCTTTTCAGAGCTTCCTTTCTGTTGAAAGGATATTCTGAGGGTGAAAGTTTTCTGCCTCTAGAATCAGCTTCAGTACCTGGAGTTCTGAAGTTTTGTGGGATTTTCAGCTGAGTTTAGTTTCCTGTTTCCTATTCACATTAATTTAGAGTAATATACAGCAGCAATAGTATTGTAAAAAGGAATAATTTTGAATGTTTCAAGACTGTTTCTGGAAAATATGCCTTAATAATCTGTGAGTGATTGTGCTGAGTATAGAAGAAACTGGATAACATTCAGTGATCTGTGTTACATAGATTAAATTTAGACAATTGAATGCTCCCTTTCAGTGTTATAATCTGGTTAGAAGACATTTTACTTTCCATGAGCCAGTATAAGATTTTTGCAGCATGGATTTTGTGCAAAATTTTTCTAAAGCCGCATACTGCAAATAATTTTGGAAACCAAGTTCTGCTGCATATGCTTCAGTTTACAGCACCTGTTTTTTAAAAGATGTAAGTAATGGATAAAGCAAAGGGATGAAGCAAAGGAAACCAAAGAGTTCTCTGTGACCTCTGGGTGACTTCACTGATGTAAATAAGTTGCTTGGGATTTATGTCATTACAGATGAGAACAGAACTTCCCCCTTGAGGATGGGGAAGGAGCTCTGTGACTTGTTCTTGGACTCCAGCAAGTAGACATTGGAGGGGAACAGCTAGTGAACTGATGACAATATATGCATGGAGGAATTTAAGTGATAGGTAAAGCTGCAGATTATTGTTCTGATAGGAATGGTAGAAGTATTTTACTGGTGTCAGAGCTGAGAAGAACTTTTTTCAAAAGCTGAAGCATATGGGGGTTGAAAAAAAGAATATTTGGAGCTCTGAAGGATGGTGATTAATGACCTAATTAAAGAGACATAGTTGGTGTACTTAAACATTGCTTCCCTGCCCCCATCCAATAGAGAAGATGCTCTGAAATTATGATAGCATGCTGCCTTTTTGTCAGCAAGACACTGTTTTACAAATTGGCACCACCTGACAAGGGCAAAATGCTTTGTAAAAATATTTTGCAGCACCCAGATCCCCTCACCCGAGCACCTGTTGTAGAATCTGTGTGAAAGGGGTGGGAAAGACTTGGTTTCCCAGTTGGGACTGGAGAACAGGGGTTTTAACCTCTTGGAAACAATTATAAAAGGTGCTCCTTGAGAAAGGCAATGTCATATTACTGATGGTTACTTTGTAGAACAGCTACCTTCTGCTGCCTTGGCTGTGTCTGTTTGCCATTAATGGAACCTAAATACACATTAGGAAGAAAATAGGACAGGGAAAATTCTGTGTATTTGTGTGGCACTCATTTTACCCCAGAAGTTGAATCTTCTCACGGAATCCCATCTTAAAAAATAACTTTCTTCATACTGTACAGGTTTGAATACATAAACAGGGAGCCTCTTTGACCTATATAAACTAGGAATTATATTTCAAAGATATTTAAATAATATCTCAAACTGCCATCCATCTGCCCTTATTAATGAATGAACAGCCCAGAAATGATTTTAACTTCTGAGTATTTGAATAAAATGCTAAGCAGTTAAGATTACCTCCTGTGTTGAGCACAGTGGCTTATTTTCCATGTGGTAATAAATGAAGGTGATTTAATCATAATCAGTAAATGACCTGCAAAATTTCATTTTGGAGTGAAGCTTTTTTAACCTATTGAAATGTAAAAGTACCTTTCAAGTAGGTAAACCTTTCCTCCTCATTTAAGGATGCCTGAATGCACTGAAATCTTACTTCCCTGCATCTCAGTTTAGAGATCTATTGACATCTTTGTTCTAGAATGACTTTAAAATGTGTTTTTTAAAGTAAACACTAAAAAAGCCTTAGAAGTAGAAGTGTACACACACTTTTAAATCTGGTGATCCCAGACCTGATACCCTGGTGGCACACTTCAGGGAGCAAAAATCAAGTAAAACCTCTGATTTGTTTCTGCAAGGTGAACACACTTGTTACAGGCTGAATAAAACTGGGTGAAACTCCGTGAGGAAGGAGTACGTGTGGTGTGGTGCTTACAACGTCCCTGTGCTCAGAGGTGGGTAGCCATACCCATCCATTTAATTGAATTTGGAACTTCTTGCTGTGGTGAAATACCCAGAGAAGGCCTCAGAGGTACTGTAACCTGCTGTCAACTGGCAGAGTGAAAATTGTCAAATTCTGCCCCAGTTAGCAGTTTGGGTGGTGAAGAGTGGTTTCTGCTTCGCCTTGGTGCAAGACCAGCTGCACACAGCCCTCGGTGCTGCAGGACACAGGCTTCCTAACTGGAACCATTTGTTCTCCTTATTGTAGTGAGTTTTATGGTTCATAAGGGAGAGATGAAACTGGCCAGTGATCTCCAAATATTTGCTGTCCAGTTCTAAGTCTTTGTCAATATATTTGACCTTTATTTTTCAGCATTTCTGATAGTGCAGCTGTGTTTTTTCCTGTCTGATGTTCCAAAAAGACCCTGAAGCCTTGTGTAGAAAATATATTCAAATAGAGATGGGCAATTATATTCTACTGTATGAACTGTGAATATTACACATAAGATTTCAGAGACATTGAATTAATTGTTCTTGTTTTCTGGCACTCCTCTTGTTTTCTACTCTCCCTCAACCCAGCCCAGTTTGTGTAGTTATTTTAATAAAACATGATCGCAGCTTTTCAGCCTTTTGACTAACATGAAGTGTCATATCAGATTAACAGCTGATGCATCTTCAGTCTGAAAAATATATCATGCAGGGGGAATTGAGTCAAGATTTTAATTGGTCTTTTGCATCTCTAAGTTCTGTTCTCTTGCGATCTTATTTTACACTGTTTTATTTAGGTGGAATCTTTCCATGTAGTTCAGTAGTTTAATCATCCTAACTAATTTGATAGCTTATGAATTCTAAATCAGAAATGCCTAGGCAGACAGTCTTTTTGTTATCAGTAATACGATACTTCAGCTTTTGTGGCAATAACACGATGTGCAGAGTTTTTCATTCCTCTCTGTCTTCTGTTAGCGCTCCATATGGTAACATTTAAGTGTGTTTCTCAGGCAAAGACTGTTGTTGCTCACCAGACTGGTCCCTTCAGGTGCTGGTCTCCATCTGTGGATTAATTCACTTCCATCATTCTTCCCACTGATACTGGAAACAGCTGTTGCCTTTTCCTTAGTGGCATGTGGGTCAGGAGGTGACCTTAATGAACGAGCCAGCGAGAACGTCAATATACCAGCCTGTCTGTCTGTCTGCCTTCATTTTGCTAGAGCACCATAGTATACACTCACTAATTCTACATTTTTTTTATCCTGATAGAGGGTAGGGTTTTTTTTTTCATGGTAACGCTTGTAGTACAAATAATAAATGAACACCACTAGTGGAAAGTTGATCATGTTCATATATATGCTAGTGCAGTTGTGATAACATTTATGTCCCAGCTCTCCTCTTTAGTTGTTGTGTTTAATTTTTCTTTGTTTTATTAACAGACATTATCCAAGTGTGACTGAACTTAGTTTTTAACTAGGAAAAAGTTCTAAACAATCTTAATTCAGAACATATCACTTCACTTTAAAATAGATTAAAAATATTGTTGGATGGAATACATTCTTTCATTGCTGCCCTACAAATTCTAAGGTCAAATATTGAATTTATCTCTGTTCTTACTTGGGAAAAACTGCTGTGAAATGAAAATTCTGACTGCTTAAGGATCTGATCCTTCTCATGTTTTATGGCAAAAGAGATTGTTCTGTAACCTGCTCTCCTTGCCACAAGGAAGCTGTGGTTGTGATTTCTTAACAAATGCTGCAATGTTCAACAGGATGTCAGACTCTGAATTTAGTTTGTATCTGGAAAATGTTTGAGCATTCTTGCTCAGTAAAGTGATCTTAAACCATCAGACCTGAGAAAATGTGTCATTGAATATTTGTAGAGATAGTCTACAGTATTCTTAATAATCGTATGTGTGAGGGGTTTGCTTGTTTTCTCTTTGTTTTCAGTGTAACGTAGCAAAATCATTCATTGGTAAGTAGTAAAACTAAAGGGTGTTCACCATCCAAAGGTTTCTAGTGTTATTAGTCACTCTACTTCCATTTTATCTGGAGTAATCATTCTAAAACTAGTCGGACTTTAATGAGTTATTCCACAACACTGAAGCACAATGGAGGAAGTTAGGCTGGAATAAGACTCAAAGACTGGATGCTGAATTTGCACAAGTTCAGCTTGGGAAAAGGATGGAATTTTATAATCGGAAGGATACTAACTCTTGGAAAGGAATGCATTTGTTGCTAGGTGTTATATTTTCCATTACTTGAACCTGTAAACTAAGATTAACATTTCTATATGAAATGAAATTAAAACAGTCCCCATTAGCAAAAACAAACAAACAAACAAAAATTATGTCAGAATTATTACCTGAAATTACCTGAAATTCAGTTTGTGGTTGGATGATTGTAGGTAATTACTCCCTCTGAAAAACAGATCCATTATTTTTTTATTTATTTGATTATATTTAGATTTTAAAAACTGAATTTAAAGTAATATACTTTGAATAGAATATAGATTTCTCTCTCTCTTCTTCACCATTGCTGTCTTTTTTCTTTTCTGGATAGTCCAGGCAAGCAGCAGACATCACTGACTGCAGGAGTGGTTTTAAACAGACTAATTGGAATTTAGATGCCTTGAGATGTATGCTGTGATCCAGGAAAAAAAAATAAAAAAAAAATCTTAGTTCTTTGTTGATTCATGAACTGCATTGGTTTTGGGGTTTTTTGCTTTAAAGGGGGACTTAGCTCTAGGTAAATAATGTAAGGGCAGATACCTGAGGGAGAAGATGTGAAAATAGAACAACAGAGTTGCTGCCTGTAGTGGAACTGGAAAAAAAAAAAATCAAAAGATAAATTATTATTAAGGTGTAACATTTTGTTATGCTCCAAATCTGTAAGATTTATAACAGAAATAATGGGATTTTCTCCTACTAAAGCAATGTGATCACTTGCTAGATTATATGTACAATTAAAGCACATTGGGAAGGGGGATAGCCCTTTTGCAGCTCTGTGTTGGTTCAGGCGTCGTAAGTTTATCTTAAAATTTTATATAGATTTAGATATATATGTTTAAATTTCTGTGCCTCTTAGGGGTAAATAAATATATTAAAATAAGCTATGGGTTGTATAGTACAGTGTAACAATGATAAATGATGTTGTGTGTAATTTTTCTACTATTAACATAAAGTAATATAAACTGAAGGACACTAGTCTATTGAGAGAGTTAGTAGCTAATGTTCCATATCAGATGTGGACAATGTCAGGACTGAATACAGATTAGGCAGTGTCCTTTTCTCCCCAGGGGAATTAAACTTTGAGACACCACTGGCTGCCAATGGTTTTACTGCATTTTGTTGGTGCCTGTGGTGCCTTTCTTGGTCTATTAATTCAGAAGCTGTAAATGACAATGTGAGCAAAAAAGCTTTTCCAGTGGGATGCATTTCATTTATGTATTCTTGTATCTACAATACCTTTTCAATCCATTTTGTCAAAATAACTGTTAAAAAAAAAAGGTAGATGAGCTGTACTTTTGCATGAACCTTGTCAGGATATTTCTTTTTGTTTATTTCATTTTTTCTTATTTGGAGAAGACAAAGTGTGATATGTTAGGGAGACGTAATCTGGGAACTTTAAGTATTGAAATGAATTTTCCCTATCCCCTTATTTTCATGATTTATTTTAAAAATATGGTATTGTATTATGGAAGCCAAGAAATATACACACACTCTCAAATGCACACCATATTTAATTAGAAATTACCTGTTTTAAACATCATTCGAATTTAGTAAATTTTCGGAGTTGTTTTTAGTGATTGTATATTTAAATGCATTTCTAATCAATAGTATGATGTGAAAACAAGGTTTTGTTTCTAAGGGTTTTCTAATTGAACACCATTTACTTTCTGAGAAAATTATCTCTAGCAGACTAATAGAGTAGGCTGTCAGCAGCTGTGGTGACGGAGTGGGGTCATGGAGAAATTTGCACAGGTAAAAATAGGAACATTGGAAATAGGTTTGGAAATAGGTCTTGTGCAGCAAGAGCTGTAAGGTAATTAGATATCACATTTATTATCCAGAAAGCACAGTGATGAAATCAGTAAAATCTGCACATGAACTAAATTTTTAAAATTCAAAATCTCATTACAACTAAACTTGTCTACACAGCATGTTTGTAAAAAAATGCCTTTTACAACACCACGTTTCATTTTGCTTAGAAAAAAAAGATGTGTGATCTTGTTACTGTTTCACGGTTATCTAGGGAATACTATCTTAAGCATTTTTTCATCCCCTCTCCCCAAATCGTGAATTCCTGTGAAGCAGAAGCCCAGGTTTCTTCTCTTGATCTGCACATTGTTATTCTTCGGGTGGCCCTTGGTATGATACGTTTGCCATGGTTCATAAATTTTATTGTTGCACTAAAAACAGGGTTAGAATATCCTCAATGCAATTATAAAAATGTATTAAAACTGAGAAGGATAAAAATATGGTGCAAGATGAGCTTTTAATGATTGTATAAATGTTCACTGTTCCATAGAAAAAATGGAGCTTTTCAACATAGACATAATAGTGAAATGCAAGTGTAGAGCCAAATTTTTTGCTCCTAGAATTATGTGGGGTTTCAGCATAGAAATGGTGTTTTAATTCCTAGTGCTGGAGATGTTAAGGCTTTGAGAAGAAAAACTCATGCTCCTCTTTGATTTGTAATGATAGAAGGATATATCCCTTTGCACTGTATGAGATGCTGGTCATCTGAAATACTGTGTTGCACTTTGCTTGTTCCTTAGTTTAGTATAGATGGGAAATTAATGTTAATGTGAACTAGCCTGCACAATCCCAATTAACATCCTTGGGAAGGTACAGAAGCAGATAGCTGCTGTTGAAATTATTTGCTGTTCTCTGCTTTACTTTCTCTGCACAAGTATCTGAAGTCCTATTGACAAGACTTAATGTGAGAGGAAGGAAAACTGAAAATAGTGCTATGAAAAATTGAAATGCTTGCTCTGACCTGACTATGACAATTTTGGAAGGTGTTTTATGTGATGATAGAATTGCAAAGGAGATCTATCCTCACTAATACATGGTGCAAGAGACTCTTCTATTATAAGTGATGACATACACAACTCTGTAGTACATTATTCATTCAAGGCCCTTTTTGAAAAGGTCTTATGTCCTATATAAAACAGGCTATTATGTGATGCATACGCAAAAGAGGATGGATGTGACATTCCTCTCAAACTATACAAACCCTTTTATCTGGCCCTACCAAATACATATTACACATTATTTTTACCAGTAAAAGAATCTGAATTTAAAATCTAACGTACACTAAATGTACGTCGTCTTAAAAGATCTTGTTTGCTAAATGTAAGAGATGTAATGTGAACCTGTAGACTGATGTAATCTGTTTGGAAAGATTTAGTAACATCGTAAAATATTTTTTCTTCAATTAAGTTTTCATTTCTCTTCTTACTGTGTTTTTGAGTACCTTTTATGAACACTTCTGTGTTTGCTGCTACATATTCTATCCACTTGTTCTCAGCATAGTGGTATCTCCATAGTGAATTCTGTTGCTGGTGATGTAGTGTTCTCATTCATTTGCATTTAAACATCCATTACCTGAATATAGTGCTTGTCAATAATACTGAATAGAGAGGAGGTGAATATATTCCCAGGAAGTTATACTAAATCATGTGGTTTTCTCTCCATGTAATTATTCCTTGTGCTTTTGTGCAGGATTGAATAACATGGTGCAAATTTTTCTTGTCCTCTTCTTATATTGTTACTTTGTCTTCTTAAAAGACATTTCAGTCTGCTTCTGCCTCTGACTATGGACAGTACATTGTCTGGGAGTTCAAGAACTTCACTTTGCCTTTTTTCCTTTTTGAAAAGAACCAGTAACAGGGCACATTGCTACAGTAAGCAAGTGACCACCTTTATATTATACTTTACGTGTGGTTCCCTATATAAATTGTGGTTGCTGGAAGGATGCTCGGGATCAGGATTCTGGGTGTCAGTGCATGAACCTGGACCTCAGATGAAATCGTTGT
This sequence comes from Hemiprocne comata, assembly GCA_020745705.1. NCBI lineage: Eukaryota > Metazoa > Chordata > Aves > Apodiformes > Apodidae > Hemiprocne > Hemiprocne comata. The sequence goes on from CM036598.1 coordinate 15,423,976, forward strand.
GTGTTGCACTGAATTTGAAATTCTTGGTTTTCAGTAAGTTTAAGCAAAGGTAACAGATGAAGTTAACACTTGAGAGCAAAAGTTCTGCCATGGCCTCCAGATGCACTTGAATACTTACTAATCTCTTCTCTGATGAATTTATTTCTCACAGTCATGTCAGAGGCAAATCCAGAGTTGTGGTGGACTATGCAAAAAACTGGAGGTAGGGGACATCAGACTGTGCATCTTTAGCACTGCCTGATTAAGAAAAAAAAGATGTATAAATGTTTTCAATACATACATGACTACAGGTTTTATCATAGTTAAAAACTTTCTGTTAAAGGTAGTGAGCATGTTTTATGTAATGTTGTTAGAAAACCAGAATATAGTAATGCTGATGTTGGATCAGATGTTTATGTGATTTGGAGGTGTTTCTTTGTTGGCATTAAACCAAATGACATCAAGCCAAACAAAGCCTTGAATTTTTTATTGCTATTTTCCCTCAGTGCTATTCCCTGCGTAAGTAGTGATGCATGAAAAAGTAGCATAAAATATCACAGAAGCATAGTTCCTTATGTGTATGTAATTATAAGGACAAAAAAAAGGCATGTGAAGTGTGTGTACATAGAATGTGGAGTATTTCTGATTTAAAAAAAAAAAAGTCTTGATAGTCAAAAAGGTTATGTTACAGACTTATGATGTGTGAAACTTTAGATGCTTTTTCAGATAATCCCAAGTAAGGACCAATAACTTGATTGAAACTATGCCACCTCACCCACTGGTCTTCTGTCCTACTTCTTGTATGCATTTTTTTTTCTGGGACTGCTCCTTCAGGGAGTATTTGAAAGTCTTACAGTGCTATTCTTCACCATTCTACCCACAAACCCTGGCTCCCTCCATAACATGAACCCAACTACAGGCTTTCAGGTGAAAGAAAGAATTATGAATACTGAAGTTCTCTGTTGAGAGCTCTTTCCTGAGTTCAGAAGCCCTAATAGTAGCTTTATTGCTTGTTTTTAAAACTCTTTATTTTCAAAGATTCCATGAAGATGAAGCAATTGGAGTCACGAGCTATAGGAGGGTTGTCATTCTAGGAAACAAAACAAAAACTCAATTAAAATGTGAAGCAGAAAAACTAAGGAGCATATAGCTTATGTATAAGTTACTGAGATATATTCAAGTGTACACTTGGAGAGACAGAACTACAAAAACTTCTTTGAGTGCCCTGAAGCAGCATGTGAATTCTGACAGGCTCATGGACAGGGACATGATGGCTGCAGAGGTGAAAGGTAACATTTTTTTGTGCAGTCTGTAAAAACAGTCACTAAGGTCTCACAAAATTATCACTGACTCCTTATCAGTGCTAAGCACCCTTTAACCCCTGGGTTTGTTGTATTTAACAAAGTATTAATCGTTTTTCTGGATCAGGATTTAAAACTTCCAGCACTAAGTGAACGCCAAATAAAGTTACTGCAACATACTCGACTACCAATCTAGCTGCACAGTTAATTGAGCTGCATTACATTGATTTTGGTGTGTTTATCTGTGTTGTCAAGGTATTTACATAAGTAATACACATCTTTGTTAAAGGCTTAATGCAAAACCGACAGGAGTCTCTGCCCCTCCTCTATGTATTTTCTTCTGAATGTGTTGCTCCCTCAATAATAAATTCAGAGGGCTGACAGTGTCTAAGTCTGCTGCTCCTTTGCCCTCAATTTCAGTGAGATGGGCCATTGAAAACTCATTACAAGCTGTTTAGACTCTGACTTTGACTTTTGCTCAGCAGTGAACAAAATTAACAGCTCTTGGAGGTAGCAAAAAAGTCACAGAGCCAAAGAAAAAATTTGAAATGATGAGAAAAGACATTCAATATTATCTCTATTAGTCATGCAAACAAGCTTAAGTCCAGAGTACATGTGTTCTGCACATGGCTGGAATTGTGTAGCCTTTGTTGCTTTCATCCTTTCTCCCACCTTTTAATACCATGTAAAGAGCTTCACCTGCATGGCAAATGTACACCCTAGAATTTGCTTGCATGTCAAGCAGCGATCCTCTGAGTGTAGCAGAATTGCTTCATAAATTTAACTATCAGTTTCAAAATTCTGTTTTTTTCTAATTTAGTGCTTGATAGTTTTTTATGTGATAATTTTAAAAGGCTGTTTATAGCAAAAGTTACCTTGGTACGCAGCTTTGTAGGGAAAAAAAGCGTGTCTGTCTGTCTATCTGTCTACCTGCCTACCTATCAGTAAATCATCAATAAAAAAATTGCTTTTAAAAACAAGTTATTTGTTTACATACACACACAAAACATTTATCTCTTTTCTGATGATGAAAATTAAATTCCTATAAAATGTGAATGAGGAAGGTACTTTTTAGGTACCTTATATTGGCAATCCACTTATTTTTTATTTCTAAGCCAGTGACAATACTATTTTGGATAACAAGTACAGACTCTGGTGATAAACTTTGGGTCCTCTTCACATTAATTGCTAAACATTTATAGCATGTTATTGTAATAGATGTAATGTTTCCTTTTGATCCCGTTTTGTTCTTTCTTGTTTTTGTCATGTTCTTTTGTGAGAAATTAGAAAAGTAGCCGAGTAACATTTGAAATAGGTGCAGTAAAGCCTTTGGGAAAGAAGTCAGTCAAACAATTCATGAATCAAAGTTCTCTTCAGCTGTTGAACTACAGTTCCAACCCGACAAGCAGTTAGAGAAAGCCATTATATATACTAGAAAATAGTGAAAATTAATGGGTACTTCATGTACCAAGTTAAGCTTCACTCACATGGTACATTTGCTTTAGATGAAGTTGTTTTCTGTTCCCTGTTTTCCAGGTTGTGTGACTGATGTAAAATCTGGTCAAGCACCTTTTTCAGGGAGAGTCAGAAAGTCAGCTATTAGAAAAAAAGTTGGAATTTGAAACCTTCAAAGTTTCCAGTTGTGTTGTTCTGATCCTTAAACCACAGAAAGTCTTACCTTCACATCAGACAAAGTTAAAAATAGGTTGTTGGGGTTTTTTCTGCTTATCGGTCTTTATTTTATTTAGCTTGGTATCCCACTGCTGTACCCAGTGATAACTGCACCTACATACCAGTGTAATCACAACTCCAAGCATCCACTATGATTGTACTGCTGAATATTGGTTGGTTTTGCTGTTTTGGTTTTTGTTGTGTTTTTTTTTTTTTTTTGTTAAATGCTAGTGATTGCTTCGTCTTGTTGGCCTTCCAGAAATGTACTCTGCATACTCATTCTTCAAAACTGCAGCCTTTTGTTCTGAAAAGTTCCTACCTCACAAGTACTCTAACCCTTTGCATTATACCTTACATCCATTAATGGGGACAGTAAAAAGTTGTTACTGAAAAAAAATAGGTACAGCTTTTGTGAAAGAGTTATTGTAAAGTGAAGCCTAAATATTTCAGACATTATTCTAGTTGTATATAGCAGTACGTGTGTATACAGGTACAGTGTATGGATAATGGAGATCTTTTTCATTAGTTTGCTTTTTTTTTTTCTATGAATTGCCAGGTGCACAGAGCTGGTGAAGGTCAGGTAGAAAAAAGATTAGCAGCATCTTATACCACAATGTCAAAATACTTAAAAGTGTTTACAGTGCCCACTGACACACACTGAATTTAAGACTGGCAGACTGAAGCAGAAATAAAACTATTCTTATTCTTCTAAACCAGAACAGGGCCCTCGGTGGTTTATGGTTGTTTCAAGGTCCATTAATCCTTGAATCATGAGGCTGTGTAAAAAATGACAGCTTTAACATTCAGTCCCTGGGTTTATTTAAAATGTTTTTACTTCGACACTGTTTCTAATTAATAACACTGACTATATGACCTGATTTAAATGTATCAAATACATAGGGATGTGGATTCACATTCCTTTGTAGGGCATTTCATCATTTACAGCAGCCATGTGCAGCCTGAATTGAATGGTGCCTACTTTTCACAGTGAGGAGCTTACTCTAATGGAGGGAAAATCAGACACTGGACTTTAATATCTTTTCCCCTTTCTAGTTACGGATTTATTTGGGGGTCTGGGTAGAGAGAATATGTTTTTGAAGCCAGATGACAGAGCAATTACAGAAGTGTGCATGTCTGTGTGCTCCTACAGCATATGTTCATGCTCAAGTGTTCTACCAACATTTTCCTTTCAAGTCCATTGCTGATCCCTGAATTCTAAATCCCTGGAAGAAAACATCTAGAAAAGCATTCTGTAAAATGATATATTGAAAACTAAATTGAATTAACTGATTTTCCAGAACATGGCAGATGTGTTCTTGTGAAGTGCAATCTGATAGGAATGCTTTTGAGAAAACTTAAGCAAAAAAGCATGTCATAATATCAGGATATACATTACTGGAATCCACTGGCTTCTCTTTGACCCATGATCAGAAGCAACAGAACAGTATTGATAAAAGTTTTAGGTTTATATATTCATCACTATTTCTCAAATACACCAGCTTATGTGGTACATTCAAAGAGAAGACATTTTCCATGTACCAGAGTAATTCTCTTTCATTCCCACTGTTCTGCTTCTAAAAAGATGTTCACAGGGGCAGGTATGTAGTCTTAACCAGAAAAGTACTATTTAAAATTATAATTTGAAAGCTCGAAACTAAGCAGTGTTAAATTGGAAGGAACAGAACTAATGTTTGGCACTGAGTAGTTCATAGTTCAATTAAAAGATCTGAAGAAACCATTAAAAAAAGGAGGGGGGAGGGAGGACAGAAAAAAATATAATCTTGTATTTGAACACAGTAAGTTTTTATGTAAGGCTTAGAGCAGATAAAGGCACTCTACCTATTAGGAATCTTGAGCAGATTTGGGTTTGTAGATACTTTCCAAACAGGATATAAATCTTGAGAGATGCTGAAGGCACTTACTGTCCTCGGCAATGACTATTTATCTCCATTCAGCTCACACCAAGGCTGTTGTCTGCAATGTCCTTTACCACAGTTTTGGTTTTTTTTTGGTCTTACCTCTTGCTCCCCTTGCCATTCAGTGTACCATATAGGACTCTCTTATCTGGCTGGAAAACATGGAAGAAACTCTTACAAAGTTTCAATCTGTTAGTTATTCAATAGGATAATTCAGTAGCTTATAGCTCTATTCTAAAACTGACAAAAAAAACTGTTTTAGTTTTCTTAATCCCCTTTCTTGGGGCCCAAAATAAGCCATTCAGAACTGCTTACCGTGTCAGTTAACAACACCAATTACCAGAGGTATTGCTAAATTCCTCTTATCTGGTGATGTCCTTTAGAATGTGGAAAAACCCTCTTGAAAGAACAGCTCAGATTCAAAGATGACAAACAATACATTTTTCAGTCAGGGTACTTTCTCTGGCATTAACGTCCTCTGGTGTAGTATGATCAAATTCTAGCCGTTAATTTCTGTGAAGTCCTTCTATTCTTGTGTATTCTGTAAAAATATATTTTCTATACCTTAATTACTTAGTCACCCTTAGCCTTTACAAGCTTTTTTGGTATTAAGATGTCGTTTTTTAAGAAATGGGAATGAGCAAAAAAAAAGATCCATTGGGTATTTTTTTCTGTGAACAGGTCGTGTTTGCCACTGGGTTGCCACAAAGTTGGGATTTAAAGATTCTGTCTGGAAAAGAAGTAGGAAACAAAGACAAAAGACACTGATGTGTGTGTATGAGCGAGTCTTCATTTGATGGCCTTTAACACTATGAAATTTCCATCTGATATTTGGAATCTTTTTAATTAATGAAGTTAATCTTTGCAGTGTAGTCAGTATCAAAGTTTATTGAAATACCCTCAGTCTTGCTTGGGAAATATAAAAAATAATACATCAGTTAAAATTAATTTCAGACAAAGTTAAGAAGAAAATCAGGAAGCTTTGGTGAGTCATGATATGAAAGGCTGGAATAATTGTCACGTTAAAATGGTAGCCAGTGTTGTACATTACTGAAGAGGAAATGGTGTGCTGTGCACAATGATGGCACTGCACTGTCTGTGGATGTCATTCTGTGCAAGTACCTGACTGCTGCAAGACAGCCACTCTTCTGGATCCTTATTACTGTGTATATGGTCTCTTTCCACCATCAAGAATGGCATAACATCTGTATCATGTGGGCCTAAATGAGGCCATGGCACAGTTTTCATCAAACATTACATTTATTGTAAGCTATGGCAAGAAAAGCATGTAATGTAATTGACATTTTTCTGCAGAGCGACTGACAGTGCTTTACAACTTATTTTCAGCAAGTGTTATGTGGATACTTTTGTTTCTGGGAAGTGACAGTGCCTTGTAAAGGAGGACAGTGTAAAGTAGATTAGCTTTTCTAGCAGGAGTAATGCCATTATGACATTCCCTCGGACACTTTTTGTAGTATGCAGGAAAACCTGAGTCCATTTTTTTTAAGATAAATTACAGCACAAGAACAAAAAAAAGACAAGTACTCTGTCATCTTGGCATAATGCTGGGGATTTGTGACTATCCATGCGTACTGCCTATACTCTGCTGTACATTTACACCAAGAAGAAATATTACTGGTCTGTTCTGCTGCACCATGCTCAGAATACCATAGTTAATATAGTGTCCATTAAAGCCTCTTTATTTTCAATGGCTTTATAACTCTGATAAAAAGTCTTTGTAAGCTTTAATAGGATAGAAGATCAGCCCAGCAGAGGGTTATTTTGCAAGATCTTCAATAAAATGTCAACTTAAAAACAAAATCCTTTTTTTTTCTCAGGATAAAACATTCCTACAAATGCTAGCATGCATGTATTGCTGACTTCTGCACACCTATAGAAACTTTCTGTTAATTGTGGGATGAAAATGGACCTGGAATCAGAAGGTTGTTTCTCTCCATAGACCTTGACTGCATGACACATATTTTTAACTTTCCACATCCTCATGACATTACTTAGAAGCCAACTGTGCATTGTACTCCAGAAACTAAAAAATTCTTGCAAGCATCATAATTTCAGACAGGGATATCTTCAGTCATTTTTTATTGTTTCGCTTCAGAGTTATCGCTTGTTCAGGAAAAACACTGTAGACATGTAAACATTCCTGTTCATGAGAACTGCTACAGCCACTGCCATTGAAACATGGGGTCAATTTATGGACGTCAAATGGTCCCACTCTGCTGATTTCACCAACACCTCACAATCTTGCAGTGATATTGAACTTGGACTGTGATTGGAATGGAAAAGGGGGTATTTACTTTTTCTGTCCTTGATTTCTGCAGCTTTGCTGTAAAATCTCTGTACAACAAGACTGCTGCTATTTTATGTTAGGAAAACTTCTCCTAAGGCTTAAGTCAACAGCAGATTGTTTAGTTTTTCCCATTCCTGGGGCTTCCATTTCTTCCTGTTTTGCCCTTTTTCCCTTGACTTTTAAGAAAGAGACACTCTGCCTGCTTTTGTCCCATTTTTCACCTCCAGGAGGTGGTAATTCTATTGCTCAAATGGATTCCTGCTGGTTGCCAACACAACCATGTAATTCTGAGGGGAGAAAAATGCCTTATCTGCAGTTTTGATTTAAAGCAATTTCTTGAAAACATAATAAAGTTTCTCACCAATGGCATTAAAGTTAATAATCCTTAATGTTGAAAAGTGGTGGTTAAAAGAAATGAATGAGCACTTGAAGGTTGCACTCTTTTATTTTAGCAGAGAGGGACTCACTTTGGGTTAGATTATAGCTGTACCTCGTGCTGGCATGAAGGAGGCAAATGGAGAGAAGAGTTTCTAGTACCCTTCAGAATTGCATCCTGTAGGCTTGGGTGAAGGCAAGATGGTGCCTGGGAAAATCCCGTCAAGATTTTGGGCACCAGAAGGATATAGCACTAAAAATAAAATAAACCTCTGACTTCTTTGTCCCCCCATCTTAATCAGCCATGCAAAGCAGAGAGAGCTGCAACTTCTCTGAAGTGCAGAAACTTTCTCAGCTCTTCCCAGCACAAGTGGACACTTCTGGGCTTTGCTTGATTACTATTTCCATCTTATTTTTTCTTCTGCCTTTTGCATAAAAGAGCATATGACCTAGATTCAGTCATTAGAAAGTACCTTCCTCCGTGTCCTTGACAAGTGGTAAAGTGACACTTGATTTGACTAGCAAGGGGTATTTTGTTCTTCAATATTCTTTACGCCAGAGTGTCTCAATTTATTTTAAATATGTAATTTATTTAGCTTTTATTATTGTCCATAATGTATTTCCTTTTAAAAGGCAAGTGCAACTGGATTCTTTTACTTCAAAGATTTCTCTTAATATATACATATATGCTTAAAAGTTCCTGTTTAAATATCTTCTTTCTAAGCTATGTGAACTTAGGTCCTATAAGCTCAAACTTTTTAGTCCATGAATCAGCTGCTCTGCTTTTCTTAATACCTTTTCAAGTGCTATATTAATATCATTTTATAAGGTGGTGACACAATATTCTGGCTGGGCTTTGCTAGAGAATTAAATAATCCTGTTCTAACTTCACTGAACATGCATTCCCATTCTAGGCAACTGTGGGTATAAGCATGTAAAATAGAAGAGATGTGCTTGCTATCAGTCTTTTCCTCTGTCACTTCATCCTATTTTTTTTCAAAAACAATGAGTTTACCATTATTCCAAGGTCCTTTTTGAATTCCTTCTGCTCTAAATCAATCACATCTATCTGATCTTGGTTTACTTCAAACCAATGTGTAGTACTTCATGTGTCAACATTAATTTCATGCGTCATGTGTCAGCCAAGTTAGGGAAGAGGCTCAAAACCTAGCTGTTGTGTTTGGGTTTGGTCTTGTTGTTGTCTTTGTTTTCCTCTTTTTTTTTTCTTTTTTTTTCTTTTTTTTTTTTTTCCCTCCTCCACATTGCACTCTCCCTGCTAGTTGTGCAATGTCAGCAAGCCCAGCTAGTTTACTGTTGCTTTTTTTGACTAGGTCATTTGTCTAGATTAGATACAGCAGAGTTCTGAAGTGCAACCTTTGGGGAACAGCACTTGCCAGGGCCCCCTGAGCACTGTTCATTTCATGTATGTACATGTGTGTCTGCATCCCAAATTGTACATCACTTGTTCTGGAGCTATCTAATCCAAAAGGCTGGGTTGGCTGAATGCTAACCTGCTGCTGGGCCTGCTGTCATCACCCAAACAGCTTTGGGCTTAGTGCTCACAGCGTGAAAGGATTGCTTGATGTATTTGGTCAAGGCAAAAATACTTATTTGGGGCAGAAATTCGGTCCTGTATTTAAAGAACACGCATTTGCACTCATAACCTTGAACACTGCAAGGGTGTGAACTGCCACAAATCTGAACGCCGTGTTTGAAGTAGTGAGCTCCTTTGGGAGTGGGTCTGCAGGTGTGTGTGCAGTGCTGGATGCACAGTCATGCAGAAATACAGCCACACAAATCATTTCCCAGCAAATACATAGTGAGACAAAGCTCCATCACTTGAGACTTTCACTAGAAGTATTCTGATATTCTGAGGAAATGATGTCTTCATTTGTGAAGCAGTCATTTTTTTGGAAATAACCTCCTGAAACAGTTGGTCAGGCTGAGTTGGTTGGGGTCTTGTATCTCTTAAATTCTTGCCAGTTGCTGTCTACCAGATTACTGCTGCATTAATTCGTGTGCAGCCTGTCATTAGGAGCATAGAGATTATTTTAGATGTTGCGCATTGAGGTTTAAGTTGACAGATTTAACAGCTATTTATCTCTAGGGAAAGTGGTCATTCTAACTTTTTGAGTTAGCAAATGCTCCCTGCTGATATCCATTGCTCTTTTACATGTGTGCCAGGCCCCCTGGAAGTAATTAGCAGCAGGATAAATACCTGGAAGATTATAAGGCTTACATTTTATTAAACATTTTTGAATTTCAGTACCTTCCTTGTCATGAAAGCACTTCTTATAGTGAGCATATATCCTCTAATAATGACACAAATCATATTACTCTCAGCCATTTATCAACATTCATACCACATTGCCCCTGCAAAAGTATTCTGTGATTTATTTTTAAAAGCAATAATCTGAAGGATGCCGTAGTACTTAACACAACAGAGATGAGGCAAAATTAGTGAACAATTAATGTAAAAGGCTTTATTTAGTTCTTCAGTTGAATTTGTATTTGAAAGTATTTACTTGTCGTAATCTACTTTGCATAAAGCACAGATAATTTATCTGTAGCTCACTCTTCCAGCTGCTGTTGATGAGGCAGATGGACCAGTTTCTTAAGACTGAGATTTACCACGTTGGTCATCGCAAACTATTTTAAATAGAAATAGGTATTTTTCTGAATTGACCAGGACACACCTACATTATTTTTTCAGATTACTCTGCAGGTCTTCCTTAGATGGTCAAATTGTCAGGCAGGTCCCAGTTTCCCTGCAGGTTGTGGTGACGGTGTTAGAACCAACTGTCCTTTTTTTTGCAGATGTCGGAATGGACGTTACAAGTTAGGGTCAGTGGCTTGTTAGCTGCAGGAAGGGAGCAGAGTTTTACTACAGCACAGAGTCAGGTAAGGAATAGAGCAAACCAAAGTGTGAAAACTTGTGAGTTGTGTTTACATCATAACAGTTGTACACAAAGCTGTGAGAATCCCAGCAGTCTGCACCGAGAGTCACGGGAGAACAAAAGCAACCTTTACCACACAGTCACATCCTGCTTTTCTTGCTAGGGAACACCAAGTGAAACATCACATGCAGTCTTGTGGGATACAAGTAAACAACCTGTATGATCTAGAAAGTGCACATCACTTAAGTTAAATAGTACTTCCAAGGGCTGCTTTCTAGGATGGGTAGGGTTCCTCTCAGGCAATCAGCGTTGATTCTATTTGACAAGTTTATAAGTAATTTAATTTATCTTATTTTATTTACTTTATTTATTTTTCTTGTTACTTAGGAAGACATTTCTGTGAAAATGAAGCCACACATTCTTCTCTTGGATATTTGTCTTCTCCTGCCCGAAATGTAGTTCAGAGTTTATTAAACAAGCCAGAAAATTGCATGCTATCTCAAGAATGTGACTATTTGCTATTCTTCCTGAGATATGCTGTATGCTTAGTTGTGCTGTCTTAGTAGAGGAAAGGTCTGCTTTTAATGACTACATTAATGTTATCCTATAATTCTATTGGGTGACTCTCTTACCAGCCAGTATGGATTCATGTTCTGCTTGGTCAGTGAGTTTTGCATCTGCTTAATTTTCGTAGTTGCAATGCGTTAGACAACCCCAAAACAGAAAGCGTGAGACCATCTGGTTAAATGCAGTATCAAAATTACTGTTTTCAAAATAGTTTTGGTCATCAAACAGGAAACACTTAAGATGTATTTGTCTGTTACTAATCCCAAGGAAGATGGTGAAGCACACATTTTTATAGGAGAGCTTAATACTGACATAACATTGGAATCTGGTCTTTGCTCATGAAAATCCTGAAAATATATACACAATTACATACACATATACAACATTTTGCATAGGCAAATGCATACCTAATACAACTGTCTTTTGCCTTAAAGTGTATGAAGATTTGTGTCTGTACATAAAGTGTTTTTTTCTGCTGATTTGCTTGAACTGAGCAGTGTTTCAATATGTTGTGTGCTGGAGTCTGTTTATTTCAGGCAGTGAGAGGCTTCTTTGCTGCAGCATTTGGGAGCAGATCTGTGGCAGGGATAAGAAAGCAGAAAATTAGTTTTTACAAAGAAAGTCATTAACATTGCCATTTTCAAACTAACAACAGAAAAGCAGGAGCAAAACTGAGTTTTAGAAAGATTTTCACCTTGAATAATTTTCTAGGTTTGGTGTGTGCCTTCTACACAGCAGGAAAGAGGAAAAATCTCTCTCTGATTAAAGGCTGGTCTTGCTGCATGGAATGTGTTAATATTTGCAACAGCTGTAAGCGTGTTTTAGTAAAACCATTATGAACTACTGTGTGGAATAAGATACCCCATTATGTCACTGATAAAAGTGAAACAATTCAATATGACCCAGGGGTGGATTATTGCCACCAAGCAATGTAACAGAATGTGCATTACAGTTAGCGTAATTGCACAGCTAACTGATTTCCTTTGCTTTAAATTAAAATTGCAGTATGAAACTACATTATCTAATTTTGCTTACCAAGACATTTAGAAACTGTTTGCAAAGTAGAGCAGGCTTGAAGCATCGTGAAGAAATGGAGGGAAAAAAACCCTTTTCACATAAATTATTTTCTATGAGCAACTGAAAGTTCTGGACTGAAGAATTCTGGCAGACTAGAACAAGCTTTTCACAGAAGGCAAATAAACATTCATTGTTCCACAACCCAAACACTATTATATGAAACTGCAAAAGTCAAATTGGTCACAATTTACTCAACATCTAATGAATCTAAGAAAGAAATTACATAAAATGGTTTCTTTAGATTATTTGCTTTTGTTTGAGGTAATTTTGTCTCTGTCTGGATAGAAGAAAATTCAAGGGACAACAGACTGAAGGCCTTGTGCCATATGCAGAAAATCTGCTATTAAGTTATTAACAAGCCAAGACTCATTAATTAATCTTATTCCTTTTTTTTTTTCTTGTGAGTTTATAATCTCTGTCCCTTTCCTAGTGTATTTCACTTCCCCAAAAATGTTTGTATATTTTAAAAGCCAGTAACATCTTAAAATACAAACTACCACAAAACTGAAAAGCTACCAGAATATTTTGGCTCTTTTTTCGAAGTTGGGAAACACATAAGACACAAAACAAAATAGATACAGAACTTGGCTGAACTTTACTTGAATTTTGCCAATGAAAGCTTGCAAAATACAGCCAACTTGGCTATTAAAAAGAGCCCTTGAGCCAGCACTAATTATGTCAACAAGTAGTTTGTGCTCAGTCCTCACTGAGTCCTGCACTCTTATAGGATGGGAGGATGAATGTCATGTATGTAGGGAGCCGAGCAGCTGCTTCGTTTACCATTACTCCATTTAAGGGTGTGCTAACCTTGCAACAACCTAGTGACATCATCATTTTTCACCTTATTCCTTTCTCATGGGGTATGTCTTCACAATAAGCCCGAGGTGAAAAGGTTTCCTTGGCAGGCAGACAGCCTGCATGACAAATGTGCTGAGGAGTCAAAGAAAATTTTAACCTGCCCTACCTAGCCACAGTCACTTTTTGCACCTAGGAGCAAAGTGATAAATGTTTTTCTTCAAAAACAGGGAGGGTGTAAGGGGGAAGGCAGGGAAAAAGGAGAAGTAGGATATGCTAGATATGATATTGTGCTAGATGGATCTGCATACCTGTTTTTCTTCTCCACCCAGGTGAGCAAGCGGTGTGCTCAACCCCTTACAGCTTGATTACGGTGTTCATACAAAGGATGCTTTTTGTTTGAAAAATAATCTGTACAGTGTTTGTGTGTTAAACAGACCCATGTTATACTCACCTTGCTGACACTGGGGAGTTGTGGTTTTGGCTGTGCTTTTTTACTATTTTTACTGTGTATGTGTTGTGGCCCAATCATTTAGAAAACATTTTAACACAGAACTAATAAGTCATTGTGCATTTGTGAAGATTCCCTCTCAGTCCAGCATAATGTCTGATTTTCCATAGGTGAGTTCCAATTTCCTGATGCACATTGCTTTCTGTTCTTTTGTGTCCTAGGCTGAAGTCAGGCATGAGAAAGGCTCACCAGGCTGTGCAGTTACTTCTCTACAAAATGCTTGGCTTAAGAACAGAAACTTTAAAATATACTATAAAATTAACTCTGAGGGCAGTGTAGCCATAGCTATATCATTTTTGTAGCTACTTTTGGTGATGAAATCAGTAAAGATGTGATCCAAGAGTTTATATAGCATTTTTCCATAGGGAACTCAGGGATGGCATGCAGGTGGAAAAGCAGTGAAGGATGAAGTCTTTGTCTTTCACTGATCTGCAATGGCAGAGTCCAACCACAACTCCTCAGCCGAACTGAGTTTGCTGGTGGAAGGTGTTTGTGTCTGCCCTGTGAATGTGGGAGCTATCTCTTTGGCAGGAAGGGTTGTGCTGTTGTGTGCCTGCCTGCCCTCCTGGCCTTCTGCCCAGACCAGCTGTCTGTCGTGATGGGAACGAGCACCCTAATGTCACCCCTGGCTCCAGCAGTCACGACTGATGTGCTTATCCTGCACCCAGGCCAGTGAAATGAGACATGTGTGATCTCAGCACCACGATTTCCCAACACGAGAGAGCTGATGTGATAAGCAGGGTAATTTAAACATGAAAAAAAAAGGGCAGGAATGGGACAGATATAGGATTAGGATATCAGGATGAATCTTCAGGAGATGTGTTGGGCTCAGTGAGCAGGTGACATGAAGGTACACTGACCAGTCCTGGCATACAGGACTCTGCCCTCCAACTCTCTCTGTGTTTTTGTCATTTGTAAAGTCTTGTGGACATGGTCATATGCATAAAGTGTGTGCATAAATATCTGAATAAATTTGCTATACAACCTGCACTATAAAATGTACCAAAGATCCAGATGAAGAAAGATCCTCAACACTGGATAATTTGTTATGCACGATATAGTAGACTTTTCAGATACTTTAGTTGCTGTGTTAAGATTTTAGATGTAAAACCATCATGACTGAACAAACAGGCTTTTAGCTCATTTAAGTTAGAATAAAAGTAAGCATTTCAAAGCTGTATGGTGGGAATATCTCATAAATGAAGCATTTTTCCCCATAGGGATATGATCAGAATGCAGAGAAATCCCTGTAGGAAAGACATTCATAAATTAGAAAAAAAATCACTAAACAGAAGAATCGTATTGCCAGATATTAAACTGGAGGTATGCTAAAAGAACCCTGGCCTTGTTTGTAAAGTTGTGAATAAATCTGTTAAAAATAATTGAATTTATATTTAACTTGAAAAACAGGGTAAGATCTTTTATTCCACACTTATAAGTTTGAATACACTTTCAGTTGCTCTTAGTTATCTCAAATTAAATCTTAAATTGAGCTTGTGGTTCTGTGAATTAATACTCTGGCCTTTCAGCTCTTTTGCTGAGGTCATTCAAATCTAATGGTAGAAATGGTCACAGGGTCAAGTCTTGGTATGTAGAGTATAGAAATGGTTTAATGATGCCAGCAGATGTTTGCATTCTGCATGTTGGAGTTGTAATGCACTGGTGGGCTCTGTGAAGGCACTCGATTATCACATTATTATATCTTCATTCTAGCTGAATTGTGAGGTAGGGAATAAGAAAGCATTAAAATGAGGTTAAGGTTCTGCCTTAAACCAACAAAAATAAGCAAAATCAGAGTTAATTTTCTACCTACGCCCTTCTTAACTGTCCCTATTGTGCTTAGTCATTGTCAGGGTCCTGGGAGGTTGCATAAACTTAAATAAATAGGCTGCAGTGGCTAGAAAAATTGAGACACATAAGAATGACTTTGAGATGCTTTGGGTTTACCCATTATAAGTCAGAACTTAAGTATTGCGTTTACAGACTTTATATCTAGTTCTCTATTAATATCATAATTCTATAAAAGGTTGAAAATGTCCATGAAAATGAAAATATTAATAACCAAGGAACCAATAAAGAATTTCCAAGTGCCAGGCAGGTTCTGTCATATGGACTCAATACTGTTCATATAAATAAGTGCAGATTTTGTATAAAAATGCTATGAGCACAGGAGATACATTACTCAGTAGCCAGTTTTAATAATTTGATTATTATAAAAATGTTACAAATCAAGTGAACATGCAGAATTGCAATCTGCACTGGAAAGCAAAAGCTTTTAAATACAGAATGGCATTCTTAATCCTTTTTTTAAGTTCTTTTTTGTTTAAATTTGACCTCTATTCCACCTCCTCCTAAAACACATTGTTCCAAAAGGGCTTGTGTTTTTCCACTCAGAAACACAACATAGACAACATCACTGAACAGGCTGGATCCCAGGACAGCTACATTCCCGTAGTTTGTTTTTAATGACATTTTGCAAAACCATATTCCTAGGCTAAAAATCATGTGTGAACTTTCATCCTTTCATTTGTAGCAATTTAAAAAATAATTTTGGAGTACTTTTAAAAGCAAATAAATGAAACATGGCTAAATGCTGACGAGGCTTTTGTTTAGCCATTCTGTGTAACACCAGTGCAGGATATTTACTGCTGCCATGAGTTTTATTTGTCATCTTTCCTAGCTCATCACTGCCATCGTTCTCCTTGGTCTGCACAGGTAATTATAGCCAGCCATGATGATTGTTTTTAAGGATATAGCAGTTTCAGCTCTTCACAAATGAACTGTGATTTGAAGCTACTGCATCATAAGTTTATCCTGAAATAATGTGGTTAGTGGACTCGAAGGGCATAAATATGTGACACAGCGTAGCTGGAAATTGCAGTAACTTCTGAAGCCAATGAGGGCTCAATATTGTGTTATATGGGACCCACAGTCTGTATGATATATATTTCAAAGGCTACTTCCAAAGTCTCCTTTCTTTCTCAAAAGGGCTGTGCACCTCAGTGTTACCCGGGCTTGCTGTAGAGGGCAAAGTGTGTCAGCTGCTGTTGGCTGTGTGTGGAGCTAACCGACTGTAGTACAGGGGAATGAGCAGCCGTCCTCCGGGTCTTCCATCACTATCATTGCAAATAAATAAATAACCTAAATCCTGAGTCCAAAGCCAAAAGCTACCTTCAGGTTCACCTCTGCAGTCTTGTTGAAAACAATGTATGAACTAGCAGAGAGCCTTGTGTTGACTTTTAATTCCCCAGTGCATTTGCTGTGCTGCCGTTTGTGCTTGTGCAAGTGTCTGTGGAACAGGAGGGGAAGGGGGAGCATCTTCTTCCCTCTGAAAGTCACTGACAAAACCTGCACGAGAAGTGGTACAGGGAAAGTATTAAAGATCACTCAGGAGGAAGCTGTGCTTGAGCCTGCTGTATTGTTATGCTGCACGTTTGTGTAGAAGGCTGTGGTGAAGTGTGACAAATTTGGTTCTTCTACACTGTATCATCACTTTGTTGCTTAAGTGATCTTGTGAAAAAAGGTGACAGCAGTACATAACAGACAGTGCAATTCAGGTTTATCAACAGCATGTTTTTTCTAATGTGAAATCTTGTTGCCATTTGTCAGCCAGGAGAAGTATTTTGACAATCAAGAGGTATTGTTCAGGTGGGTGAAATAATTTTGATGTGTTTGATTATATTTTTTTTTTCCAATGCATGCTGATTAATTCTAGGTTCATATATCACACCAAATTGGAAAATGCAGCCTACCCATATGATGAATGTGTTTAGAAAGGTTTAAAGTTTTGTTTCTTGTAACATCAGTGTCCTTGAAGGCTGTGGACAGACTAGATCCAGGCCTGTGAATACAATCCTTGCTCCCTCTCAAATGCCTTTTCCCTTGCTGCCCCGCTCACTGCCATGCACTGCAGGTTGGAGGGGGGGGGGAGAACTGTCTCAGACTCAGTTTACACTAACCCAGAAGGCTGAAATGAATTAGAGAATTTTCTGGCACAAACTTTCCTGTTGTCAGACTGCAGGGGCAGCTACCTGTGATGATGGGGAAAGGCAGGAAGGCAGTGGGGAGCAAGTCGAGGATGTGCAGGGTTCATGAAAAATAGTGGATGGTAACCTTAGTCTTGATGCAGATAAAATTGCCTATAGCCACAGTAGGAAGATCTACAGACCCTGTAGCTTTGATTCAAGTGAAGTGCAAGTGTGCTTAAAGGACTGAAGTAATAATAAATAGCAATTCAATGTGCATCCATTTTTCATGTTTTTCTGATGTCTTCTTTATGCATGGAAATGCGTTGGTGCCCATCGAGTCATTGGCATCATGTTGTTATCACAAAAGCGTAAGTAAAAGTTGCCCTTTCCTCCCCACACACAAGCATGGAGGAATCTAAATACAGGCAGGGTTCTGGTCATCATGTGCAAGAAGAAGGAGCAACTGAAACAAAGAGGCATCATGTTGTACATGGCTAGTTTTTAACTTCAGTCAGCTGGATTGCAAAGAAAGGGATAAATATGCATTGCCAGAAAATGGATTATTATTTTCTTTTTCTTTAAATACTGTGGGATCTCTCCCTTCTTCCACCAGGAGACCTACAAGGTCGCCAAATTAAACCTTTATACAATCCAAAAATTGAATCTTAGTACATCCATTTTCCTAATACAATTTCTGCAATACCTATCGGTGCTGACAGTTTTGGTCACATATCTCTATTGTGCTGTTCAGTTTTATTTGACAGTGCAGGATGGCATCAGCATGTATTGGAGGTAACATCTGAGCTGTGGCTGATCTCTTGGGATTGCTGTACTACTTTACCTCCTTGCCATCATAAATGGATGTTTCTGTCATTCCCTAAGATTTCCTCCTGGGTTAGGCATCTTTCTTTAATTATTAATCAAAAGCAATGTAACAATCATTGCAAACAAATGTATCACTGTACTGAAGCAAGTATGTTAGATGGGATGTTAGTAGTATTAGTGAAACAACATTTGGATGTAAAGATTGTGATCTTGTCTTTTTCACATCTACTTGATACATAAATTATTATGCTAGTCTGAGTGTTTTATTTCCCTGCTGCAAAAAGAGGAAAATGAATGCAGTAGGCTAGGTTTTTTTCTGCAGTGTTCAAACTGAACAAAGGCCAAGTTACTTATGCAGAACCATTCCTGAAATCTGAGACATTGCTGGGAAAAAAATGTCCCGGGTTTGAATGCAACTGTATGCTTACCACAGGGGAAAAAAGAGTGCACAGTTCTAGATATGCACACTCCTATTACTTTTTCTTTGAGCTGAGACTAGTTTATGAACTTTGCTTCTCCTTGGTGTTCATGTATAGTTTACTTGCAACAGTTGTGCTTTCAAAACAAAATCCACTTCTTTTTCTCTGTGCATCCCTGTTCAGATCTCAGTTTGCATGTGCTCACACAAATCTCCCTTCGGACATAGGATCTTTGAACAGTACCTGGGAAATACCTGCTTTTAAATTAAGTACCTCTTGCTAGAGCTCAGGTTAAGGAAAAGTCTCAAAGTGCTGCAGTCAGCATGGAGCCACTTTGTGTTTTCCCCTGCAGAGCCGAGGGTAAAGGCACGGGCAGCGTGTGCCCACGTGCCAGAGGGAGCCCCAAGCCAGGCTTGGGCACGTGCATCTCTCCTCTAGCAAAACTCCCTGGCTCCCTCCCCACATCCCCCTGTGTACACAGGGACACCCTGGAGAGCTGTGGGGTGTGTCAGGGGCTGCGGTGCCTGGGGGCTGTGCAGTTTCCCCATCACCTGCCTCTTCCTCCCATCCCTCCACCGGTTCAGCTGGTTTATCTGGAGGGGAAGATGGAGTTTCATCACTAAAACCTGTGACCCATTGTCTAAGAAACAGAGTATCAGTACATTTTCACAGAAACAAAGCGACGGGTTAGTTCGATTTCCATTCCCAGCATTAGCTTAATCCTGCTGTTGAATACGCAGATAGGCAGAGCTGTGACTGCCTCATCAAATGCACGTGATCAAATCTGAACTGCTCATCTCTTTGAGACACTCAGTTAATACATAGGTTTAATATACTTCTCTTTGATAAAACTCGTATTAGGAGTTGAAGACGTTGCCATCTTAAATATCAGACTAAGGATATTTACTGGGTCCTGCAAATCAGTCATTCTACTGAAGCTACTTATTAAGCTCCAGAATAAATTATCCATAGTTCATTGTGTGCAATATAAATGCTACAGTACATTGCATTATACTGTTTAATTTTTTTCTTGTTGAATTTCTTGCAGGGATCAGTCTTGACTGAAGTAAAGTCAAGCTGTCTATTTTAACAGTATTCTAAGGATGTAAAAACTACCAAAAAAAACTACTGGCGTATGAACATTAGTTTTCACTTGTGTTCATTCAAATTGTCACCAATGTTCTATCTCTTTCAACAAGCCTCTTGCTCTTATAATAATATAAATATCTGCATTTATAAAAAAAAAAATAATTAGTGCAGCTCAAAATCACCCTTTTAGAGGCACTGAATGGAGGTCCTTATGCTGGAAATTAATGATGTCCTCATTCTCCTGTTAACCTCCTGTCTACTTCCTAAGAAGCAGAGGGCAAACTTTCCCGAGCAACTGCAAACTGCTAGGTATGCTGCTTATCATGAAACTGGTAGGAATTCTTGCTTAGGCTGATTTGAAAAATGAACACTGAAATACTAGGATGATTCCAAATTCTAACTTTCTACTGCTAGGAAAAAAAAAAAAAAAAAAAAAGAGTGAGCTGAGCTGTTTTAATGAAAATATTTTCATGTCTGGCTTGCAAATGTTTTGTTCCATAAATACTACTGCACTTCGAATGTAATCACTACCTAATAATGAGGAAGAGGTCAGGGTTCCAGTTCAGCATCTCTTTCTCAGTGTCATTCACAGCCTTCACCCTCTGTACTTTTTAAAATATTTGACCCCTGCCTGGCTCTCTCCCTTTTTATAGAGCTTAACCTCACCTACCATCCCAGTCTTGAGAACAGAGAAATGTGAATCAGGTGATGTTTGTAAAGGTTTAGGAAGCCATGGACCATTAGAAAGGTATTTAAACAACTAGGGAAATGATGTTAGCTTGTAAGAATATCCCAACTAAATTTTCTTGATTTTATCTTAATATAAATAAAAAATATGTATGTGATCAGCATATGGAAGTTACAGAAATGTTTTGGTAATTTGAGGTTATCTGTAAAAGAATTCATGTGATGAATGTATTTTAAAGTATTAGCTAGATTGGTCTTTAATATGCATTCTATATAATGTGCTTAAATGTTATTCCATGAGGATTTTTAAACAGCAAAATTAATTACAAATTGAATATTTGAATATTTTATTGATGATTAAAAAACATAAAACCTTCCAGGAGTTCATGGAAATAGATGCTTCTGCATATAACAAGACATTGATGCTTTCAAAAAATGCCCAGATTGTGCGTGTTACTTCTGTTTCAATGAATAAACCCTTGAGTTATTTTTATTTGCATAAAACATGAAAGACATGAACTACTGCAACTAGATCCATGCAAACAGGCAGCATCCAAATTACAAGAGCTCTTAATAGGTCCCTCAGTCTCAGATTCACATGAGAGATTTCTGTCTGATGTCATCAAAATGCTTGCAGAAGACTATACTTTTCAGTTGTGTTGTGGGATTTTTGAACATGAGGATTTGTAGCAGGGTACCTGGAAAGATGGATGTCATTTAAATTGCACTTGCATCTTGCAATAATCTGTCCATGCCATTTAAATATCTGTGATATAGGGGGAGAAAAGTGGTTTAGGGGTGAACGGAGAATAATTTAGGGAAGTTTTCCTGGTAACTGGTAGAAGGTTGTGTATGGGTGCAACAGCAGGATTGACAGAAGTAACAACTCTATGAAAGGACAAATCCTGCAGGGGCTTCTGCACTGTGGCGTGTTGTGGGCAGTGCTATGGCAGTGCTTTGGGGGGCACCTGGGTGATGTTGCTCAAAACACTCTGCTGGGAGAGGAATGGCTGCAGAAATGCCTGTTTGTCTGCACTGGTGGCATGTGAGAGTCCAGGGGGTGAGAGGCTGAAACAGGGGCCATAAGGGGGCAGAGGAGGCCAATATCTAGAGGATGAGAAGATCATGGAGCAGCACGAATGTCTCTGAAGTTGTATGAGTGCAATTGTCAAAATTGTGGATAAAAGATGAAGAAATGCTAATAAAAAGCTCTGTTTCAAACTGGAGAACTCACAATCAGCTGCCTAGTTCTGTATTGAAGCAACTAACATGGCATATAAATCTATAAAATGCTTATTTACAAGATTAAATAAGTACTTAATCTGACTGATAGGAAAAGGGTGAAAATATCCCTCCCAAAGGCTGGGATTCACCTTCACCTTTACTGTGTGAAAGTGATTGTGAGAGAGATTCTTTGCTCAGAGGTAAAACTACATTTAAACCTCAGGTTGCACAATAAGAACCTAAGGAATTGCAGAATGTGTCTCTCTGCCCTGAAAAAATAGTGAAGCAACATGAGCAATCTTAGACTGTATGTAAATTGTTTCATTGTACCTGCTAAATATAACATAAAAAACTTATAAAATGTCACCTGCTCTTATCAAGCTTGGAAGAGATTACCTCTTAACAGAGGTTTCATTTTCATTTCTTCCAACATTTAGTGCAGTGAACGAGGGCCACGACTCCTTTATTTCCTAATCCTAGCCAGCAACTTGCTTTTTTCTGTTTTATGTCATTCCATATGACATTGCATCAAGGCAATTCAGTGCTGCATGCAGTTGAACCAAAAGCAATTTAAGTCAAAAATGGACAAATATGGATGTCATTTATAAAGCTTGTTCAAAGGTCTTTGACACAGCTCAAAGCTTGCACGCTTCTGAGCTGCAGCAAGGTTTTTCTCCTCTTATTTCTGAAGCCAAATTGTGTGGTTTTAATAGAGCTCTGCTAAGTGAGTAGCAGACAACACTTGGTACTTATACCAATTCTTTCCCAAACTGGAAGTATTTTCACTTTTATTATTTATAGAAACTTTTAGAAGAAAAAGATAGGACTCAATATAAAAACAAGTGTAGCAGTATCAGTGGAACAGCCTTGCAGACTGAAACCCCAACATCTTGTTGTTCTGTCTGTTAAAATCTAAAAGCTTGTCCAAGTGTATAGAGTTGGAGTATGATGGGGAAATAAATTATATGTTTTCTTTGATAGCTGCTCTGTTTTCACACCCACTTTCTGAGTATTTTTATAAATATATGTATTTGTTTATGCATACATATTCTTATATTTTTTAATATATACAAAAAGTCACTTCTCTTCCCAGTTAAGGCTCTATGGCTCGCTCTTTCTTTTGCTTAGTCACTGACACCAAAGGCCCAGATGTTGTATCCTGGCAGTCCAGCTGTAAGAGGAAGGCTGTATGTAGGACACAAATTCCAATGCAGTACTATACAGTGGAAAAGATTTGTGAAAGTGCTGTTTCTTCAGCAGAGTGCTCAGAGATTCTTAGAAACATTTCTTTTACCTGAGTGCTGAAGAGGTTCTCTGGGTAATTAGTTCACTAGAGATCTTCAGATAAAACCATAGTGGCAAATAAAAAATATCCAATTTACAACTGTTTCTTCATGTGTTGTTTTTTTCCCCTTCTTGTCCTAAGCATTCAGCTAATATGATTCATATGGCCTTTGCTTGGGATCTCAAGAAACATTTGGAATTGCTTATAAACATATTTCTTTAATCTTGATTTTGATTAGAACATGTTCCAAAGCACTCAGATGTCCTGCTATGAAAATTCAAGATGTTGAATGTACTGTTGAGTGCAGCTCTGCAGTTGTAAATATTTTCCCCCTCCTGTCTCCCTGGCCTTGATGACTTGTCCCTTCCCCTGAGCCAGGGGGGCTATTCATGCTTTTGCCATCAATGTTATTTTGTCAATTGAAGTGTGTTCAAAATTGCCAGCAGAGATTTATTTTGTTATTTAAAATGTTTGGTTGCTTTGTGTTGTCTTTCCTGTAAAGGATCATGGTAAAATAGCATCGTGGAACTGTTTTCATTAAGAAGATATAAAGGCAAATAGAAGTGCAGTTTGTAAACAAATTTATTACAGTTAATTATAATATGTATGATGTGTTTTCAACAAAATACATTCGTCAAAAAATTGCTGTTGGTAAAAATGGGTTTAAGGATCCTTGTCAGTATGTTTGGCTGATTAATTAAGGAACTTATTTTAATATCAGAATAACATCATCATAGCTTCTTGAAGCAATTAAAGTAATGAATTACTTGCATTCCCTTACATTTTATCTTAATTCTCTATCTTTTGCTACACTCTTTTCCAAATAGTAAATATATTCAGTAATTATATCTGATAACATGTAAGTAGTTTATATTAGATAGTGAGATATATAATGCAGATAAAAATAGTCTAGGTTACATCTAGTGTATATTACATTTGTTTTAAAAATGTAGTATGTGATGCTTGCTCACTGCATATTTTAAGAGGGCAATGAAAGCCTGATAAACTGATAAGTCACTGATAGTCAACTTGTACAGACTATGTTCCTTCACACACCTCCTTAGTTCTTGCAGTTACTTCTGGAACAAAAGATGGTTTAAGAGTCCACAGCAGCAGAACTAAACACTTCAAGGAGAAGATGGGAGTATATCTAATCTAATTCAAACTGACAGATATTTAAGGTGTAGCCACTCTTTAATATTTTAATAACAGAAACCAATGGTTTAAATATAGCAATTCTGGAGTGTTAGTCTTAAAAAACCCACAAAAATCAACCTACCTCTGTAGGTTGATTAACAGACTCAATGGCAATTGAAATACTACTAGAAAATTATTGCAATTTTCAGACGCTCTTGAGATCAAATATGTCTAAAAAATGTTGCTGCCCTAACTGATAGTTTACCTTTCAGTTTTCCAAGGTGGCTGCACCTTCCGTGCCAGAACCAAGTCCCAGGAGGTGTGGCAGTGTGGGGTACCCCGAGGTGCTGGGGACATACAGCATGCACCCTGAGTGACTTCTTTCTGTGCTCTCCTCTGGATGCGGGACTGGTTTGGGTGTGCAGACTGATGAGACAGCGAGTCTGAAGTCTCATGTTCTGTTGCTACTAAAGGGGTGACCCTGAGTGTCCCCCAGTGGCTCATGCCATCCCCTGTGCCACAGGTTTCTGTCCCCACCAGAGGGCTGGAGGATGCATTTGTGAGTGTCACTCTTGCTTGTGTTTGACCTGCGAGATGAGCTCTGTTTGGAAAGCTTTCATCAAATGGCAACAAACAATTCCCTAGCAGACTGAGAGTGCAGCCCAAGCAGGCAACCTTCTGCCTCACTATTAAACCATCATCATTCCTGTTAATATATAATGATCTCAACCCAAGTGGCAATGAGGAGTAGGGGTATCCACAGCAAAAGGGAAACATGCAGAGGGTATGCATCAAAAATAAAAATTCTCCCAAGGCCTGTACAAAAAGCAGAGTCTACATTCTGCCTCCCAACTGAATACAGCTGACCATGAAGTTTTGGAGGGCAAAGCCCAGGGAAAGTCTAAATGCTGTCTTAGTGAAGTATACTCAGATGAAATATTTCTCAGCACTGAGCAAACATTACAAGTAACGAATATATTTAATGGAGTGTATTATTTTATTATAGCTAGTTGTTATAATAGGCAGTTAAAGCATGATAAACAAAAGAAGCAGAAATGTGATGTACTAGAAGATCGGATCTCTTTCCCTTATATCTGTTTTGTCAACTTGCATTCATCTACTTTCTGTTTTCTTTGGTGGGCAGTCATCAAGGCGTGAAATAGCTGCCTTCCCACGTTACCAAGCCATGTAAATTTTGCTTTGGGAATGAGCTTATTTCAGACAGCATTCCTAATCGTGGTGCTTTGGCACCACGGAAGAACACATGAATAAAGTGTTTTGATTCTTAGAGATGACATAATTAAAGGAAGTTACTAATCTGTGGCCTGGATGAAGTTCAGCATATAAAGTCATAAATATGTTAGAAAGTTAGCATATCAAATTAATTGAGAAAAAAATAATTTGGTGACAGATTGTTGATGCAAATGAGTGTATCATTAAATGATGCTCTGAACAAAAACACTGGCAAAGTGCCTTTAAAACACATATTTTTCTATTGCCAAGAGCAAAATGCTTCTTTTTTTATGTTAGAGTTTACTAGTCTTTCTATATTTTGTCTGCTTATGTATGTTGACTGTATATTTTTGTTTCAAGAACTGTATCCTACTAATGTTATTGCTGTCCACTACACTCCTAATGGCAGAATAACACTGACAGCATAATTACATTTCCTAATTATGTGTAATTAAGCAAAACCCAGATGATATATTCAGTGAGCTCTTGGAATAGCCAAGGGTCAAGGACTTTTGGAATTCTGTAGCATTTCTCTAAATAAGCACATTATATTGTTAAAGCCAAGATACAGTTTTGTGCAGTCTGTTCTGTAAACCTGCTTAACAGCTACAGTATATAGTATTCATTTATTTAGCTGAGTAAGGATATCTCTGAGATTTCCTCCCTCCCTTTTTTAGATTTGTCGTACTTAACCCAGGAAAAGGGACTTTAAACTCAGCACCATAATGTTCTGCATGCTGACAAGCTAAGTGATATTTATTTTTTCAAACCTTAATCCTTTTGAAACATGGAGAAATAAATACATCCTCTTATCTAGCATATGCCTGAGCCTGGAAATAAATTCTTATTTTCTTGTAGTCCTGTAGCAATGGTCTACGATGAATAATTTGGGCAGTCTCACTGAATATAATAGGAAGAGCTTCTCTATTACCAGTGATAATTATAAAGCTCATAATGGGAAACTTCCAAAGCCCTACCATCAATCAAGGAAAATAAACAATGGAAAATGATAGGTATATAGAAGTGAAAATGGCAAAACCACATATGGTAATGCAATAGTCTCTGTGAGGTTATAAATCATGGGGGAGTCATAATTTTAAATGTAATTAATATTCTCAGATGAAAACATAACTTTCTAAGGAATTTAGCAGACATTTTTACACTCAGGAACTGGATAAGTCAGAGCATTAGTAATGGGATTAAGGAGACTTTCACTTCTAGATCATTAGGTCAAATATGATCCAAATCTGCAGTGTCTGAAAGTTGTCGTTTCACAGCTCTGCAGTGGCCTTTGTAAAAAGATTTGTTGATTTTGGTCTAGACCCCAGCAGGCACGGGTCTGAGGACCAGAGTCAGCCGTGTTGTAAGCCGTTTTGTTCTCAGTGAAAACAAAAGAAATTGGCTTCCATCATCTCAAAGCTTGGATTTTGGAGTATTTGAGCATCATTAAAAATCCTATTATGTGAATCCTTCCAGTAGCAGAAGCCAAGAACAAAATGGCCTTTGGGAGGAAGCTGCCTGCTCAGTCTCTGGAAGTTATCCTCCCAGTTGAGGATACAGATGAGCATCATTTATGGGAAGTTTTTCTCTCCTTGTCTCAGGCATGCACATCCTGGAAACCAAAGACAAAGGCGAAGCAAAGGCCTTCAGAGCATTCCTTACTGTGTAAATTCCCACACATGTTTCTTAAAATAGAGGTTGATTTGAATGATAACCCCAAAGCTGGTTGCCATCACTTTAGCCATCTACACCAATTTACTGGTTAAAAGCTTCCTAAAGCTTTTAAAGTGAATTATATATTTGGTTTGCTATTAGTTGTGATAGCGACTGTGGAAAGGGAGGAGTGGAGGTGAGACTCCTTTTCACATGATTTCCACCAATACCAAATATATTTTTGACAGTTGAGGTTCTGTCTACATAGTGAATAAAAATTTTTGCAATGTTGTTTTTTTCATATATACACAATATTGAGTATTTTCCAGAAATACTTGTTCCTGGGGTAGAAGGTTACAAGAGGAAAAGACCAGTGAACCACTGGTAACCTGGTTCAGCTCTAGCAAGTGCATTTTGTTTGCAGTGCTTTGTTTCCTGTGGTGAATTTCATTTACCAGGTACATGTGACACAAAGCTTTATTAATTGCACAAAGAAATGACATAACTATTATTCCCAGTAACAAATGAGTCACTAAGTTTGCAACAGCAGACAAAAGATAAATGCATGCATGTAAGATCTGCAATAGTTATAGGAGCTCTTCCTAAAAATACATCTCAACTGATTTACAGCATTCTTGAATCGTTTAATATGCTGTACTGAGCGTGATTTTCAGTCCTGATGCATTCCTGAAAAGAATGTCCAGTGTTGTTGCAAGGATTAAATGTCCCACAGTGAGTAAAAGCACCGGCGAATGGGGGACAATGAAGCATTAGATGTAAAAACAAGCAGATGTAGCATAGTAAGTAAAAGGTCAATATGTGCTGAGGACCAGCATGCGTAAAATCAGAATGGTACTTTCAAATACTCCCTCCAGTACTGCCCTGATAAAGTCATTCCACAGTCTGCACGCCAGCTGTGGGCTTGAGTGAAAGGGAAGTTCTGCTCTGATATCTCTACTTGCCTCTTAAAAAATTCATATAGTTAATATTTAAGTTTCAGAAACCTGTGGCCAGCAAGAGAAAGTTCTGCTAAATGACCCCATTTGTGCTAGCGAAACAATCTAATGAAAACTTTAATGCTTATGTTTGCATAATTGAAATTAATTTGTGCTGTTCTGATTATTAAAATTGCTCATTTAAGGACTATCTTTTGTTTTGTTTGATTTCAGCATTCCCTTTGGTAAGAGTTGCAAAAATTGTGAGGAAATGGATTTAATAGACATGGTCTCAGGAACGGCTTGCTAAACGGTGCTGCAAATACTCCCAAATTTTCCCTTTGTTCTTTTACATATGTTTAAAGATATTTCTGTTAATTTACAATTTGAAAGGTGGGTGAGGAGCAGAGAGTTTGAAAAATAGATTACTGTCTTCATTAATACAGGTTTGACCTACAAAGTCTTCACGTACTTAATGATTAAAAACCAAAGTACTAAATAATAAATTATAAGAATTTATAGGAGTCATCATCTTGAAATTAGCTTACTGAATGTTCTTATCATAATAAATCTGAGTGGGTGTCTAATTTAGTGTTAGCTGACTAAAATTATATGTTGCAGTCAGATGAAAAAAAAGAAAAAAAACTTTTGTTTCAAGACAAATGATATGAATTTAATCAGAAGTAACCCAAAAAGCTCCTGTATTTTGTTGTGTCTACTTTGCAGAAACTTCCGCAAAACTGGTATTGAAAGAATGAAGATCGATTTCAATTTGTGAATCTGGCAGACAATAAAATTTCCTCTAGCAATTCAGTGATGTTTATGGTAACACTGCCTTACTGCTACAGCCCAGGAAAAAACCCAGGAAACAAATGACAAAATATCGGCTGTATCTCTTAGTCCATCTAAGTATAGCAGAAGCATTTGCCAAGATCTTTTCAAGTGATTGTAGAACAATCTCGCTCTTCCCTCTTTATCTCTTCCTGTTATAAAAGATGTTTCTTGATTCAGTTAAAATGTACTTCTCTTAACATATGAATAGGAAACCTCAGTTATAGACCTGAACAGTTTCAGAGCTGGTAAGCTGCTTCTAATATTCAGGTACTGGGAAGCCTTGAAGGAAAAGAAAGAAAAACAAACGTTAATTTAGGAAGCATATTAAAAGCAGTCCTAATCAATATTTTGCTTCAGTCCA
This sequence comes from Hemiprocne comata, assembly GCA_020745705.1. NCBI lineage: Eukaryota > Metazoa > Chordata > Aves > Apodiformes > Apodidae > Hemiprocne > Hemiprocne comata. The sequence continues at coordinate 15,453,023 of CM036598.1, forward strand.
GGCAGTAAAATATAAGGTCCTGTGACAGTTCTTAGAACAGTCATTCTGATTCTTTGTACCATGCCAAAACAAGTGGGTTTGGCGAGTTTAGGGCTAATGTACTTACAGTCACTGCTGGTGACAGAGTTCACTGAGTGAAGGGCCAGGACTCTCGTTTGTAAACAGGGACTAAAATCATAGCAGAGTAGCTTTACAGGGGAAATTTCTCCTGCAGTTTACAGAGCTATGAGAGCTGCAGAAAGCAGTCAGGTTCTACTTTATCCTTTCACTTTGCCTCAGTCTCTCACCCTAATTAATTAGAGGGAAATATGCCTTCCAGAGAAGAGGAAAATACCTTAGGGATTTTCATCAGGAAGTCGTAGCTCTTGTGGTTAAAAGGGAAAAGATTTGTTGTTGTTGTTTTAAATATTAAAAATTTAAAATGTGATTCACTAGCACTTCATTTTTATCATTAGTACCAATTCTGCAGTGCTAAATGCTGTTGCTAATATTTAAGTTTCTTTATGTAAACATAATTTTTGATTGCAGATTCCTAATCAGAACTAGAAAAACCGTGTGCCTCAATCGTATTTCCCAAAGAGCTCCCGGAGACCACATTCATCTCTGAAAATGCTGATTAGTCAGGTTTCATTACCTCCTTTCAGAGTATTCAAATGTTGAAAAAAGGCAAAACAAAGATGAGACTACACAAATGAAAATGAGATGCATTATTAAATTAAAGGAGTTTATATCTCTCTGTTTCTAAGAAGTCTTCACCTTAGCAGTCTGCTGCAGTTGGACCTAGAGTGATCCTATGCTGTAGCAGTGTGGCCAGGATGGGTGCCAGCCTCAAGTTCCTTTTGAGCTCTACTCACCACAGATGCCATAAAATGGAGAGTAGCTTAGGTAATTACTGTGTCACGCTGCATCATCATAGTTTCATTGGGGAAGAAGATGCTTGTGAAATAATTCTTGTGAGCCTAATCATTAACAACTTGATCCAAACTCCCATTGTTTTTTAGGAGTGAAGATGAGCCCCGGTTTAAGTCTTAGTTTTATTTTCTGTCTTTTAGATATGGTCATGATCAGTGGTATTTCATTGTATAATGTGGGTAACAAAGACCCCTTGTGATGAGTGTCTGACAGGTTGGCCTCTGTGCAGGAGTTGTGAAGAGGTATGTCTGTCCTGCAGAACCTGTGTGCTGAGACTACAGTTTAGGAAGTCAATCTCTGGAGCAGCCATCTACAGGTCAGTGCTTTTGGAGCCACTAGGATGGTTGCTACTAGCAATTAATTCAACTGGGCTGTACTGGTGTGCATGCCAGGGCTCCATATGGTTTAGCAGTGATTTCTGATGCTTTTGGAGCCAAGCCTCAACACCACTTATTAGTTCCTCCAAAGGAAAGTGCCCATCAGAAGGCAGTAATGTTAAAGTAAGTCTAATAATAGCACAAGGTGAATGGTTGGACTGTAGCAAAAAGAGAGGAAAAACTAATATTCATTTAGCCAGTATATGATCCTTCTGTTTTGCTCAGCAAGGTCTTCAGGTGTGGACTGCAGCATGTCCACTAGGTGCCCTATACGTTGTCAGTGCGGTGCCGAGGTGGAGTCACCGTGACTTTCCTGCAGGGACGAGCAGTGGCAGCCCCTGTCGTCTCCAAAGTCTATGTGGCACTGATGCCCTGGAGAAACTGTAGGTGAAGACTCAGCCCAGAACATATGCAGAGTGGTATTTTGTGCTCTGCTCTGTGTCCCTTGGCTTTCATGCCAGAGCAGGGTTAATCGCAGGATATTGGTGATGTTTCAGTGAACAGTAAAATATAGCCCATATCTGAAGACAAAGCTAATTTCATGTTTAGTGAGAGAATACTCTTTTCAGAAGAGCTCCGGGTTTTGTAATGGAAGATTTGTAGTGCACTGATTTTTTAAAACATTTTTTTTTCCCAAGTATCATTAGCATTACTAATGTGTGTGTTACTTTTAATGGCTTGACTCAGCGGTTTGTGCGTGTTCCAGATTTCTTGCCACCGATATGCAGCTGTGTTGCTGTGTAACAATGCAAGGTCATTTTTATGTCACATATGTAGAAATAACAGAAATTGCATTCAGTCTGAATTAACATAATGTCCCCTAAGACTTCAGTGGGAAAAAACAAACAAACCTCAGCATGATCCATTAACACTAGAATTCAGGGGGTAACTTCCAGCACAGGCTCTACAAGTGCTTGATTTACAGATCTGGTCAGTGGGACTCTGCACTCAAATGCTGTAATCCTAATAATTTCGTCATAAATCAGTTATTTAATGCAAATGATCAGACAAGCTGTTTTTTCTGCTTTGTTTTAGTACATCAAGTTTTTAAGATAAAACTGGACACAGGTGCATCTTTGTAATACATACAAAGATACAGGCAGGGAAAAGGAAACAGCATTAAGCACTATCAGATTTCTTTGTAATAAATTAATTTTTGTTTTCTTTCTCCCTGCAACTTGTTGAGATTTACAATTTCATGTAACATTATACATTTACAAAATTTTCCTTAGGATTCAGCTGGCCCATTAAGAATAGGATGTGAAAGAAGAGAACATGAGCGTTTCACAAATCCACTACACTTTGTTCCCAGGTCTGCAGAGCAAATCAACTAACACTTCTGTGAAATTAGATAAATGATAGTTTTTTCATCTTTAAAAGAAATTAATGAATGAGCAGATAAAGTAGGGGAGGAAAGATCAATTGCTCTTCTAATTTAATAAAGGCTTGTGGTTCAAAAATACAAACATACAGTCTGGTGGGCAGGCAGCTTGTTGTTATGTTGGGATTTTTTTTCCACATCAGTGATATTCTTCAGTCCTGCAAGTTAGTAAAACCAAGACCACTTGCCATAGCTATAAGCTATCAATAAAAATTAATGTACCAGGGGGAATTGAAAGGAAAAAAATGTACTTAAGTGTTCAGGGCCATCGAGCCACCCATGCATCCTCTGCGAGTGTATTCTGGTGATAGAGCTGTTATTGTTGCCATGGGCTGCCATTTAATGTTATTTTCCTAAGTAAATGCTTCTGTGGTCTGATCAAGGACATTGGCAGTAAACCAAGACACAGTCTTTAGAAAAAGGTGGTGCTGAATGGTATTGAATACTGTTCAACCAGACCTGGTATCAGAGGATAGCTGAAGCCCCTCTCCTTTGAAAGTCTGTTCAAACACAGGTTTAAAAATGCTTTCAAGAAGAGAAGAGTCCTTCTCTTTGCCTCATTCCCTTTTTTTCTGAAATATTTTTTTAAAGAATGACAAGAGGAATTAAAAAAAAAAAAAAAAGCCTGGGGTATACCCACTCTAAGATGATTTTAACTGAGGAGAATGGGGAGATCAATAACCAAAATCCCCCAAGAAAAATATTTCTGAGGTGGGTTTATGTGTTTGTCTGCCTTTCCGACAGGATGATTGTTGTTAAACTGAGGGTTCCCCTGTTAAATACATCTCCCTTGTAGTGTTTTTGTTAGGGGGGAAATAGCTGTGGATCTAAGTCCGGCCCTGGATTCTGATGCCAGTGGTGTAGTTCTGTTCAAAGTGGTCTATAGTCATCCTCAGTGTAACTATACTGAAGTAAAGGATTTTCCAGAGGAGGACTAGCATTGATAGTGTCACCTGATTGTTTTGGCTACAGTGCTAACTGTACTGCATTTGTCGATCAAGAGACTACATTTGAAACAAGGAGTGCTGCGTGTTGTCCCCTGTAACAGCTGAACCCACATATACTAAAATAAGAGAAAAAAAGGTCTGAAAGAGGTTTCCATTTGCGATGATCTGTGTACAGGAGCTGTACACAAATACAGAAGCAAAGGCCTGTAAAAAGTAAGTGATCCCCCAGGTTAATTTTGCCATTAGTCTGCAATCTCCATTTCTTCCTCAGGATTATTATTGTGTTAAACTGTTACATTTGATTCATTTGTAGTTAAAGCAATAAACCTATATTTATTCCACTAAAGGAATAAAGGGCAGAGTCTGTGCCCCAGGGGCCTGAAACATAATTTTGGGTATTGTACAGTCAGTGGTTGCAGCACAGGCTGCTCTGGGGTATGTGGTAAAGAAAAATGGGATTTCACATTATCATTTACCTGTAGGATGGGTCTGTCCTAGTGAAACCTTGTGCTTTTTGTTGCAGGGGTAAGAGAGCTGCAATCCCTGTGGGCATTTATTTTTTCAAATCAAACTTTGTCAGCCTAGAACTTTGTGAAGAAGAAAAGGATTTTACAAATGGAAAGGCTGACCTGGCTTATTGTTATGTGTTATTGGTAGTATACAGACAGTCATGGGTATTTGTAAATCTTCCAGGTAGCAGTATTTGTTTGAGCCATTCTTCAGGGTTATTCAGCACGTTATTGTCCTCCATCCACCTTTCAATCCAGTAACTCCCATTTTCTTTTAATGATGTGTTTCATGGGGTGCAGTTCTTCATAAAAAATGCCCATACAGGCTCAGACCAAAGCTCAAACCAGTGTAGTGTACTTGCTCTGACAAATGACAACAGCAAAAGCCATGGAAAGAGAATCGGCAAACAATAGACAATTTTTCCCAAAATCTCTCCCAGCCTCTAGTAACTTACATTAATCTGTCAGTTTTTTACTTGTAAACTTTTAGCATCCACAGTGTCCTGGGGGAGGGATTTAACAGCTTAACTTCATATTACATTAAAAATGCAGCGACTCCTTTTACTTGTTTTAAGCCTGGAAGCTGCTAGTGCTATCTGATGGCACCCAGCTCCTGTGCTGAACCATCTCTGTTCACCTGCTCCAAGCTGCTCATGATTTCATGGCCCACAAGTACCTCTCTGCTCAGCTGTCTCTTTGTGAGGAAGAAGACCCAGAATTCAATTATGCACAGAAGTTATTCCGTAGCAATAGTCATCTTTTTTACCCTTCTCTGTAGCTTTCCAGTGCTCAGAGAATTTTTCAAGATGAAGGTACCAGAACTTCACACAGTTTTCAAAACACACACAGATCATCAACTTATACAGTGTCATAATTGTGTATTTTATTTTCTTCTGTATTACTTCCCTAATCATTCCTACCTTCCTGTTTCTTTTGTAATGGCTACTGAGCATTGAGCTGGCATTCTCATAGCACGGTGTTATAAGCCCAAGATCTTGCTCTTGCATCCTACAAATAAGCTCCATGCAGGCATGTGAAGTTGCATTTGTTTTTCCCCATGTGCATCACTTGGCATTCATCTACATTTAATTTCATCTACCATTTTATTGCCTAGGTGCTGAGCATCTTAAGATCTTTCTGCAAGTCTTCACAGTCAGCTTTCATCCTTGCTAGAGCAAATAGCTGCCCTTTTTTTCAGTAGTAAAAGAGGGTGAGGTGGTGAGGAGGGAGAGGAAAAATCAAAGGGCAATGGTGGACTGTGCAGCATGGATACAAACTATTTAGAGTGAAATCTAGTGATCCCCACTAGAGGCAACGTAATTAATGGAACTGAAACCTCAAAAAATGGTTTTGCAACTACATTTTAAATGCATATTTGTGTGAGCTTGACATTCAACAAAATGCTTTCTCTCATGCCTGGTTTGAAGTTAAAAATATAAATGGAATGTCCTAGATTTTATTTATGCATCTGAAGTTGTTAACGAAGTAAAGGAGAATTGAGAGATAGGCAGCCCAGATTACCTATCTCCAAAGTACAGTTCCATCATTTGCAGAAACTTCTCCTGTTGATTGAATCATTTCAAGTTGAGTTGATTTTGGCAATTCAGAATTATACATCTTTTCAATGAATAAGCAGATGTTTGTTTCATTGTCCAAGGGACAAGTAATAATGTTTAATTTGTGATCTTGGAGGCATCAGCATAAAATGCATCTCTGTCATGCACACGCACAAATACTCCCATTGCTACCAATGGATTTCCTAGCACCCATTTTAGCTAATGTAACAGATTATGAATACCTGAAAAATGTAGTAGAAATGCTTCATCTGAATTTGATGTGAGTGATATCTAATGAATATTTGGGGAAATGTCTGCACTATTGCTTAAAGACTTGTGTTGCAGTCTGAGTGGCCAGTCCTCCACAACTTGCCATGCTTCTTACCGGCAGACAGCTTACACTGAAATTTTGAAAATCCTAGGGAGAAAGAACTTTAACCAAAAGCTTTTACAACTGAGTGAGTTCCCCAGCACTGAATTAAGTTCATAAATGAGAGCTTAATATCAAGGAAAAGTACAAGCACATCTGGATTTTGCAAATCTCAGCATTCGGTAGCATTAGAAACTCTCCTTGTCAAATGTGATGTCTTCGGTGGAGTTTTAAGGTACCTCTAAAGCCATGTACATCAAAGTTTAGTATTGTTTCATTACATTTCATTTTAAGTGAGGGAAATTGTGATTGCACTTGGAAAAAATACTCTTCTTTGTCATTCTAAATTGAGAAGTATAAGTGAAGGTAACAAGGACTATAATCAGTAGGGTTTGTAGCATTTTAACAATGGGAGGTACCCAGTAAATTGTGGGTTTTTCCTTCAGTACTGTGACAACAAATTTGTTTTGCCAGTCTTTCTAGACTTTTATTTTCTTTCTTACTTTCTAAACTGTGTATAAGAAAGCATTTGTCTCTAATTTAGGATTCATTATCTTTCACTTTTCTAATAATTTGTATTGAGTTAAAAGTAGCAAGTCAAATTAACATCTGCACAATATAAGATTTGATTTTTGCTGCTGTAGTTAATTCCCCCTTACTAACCATCCCTTTTTATTTTTCTTTTCTCTTTCGACACTCAAATTTAGGACTTATGTCCATCCTTGTAGCTCTTACCTTTTGTACATTAAATTTCATTGCCAGCACTCTGAAAATCCAAATAAATTATGCCATTTGCAGTACCATCATCAACCTTCTCTGTAACCTCAGAAAAGTCAAGGAGAATAGTTAGGCAGATTTTTCCTTTGTAAATTTCTACCACTTATTTTCTATTATGTTACAAATATGTGTTCCTTTCTACCTTGCCTGTCAGAATGGCTTTCATCTGTTTTCCTTGCTAATGTTGATAAGATGATTGACTTGCAGATTTCTACAGCAATTTTAGACCTTTAAAAAAAATAAAAAGACTGGTCCTATATTCAACAATTTTTTTTATTTTTTTTTTTAACTGCTTGAACTTCAATTATTATTTGCGGCCTACAGATCTTTGACAAGAATAAGTCTTGCAGCATCTAGCCTGACAGACTCAATTTTTGTTTTGAATTGCCTCCTACTTTTCTAGTAGTAGGCACTGTGGTAATTATATACATAGTCAATGGATGACAGCCAGGATATTGTTATTGTACTCTTTGGTTTAGAGAAAATATTAATTTCATGTTTGAGTTGTTTTACATGCTGTCAGGGTATAACTCTTTTCCTGATTCTAGACTACTGAAAAGTAAAATTTCTGGGCAATTCTGCAGCAATTCTTTATCTACATCTGTTTTAATTAACAGAATCACAGAATCACTTAGGTTGGAAAAGACCTTTAAGATCATTGAGTCCAACCATTAACCCTACTCTCCCAAGTCCAGCACTGAGCCATATCCCCAAGTGCCACATGTAGATGACTTTTAAACACATCCAGGGATGGTGACTCAACCACCTCCCTGGGCAGCCTGTTCCAACGTCTCACAAACCTTTCAGTGAAAAAGTTCTTCCTAATGTCCAGTCTAAATCTCCCCTAGCACAGCTTGATGCCATTTCCTCTTGTTCTATCGCCAGTTACTTGTGAGAAGAGACCAGCACCTACCTCTTTACAACCTCCTTTCAGATAGTTGTAGAGGGCGATGAGGTCTCCCCTCAGCCTCCTTTTCTTCAGACTGAACAGCCCCACTTCCCTCAGCTGCTCCTCATAAGACTTGTTCTCAAGGCCCTTCACCAGCTTCGTTGCCCTTCTTTGGACACGCTCCAGCACCTCGATGTCTTTCTTGTATTGAGGTGCCCAAAACTGGACACAGTATTGGAGGTGTGGCCTCACCAATGCTGAGTACAGAGGGACGATCACATCCCTGGTCCTGCTTGCCACACTATTTCTACTACAGGCCAGGATGCCATTGGCCTTCTTGACCACCTGGGCACACTGCTGGCTCATATTCAGCTGCCTATCAATCAGAAGCCCCAGGTTCCTTTCTGCTGGGCAGCTTTCCAGCCGCTCCTCCCCGAGCCTGTAGCATTGCATGGGGTTGTTGTGGCCCAAGTGCAGGACCTGGCACCTGGCCTTGTTGAACTTCATACAATTGACCTCAGCCCATCAATCTAGTCTGTCCAAGTCTCTCTGTAGAGCCTCCCTACCCTCAGGCAGATCAACACTCCCTCCCAACTTGGGTGTCGTCTGCAAATTTACTGAGGGTGCATTCTATCTCCTCATCAAGATCACTGATCAAGATGTTAAAAAGAAGTGGTCCTAATACTGAGCCCTGAGGAACCCCACTTGTGACCAGCCACCAGCTGGATTTAACTCCATTCACCACCACTCTCTGGGCCCAACTGTCCAGCAGAGCGTGTGCCCATCAAAGCCAAGGGCAGCCAGGGGTTTCATCAAAATGCAGTGGGAACAGTGGCAAAGGCCTTGCAGAAATTGTTAGATTTTATTTCTCTTTATTGGTCTGGCACGTGTCTGTAGGGATTTATCCAGCAGAAATCTTTTTGTATGTACTTGTAAGTCTTATGTGATCAATTTTGGTGAAAATCAGCAGTTTGTGTTGATTATAATAAATAAATATTTTTATGTTTGTATTTTAAAAGGAAAAAAAGCCTATGGGTGATAGTTCATTAGCTTATAAATATGGTATCACTTCCTGAATAATTACAGGTTTTTATAATTTTTATAATGCTTTTTGCTTATTTCTCTTTGGATAATTTTCAAAGTACTATTATTCCCTCAAGAGATGTCTAAGAGGCAGAATTTCTGGCTATTAAAGATTTGCCATCCCACAAGCAGCAGACTGAGAGTGCCTGCAGGTTATTTATAAGTGGATTTTATCTCAGAAAATTAACTAAAGAAGATAAACCAAAATTCTAGGAGAAAATGCCTTTAAACAGCTCATATATTATGCTGTACTCAAACAGCTATTTTAATTTTAACAGCCTGGCAAGCCCAGTGGAGCTCTTTTTCTGGTTTTGGGCACAAAATAAGATAACACTTTTTGAATTCCTCCAGGAGATCATCCAAGTTCACTTAAAGTGGAGGCATAAAATATGAGTTTACAATGTGATATATTTAAGCTTGACATGTTAGTTTAATTGATTTTCTGTGTTTGCTAGTTCTAGGAGTCCCAGAACTCTTAATTTGCCCTTTAAAAAACTAGTACATTTTCAAAATGTTGCATTAGCAGGAAAGGACAAGTTGATGTCTTCTACAGAGTTTTGGTGTGTACTGGTTTCTGTAGTGCTCTAACCCTTTCCTCACCACCAGCACCCTCAGTTTTGCCATCACTTCAGCAAATATTTACACTTACGTGCCTACATAAACCCGTTGCTTTTAGTGGACCCACAGATCGATGCTCACATCTGACATGTGTTGATAAATCAGGGCTGGAGTTTCTTAGCTGTGATTTGTGGGGGGCTTTTGGGGAGCCTTGGGCATGAACGGGGGAAACGAGGCTAGCAAAGGCAGAGCACCTCCGTTGGATTGCTCGGGAGAATTTAGGTGTCTGATGTGATTAAGCTTAAAATAACAAAGTCATTTTCTTTCTAACATCAGTTATATTTGAACTCAGGTCTAGAGGGGTGAAAGGTTATTGCAATAATTTATTGTACCTTACAGTACAATCAGTGTTTAAAAAACGAATGGGAGCTGGAAGGCATGTTCTAGTCTTACTTCAAGGAAAAGTGCTATGAGATTGCAAGGATTAAAATAGTTGCAGTTTTTATAATTTATTTTATTTTCCATTTTTACAATTTTTATAATTTTAAGTATGCCTTGTAAATAAAATTATGACAAAGAGGTTTTCAAGGCAAATTTTGGAACTAAGAGTATTAGCTCCTTCTCTTCATATGTTTATAGTAATAATGCCTTGCATGTATGATGATATAATTATGATGCACGACTGGGTGACCTTTGCAGATGAGAAAACTGTTAATTATTTCCTCTGGCTTTTGCTTTTAATTATTCACCTATGTGAAGTAGATTATGGACTATAAAGGCTAGGGTAAACGAGGGTGATTGGTTCATATCAGTGTTATCACATGGCAGAAAGACCTGAACATTTGCCTTCAGTTTGCTTAGGCTTAGATATTACCATTAAAGAAACTGGCTTTGCATTATGCATTATGCAAGATAAACTGATATACGTATGTATATAATTTTATATATATACATACACACACATACATAATGCAGCCTTGGTAGGAAGTTTTCCAGAACATCTTGAAAAGTTTAAGTTGTGGAAGAATAAAAACTCTCTGTTACTATGGACTTGTGTCTGCAACCCTAGCTGCATCACTCCTTCAAGCCAAAAAATAAACTGAACTTTGAATTTTGGCTGAAAATTGCACGAGGACATAAGTGCTCACGCTACCTGCCCATTTAGACTTCTTGCCTTTAATAAGTGAAAGGGTGGCTAAAAAAATATGGCTCAGTGTTGCCTCCTGCCTTCTGCATTTTCTTTCTATATGAACTAGTCTTCTAAATATTTGCATAACTTTTGCTCAGAATAAACACTTTCCTCTCAGCTTAGCACAAGAACACACTTTGGCTCTCGAGATCAAAACAATTGGATAAAATAATATTAATTTGCTAAGAAAAAGCTTCTTTATCTGAAATATCTCCTACTGTAGTCTAGAAGAAAACTTAGAAATCTAAAAAATGTAAATAGTTCCTGACCATTTTCCCAGTGAAAGTTATTATAGGTAGCATTGCATGAAGTTAATGGACTGTACTTTCTAAAATATAGATTACATAGAAAAAATTCTGAAGGTGCAAGGAAGGGACAATTGGCCACACCTACCTAAAAGAGACCACACTGAACCCTAAAATACATAAACTCCAAGTTTTTTTAGAATTCTCTAGAGGTGTTGAGTTTGGGTGGCTGGAACAGTGTACCAGACCACTATTTTGAGATAATCTGCTTTACATGGCATGTATTTACAAAATTTCCAATTGCTACTAACATTTATCAGAAAAAAACCCAACAAACCTACTTGTTTGAGTTACGAAAAATTAGATTTTTTTTTTAACTAAACTTTGAGATTCCATACCTGAGAGAAAGGTCTTGTGTAAACTCAGTGAGTTTCAGGCTGTGGGTTGCAGAGTGAGATGAAGCACAAGCCAAGGCATGGGTAGATGTGGGCCAGAGGGAGAGGGCATCCTGCCACCTCTGCCTGCTGGCCAGGCAAGGAGAAAGCAAGGCTGTCCCTGCAGACATGCACGTGACCTGGATTTGGGGAGCCTCAACATTGTCCTGTATGTTTTTTTGTAGCCTTTGGGTAAGCTTGGCTCCTTCAGGAACAGAGCCAATGGGCAATGAATGAGCTGTAAATCAAGAGGTATTAGACTTGCTGCATGTACACAGACCACCTGCACTATGGGATGGGGAGGTCTGGATCATGTTGATGCCAGGTGCTGGTACACAGGGAAGACATCAGACCAGGTATAAGGTGTCTCAAGTTACCAGATAGCCATCAGCCCAGCTTCTGCTCCAGGTGGACTGTCTGACAGCTTGAAGTCTGCAATGAGTGGCTAACTTATTTCCTGTGAAGGAAAAAATCTGAATGGAAAGAGTTGCATGACTTTGGAGATCTTGTCACAGGGAACATCTCAGTCCAAGTGAAATTCCTTTAAGGAAAAAAATAAAGTGTGTGGGACATAGATAATTGCATAAACGAATGCAGTCACCTTCTCAGCTTACCCTGGGAGTCCTGCAAGATTCAAAGAAAAGTTCCACCTTCGAGAGTGATTTGGCAATGCTTATTTCTTTGCAGTGGGGGGGGTTTCTGTGATCCATCGTGTTTGGGACTGGAGGCAGCTGCCCTCTTAGTTGGTGCTATAAAGCTTTCCAAAAAAGACAAAAGAGGAAATAAGAGGACATCAGCAAATAAATAAAAAAACCATAAATTATTGTTGTTGTCAACTTCACATGTATGTATGTCTTTGGCTAATTGATAGGGGTCTGTGTAAACTTAGGCTATGTTTTTGTCCTTCAAGTCATGTACAAATACTCAGCATCCAGTATTTGCATTTGACTAAGGCCTCTCAGACTTCCCGGGTTTCCATTTGGCACTGAAAAGAAGAAAAAAGAGGAAAGAAAGTGGAAAGAAGGAAGGAGAACAAAAACCAAAATAAAATGGATATTTCATTTGCGTTTTCCTGATAGATAGTGAGTTCTTCCCACATACTTGTGCATTAAGGGTTTTGCTGAGTGAGCTGGGACACTGTCTCTTTAAGTGTTTAACAGTAATTGGTTCATGTCCTGGTGTTCATTGAAAATCCTAGACATTTCATGGAAAATCTTCTTAATGAGGGAATGAATTTTTCATTCACATTAGAAAGCTCACTCTGACAAACAATTTCTAAATAAAACTTTGGCGACATGACATCCCATATTGGACTTGACAAAGAGGACAGGTGCATTAGAATAAAACTGTATGGCGATCCTTCAAGCTGTCAGCCATGAATATTTTATTTCTTAATGAATCATCTTTGTGAAATGAACTTTCTTGTTGTAGTGTCAGTGCCATTTACAACAAAAAACCTGCTCCTTTTAAAAGGTGAACTCCTTAAAGATGCTGATGCCTGCATAAAATACTTAACCCTAACCAAGGTATTCAGTAAATTTAATAGCATAATTTTTTGTTCCCCAAACTGTTTGAAATATAGTCTCATACTACCAGGTGTGACTGTCAAACACAACCTTTTGCAGTTGCAATTTTGTTAACAAAGCCATTATTCAAAGTAGATTAACAATTAGGTTGATCCATGGGGCATCAGTTTCATTATTAAAAGCCGAAGCATACTTGCTTAATTATTGTTATTATGTTTCCTTTATTTTTAATGTATATTACATTTATTTAGTACTTGTGCATAATAGTAGACTTAGACTTTATATATGAAAATCATAGGTCTAACAGACAACAGCCACTTAGACACTTAGACCATCTTGTATCACTGTTCCCCACCATGCAAACTGAATAAATCACAGGCAGTCCTTGTTGATTTTTTGGGGGGGTTTTCCCCCAAAGCTGTAAAGTGAGTGCTGGGTGTGGAGGGTGGACAGAGGATCCTGGAACCATGCCCCCCCACCCCCCCCAGGTTTTTTGAGCTGTCCCCAAACTCCCTGTGTTTTTTTATTCTGAGACAATACATATGTCAGATCAGTTTACTCTTCCTCACAGTTTATTTGTCAGAGTAGATTTGAATGTATTGGTTTTGCTAACAATTTTACATTCATTGAGTTATCTTAAAAGCATATATGTTTCAGCATTTTGCTTTTGTTCTGCAAAAGCAGCTTGATTTGGATTCTCTGGGGAAAGCTCAATTTTTATTGATATTAAAAATACCCATTTGATTGCAAACCTCAAAGTGGACTAGATTCAATTTAATTTACATAATGGTGTCTTCAGGGACAAAGATTGCATGTCCTTAGTGGCATTAGTTTGTGGATGTTTGTTCCTAGCATGTGTCAAGTTCAAATTACAGGGTTTGTCATTTTACTTATAGGCCAAATGTTTTGACTTTACTGAAGTCAAATATATGATATGATTATACTCGTTGTCTTTGTAGCCCCTGATCTGTGTCCTTGCTGATACTGGATACAGTCTTGTCTACTTGTTCTCCCATCCAGCACCCTAATCCCAACAGAAAGACTCCATAAGATCAGGAATAGACCCCCTTTAGTTCTTTTAACTCAAGTACTACCACGTCCTTGATTTCCAGTTTCTTCTTTTCCATGCTGGACTTTTATCCTGGTATTAACTTCCTTTCCAAACATCTGTGCTTATTAAGGTAAACTTTCTCAGTTCCTCTCTTCCTGAGCTGGTAGCACCCTTCCAGTCTTTAACTGAAGACCAAATAGAGAGAAAAGCTGCTTTCAGAAAGGTTTTATTTTCCTTAGCATTGGCTGTTCACATGTCTGTCTGCTTCCATTGCAGTTTTAAACTGCCTATAGAGTTTGTTGAAGCCTTCAAGGGAAAACCTAGAATAAGTTCATCAGACTTCACAGGGAAGTCTTAAGACTATACCCTTGAAGTCTCTGTGTTCTCAAACTGCTCTTTGTAGATGAAGCCTTATATGTGCAGGAAGTTTTTATAATCAGTAATTAGTAACATCAAAAAGGGTGTATTCTGGACCTAATGAAATCAACTGAAGTCCATCAATGGGATGTCTGCTGCAGACTTTGAAGAACTATGTGTGTGCTCCCATGCTTTGAGGTGGTTTTGTTCTATTATTATTGCTTATATTCCTGCAGCACCTAAGGGTCAAGTCATTTTTGCTTTGCTAAGCCCCATGTAAGTGCACACCCAGAATAAAGAGGCAGTCCCTGGTCTGAAGTTTGCAGTCCATGCGTATGGCAGCAGACCACGGCTGCATCAAGCAGACAGCAGAGCACAAAGAAATGACACGACGCGTAAATCGGCATGGACAGAGGTTTCATCAAGCACCAGCAGCTTAAATATTCCTTTTGTGGATGTGCCAGCAAAGGAGAATTTCTAGAAGGGATTTAAGGTTATTAAGGAGGTAGTACGTATGAGGAAGCACTTGCCAAACTTGAGGGCAGCCTGAAAAAGTGCTTCTTACAGATACTGGAATCTGCCCTTCTGGATTGGATGAAGGCAAGAATCAGCCTCTGCTCAAGACTGATATGTGAGACAAGAGAGGGATACACTGTGAAGGGCTTTCCATTCTTGTCTTGAAATGTTGTAATGTATTTTATCAGGTTGTTAAGAGGTTCGGGTCCGAGGCTGGCCATACTGAGAATTGCAAATCACTAGAAAGGTACTGATCTTCAAAATTTCTATTGATTTAAACGGGAGTTAATGCATGTAACAACTTCAGGATCAAGGGGCAATGATGATAACTCTGTCTTAATCTTCTTTCCCATATCTAATCAAAATCTTAGTTCTTTAAAGCATCCTTGCTTTTCTCTTGAAATTATCAGAATGTCTCTACCCTTCTTCAGTTTCTAATTTTACTTTCATTTAAGTCCACTTTTTCAGTGGCCTAGCAAGTACTAATCAAATAAACTTTAAAAGATTGCCCCTGATTAAATTATTTTTTAATAATGAGTTCCTGTTACCAGGGAATACAGAGTTAAAAAGGTGATATCACTGAAATTAATTAGCATAAGACATGCTGGACTGGTAGAAGTGACTGGATCTTAATCAATAGCAATATGATTACACCCATGCAGCAATTATAAATTATTTAAAACAGTACCCCTAGGTTACTGACTAGTTGCCTTTAAATTAAATTCTCTGTCAATAATTGATGCAAAGAATTAATGTGAGAACACCTTCAGTTACTGAAACTTTTTTAAGGTGGCATAAAATATTGAACTGTTGCCTGTCATTAGCAGCCATCCTGTCTCTTTTGCACAGCATTGTTCTTTACTAAATTGGTCGAGAAGGACCTCCAGAGCTTGAAAGATGACTAATGATTCTGAATGCTGTTCACTCTTCTTCTAAGGACACTGAGAAGTATAAATTTCATGTGCGAGAGGAACTTGAAACTGGTGAGACTGGTAAAGCTCCTAGTCCAGTTTGCTACTGAAGTAGTAAAAAGAAACACGTACTTGTGTGGTTTTTAGACTTTATTAGATGAGGAGGATAAAAAGAAAACAGATTGGCATGTGCTGATGTGTAAGTGGTGTTTAGAAGACAGTTGATTTGTTATGAGTGACAATTTTCTCCCTGCAAAAAAACCCATAGTGCCCAGTCATATATACAAGTAAAAAAATTTTTATCATTCTATCATCTTCCTTGGTAATATTTGGTAATTATTATCTATGGTTTAGTGTTTTATAGCAGCTGGGATACATGTGATTTTACTGCTTTCATGGGGCAGAAAGAAAACATAGTAATTGTAATCTCAGTAATGTCAGAGAGGATGCCACACAAGTTCAGTGAAATCAGCTGTAATCCCAATGTGCACTGGAAGGATGTTCACATGTGAGATTTACATCAAAATTTGCTCATTTATTTTACTAAAAACCATTCTTTTTGCTGTGTAAAAAAAATATTTTTGAGTAAGCATTTTCTAGGTTAATGTAGCATAATTTAAGACAGTATGTGGGGTTTTTTTTAAGATGCAAAAAGAGCTTATTAATTCTAGAAAGTATGGGGATACTTATAATGACAGGTTTATTATGAAAGCCCTACATTTGAAAATACTATGAAACCATAAATTTTCATCTTATATAAATCAAAGTTATTATTGAGTTATTGACAAACCTCACAAACCAGGAAGTTCAGGGATGAAGCCTGCAAGTGGGAGACAGTGTTTTCTCTTACTTCACTCTTCTTGACATTCCTTTCCCCTCCAGTCTCCTCTTATTTTTTACTTTGTTTTCAGAATACTCTGTTATTCTTCTTGATATTATGAAGTATCTCTTTTATACAGTGCTGCTGCAGTGATGATTAGTATAATGCTACGTAAATTACACCTTTATTTTAAAACTGTGTTTAAGAACACAGATTTATGTATTAGCACTCACAAAATTACACTTTGGGGAATTTATTAAATAAAGGGACACCAGAATTTTCTTATTGTTTTTGTTTGCATCCACTATAAAATTTTTGTGTCAGTGAAGCTTGTTATTATCAATGAAAGGCTTTAGATGTGTGCCATGAATAAATATGGATCAGGAATGGGGAAAGTGCTAGAAAAAAAGGAAAATTGATCTGTATATTTGCAGAGTTTTTGAATGGTGCAATAGAGATATATTGAATGTTTACTCATTGTATTATAGTACTTCTCATTTTCTAAGCAGAATTCTTTTACAAGGATTGGGATAACCAGAGTGAATGCAATGTTTAGGTCAGTATTTGGGAAAACAAAATCCAAAACAAAATCCAGATTGTGCTGCAGAGTCCATGGGGTGGGGAAAGGTACTTCTTTTCACTGTTTGAAGCTTTTGGCCTAGCGCTTTTACAGCTGCTTCAGCCTCTCTGCATGTTGCCAGTAGGTCTTCTGAACCTGGGCTTTTTAACATACATGATAAAATTTAGAAGCACAGGAACAGATTAGTGCTTTTGATGACTCCCACCCAGATAAGCAACTGAACCATAGACAAAAGCAGCATAAAAAGGTAGTGGTCAGGTGAAGAAATCAGGGACTTCTGCCATCCATGCTGCTGAATCACTAGATGGCCTCAGGCAGTTCAGTTACATTTCTGTGCCTTGCTGTCCTCATCTCTGAAAAACAAATGGTAATAATGGTAATGCTGCAGGGGGTGATGTGAGAGTTATTTGGTTAAGGGCTAGTTAGCGTTTTGAAAGCGTAAGGCTAACTTTGTTACCTTGCTTATCACTCATTGACGGTACCTGAAGGACTTTGCTTAGTGCATAACTGGCCCAGTGTGCAGTATATCTGCTTTTTTTTATATTGGATTCTGGCAAAATTGAAATTACATTTATTTAATTACAGACAGATCTCAAAATGCCTTAAATAATAGGTTTAAACCCTCCATTAACATAAAAGCACACAAACAAAAAGATTCCTGGAACCTGCTGTTTGATCATTTCATTGATTTTAACTAACGTTAAAAAAGAAAGAAGGATCTGATTTGCCCACTAGTGTTTGTAGTGTTAGATAAGAATTTGTGTTTTAACACATAGGATCCTCAGCTACTCTTCTGACTGTGCTGGCTAAATCTGTTTAGTCAGAGTTTCAGTCTAACTAAGCAGCCCTATGTGCACAGGAAGAGACTGGCTGTAATTACCTCAATAGCTAAAGTTTCTGTGTCTTATTCATAAAATAACTTCCATCCATATTATATTCTCTTATTAGAGCATGTATCGAGTCAACAGACTACCTGCACAATGTAAATTCAACAGCTGATGCTTAGTTTCATGTAGCTGAACAGTACCAGTGTAAGAGTTTGTGGTCTGTTTGTGGAGCTGCTTATTCTTTTTCTCTACATACGCACTGCTCTTTGCCACTTTCTTTCTGTTTAAACATCCTGTGTTGGCTGTAGAGCAAAGGAGATGTCTCCTCACTGCAGTGCAACTGAAGGTTCTCCCTCCAAACAGGATTGCAGCATCTCTACAGTTTAGTGACTTGGGACCTTGTCTTCACTCATTCATTATTACTTTTCCATCCTTTGGCACTTGCAGAATGGGGAACTGAACAAATGGTTAGAAATCTTTAGGCATGCATTGCCCTGACCTGTGCACAGGTTTCACATAGGAGCTCTTAAGCTGATCAGTAGTTGCTCATTTTATGGATATTTAAGCAAGCATGGAAAATATTTCAAGTTAGATAAAGATTTTGCTCTTGTCTGAAATATTAAAAAAATCACTACTTTCATTCTTACTTTCTGTATTTTCTCTCACTTTGACACATAAATTGCATTTACTTTGGGAAACTAAAAATGAGGTTGAACTGGGAAGCTATATTTCAAAACATTGAAGAAAAATATATTTGAACAAGAAAATAGAAACATTAAAGAATAAAAAGTAAAAGCCCCATAAATCCCAGTTCATCCTTGTCCACTCCTGCTGAGCAAAAGATGACCCCAAAAGAAATGCAACTACCGGAGCAAAACAGCTCTTCATTTCACCGATGTTAGCCCAAATGGAAAATAGTATCTTGGGGGTGTTTTGGTTTTCATTTTCCTGATCTTATTTGGGTTCACCCTACTTCCTAACACACAATAAATACATGGCTTTGAAGAGAGCCTTCTATTACACAGTTTGGTTTAATGTGAAACTTCTCCACAATCTGAAAATTCTTATTTTTCTGTGCAAAAATTGGTTAATGTGTGCAAATGGGGCAAATTAATGTGACCAGCTCAGGCATAATGCTTGCACAAGCTAGTCACGTGTTTCTTCTGCCTGAACTGATTCTGTGGGGAGATCTGAGGGAGGCAGAAAACACCATATTAAAGTAGGAAGACATGAAATTAGAAAACCGAAAAAAAAAAAAAAAAGGTCTGATTGAAACTGTGTATGACAAGTGTTGTTTCTGCTTTTAAGAAACTTAAGAAATCAACCCTTTAGACTTCACAAAGATCTTCGGCTTTCCATGGCAAACATATTTTGAGAAAATGATGACTAAATTTGTCCAGGATTTGTAATTTAATTCTCAGAATTTTCATTGAAAATCTGATTAATGGGTTCTTTCCATTGATCGTCTATCTTAAAGCTAGTTTTACAAAATATACCAAAAGCATGCTGTTCTGAAACATGGTTACGTGACCAAAATGAAAGCATATGTGAATTGCAAAATCCTACGCCCTGTCAACACCGTGGCTGGAACCAGATTGTTCCCGTAACACTGTGCCCGTGGCGATTTACGAGAACACGTATGCATATATGTACGTGTGCGAGAACTTGTGTGTGTTATGCATCAATGTTATCGCTGTGCATGAAAAAAAAAAATCATTTTGGTTTGCTTGAATTGTTTCCATAACGATCGTACCCATTCGATTGGTGTTAATGTGTGATATCCGGTTTCGAAAACCCCATTTCAAGGTCTGATAAATTTGCCAGAGGTAAAAACCTACTTAAAAGAGATATTAACTTGCCTGATGAAACTAGTAAACAAAGTCTGTAAAATAGCTATTACTATTTTTATTGTATTTTTTCTTTAATAAAAATTTAGTTGTGTATTGGTTTAGGAAGTGACCATTTGTAAAGTCTGAGACTGTAGATAGAGGGGGAGCAGTTTTGCTGCTACCATTAATATTAATTTTTACTTTCACTGCACTGTAAGCCAGTTATTGCTCTGAGAAGCAGGTGTTCTTTGACCTGCCTTTCATGCAGGGAAAACAAGTCACACACAGAGAGCAAAGGCTGTCTTAAGACTGGCGGGAAGCTGGTGAGACACAAGGGGCTCATGTCCTTGGAGTTCCAAGTTCTGGGCACTAGACAACACTTACTCCACTGGCCATGGCTCTTCGAAGGTAGTGGAAGGGCTCTCTGCATGATGGAGGCATTTCTGGGGTAGGGGATGGTCCAAGGAGGGTGTTTGGGGTGATACCCCAGGAGGCCAGAAAGCTGCACATGAGATGGAAAGGCCTTCCTCCACTTTGTCCTTAAAAACCTTTCCAAGTCAAAGGACTGAAAGTGTATTCAAGTCCCCTCTGTTGTGGTGCTGAGCCCACTCTGTCTATTCTGGCTGGTTTTTGCTCCAAGCTGTTTAAGCACCTCATGTAGCATCAGGAAGTTTGTCCTCGCACAGAAGGACCCTCGATAGATACAGGGTGACTGGGGGCTCCTGCAAGATAATGCAAATCCTACTGGTTTTCATGTGGGTCTGCTGCAGTTTCCAGCTGACAGCACTAAAACATAGCCCTGCAACAGCCCCTGCTTTCGCAGCTGTGCAAACATCCTTGATGACATTTTCACGGATGCCATGGAAAGCACTGAGGGTTTGTACACCACTGAAATGCAGGAAACGGGCTGGTGGCAGGGTGGGATCAGCAATCATTGTCAGAAGAAAGCAGGAGGGGAAGAAGTATTAGTGTCAATATTTTAAAGAAGATTATAAAATAGGAAGGAAAATAGATAAGAAAAACTTTAAAAATTCTCTTGCCTTTCCCCTAAGGGAGGTGGTGGGGGGGAGGAGACACCACACTATCCATTCCTCCTCATCCAAGATGTATGTCTTAAATTTAGTTTGAATTCTTATGGGTCATTCCCATAAATACTCTGACCTCTCTCTGGGGCAGTTGTGGAGACTCGAGCATGTTGTACTTACCAAAAGTGAAGGACAAGAAAAGTGTTTTAGGCCTTAAGGCAGAGTCAAACCTTTAGTTAAAAGGGAAAAAGGGGAAGATTTTCCTCTGCTGGGCAGCCCTGCTGACATGGTGTTCCCAGGCTTACAGCACCTTGGGCACATTTCTCCTGCTGGATAACCCAGGACACCAGCCCTGTTTTGGCAGAAGGAGTGAAGCCAAGCTGCCTTCCCGTGGGGGAGCTGGCTGGCTCACTCCCATGGCCTCCTTACCTCTTCTGAGCTCCTTCTGCTTTAAATCCAGGACTTCTGGTGTGCACTGATGGAAGGTTACATTTTACTATAGATCTAGGTGTAAAAAGCAGTATTCATTCTTGCATGTCTGTGGTCATATAGAATTAAAAGTGAGCTAAAAATAGACACAATTCCTATAATATTTGTATGAAGCAAAGAGAATTTTGAGTTGACTGTGTTTACTACACTTTTGTATTCTTATGAGTGTTTGAGGAACTGAGCTTGGTGGTCTGTATACTCACAGAAATGAACCCTGAGTATTGTTTAATGTACTTTCAAATTGTGTGTTCAGTTTTCATATGACATAATTCAAGCTGATTGATTACTCATATAATGTGTCTGATTAAAAGGACAGAAAATACTGCATGACTGATTTATCCAGCTAAAGTGAACTGTAAATACTCGCAGGTTCAACTAATAGAAAATGTTGTGAATTCTCATCAAGTCTGAGAACATAAGGATCAGTTTGCTGATGATTTGTAAACAAAAGTAAAAGAAAGCTTAAGAAAATTAATTTGTTTGTTGAAAAGTTGAGTTCAGCCCTATATAGAAGAGATGTTGCCGTATGGTGAGGAAAGCTAGTGGAGAACACATTCTGGTAAGATGATAAATTTGTGCTGTAAATGGAACAAAAGGATGGTCATATGTGTAGTTAAATTGACAAAGTAAATCTTCAGTGATAGCTACAAACATTTAAAGAAAAAGTAAAGAAACAGGATTATATTTACATATGGTAGAAATAGGAAGAAGATTCAGAAAACGGCCACCAGAATGACATGAGATGAACAAACTTGTTTTGTACAAGTAAATGTACAACTCTCAATCTATTTAATTTACCAGAAATACAGACAGGAGGTGATCAGATCACTATCAGTAAAAACCTACCAGGAAGATTTCTGAAGAACTGTTCTTTCAGCTCAGCAATACAGAATAGGATCCATTAGAGGAAACTCAAGCCACACATACACTGGTGATAGAGTGTTTTTAATAATAAAGGCAAATAAGCATTAGAACAACCTGTGGTTCATTCAATTTTGAGAATTCAAACTTCTTTTGAAACCTTGTGAGAAGTTGCAGGTTGGATGCAGTAGTAACTTAGTGAACTTCTGTGGCCTTTTGTGAGAACCAGAGAGGACTGTCATAGAGATGACTTTTCATCCTTATTACCTGTGAATACAGGAACCAACACAAGGATAATAAATAGCTCTAGAGGCCAGCATAGGGTGTGTTAATGCCTTTTCATTCTGCAACCTGAGCAATTTCAGAGCTGAAAATACTAGTAGAGCCTGATATGAAACCACAGCCAGACTGAGTGGCAGATGCATATAATAATAATAATAAATATCCCTCTTCATCTCAGTGTAATTCAGAGGTTATAATGGCCATACTCTGAGAGGTGGTCTTTCCTGCAGTGGTATGTGTAGCCAAGGACCAAAAGGAGCATTGAAGGGCAGAAAAATGCCATTTAAATACCTTTTAAACTAATCTTTCTGAGATTAGTTACGATACTTGCAGTGCCAGAAGTAAAGGCAAACCAGTATTGCTACAATAGAATTGCAACTTACTCATACCAAATTTATTCATACCAAACAACCTTATAGCTTCAAGGTAGTTTACTACATACAGAGAGAGGAACAGTGTGGATATAGAATGTTCTGTACTCTCCTGGCACGGAGTGAGAGCTGGGACTGGTGGTACCATATGGCCTGTTTATAGCCTGGGCTCCAGGAGCTCCGGAGACTGTAAGAGGCCCCATTCCCCACAGGGCTCTGCCTTCTGAAAAGTTGCCCAAAGCCCAAAGTCAACTCAGCTCATGGCCCCTGAGCCCTGGCACACATAGGCAACACTCTCAGCACTACAGTTATGTTGAGGAGCCTTGTTTTCCTCCACTCTGAATGTAGCAAAGAATTGTATTACCCATCAGACATGAAATCTAAGTTCATGCAGTAGAAAGCATTATCAGTGGTATAGTGTGAGTTTTTAAAAAAGCAGTAGCTGCTCACAGGATGCTCAGAAAACGGCCACTGATGTTTTTTGGCTTGGTATTTTCTGTATTGACACCACTTTCTAAACTGACTTTCTTTTTTCTTTTTCCTTAGTATTCTGCATCTCCAATTTTAAAGTTTAAATAGATCTATACTTTCCCCAAGGAGTTATGTGCAAATTAATATTAAGATTAAAATCTTTTATGTTTGTTCTGTAGCTTGAAACAGAAAACTAGTGCATAGTCTGTTTTATCCCACTGGCTCTCTAAGGTTCAGGTATTAACATAAATACAGCCCATTAACACTTGTTCCTCTCTGTCAGGACATAAATTAAGTCTGCAGGTGTTCCATGAAGATTTACCCTTGGTACTAATTAAGCCTTGATAATTAGGTTTGTTAAATTCAGGCCTTTAAGCTTATATTCCCTCTTTGGGTTGCCAAAATAGGGATTTGCAGTATACAAGGCCTGTTTCTGCAGGTTTTCTGGGGTTTTTTGTGTTTTTGTTTTGAACAAAGCCACGGTTGTAATAAACTCTTCTTTAGTTTAGTGGTTAAAGATTGAAAACCTGTGAAGAACTTGGATATCAGCTTGTATTTACATCAGAACAGTTTCTTTTGCTGGCTTTTTGGCAGAGCACAGTCTATGTAGTGGAAAGTTTCCAGTCCATATGTTAAACACACAGATGCTTCGACTAGATAAATGATTGCAGTTCCAACTGAAATATCATTCAGAAATATACAAGTTGAGATCTTAAAATTACAGTATTAACCACTACGTTCAAAACCAATAGTTTAATTTAGCAAGCATATCCCTTATAGCAGTAAGATTTTCCTTACAGAGAAAACAATATAGGAATAATTTCTAATACCTTTGATTTTTGTGAAGTGTTTTAAAAAGGTTGTGTTCACAGGTCATATGGTCTCAGTGCTAAATAAAAATAATAATTAAAGAAATCTAGTTCAAAGGAATCCTCCTGGGAATAGGGTTATTTGTAACACATACACAGAACATTATATGGTCTAATCTTGCCAGGTAATCTCTTCTCTTTTGTTTCTCCATAAATATATAGCCCATTAGATCAAATGTTTGATAAATGTCATTTTTCATCTGGAATAAATGAAACCACAGCTACAACTCTATTAGTGGTACTTTCCATGTTATTCATTGCGATCATGCTAACTTGATGCTAATAGCTCTAGTGCTTTTTAAATCCATGAGATATTAAATAAAATAATATGTTTAAGAATTTTTTTTTAATAAAATAAATTAATAAATGCCATTAGAGACTTTCAGCCACATTAAGTTCTCATCCCTCATTTTATTTAGTGTTTTGTTGACCAGAAAGCTACAATTAATCATTTTTCATCAAGAGCTATGTTTTTGGTAAGGAAAAGGGGTTTATTCAGATGTAGTATATAAACATGCCATCAATTTAACATACTTAATCATATTTTTAAATATTATTTTGATTTCTAATAAGACAGCTGAAGTTTGAAAAAATCTTCTGTTGCCTTTCTTGAAAGAATAAAAAATACTTGGCATGTTTATTATTTCGACTCTGCTACAAAAAGGATTTAATACAAAATGGCAGGAAATAAACATAAGAGTGTTAGCATCAAGAATATCTTTTCAGCATCCAGTGTGGCATTCGGATTGTTTTCCCTTGGAATGGTTCTGCTATAAAAAAGCCCCACTGCAAGAGAGAAAAGGCATAGTGTATAATGATTATCATTAAAAGGCATCACTTCTTATTGCAGAAAATACTAATCTCACCTTGTAATTTACAGCATTTCTATAGTAATGATGAGAAATAGCATGATACATAGTATATGTCATAATAACAGTGTCCTAAATACTGAATTAATTGGCAGATTTTTAATGGTGGCCCCATTGAGGCATATAACGATTGACAAAATACTGTAAGAGAGAATATACTTGATAGATTCCACTTATTAATAGGTCAAAGTCATTAGGGAGATAATGTGTGAGAGAAGCTATATTCTATTCCTTGATGTTTTGACTTTTTAGAAAAAGGGAAGAATGGTAGATGGGCTACTGGAGTTCAAGCCTACAGTAGCATTTTGAGTTTTAAAATTAATAACACTTTTGGTTCTGCAGCATTTTCCACATCGAGGCAGAAAAAATTACTTTGGTTTGGATATACAATTATTGCAGTGTTTCTACAAGGGGAGATTTAGGTTAGACATCAGGAAGAAATCCTTCATCATGAGCATAGTAAGACACTGACTGGAACAGGTTGCCCAGGGAAGTTGTGGAAGCCCCTTCCCTGGAGGTGTTCAAGGCCAGGCTGGATGAGGCCTTGTGCAGCCTGGTCTGGTGGGAGGTGTCCCTGCTCATAGCAGGGAGGATGGAACCTGATGATCTTTAAGGTCCCTTCCAACCTTAACCATTCTATGTTTCTATGATTCCATGACTCTACCAACTACCAGTTATAGATCTGAAAGCTGTTGGAAGCATAAAATACATATTTT
The DNA here is from genome assembly GCA_020745705.1 of Hemiprocne comata. NCBI lineage: Eukaryota > Metazoa > Chordata > Aves > Apodiformes > Apodidae > Hemiprocne > Hemiprocne comata. The sequence goes on from CM036598.1 coordinate 15,478,620, forward strand.
CTTTTGTGTGTACATCAGCTTGGCTTCAACATTCCCATTTGTGCTTCTAAAGCTTCCTTTTCCAGTAATTTAAGAGAGTTTCTTTTTTTATCAGGAGCTTGCAATTTCTTGGGATAAAGCAAAACAGCACTGTTTCATGCTCCCCCAACCTGCATTCTGGCTAGGAAACACTGGAAACCAGCCCCAAGCCTTTGCTCAGATGTGGCATGTGTCTGAGCAAGGAACATAAGACCTTAATCTATCCTGCCTTCTACACAGTAACTGGCATTTCATCTTACAGTACTGAAAATATTATTAACAAAGCAAAGAGTCATTGCTGATTAAAAAACTCAAGGACAAAGACATGGCAACTTTTTTCTGTATAGTGAAGTCTTACACTGTACTTTGTGCAGCTCCATGTGGGAAGGGAAGAGGCTGCAAGGGCTAAAAGGTGGATGGAAAGCTGGGGGTTAAGGCATTTCAAAATGTCAGGCAGCTTGTTATATTGCAGTACATCATTCTGTCCCTGGAGACTGTTGCTGAGGCCTAGGCCAAAGCTATATAGAGAGCAGAAAATTTGACACGAGCTTCCAAATTTTCTCTTTAGCTCTCTTGGGCTGCAACCCATATGCCATGGTTAAACCATCAGGCTTTGCTCCACTGAGACCTTAGGACAAAGCAACTCAGTATTTCCTTTTCAGTGAAAGTGACTGCTCGTTTCCTTAGCAGAAATGTATTTTCCCACCCACTGTCTTCTGAGAACGAAAATAGCTTCTTTATTTTCCCCCTAAATGAAAGGTTGTCTTGCATTGCAAACTTCTTGTTTTCCTGTTGTTAACTTCTCGACTCAAATATTAGTGGAATCTAATAGGAGATTTTAATGGAGTATAAAGGACATTGGTATTTGCATTATACAATTGTGTTTTCCAAAGATGTGTATAATCACATCTGCAGCAGAAACAGCATTCGTGGACATTCCTCCAAACCCTGTGTTCTGAGTTTCATTGCAATATATGCCTGAAATGTATGAGGGTGATTCTAACTACATATCTCCAGGCTTCTATTTCACAAAAAAAGATCCAGTAACGCTATTCATAACAGCAATCACTTTTTCCATGAGTTCTCAATCTCATGTGCTCAGTAGTTCATTACTCAGCCATGTAAATACATTAGATTCTAGCCTAGAGAAAGTGCAATGAAGGAAGCAGCCCACATTTTCAGTTCTGCACATCTAACCAAACACGTTGAGATTTCTGTTGTCATGTAATAGCAGGGTAATTTATTATTCCCACTGCACGTATCACAGTTGTACAAGAGAAGGAGAACATGCCAAAATTGCTATTTGTGAGAAATTGAGTTATGGCCAAGTATAGTTAAATGTTAGGGCCAGAACCTCATCTCACTTTCCATAAAGCTGTCCTGACAAGCAGCTGGGGATTTTCATGGTGTAAGGGAGTTTTTAGATGCTCTGAAGCTGGCAGCCTGCACCATTGTAGCCCACTGCTGTGCATGCCTGGGTCAGGAGGGTACAGCACATTAAAAAACCTTCTCTAACATGCTTGGGACCCCAGCCAGGTGGCATGATGCAGAGGAGTACAGGGGTACTTATTCCCCATGGATTGTTGCATGAAGCAGAACTTGGCAAAAAAACCCAAGATCTGTGCTGCACTAAACTGTTTTACTGTCCTCATGTCTTCCAGCCTGACTGAACTTAGCATATTTGGGTCATTTTTTATTTCATCCTTTTCTTTGAAAGATATTTACATCAGTGTGTGTAAGAAAGAGAAAGACCAAATAGCTAACAGGCTTTTGTTGTTTCCCAAGTGGGATCCTTGCAGTATTATTATTGTTATTACCCCTATAAATATTGGACTATTGGTACTAGTGTTGGTGCTTGCATGTAAAGATTTTTGAGATTTCAGAAAAGACCTACAAGAATGATGAGAAGTTTTATCCAATAGCAAAGGAATACAGAAGCTCTATCTTCTTGAAGAAAAGATTAAGATATTCCTTGTTTCAAACCCAAGAGCACCTATGTTTGGAGAAAACATCTGCTAGGAAAGGAGGAGGTATAGTGAGAGCAGTGACTGGACTGAAACTAGACAAATTGTACAATTGTAGCAGTAAGACTTTAAAAAAAAAAAGGAAAAAGAAAAAAGAAACAGTGTAATTAAGCACTGTAACAACTTGCCTAGGAATGTAGTGACTTCTCCATCACTTGAAGTCTTTAAATCAAGATTGAATGTCTTTCTAAAAGATATTGGTTGTAGCTCAACCAGAAGTTATGAGCCATAGGCTTGATGCGGGAATCCCTTGGCTAAATTCTGTTAAACAGAAGGTCATACTAGATGATCATAATGATCCCTTCTAGCCTTTAAATCTATTACTCTATTAATCTACTCCAGTCATGAAAGTGTCATTTGCCCACATGAATTTCAGATTTTTTGAGCATGCATACGTTTCAGTGAACCAGCCTGGATGGAGAGTACTCTGAAAGTGTGTGCACAGCTCCTTCTGCTGAACATCTGCTTTAATGCCAACCTCAAGCATTTTCTTCTTAAAACTTTATTCCCAAAGGAAGTAGGCTGCCTCTTTGTGCAATATAAATGTGTGTTGTGTTTTCTTAGGCACTGTAGCTGACGTGCATAAAACTGTATATAGTTTAAATCACAGAAGGAGCCATTTATAATTCGTGTTCATTTTGTACACAAATCTGTGTGATTCCATTAGATATGCAGCACTGCCTGTTATACAGTAGTGGAGATCAAGCACTTCTGTTTACCTATGAAATTGCCTATTAAAATTACAATAACCAACATTAAAATGACTTTTTTATGTCTCTCCTCTGAGAGGAAGTTTCAATTTACTGGTTCATGTGAAAGTATCTTGTAAGTAATTGTAAATATTTTAGGTAGATTTACTCTGATATTACTTGATGTGTCAAATTCATTGAAAAGAAAATGAATCTAGTGAAATGTTAAAGAGACAAATCAAGTTGAAATATATTCAATTATTTAAAAAGAGGGAAGTCAGTTAATATTCTGTTCTTGTATAGAGTTCCTTCTTACAAATAGTTATGTAAATCCAGGTATGAAGTTGAATGTTCACTTTATCTTCTAGTTTTAAAAAGACCCCTAAAAATCATGGAAATGGTGGAACAGGTGAGGGACCAGAATTGTCAGTAGGCAGAGGGCCTTGTCTTTGGTTTGTTTAAACCAACAGAGCTCTTCAACATTTGGGACTCTACTCAGTCAGGCAGTCGCAAATTAATAAAAATTGAAATCAAAGCCAAGCTGCAGGGGAGAAGGTGTTTTCTCTTCCCAGGTTCCTTTTGTCACTCATTGACCCAAATAAAAAACTTTGCAGCAGGCTGTATAAAAAGATCTCAGGTTAAATTTTTGAGCAATATTACCAGATTTCTCTGCCAATTTTACTTTCTGATCCTGATTACACATCAGCTGTGCTGTCTTCCATGTGCTGGAATCAAGGCAGTCTGTCAAAGCAGAACCCCTTGGCTTGGGCTTGGCCCCAAAAAGCTGGGGTCAAAGATGGGCAAAGCCAGACAAAGCAAGCAATGCTGCTCACCTGTGCCTACTCCACTGATGCCAGATGAGATGCAAATGAAGCCCCTACATTAGTGCTCACAGCTGTGTCCCTTCTTCTAGCTGTTGGTTTTTTCTTCATAGCTGGGAAGGAGGCAGTGGCTAAAGATGAGCCAGGTGCAGGCAGGAGTGAGGGTGATTGAGGTTTGGGAATCTGCTGTCTGATGAAGAACCTTCTGAGGTTTGTTTAGTCCTTTTTCTGTCTTCTTTGGGCTACCTCTGAAGATAAAACCAGACATGGACCTATGACTTTCTGAAAAAGATGCTGGCTTGAATGTGGTAACTTCAGTTTTTGTTTTCTTCTGGGGGAATCTGCTTCATTTCTTTGCCACCAAATTGAGCCCTTTTTCATTGACTTTTTATGGAAAGTAATTAAGGTACCAGCTGGAGGCCATTTTGTTAGGAACTGAAGCATTCCTACCTCACCACATGTGACTGGAGACTGAGTGAAGAAGAAGGTCTGCACCTCTGAGAGCAGCAAGCCTTCTTGTATCCAAGGCATTATTTTTTTTGCTACCAACTTGGAGGAGAGAAAGCTACTGCTGTTTACAGGTGCTCCTGGATGTTTTTCCTACAGGACCTACTCGTCAAACTTTTTATTTAATTTTCCTGAAATTCAACAATTTCATAACCTGAACTGGTGTTTAAGTACTGTTTGCTCTGCTCCTGGAGGCCGAGATGGGATGTGACCTCTTTTCCAAGGTGAGTCAGTGTTGTTTGGTGCCTTCTTTAATGGTGTGGGTATATGTGGACAGTGGTGAGAAAAGGACACATGCTGCCACTAAAAATTACATGGATAAAATTCAGATCCTGTTTCATACAGCAGCCTCTCAGAGATGTGTGCTCACTGTTCAGCTGTTAAGATTGTTATTAAACTTTATGGACCATAAACCCCATGGAAACAAGGAAAGTGAACAACTATGCTATTACAATAGTGTCAAAACAGGAGACATATTTCATAGCTTCAAAACTGTAAGCCTGCCTCCGTGCAGCATTTCAGCTCTCGTGGGCTGCCTCAGACTACAGCATTTATTTAATCTCTAAATGAAATGCAATATTGCTAATACATAAAGCCTGGAAAAATATGTTCCTTTTAGTTTAAAGTTCAGCTTCATAAATCCAGCTTTGCAGACTGCCTTCTGAAATGGGAGTTGTGTTGTGGTTTGTTTTTTTTTTTTTATTTAAATATTTGTCAGACATCCATCATCTCTTAATATTTCCTGTCATGGGAATCCACTTAATTCCAAACTAAATCCATCTTGATTTTCACTAAATGCCCCGACTTGCTCAGTACAACAACAGAGTCCTGATTAGGGGAGACAGTCAAACAAGGGGATGAAAACATCATTGACATACTGTTGTGGGGCTGGGAGGAGGGAAAGCAGAGATGCTAAATGTGGCCTGGCTCAACAGGCCGATGTATTTACTTTCAAATGTATTTATTTTGAGAAAGGAACTGTCAGGCTCTGTGTGTGAGTGTTTTAATGTGTTGGCAGACCTGTCCCTTGTATGTACAAATTTGCTTTTCAGCGTCCTCCTTCAAATTGCTTTTGACTAGACTAAGTTACAACAGTTTAAATATCATCTTTCTGTGGGCACAGTGAATTTCTAACTGCAACACTTTAAAAAGAAACAAATCCCCAAAATGTATATTGCAGTATTCTAAAACTGGAGTACATATATATATATATATGTATAGTTTTGTGGGGATTTTTTAATCCTCTTGGTGGGGAGAAACCCATCCATTTTCTCTTCTCAGAGATGATAGCTCTGTCCTTCTTAATGGAATATTTTAAGGTAGGTGAAGGTAGTGTCTAGTTTTTGACATTCTTGGCCTAAGGAAGAAGCAAAGATGGCATGATGTTTGATTTTAGCATATTTCTTTTTTCTGTAAAAGGGCAAGTTCCCATAGTTGTGTTGTTTTGTTTTTAAAGGAAGGCTAAAGTAGCAAAATTGGGCTGCAGTAGGAAAACAGACAGTGTCTGATAAGTAATATTTATCCCAGGATAAAGTTTCAGTTATACAACCTTTATTTTTTCTATCATGTGACTGCACATTGCTGGTTCCTCTGTGATTTGTGGGTTACTGCTTGGTTGAAGAGGGGGGTTTGGGGGAGTGTTTTGGAGTTGAGTTTTTTCTTTTTTCATTAAGCATCTGAAAGATTTCAGGATCTGAAAGCAGGTAACCAAATTTGAAAAATAATGATGGAATTTTATAAGAATGGAAATTTAATATTTCTTCTTTCCCTTCCTATAATGATGATTAATAAAAAGACACCTTCAGTATGACCTGTCCCTCCTCCTACACACACTTTCCTCTTTCCTACAGACTGCTAATGACTATTGCTGTAATTGTTAGGTGCTGTTGATCATAGGAAAGGAATGTATTTCATGCTGATGTTTATCCTGGGTCTATGAAGCTGATATTCATATGATTCTCCTGAGTTGATTAATTGCCACCAAATTAGGGACTGTGCTTTGAAGGCATTTAACCCATTGTTTTCTATTTGTGGCAAACATGTTAATGCTGGTGAGGAAAATTTGTTACTTGTGTGTTATCCTGGTTTGTTTCTCATCATATATAATCCCCTGAGAAGGGTTTAAAATGTTATGAGCCTACAGCTGTAAACAGTTTTTCATGTGACTGGGAGGTTATTTTTGCTAAGCGCCTTGCTAAGTGTACATTGATAGTGTTGCATGTAAACTGACCTACTATACAGTGCTTGCTGACAATGACGTTATTTATTTGGATTTATTGGGACTTATTCTTTAAAGAATTCTAATATTATCTAGTGAGTCCTGCTGAGAGAATTGTTTGTAAATATGCCAGGAGAAACTAATGTAGAAAACACTCAAAACCAGCTCCTCTATGAAAATCAGAGAGGGGAAATCAGCTGGGTGATGTGTGTGTGTGTGGCCAGCAAATCAGGTAAAATATGAAAATGATCAGGCAAAAAACCAGTTCCTATGCTAGGAAGACTTGTGTTCTTCCCCAAATGTTTCTATTATAAAATGTTTTATTCCTCATGTAGGCATTATGTTACAGTATTTTACAGGTACCTTTCCAAAAGTCATTTAATTACATTGTCATTTTAGATGGTAAGAATAAACTGCTCAGTATACAGTTCCCAAAAAGTGAATTCATTTTTAATGTACCATCTGTTGCTGCAATACAATACGAAGATAAATAGTTGAAAAAGAGAGAGAATTGACAAGAAAGAGAAATGGGTTTTGATTTGCCCTTTCATCGCACACATAAAACAACATAAGCTCAATCAATGCACAGAAATGAAAGCTCATACATAATAGAGGTTGGGCCTGATTATTTTTTTCCCCCCACCTATTGTTTCAAGTCGTAATTAAGAAAGAGGAGATCTGAGTTAGTGTAACTCCTGCCTACCTGGACTCAGCTGCACCACATCAGGCTGGTGGCAGCAGGCACCGAGGGGCACTCCCTCCCATCCTGCTGAGGGTGAGCTGGTGTGCAAGGGCCCAGAGCCTGGGGGAGAGGGAGAACTGACATGAGAACAAATAAAAGCCCATGCCAGGAAGTTTTAATCAGTGCTTTTTATGGAAGAGATTTTGATGGATAGTTTTAGACTCTTCAGAGTGGAGGATCTTTCTGGTAATGTCATGCTTTTAGGAGCTTGTTAGACAGTTTAAAGCTGTGATTAATATTTAGCAAAATGATATATGGGTAGGCTTGAAAGCTGAGGTTATTTACTATGTATAATTAGCTATGGTTATTATTTGTAAAAGAGATTTCTTGGATTCTAGATGTAAGTACCAAAGCTCAGTAAGAGGGTTTTATTGGTTATAAAGTTCAGGTAGTATCAAAAGGATGTTCTGTAAAGCCCGTTATTCAAATGTTTGAAAAGAAATATTGAATGGAATAAAGCCTTTCTTCTTCAGGGACACATGCTTCTAAAAAGATCTGGTGAGATAAGTTTGTCTATTCCTCCTCTTCCCTTTCCTCCTTACGCTTAAAATGAATTACATTTCAGAGACATCTGTGTGTAGACTCTCAAAGCCTAAAGGAACAACAGGGTAAGGAAATGAGTGTTGTTAGGTTAGTGAAATAAATTCCACCTGACACTTTCAGGTGACACTGCTTGCTTCAACAGGAGGAGATTTAAAGAAAGAAATTCTGTCTTTACCATGATAGGAAATATCCCTTTCTTATCCAGAGCCAAGTGCCATGTTGAAGATGCTTTAAATAAAGCACTTGGGATGTGTACATGTCCTTTCTAATCATGGCTTACTTTTTAGGGTCAAGTGAAAAAGAGAACTAGATGTCTAGAATCTGGTATGTCTGGAGGTTTTTCCTTTTCTTTGAGAGCTAGACACTTCAGACAGTTGGAGGCTTCATAAATGACTCAATATGGAGATTGTGGTTTGGGTTTTTTTTATTTTAACAAAAAAATAGCCAAAAAAACCCTGAAGTATTGTTAGGCAGGCTAGGGGTAAGTATGAGGGCAGTTATTTTGCTATGGATAGTGTGGTAAAATTATTAACTGGAAGATGGTTTTGTGCCTGATTTTAAAAGGCTTACAGCAGTTCCTATCCCAGGTAGCTCATAACATCAAAAGACCCTCTGGGCATCTACTGCATAAGTAAATTTTAACTTGGCCTTGAAAAACTATATGCAATTTTCCTTGGAGCACTCTCAGCTTATTTCTCTCTCTTCCATTTAGTGCATATCAATTGTATTTCAAGAATTCAACAAATCTGATAGAATTATAAATGATGTGATGAAAGTCTTGGTGCCAATCAGGGCTTCGTCTCACCAATCTTTGTGATTCCTCCTTGAAAGTTAGTTGTTCTGGGAGGAAAATGAAGGAAAGACTGTGTTGGTGATGCTGTCTCTTAGCTTTATTACATCTGTAAATTCTTCTGTGCTGATCAGAATAGTATACCCAAAGAGCACTTTCTGACTTCTTTACAGAAATACGTGTGGGAATAATGGAGTTTTGTTGTGTCTGATCTCAGACTGTCTTTATTATGCAAAACCAAGTGAGCAGCTTCTAGTGCTCAGAGAAATCCTAGTAGAACACATTAAGAAAAGCTTGTACAATTACTGTTTACTGACTTTCAAACCATGCTAGTGTTACCCTCAGTTAGAGTGAACATGTTTTACGTTTGTTTCGTGTGGCTGTTGTTGTTTAATTGTGGGAGAAGGAAGTTTTCCTTTGTACCTGCTCTGTCTCATTCATATTCTCCTCGTGTCCATTTCTTTCCTTCTTTCCTCTCTTGTTTTCATCCAGATTTTGAAATCTGATAAGCAATCTCTATGGCTTGACAAATAGGCTGTATTTCCCATCCCATTTTGCATTTGTTCCCACTTAACCCTTTTTAGCAAGTAATGAAAGAAAACATTTCAATACTTTTTGAAGTTTAAAAATGCAAGGGTTTTGGTGTTGTTTTTTTTTTTTTTTTCAAACCTTATAATGGGATATTTAGCTCTGCAGGAAAAATGCTGCTTTTTGAAAATACATTATCTGCAGAAACGTGCTGTGATAAAATAAATACCTACAGGAGGCAAAAAAAGCCTCACTTGTTTAACACTTTTCTTTAGTGTTTAACACTTGCTGAGAGTTCTAGTTCAATTCCTGCCACTTACTTTTCAGAGCAGTTTGGAAGTATTTATCAAGGTTTAAACAGAATCGGAAATCTGAGAAACAGACTTAAGTATTTATGTAATTTATTAATTTTTTTTTTGTCACAGTGCTGAGTTCATGGACATAACAAAATACATCCATTTTGGTATCAAACCATTCAGTCCAGCTAAGGTACTAGAAGGATTATGTAAAAAAAAAAAAGTTTGCATCTTGATTATTTCTCCCCCCTCCCCTTTCTTCTGGCAGGGTTTGTCAAGCAGATATGGGTGTATTTTAACTTCATGCCCTGAATGGAGACAGCATGAATGTGTCCAATGTTCACCTTCGAGGGGTGAGGAAAAGCCTGTGTGACACATCTCTTTCCAAGGCGTAGGGACAAAAGAATATCATAGAATTATAAAATGGTTAAGGTTGGAAGGGACCTTAAAGATCATCAGGTTCCAAACTCCCTGCTATGAGCAGGGACACCTGACACTAGACCAGGCTACATGAAGCCTCATCCAACCTGAACTTAAGCACCTCCAGGGAGGGGGCTTCCACAACAAATGCTTGTTTGTTTTACTTAAAAAAACCAAACAAAACCAAACTCTCCCCCTTACCCCCTGCCCCCCCCCCCCCCTTTTTTTGTTTCCTTTTTTAGCTGCAGTAAAAGTGTGTTTTCCTGTTGAAAGGGAATGTTTTTGTTCACTAAGTAATTACAATAGTATTGTGATGAAAATGCTGTAAATATATCACATAAGATAAGGGGCCTAAACGTTGGGGGGACAAATTATCATAGAGGTGTTTTTTAATTATCCTGTTATTTCAGTATCTTAGATAACAGGTGATAAAGTGATTGGACTAGATAACATTGTTTGAGTTGATGTTCAACTTGTAAAAAGGCCACAGGAAATTATATAATGTAGCTACCTCTGTGTAATATCAACCAACAATGTTCAGGTATAAAAATTGAGAATAAGTACCATCATGTTGACTTTTCTTGCACATCTGTCATGCAGATGTGTACCGATGTACAGCTCGGTCATAAAACGAGTGCTGTAAACCTTCATGAAATGTGTTTTTTTTATCTAAGCTGCTGCCTTATTCTTCTATTTTTCATCTCTTCTTATTTCCTTCTACTCTAGTTTAACACAACCATGTGGGCCTTTTTGTGTCTTCAAATCCCAGGGCACATTTACAAAGCCTATATATCCGTAGTTGAAGTAGTGTTGCAGCTCCCTGAAGGTGGTCTGGGTTTGAGACAGCTGAGTTTGGAGCAAGGGAGGACCTGGGACATAGTGATCCTGCTAGTTAGAAACAGAAGCACAAATTCTGCAGGACCAGTATAGGGAGATGCACTCACATCTGCCCAATCCAGGTGTGCTGTGTTCCCATTCTGCTAAAGGAAAAGAAATATAAATAGAATACAACACCTGAACGTCCTCTGCCCTCTGGGACTGCAGCCCTTGGTGCAAATTATGCTGTTCCTTGCTCGCCACTTCCACCTTTGCCAGCATCCAACTTTGACTCTTATAAATTGTTTTTAATTTGAGCCTGGAACAACCTTTTTTCTCTTTCCCTAGTTTGTTTTTATTTTTTTTAAAAACACTTGAAAGTGCAGTTTTAGATGGGTACCTTGATGTGCTCTTGGCTGCACTGCTATGACTCCAGGAGGGAGCACAGCAACATGAGTGGTTTTCTTGAAGAGCTGAAAAACTTAAGAGTAGGAGGAGGAGGAAGAAAAGGGGAGGATGTGCATAAATGTTTGAGACTTAAATTATGGGAGCCACAGGGCTGTGATGACTTTTGTGTCCCAATTTCCAAGCAGATTTCTATGATCCTGCCCTTTGTGAGTTGGGTTTCTTCAAGTGTAGTTCCCTTCACAGATTGATCCCTTTTTTCCACAAGTACCTTTCAGCACCTTTCCCACTGAGCCTGCACTGCATGTATGAGGAATACACTGGTGCGTGTGTCTTTCTGGGTATTGGTGTCTTGTACTTCAGACCACTTTTCATACAAGTCCAGAGTTTAGGAGATGAAGGGCATGTGCTTAACACTGAGTCAGTGTTCAGACTGGGATGAAATAATGGCTGGAGGGATGTGCATTCCAGTCAGTTCTACACAATAGCTCTGGTCAGGAATTGAAGAGAGAACAGTAATCACTGGCCTCTGGTTATATTGTGTATATACCTACCAATGGATTTTGTTCTTTGTATATGCATATTTACATAAAATATTTTTGTTTGTGCTCCCTTAAACACAGAAGTTGAGTAGCAGTGTCTCTGGACCTCTGTTTCTGTCTGTCGTTTCTTTCTGCCTTCAGAATCTTCCTGCTTTGAAGTAAATAACCGATTTCACTACTGATGTCTCAGTGCTATAGAGAGCTGTTAAAGTAATTGTACCTACTTCCAAAATGTATGAAAAATGAGAATTCCTGAGAAAAGGTTTTGACATCTTCTGAAAAGATAATAACAGTGTAGGCTAACAGGGAGAAAGCTGTTCACTTTCAGTTTGATCACTTATTTTATACCTGTGCATTACTATTTCTTTAATGTTCACATATAAAATTCAGTTAAATGTAGTTCCTAAGAGCTGCAGGCGAACTCCTCTGAAAATACTGAGATAATGAACTTGAACCTGAGCTTTCTCCATCAAAGAAATCATTACAGACAATGTGTTGTAGCTTTTGGCTTTATTCGGTTTAAATTCATTTTTCTCTTCCATGGGAAGAAGAAAGTGCATCTTTAAGAGGAGGTGTTTGTTAAATCAATATATACCTGTTGGTATTGCTAGGAATTGCCTTTCTGCTTTCAAATTGCTGTGCAAAATACCTGAGTAGGCATAATGTCAAGAATGGAAATAATCAAAGTGTATTTAAGACTTGCTTAAAAAAAAATCCATTTAAAAAGTAGGAATGTGTTTTTCAGGCATTTTAAGACCATAAATTGAAACACAAGTATTTAAATTATTTTTCAAAGAGATTCAAAGCTGCAGTGTATTTGCATAGCCACTGAGTGAACTTTTTTGTCCTCAGCATTTAAGTTTTCTCGCAGTCCTGTATTTTAGGAGACTCTGGTGCCCCATAAAAAGCGAATACTCAAATTTTCAGTTTCTAGGTACTGAATATCTTCCCTTCTCCTGGCTTTGTTTTTATAACCATAATTTATTTTAAAAAGAAAAAGGTAGAGCAAGTGAGAAACTAAAGAAATTAATGGAAGATTTTGGAAAAGGTCGTTAAACAAGCTCTCTAAAATCTGACAGATACTGTCTAATGTTAAAATAAATATACTACCATGGTAGAGAGGAGGTGAGCGGGGGCCCAAGCAGAGTGGCTGCACAGAGCCTGGGCTTTGCTTGCTAAACTGCACTAAATTGCTGCCAGCTGATTTCATTAGCAAGAGGATTCAGAAGGTAAATATTTGCAGTAAGAATAACAAAGCTACTTCAATTTTTACCAGGTAACAGCTAAAGGGGGCTCTCAGAGGCTATTTAGAAGTGCTGAGGCTCCAAGTTTGTTCTTGCCAGGACAGAACTTTCCTATGGAAGTTTTCTTTGTTATTCCTCCAGAACCATGAAGTGTCCGGCAATCACTGATACTCTTGAAAGAAAAATATCAGAGCTGTGGTCTAAGTGTGATTCATCCTGAGGAAAAGATCAAGAGTACCCATGGAAAAATAAGCTTTTAAAAGTGAAGTTTTATATTTAGACTTGGTTGGGTTTGCTTATTTATTTTTTTAGTTTAGAATAACTATAATGAACCCTTTAAGAGGCACTGTGCATGCTGTCCAGCATTAAAAATGATGGAACCAAAATGCAGTACAACTAACTAATCTCTTGCATCCTGGGGTGCCTAATGCTGAGTTCATCCCCTGCAGAACACCCCAGGGAAACCTTCTGCCACTGTCTCTGATGGAGTCTGGGCTTAGGCTGAGTGGAGCTTGACAGACAAGTGACATTTGTGGCCGTTCTAGCAAAACTGGCTCACAAAAGGGGCAGACGAACACCCTTGATTTTTCAAAACTAAGCTAGTTTCTACTCTCACATAGTGTATTAATGCTCCAGGCAATTAATGTCACCTCTATTTTGTTTGTATTGATCCTCAGCTTACTGATTCTCTCATGCCTTGTTCGGTGCCAAGTTGTGGGCTAGCCTTTCTTCATCTTGACTCGGTCAAAAAGAAGACAGAATGTTTACCAGAGCTCGGTAATTTAGATGGCAGAGAGTTATTTGTAGTGATGAACAACTCTCCTGTAGTCTGCCCCTCTTATCCCCACCATTGCTCCTTGGGGCCATAAACCTGTTGGCAGACATCTGTCCTAATTCGTATGAGGAAGAAATCTGATTCTAATGAACATCAAATCACTCTTTGTGGCCTGGAGTTTATCACTCAGGATGATCAAGGCAGTGTGTGCATCAAAGTCTGTTCAGTCTGAGACATGAGGAAGCTGGGAGCCTTGTCCCATCACAACATACAACCATACACAAAGGAGGAGGTCTGGATTTGGCCTGTAGTTCATAATGGGAGATAATTTATTGTGAAATGAGTACACATCTCCATTACTGTCCATGGATACACCACAGGGGAAGGCATCAACAGTGGGCTGCAACTTTTCCCATTAAATACAGTTTTAAGATTTTACACTCTCATGTCCAACAGAGTCCTTTCCTGACATCTCAAATGCTGGTAGTTTGACCCAGAAACAAAAAAAAAGCCACCATGATTCCTCCTGAAAAAGCAGGTTTCAACACAGTGATTAAGTTTTGGGGTTTGGGGTTGTTTTGATCTGTTTTTTGGTGTGGTTTTTTTTTTTTAGCACAATCAAGTTTACAAACCTCCATCCACATAATTGACCAAGGGGTTTATATGCTTCAGCAGAGCCAAAGACCATATTTTATAATTTCTGTATAATCCTAATATTATATGAAAAGGCTCTGATACAGTTTTTCAGTTTCAGGACCACCTTCTACAATTAAATGTAATAATGGCTCTATACTGTAGGTGCTCCAGAAAATGTCACTCATTTTTATACAGATCCACTTTTGATTTTTGCAAAAATCAAGTTCAAAATGGAATAATTTTGAACACTTCTGTAAAAGCAGTATTCCAGTCCCATATAGTATACAGGGCTGCAGCCTTCAAGAAAAAACAATCATGGAATCATAAAACAGCATAGTAAGGTAGCAGCCATTTATCTGGCAGCACAGGATGGTCTTTTAAAGTCTGTGTCACCAGTCTTGGTGAAAAGCAGTTGTCTCTACTGTCTAAATTATTAGTTCAGGTGTTCTCCTATCTGTTCTTGCAGCAATGCTGCTTTCGTAGCCCTACTGTGTTTTAGAGTTCCACTCCTACATTCTGTAGCCTCAGGTGTGACATAAAAACTCATGACTGTAAGGAGTTTTGGGTTTTCCTCTTGCTTCCAAGAATGATATGGTTCTGAAAGGATGAAGAGTGAACAGCAAAGGCAGCAATCCTGGAGATGAGTTGTGTTGATAAGGCAATACAGCCTGACTGCATTTCCAGAAAAATTCCAAATATCTAGTAAATGTCTGCAGTAAGACTTCACAATCTCTGATAACATTTTACCTCTTTAGAGAGAGATTATGACTGGAAACATCTTGTGGTTTTGTTGTTGGTTTATGATTATTTTTATTTCTGTTTTTGGTTGGTTTTTGTTTTTCTTTGTGTGATCTGTGCTACAGGCACAGTTTGGGCTCCACCTATGTGAGATTGTGACTTCCACAAATGTGCAAGGACTGTAGATTTCTTTTTTTTTCCATCCTTCCCAACAGACTTTGGTCACAACCTTGTACCCCTAAAAATAAATATATATTTTAGGGAGCAATGTTTCTTTGCTGTTGCTCTTGAGGTAAGCTGGTATTTGCAGTATACCTTCATGCTATGTTTAGGAATACCCTGGGCACACCTATGTGACCTCTGATGTTTGTTTATCCTGATTTATAAGATCCCATGCATACTATAGGGAAGAAAAATAAATATGCAAAGTGCCAGTAGACTTTTAATGGAGTTACCCAGTATTTCTTCACAGAGGCTGACCTTGAAATTGCTTTTCATGCACAAGTCAAAATATGTAAATTAAGATCTCAAAGTGACAGTTCAAAACGGATATAGTTTGTAAAGTTCTTGCCAAAGCCATGGAAATTTCATGTTCTACAAAGGCCATTCATCAGCTTCTGAAACTGCGGGTAGCAAAGTGTAGAAAAATGGCATTGCTCAAATATTGAGTGAAATTTGGTCAAAGCACTAAATTTTACATCAGTAGGGTAAGGCTGCCCAAATTTACTCATGAAATCTGTGAACGTACTGCCAGTCCAGTGAAGAGCTTCCAGCTCCCTAACAAAAGCAAAACCTAAGCTGGTATCTAAGATTAACCAATAACTGCTTAATTTTCTTTAATAACATTTTCTTTGCTACTGTTCAGAGTGTCAGAGAGAGCAAAATGAGCAGCACAATCAACTCGTCCAAAGTCAGAAGAAACTTGTGGGGCTTCCAGCTCCTCTTTCCTAAATAGTAATATAAAAACCTCTTAAATATTTCTATTGGCTGCATTTACATGTCAAATGCTCCCAGAAACATTTTCCTCTCATATTTTGCCTCTTGATTTCTCTGTGCTTCCATTCTCCAAGCATTGCTTCTAATGGTTTCCAGTCCCAGCTCAAATCTTTTCCATAATATTGAGGATGGTGAATATTTTCCTCTCTACCCTCTGCCATTGTTTGCAACATAAAATCAGTACAATGAATTTCAGTTATGTTTATGATTATTCCCTGTCTACAGCAAGCACCACATTTGGCACAGAAACATCATCTGGAGGCATTCTTGCAGATAGATAAACGAGCAGATACACTGGGCTGGTGAAGAGATGAGTAGGAAATAGCTGGGTTCCCAGTAATAAATCTATTGTGGGGATGGAGAGAAAATTCAGACAAAACTTTTGGTTGTGTGGTAGTTCAGAGGATTGGGCACACATAATGAGTGCCACTAGCACTAAAAAGACATCAGGGGTGCAGCGTGTGTTCTTTCTTTTTGTTTGTATGAGTTTCCTCTCTGCAGCTGTATGGCTATGCCAACAAAAGCCCCTGAGACCAGGCTTTAGCTGCTGCTTCTCTGTAACTGCATCATTACCTCACTCCAAAGAAAGTCCTTTTTTGTCAATAGAGGATGAAAACATTATCGGATTCAGGAGCTCATCGTAGTCGTGTACGCAGCTAGGGATGAGGAGGATAGATTTATGAAATGGACCATTTCAAATGGCATTATCTTCCTGCAGTGAGGTACACCTTTCATAAATCATGGGAGAGCACTTGGAAAATAGAGCATTTGTTATTCCTGCCATACGTTGAATTTGCATTCTCTACAATGTGATCTTGGGGTTGGGGGAGCTGAGGGGGGAGGAGAATCTTCTGTTTGTTTTTGTTATTCCCTAATAATTAGGACTTTTTACCATACAATTATAGGAAAACACAGAACAAAACTTTAGAAAAAGCTTTATGATATTAATTTTTAACTTACCTTTATTTTGCTGGGGACAGACACTGAGCCTCAACTTTTTAGTTTGGCTATGAAGCCATCTATTTCTTATATGTTTCCAATGTTGCAGGGGGTTCTCTGCCTCATCTAACAGGAGGTCAGCTGGAAAGAGAAGTTCAAGTGTAGAAAAAAAACTTTATTTTTTGAGGCTGGTGGGTTAGTGCTATTTTATGGGTGCTTTTGCTTCTTAAACTTAAAGAACCTGTTTTTGCTGTATTAATAAAGCTCTCTGCCCCTGAAACACCACAACATCTATATATTGCACTAGATGGGAAGAGTGTTCTTTCTGTGTTTTCGGTATTTTTTTCTGTATTTTCACAACCCAATATTGCAATAATTTTACCAGTGAGTCTGACACCACTTGGGGTAAAAGCAGGTCTCTATTAAACCTGTAACTAGTGTGATGTGAAAAGTCAACATTTATTACACAGTATTATTTGTGTGGATACTTTAAAATCATCCATTTGCTCTTGAGAGGAAACTTTTGAGAATGCTGTGAAGTAGCAACTTGTCATTACCTGTAATGAGACTATGTGAAAGGCCTTGATTTTGGGAAATGTGTTTTGGCAGAATTGATAGAAAGATAAAAGTGATGGTAGTGGAGCAAAATTGCTTGAGTTTAAGAGGAGAACAAAAGAAAGAATCAATGGAATATTGAAATGTGTGTTTAAATTAAAAAAAAATTCTAGGCAATTTTTTAAAAAAAGTATTAAATTTTTAATTTGAAACCACCAGTGCTCAAAAGCTGGGAAAGATCAGACTTTGTGTTAGTCTGTACTAGCTTGATTCTGCCTCATTGTATCTGTGTTAAAGCAGTTTTTTTGTATTACACCCTTCCCTACTTTTATACTCCCCTGGCAGCACATCACATCCACAGGACAGATAGTAGCAAGGCGAAGTGTGACATTCCTTAAACTTTAGGTGCTTGACTTGGCTACCTGACAATTTTTTGACATATGAATGGGGGGAAGGAGTGAGTGGCTTTGTGTTTTCAGTATCTTTTTTTTAATGAGGTCCATGTTAAAATTACAAAAGATTAGAATGATTTTATTAACTTGTAATTAATAGAAGACTGAATAAAATGTATTTATTTCCTGATAGACATTAGAATTTTTTTCTCTTGGATGTGTGTACAACAGCCTTTATTAAGACCAAAGCAGAGATGAGAGAAGCCTATTGCTGCCAACATGAAGCTCAGAGCAGCTTCCTCTGCAGTGGAAACAGAGATCAAGTCAAGGTCAAACTTGCTATTTATTCCTGAATTTCTGCAGACACTGTTATTTAGATGTAATGAGCCCTGCTTGGATCCGGTTTAGAAAGATAGGAAAGCTTTGAACTTTTAAGTTCGGAGGCTCCAGTTACATACGTGGTATCTGGACCCTGAATCTGAAGACTTGGCATTTGAGATGTTGACTTTCCACAGGATTTAGGAGAACTTGTTCCTGTGATAGTGAAAATGTATTTTGCTGAGGGCTCAGGAACTCCTACCAGGAGTGTAAGCTTACCTGTGGTGGGCACTGCTCCACTGGGGCTTGGGGTACTGCTCCTCTGCTCACTGAGCATACAGAAATGCTCAGAGGGAGAGAAAATACGTTTTATCAGCCTGGCAAAAACATGTCTATTAAAGCTGTAAGTGGCATACAATTCAGCAAGGTGCCACATTGTATTTTTTTATGAGTAAACAGGAGATCATTGTGGCTGAAAAAGCACACACTCTGTCCCATAACATGCAGGAAGCTTATATAGGAGCTTGTTGAATACAGATAGCAGCAGCTGCTTGTGGGAAATAATGGCATCTTTTTTTCTGTAAATTTCTTGAAAGGCTTGATATAGAATAATACTGGTTTTATCATTATGTCAGAAGAATTGCCTTTCTAGCTGAGCTGAGGTATTGAACAGTAGTGTATATAATGGATAAAAATGGTTCTCATGGATAAAGAGACACAAGCATTGTCACCCCTGTTTTGAGGTATATGCATAGTATATTTGTCTTTTTTCTTACATCCATTCTGAGGGCACTACATGTGAATTTCATCTCCAGGCTCATGTTGGGCCTTGAAGATCTTTATGCTGTAGCTGAGCTCAGGAATTTCCCACGGGTGGTTCTGCCTCAGCACCTGGTCAATGAATGGCAGATAGCAATTTTACCTGTGTTAGTATATGGACATCACCATTTTGTCATAATGCTTCAGTGTTTAAAGCTGTTAAATAATGCTAGGATTTATCAAGAACTGTTTCAATAGAATTGTCAGGTAACTGCCGTGGCTCTGATTTAAATGAGCAAGCAACACCTATGGGCAAATGATCTTTCTGCACACAGAAATTAATTACAATTCAGGACTGATGAACTTTTATGAGCTAGTTAATTTTTAAAAGATGCTGTGTATGGTTTATTGAAATTAAAAGAAAGTGACAGCTTTCTGCTCCTACCCTCATAAAATCCTGTCCTGCATATAATATTGACCTAATTGACTTCAAAGACGCCTGATCTCTTCTCTAACACTTCATTGTGTAAAGGCCAGTTGAAGGTTTCTGTGCACTTCAGGTAAACAGAAAAGCTGCTTGCTGGTCATCCATGCTGTGTTGGCTTATATCAGTTGAGAAGTTCTAAACTCCTACTCTGTCCTTTGTCCTTGATAACCCTCAAAATCATTTATTTTAAAGAAAGTGAAGTTTAAATTCAGCATCAGGTTACAAAATGCCCATTTATAGAGTGTTATGAATGAATATTGATTGTAAAGCAGTACGCCTCATACCACATGATTGCAGATATTTTTATGGTGTGGATCTTCTCCTGGTGAAAAGATTTCATGGGCCACTGCCCTCCCTAATTATGACTGTGGGACACAGCTTACTTCCCATTCAAGACGGGACCACATTGTCTTTCATTTGTATTCACATACCATTCTGGTGGGAAAGGAAAGGAACAGCTTATGGGAACAGGTAATATTATGAAGGCATTTAGGTTGGTGCAGTCCCAAGAATCTGTCTCTGGGTTACTTCTATTTAAGTCAGTTGTAAAAAGCAAGCTACTTCAGGCAATGCCAACCCGTGCTCAAGTATACCATCTTGAATTTACTACTTTTGCTACTGTTAAGAGTCATCCTTCCCTCCAATGACATTCACAAACCAGTAGACCATAACTTTTCTAAGCTTTTTTTATAGTCAAAATTTTACAGGAACCTCTCTTTTGATTCTGAAGTTACATATCTTTGCTGTGATACTTGCCTTCCTTGACAATTATCAGGGGGTTTTGTAGAAATTCATGCCATTTGGAACTGTGAAACCTGGTATACCAAAACAATGTCATCTGATTGCTGCTGGACTCTGCTAGCACTGCACTTCAACCAGTGTGGTTCTGCAAGGAGTTGTCTTTCTGAGGTTCAAAGCCCTGGTAACATCTAATCACTTTTCAAAGTTAACCTTTCCAATAGACAGGATGAGAAATTAGCCTTCTGTTAAATATTTAAACTATCTAGCAAAGAAGTGAAAAAAGACCAGTGAAATGAGAGATCAGGATGCTATTCTTCATACCCAGTAAATGAGTTTGATAAATACTGTAGTTCTCAAGCCACTTACTACTTGCCTGTTCCTGAAGCAACAGAGACAGAAACATTGTCATTAACTTTAAAGCTTAAAACAAAACAAGCAAAAAACCAAGTAACAAAACAAAAAATAAACCCAGCCACACGAATGAGAGGAAGAAGTCTCCTGCATTTATCTTTGACCCTATAGCTAAATTTCTGTATCTGTTGTAGGACAGGTGCATTGAGAATTCTTAGTATAAGCTCAGAAGAGAGTGAAAAGGTGTTCCTTTTCTTTTGGAAGGTTCTATTGAGAAAACATTGAGCACAGCTGCTCCAACTGGATGTTTGTATGAGGAATGTTAATTTTCATGCTTCAATACAGAAATCTCATGTTTCCTGAGTGAATTAGCTGTTAATGGATTTCTAAAGTGTACCACCAGTGGTGTGGGAGAAGGTAGTCTGTGCTGAGGCCAGAAAACACAGGATGAAATTGGATAACCTGTTATTATAATAAAGCCAGCAGATAATACTTTGCATTGCTCAGTATAGTAATTGGTCTGCCCCATATCCTACAGTCTCTGGCACTAGCAAGAATGACGTTTCACCTGTCCACTGTTTATAACAGTTTTTACTTCCTGTGTATTCTAAATTGAAAACCTAATTTCAGATCTGTGAAAGTGAAGTATATAGAATGTGTCCCAAAATAACGTTAGGCTGCTTTCTCAATCATTTCAGGACATTGTTCTCTGGCAAAGTTCAGGTTGATTTACCTTGCAGTGGATACATAATCGTGTCATTGACAAAACACTAGCAATTGAATAATTTTTTCTTTGGTTACTGTTTTGTGACTAAGGACAGGCTGCAAGAAGTCAAAGGAAAGAACTGAGTCTGCTGTTTTTAGAACATGGCAGGGGAAATGTGTAGTCACTTAAACACTCTGATCTTGTGGGTTTTCATTGGATTGTTTCACTTAATGACTGACTTGGAGAATATTTTTTTTACTTATTTTCCTGTTTCCCTACGATCACCCTGTTTGCATTGCATTTTTCTGGGATAGACAACTTGTAATTAGTTTAAATGTGCACTCCTGTACATGTGCTTTTTGGCCTATAGCTATACTGCAAATGCTTGATTAGATGCCTGATGGAATGCTTCTGTGTGCTTCTTCACCATATTTGCAGCCTGGAACATGCTGCTGTGCTGCTATTTCTCTTAACATCTCTGTGCCTGTGACAGAACTGGTTTTGTGTTTTCAGGCATATTCTTTAGTTTGCCCACATGTTTGTCACGGTGCCTCCCGTGAACTTGTGAGCTGGGGCTACTTTCAGCCAAATAGGTCTGAAGTCTCAAGATAGCAGAGTTCCTCCCAAATTACAGAAAGCTGGCAGGTAAGCAGAAGAGACAAACTCAAATTTGCGCTCTTGCTGCAGGAAAGGTACAAAAATTCAGCTTTTACATCTGCTGAGTAGCTGCTGGTTGCCAGTTGCCATGTGCATCCTGGCCAGCCAGAGAGCAGAAGCATAGCTCCAGGTGGCCACAGCAAGCACCACCTCCTGCCCAGCTGCCAGGACTGATAAAGAGTATGGAGATGCTAAAGGCACTTGGGGAGGTGATTCTATAGGGATGCTGAGGAAAGGCAGAGTTATAGTGGCTGGAAGATACAGGAGGGACTGTAGGCTCTGCAGATGGGATTTGAGGACATGGGGAGGATAATGAGGTGCTTTGGGATGGGTAGGTGACCAGTTTTCTTATGAGGAGTGAATGCAATGGACACAAAACACGCATTTGTTCTGATTACATGTTCGTATTTTAGCTTAGCCTAATTACTGCTTTTGACTCAGCTCAACACATAATGTTGCATGTCATGCTGTCCTACTTTTAATTTCACAGCTGAACACATTTCTATTGTTCTAATCCCCCTTTCCAAGCCTTGCTTTCCTCCATCTGGAGGACATACAAGGTGTTTGACCTGCAGTTTCAACAGTACCTTTGGATGACTCTTTGGGTAATATCAGTAGAAGTGTATAGCCCAAATACTTCCCCCTCAGGTGCTGACTCTATCAGTTTTCTATAAAAAGATGCCTCTACCAGAGTGATGGCTGGTGTTCCCGGGCTGTTCCTGATCATGGCATATTTTTCACCAAGATGATGAGATAGGCCATTAGACCTGGTAAAGCCACTAATGACAACAGTTGCAGCCAAGAATGTGAGAAAGAGATGAAGATGTTATAACTTCTTTGGTAAGAGGAGAAACAGTTTGAATGATCTAGTGTTGAGTCTAATTGCTTCCTCCTAAAAGTGTCTGTCCAGTGTTCTTTGCAAGTCCTACCTGATGACCAGTTGGATTGTCTAAGCATAAGAAAAATCGAGTTTAGTACCAATCCAGCAAAATTCTTTAATTTCTTCCTCAGGCCATTTATATAGCTCGTGATTAATAATGGTCTGATCTGAAAACTTGTTTCAAGGTATACAAAAGTCTGTGGCATATCGTGACCTAACAAAGTATTTTTTTTCAAGCTAATGCAGCTTTATTTTTAATCACAAAGTAAGGTGAACTTATTGTAACCCCAAAAATGTTACCAGTATTTTCTGAATTGTATTTCAACATTTTTCACTTGATTATGTGGATAATAGTACTGCACCTCTCTTTGTCAGCTCTCAATTGGGAGATAGAGTTTTATGTTTAAAAATGGCTTACAGTAGAGTATGGACAGGTATAACAAAGTTAGTATGAGTGCTCCACCATTGCCAGCTGAACATCAAAGGTTTAATTGGGGCATGGTCACCCTTCTGAGCTGGCCATGTGCTCATTAACTAAGGACTCTTAAATGTGCCCTGGAGGCCTGTGCTGTCGCTGCTGGGCTTCACAGTGCAGTGAGGATGCCCTTTCTGAAAGTCTCTTGCTCTGTCCTCGGAATTGCCTAATGTCATCCATAGTACATGATGTAGGAGCCAGAGCAAATAATCCTTGTGGGTGTGGAATTGATAGATGGAAGTGCTGTCCTGTTTTTTTACTTTACTCTTTTTAATTATATATATTCCTTGGTGAGGTAGGTCTAGAAGACCATAGTAATAATTCAGCCATTTCATTGATTTTCTTGATGTGTACTAATTGTCCAGGAGACTGACAAACTTAAGAATTTCATATGACAGTTATATTGTGCCTTAAAAGAAACATGAAAATATAAACAGCGTTTTCATGTTTAATTTTTATGCTGGGCTTCACTGATTAAAGAAAACTGTTTTAACTTACTGAATTTTTTTAAATTCATTTACTTATGTGTTTAGTTTTAATATTGCCAAAATTATTTCACTCTTCCAATTAAAAAAAAAAACTGTGGGAAGTTCACCAAAGTTTTGTTTCTCATGTCATCAGCAGTTATCCCACTCCAAATTTTATGAAGTATACATCAGTAACAGTTGAAGAGAGACTGGAATAGGACAGTATTGCTTATGGCTTGTATTCTGGCTCTGGTTATGAGAAGTGTCATGCCCAATCATTCTAATGGAAACCCCTCACCAAAACTTTATCACAGTCATGGGGCTGAAAGTGTTACGTTATTTACTTCGAGTACCAGGAAATATTCTCTGTATAACCTATGCCATACATGCCTGTCTATTTTAAAGAATATGACTAGTTTTATTGAATGGAACTTCTACCATTTAAAACATTTATTCTTAAGTATTTTGAGGAACATGGCATAAAATGTTTGCATTTCGAAAGAACACAAGAGAACAAATTCCTGACAACAAATAACTAGAAAGAGTAGAAACCCATGGTTTTCAAGGTCTACGACAGAATGTCTTTATATATAATAATTGTTGCTATGTAGTAGCTGTAAGATTTATGGCATCCTTAACAATTCATGCCCTAAGAGTGTGTCATTTATAAATTCTTTGACACACTGGCATATAATATCTGTTCTGCCTTTGTTTTTTACCACTGGTGCCTTTATTTGGATAGATTGTAACTAACATGAAGACAATAGCAACTAAAAAAAATTAATTATTTGCAGATAATTATCTTATAGTACACTTAAAGCACTACAAATATTTTCTCAATACCAAAGCTAGTGACCCTTGGCAGTTTTTTGATAGACACCAGTCCATTGGCAGTCTGGGCAGCTATTTGTAGTTGTGATTCTCATATCTTGAATTTATTTCCCCCAATTCTCTTGAACCTTGAGATTGTTGGCTCTCCTGGATGCACCTGCAAACCTACAAATTTTTATGGGTTTTTGTCTGAAGTGTTTTGAAGGTGTATGTTTCCCTGGTACGTAAATATTCCTTGAAGCTTTTGTTTTGGATCATGATACGGCTTAAATTGTAGGGTTTTTTTAGTAAGTGCTGCAGCAATTGAGAGATTTCTGCTGATGTTCAGAGCAGTAGCCTGGCCTTGTGCCTCTTCCCAATGAACACTTGTCTGCAATGAGGCCCCCAGACATGTGTCAGTAGGGTAGGATTGGCTTTATCTAATCTAATGTTGAGGTTATGAAGAAAGTGAAAATTTGGGTTTATGAACTTGTAAAGTGAGAGGGGAAAGTCTCTGAAATATGTGGACTTTATAGAAGGATACAACTTTGAACTTGGGCAATGTGACCTTGGAGCAAACAGGGAGCCACTGATGTGTGTTTGTGCATTCACATACACTGACCGTACCATTTATAAAGTGCAAAGTTGTCTCTTTGAGGTCACAGAGAAAAGCAGTCTGACCACAAATGGCTCCATGGTAGTATGCCTGGTCTGCAGGATCATGTCTGTCTGCCCTGAACCTGTCGTTTCACAGGGACCATGAATTTGTTTGTGGAAAATAGAGATGTCACAGCTCATGTACGCTGAAGGTGCTGTTTTGTCTGTGAGAAGGAGGGGGCCAAACTCTGCATACCTTTAGTGTCTTGTACCTTGTTCCTGGGAAGCCTCTGTAATTCATAACACAGTCACGTTATTCAAGAGTGTTTCCTTCGAGAGATTCTATCTCTGAGAGCTTAAGTCAAGGGATTTTCAAACAGTCACTTGATTTATGTGTGTGAATGTGTAGCTCATAAGAAGTTTGTTTTACACCTTCTTCAGTAATATGTACCAGGAAGCTCCCAGTAATTATAACTTAATCTTCTTATTCTGTTCTTCACCCTCCCATCACGTGTGGGTATAAGTGGGTTTCTTGTCACTCTAGCAATTTGGTAACATTGTGTGGTGAGGAAGGTGACTGATGCTTCCATGTTTGATTGTGTTCTATGGTTCTGGTGGTTTACTGTCACTGTACCAGCAAATATTATTTAAGTTCTCAAACCTCTGTCTTCAGTTCCACTTGATACATGTTTGTATGTTTGTTGCTGTATGAACCATTTTTGTGTGAATAGATTCAAATTGTGCCCCTGTAAAAGCACAGCTCCTGAACCATTGTTTTTTCATAGTTTGAACACTTGCCTTTTTTAAAGTCAAATGCCATTTGCAGTTATTTTTTTAGTCCATCACTGGTGTTTAGTGAAATATTGTGGTGTCTTTTGAGACTAGGACTAGCTGACTGAATGTTCATCCACAGTTGCTTTTTGAGGTTTTTGTTCCAATTGAAATGGTCATTTTAATGTCACCTTTAATTTAATCAGATAATGTCATCAAAATAACATTTACTTTATTACTGCAAATTCACTAGTTAATAAAGCAGTGTAACTAGACAAAAAAGATAGTATGAACTCTCATGGAAATATATGCTTCCAGTAAAAACTGATACAGTTCATAGAATCTCTATATTTAATTTGCAGTTTCAAAGTACTCTCTATGGAAAGATTTTATGATTCTGAAATAATTTTAAAACACATTTTCATAGAACTTATAGCACCCACCAACTTGCTCTGATTTTGCAAGTAAGCATTCCTTTGCACAGTTTAAGTTGAACAAGACATTTAACACAGTCACAGGAATAATCTTTTTAAAAGTACATATTTAGTTGATGTCACAAAGGCTGCTTCATGTTATTACACATTTATGCAGTTTTATTGTTTTGTTTGTGCCAGAATAGTACTGGAAGTGTAAAAGTGCAACAAAAAAAGCAATTTCTTTTTTCTTAACCTTGTCTTGCAGACAGGATTTATAAAAATCTTCCAAAACCCCACATTGTAGATTATTTCTGCCCCTTTTTTAGTGTCAGAGTTTTAAGAAAGTACTAGAATGTTTAAATTTGTTAGAACTTCACAATATTTGATCAGTATTTTTCCTTTATTGTGTGTTTCTATTTGTCTCCATAAGTTAGTTGACTTTGGGTTTTTTTTAATTCAGGATTTCTTCTAACGCTTTGAAATACTGAATCCTGAGTATAAACCCAATCTTTTATTGTCTACAACCCCTTAGCAAGGAATTAGACATCACAGGGTTGTCTTTAGCATTGTGATGATCCTTGGCAGTTACCTGTTGATGGCTCTACAGATGCTTTTAATCTTTGAGCTCAGAGGGAGTAAGAATTTAGGTTTGGTTTTAAGTGTTCCTGAAAAATAAGACACAGTATGGGGGAAGGAAGAGTTTCTGTAATGAAAGTAACCTTCCAGCCATGCCAATGTAGGTATTGTCAGCTTGAGTGTTCAACAGTCTCAACTTCCACCTTTGAACACACAGAAGAATTCAGTAGAAGCCACCACACACCAAAGTGTTTCTCAGTTCAAAACCAACACTTGGAATGACACCAGGAAACAAATTAGCAAAGTCTCTTGAGGTCCAGCTGCTTGATGTGCTGTATCAGAAATGCCACTTAGCAG
Source organism: Hemiprocne comata (assembly GCA_020745705.1). Lineage (NCBI taxonomy): Eukaryota > Metazoa > Chordata > Aves > Apodiformes > Apodidae > Hemiprocne > Hemiprocne comata. The sequence continues at coordinate 15,505,622 of CM036598.1, forward strand.
TAACACAACTGACATTTCCATGTGGTTTCTTTAGGTAGCTTGATGTAAAGCACGTGGTGGCAGCAACCCATTATTGAGGTGAGCAATCATCATCTTAAAAAAAAAAAAGTACCAACTTCTCCTCCCTGCCCCAAGGAAAAAAAACAACAACCCATTATTGCAGTTAATGTGGTCATGCTGAGCATAAAAATTGTCATGTTAAATTGTTGGATCAGAGAACAACAGCTTACATAGACTCTACCACATTGCTACTTTAGTACCTGCACAGCTGAAATTTTCTCAGAACACTGAGTTAGTTCTCCTTTAAGGTTATTCTCAAATATGAGGATATAAAATAGGGAGCAAATTCTCTGGCTCAGAAAGTAGAATCATCCAAATATCTATTAAGTCCTGTCACCTCTGCTGTCAGGTAGGGGGGGCATTTCTGCAAAAAGAAACTGAAGAGCATGCATACATACAGTGAGATAAACCTAATCACAATAGCAAGACAGTATAAAATTAATGTTATACTACAAGAAAAAGAATGTCTGGGGTTGGGTGGCTAGTAACAGTTACGGGTCCCTCAATGGTGAAAAAACCAAGATTTAGTCAATTTTCTGCACATTATGACATTCTAATACACACTAAAAGTAAGAAAAACCACAAACATATAGTCTGCGTATTAGATTTTGAACAAGTATGTGCTTTAAATGTACTTTTTTATTAAAAAGAGAGAGGTTCTTATTGTGCCTTAGTAGCATTCACTTTCTAAAGCCAGTAGTTCAGCTTACCATACAAGTAACTGGCATGTGTATTTCCTCCTCTCTCTCCCTTTCTCTCCATTTTTTTTGTGTTGTTGCTTTTATAGTGAAAATTGTTTCTTAATTCTGTGTAGTGGTGAGCTTTGCCTTTGTACACTTTGTGTTACTTAAACCAGAAAAATCACATAAATTCAAATTAGCTTTAATATAGTCCAATTAGCATCAAGCAGTGCTGGACAAGTCATATGCTTCAAGTTGCAGGTAACTGGTTGGTTTGTTGAGTTTGGGTTTACATGGCTGAACATTCCTTACACATCCTTTTAGATGTTGTAGCCTGGTGTTCATGCAGTTTCTCACAAGGCTATTGGTTATTTTATTCTCTTGTGGGTGAAAGGTGTTTTTGCTAATAGCATTTGCCAAAAAAATATGGCTTATTTTAGGTGACTTTTAGGAAAAGTTGATCTAACTTACTCCACCTTTGCAGCAAAGAAATGCTGGGGAGTAGAAGCATTTAATTTCTTTGTTCCATTTTCTGGGTCTAAAGAGAAGAAAAAAAAATTACTGCATATGTAGTATTTAGGTGTTTCATCAAGTACAAATATGCTTTTCTGGCATATTTAATAACTTAAAATTATACGATACAATGTAATGAAACCCATGTTGCATAATGTCTGAAACCTGTAACATAACTCACTTCATCTTTTCAACTCTAATGTTTTAGTTATCAGAAAGGAACTGGGGGAAAACTAAGTTCAAAACAAACAGCATTTCCCTATTGCTCTATTAGTACAAATATACCAGAAAATTTTTGAAGCAGCCAATGCAAAGAAGAAAAAGAAAAAAAAATATTTCCGGAGTATGCAGAGAATATCCAAGCTGTTTTACTCTCCTTGCTTGGGTAAGGAAGTAACTTCTTTATTTAACTATTATTCCTCTTTTTCTAAATAAATATGAGCTGCTTCTAAATAGGATGATGATAGCAGGTGGTCTCTCAGGCAGAAATTATTTTCAAGCTGACAAGTATATTGAGCACAGTATAACTATGTGTATTTCAGGAAAACATCATGCACGTCTGTTTAAGGATTCATTAACATGGTATAGATTAAACCCATTGAAGATGGCACAGATTGTTTCATTTTATTACATTCAATTGGATTGGACGTGTGCCATTTGCAAAGAGCAATATTACCACAAAAAAGGAGTCTGGCAGATTTGTCACACAATATTCCCCTATTGAGAATGAACAGTTTCCGAACATCAAAAGGTAAAAATCTGTTTTCCCCTCACCCTCTGCCGTATTAACTGCAAGAAAATATGACTGCACTTGTCTTGTTAGGAAGTGTTGGAGTAGCACGTTTGCAGTGCCCGAAGTGGTCTCGTTTAGGCTGATGGGGAGACCTTTGCATTCTTCATGATGCCAGGTTTGAAGTTCATCAGCCTGCTGACATGCTGCTTCTCCCAGGTCCCAAAGCTTGTCCAGCTCACGCTGTCACACCCGGACATCTCAGTCCCCCAGAGCCCTCCCTGGGATCAGGGATCGGACACAGGAGGAGAGGGGTGGCTGCATCCCCAGGAAGGGGGAAATGTGGGCAAGCTGCTCAGGCAGCCTGCTCCCAGATGAAGGGAAACAGCTGCTGGTAAAGGGAAGATGGTCAGACAAAGAACAAGATTTAAATTCATATAATGTTGCTGTTTATAACGTGAATACTTTAGACATCTGTTTAAAGTCTAGTGTTCTGAATGAATGGAAGCCTTCTCAAGACAGGGCTTATAAAGCTTTATCTGTTTCACGAGTAGAGCAGATTGTAAAGATGTGTCTTAATCAGCTATTGCTTGTGTATTTAATATTGAAGTCAGTGGCAAAACTCAAAAAAATATGTACATGGGAAAGGGTGACATAACCAATGAAAAAACAGATGGATTAAAGGAGAAGTGTGTATACATTCTAAATATAAGTATTATAAATACTACTTTTCATTCTGTACCCTTAAAGTCCTTGTAGTGTAAATGGGGGGAACAGAACAAAAGCAAATTTGCTGTCATTGGCTCATATCTAAACATTCCATTTTAAATTAAACAGTAACACAGTTGCAGCATATCCCATGTTGTATTTTCTGTTTCTGCTGCAGGATCCATTTTAAATGTATTTTTACACCAGCCCTTTATGGACTCATCTGTTTCAGGAACTCAGGCTCACACACATTTGTACTTAATATTATTTTTATTAGCACTCATTTATTTCATAATGTGATTCTTGGGGAGAGAAGGTTTGATTTTAATGGAAATTTAGAACAGGACCATTTGATAAATCTGTTTCCTGAACTTAAGCCTAGCAGTCAGGGTGAAGTAGCTTTTGTTTTCCATCGGTGGTGGTTACTGATTCTGTAACTAAATAGTTGACAAAAAATGTAGGTAAGGCATGAAACATTTGATTCATAGCATCCCTCCAGTGAGATGCACTGAAAAGTTAATTTATTTTACTTTCTTATTTTTTGTTGGTGCAGTTGGGACTCAGCTGTTGTTTCCTCTGGGATTAAACAGCTGTCAGCATTGTTAATGACATCAAATTCATGCATTAAAATTCTTTCATTCCTTCTGTATAAAATGTGGATGTGGAAAGCGCTGCCATATCCCCCTTTGTGAAGGAATGAAAATCCAAGGAAAGATAACAGCACTTATTACAAAACCACAGACCGGAGCTTCTGTTGATGGAATCTCGTAATGAGTAATTAAGCTACTTTGCAGAAGTCAGCGCTGTCACGTTTGCAATTGGGTATTTCCATTCCCCTGTGGATACAGCTGGGAAAAGACTACTAAGGTAATAAAAAAAAAAAAGAAAAATAGAATTGTTCTAGAAATATCATCTTCATGAAGCTTGGAGGTTTCAATGCAAAAGTGGCTATGAAAAATTAGCCTAAAGAAATAACCTGTCTGGTGTAAAAGACTCTCCTTTAAAACATTCATAATGATACATATCATCTGATAAACAAAAAACAGTGAGTTTTTATTATCCTACAGTCTCACAAGGATATGACAATGGCAGGTTTATTTCTGGGATGAGGTGTTGGCTTTTTTTTTCTGAGCCTTTTTCTCTATAAATGACAATTTTCAGCTCTGCATGTTCAGTTCTGTAGTTCTGAAAATGTTATGGGAAGCTTGCAGTCGTTTGAGGGGAGATCATCATCTCAGATTAATACAGATATTTTTTTTTGCTGTAAAGTTCAAAACATTACTCATGCTTTTAAAATGATACATAATTCTTATGCCCCTAAGAACTCCAATTATTAAAAATAGTCCTGAATTTTCACTAGTTTGAATGTCCCTATTCTCTTTTTAGTTCTTTTCTATTTTTTTTATGGCTTGTTAAGCAATTAACTTACTCTTAACTTTCTTCTTTCAAGTAGCTTTGGTTTTTTAGAGGCAAAAAAATTAAGCAGCAAGCATGGCTTTCTGAATGTCTTTATCCTATTTCCAATAAGTCATTTTTGTGCAGAAGTACTCTAGTTTTTTTAATATCCCCATACGTCAGCTGTTACAGTGAAATCAAATTAAATTAAGAAATGAAGAAACCAGCCTGCTAACAAAATGAATTAATAAAGTAGTTTATTGAATTCAGTAAAATGCACTGAAATTTATATGAATAAAACAATTAATCAAATAACCAGCCTCCAGATCAGATGGTGAAATACAAGTATCTGCTAAGTCAAGTTAATGGATATGTTAACTGAATAACAGCCCAAGTCTCTAAAACATGCTATGCCTTCTTAAAAACTCTCTGTGGAAAGCTAGAGAGTTTATTTTTTTGAGGCCATGTATTTTGAAAAAAGCTCCAGCTTATTAGCAGAGACATGGATGGAGATGAAGGCACAATTTGCTTTGATTTGTTGAAACATTAACAATGTACCAAGCACCCCACTGTATTAAATAATACACATGACCATGGACGCTATTATAAGACAGGTTTGTTTAACATCCTAGTGTTCAGTGAGATCCCTACATGACTCCCAAATTCAGTCAAGTGTTACGCTGGTGGTGTCAAGTGTCTTTTTGTAGTTAATTTAATCATGGTTGGCCCAGAATGGGCCTGGGAAGTTGTGTAGTGGTAATTTATATGTCCTTTTTCATCAGTACTGAAAATGTGCCCTTCTGGAACTAATGCTCCCTAGTTTTATCATTAATGTGTAGCAGTACCTTGTAAAAATATTTTTCCAGTAACTTAGATTTTTAGAAGAAGAAAACAATGAAATAAATGGGGAAAATACCTCAATGTTTACATGAACTGTAAGCAGACCCTGCAGGTTTTGAAGTGCTCAAGGAGATGAGACTTGTGCCACTAGCTGCAACTGCCATTCAGTCCTTTGTGTAATTATCTTCTTTGAAAATGAAGGGCTTGAAGGGACACTCTGGGAATGATGTCAAAGAAGTGCTTTAATTCTAGGAGCATACAGCTGATCCTTCCTTATAGTCAGGGTGCTCTCACTCCAGATGTGTCACACTGTCATCTTTTTAAAATCTTGGATGAATAAAGGCAAGGAAGTCCAGGGCTTGAAAAAGGATATAGTAGGAAAATTTGACAGTAACATCTACAACCAAGAAACTATAGAGAATTGTAACCCAGAGGATGAAGGAGAGGTTGAGTGTTTTCTTTCTCTATCACAGTTGAAGGTGTTCTCTCTCCAAGTTTTACTGCCTCTAAAAATTGACAATTACAAAAAGTAATGTCAGCACAAGAGGGATGCAGCCCTGATTTAAGTGGTTGGGTGGAGGAAGATGCTTGTGAATGTTGTGGTGCAAATAACACTCTGTGTCACAAGAGCTCAAGCCCATGCTGGCCAGTGCTAGCAAAGATGCTGATGGTCTTTCGCTCCCCCATTCAGTTCACCCCATAGCAAAACATTAGATTGCAACTATATTTGTTAACTGATGTCCCTCCTTGAGGAGCTCAAGTGCCTTCTGAGGTTAACTCTACCAAAATGGTTTTAAATAATGACTTGGAAAAGACCAAAAGCTCTGGAAATAGATTTCTTTATAGTATTGGAGGGAGGGTTGAGGGGGGAAAGGAAAGCCAAATATATCTGATTGACATGGATTTCACCAATTTAGACAAACTTAAGGAAATTCTGAGTAGCAGTTTGCTTTGGCAATAGAAAGGCCTAGAACCCATTCTGCTATGTAGACAAGTAAAATGTGAGTACAGCCTGTAGTTTTTGTGGCATATATGTGATGAGACAGTCTGGGCCTTTTTTGAGTTGTTGATTTGCAGCCACAGAGGAGCAAAATGAGTAACTTGGGATTGTGTATTGCATGTCAGGTGTAGGGAAATGATTTCCAAATGCTTTCACATCCAGTCACTAAGCTCCCATGAAAAAACAGTCTCTAAAAATTGCACTTTATCAGACCTACTCTATTAATTAGAGGAATAAGCCTAGGGAAAAAATATTCACAAATAGTTGAATAACTGTCAATTATTTTTTCCTCATACTTAGCAAGAACATTCCTAAGCGTGGGAGTATACTCAGCTCAAGTATATGTATTTCTTCTTGGTGGATAATATAGTAGTTGCAAATCTTTCATTATCTCAAAGACCTGTATTACTCTGGAAGATGTATATTTAAAAAGATGCTGGCAGTAACTGCTGCTGACAAGCAGCCCTATTTGAAATAGACTCCCTCTGTGGCACTGTAGGAAAGGCTCTGTACATTGATCTATGGATTTTTCATTTGCTTTCAAATAGTCCTCCTTGTGTGTCTGCAAAGAGCGAATAAGCAAAGTTTGAATCAGTTTGACTTTGGAAGCATGATTCTAAGCAATTACCTTGGGAAAATACACCTCCTTTTGACTAAATAGATCTGTCAGAAGCCAGAGTACAGTATGCTGCTGCCGAGATACATGTGTGCGCTAGTAAACCGGACCCAGCCAATTAAACATCAAAATGTTGGCTGCATTCCGTTCACAGGAAGACTTATGTAAGTTCATTTTCATAGTGTGCGTGTGTGTATGTGTCTTTAGACTTTAACTGACAGATTCCCACAGTGAATAGACTCGGAGTTATCAATTATATGCTTAGCTGTGTGCTGCAGTTGTATGCTCTGCACCTTTCTGACAGGAGCAGGCAGAAAGCGAGAGAACTGGAATAATTTTGGTTCAGCAAGGCTATTAATATTTCAGTCTAGGAACCTAAAATCGTTGTGAAAAGATGGAGAAAATGGTCATTTTAAGCCTGACCGCTGCAGTTTCATCTGCCCAGAGCATGTGAAATGCTAATGACTGTTTCACCCCAAAGAAGGAGCCATGGTGTACTGAGAATGGGAGTATTTGGGGGTTCAGTAATTCGTAGCCTAATACATATTTGAATCATTCACCTCTAAGAGCACTGAATAACTTTTATCTAATTACCTCAAAGCACTTTGCACAGGAGTGAGTAGTATATGAAAATCCATGTGATTTGTTAGAAAATAGCTGCTATATCCACTTCTAAGATCATGTGTGCTCCAAGTGTGGCTCTGGGTTGTTACATGTGAGCCTGGGTGACTTCTATTACTGCTGTTTTCTGTCCTCATGTATGTCAATTTGGCTGCATGTTTATGTTCATTACTTGGCTACAATTTCCACAGCAGTGTGGAATGTCCTACTGCTTCCCAACCATCACCAGTTTGTTACTTTGCTCCTGACAAGGAATCCATGTCAGGATGGCCATCAAAGCCATTACGGGCAAACTAGGCAAGAACGTCAAGCACCAATTTCTGATGGATAGTTTCTGTATCTGTCACAATCTTTTCTCTAACTGTGAGCCATTCTTAGCCAAATATGTAGCAGACTGCAGTTACTCAGCAGTGTAATGCAAAGGTTTGGAACTTGATCACGATGGATCCTCTATCTTCAGTCTTTGTAGTGTTGCCAGGTCTCCTTGGAATGTGTCTGATGTGTGCAAAATACTGAAAGAAGCATTAGGTGCCATAAAGTAACAGTCTATGTAGAAATCCCATAAGCAAGCAGAAGAACATCTAAAGCCCGATCTTAACATATAGAAATTTAAGTACTGGGCCCTAGTGATTCAGCTCCACCAGCAAATTGGAGGTGAACCAAAGAAACTCCAGCTGTCAAGGTTTAGGTGACAGTTCTGTGCTGTTAGTGCTCTTATTCCAAGGTGCTCTTCTCTGTCAATTATATATTTAGATTATGTTTTTCTGGCACTTTTAAACATATTATTAGGTATTTGGCTGCTGGCCTTTTCTGGAATGTTCTGGTTGGTTCCCCCCAACCCACTACTGATGAAAGTGACACAAGGGCACCCAGCATCCTTACTCCAACCTCTTGTTATGCAAAGGGAAAAGCTAACTCAAAGAGGCCCAGTTTGCAGGATGGCCCAAGAAACATGTATCTGTATGCTTCCATCTTAGGAAAATAGAGTTCTGTTATCATTATAGGAGCTGAAGTGTATCTCCAATTAAAGATTCTTTCAGGTTTTAAGTCCTTCATATCACATAGTAGGATTTAGGATCCCCTGTTCTTTGGGGGAATTTCATAGCTTCTGTAACCTCCGCAATACACAACTCATAGTGAGAGCAGGGGGGACAATAAGTCTTTGACTTCATAGCCCTCCATCTGGAGACCTACAAATATTAAGACTGGATTTACAATAACTTACATAGCTTTAATTTTTAGCTTATCAAAGACCTTTCCTTTCAGTAAGAGACACAACTCCCGAGAGTCACCCAATGAACAACTCGCTCACTGCCCATTTGCTCAGGATTTTTCTCTCCTCCCCCCTTCCTAATTTTTTAATATAAATGCACGTTTTTCCCCTCCTTTTGGGGCAGAAATGTAACTTTTGTAGGAGAATGATGTGTGTTCAAATGACATGTTTTCCAGGCATTAACGTTTGATAATTTCACAGAGATACCGGAGTTACCTCCTAGCAATGAGTTAACACGACAAAGGAGAATGGGTTTGTTTGCAGGAAGCGGAGGATAACGGTGCCTAAACTTCACTATTGGTGGAGGGGGTGAACAGGAGGCATGGAAAATTGCTTTTTATAATTAAAAAGGGAATCTCAGATGTTTTATATCTTGAATATTTACAATAAAACCTTCAAGTGCTTGTCAAGAGGGTAATGTGTCATTAGCAGGAGCCTTTGCCTCTCTTCTCCTCTTGGACATGACAGTGCAGCAGGATAAGAGAAGAGTAATTATAGTTCAGCAGGGCTGCCAGGTGTGATAAATGGGTAATCAGCCCCAGCAGCCCTGGCCCTGGGAGGAGGGCTGGTGCTGTGTTATCAGCTGCAGGCCTGGCTGTGTGGTGGCCTCGCACCGGGCCCGAGCCAGACCCTGGGCCCCTGTGGCAGCTCCTGCCTGCCAGGCCTGTGCTGGCTCCTTTGTGCGGCTGCCATGGGCCAGGGAAGGAATAAAAGGGAAAAGCATTTGCTTCTTGCATTCGCCTTTGCTAATACTCACATAAAACAGTGCCTTGGCTTCCAGGTGAGAGAGTGCATTTGAGCCTGTATGGCTTTCTGTGACAAGGTGTTGCGAGAAGCCTGACTCCTGCCTGTGCTTTTTTAATTCCCCTTCCTGCAGCTGTGACCTCTCTGTGTGTGGGTGCAAGTGCCCCTGTGCTTGGTTCTTCTTCTGTACCTTCAGTTTTAGCTCAGCCACAGGGGGGTAGAGCTTTCTCTCACAAGGAAACTTGAAGATAATCAGCTTCCTGGTGATCCCAAAGTCTCATTAATGTTGGATCACATATGCTAAACTGCAGCTTTCCTCCTCATGCTGCTGCTCAGAGCATTCTGGTGAGGTGATTCATCTGTTTATTATTGCTGGGAACAGTCACATATCAGAATTGAGCAAACCACTTGATTAAAATTAATCAAAACCCAATTCAACCAATCAGTGCAACATTGATCCTCTACTTACTCATTTCAAGTTCAGTGCTACCAATGGCAACACTGGAATAGGAATATTTAAAAAATGTTTAGAAATAGCTCTTGTAAAAAAAAGTTTGCCTATAATAAATTGTTATTAAGGAAAAGGACATAATGTGCCTTGGAAAAACTGGAGGGCCAACACTTTTGATGCAAGGTTATTTTTACAATACTTGCATTTTTATCGGTTGATGTATTTTAACTGGAGCCCTGACAATAGTCACAAAAAATTATTACTCTGGTATGGAGCTACTTATCTGACAAATGCAATGCGAATGGTCTTGCTCTTATCAATGAGATCAGATTTCAAAAAAAATGAATACGAGGAATGAGGCGTTGCTTTGTGAACAGATAACCTTGCAGGCATGAACTCGCAAACCTGAATAAAAGGATGTCTCTATGAAATAATCTGTGCATAAGTGCAATCAGGTCAGACTGTAATAGACAGCGGGGGGTGGAATCAAAAGGGGGGGAAAACTCATTTCATCACAGTTAATGGCAAGGAAAAGAAGGCAAGGAAGGACTTTCTTTGGAGCGGAGCTGTTGCGACAAAGACCAGGGCTTCAGCGTGTCATGCACCATTTGCTGTTGCACTAGCACTCTTTTCAAGAGCTGTGAAGCCATTATTGTAATGTGAAAAAAGTAGAAAGAAATACTCCCTCCTGGTCACTGGAAGGGCAAATGAGGTGCAGGCTTTTTTTTTTTTTCCCCCTACACTATTTGTGCAGGGAGGTTTCTAGATTCCCCCTGGTAAAGCTCCACTGGGATGCAGAAAAGATCACAGTGCCCTTATAAACAACACTTCTTGGCACTGTTTACCTTCTTTTGTGACTTTGCTGCCTGCGAAGGAGGATAGGAGTATCAGAGGGCCAATTGCAACAAACATTTACCCTGCTTTTGTCTTTCAAGTAGCAGAACCTTTAGGATATTCTCTAGCTAAAGTTTTACAGTGTGTTTCTGTGGTTTGGGTTTTAAATAATAATAAAAAAAAAGCTCAGTACATTCCTGTATGGTAAAGTTATCTAGTAGTGATAATAAATCCAATAGTCTGTGGATTTTGTCTGTGTTATTAAAAAGAGCAGAGAAAGAATCCTTTGTTCATTGGCATAATGCAATCCTGTCTCTGAACAGTTCTAATTTGCAAACCAAGTACTTTGTAAATTGTGGAAACCTGGTTATAACTTGAAGGCTGAATAAAATGGGTCATCTTACAACTGAAAGATAAATATAGATATAAAATAGAGCCACAAATGTCTTTTAAGCAAGAAAAATAAATAAATAATAGGTTTCAGTTCTGGCTCATTCTTGTATAGTTTATGGGTAAAGCAAGATTACAGATACAGCCCTGCAGCCGATTCCCAGGACTGCTAAAGTGTGAAGAACAGGAGTGACATTCTAGTCTTCAATAAATCACTATAAAAATGTTTATGAACCCTGCAATTTACTGTCTTTTAAATGCAAATTGAAAGGGGCATCGTCACAAGTGTAAAGGAGACTGGCAGTGGCCTAAAGGAATTATAAAATGTTGCAAAAGGCTTCTGAAATTGTGTGATCTTAAGTGGTTCTATTTTAAAAAAAAATATTTCCCATTTATACTTCTGTGACAGCTTTTTTAATTTATTAAAGAGATCTCTCTGAATTGCAGGAAGGTGTTTATGAGCACCACGCTTCACAGAAGCCATTCACAGAGGCTTGCAAGGAGTTGCAGTTTAATTTGGCAGGCACTGGAGCTGTTCACATACAAGTAGAATGGAAGGCCGTGGGGGTTCAAAAATGTATAATGCAGTGATCTTGTCTGACAAAATATTGGTGAAGTAGCAAAGATTTCCTGCCTCTTCCCAGCTCCTCCATGCAGTCATCTGCTGTGAAATTCCTAAATAGCATAAATGAATGTGACCCATTGCCAGATAAACAGTTCAGCATCTCTCAGCCCACCATTGATGACGTCCAAGTTGACTGAAGAGTGAATAATCTTTTCTGTACTGCAGCTATGCTTTCTGCAATTGAAATGAATTAATTCTCCCTTATACATTTAGCGTTTTATCTAGAAAATATTCCTCTTTGTGGAAGCAGATTTAATCCCTATAAACAAGACACTAGGAAAGGAGTTTTCATCAGTTGGATGGGTTGTTTTTTTGTTTCATTGATTGGCAATTTTTTAGGGTGTTCTTTTTTAGTTAAGAGCCATGTTTTTCTGCATTTGGGTAGTGTAATTGCCACCAAATGTAACTTTGTTAAAATAAAATATTCATTGAGACAGTATGGGTTATGAATGTGTACAGTTGGAATCCTATAATTGTTTGCATAGCTTTGAATCCTCCACAGCATACTTTACCACTTCTGTTTAATTTAATGACATAAATAACCATGATGGGCTCACACGATATTTGTGCTGTGTACAAGGAGGCGTAGCACATAATTTGTAAGCATATCAGCATCCACTGCCAGTGATACTTCTCCTGGTTTCCAAATCTTAGTACTTCTTAAGAATAAAGGTGTGGGTATCTGATTTCTGGCAGCCCTTAAGCTAAATATGCTGCTTTGGCACTGTCTCATTATTTAGCTGTCAGAAATGGTTGGAGAATGGGCTGTCAGGCTCAAAAGTCAGCATAACATCTGCTTGTCCAGTCTGTGCAGGTTCTGCATATACACATGGAAGATCTAAACTTATGTAAATAAATAAATTTGGCGAGTGTGGGTATTTGCATGGCTCCTCCTGTAGACAAGAATATTGCTTGGCTCTATCACACTGGAGACTCTCTAGCCTCTGAACAGAGCAGTTGTAGTTCACAACTCAATAGCACCTGAATGTATTACTGTACATTTTGTTGTTGTGCAAAACCCCTGAAGCATTATACCTTTTCCTGCAGCCCTATGTCTGACTGAGTATCTTTTGTGTAACTGAGTTTAGTATGTAGGTATCATTGCTTGACAGGATTAGAGATACTGTAATCCAGTGTTTTCAGAAACTCCTGCTTGCTGCCTCACTTGCTGTTCAGACCTGCTCATCACTCTATCTTTGTGTTGCTACTACACCATTATCGATGCCACCTAGGCAACAAATGTAGACATTTAGGAAATGTACTGTGTATCCATAATTTCACAAGCTTGAAACTTATGCAAAACCTTCAGAAATCAGATCTATTTTCCTTCAACATGGGGAAGGATCAAAGACTCACCTCTGCACAAAGACTCTCAGTAGCACTGCATCAAATGGCTTGTCACTGCCTGTACAACTGCAGGCACAATGGAGATTCAAATGGCGACAGTGATTCCTTAACAAGGGAGCATTAATGCGGAGCTGTTAAATTCTCTCTCTAGGATGAGACCTCATTTCTGCATTTTAAGTAAAGTGATGTGCTCATCAGTGAAGAGAGAGGAATGACACTTCTGTGTTGTGGTTACTGAAGGCGAGGGTAGCTGGGACTTTGCCACACCACCGTTTGCCTTGACACAAGCTGCAGCCTGGGCTAATGGGAGTGTTTATGCACAGCAGCTAAGTCAGATTTTCAAGTTAATAACGTGCATGGAATGGGGCAGTGATATAGTCCCTGTTCTGGTATTCCTACCAGTATAGCATATTTACTTTGTTACCCCAGTTACAATGCATTCAAATTCTGTTAAAAATGGCTTTTTAAGTTACTCAATGTGTAGGTTGAAACCGTGCTTCTGTTTGCTATCTGCAGCTGTTTATGAGTTCCTGGTGTTTGTCATAAGTATAGGGTTTTGCCCCTCTGTCCTTGGGCAGGAATTTCTCTCCTGCTTTAAATTTGCAGAGTACTACGTATCATTTCCCTCCTGGCTGCCACCCTGTACCTCATAAGTGATTGTACTCTGGTGGGGAAGTGATTTGTATGCATATTTTTATAAAACACTTCGGAATCCTTGGGGAAGAAAGTTGTTATATAAATGTATTTCCCAGGGGAAAGTAGTGGAAATCTCATTACTTGGAACATACAGCATATTTAAAAGTAGGTTTGACAAAACACTAGAAAATAAAGGAAACAATCCTGAACTGGCATTGGTATGGTCTAAACGATCTAGCAGTTATTTTCCATCTCTAAAGTTTGTCTCATGATTTTATTTAGTGCGTTGGAAGAAGGGCACGAGGAATGCTAGAGCCATGCACATGTAATACATCCTTCAGCAACACTGTGGCTTGTTTTAATATAACCTTTAGCAAAACACTGTGGTTTGCTTACTTGCTCATTTATTTTAGGTAGTTAAAAATATTTCTATTAGTGATCTCTTTGAATCACTTTAGGTGGTGCGATGGATTTGTAGCAAAACACAGCATGTAACTTGAGTGTACTCTCTGAAGCCAGCTATTTGGTGCCAAGCAAAATTTGTATGTGGAGCTTCTGTTTGAAGCAATTATATGGCGTGTAATACACAGTAGAGAAATTAAGTAGAAGTACATTTTGCCCTAAGGGATTGCTGTAGCTGTTGGATTTATTTTAAACAAGTTTTGTGCCTCATACAGCAAGGTTCCTGCAGTAAATCACTTATGTAATAATCTACAGTATATGAGCTAAAATTTAAAAAAGAAAAAGTAACATCAACAGAAAGCAAATGGTAAAAGTAAAGGTGGGCTATAGCAAAGAAGCATGCTTATATGTTTGGAGAAAAGTGGTTGAACAGTAGTCAAGGAGTGTAACAAATAGAAGCCATTCTGCAGCTGGACTTGACGTAATGACTTGACTGCAGTGAACTACTTATGTAATGAACTGCATGGATGTCACTGGAGAGTAACCAAAACCATCCATCTGAACTGTTTCTCAGCTTACTTAAATTAATAGTGATCTTTTCTCTGAAGGGAAAAATTGTAAAAATACATCAAAAATGTCCGTGCAGAGATGTTATGAAATGAAACTAGTGTGGTCATTAAAGATTAGCCATTTTTAGCATGCAGAAAGGACAGTCTTCTGATACTTTAGCTTTTAGAAGTTAGTTATCAGTCTTCAGCCAAGTTATTCTAGTTCCTATTAACTAGGGAAATAAGAAGTGTACAGTGAATAAGGGTCTTACCTAATTGCTGTATAAATTGGTCAAATGGTTTTCAAGACCATTTTATTTTTAAGCAGTCTTGTTTTGACTGCCATAGCCAAGATATAGTTTTGTATTCCTTTATATGATATAATAAAATGACAGCTACAACCAATCAAGCTGCATCACTGTGCAATATGTCAGCTCCTTTCAACAGACCTGATTTCTAGAATAACCTTTTCCCCCAGACATTTGTTTTCCTCTGATTCCAGCGATGAGACCCAAAGGGATTTCATTCAGAATGCTTGTGACTTCCAGCTTTGTGAAGCCATAAAAAAGGGAGGAGTGGCAAATCTCAAACAACTAAATCGAAATGCAAATTCCAATTTGTAATTTGCAAACTCTTTTAAGAACTGGTAACTAATTTTTAAAGAAGAATTACATAGGAGAACATGGTAATTTTCAGTAGTGCCTTTTGTACATCATATAATTTGCTACTTGTTCATGAACTTCTTTTTCTGCTCAGTATCATTTCATTTTTGTTTTTACCCAATAAGCAGAGTGATAATTTACTACTGAACCTTTTGCAGGGTGTCAGCCCTGGTCACAGATAGGTTCTTCCTTCTCTGCTTGCTCCACGTGACCATTTATCTCATGTGAGATTTAGCAAGTCTCTTAACCTCCTCTTTCAGCCTTATTTCCCTACTTTAAAGCCCCCTAACAAACCCATATTTAATATTTGTTAGTAGTTGCACAGTTGCATTTGTCAAACACTTTGTGATCTGTCCTGGCAAAGTATCACTGGTGTGGGATCAGCTGCCCAATTGTTACAGATTTTGTAATAAATCATGCTTCCTGTAGGAAATAAAAATTGGCATATAACATGGGATCAGCCTTAAAATTATAGTCTCTGGTTTGTTCCAGTGCTCACTGAGCACCTGAGAGTTTAGTCCTTTCCATAACTAGTTGTTTTTCTGTGGGGAGTCCCTCTACACCTGTCCCTGGCTGTGATCTCAGCCTTCCTTCCATTCACGTTTTTAACACAGAAAAAAATGCAGTAAGAAACAGAAAAAGTGATCTCTGAGGATCTCAATAGATGATTTTCAATGGATTTGAAGGAGCTTTTTCAATGGTATGTGCTTGTTTTTTTTTTCTCAGAGTTTATTGCATTTAGGTCTGCCACAGAGACATTTATTAACAAGTTTTGTGGTCTAAACATAGAAATGAACAGATTGCTCACTTCTTCATACCTTTACTGTGACTCAAATTGCTGCTTTTAGGGTTTTAGAGAAGTGCTAGTGATAGGTTATATAATTTTAGTTGTAGTCTCCACTTGTTCTCAGAATTTTGGTTTGAGTCAGTGTTTTTTCTAATAGATGGTCTGGATGTGGTCATTATTTCCCTCAGCCACTTCTTTTTCTCCAGTGCTCTTAGCTGAAAAATTCATACTTAGGCTACAATGTACAAGTGACACTTGATGATGAGAGCAGAAGAGGCTCTGATGTAGAGCTCCAAGCACTACTTTTGTAAGTAAGTAGATTTGCAGAGCAATATTGTACTTACTGGCCATAAAACAAAATACTTGTATCATTCGGAGCTATATAGACTACCCTTTTTTGCATGTAAATTGTTTTAATGTCTTTAGAACTTCACCTTTGTGTTTTCCATTCTTTATGAAGTACTGGATATTATATAGTCTAATCTGCTCCCATTTTTGCTCTGTTACAATAGATACTGACGACTTCGTAGTAAAATAGTATTTTCAAGACATGTTGTCTCTTTCAAAAGGTGTTTTTCAAAGATCATAAGCATTTAAATAAAAACAAATGCTTATCACCAGAGGCAGAGAGACTTATTTCTACATTCATATAGCTTTTGTCCTTCTGATCTGTTTCACAATCTATGCTTTCCTACACCAAAGGCTTTTTTTGTTTTAAAGGTGTGATCTGTATCCCAGACCATGCCACATCACAGCCAAGCAGAGCATTCCCCGACCCTCAGTGTGTGCTCACGTCTTCCGTGAAGAATGTGAAGACTGTTTTCAGACTTTTATTTTAAAAAACAACAACACAGGAATATGTTTACACTAATGGAATTAAATAATGACAAGGAAAGCAAAAACTGGAGGGTATCTGTGCAGGCTTGTGTGCTGTGTGGTGAACATGCATGCTAATACAGTGCTGCAACTGGATCACACACGTCGGTCCAGTCGTCCACGGCAGTGACATTTAATAAGGAAAGAGTGATTGTCATTAATAAACTTCCTGTGATATTAAAGAAATGTCTCCATTCCTCACA
Source organism: Hemiprocne comata (assembly GCA_020745705.1). NCBI lineage: Eukaryota > Metazoa > Chordata > Aves > Apodiformes > Apodidae > Hemiprocne > Hemiprocne comata. Next base: position 15,522,563 of record CM036598.1, read on the forward strand.
CCCATTTCCTCTATCCTGGCTCATTCACTTGTATTACCTTTGTTTTTCAAGCTTACATGAGGTGTTCTTGTTGAATTACTGGAGACTATTTTACTGTTAAATACTTCACAGAAAATGCTGTCTCTCTTAAAATGGTGCTAACTGCTATAAGTAGGCATAGAAATAAAATAAACCCCTAAGAAAAGACATACCTGGAAACTCTACTAATCAAAGCCTTTGCTGGTACTATTTCCTTGGTTGGGTAATTAATACATAAGTGTTCTTAAATCTCCAGGGAAGTCTGTAGTGCTAGAAATTAGATTGTTTTACGTGGCTTGCTTTTATTCAGTGTCAATGAAATTAGTGGTCATGCAAGGTGACAGTCTAACAAGTCTGAGCATTAAAGGCCTTGTTTTTCCTCCCAAACCAGAGTTTAAGCAGGCTTCAGTGCAGGCTTCAGCCTCAGTATTTAGACAACCCACACTTGAGCAGAGGAGCGACTCTGCTGGCTGTGGGAAGTCCATAACCTCTGTGTTCAAATAGCTTTGGTGTTTATGATGATGAGTTTTGCAGTCTATGAAGAATTACTTGGAGACCACCCATGCTGTAGACTTCCAGGTACCTATTAGAAATGGGTTTAGTGAGTACTGAGTGAATCTATAAGCAATGTTTTCTTTCCCATCTGTGACTTTGGTGAGGCAGTCCAGTCCCTTTGATTTAACTCCTCTGGTGCATTTGCCAATAAAGGGAACAACTAAGAAAGAAACGTCTTTATCAGCCAAAGCTCTTAGAGTTGTGTAGGCACTAATTTCAAGAAGAGAAAGTGTGCATATATTGCAAACACTGCTTTGAAATGGGTCACCTTTATGCCAGAGCTTATTTCTGGCTAAAGTGGTCAGAAGGAGTTTTCAGCCATTTGGCTCTGTTTTGGCCCATGCAGTATGGAAACCAAAATGCAAATTGTCCTTGTCCTGAAAGAAAATTCACAGTGCCCACAACTAAGGGGAACCATTCTGAATGACAACGTTCTTATTTTGTCTGAGAAGCCCCTTTCCAGTACCTAAATATCAATCTTCAACTTGTGAGCCTTCAATAATGAGCTGTCTTATGGAACAGGCAACAAAATAACTGGTAGGTCCTCCTCTCCTTTATTTGTGTCAGGGAGAGTAGGACTGGAATGTCACTGCCTTCCCCATGGAAGCTGTTCTTGCTGCCTTCCCCCACTCGCCCTTTACTCTGTAAAATGCAATCCCACATGAGAAATTTAAATATGCTACGAGTATGGCAAGGACATTATTGAGACCAGGCAGCATATTTGTGCATTCTCATAATCATAAACATGTTTTTTTTCCATGTGTGCTGTGATGTTCTCCATTCATATTCTAAGTGGCAAAAGCTTTTAGCTGTGATTGGACCCAGTCCTCAGTGGACAAGAACTGAGTGTATCACGTGGCTTTTATTAATCTAAAAAAGTTGTCTTTCAAAACATATCTAAAAACATATGGGAGTTATGAGAAGCAAAGCAATTGCAAGTTTATTTGTTATTTCAAAAAGCTCATTTCTTATGATTTCAGTTGTATAATAGATGTAGAACTGTTTGCAGGTTGGTTGTCATTGTGTATTTTTCATTTGATTCCTTGGGTTAAAGAAATGGAAGACTGGAACATGCTGTCTTCTCATAGGAAGGGATGGTGTTACACATCTGTAGGGTTTTTTGCTTCCCTTCTCATTGTTTTGTCAGAGGATGTGGTATGCTTTTCAGGCAGTGATTTCGAGGCCGTCAGTTCTACGTTGGTCACTGGGGATGAAGCGAGCGTCTCTTGTGCCGCTCTTAGCGTTTGGGGTTCCTGGCTGGCAAAGGTGTAGGTCTCTATCTACAAAAGCATTTGCAGGGTTAGTGAATCACTGGGTTGTGTCAAGCATGAAAGATTTTCAACAGCTTCCTCAGTAATCCTTTACTAGCAATTGCCCTATGATGGCCCGTTACATTAGTTACTCCTACAATGGATTTATGAAGTTTTATTTGTACACAAGAAGATATTTATTTTACGACAGTTCAATACACGCATTTCTCCAAAGCATAGTGTCTGTTGTATCAGTGCTCCCTAAGGAGGGAAAATACATCACGTTTGTTGCTTGTAATTCTTAGTTTTATTTTGTCTTGTACATTTAGTTTGTATGTGCTATCTCCAACCTTTTCGATAGTATGATTAATTTAATAAACTGAGGACTAAGCTATGGTTAATACGGGCTGCTTTTCCACATACAACAAAATGTGTCTACCTGACAAGATCCTCTTCCTACTTCCGAGTGTGTTAGGAGGGAAAAAAATAAATTATTAATTGAAAACAATTAGAGACACAACTGAATTAGTAGCTGTGTAAAGGATTATTGCCTATATTTGGAGGTCTGTTGTTATCAGGTCCCAAAAGTTTTGAAAAGGAGGAAGTATTGGACCTTCAAACGATGCATGTAGCTAGTGAAGACCTGGTTGTGGCAAAGCTGTTTTCATGTTGGTTTTACCTATATCACAAAAAAAACCTGTACAAAGCTGTGCTGTACATGTCTTTTAGCCTTAAAATAATTTTTGCGTTGGTGCCATTAACTTTAATATAAAATACTGCAGGTGAATGTGATGGAGTGAGTGGCTTATTAATTATATTCTTTGCACCAAGAAAGAACCCAAGTCAGGCTTATTAAATGGGTAGAGAATGAGAGAAACTCACCTGGGGCTTGCTCTGAAATGGGAGTTGAGTGGGTTACGTATTGGTAGAAAATGTGTGCAGGTGGAGAGATGAAAGCTTTCCTCATCTGGCGCTCCACTGCCTTCCCAGCAGAGCTGGTGGGGATGTGTGGGCAGACCAAAGGAGGAGCATGGGGTACAGGCACAGACATGTCCCTGGCCCACCAGACTGTGTGTGTTAGGGATAGTAACACTTGCTGCTCCAGCTTCTGTAATAACTGCAGAATAACCACACACCAGCCCTGTGGGTTGAAGTGGAAGTCTACATTTTTTTCTTCTTCCCTGAAGAAATTCTAGTTAGTTGGATTTTGTGTAGGAGGGATGTAATTATCACCTCATCTGTGAATCTGGTCAGGATTATTTTTTCTTTCTCAGTTGTGTGTCTCAGAAAAATGGGAATAGGATAAAATGGTAAATTAACAGTTTATAGCCTAGTTTATAGTGGTTGGATCTTTGATAAATGTTTTGGATTTGAGGGTTTTCTATGCACAGGAAAGTGTTACATGCATCATTCTTGTCTGACATGGTTTGCTGTAGGCAGTAAAGTAGAGCTCACAATTCAGTGCCCTTTGTTAGGAATACCTGGTAAAAATATTTATTGCATGCTCTGTGTTGGCTTCTTTTTAAAAAGAATAAATATGAAAAAGCAAAAAAGTAGCTCGATTTATTATATTGCAGCCAGCCCATCTGACACATGGTTGAGTTGACTTTGCTGGGAGACATCCAATGTTTCATTACCTTGTAGTCTTCAGAGCTGTGTTTGAGGCAGTTCAGATGTTTCATTGACTTTTTCTTTATTTTTAACGGATGTCAAAAATCCCTTATTTTTCACATATTTCTTTTCCTTTATAAAAGAGTGTCAGAAATACCATATTTCCCATACACACTCTAAACCCGTGGCCCAGGGTGGCCTGCCATATCTCTGTGCCTTATCTGTCAGCTGTGCTGGAGCTGACATGATGTACTTCAGTAACGTGGATGATTTAAAATGTGAACAACCATCCATTAAAAGGGGAGCTGAGCTACTGGGGTTAGCATTTTAAGTCAGGCTTTGAATCAAACCAAAAGCAAACTGAAGTTTAAAAATAGCTGAAGGAAACTATGGGAGCTAAATGCCCAAATAGCAGGTGTCATGAAGCAGCAAACAAGCTTACAACCCAGTTCTTGAAAAGTTACCCAGGGAGTCCTGTTTCACTGCTTCATGGATGAATGTATGAAACAGAGAATAGCAGCTGCGCGAAGGAAAATAAAACCTGGTAATCAGGCTCCTGTTGGCATTAAATAGTTGTGAGGGTCCAGTGCTTGGGTATCAAAACCAAAGTGTAACATGAAATATCCCCCTGGGGCAACACAGAATTCCTCCCATCTTTAGGAAGGACATAGGGCAAAACTGTTGATCTTCTGGTGACATCCAGTGCCATTAATGTATTTTTAAATCCTAATCTAGAGACAGCTATATACTCCTGTATCAACTAGGCATCTGTTCCTACATGGCTGAATTAGAGTTTGGTTGCCATTAATATATCATAGTTGTATATATAGCTGAACCTCTATGACAACAAAACATGCAGTTAAAGGACTGACATTCTTACAAAGCCATTACTGACCCATGTACCATCTCTTCTGTCCTGGCAGAGTGCAGGCTTTCTAGTGATGCTCAAAACAAAAGGATGCATGTTAAAATTGTCTTATTGCTGATACTTTCATGTGTGTTTTCCTATGTTACAATAAAGCATTCATAGGACTTACACTGAATATTTGTGGAAATTAATGTCTGCAGCTACCTTTGAGCTGGGATGGGCCTATTTCTTCTCATCTCTTTAGCCTGAAATTTACTCTTCAGTGGAAAGTACACATCACAACAACATAGAAATGGCAAAGAAGAATGGAAGAGTAAGAATGCTTTTGGACTGAAGTCTCTAACTTGATCAGTGCCAGGACTCTGGCAAAAAGTATGGGCTGGGCTAATGAGTGAGTAATCATATCAGGAGAGAAAAATCACAGCTTTTGACTTCATAGAATTGGAAGAGCCCTGAGATACCTTGCTAGAGTTATGTCATGTGAATAGCATCTCTATTCCACTTCACCTCCCCCCTCTGTCAGGCTCTTGAGATACAACACAATGGAACTGCATAAAAGAGGCTTGGAATTGCTTCTTTCAGATGATACAAAACTAACCTTTAAATCTACCAGGATTATTTTTTATAGTTTAGCTGCTAAATTTATGTTGCAGTGAAACTGAGGAAGAAAAAGCAAGATGGTTATCAGAATTGCATGATATTAAATTCCATTACTTCACAACCTGCTGTGAACAGAAATGCTTAGATGAAAAAGCAAAACAAATCCCTGCCAAGAGAGAAAGCATTCCAAATACATGGGGTGGGGCTAGTATCAAGAGAAAGTACCAGTTTGGAGAGGGGAGAACTGTGTGTAGGCTGTTGTAATGAATGGCTATTTTTCTGCAAGTTGCTACATACAAAAGGAAAATATTTTATTTCTACAAGTTAATAAAAAAACCCAAAACAAAAAACCAAAACTACCTTGGATTCTTTCCTTCTCCAGGTGAAGATACATATTTTTCTCAAGTCAGCATATTCTGGCTAACACAAGGCCTGATAGTTGAGGTACCAAGCACCTATTGCCTTTAAATTTTAAAAAGAATTTATAAATAATAATTTTTAAAAATAATTTAAAAATAAGTATTCAGGAGTACTGAAAACTGCTGTATCTGTCTCAAGACAGCTTATATGGTAATTCTGTACATATTAGGTTTCATATAGATACACCTATAAACACTCACTGGAAATATTGAAGTGCCTGGAATCAAGGAAGGAAGATTTTCTTCCACTGACAGCTTGGCTAACTCAGTTGCAGGTCTTGGACTTTTGTGTCAGGGCTAGGGGCTTCCTCCTCCTCGACTAAAAACTGTGCTTAAAATTGGAGAAGAGCCAATCCAAGAATATTAGAAGAGGAAAAAAAAGGATGGTAAAAGAAAAGGGAAAACCTTGGCCCTATAAGTAAATGCCATTTACTCTGCACAGGAGACACTATTAACTTTGAGAAGTTGGAGGGGTGACATTTTTAACCTTTTAATAGCAGAAAACAAGAGTGTGTGCCTTCCATTTAATTCAGGAGATCTTGGAAATTGTATTCGAGAATATACTATGTAATGTTGAAAGAAAAGATAAAAATTCGTGCAAGAAAGGTTATAAAGAATGCTGCTTAAAAATGTATTGTGTTATACTTCCATATAAATGTTATACTGGAAAATCTTTGAGAGAGGTAGCCTGCCCTTTAAACTTTTAGGCATTTATAGCCTTAATTATGCTTTTCACCAAGATTTTGCATATTTAATATTTCCTTTTAGAGCTTTCAAGAGTCTCAATTATTAATTCCACTGAGGATTTATAGGTCCTCTGAATATCCCTTAAGTATCAAGATTGTAGACTCATCAAATACTGTTTTCTTCCTATAAATTTTTACGATTTCTATATCAAATAGGCGACTGCAGTTTTAGAGTTGAAAGTGGAATATTTATCACTTGAGGCTCTCTCTGCCTTTCCAAACAGAAGCAATTCCTCCATGGTCTGCACTGAAATCTGTATCTTCAGATGTGGTTACAGAATGTAGAGAAATTATCTCTAATTCACAAGAACAGGTAGTTATTTTTCATGTTGCATGGCCAAACCAATGGCATCTCACCTAAAGTTGCTATTTATAACGTGAACTGCCTGAAATGGAGAACAGTGTTAACCAGAAACTTATGAATAAGTCATGGAGCCTAATTTTCCGTTATTACAGCCATTGTTTAAAAATGTATGTCTACTCAGGACTTTGTAATGATTTTGTATTACTTAAAAAAACTTCTATATTTCTTTTTTCCCCTCACTTATTTCATTACTTCTTCATTAACTTCGCTCTCCTCCAGTGTTTGTAGGGCTTATGAAAACCAATTGGACCAAAAAAGAAGTGGTTTTTTTTAATTGCCCCTGAGACTATCAGTGCTTTAGATATTTTTATGCTTCTTTCTTCAAATGCTTTCACCATATTATGCTTTGGCATCTGTAGCAAAACCCATTAGCTGTGACAGGTTAAGATGCCTCTGCAGACTTCACCACAGAGGAACTGAGTCAGTGCCAACCATTATTCCTTACAACGTGCCACGCCATCTCTCAGAAGAAGGCCACGTCTATAACTTTGCTCTTAATTTCTGGGTCCTGTGGGGATAGCTTCTCTGAAGAGTGTTCTCAGTTGCTCAGTAGAGTATTTTTTCAGTCTTGGCTATACCATGGCTTCTGTTCATTAAACCATAGGCCACGAGGACGTTCTTCAGCCACTCAGCAGACCTTTTATCTGTGGCACATATGTAATTGTTACAGGTTTAGAGAGTGCTTGTAGATAAAAGACACAATATAATAATTAAATTTCACTGACTGTAGAAACTCCACAAGCAACATGAGCCAACACGTACCTTCTGCATATCTTCATACTGCTGACCAAGTGGCTAACTGGTCCTCTCCAGCATTTCTAAGTGAGCCCCAAATTTACTTGATGTTACCACGTAAGATGAGGTGGGATTCATATTCCAGATCTGAAGATACTTCATGAGGATTATGCCTGAACCATGCACATTAGTGTCACTGAGACTGAATTTCACACATCCTCACAATAGAGATGTCATAAAAATATGTGGATTATAAACCGATGTAATAAATCCCCAGAATCCCCTCCCATTTATAGATGGATCACATATTCTTGTGTTAGAAGCTGTGTTTGACAGAACATTTGGATGTGTGCAGAGTAGCAGTGATGAATTAACAACATGATTGGGGCTGGAAATAAACAGCAACTTCCTAATTCCCCCACTGATGGCTTTGTTTAGCTGAAGTTATGATTGAAAACACAGAGTATTTGCAACATTGCTAAGGTTAGGAAAACGAATATGTTGGAAACACGGGAGATAGATGTTGGTGTTTCTAATACAAATTGACCAGATTACCTTACTTCTGTCTCCATCCTGCAATACCAACTTGCTACTTCATGATTTTTTGCAGATAATGAACTTTTGCAGTGCTCTGCTCTTTTGGTTCTACATGAAAGATGGAGCTGATCTTCTGATATAAGACAAATATTTCCTTATCAATTTGAGGGTGCATAATCTGGTTTCTGCTGAAGAACTAGCTGCAAACAAAGGCAGTAACACAGCTGGTAAGATAACACCTATCCTGGTAGGGTTTCTTCCCCATAAATCTCACACAACTTGAAAAGGGTGTGTGAATATTATTAACTTAGTTTTAAAGAGGAGTCAAATGAGGCATAGGAAAACTAAGTGATTGCAGGTGAAAGAGAGTCAGGGCTGGAAGTGAAATAGGTTCAGCCCTCCTGTTCCCTTACCCACTGGACCATCATTTTTTCTCAGGGTTCTTGTTTTGAAAGCCTCCTATCTCAAAGGGTTTAAAAAAACTTCTTTACAGTGAATATTCATTTTGAGGATAACTGATGGCAGAGACTCGGTTCACCCTTCTGTGGTTCCTTCTTGTAGCACTGAGCATCTGCTTGCAGAGACCTTTAGACGTTGCTGTTGCTGCTCCTCTGCAGAGCACCAAGCACCAAGTTGGAAATGCAATGCAGCAACATCCTGCTCTGGTTGACTGTGCCCGTGGACATGCCAGCTGCTACTGAAATGATGTGAGCTCAGTCGAGTCTAGAAAGCATGAGATGATGCTTTTTCTAGTCTGCTCTATTCCCTGAATAACAAGGAAAGCTAATTAACATGAGATAGCCAATGAATTGCAGTACCTGCCAGTTCAGTGAGTCCCCTTTAGCATTCTCTCTGCTTTCAACCACCACAATAAATTCAGATGAGGCATTGAAACATCCAGTTGAAAAATATCCTTACTTTTAGCATTGCATAACTTATATTCTGACATGTCAGGTAAGATTCTGAAACAGGGCACCCCACAATCTTCTGCAGAAATGTGAAGAGAACTGCAATTAGGTTGTGATATCACTTGTCTGATCTGAAATTTTCACTTAGATGTAATAGATGGGATTTCCTCTTTTGGGAAGGTAATTTTTAATTACGCATCCTACTAATATAATTAACTGCCTTCACAACTCTAACATCCTCACACTGCTAAAAATCCAGTTAATTTTAATTCCATTTTTCAAGTACAACAGTGCTCTGTTACCTGCTGTAGGGGATTTATTTAGCAGCTTTAAAATTATATTGCTGGCATTAAGTTCCTGGATGTAGGCCCTGGGGTTTTAAGATGGACAAGCCAAGCTGAAATTTATTAACATTTTAAGAATTACTAAGTTTAAACCAAATATTTAAAATGCTACATTGTTTTATTGAAACAGACCTATTTTTTTTTGTATTTTTTAGACATAGCTCTTATCCAAGCCTGATAAATATCTAAAAAGAAAGGGGAAACTGTGCTAAAAGGAGAAGGAATGAAAAATTGTTTCCACAGACATTTGTAAAGCTGAGGCTCTCAGGAGAGTGGTATTTTGACTCTCCAAATGACTACCACGAACAATCATTGTACAGAAATGCAATATATTGTATTTTTCTGAAACTGTATTCAGCCCAAAAGGTATTTTTGCAGGTCTTAACCAATGCTTACACACCCCATCATTATTGCAATAAGACTTATATTCTTAGAAGTTACTGTGTAAAATTGTCTCAGCCAGTGTGGGTTCCCAGTGATCCCTTCTCATTATCATGCTAAAATAAAATTATTGCTCCACTTCACTTCAGTGGATATAGCACAGCCAGCCCCTCTAAGAGACTGATGTGGATTATCTTCGTCCTCATACAATGATCAACAGAGTCACCAAAGTCTGTGACAGTTGTTCCCATTTGTATCCATTGAGGACAGAGAGATCGAACACTGCACCTACAAGAGTATTACAGCTGGTGGGCAAAAAAAAAAAAGCCTTGAAGTTGGTTGAATTTCTAATCTAGCAAAGATAAAATAGCTTCTACTAAAAATGTTTTAAATTGAAGAAAAATTATATGGGAATCACTGGGGAAAAAATGAGCAGTGCAGGAGGGACATTTCTTTGCCTTAACATCTGAGAGAAAAGTTGCACTTCAGAAGTAGTTCAGGGGGACTTGATTGCCTGGGATCTGTGGAATTCCATTGCTTGAGCATTGCTTCGGAGGGATGCTTTCCTTTCAGATGTTCCTCAGCACCTCACCCCAAGCAAACCATGCTGTGTCTCTGTTTTTTTCTGGGGTCTCCTGAATCCAGGCTCAGGTTGGTGGTTCAGTTTTCAGTGGAACTTCACAAGCAGTTAGGTCAACACAACTGAGTCAGGAGGGTGCCATGAAGAAGGTAAGATTGAGTTTAAGACTGATTCAAACCACCAAAGAAAATGTACCATGAGGTTAGGCAGGAGGGTTTGCACTGTGTAGCCAAGATGAGTCTGAGGTACAGGTTAGGGCCTTGTTGGAAAAGGATGTAGAGTGGGAAGGGCTTTATGACGGACCACAGAGGATCATCTAGGGGCAGGTAGGGCAGCTCACTTGCCTAGTTGAGGCTGAAATTGTACATCAGTTATGGACATATCCTGTGACTTTTGGTGCTCTCACTCTGACCTGGGCTCTACCAAGTCAGCTTCATTATCTGTATCTATGTTTACAGATATAAAATAGATATAAGAAACCTAGCATGGGTCCTATGAATTATCAGGGGGTCAGTTAATTATATTTAATAAAATGTGAGGATCCTTTGGATAAGGAACTATTTTTTTTACATCCGAGTGTTTTTGATTTAAAGTTAATGTTTAAAATGAGTTGAATAATTAAAAAAAAGGAAGACAGAATATGCTTAAGCATATTCTGCTGACAGTGCACTGAGTCAGTAGATATTTCACAGGCAGTACTATGGCTTGAATGCAGATGATTCATGCAGACTTCAGTCACACTTGGTCCATGAGTCCTTAAAAATATCGAGTCCATTTTGGCTCAGTAGTGCTATCTAAAAGTTTACAAGGTGCGAAGTGTTTCTCCCAAAGCATGGACAGAGAATTATGCATGAAGATAAAACTGGCTACTTGAAGCCTGGCTGCCTATCAGAAGAAATGCTCTGCAAATGAATAAAGCAGAGGGGGTGCTGTGAGTGCAGCCACCTTTCAAGCAAGCCGAGTGAAGGCAGCATCACTGGCCTGTCAGGTATTTCAACCACAGCACTGATGAATCTACAGCCTGGTAGCTAAGGGCCAAAATGTCACGTTTGGAACAGCGCTTGGCTGCAGCGATTGGTCACTGTGGGCTGGTTGATGGTGCAGTATCTGCTCTGCTTCTCTCTGCTTACTATGTCTCCTACTTGTTTAAGTTGTTTCCCTTTGGTTTGAAACAAGGGCTGAAGCAAGGAGTCTGACCTCCTCTGCTACTGAGAGGAATCCTCATTTTCTTTCAAAGCAGCTTCCTCCATTGGGGAAGTGTCAGCAGGGCTTTCCGTGCGAGCTGTCCTGCTCGCTGTCCTGCTCCCTGTCCTGGTACAGCAGAGGCAAATAGATATCTTGGTTTTCCACCTAGTCTGGGCTTTCAAAAAAAAAAAAAAAAATCGGCAGGGAAACCAAGCTGGCCATTTTCATTCAGTGTTTAATAATTTGTTAAAGCTGGGAGCAAGCTGTGTCAGTCTTTCCCCAAAGTGCTCGAGATAACTTGAGATAAACAGAGGTGAAGCAGCAGAATGCTCAGAGCCATCTTGTTTTGGCATCTTTCAGTCTCTTCATTACATTCTTTCCTTTTTGCTCAGTATTTATTTTCACTTTGTGCTCCCTTTTTGAGAAAGCATCTCATTGCTTCAACGAAGGGAATTTGCAATGTTGAACAAAACATTTCCCTGAGAGGCACAATAGGCAGTGCTGGGGTATTTTTATTCCAAGATTTCACGGGTTCTGATATGCTAGACTTGTCAGTACAAAATCACTCCAGGACATGACATGACATATCCATGCATGAAATTAGTTGCATTTAAATAATAAAAAGATGTGTTTTGAAAACAGTGTAGTAAAAATATAATGAAAAAGTAAAATATATTGTGATCCATTTCCAGGTTTTCTATTTAAACATGAAGGATTTGACTGGTCTGCTGTTCGAGACACAGTCATTTGGCTACTCTTAATCCATGCCCTGGAAACAATCAAGAATTGTTCCCCACAGTATATTTTGTAGTATTTTTGTCTTGTGTTTGAGGGTAATCTGAAGTCATGAGATAACTGGGTGCAAGTTCAATTCACATGCTAGCTCTTATTCCCAAAAGAGTACTGTGGAGACACTATATGAAAGCTTTCTTCTCTGTCCGTACCTCCCAGCATTATCACCAGGCTCTGGAGAGATGTGTGTACAGCTGCCTTCTGCTGGAGTGAAGGCTGTGTCTGAGGCTCAAACAGGGAAGTCCAAAAAAAGATGACTCCAAGAAATGTCTTCCTTTATTTTCCTTTGTTCTCTAAATATTAATAATGCTTTGCTTTATACTAAGCAAAACTTCATTCAAAATTCTTGAAGTACCTTGCAGGTCTCACAGCCACAGGCAGATACTCATCATCCAAGTGCACTAATCACTCATGAAGTTATTAACTGTAGTTTAGTTATTTTCTATTTTTAACTGTTCTTTAAAGCAATTAATTACAAATGTGCTAAATAGGATTTTTAATTAATGAACCTTCAGTGTTTCCTAAAGTTAAAAATAAACACTTCAATCAAAACTAAAATTCCTATGAAAGAAAAACAAATGTAAGTATCTATTTTAGCCCTGAAATAACCATGGCTCAGACAGCACGTGATGGCTATCTTGTTTATATGATTCTAGAAGATAGCTTTGACCCACAAGCCAGAGTGCAACTGTTTTTCACATAGTTTTGTCTGTGTTTAGCGTGGTTTCCTCTTTATTGGCTGCATGGTATGTTATCTGTCTTCATTATTCTTTAAAAGCATGCCTCGCCCATGAGGACAAAACACAAGCTCATTTGAGCCTGTGTAGTCAGGGGACAAAATCTGTTTTGCAATTTGGGTATAAACTTCCTTCCTCATCTGACCTTTTACTCTTGAGCATGGAAGTTTATTGACTCTATTTCCTAGCAGTAGTTAGTAGCAGGGCCTTCTTTTTGCCAATCAATCCATATCATTTTGCAAAGAAACAGAGCGTGCTGGTGTTGTGATTGATTTACACATTATTTATCTTTTTCTGCCTAGTGTAAATTGGTCAGCCTTATCCTATTCACATGATAAAAATCGTAATGTCTCAAATTACTTACTCAATAAACTGTGGGTTTGTCTATTATTAGTGATCATTAGTGTTATAATACAGCATGGAAATTTAGAGCAAATTAACTACATATGCAAGCTGCTGGGCTCATCTGCAGTTAATCATAAGCATACTGTTCAAGTAGGCAGAGAATTTTGCAAGAATATTTCCAGGAAGAACTTGTGGGAGGAGAGCTAAATATCCTTGGGTTGTTATTATTATTTTTTTTTTCCATGCCATAATCTTGGTCTCCCAAATGAATGTTTATCTGAGACATAGCCAATGACTGAAAGTACAAAAGAGAATTATAGCTTAAATTAAAAGAGCTTTTCATGCTGCCAATTTCAAGGCCCCAAATTTTTATGAGCATAAATAATGAATGGAAGTTCCATGTTGATACAACCCCTGCAGCCTCCTCTGCAGATTGGACAAGGTTTCTGGTTCAATCATTCCCCTTTAATAAAGGCTATCGCAGCCCTGCAACAGAACAATGTGGTGGGATGTACAGCCTTGCATGTTATCAGATGATGACACACACACACTGAGCACAGTGAGTTATCACTTCCAGTCACTATTATTTCCTATGAAAATAATAGCTTCCAGTCACCGTGGGTTGCTCTGATATTGCATTCATACTGATGTAGATTAAAAGTGAAGGGATTTCCTGATAATTACTGGTTTGTCTGGCACAAAAGGGCACAGATGCAAGGAGATTGAATGCAAAAAATTGTTAGAAAACGATCCTAGCTTTCTGCAATCTGCATTGCCCGCTCCTCATCCATAAATTCCATTGCAAGTTTCATCTGGGATTTGGTGGCTGAGGCTGGCTGGTCATCCTGGAGACCCTTAAAAAGGAAATACAGCAAAGATGCAACATAAATATGCATGAATTCTAACAGTTCATGCACCTTAGAGCGTTTCCCTCAGGGTCCTGGTTTGTGAGCATGGCCTGGGAACAGCTGCTTGATGACTCCTGGGACCCTTCCATAGCTGGTAGCCATGGTCAGGGTTTCTGCAGGGTGGTGGTGCTGGCAGGTCTGTCCTTGCAGAACAGGGCTCTGAAGGCTGTGATTGCCACTAGGCCAGTCTCTTTCCTGTTCTGTTGTTGCTTTCTGTGTTTCAAGTGAGATTAATGAATCTGATGGGGAAAATACATGCCTTGGGGCTGCCAGAATTGCTGTGCACACATGGCAGGTCTGCATGGGAGGAGCAGTCCTTGCTCTTTTTAGTAAAATCTACTAGGTATCTACCATAGCAATACAACTGGAAATGGCCTCCAAAAACATTAAGAATATTACCCACACAGTGCTGTCAGGAGCTATTTTGAGCTTCTGCTAAACGTCCAGCGTACATGTGTGAGTGCTCAATCTGAGACGCAAGGATTTCCAAAGGATTTTTTTCTTCACCTGCACTGCTTTGCTAAATGGCAACTGGTCACACAGCTCACTTTGAGTCCTCCTCTTGGCAGAGGGCAAAAACTAAATCTCCTACTTTTGAAGGCACCAGGAGACATTTCAACTGCTGTGCCACCCCACCCTAAGAGAGAGCAATAAGCACATTGTTATAACTTGTTAAAATGTCATGTTCTAGTACATATTTTTCTTTTAAAATACAGTTTCAAACCTTTTTCCATGACACCTGGCCAGTGCGAGACAGCTTCTCCCATCCATCCATCAAATGAGTACCCTTGGTGTACTTCTTGCTGGAGGTCCTAGCAGTTTGATTTCACTTTCTCCGTCCCAGAACTGGCCACCTAAAGAAACTCCTGTCTGCTCTGGAGGAGAGACCATGCCCTCACCAGGCATTGTTGGCAGCAGCTTACCAGCGTGTTGGTTCCTTCTGCTCTGGGGTAGCCACTTATGAAATATTTTGCTCTCAGAGGATTAGGGAGTGTACTGATGGCAGAACACCAAGTCTGCTTTATCTCCGAGTTTCACTCACATGAGCACTAACTTCAGGTTTCACCCACTGGAGAGTGTTTCTTTTCCCGCAACCATCCCACTGCACTGAGTTCTCTAGCTCTTGGCAGGGAGCTGGGTAGGGGCTGCAGTGGGGAGGTGGGGGTGGCTGTTTGGCCCTTTCTCTCTATTTCATTTCCTTTGCTTAAGCCAAGGGAAGCACTGAGCTGTGCTGCTTGCTCTGTGAGGCAGATGGAAGTCCTCAGTTCCTAGCCCCACTGTCAGCCCCCATGCACATGTTGGCGCACCTGGATAAGAGCTCTACCTGTTTACAAATTACCCCAATTTTCTGCTTGATTCAGCAGTAACTGCTTACCCTCCCCCGTGATGTAATTAGGCCTTCAGAGTTCACATGTGCCTATTATGATCTCTCTTGTGTTTTGTCTTTTTTTTCTGTAGCCGTAATCATATATATATATGTATTAAAATTTCTTATCAATTGTTCAGCTAAATTATGCACAGTGGGCCATGCTAGCCCTCCATTAACATAAAGTATGCTAAACAATGTGTTTTCTTTCTGATAATTATGCTCTAAAGCACCAACTGCTTATTCTAGTGAATTTACCTTCCTTCTAGTTTTTCTTATTTCTTCAAACTTTGAGCTGCCTTCATGGCAGGGCAAGTGCTCCTTCTGCTATCAGTGAACTAGCCTAATTATCTTTTCTATTATCATCAGTATTTCCTGCTGCCTAATAGGCAGCCACTTGGTGTTGAAATGAACTATAATAGTCCATCCAAGATGATTGTTTTCTGATCACGTAAAGACCCTTCCATCAGTTGGAACAAAATATTGCTTCCCAACCCCATCAAGGAGTTAATTGCATGATGCATGTAACAGAGCTGTGGAGAGAAGTGTTTTGAAGAAGCCTGGCTGGAGCTCTGAACTTTTGCTTTGTCAGCCGTCACTGGATGGGTTCGCGGTTCTGGCCAACAGTCAGCAAACGTTTCATGACATCAAGGTGTATGACCAAACTCCCCCACCCTGTAACCCCCTTCTTCTTTGGCTCTTGAACAGCAGCTACCCTGCTCTACAGACCTGAAGAACTGGGTGAGAGTACAGCTGTTTGAACACATGAAACAACAGGGTTAAAGTCCAAGGAACATTTCTAACAGTCATTTTATAGAGAGTTTCTTTTTAAAAATATTTACTTTAGTCTTCAGGTTTCACTGGGCATCTCAGACATTGATAGCCTATTTAGGATTTTCTAAAGGTAATTAGTTCAACTTCCTATGGGCCTTGTGTAATGAAAAAGTATTCTTTGATACAATGCAGTCTGCTTTTGAAGTGTTACATAGCTTACGTGGCTAAAAATAGGCAAAGCAATTCTTTGGAAAACTGTTAAAAGCAATGGGTTTCATTTTACCTTAGATAAGGGTGAGTAACAACCTTAAGAAACTAGAACAATCTGTTTCTTTCTTTGCCCACAAGATCAAAACAGACATTATCTTCAAGATATGAACGTTGTTGGTTTTCTTTCAGTGGTGAATGAGCTAATGGAAATATTATTACTCCTTAATAGTTTTTTCTACCCTTAACAAGAATATCTGACCATAGAGAGTGTTAGTGATATTTAAGGTTCTCATTACCTCCTAGAAACTGCCCTGCAGCACCATCTCAGCAAAAACTCAGGCTAGGAAAGTCTTTTTTTGGTCCTCATTGTACTTCTCTGAAATCTCGTTTTAGTCAAAAAAGAGCAATTTTCAAAGAAGGGGGGTGTAGTTGTTTATCGTACACAGCCTTGGACTTCTAATGAATGTTCACATGATTTGAGATGAGGAGAAAACAGTATGCAGCACACTGGAAATTACATGCACTTTCAGAAGAAAGAAATCTAGATCAGAAAGACACATCAAAAAAGCAACCAAACCAATCTTTTGATTTTCATAGAGAATTATTTCAGACTATTTCAACAGTACCAGTGTAAGATTTATAATGAGTCTCTCTTGGACTTTTTGTTTTCATGCAGTTGACTGAAACATTTTTAGCTTTTTATAAATTTAGGTCAAGATTTAATTTTCACTAGTTAGAACAAAAGCAGAGCCATTCTAGCAAGGCAGTTGCAGAGGCAGGAGGCTGACTGGTGCTACACTCACAAGGAAATCATATGGGTGTGAATTTTGAATATGTAAAGTTGTGTCAGCGTGTGAATGGAGATCCAATTCATTTTTATGAAACTTTAGACTAATTAGTTTTATAATTTGCACAGTAAGGTAATGTAAATGTGTTGCTCCTGCTTGACTTCTTGCTTAATCCTTTGAGTGGATATTTAATCTTTTTTTATATATTAGAATTAAAGCAACTTGGAAGATATGAATAATTAATCTAATTATATGCCAATCACTTTAATTTCTTTAATGTTTTAGATAAAAAAAAAACAACTTTACAAATTGGTTTAGGTTGGAAAACCCTTTTAGAGGATTTTGTATTTCATCAGTAAGTGCAATTTAGAGGATACAGGCTCTGGAAGTGCAACATTAAGTTTACCGTTATGCAAATGGCACGGTTAATCCAGGAGCTCTGGTGACCAGATTCTCAAGGTGTGCTTCATGAACTCATAGCCTGAATGGAAGAAGTGAGATTTGCCAGTTAAGGAAAATGAGCAACCAAAGAGCTTTAAAATACTGAAGCCTTGCAAAGGGGAATGTTGTAAAGAACAAGTAATCTGCTTATCTGAAGGACAAGAAGAATTGGAGGAATGAATCTTGCGTTGTCTGAGTGTACCAAGGTCTGTACCTTGTGGGCTGGAGGACAGAAAACAAATGTATCCACAGTGATGCTCAGCTGGAACTCTAATTATATACAGAACGAACATGAAGTTACAGAGAAATTGAGAGCGATCTAGTTTGCAGACATCTGAGCATGGCATGCATATGGAGTGCTGACTGCTTAACTTGTGGAAAATATAAACCCTGAACAGATCATCACAAGTGTAGGAGTTTGTATCTGTCCTATTATGGTTGGCTATTTTTGGTGACATCCACAAACACTTCAAATCCCTTGGTGTTTTGAAAAATATCCTTTTTTTTTTTTTTTTTTCCCCTTTAATACATGCATCATCCTCTGTAGAATTAGCAGCTTTGAGCTAACTCCTCGGCTCTTTCCCTGCAGCCTGATATTCCCTATCGTATGACTTTGTCTTTTGGGTTTTTTTGTTGGTTTGCTAAGGGAAATGAAAGTACTGATCATTACAGTAGAATTAAAAATAGCTTCTAACAGCTTAGCCCGAGATACAAAAATAGGCTCTCTTCCGGCTTATCCTGTCAAATATAGTGGGAACCCTAGTAAGGTAACATCTGTGAAAACCTCATTCTGGGGCTTGTATCTCTTTTTTTCAGACTCTTTCCCTTGTGTCTGCATAACGTAATAATCGAAATCAGATTGTTGATTTTTTTTTTTTTGTTTCTCATAGTTTGCCATTGAGGTTGCAGGAAAGGTCATTGGTCTTAGAGACTTATTTTCCCATACGATGCATCACTGTTTTACGATGTATTTTTGTGTCATTGCTTAGGAAAAAGAACAAAGTAACTATAAAACATTTTTAGACAATTGCATACTCATATAAATGTTGATCTTCCTGTGTATGAGATCTCCATATGTCTTACCTAGTTTGGTGTCCTAGTGACCAGGAATTTGTCATTCACAAGGACAAACGTAAACTTTCTGTCCTGTGCTATTTAAGTTAAGGCATCATGCTTGACTAGTGGAGAAGTGCAAAATGTATTGTGGTGGCCAGCCCAGCTGGACAGACTGTGAAAGAAAATAAATACCCATTTCTCAAACAGGAATACCTTTTTCTCACCCCACTTCTCTGGTAATGGCTGTGACAACAGACATTAAGAGAAGAGGTAGGCACTAGTCTTAAGTTTAGAGGCCTGGGAATGCACATCTTCTTGAAGCAGTGAAAACATTATAGTTCTTCTCTCACTCCCCTCATGGGTTCAGGGAATCTCTTTCTAGCATAGACCTTCATGGTAGGAATGAGACCTGATTCTAAGAGATGTTCTCTGAAAGGCCACTGCAAAACCTGGACACATGCAGAACAGTGACAATAGCAATGAAAGGGGAATCACAGAATCCTAGGGGTTGGAAGGGACCCTGAAAGATCATCTAGTCCAACTCCCCTGCCAGGCAGGGTCACCTAGAGTACATCACACAGGAACTTGTCCAGGTGGGTTTTGAATGTCTCCAGCGAAGGAGACTCCACAACCTCTCTGGGCAGCCTCAGCAGGTCTCGCTGAATGGCAGCACAGCCTTCTGGTGTGTCAACCACTCCTCCCAGTTTAGTGTCATCAGTGAACTTGCTGAGGGTACACTCTGTTCCCTCATCCAGGTCGTTGGTGAAAATATTTAACAGTACTAGTCCCAGTACTGACCCCTGAGGGACCCCACTAGTCACAGACCTCCAACTAGATTCTGTCCGACCACAACTCTCTGACTTCTTCCTTTCAACCAGTTCACGATCCATCTCACTACCTGATCATCAAGACCACACTTCCTTAGCTTATCTATGAGGATGCTGTGGGAGACAGTGTCAAATGCTTTACTGAAATCAAGATAAACAACATCTACCGCTCTACCACCATCTATCCACCTAGTTACTTCCTCATAGAAGGCTGTAAGGTTGGTAAAACATGACTTCCCCTTGGTAAAACCATGTTGACTGCTCTTAATGACCCCCTCATCCTTGATATGCCTAGAGATAGTGCCAAGAAGAAGTTGTTCCATCACCTTTCCAGGGATGGAGGTAAGGCTGACCAGTCGATAGTTACCTGGGTCACTCCTTGTGAGTGGCTTTGTTTCTGCTACACAGCCTGGTGGGAAATGTCCGTACTGAAGTTAGGAGGGAAAGAAGAAGCAGGTCTCTGAGGACATGCGAGAGCACACGCCCATGATGGCACAGAAGTTTTCTGCACAAATATTGATTCTGAAACTTCTCTTAGAAATGTTGGGTGTTTCTGTGGTTTGGTCCATTGAGGGACTGAACGTAACAAATATTTACCCAATGAGCTAGAAGCACTGCTGGAAGTTCCAGAACTTCTCTCTCCCACAGGTCTTTATTTTTCTAGAGTTTGACAGTTTTGCTTTTGTAGTTTCTCTCTGTTAGTAAAGCATATCACACAGGCTTCACAAAGGGCTCTGAGACACGGCTGCTATTTATTCGTAGTTGTGAGCTACACAGATGTAGGCAAAAATTAATTTGGTGCTTATTTCCTTTATTTTTTTCATCACTGAAGCATTTTTAAATGTTATAGCTAAGGTCGGCTGGGCCAGGATCTGTAACTCACTGTTGCCATCTGAACCAGGGAGTCCTCCTGGTTCTAACTGGCCATTAGTGAAATCAGCTAATGCCATGGTTGATATTATTCTATAACCCTTCCTATCAACATCTGGCTGGCTTTTCTCTTAGTTTAGTGAGCTCCTCTTTCATCTCTTGCAGCTTCGCATGCCTCTGTGAGCCTTCCCAGCATTATATTTCCCTCTTCCAACACCTGGCATCATTGTTTTGTGCCTGGGAATTTCCCACTCTCCAAATGAAGTTCCCTGCAGAGAAAAATGGGTGTTAGCTTTAACACAGCAATCATTCAGTCAAAGTGCGTTAGTTCAGGTTAACACTATTTATTGTCTCTGGTCTGGTAAGTCGATGCTGAAGGCCTTACCAGCAAATGCAGATATGCAAAACAGGGGTACAGCATTTTGTAAAGTAGCAGCTTCAACACATCAAAAATTCTCTGTATCATCTTTTTAAATGAATATATCAGAATTCCCATGAGAGCTTAAGAAAGAGGTAAGCTGTATGACTGGTATGATTTCTGATTCAATTCTGTGGATTTCTAAAGGAATATCTGTATAACTACGTAAAAGTCCACTCCTTTTAAATTCTATAGGATTCTTCTATGAAAAAAAGTGTGTATTGTAGGTCTCCCTATAGCAGGTTAATGTTCCTGTATTGCCACTCTGACTGAACCCAGCATGGGAGCTGAAGTGGAGTAGAAATCAATGAAATAGCATTAGGATGCAATTGTCGCAAATTATCAGAGAAGAAAGAAGACAACTGTAATTCACTAGAAGTAACACTTTACCAACTGCTCTCACTAAGCATTAGTTTAGTGTGTTTTCAATTTCAAGGTGCTTTCTCTGGAAAATACTTGGTCCGTAATGACCATTATTATCACCATCCTAAAATTTGTGGAATTTAACCTAAACAAATTCCTCAAAGCTTGCACTTAGTTCTGATATGCTCCATCCCTATTTATCCCAGCTTCAGTGGCACTTGTGCTACGAGGCTCACACTTCATATTGTGAATACTGCATGTTTTCCAAAGAAAGCTGCTACAAGCTGCTGTACCAACATCGTGGGTTTAGGCAGGCAGTGTTTGTGTGTGTCCTATTTTGTTCACGGTGCCTGGCAGGACAAGGTCACTGCAGAATTTCTGTGGGGGCCAATTCTCTTCTGTTTTATTGGCAGTCAGCACACCCAAGGTTTTGTTACATCCCTGCGACATCCGTAACTGAGTGGTCACAATACCACTTGCTGTCCTTTCCACTCCCAGCATCTTAGATTTTTCCCTTTCTTTGTCCTGTCCAGTAGCAGGCAAATTACTGGTAGAATACAAAATGTCTGCTAAAACCAGGTAACTATTACCTAACTGAAAAATATGTTTTCCTCCCATGTATCTAAATATTTCTAGGTTACAGTGTTAATTGTGTCTCTGATGCAATGTAGTATTTGCATTGTGTCATTCATCATTTTTTTTTTTTTTCAAGGGGTAGAACCACTCAAAGGGCTGGTTATGTCTTTCATTTCCCAGTTATCCAGTCAGCTCTCACACATGCTAGCAGGAATTGAAGGCTGTTCTCAATATTGAGAACAGGATTTATGGGAAACAAGGATGGGATGTCAGTCTATCACCTAATAGCAAATCATTCATATCTCAGAAACCACCTCACAGCTATCAGTTTGTCCTGGGGCTTAATAGGGGATCAAAGGCTAAATCATCACCAAAGCAAAATTAATCTCCGTGCCAGGTCAGGATGGAAACCCGTGAGGAATGTGCCCATATGCAAGGGAATGTCTGGAAAAATATGGAAGTTTTCTTGGAGAATGCTTTTGAAAGAGCTCTGCTCTGAACAGGGCACTCGAGTCAGTAGGTTTGCCAAGCTATACTGAGAGTAAATTTATTTATTAAAAAAGAATGTTAAAGTAATAAACAGATTGTTTCCTATCTGATTAGAAGCTCTCCCTGCACAGGAGTGAGATGAAGCTGACCATATCTGGAAGGCAGGGGTGAAGTCTGGTTCAGTGAACAAGTTACAGAGAGTGAAACTGAAGACTGGAAAGCTGGGGGTCACACAGTATAGTTTTGGGTTTTTACAGTGTGGAAAAGGATAAGAATTGTTGGCTGAGGGGGGGCGGGGAATGAAAAAATTGTTTTTAAGAATTAGGGCAATAAGTAGGACTAAAGAAGCCAAGGAGCTACCTAGATTGATAACTGCTCTGATATGATAAAGGATCCTACATGAAGATGTTAGGGCTTCCTAGCTCCCTTTCTAGGCTGCTGCATTTATGTCTGGTCAAACATCTAATCCATTTCCCATGGTCTCAAAAGGTATGGATAGGTCTTGGGTATCCCTACCATTCTATCTGCACGTTGTATCTCAGCTTAATCTTTTGCCAGTTTTAGGATTTCTCCTCCGTTTTCTCTCTCCTCATAACTGTAAGCTGGAGTGCCTGCTTTCCCAGAGGTCTAGCTTTAAAGGTCCTCTGGCTACAACTTTTGTCCCCTAAGACTGGTGATGTTTGAAGAAGGCAGAACCTTGCCAAAATGAATCACCTTCATTTTAGTGCATGTCTGTGCATTACAAAATGCTTGTGCAGCATCTCTGCATCACGTTCCACACCACTATTGATTATTCTTGAGGATCTGATCACAGACCATTTGATTTAGGTTCCCTTTTTGGGTATAGTGCTTTCTTCCTGAATTGTACTGTTTCCCATCACTTTCAGCCAGGTTTCTTGTAGTCTCACTTTACAAATACTTCAAGATAAGCATATTCTTGCCTTCCGATTGCCTGGGGAAGCTTCCTCTGTCTCTGCAGTCCCTTCAGAGTTTCTGTTTCTAGTTTCTCTTTTTGTAATAGCAGAAGATTTTGTTCCTTAAAATCTGATCCACTTTGGAGAAATGTGACTTATCTGGGAAGTAATTACCCTTCAGGTAGTCAAGCACAGTAAGCCTTTAGCATGAGTCTGCTCACAGATGGATGTGCTGCTATCACTTTCTTGTCACCTTAGCACGAATAGTGTGATGCAGAACACTGCAAGTCGGTCAGGAGGCATCCTAAAGTAGGAGAATAATTAAGTGCCTGAATATGGACAGATTCCTGAAATAATGACAGGGGTGAGGAAAGGAGACAAAGAAGTTTGATTTGTTGAGAAATGTAGGAAATGTGTTGAGAGGAAAGGAAAGATGACAAGTATGGCAAGGTACGAGGAAGTGCATATTCATCTCCTTCATATATGTTTCTGGCTAAAAACAGAACTGTAGCTGTGAAGGATCTTGAAAATTGAATCCAATTTTGTTTTGGACCCTGCCGAAGACATGGAATGTTAGGCCTCTGAGCAGACTCAGCTGAGGCATGGGAAAGTCAAAGTCCAAATGGGCGTGTGGAGTTTGCAGCAAAACAATGCTGAAGATTGATTTAGTAACTGATGTGTCTAGGAAGAAGATTAGAGAGAAGCGAATTTAGGAAGAAAATCCAAATATCAATATACCTGCAGCTCTAGGACTTTGTATTAGGCTACTGGGAAGATTAATCAGATTTCAAGAAACTCAGTATAATGCATGGCAGATTGTACTCCACAGCATACAAACCATACTACACTATTTGTTTTTTTCACTAAAAGCACGGTTATATATGCAAGTAACTTCTATTTTTTCTGCTGCCTTATTTTTACCCCATTTAATAACCTTTATGATCACAGTTCAGTCAAGTAGCAGGAATCATGCCAGTAACAGCATTCCAGCTGGGTTAATGAATACACACATGATTTCAGGAAGGAATATATATGTATTTTTGACCCAATTTCAACCTTTCCTATTTCAAGCTGTTTAATTATAAGATATATTGGTTGGAAACAAACATCCATTTATGCAACTTTAAAAGTTTAAACAAATTCCAGATGCCATTATTTTAGGCACTGGGTGTCTGTGATTGGTAAATGTAGGTAACAAATTAGTTTGTTAGCTGCAAACTTCTAATTTGTGGCACAGTTGATAAATGCCTTTCACAGAACAGATGCAAATAACCAGACTTCTGTGTTCCTTGAGTCTGCATGATAATAGGTTCTTTAAGCACCCTGCTAAGAATTAGGAAATTAGTCAAATGGGATCATATTTAGGTTGAGCTAATACTGCACAGCTGAATTTACCCACCATTATCTCTGGGCATAATTGGAGACAACTGTTTTTTGGACCAGCTGTGCAGGTCACAAAAGGATAATAATGGGGGCCCAGCCTTGCCATGTCAGAGTGATAAATGTTTATAGCATTGTGTGACTGGAGTAGCTGGCTTTTAACAGGTACAATGTAGGATTATATATATATTTTTTAAGATTCCTAGAATTGAATATGCCAAATTAAATGGTGCATTGCTCATCATTTCTAAATAATGAGTCAATGTAATTCATAGGGGGAAGAGAGAAAAGGCAAAACATCTAGGAGGTGTCAGATAAAACTTTCCCACCACACATAATCTATTTTACACCTTTCTGTTAGTTACTTTTCTGGCTATTTTCCCACCTTTACTTTCCCTGAGTGGGTAAGTGTACATCAATTTACGCTGATATTGTGGAACTTAAAGTGCCACTTGTGCACTTCTGAATTTGTCACTGGCTGATTTTAGCATTTAGGCTTAATTTGTTTGAATTGCTGTTCCTGGTATTCTGACAACTATTTCTTCTAAATGTTAAGTCCAAGTACAGGTCTTTACTGCTGGTAACCTATAAATATGTTAACAGCTAAACTATGTTTAGAAAATACAATGTGATATTAATGTGAACTGCATTTTAGATGAATCCATTAGTCATAAGCAGGTAAACAGAAAAGCACATTCTGAGTTTAATTGCAAGGAATAGGTTTCATATGAAATGTTTGTCCTGTTTTTGCTCTCTTTAAATGCACTATTAGGGTTTACTTTTGTATGTCCTATGGATGTACTGTAAATTACACTTTCTCTTACAAAATTCATTATTTTTGATGAAAAACAGAGAACCTTAATTGTCTTCACTAGGTACCATGAAGGTTTAAATTAATGAAAATTAAATGTTGGTTCTGCTCAGTACTCTCCTTTGTACCACAGACCTGGATTGAACTGCTATTGTGACAGAAAAGGGGAGATCGAAAAGGTGAAGAAGACGGGTTTAAATTCTAGACATCTGAATTGTCCTCCTGAAGTTTTCTTGAACTTCCCAGGATTACATCTGCAGTAATGGCCAAAAATAGTTCTGGAGACCAGAGCATACTGCAGTGCTCACACTGCCAGCAGCGCAGCCAGGGAATGTTGGCTCGGCTTTCAGAGCGCGTCCTCTGCTTTGCTTCTGCTTCTTGGCTCTTGATCCCCAAATCCTGAAAAAATAGAGGGATTTGTCAGGGAAATCTTTATCTGCTGATGACACAGACTTGCTGAAAGGTGAATCTTAGAGTCACAGAGTTAGCTGTGGGCTCCTAAAAACCGCTATAGTGGCATAGAAGGGCTGCTTCTACCTCTTGCTTCTCACATTTGTGAGCGATGAAGCGCGATGGTGCTGTGTGTTGAGAGCCTGCAAAAGTACTGACTTTGGCCGAGGAGAAGTGCACGTTCACTTTGATCTCATAAGGAGGGAAATGATTGTTGTATAAGTAGCAACTGCAGGAGTTTTGCATCTGTGACCCTTCCTCAGGCATGTCAAGTGGTTGTGGCTGCCTTCCCCAAGTGGTGCACTCACTCCAGTGGGACTCCTTGCATGAGAGAAGTGTTACAATTTCAGCTCATTATCGGCACGCAACTCGCATAGACTATCTGAAGTGTATAAACACAACGCCTGAAGAGTGTTTTATTATCAAAGTAATTGCTGTGTTTTCTAGATTAACATTTGTTAGTGCAGTGGGCTGAACTCATCACTGGTTATCTTATCTACAAGAGAGAAATTTTATCTTTCTGAGACCTTCGATATTCATGAACACAGCAGAGGCTGGTAACACCAGCTGTCCTCAGGTTTTCAGTCTCCAGAGCAAAATGATCTTGCTTTTGCTGCTCAAGATGGCATCACAGAACTGCCTCTGGGATCTGACTTTTACAAAAGACATCAGAAAAGGTCCTTTAGAGCCAGAATTTGTATTTCCACCAAAATCCAAATTAGATTTCTAATCTGCTCCTTTCCAAATTAGAGATGTTTCTTGATGGTGTGGGAAGGGAAGACAACAGTTGTAAAATGTTTTTATTGAAACTTAAAGGCAATTATTTCTGAATTTCCATTTCCTTAATTAAAAGTGTCATTGATTTGTATTTAATCAGAACTTAACAAGCCTTTTTGTGAAGAGAAAGAGCTAAACAATGTCTGTAATAGACTGGGAGGGTTAGCTGAACTTTGTTTAAATATAAAGGGAGTAGTGCATCTGCTGAAGAACTGAGCCCTTTCAAAGTTTAGGACACTCACCAGTGCCATGCAGCATAAATCACAGTGCAAACTGTGTGATTATACCCTGCAGGGAAATAGACTGTGTGTTTATGGGGCTCTTCACCAAGCACTTAGGAATAATCTGATATAAAGCAGCAGGGGAGGAGAGTAATGACAACTTCAAATTAGTTTAATGAATGTTTACATTAAAAAAGGCTTTTCTACAAACCTGAGAACACAAAGTGACATTTTCCTCTCCAGACAAAAAAAAAGCCAAACCCTCTACTTTTCCTTACAGTACTGGCAAAGGGGAAGACATTGCAAATTTAACTCTTTGAGTACGGTGGGTCATAGTACCTTTCTGTTCACTGTTCTGCTGTCATTATAGTGAGCATTGCTAGCAATCCCATTATAAACACCAGTAGCTGGCTGGTAGCTCATCTATTTTAAATTGCACTGGTTGGGGGTGGGAGGGGGGAGGGCAAGGGGGATGTGGGAATAAAAAAAAAGATTGAGAATTTCATTCTCGTAAAACAAGAAACATCTCAAAATGAGCTTTGTCAGGCTTGTGTGGAACAAATGGTTACTATGTCTTTGGCTGTATTCATTCAAGAGGCTAATGTGGGGTTTGAGAGTCTTTCTTTCAAGTTTATAAAAAAAGGGACAAAAAAGCAGAAAGAATGCAGTATTTCTAGTTTTCTTCTCAGACTCAATTTGTCAAAATTCATACATACACACAAGGTGTCATCATATATAACTCAACTTTGGGGCAGTTTGGGAAAATAAGAAACCTGTACTTTTTGAGCAATTAAGGTCCTTCCATTTGAGAAATTGCTCTGCATCTCAGCTCTGGCATTGCAGTGTTTTTCATTGCTGCCACGTATGCTCATGATACATTTTTAAACCTAGTTTTGTGGGCCATTTTAAATAGAGGAAGTTTGGTTTATCCCTTCCCAGACTAGATGTAGCATTTTCCACTAAGAATTCTGCAAATTAATAAGTATATTTTAAAAGAAAAAATGAAGCCAATGTAATTGAAATACAGGTTAGAAAGAAATGTTTTGGAGGTAAGTTAGAAGATAATTTCCGATGTTTTGACTTCTTCAGCAATTCTCTGTGTGAAATGGTTCTAGGTATGACTTACCATACAGACTGTTACTGAAATATTTTTGGATTTTGTCCAAGGATCTGAAAAATTAATAACAAATCAAGTACCCATTTTTTTTAAGGAGCACATGTAATTTTTAAGTAGCCATTGGAAGCCCTGATTTTAGACACGAATTTGTCAAGTGCCATATGTGCTAAGGATTTTTTTGTAGAGTGTGCATCCCACAGCAATGCTTGTTCTGTAAACCTTTCACATAGAACACTAAGAGTTTTTGTGTATGTCACTCACACATACTAAATAATTTGTGATCTGAACTCTTTATAGTTACTCCTAATGTCCTTAAGGTCAAGATAAAGACTTAGCTCTTTCACACGATGGAGAGAAGAGCCTGTATTCTTCGTGAGGAAGAAGTAAAACCACATAGCACAGGCTGTGCAGCCACTTTTCTATCATATGCTAGATGTGATGTAGAATAGACCAGATACAGTGCAAGTGAGGAAATCAATAGAGCTTCTGGAATGAAGTGTGATTGATGTTTGTAAAGTTGTTAGAAAACTTTGCAAAGTATTAGGGAAAAAGTGTCAATAATGCATGTCATTTCAAAAGAAGGGTTAAAAGAAAATGACTGAGGCTGGATGATGCTAACCAGTAAGCTTGGAAGTCCCTCAGGTTGCAGAATGCTGACTGTGGGATATGGTCAATGGAATAACAACTGTTTCTGAGTAGGTGGGAGGTGCCTTGAAATAATTTTTTCTTACATTCCTCTTAAGCTACATTTTTAGCTTTGTCCACGTTACTGTGTGTTACAACCTTCTCTAAACAGCCAAGACTGTGGTTACTGTAATAGAGTTTCTCCTGTTTTGTCAGTGCAAATATAGAGGCATTTTACTGAATTTTTAAGTGTTACAGAAAGTACATTTTCCTCTGGGAAGCGTATTAAGAACACATTAGAAAACCACAGTATTGATCTCTGGGAATTTCCTGCAGTACTTTTTGGCAATACTGTCCTATGGAAAAGCAACCTTGTCCATCTTACTGGTGGGGTGGGACAAGCCACCCAGGCTGAGTGTACTGCAGGTGATAGTTATGCTCTTAGGTGTACTTCCAGGGAATTTCTGTGTATCCTGGTTCAAGACTTCCATGATTAGAGCCTGATTTTCAGCGAAGCAGAGCGTCCGTACTGTCACCTATAATCAGTTGAATCTGTGAAAGCAAGTAATAAAATTACTGTCATTACAGAATCCTTCTCTGTTCTTTTTAGGAAGTGTGTTATTTTCATAGTTACTGTTTCTATTGCAGTCATGCCTTCAGTCATCAGCTGGGTCTGGCTGGGAAAATGCTTGGATGTGTGCTGGCCTGGTTACTGAGCCAGGGTGATCGTATGTGCAGTTCCCTTTCTGAGGAAGTCACTGTCTGGACCGTAGCTCCAGCCATCTCAATAGAGTAAATGGCAAAAGTTGCTTTGTTTTCAATTAACATGGAGGGCATTTCCAGTTCTCTTGATGCTGGAAAGCCCAGGTCCCATGTGTAGACTATTTATATGCAGATTAATGATGTCTTATGTGCTCTCTGTCATTCTGTAAGGGGAAGACACAGCCTCTCCATCTTCTTAGGGGTGTAGGGTGGAGGCTTGGTGCCATGAGCATGTGTTCTACCCTTTGTATTTCAGACACATCAAGGTATGTTGTATCCAGTAAACCTCTCTGTGGGCTGTTGGGTGAATTTATCTGGATTGGTTAATTTTAATATCCAATCATTTTAACAGAAAAAAAAAAGGTGGAATATATTTGTGTTAAACCATTTTCTTGTGATAAGACTTTCTCAAATATGACCCTCACTTTTCTGCACATAGTTTAGTAGTATAATTAAATATAAATTAAATCACTCTCTTTTACTGCTGTGTCTACTTCAGTTTAAAGCTCTTGGTGAGTAATCATGATTTATCAGGAGATCACAGAGTGATAAAAATTATCTGCAAATGAATTTTGTTTCCCGCTATGTTTTTACAAACAACTCTCCCTTATGGAACATTATGAAGTAAAGAAAAGGAGATGTTTTCTGACTTAGTGGATTTCTACTTGAGACAGCATGGATCTGAACGTAGAAAACCTCAGCATGCAGCACCAGCATGAGAGCCA
Organism: Hemiprocne comata; assembly: GCA_020745705.1. NCBI lineage: Eukaryota > Metazoa > Chordata > Aves > Apodiformes > Apodidae > Hemiprocne > Hemiprocne comata. The sequence continues at coordinate 15,552,405 of CM036598.1, forward strand.
GTATGATGAATATCATTTTGAGTTACCAGTTCTTTTCTGTGCTCTGTGTAGACACTGTAAACTTCACATTAATCATCACCAAGCTGTGGCACGACCAGCAAACACCAGCTTTAGTGAGAGAGCCAAGTGACTGGGAACGTGTTCAAAACAGCTTTATTCCACTGACGGACAGGACTGTTTAAATAAAAAACAAAATTAAAAAAAAAAAAATCCCATTTGCCATCAGAACTCTTCATATATGCTTTTGTTATTCAACCATTCCATAAATCTGAAGTATGCAGAGAGGGATTATTTATCTGTCCATTAGTATGTGTAGACATATGAGGAGTATCCATCTAATAGTCTTTTCTTATGTGACTTCATTGTGCTAACGAGAACAGTCAAGCTATCAGCTGAGTTTAAAATGTTACCAAAAAGCCTTAAAAATAAATTTTAAATGGTCTGCAGGCCAGTTTTGCTCCTCAGAAAGCTGTAGAAAATAGACAGGAAGCATGAAACAAGTGTGGCCTAGTGTTTGCAGGAATTCACATGGGAAAAGGTTAAAAAATTATTTAGATCTGTTTGTGGATTACCATCTTCAGCTAGCTAATGTATACATAATGGGGAAAGTAATTTTGCGCTGTTAAAGAAATTTTGTTCCCTTTGTCTCATTATTATTTGCTTGAAGCTCTTTTGCTGGCAAGAAGAACTGCATTTACCTGAAGTTTTGTAAACATTGGCCCCTAAGGTCTGCTGTGAGATAGACACAGGAGCCCTGAAGCAAGGAGACAAGAGCTCTTCCCCTCATGCAGATGCAGTCAGGAAGGTGATGTAATCCTGTCCTTTTGTCCTCTGCTCTAGGGGTACCTGGTGCTCAGGGTATATTAAATCATAAACCCTGTAACCGAAACTTCCCCCAGTCAGACGCAGCATCTAGATTTACCTGGAGGGCTCCAGGTAGTCTGACCTGTGGTAGGTGACCAGGGTTGTGCTGTGCCATCCAGACCAAGGGGCTGCTGGCAGGAGCCTGGGCCCTGATATAAATAACGGGAGCGGATCGTCTGAGTGCTGAGCTGCACTTTTCCCACTGCCTCCTAGTAAATTTGATTTTGGGATTCTCTCCGGAAAGGGAAAACTCTACTCAGCAATAATCGATCAGTGCCTTTTACTATAGATGTCCAAAGATGAAACTTCACCAACTAGAAAGTACAGTTTAAAACTCCTTCACCCAGCTTCTCTGTTTAGATGTGCTTGACCCCATTTTGCATTCCTGAAGCAATGTGAAGATGCAGAAAAGCTCATGGAATGGGGTAGGTAGAAAATCCCTGACTCTTCCACCTGCCACATTCTTGATAACCCCAGAGCACAATGGAGAGGAGTGAGGAGGGCAAAGTTTCTCAGGAATACAGGGGCAACAGAGGAGTCACTGGGGAAAATTAATATCTAACTACAGCTGTGTTTGTATAGTGATAGAAAATACGTGCTTGCCACACATCTCCATTTTATAATTTTGCTGTAAAATTATCACAACACCTTCCTGTGGCTTCCCAGCTGTATCTGTGTGACCCTGCAACGACAAATTCAAAGACATTGTGTAATGTGATGCGTGTGCTGGGCTTGGAAACTGTGAAGTTGTGTGGTTTGTGCTGCCTTTTGCTCTGCCCTGTATCCTGCATCAAAAAAGAACTGATCACCTCCCCAAAGTTTTCCAGTTTCCCTCCCTTCTCATTAATAACTGGCTGACAGTAATGGTGTAACAGAAATTCTTTGAACAGTTCCTTGCTTCCTCAAAAAGAAAAAAGCATCCTTTTCTTCTCTAAGACAAGTTTAATAAAAGAAACGTGATTCTCTCCTTTAACTAATGCACTCCAGCCTGGATACCTCCACTTAATTTTAGGGACCAGGATACCTAAGGTAAGAGCTAGGCTTCTTGCCCACCCTCCAGCCAAGGGAAAGCAGTATGTGCCTCCAGGCACCCAATACAATCAGAATTGCCTATTAGAGATGCCTCTTTCCTTTCTCCACCCTCTACTGAGGGCCGCCAGGGTATGTAAGATCTGAAACCAGGCACCCTGGTAGGTGCTTAAACTTAGATGAAAACAAGTCGTGGCCTTTACATGTAATTTCATTTGCTGTAGACTTGATTAGGATGAAGATTTCATTCCATGTGTCAGGTTGCCTTTTCATGTTTCACATAGATTTTTATTTATATTGTTTTAACAGATGAAACTCATGTGAGATAAATATGCACCATAGGAATTTTGTCAGTGGTAGTTTTAGTTGCTTAAAAGGCATGAGAACTGTTGTATTGGGGACTGGAAAGTTGCATAGTCAAACAGTGTCCAGATTAAATAGTTTTTTTCTGCACTCTTTCTTGTCTGAATGAAGTGCCTGAAGTAAGCAATGGATATTTGAAATGCAGGCACAAGCATCTGATAAGAAAAATACAATTACAACCAGCCCTAAAGATACTGCACTTAAAGGGGGATCACACTTATGTGCATTTAGAAGACAATATTAATAAAACACTTAAAATAACTTCATATTAGTGAATTAGGCTGTTATTTTTTAATGAAACTCTGGGGCCATTTTATCCAGAGAAAGTGTTACATTTTATTCTTATAATAGAAATCCAGATAAAACAATCACATTTCTTTAGGAACTGGAAGCTGTGAATTTTAACAATTGCTTTAATAGTTTTAGATAACTAGAAAAGTAGATTTAATAAATTATAAAACTTTCCATTTAGGAACTAAAAAGCCATCCTAGTTGAGAAGCCATCCACTCCCTGGGCCAGCACTATCCCGAGGCATCACTGCTCATCCAGGGCCTCATCCTGCCCCTCTTGGCTGGGCTGGCTCCCCTGCCATGGGGCTGCAGCCCCCAACCCATCACTCCCATTCCAGCCCCAGTCTCTGTCCTGCCCTACAGCAGCCTGAGCCTGCCTGAGTTGAAGGGATGCTGCAGTGCTGACCCCAGCCCTTCTCCTGGGTTGAGCAGGACAGTGAAGCTGAGCTTGCATGGCCCACAGCCCACTCCTGTTTCTCCCTAGTTTTGGAGTTTTCTCTGCTCGTTGCCTTTTTCTTGATCATTATTTTGCCACCCAACAGGGAGAAGGTGGAGACTCACGGGTGTGTGACTGCAGTCTGCCCACCACTCCCTCTCTGTGCTTTAACTATTCATTCACATGGCCAGATCTTAGATCTTTTTTGTTCAACTGGTTGGTTGCCCTTTATTCCTATATTTGACTATTTGGAGCAGTTTTTGATCACTTTTGCTTGTAGTAAGAGTGATTGTTTTGCAGCAACCCTTTAGCATGCAGAAGCGCCTGGCTGCTCTGCAGGTACCAGCATAACACAGCTGTTGTGCAAAGGAATTTAGATGCCCTTTTTTTGTTGCAAGTGTATAAACAAGTCTGACCAGGAAATTTATTCAGATTGCCAAACTCTTTCAGCTGACAAATTAATTAAAAGAAAAAAAATCGATAACTTAAGAGTTCCCCCAAATCATTCAATGTTGGCATAAACCTGCTGCTCAGAACTGAAAGGTTATGCTTGACTTCATTAAAAACAGTATTTGATGTCACTTTGCTGAGTGTCTCTGTGAAAACCACAATCATTGTATAGGGAAGATGCATCAGCATTTGATCTTTGGGGTTTTTTCAGTGTTTCTGTGAAGTAGGAGGGATACATGCTGGTTGCTATATACATGTCTTTAAAACTGCAGCTATTGCGAATTATTACTTTTTTTGCTTTAAAGTTAAGGTGTAGGAATATGATACTTCTTAGTGTAGAAGTATCAGGGTGATCAGTAAGAACAGTGCAAACTGGATTGTTGTTATTTGTTCATCAGCACTGCATGGTCTCGCTCTTCTGGCCTTTGCACATAAATCACCAATGTTTTCTTTCATTTTTTGTGTAAGCTGACAGTGAATTTCTTTCCTATAGTAACTGGGTGGGTTTCAGTTGCTTTTGATTTGCATTTTCATAGAAAGAACCACCATGCCCTAAACAAGCCTTACCCTGAGAGCCCACCCTTGCTCTCTCTGTGGGATTTACATTGGTTAACCACTTGCTGCTGTTACAAAACACCACATCTAGAACATCATCATTTGTGAGCTACTTTGTGGTGGGAGAATGTGAGAGAAACACAGGGAGGGATTGTAAAATGTGGATTTAGAAGATACTGTCTCATTGTGCTCCAGCCTTGGAAATTGTGCATCCTCATTTTTCTTTATAGCATAACAAATAATGTTCAAAAGAAAACAGCTACAGTGCATTTCTGATTTTCATAGCCAGCGTGTGGGGCATGGGGCTTGTTTGCATACACACACTTTATTTGTGTCGGCATCTTCCCTTCATGTTTGCAAATTAGGAGGTTAAACACCTGCATTTGTATGCTCCAGCAAATAATTAAAGCATTGGAAGTGCATGCAGTGTTGTCTGCTGAAGAAGATTATTAGCTGATTTTATTTTAAATTCTCTTTTCCTTTTTTTCTCTGAAGCCTTGAAAGATTTGCTGTGAGCATGGCTAGTGAGGTAAGGGTGCCCAAAACATTAGTTCTAACATAAACAGGAGAGTAGCAGCTTTTCAGAGGAAGTGGTTGTGTGTTCTTGACCTTGCACTGTGGGTTTCTTCTTTTTCCATGGTTGAGAACTACTGTTTCTTTTTCTACTCTGTTTTGGCATTTGCTGCTGTTGCAAACATCTGTTTCTTGAGGCAAATGATATCCACAGGCCTACCTGCAGGATCCAGCAGAACTGCATTTTGAACACTCCCTTTGACCCTGCTTTTGGTGACATTGGGAAAAGAAATTTGTGGAAGGATGGAGGGGGGATCAGAGAACACAACTGGGAGTAGTTGTATGCTTTTCTTTTGTCCCAGATTATTTTTTTCCATTTTGGTTCTGACATCTCTTAGCCAAGACCACAGTTACTTGTTTGTATAAGAAATAGCATCTAAGTGGAGCAATTGATTTGTGGATATCATACAAATTTGTTTTATGGTATTACAAATGAGTTTATGGCCATCAACACAATAAGTGCTATATTAGCAGCTTTAGCAGCTTGCCAAAACCTGCTACAAAATTTGAATGGGGGTAATAAATTCATGCTTCTTGCTAGTTTTTGCTGTTCTCCATGGTGTAACTGTCCAGTAGATAAGTGAATAACGTACGGTCAGTCTAGGCATATCAGTAAGACTAAATATTCTTTTCTTTTTTACCCCACTCCTTTCTTTATCCATTCCTAGTTCTCTGTTCCTATCTGCCATCTCTAGCACATGGAACAGCAAACTGCCACTCATCTGCTGTGAGCAATAAGCTACTATTTGCCATATGTCCAGCATCCTGTGCTGCTGAACTTCAGCCATCCTAGACTGTATAGGTACAGAGCAGCTCCATCTCACCATTACCTGTGGCGTAGAGTTTATGAATGCATTCAGCAAAAATCAGAATTAAAAGCTGTTTGGCCTAACAGTGGAAAGACAGAAGCTATGGGCAAGCCGTATACATGAGGCCATATCAGAAACTCTTCATGAAGAGTTTCTAATTTGGCACCTATGTTTCAAATGAGTTGCCAAAGGAACTTAGAGGGGGAAAGAAAGATCATAAATGGTTGATTTCAGAGTAACACAGAAGCATCTCTTCCTTCAGGACTGCCTGCAGAGCCCTAGTAGCCCTGGGGGATTTTTTGCAGTGGAGGGAGAGGGTATTTATTGGCAATTTCCTCTGCTGTAATAATTTTTCCTCAGAGCCTGTCCTGACCACTGAACTGCAGTTTTTGGGTAGGTCTCCTGACAGGATGGCCCCAGGGATGTCGGAGAGAGTTGAGAGCATCTGAGAGGGACCCAACCTCTGCACTCAGTTAATCCTCTGAGATTATGGGGTCCAAAAGCTGAATTTCCCAACGGGTTTGTCTGTGCTCCCCTGTCCTGACTGCTGCTCCTGCAGCATGCAGCTCGCGGGCTGTACTCTGTGGGGGCAAGTGAACTGGCAGGAGGGATTATCATTGCATTTTATGGTCAAAGATGGAGTTGCAAACTTTAGGCAAACAGTGGTTAATCGTTCTAAGAGGGTAGATTTATAGCCTGGCTTCTAAGCATTTGAATTCATTGTTACAGCTAATGGACATCTCATATTGTCTTAAATCACTGGCTCCTTAGCATGCCAAATAGTAAAAGAAACCTTAGAGCTACCTTAATTTGGCACCTATGTTTCAGATCAGTTACCAAAGGAACTTAGAGGGGGGAAAGAAAGATCGATTGAAATGTTTTTCTGAGTGCTCTCCCTGGAAATGCTTTGCAGGTCCTGAGCTCCTGAATATCATATGCAGCGTGTGGTACTTTCATGCTTCATGCTTGCTACATGGTTACTTTTCCATGTTAAATGAATTTATCAAATTTACCTTAGAGGGAGATAAATATTGATTTGGTGAGCAAATGAAAAATATGTTATAGACAATCTGTTGGGTTTTTTTCTGTGTGACACCATTGCTGTTATATGTAATGAAATAGTTGGCTCTGTTAATGAATGATCTCCTGTAGAAGTTATCACTGTGTAAAGTATGGTCAGTGACTTTACATGGCAAGATTTATGGATGTAGCTTTTAATTTACATAAGCAACCTCTTCCTATACATGCTGGTGGCCTATCACATTGTAGCTCATTTCCTACTATGTGAGAAATTAATACAGAGCCCCATGGGTGCTGAGTGCAGGACCTGTGTGCCTACCTTGTGTCTGAGCACGGCACCCACATCTCGGTGGAGGCAAGAGAGAAAATCTTCTCACACTTGGTTTCCAAATGTTGAAACTTGAAGATTTGTGATCCTGTCTGGGAAGACCACCTAGCTTTGAGGTAGCTGCTTTGGAGAAGTGCGAAAGGGTTCTGCCCTCCCTCTATGAGACCCATTCCTTCAACCAGTTCATCTGCCTTCACACCAGTACAGTTTATGTGCTACAAAACCCCAAGTCTTGGCCAATTTTGTGATAACAGGCACAGTGATTTTAATGCTGAAAGAAAGGTCTGGAGAGTTTAGCCTTGAATGAAATAACCTGAGAAATTTTGCAGGAAACTCATGATTTATCTTGCCCAGCACTCACTCTTTGATGGCATAGACTTTTTCCTATTTAAGAAAGACCTTTCTTTTGTTCTAGGAAAATACCAAGGTGATCATTGCACTGTATAGCAGTTTTTTCTCTTGAAAAACTGTCTTGCACATGATTAACTTTATGGTACATAATAGAGAGTAAGCTGCAAGGTGATGGTTAATGGCATTTGAAAAGCCATTGTTAACCTCAGCTTATAGAGATTTACAGGGATTGCTTAATATAATCAATATGCTGATTACACTGTTATAAATAAATGTTTATGAATAGGGAAATACATAATATACGTATCTGAAAAACTTCCACCTCCCTCTTCTGTGTTTATGAAGAATGGGTTAGCAAGTAATTGTTCTACTGAAAAGCAGGTTTTCGTTTTGAATAAAAGTTTTCCCAGTGTAGTCTGTGTGTGTGTGTATATATACACATACACAAACAGACGTGTGTGTTTGTACATATACATATATATCTATAGTTCATTTCCCATACCATTTTAATTATTGTGCGGGTGGCTGAATAGAGCAAAGATTAATGATAAAGTGATGTGGGAAAATGCAAATGTGACACACCGTGGAAAACAATGAAAAGATGTGAACGCTGGAAAAAAAAAACCCAACACAAACAGCAAGAAGCACCAGGAGTGAAGTAGTTAAGGAGGTTGCCGCAGCAGGAAGCGGGTATAACTCTGTTTTCAGTGTGCTCATGGGAACTGAATTGGAAAGTGTTGTGGTAAAAGTGTGTGGAAAAAAAAAAAGAAAAAAGAAAGAAACATGAATTGAGCTATAAATATCTGTTTTTCTTTCAAGTTTTGTGACCAACAATTAATGTTACTGGAAATCTCATGAAGAGTTGTTGTTTTATAAACTCTGGTTTGGCTGAATGGTGCAAAGTAAAGAGAACATTAGCTCATCTCCAAGGGTGGCTTCTGTTCACTGAGCTCCTGTGGCAGGTATAGCTTAAGTGCAGAAAAAACCTTGTATTCCTTTCCTCTGCTAGTGATGCTGGCTGCAGAAGTGTCTTTAAAATGACATGAAGGAAAAAAACAGGTGTATATGTAAGAACAATGTCCATATGTTGTGTGTCCTGTTAGTGAAAATGAAATAGGAACATTTATTTTCTTTGTATCCCCACTGTTTGAAAATCAGACCTCTTAGAAGAAATTAACTCTAAAACAGCAGATTGTTGTCTAACCTGTTTTTCTTTTTCTCAGATCAAAAATCCAATAACTCCTAAATGAGCAGTAGTCCAATAAATGGACTTTAAGGTCACAAATTATGTTTTCGGGTTTATCTGACAAAAAATAATATTGTTATCTTCTCTTAAAAAACCAAATATAGTCTTAAGATTATTTTTTTCCCCAATAAATACTAGCTGTTATATTTAAGCTAGGTGCCACATTCCCCCTGTAAGGGAGAGATGTCATTACCAGTGAATATGATCATATTAAAAGTCCATTTAAAGCTGGTAATTATGTTGGAAACCTGGAGATTCTAAATAAATAATGTCTATCATCTCCACACTGAGCAATTTAGGTGGGTCTGTTACAGCAGTTATAGTTGGTAATTGTAGCTGCTTCCATTTATTTAACAGGTTTTGTCTCAAAGTCTTTTACAAGCTAATGGATGCACGTTCTAAAACCTGTTTGTAGAGATGTGTGTCTTTAACTCATGAGTGTAATTAGCACAGTGCTGTTGTCAGGATTATTACCTCAAATGTGTCTTTCCTACCTGTGGTAGCATATTTCTAGCATATTTTGCTTGGTGCCTGTCCACCCTAGATTTCCTGGAAAGGAGGGACAGGTGGTACTATGTGGTATTGTGCAGCATCACGATCTTGGTCGTTTCTGAGGGTTTTCCCACCTCCGGATACTCATGTGTAAGGAAATGTCAGTAGACTGGCATGGAGAATAAGGACATCCTGGTATCCCTTGAATGGGTGAGACCAGAATCTCTGGGAGAAACAGTGGCCAGAAGTGCAGAAGAGGCTTTATGGCTCTCTGGCTCCAGAGTGAGACTAGTGAAAATTCAGATTAACAAAGTCTTTGTAGGTTGGGCACAACCTTCACAGATCCATTGCAGGCCTACAGAGCAGGCAGGACTTGTAGGGCAGACATCTTACTATCAACCCAGTCCCTTGATGAAGACATGCAGAAGAAACTTTGCTTCACCAAATAGCCTGTCTCCTTCTCTAGCCTTGCATAAAAACCTAAGGCCTTGCCTTATGCTATGTAATATACCTGTTGTGCCAAGTTAAACTGTGCTTCAGAAGGTGAAACTCGTTAAATCAAGTTTTATCTTTTTATTACTACTGTGGTGTGCAGCTACTACAGCAGAGGACATTGTTGCTCGGGTTCTTGTTTTGCAATTTTTTTGACTTGGCTGCACAACTGTCAGCATCGTGGCCGAGTGTGTTTCTTCCTCCAGTGCTCATATTATTTGCTCTGGGGGCCCTTGTCAGCTCACATTCAGCTTGTTTGCAGACAAAAACTACCAGCAGGGAATGAACTGTGATTGAAATTGAGATGCTGAGCTACTGTACACTCTCAGTGAGATACGACTGCTTTGTCTACAAGTGTCTGAGTTTTCTGGGACTGACTTTACTGTTGTTTAAATAAAATCCAGTTCTGATTGGTTTACTGAAAAGCTCTGCCTACCCTCAAGGCCCTGGTTTGCACTCAGATTATTAAAAAATTAGCTGGAGGCTGTGTTTGGAGTTTAATTCGCTCCATCACTTCTCTTCATATATAGATGTATTTCCCCCTACAGCTGCAATCTGCAAAAAGTAGCTTTAGTGCTGAGACATGTCATGGTCTAGCCTCATCAGCCTGAACTATGTGAAGACAGTAGATGTGACTCAAACTTCAGGAGAAAAAGCAAAGTTCTCCTTGAGTTGATTTTAGATTAATTTACACCAGCACAAAACAGAATTGAGAAGAGGAGAATCAGCCTAGGACTGACTTCTAGCAACAGCTGTCCTGTGGCATGTCATTAGGTGGAATAATTCTTCTCTCTGCTTATAGCAAAAAAAAATAAATCTGTAGCAGTCTTTGAGAGAGAGGTATTTGTACGGATGAAACACGGGGTGAAAATCTGCCTGTGGTAAAGGCACTGGGACCATCACTGGTGCCTTCCCTGTGTCCAGATTTTCACTCTCTGATGTATTGTGAATTCTTGTGTTTTATTTTTTATCACATCTCTTCTACCACAGCACTGCATTGCTGACTTGTAAATGAAATGTATATTACAATGAATCATCAGGACAGAAAAAGTCCTAGGCTTTCTTGAATGCCCCACTAAGCACCTTATCTGCATCTAAATATCTTCACAAATCTGAGTCTTAGTGAGAAACTTAATACTGCCCTATTCAGGGAAGTCCAGGATATAAATGTCCTGCACTCAGGTTTTACTTTTGATTGAGTTTGCATACTCATGCAAATGTCTTACAGTACCTTTAAGAAAGTGCTAATTTGATTTTCAGGCAAAAGATTGTTCAGCATTTGTTTGAAAAGCAGCATGTTAAATGAGGAAGAATGCTTCAGTGCCACACCAGGCTCTCAGGAAGGCCAGACAGAACAATATAGTTTACATTAAATGTGGTGTTACTTTATAAAAAAACAATGAAATGAAGCTATATTAGTGGGAAGAAGCTTTGGGGGTTTTATTTCGTTGTTTAGTTCTTTGCAATGTTTTGCACGTTACCATATGACATTGACAAAAATATATACCTTAGGGCTTTGTAAAGCTTCAAATGTTGTTTTGGAAACAAACACAGACATTTCTTCCCAGAAATCCTGCGGTACAATGACTGCAAATTACGTACAAAACAGGATTTGCATCAAGGAAATTTTGCTGGTTTTTCTGTCCACATCGCTGATACTATCATGCTGAAAGCATCATTGTAGAAATTTCTCCAGATTATCATTAGCTTGACATGTTTGTGAAGAGAATTATATGATGTGGTGTCTGCGATGACACAGATATGAGACTTGGTGGTCCAGGAAGGTGGTCCTTGACTCCACATTTTCAGGGCTACAGTGGAAAAAAAAAAAAAAAAGTGTTTGTTTTGTTAATCGTTGGGTAGCTAATCCAACTCGGCTATTCTGATTTTTAATCCTATCAGAGACAAGGCTGTCTTTACCCTGGAAAACAAATCTCAACAGAAAATGCACCTCCTTTGGCACTGAAAACAAAGCTTCAGACTAATTGAATTCCAAGAAATGTTAATACTATTTTTTTTTTCTATTCTTGCAGAACAGTATCTTAATTCTTGATGCTTGTCTTTGGTTATACTCTTTGTTGCTAATGCTGAGCTAATGGGAGATTTGATCGAATAACGACAGTGTTCCTTTATGACAGATCTTATTTATATCTAGCCCTAAAGCTGGTCTTTCTCTGCATGTGTCACTGCAACCAAAGGGAGAAGAGCCCAGCAATTAGTACAGTTCCTAAGTAATAAATTCGTTCATCCATTTCTGTACACGATGTAGTCATTATGTGGTGGAAAATTGAATCCATACTTTTGTTTCTGGTGGGCTGCTGTGGTATAATGAGCACTATGGGCTTTTAATATCCTTTGTTTGCATTTGGTAAAACATAACACTCTCCCACTGAGAACCAGAAATCCTCTCATGTTCCTGTGAGCATGACATTCAGACGTGCAATGTGAAGAGATTTTGATCTTGGCTAGGAGCACAGAAGAGGCATTTCACAATGTGGCACCACTGTCAGGAGAAGAAAGAAACAGTGCTGATCCTGGAAACTTCTTCAAAAGTGTTTAAAACTATTTGAAGGCATTTTCTGAGTACAAGCTAATCAGCATATGACTTAACTTTTAAAAGATTTGAGCACCTTAGCTATTTGTAAATGGCGGTTGGCTGATTTGTCCTTGATTCAAGAGGATAAATCCCATTCAGACTTGTGCTCTGATAAATGGAGAGTGATCAGACTCCCCCAGACATGTTTGCATTGATTGGGACTGTGAAGGCTCAGGGTGCATCTCATCTCTCTCGTTCTTCAGATGTCCAAGCTAGAGACAGGCCATGCAATTGTAGTAAACTGCGTGCCAGGAAAACAGCCAAGTGGCTTAATGGTTAGCTGTGGTGAACCTACTGAGATGGGTACATGGAGGTGGAGTGTGATCTTCAGAGCCAAGGAGCCATCACTCTACCTTCCTTTCTTCATGTGTGAAACAGTACATTAAATTTTCAGACAAAGGAAGGAGAGCTGTGGCTAATGCTTAGGGGAAATATGTGGGTCGAGCTGCTTAGTATACACTTGGATTGTCACCCTCATCTGAAAGGAAGCAACGTCTTTAATTAAAGTTAATGAAGATTGTCCTTTAATTCCCAGACGGCAAGAAGGGAATATGAGCTCATGATTTTGCACCTTTGCATGACCATCACTATTTAGTTACAAACATAGCTTAGAAACAGCATTTGTAACCAGGCATGAACTGTAATTCCTGCAGTCTGGTAAACTGTGTTATGTACCAGGAATAGAATGTATTTTATTCCAGAAGAACTAAGAAATGAACCCTTAAGCTCAGAGATCATTGCAATTGTAAAGGCCTTGTAATAACAAAGGTTTCAGTTTCATTAAGAGACCATTTCACAGTTTTAATTGTTTAGAAATATAGTTAATAACTACATATCATGTCTGGGAAAAATTAATTGCTGAACAATTCTCATGTAATCCATGTGATATCTCACATAATTCAGTCAGCTGAATATAGTGAGCTGGTTTTAATAAAATAAATACAGGCTATTCAATATGTAAATGAGCTAGTTAAAAATATACACTGATGGATCATTAACCTCTCTTGAACTTATGTTCTTAGTGAAAATCACATTAAGTGAATATAGGATTATGGTAATATAGACCTGTTAAGAAAGAATCCCAGTAAGCATACTGAGCTAGGATATACTGCAGTAAGGAAACCAGGCAGGACGTGTAGCACTTCTCAAAGCCCTGTAGAGTCTGTGGAAACTGGGATGATGCTGGGCAGAGAGCTGGTCGGATGGTCATTGACAGGAACAGGCATCTAGAGGAAATGAGAAAATGCTGATTTTCTCCATCTCCACTTCACTGACATGCTAAAAAGGTGGCTTTGGCAACCATATGGCTGCTTCAAAACTCTTTTCTGTATACCATTCATTCTCTGCAGTTCCTAGATGGGCTGTGCTCAGCTTCTCAAAAATGGAAGGGCTAAGAAGTTGGATAGGTTTGTTCATTAGCTCTTTAATAAGCCTACAGATTGCTGCATCAGGCCTTTAGCTGGCCTGCCGCGCATACATCTTGTATTGCTTTCATCTAGGTTACAGCTCTCTGTGTGCCCCTCTGCAGAAGCTAGCACCCAGCCCAAAACCCAACTGGCTTTATTTTCCCCAAAGGGACACAGCTTCAGGGGGGACTGAAAAAATTTGAGTCAGCACACGTGTTGAGCTGCAAGGTATTTGCATGGCACCTGCCCACACGCCCACTCTAACCATTGTTATCTACCTTTCAGTTTCACAAGTACAGGATTTTACTCCTAAAAATAGCTAAAAGAGAGCCATGTAGACCCGCAGCAAGTAGGGCTTTTTTACATGGCTTTGATCACTATCTGCAATTGCGTGGGTTTAGAAGTTACAAAGTAGACTTTGGTATCAAACCAAAAGCTCCAGCTTTGGTAAGTGTCACTGGAAAGAAAGTGCCATGTGTGAAGAAGAGAGGATGCTAAACCTGGGCCATGTTGTCAACTGTATGCCAGTTCTTTGCAGCTGAATTCAAAATCACCTGGGTAAGGCATCCAAAAGGGTAGTTATTTTTCACTGGATCACTGTATTCTAAAACTGTAGACCCCTCTGCATTTCACTTTTCATGTTTTAAATACCTATTTCTTTTAATAATTTTCTCTCTCTATTAAAACCGGCGCTTGACATGGAATAGTGCCCCCTCAGCCATTTAGAAATAAAGCAGTGGGGACCACTAACTGTGGCTGGCTTTGCAGCTTTAACTGGCCTTTATTACCTTAGCCATAAATAGCAAACCGCCCCAAATATTACAGGAGTTTTGTTGGCTTTAACCAATGAAGTAGAACAAGACCTCTGAATACCCCATTAGTTCCAGTGCTGTGCTTTGACGACTTTGCACTGGCAGCTCTTTTTCTATACAAGTCGCTAGCCTCACCCGTGTCTCTTAACAAATATCGTTGACAGGCACCATTGCAATTTTTCTGCATGTTCTGACAGTTTAATTCAGTACCTCCTGGCTAAGCAGCCAGAGCCTGAGGGGGTAATTCAGCACCTTGGCATCACACTGCTGCAATTAAAATAATTAAGGGAGTTAGGATGGGCTTACAGAGCTTTACTTCTTCTGCAGCCTGGTACAGTGAGTGCACTTCCCTATTCCCTCATGGAATGAATGCAGGAGCTTCCTTTACAGCATGCTGCAGTGAAATTTTTTAACAAGATGCTTATTTCTAGCATCAATTTGCAAAGCTGTTTGCTTGCATGCCTAACAATTTCTTTCTTTCTGTTCTTGTATACAACCTGATTTCCTTTTCTTTTTTCCTTAAATACAGGGGGACAAATATTTTATATTCCAGCTGTGATTTCTTTTGATTAAGAGAGGTGAATAACCCCTTGGCTGCATAATCTTAGTCAAATCATTCACTTTGGTGCTTAGTAAGGACAACTAAGTATAGCTGTCTACATTGGTAGGTCTCATTTCTCTTACTGAGAAGGAAAGAGAAATACCAAAAATGAAAGCTGCTTTGCTACATTTTTACTATTAAAGGCAAACAGAGGAGTCAGGCAGGGTTTTGTGCACGTATGTTTAGAAAATCCTAATATATGTAATGAAGAGGGTTTATTGTTTTCCTTTGTTCATGTATCTCATGCTGGCATATTTATAGTACTTGCACACATAAGAATCCTACAGAAGCACGTTTATCTGAGGTGTGTATCCCATATCTCTCTAAACCAGGTGATACCCTGGTTTTACTGAATGGAAACCTCCCCAGACACCTTCAGGCCAAAGCTCCACCTGGGAATTCACCTTGTTCGCCATGTAAGTGAACTCCAAAGGATGGAGAGAAGCATTTGAAAGGAGCTATGATAAATATCAGCTGTGTGAAGTGAACAGAAATACTCTGTGTCATGTTCAGCTCATCTAATGTAGGCAGCACATGCAGGTATATCACACGCTGATCTGAGCTGCCTTATCTGCACGTACGGCATGTGTGCCTGATGTAGCCTTTCCCTGGATAACTCGTATCAAGCTCAAAAAATGCTGCCCCTGTATTTTGTCAGACCCTGAAACATTAATCATGAGGAGGAAAAAAATAGTCTCAGTCAACAGTATTGCGAGGGATTTGTTCTGTGGGTTCAGGTCGCAGGTTTCCCGCAGCTCAGGAGACCTGTGTGGTATCAACAGAATAAAATCCAAGGTGGAAATCCGTTAACATCAGGGCTGATCATCAGAGCCTGGCTCTAGCTTTGAAGCTTACTACCTTTAGCTGTTCCTAAGCCCACCCCTCAGAGACACGGGCTGTCACTGGCATATATTGCTGTTCCTCTCCCTGGTCCTCATTTTTGAGGTTAGTTATCTTGGCTTTCTCACTTTGCAGCTCAGCAGTGTTCTGTAAAGCCAGGAAGCCAAGGTTGGGAGACACCAGCTCAGGCTGTCGAGGAAGGTGTCCACAGACCACCTGGCAAGTTGGCCAGCAGAAGCTTTGATGTCAGTGAAGGCTTGCCCTGGCCACATCTGTGTCCCTCATGGGTTCCTGAGATGATGAAGGGTAGCAGGTTGTGGCTGCAGTGGGAGGTGGCCTCTTGATGGGTGACATTGCAAGAAAAGGCTTTCCTCAATGCTCTCGCTGGGCTGGGGAGTACCAAACTGACAGTTCCTTCCTTATATCTTTTCAGTTTCAACTCATAGGCTTGAGTTTAGTATTTTTCTGCCTTTGGCCACTCTGTTTTTAAAATGTGCTTGTTCTCCCAGAGGGGGTGAGGTGATGGCTGCCTGGGGTTTGGCCACGCGAAGGGGCAGTGCCGGACCTGTGAGCGCAGTTGGTGCAGCGCACAGCTCCAGCTCCCTAATCCCTGATCCCTGTGCACAGCACTGGGATAACGATGGTGAAGGACTGGTGTCTTCAAAAGCACTTGAACTCCTTCAAGCAACAAATGAAAAAAGCAAGTTCTTAATATAAATTGCCGTGCCTGTTAAAGATTTTCTTTGGGTTGCTCACATTGCAGCGTGAGCCTTGCAAAGCAGTCTGTGACCAAAAAAAAACCCATCCAAACTGACTTGTGTTTTCATTGTTTATCTAACATATTAAACTAACAGCTACTGCAATTTAACATGTTCTTTTGAAAGAAGATGTACTCTTGTTGTGCATTGGTGTGGGCTTATTATCCCAGGGTGGCAGCTCAGTAGCACCTTTGCTCGACGGAGGAGACCTGAACGTTCAGGTGGGGCTGGCAGGTTTCAGCTTTGCTGTTTTCCAGCATTTCACAACTGTTATAAATCTTTCAGGAGTGAGGGGGAAAGGAGTGGGTTTTCAAATTTGTATTTATGATTGAAGTTCCCGATTACACGTGCAAATGTACTAGTATCACTACAATACCCTCAGTGATTTATGTGTGTGTAGGGACGTGAATTGTTTCACCCTTCACTGGTGCTTTAAAGATAATAAAGTTGTAGTGAAAGGGTTGTGTCCTAATTCCAGTGCATCTGCTGCATCCACAGGACACCCATACTGCTACCAGGTCTGCACATACAGGGACACGTGTAGCCACTTGAGTTGCATTTTCCTTGTATCTTCACATAGGTGTGCTTAGGAACTGATAACCTCTGTGTCTCACCTATTTTACTAGTAAGATCTTTTGCCTATTTCCTGCATACTGAGAAGCCTCCATGGTGTCAGCTAGTGATGCAGTGGAAATAGCAAGACTCATTTACCATGGGTCAGGCTGTGCCTTTCCTGTGCATGCTCTCTCTTGCTTCCAGGAAGGCTGCTGTGACTTTAAAAAAGATTTTGCAAAGCATCTACCTCCAGTAGCCCAGCTGAAATAAGAGTGTCTCATGAGTTTAATGGATCAAACAGCAGTGATGGGTTTTATGGCTCTTTTTCACTTTAGGGCTAAGGGAAGAGAGAGCAGGGCAGGTTGGTTTTAAATTCGAGGATTTATGTTGTTAGTCCTCCTGGCTAATTATAATTTATGGGATCCTGATAAATTAATATGCAGTTGCTATTCAAACACAGGGAATAGTGTAAGGCAGGCATAAACAAGTCTTGTTCATTTTTAATTTATTTTCACCAATGGAGAATATTAAATAAAATGAACGCTGGGGCATTTCATGGGAAGTTTCATTTTCATTATTTATCTTCAGATTTATGGACTTCATATAACAATTTTCCAAACATTTCTCCTTCTAATGGAAAATCACATTGTGACTTTGAGTGTGCTGAATGCCATGCAGAAGCACTGGTTGTAGTGTTCTTTTTTAACACAGATTTCAGGATCGCTGTGAGAGAGGGGATGGCAAAGAAAAACCCTTGATTGGATATTTTTAATGCTGTGAATTTAAGCATTTATGAAATTGAGAGGCTGACATCAATAGCATTGTGTGCATTTCTCTTTGAAGCTCTTGAGTATGTTTAAGCCCTGCTTGGCACTTTACCAGCCCTGGGCTCTCTCTGGCAGAAATTGTGATAATTGTGAAGAGGGTGCTTGTAGAATCATTTTTGTTGAGTGAAAAAATCAGGGAGTTATGGGATGGCTCTGGAACCCAGATTACTAGACATTCAGGAACAAGAGCATGGCACAAAATTTGTCTTAAACAGCATCCATGCTTTCAGTAATTACAAGGTCAGACAAAGTAAGTAGAATCTGAAACAGTGACAAATATCTCGGTCAAGTTGGATAAATAACAGCTATTGTATAAGGGGAAAATTATGATGAATCAGCATCTTCCATTTAGGATACAGAGAAAAATACCTGAGTCAGGGCTGAGCACATGCTCCTGCAAAGCTTGCTTCCCTCTTTGCCTTGCCTCCCCCACTTGATGCAGTGTAGAAGGCTTTTGGGAGATCCCACTGGTAATGTGTAACACAGACTTACTGTACAGAAATGTGTTAACAAATGAATAGTGCATCAGGCTCAGGGCTCTACCACTCTGGTTTTAAACCAAAGGTAAATTCTTCACACTGTCAATCTCTTTCAGATGCCTTTTGCTTTTTCTGCTTCTATAAACCTGACTTTAAGCAGTGTCTTGCCAAGTAAATCTGGTTCCAGAATACAAATGATTTCCCATCAAGAGTGACTCTGTCTTCTGCCAGGTAGAAAAGGGAGGCTGCTGGACTATAAATCAAAATTGTTGTTACCTGAAAATAGTAAAATATGTAATTAACACCTGGGACGTTAGGCTGAAGACTGGGGAAAAATAGGGATTTGACTTTTTGAAAACTTTACATTCTCTTGAGTGATGTGTAGCTCTCCTGGTCCTGCCATGTCTTTGGCCACCTGAGGTTCTGCAGACTGTGCTGTTTGGGATTTTTATGAGATTTATTCAAAGGAGTAGGATAAACTTTTTTCCTAAAAATAATGGATCTTTTACATTGACATTTAGTCACAAGATTTTAATAAGTGAACCTAGATGTGAATCTTCTTTCTCTGGAGGGAAACAAATTGTACAAGTATTCCTGGATCTTGTTTGTTTTTTTAATTTTACTAAGCAATGTGCACTCATCTTGCTCCTTGTTAAAATTTCCTAAAGCAACAAATTTATTTAGCACCATGATGCCTAAATTCAAATGTGAGAGCCTAAATTTTGGGCAGTACAAAAAGGGCTGCTGCCATAATTTACAGGTATGGCTGCCATAGTAAGTCCTTTGGCTTTAGTTCAGTGTCTAATGATTTAAAAAAAAAAGACTTTTAGGAGTTCCTTGACTAGTAGAAGCACTTGTCCCCAGGATGTTTATACAAACTGGGATTTTTTTTATGGCAGAGATATGTCGAAAGAATCATGTTCAAAGACAATTTTGTTACACTGACATAAATTCCTAGTGCAGAGCTATTCTTAGGCCTTGAGGGCCAGGGTCCTTATTTTTAGTAGCAAAATACAGGCTCCTACATGACTTTAGTATTTTTGCAAACATAGCTTCTTGTCTAATGTTGTAATCTGTGCCTGTAGTGCTGAGATACAGTTTTACTTCTCAATTTACCATCTAATTAGTGATTTATTTTTTTTAAATGTGTTCTAAATTCATAATCTGACTTCCAGCTTGGCAGATTTACCAGTTCCCAAGATGTCTGCAATTTTATTTTCCATAGGGAAAGGCTGGCAGTGCAGCAAGTAGTGTTTTGAAATTTGTCAGCGCCATCCAACATATTTCAGTCGGCAAAGGCTTCTGTCCAAGTATTAGATGACCATACAATGGCATCAGAGGGTTCTGGTTTACAAATGTCTTGGTAATCAGTTCTAATTTTACATTTCCTGGGTGTGTTTGGCATTGCCAGATTCAGCATCTCTTGATGGTTTTGATTAGAGTCATAGAAAAATTTAGACTGGAGGGGACCTGTGGAGGTCACGTAGTCCCCTGCCTGCTCATAGCAGGGCCAGCTTCCTCCCTGGGCATCCTAACAGCAGTGAGGAAAGTATTCAAAGAAAAAAAGCAAGACCCCTGCCCCCCAAACCTCAGTAGAATTTGGGAAAATGAGGAATGCTTGATTTGTGCTTCTGTTCACCCTCTTGTCCCCATCACTGTTCATCGTCTGCCATGCCCTCATAACAAAATCTTGATAGAATAATAAAGAAATACCAACTAAATTAAAAAACACATTCAGCACCTCTATTAAAAGGGGTAGGTCCCAACAAAAGTTGCTGAGGGATCCTGCAGAGATGAGTAGATTTTTCCTGGGGGCTGTTCCTGAGGTGAGGGGGAGTGAGAAACTGGGTGAGTCAGGAAGGCTCCTCTGCCAGCATGAGCTGGAGCAGCAAGATTTTCCCTTCCTCCCTCTTCCTTGTTAAAGTGTGTAATGTGCATAATACTCAAGCAGGGTATGGTAATTCTCAAAATAGAACTGCACGTATTTAATTAAGTGCTTGGATTTTTAGGCTACACTCACTATAAATACACTGTGCACTATGACAGAAATAGGGAAGTCTGCTCTGAAGGGAGAACAACTGAGCAAAGTCAGTAAAGACGTTGGGCAGAGGGAGCCAAAAAACCCCTGAGTCTTGTGCTGCAGTCCCTCTGCTTCAAGAAGAGGGGACCCAACATAGATAAATGGGAGCAGAAGGCTGCTGAGCTTGGCCAATTCTCACTTACAAGAAAAATTAGTCTTATGAGTGGCCATGACCCATATGGCTTTGGCTTAAGAGTTATTTTGCCTCTGAACAATTCCAGCTCAGTAGAACAACATTAAGGGACTGAGTTATGGAATGCAAAAGGACTATGTTGCAGCTACTGCTGGGAAAACAAATCCTAAGGCAAAATGTTTGCGCCGGTTTTGGGTGTTGTGCTTTTGTGCTTAATTTTGAGAATATTTCACGCCATAAATACTTTTGCAGACTACATTTTCAAATGAAGTAAATACGTATTGAGAAACTTGGGGTGGTATTTACCCAAAGGTTTTGGGGGATAAGTATTTCTGTTCCAATTTGTGGATAAATGGTGGGTTTCGAGACAAAAATCTTTCATGCTTACCAACCAAAACATTCCTAGTGTGAAATGTTGCAAGACAAGGTGTAACACTATGCCTTTTGGCTCTGTAAAATAATGCAGAAATTAGTAGCATTCTATCTTTCTGTTGCTTGTGGATTTTGGTACATCAGATTTTCAGATAAACTGTTGATTCAAAGAAATTATTGAAACTCAATTCTAGTGCACTCCCAAATGCCAGCAATACTGGCAAATCTTTGTGGTTTTGCCTCAAAATCATTCACTTGGGTGTCTGACTTTTGGGAAATTTGTATTTTAATGTATTAATAACAGAGCTGATTTCCCTCCTTCTCTTTTCAGCTTGCCTCTCTAGTCCCCATCATTATAATGAGCAGGACTCATGTAGCTGAATTCCATTATAAATTACACAAAATGGGCAAATCTAATATGATTCCTCCCCTGTAGAATTAACATGAAAATCTATCGTAAATGGTTAATGTGGCATAACTCATGCATGAATAGAGAGTTCTGTGCTGTCTAAACTATGTAAGCAAATACCGCTGTTGGAACTGAATGACATTTAAATAATATCACATTTTTAAAGGACTTTTTTCCCAAACCTCCCAGCATGAATAGAGTACTCTGAGCAAATGATGGGGGGGAGGAACTATGGGGGCTTATTTCCAGCAAATGTTGAAACGGTAAGGTAGAGTTCAGTGGGGAAAAGGAGGTTAAAGCATGAGAAAGCCAGTTACTCACCAAAGCAGCGCTCGACTTTAATAATAAATAATATTGAATGTTGGGATATTAAAACAATTCATTCTTGGCAAAGCACAGGGAGGTTTTATTCCCCCCAGTAACTCTGGCTTGAACAAAATACTACTTATAAGCTGCAGATTTTAATATAGCATCATGTTCCTACAGGTATAATAAAATAAAAATGTTAAGAGTATTAATTCCTTTAAAAGGGGTGATTAATCCCAGCTGTGGAGCGCGCGGGGTGGGGGCAGGCGCGCTAAGCGGGTGCAGGTGCTGACGGGGCTGTTGCACTGTGCTGCACATGTTCCCGGAACACAGCTGTTCTGCAAATCCTCTGCCAGTTGCTCCAAACCCTCTCTGAAGTTGTACTGCCTCTGGGCACAATTAAAAGCTGTATACTACATTTCATAAGGTAGTGTTAGAAATTTAGGCCGAGCCAAAAAGGAGAAGGGGGAGGCGTAGAGGGGGAGAGCCCCTTGTTAAAGAGGAATTAACCTCTTTACCTTTGCTATTGAAACAATAAAGCTTCTAAATGCCACATAAAAACTCCAGTATTAAAGGAAAAGGTGCCACATGGAGCTACAAAACAAATACAATTTTTATTTAATATTGATTTTCAGAAATTCATTAACTAATATTAATCTTTAATATTGGGGGTAAAATCTGCCCAGCTTCTCCTGCCCTGTTTCCTGTGTTTTCTTCAAAAATGTATTTGCTGGTGTATGTGAAAAATAGCTACTGTGACACAGGAATACGCGTTTCCAAAATGTTGTAAGTGCAAAATATTCTGAAGCTAAGATATAGAGTAAAATAGTTTGAATTTCTTCTGCCTTGACCACTTTCCCCTCCTAACCTTTACAGTCATGTTACCATGGGAAGAATTTTGGGAAGAACCAAATTTTGCCAGCATTAGAAATGCAGGTGTTTCCTGTGACCAACAGACAGAGCTGGTTGTGCTGGCAGGTCTGGAAACCTGTGCTTGTGCAGGTTGAGTCTCCACTCCCACGCCGTGGCCATTGGCCCACCAACCATACACTGCCCAGGGTGACCAACTGCCCTTAGAAACAGCATTTTACCACCAACATCAGCAGAGTTGGCAAGTCCTTAGTGTGTCAAAATCTCTGTCCTTCTAGTGCAAGGAAAGGATAAAAATCACAGTACGATAATACCCAAGCAGGTGTGTAGGCTTGGTAGAACCTCTTTAGGCTCAGACCAGTTGGGTGTGTGAAGCAGAAGGGCCCTGAAAATGTTTAATTTGTTTATTTTTGGGTACCAAGTATTAGTATCTGATTTAAAAGTTCCTTTATCTTGCAGAGCCCTACTTGGGAACTCCTTTTAGCATTAGTCTGATAGATGCTGTTGGGCAGTTCTCCCACGCTGCAGATTTGGGAAGGATTCATGGGTCAAAGCACAGCATCACTGCATGTTTCATGTCTAGAGTCTCCTGCTCAGTGCATGGCAAGTTGTCACACTGAGCTTGGATGTAGAATACAGGTCAGACTGTTAGCTAGCTTCAGTAGATTTCATTAATTTTCACTGACTATTGGAAAGAAGGAGGAAATAGAAAGACAGACCTAAAGTATCCAGTAAGTGTAATTTATAACTATATAAGCACACCTCAGAGTCAACAAGAATTGGTCCAATAGCTTCTGTATGATATGTGTCAACCACAGTGTGCATGTCTTCTTCTAAAGAGAATTTGTAATCTGTCATTAAAGAAAAATAAAGGACATATCTGTAATGAAAAGAATTAATAAAGAATTCTGTCTGGACAAGGTTAGTGGCAGCTGTAAAGGTTTTCTGATGCTACAGAACAGCACTTGTTGGGTCGGGTAATAAAACATAGAATGAATGTTATGATTCATAACTCTGGGCTATTGACAAAATAAAGCAATAGGAAAGTCTTGAACAGAAGTGTTACAATATGTCATCTGCCACCCTTTGCCATGGGTGATATGCAAAGGGTTTGTGCACAGACAAATGACAAGATTTTGTTAAAAGAACTTTAAAGAGAGAGTAGTTGAAGTAATGTTGGAGTTCTAGCATCATTTAGAGTGTATGTCCTTGGGCTCTAGTTCAGGAGGGTGCTTACCTTTAATCCACACAGAACCTAAACTTGTATTTAAATCCCACTGAAATCAATGACTCTTAATATGATTTTTTTTTTTTTCATTTTGATGAATAGCAATGGCTTACTGCCACATCTGTGGTTGAACTTGACTGAATCACAGCTTTATCGGAATGGCAAGAGCTTAGAACATTACTATTTATTGCGTTATGTGTTTATTATCCCTTTAAATTACTCTACTGTAATGTGATTTTTCAGTGAATAGTCTTAGCCAGTTGGATTAGAAATCACAGCTATGACAGAATATAAATGCTTCACAGTTAAAATCATGCATATACATTTAGTTTGTTCAGTTCCTGTAAAATCTATATCCATTTGTCCAGTCCAAAGAATTCAGATACTGTTTGATTAGGGAAGTAAGTAAAGTGCAATTGATATAATGCCACACAAGTAATGAACCAAGCACTCTGAAAGTGTTTGATTAAACTAATGTAAATGTTGCATCAAATTCTGAAAATATGTGTGCCATAAATTATAGGTAGATATGACTCTGAAAAACAGAGGTGAATAAACTCTTGTCATTGTGATTGTCCTTGTAGATTACTTATCTGTCACTTAATTTCACATTCAATGTCTGGCAGTTATGCTTCAGTCTCAGCTTGATTTTATAAACTTTGGATAGAAACCAAAGTAGGGGAGTTTAGCAGCCTGCAAGACACCCACATTTTTCTGGTTTTGATCTTCACTATTGTGAATCAAAGCTTTTAACCAGGAATAAAAACAAAAAATCAGAATAAACCTGTTACTCAGTTGTTTAGAATGCATCCCTTCCCAGGAGAGGTCAGAGAGGAAAGAAACTAAGAACAGACAGCTGACTTCTGTTTCCACCTGCTCCATAAAATGTTAACTTTAATAAGATACAGCAGTCCTTGTTACTTTTCCAGTCTATTTCGAGTTTGTTGAAAGTTATGGCAAAGTAATTTTTTCAATATAATTGTGCTTTTTAAATGTTAACTTGATTTTGTAGCAGTAAACACACCTTCTGGTTATGCAGGAAATGAATTGGGAACATATGTCATCTACCAACAGCCAGCTAGCTGCAGGTGGGGGTAGCATTGATGACAGATATCTCCTGTATGTATTTAAAGGTCCAGAAAATCTATGTTGATTTAAGTCTGCTCATGTAAAAGGCATGTATGAAATCCTCCCTCCCATTACAAAAATTTTTTTGTGGACATTACTTCTCCTGAAGTGTCTGTCCCAGCCTATGGCTGCAAGTGAGGAATCTGGCACTGTACCTTCACCTTTGACTATGCTGGTCTGGGTAGAAGTTTTGTAGCTGGTTTTCTTTTCAATAGCACATAGCACTTTTCATGTTGGTTTTGGACATATATGGTGATTTGCAATTGCTTTGACATCTTAGGAAAAAGGTCTTCTTACAATATAAAAATACGTTTATTATTTAGCAGTGCCTTGTGAGTTTGGGCAAACCCACACTCCTCTATCCATATCATTGTCAGGTCTAGTAATCTCCATTCTCTCTCTCCCCTGTTGTTATTTATATCAGAGAAGAGTGATAAAAGTTGATTTGGGGAATATGGACTGTTCCTGAAAGCCTAAACTATAGTTATAAAAATGAAAAGATGTGTCTGTGGGCACAGTCACACTTGACTCATAAACCTGAGACATCCATTGACTTTTACAAAGTACTATTGATGGCAGTTTTGTTTGACCAGTACACGGTCTCAGGTCTCACTAATTGCCTTGTTGATTTTGAACACTCTAATAAAGCTTTAAAATGTTTCAAGACATTCAATAATGTCATACAAAGGCTTATATATAAAAAGGTAGTTATGGGCTTGAGCGCAGCCAGTCAGTTATTCCAGTGTGTTTTGAAATGAGTGAGTCCTCTGCAAGCTGAAAGACCAGTACCTGGGGAAAAGCTGCCTCTTTGATGCTGTTTTCTGTATTTGTACATGATCCAGGACTTATGACATTAGATTTGTACAACATTATAGCCAGAGCATCAAATGCATGAACTGTTAGTGAGCTTCCTCATAATCAGTCTGACAATGTTTCTTCTTTGCAGTTGGAAAGTCAAAAGATTAGCTTTGAAGGAAAAAAAAAAATCAATATGTGGCAAGTGTATATTGAATGCAAAGGCTGAAACAAAGTCTCCGATGGCAAATACATACGGGAGGCAGTCTTGATTTTTCAAAAGTTTAAGTTTCACAGTTTAGCACAGCAGGTGTAGCCACCTGGCTTGCTCTTGGAATGTCAGGCTGTTTTGATTGTGAACACAATCTTTTATTTTTTGCCTGAAGATGACTGGTTTCATGTCCTGTGGCAGTTTTTATATTCTATTTTTTATATTCATATGACTTTTTTCCATGCAATCCCCAAACTTAATCTGTCAATTAGATGCACAAAGTATACAAGATTATCAGGCTCTAGTTGAAGCTGTATATTCACTTATAAGTTGCTAAAGTGTTTTGTTTTTCTGAACTATATGAAACAAGCAGCCCAGTGCTTTGCCATTATCAAAACAGCATTAAGAGTGATGGAATATAACCGTCTCTGAGAGAATTTAAAACTTCCCTGCAATAAAACACTAAAACTACTTGGAATTCAGTAAGGTTAAGTCCTAGTCAAATACTTGCATAGCAACCTCAGATAGAATAGATGGATGTTATCAGTTGTTGCCTATGTGATTTGCTGGCAAAACAAAATTATCACAAAGTTTCTTCTGGATAGACTTGAACTTCAACTTGATTTCCCTCCCTTGACTGATGTTCATTAAACTGGTTAATTACTTAAAAGTTGCATTCCTTTCCCTGTCTCACAGATACAAATACAGATATAAATATACAAACGTGCAACTTAAGGACTGACCTAGCATAATATTGACTTATATTTGTCCATAAATCCAGTGCAAACATAATCATAGTCATATGAAATTTAAAAAAAATCTTACTGCAGTTGTACATACTGTCTGGGTACCTTTGAACAGTAATGATATGAAACAGTGGTTGCATATATATATATTTATAAGGCAGCACATGGAAAAACACAACTGTGGTATGAAGAGATTTTTGTACTGAAGCTAAGGAAGGAGGAGCAGTGTTCTGTTCTCATAGAATGCTGGAAGGGAACATCCATTGAAACTATGAGATTACTTTATATTTTTTTTGTTTAAAACCATCTGATACACGGTTAGTCTTGGTTCCCCCACAGTAAGCAGCGGTTTTGACTGCCCTTTGTGTTGGGATTTTGCATTCATTTGAACCTGAAGTTCAAAGTGAACTTGTGGGGTCGAAGTGTGAAACCACATGGGACTGAAACTGAAAGGAGGCATTCACAGGACCCCCCCAAGCCAAGCCTGCCGGGCTGAGCTCTGCTCGCGGGCGCGCCGGGGAAGCTGCCCCGCTGCAGGCAGCCCGTGCCACCGGTGCCGCTCCTGGATAAGCAGGTAACCTCCTTAGGGACAAAACCAACCAAAAAAAAGAGGTTGTGTTCAGTGCTCAGATTTACAGCTTGGGCCCCAGAGTGCTCGAGCAGCTGTGTTTTCTATTGATTTAATTGGATCGTAGGTTTCAGGAGCAGATCTGTAATATTCACTCTGCACTTGCATGTCCTCTTACCTGTATTCTGGCCTCCTGGAGTTCAGAGCCACTGCTTTAGCCATTTGTAAATCTCCTTTAAAAATGCATGTTAAATACACATAAGGCCTGCCCTTGCAAGGAATAAAGGTTAGAAAATTACTATTCTAATGCCTATTTTCGAATGTTAAAAGGTTTGTAACTTTTGCTCCCTGTAGATTGATTGAATGTGGGCTTAGAAATAGTTAGGATATTAAGTGTAGCTAGTTTTTCTTGCATGGTGCACAAAAAGGCAATTCAGTGAAAGCTTTTAAGCTGTATCCTTCACTTTGTGTTACCAGAGCACAAATTGTGTGCATTTTGTTTCTGGGGTTTTCCTTCCAGTATTCACAGCAAAAAAAAGTTTTTGCAAAGTGACTGATAATGAGTATCAGTTAACAGATATGAGAAGCAAGGAAAAAGTTCTAGTGTTTTATATATTTTGTTTTAGAATGTGAACTGAATAAGCCACCAAGTATGAAGGTTCTGATTAAATTGCGGGAGCAGTAAATCCTGACTCCCATGGCCTTATGCTGGCTGCACAAAAGCAGCATTGTTATGCTGCATGGGGAGAAGTGAGGTTCCACACAAAGGTCAGAGTGACACTGCTGGATGGGGAATGTTGTTTTGCATTGACAGATAAACAAGGTTAGCATCTTACCAGCTTGACAAAGAAACCCTGGTATGTTTTATACCAAAGGGTTGGGAGGGAGGATCTTGCAGTTGGTCTCTCGTGAAGCTCTAATGCTGTTTAGTGTTTTATCATTGACTATTACCCCAATATTTAACCCTCAGAGGTGACAAGATTGTTGGTAGAGCTAATAAAGTAAATAGTATGGATTGTTGTTTCTGCTGTTTTTCTGACTTGTGCTTATAGTATGAGATTCTTTTGAATCAAAACTGTACAAAAAGTGAGTACAGTATGGGACCTACAATGAGAAAGCTTGATGTTAAAACTGTGCTCTAGCACTCATATAAATGTGCTTTGCATGCATTCATTAAAAAAGAAAGTAGTGCCACTTAGTAAACTCGGCTTTCTTTGAGTGTAGGAGTTGGAGAAAGGGAGAATGGTATTAAGAAGAGAATATTTTAGTCTATGCCAGCTCAGGGAGATTGCCACTAGCAGAAAATCCACAAGGGGTAGAGTTGTAATGATGCAAAGCTGCTGCTATTTTCATTTTGTTATGAGTCTTGCTGATTCAGAGCATCCCAACATGAATTATTATTAATATGGTCTTCCAAGGCCCCTAAGGGCAACCATTAGCAAAAGTAGGTATTGCTACATGTTGTGGTGTAGCCAGCAAAATGTACACTTCTTGGTGGCTACCTGGCTGAGTCTGGGCTTGTGTGTACAGCTGACTCAGGGATGATTGAAGACAGAAACAAAGGTTGGTAAGGACAGCTAAAGACGGGGTTAAACATTAAGAAGGGAGATCTGCAATCTCCATGTCATGCTGAGAAGCCAGTGTTCCTTATGTCCCATCATGCTGCTGTGGTATCTGACTGTGGCCAGGAGACATCTACGGTGGCTTTACTGGAAGGGCATTCCTGGCTCTGGACATGGCTGTCCAAACCACTTCTCAGGAGGAAGTAGAGCCAGATGGCACTGCATAAATAAGGAATTACTTTGTATCATCAATCTAAAAAGTAAAAGTTTTAATTTTTGTTTTGTTCTGCTTTCCTTTCAGTTAGACAAAAAATCCCAAGTCCATGTAAGGTTAACCCCAATAAATTAGGCTGAAATTGTTTCCAGATCTAGTTGTTTGTTTGCATGTTCAGCTGCTGCTGCATGGACTGAAGAGAGCTTTTCCTTTATGATTTGGGCTGCATGACCTTGAAAATTAAAAACAATGGAATCATGTCCATCTCCTTTCCTATCCAAAGCTGATGACACATTATGGTGTTATTTAAAAAAAAAAAAAAAAAAAGACAGTCTGTTTCTGTGTGAGGAACTATATGCAGACTACAGTAGCAATCAGGAGGACCTTACAAAGCATTCTCTCATTTGGAAACAACACTAATCCTTAGTTTTAGTGGACATTGCATAGATTTATGGCTGAAACTTAGTGGATTCTGAGAGGGGCCTTACTGTTGGGGTGAGCATGTGGGGGTGATGCTGTGGAAGTGAAATGCTATTTCACTATCACAAGACAGTGATAGGCTGAGGAATGAATAATAACTAAAAATTGCAAAACCTTTGTTTTGTTTTCAGCTCAGTATGTAAAATCTAAAATAGTGAGTGGGGAAATGGATCAGCAAAGCACGTGTCTGTACTGAACTGCATTTCAGGACGAAACTAATTTGAACTTATTTTACTGGGGTTAGCACTAGCAAGTTTTTCTACTTAAGAAATTTTAAGGGTTTGTTTCCAGTGTTGTCCAAGCAAATTGTAAAGTATTGGGAAAGAGAGACCCACCCCTCCAAGGCCATAAATCAGTTCTCCAGCGACGGTATATTAAGCTATAACCTTGCCATGTTTAGTGTCACAGCAGAAGGAGCTGCAGAGGCACCGTTCCTTCCAGCTGTATCTGTGCTGGTGAATTAACCAAGTGAAAGTGAATCTGAACTTTGGTGATGCTAATGAGAGTGATCTTGCAAAGCATGGCCCTATCACCTTTCTCTCTGCTGCTGTCTCCTGAGAAGTTACCACCCTGTTTTAGAGGCGTATTATTTTTCCTTGGATTTCTTAATCTCTGCTGATGTAGTGGGAATAAATTATTGCTTTTTCAGTCACTTGGTTTGGGGTGGAGTTTCTTTACAAATTGAATAATGTGGTTTTTTCTCTGAATTTATTTTTTTTTTCTGTGTAAAGTGGCCCACCCTACAGTGCTCTTTCTGAGATAATTTTAAATCAAGCTTTCCCTGACTTCTGTGGGAACAGGATTGGGCCCTGGAAGGCTTACATTTCCTTGAGAAACCCGAGTTTGAAAAGAGCCACTACTAAGCTCTGAAAGAGTTAAGCAAATTCAAGGCTCTGTGAGCCAAAATTCACTTTTCAATGTGCTTGTTGTACTCAAATGTCAATCTATCTGAAAAGGAGAGTGTCCCAATTATTTAGATGGCCAAAAGAAACAGCTTCAATTCTTTATCACATAAATACACTTAAAAGCATGATTTAAAACAGATGAACAGAGAAGTGAATTAGTGTTTTGGTTCCTCAGCAGAGCCAAGTGTAGGCCTCCTTGGCACGGGCTGAGCCTGCTCTGAGCTTCAGTCCCGGAGCGGTACCGGGGCCTTTGAAGCCAGTGAATAGCCCTGGCAGCCGCTCCGCGCGGGGCTCTGCTCTCACGCCGGCCTCGCTCCCGACAACCCTCCTCCCTCTGTCCTGTCCTCATGCTTCTTAAAAGGCTCTGTGTGGAGATAAAAGCCTGGGAGCCAGCTGAGAGCAGGGCAGTAGCTGCTGCACCTTCCCTATAGCCAGCGTTCATTTGGGATGGCAAGCTCTGAAAGTTCCTTTCCAGCTAATTTGTTCATATAATTAAGTTAGCAAAATCATATGTTTTATTAATCTAATAAAATGCATTTCATGGTTTAGACTGTCTTTAATCCTTTGACCTTTGAAGTCACTCTTTATAGTCTTCAGATTGCAGTAATTTATTTTGGTTGTTTCTGTTGGGAAAACAGTTTAGCAATCTGCTTTCATTCCAGTTTTACATTTTTTTCCCTTAAAGGTAAATGGGATTAGTAAACATCTGCTTCTTTTGAATATTTACAAACTTCACAATCAAGATTTAACAATGCCAACAACATTAGTAGTTTAAATACTTATAAATATTCACAGACAAATAAATATAGCATTGAGACACACTGTGCAGGTGTTTCCAATTTCTAAGAGTTTAAGAGTTAGCTGTTAGAACAAGGCACATCTTTTATGCAACTCAAAATATATTTGGTGATACCCTACATGTGCCTTTCACATTTTAAGTACCTTAGTTAACCTACTCTCTCTACCTCCCAGGGCACTTTCAGGAGGAAAGCATTTGCTCAGTTGTATTAAATGCTACAGAGATTTCTGCATGTCAGTAGAATTTTAACTAAAACACACTAGGTTGCTAACTCTATGTGTAATTAAATATGTGGAGTTAGGCATGGCATGATGTGAGTTTATATTTGCCTGGCTTTTGACAGTGGTTTAGTCTGATGTTTAGAGCTGCAGGCCTGGGAAAACAGGAGTCAAGGGAAAAGTCTGGTGCTTGCTTAAATGTTTTCCAGCTCCTTAAGGCTACTGGATAATACTACTGCAGTTATTTCCAGTATTCATGTGTCCCACAGGTCAGTGTTAAACACAAGGGGATTTGCTCCTGATACCCTTCAAAGATTTTACTTTTAAAGCATTTTTTCTTTGCTAAGCCACTGCAAAATGTCTCTGTGCTGAGGCTGGCCTCAGAAGCAGCTCAGATGTGCTGTGTCCGAACCAGTGCGCTCACCTCAGTGTTTGCAGTTTTTATCAAAATCTAAATCCTAATTTAAGATGGGAGAAATACAAAACTGAACCACCCCAAGATGAATCAGGAATCAGTGAGGACTCAGCAGAGCAGTCATTTGGCCCGTGCTCTCCTGTCTTCACCAAGAGGTCCATCTCCTGCCAAAACAGGTGCCTTTGCTCTTTTTGGCCACACTTTGAGGTTAGGAGAGATCCCCAGGCCCCTCTGTAGACCTTCTTTTCTGTGTTCCCATTACTTCCCATGCAAGCATGGCAAGGAAACACTTCACCCTGAAATATTTTGCACTCACGTTCTGTACCCAGACAAGGTGCTATGTGTCGACAGGGTTATGTGCTGCAGAGAAAGAAAATTCATAAAAATGAATGCAGTTTCATGGGGTGGATCATTTCTCTGTGTGTGGAGCGGGAGGGGGGAAAAAAAAGTTATCTTCCTCTCTGAATTTTCAAAGTCTTTGTAAGACTTCAGGAATGAAATCCCTTTGCGTCTCACGTTTATTTACACTTCCAGGGCACAACCATGTCAGTCACAACCTTGATTTGTCTCTTTGCCTTACGACAAGTTCTGCTCTGGTTCATCCTTTATCACTTTTTCACAGTGCTTCCAGCAGTGGCTGCATATGGTCTTAGCCCTGAAATGTGTGCTTTTAACAACCAGTTCTTTAAGTTATAATAATAATAATGAAATCATGCTTAAGAGGCAAACATTGCTCTCTCACCCCATTCAGCCATCTGGCTTTGCTGGGCAGAATTGCTCCCAGCAAATTTGCCCTCTGACCAGGGTTAAGGCACAGGATCCATTTTGTCTTTCTTTCATGTTGTTTAAATTGAACAAGGCTTTTCCATAACACCCTCAAAGCCTAAAAAGCTTCCAAGGATGGCTGGGATGGTGGGGACAGTGCAAAAGCCCCTCGGTCAGGTGGAGGGGAGAGCCCGCGGGGGCTGCCTCGCTGATTCCTGAAGAAAAGCAGCAAAACCCATGTCCAGCTTTGCACCTGGACAAACAAGGTTTATCACAGTCTCCCCCACCTGCCTCTGAGTGCCAAAAGTCTGTCGCTGTTTACCTGGAAGTGACCCAGGAGCAGTGGCTAGACAGCTGCTTAGAGCTCAGACTTGTTCTTTAATCCTGTGTTTGCCGTTTTTGGGGTGTTTCCCAGGCAGCACTGAGACCACACGGAGCAGAGGTCAGAGCCCAGGGAGGGCAAACGGGGACGGGCTCTGCCCATAGGGAGAGGGAGATGAGGCCCTGACCATCCTCCCTTGAGGAAAGCCAGGAGCTGGGGCATCTGCTGTGCCATTCACAGCCCTGGGATGAGCTGGGAGGCTGCAAAAATAAACCCCCTTCTCCTGCATGACATTGCCTGGTGCCCTTCAACCAGTTTCATGTCTCAGACTTCTCAAAATGGTTCCTTGCCCTAGGCAAAAAGTACAATTTCCCACTGGAGTTAAAGGGCTGGGTTAAGTTTCACGTAGTTGAGTTGCAGGTCAGTTAGTCAAGGATTTTTTTGCATGCTATGGAAGGTACCATACCAGCCTTTCTGGGGCTTTATTCAGATCTCCAGTGCTTTAAAAGGAAACAAAGGGCTGCTTGCACTGAGAATGGAGAAATAAGGGGTTTATGTTAAAAAAAGTAATCAAGTTGTTCATGTAATAAAGGCACATAAGTCAAATGTGGCAGCACAGTGATGGTGTTTCTCATTAAAATCAATAAGATTTCCAAAAAAAGATGCTGTCTTGCAAGTACAAAAGTTGAACTCAGCAGCCATCTCTTAATTTCTTTACAGTGTTGTGTTGGGGTACTGCGCCTGGCTTGAAGTGAGATGCAGAGAGTATGAAAAGCTGATTTTGTAGACATACATATCTAAGCTAAAAAGGGTGAACACAATTTTTTTGTGGCAAAGCCAATGTAAAGAGAGAAAAAAATATGAATAGTTAGAAAACTAACACTTCCGATGTGAAATTGTTGTGTTTTGCCTTTTCAGTTGTCTACTTATCACACAAAAATAGCAACAATTTTAGCTCCCTTTCTGTTTTCTCAAGACAGCCTGCCCACAAATTTTCTAGAAAATGTGGTTACCAGCTGGTATGGCAGTTCACAGTACAATTTCTGTTTTGCTTCCAACAATCTGGCATCTCATATCTATATCAAGTCACAATTTACCAGGAAATATAAATATATAAAGATATATATATAAAATAAAAGCTCTAAATCACATTTCCATTTTTTGTTTTTAAACCATAAATCCAAAAAAGCCATGGAATTATGCCTAAATTTCAAGAGAATTACTGTAGAAGAATAAATAATTGATGTTGTGTTTTAACCTCGAGTAATGATTTTTAAGTGGACATGATCAAGAAAAGAAAAATTATTCCTGTGCATTTTAAAGCTAAATATTCAGATGCTTAAGCATCCCTGAAAGCTTTCACATTGTGCTTTGGGAACTTTCTGGTCCTTTATGAGATTTCTGTCTTTCTGTGTCTCAGCCTGACATAATTGGCCTCTGACCCTATCCTGGAGCAGTACTGCTGAGCTCTTTATAATGTGTTTGTTTGCAGTTTGACTCCTTATTTTGAACACCTCTGGCTCAAGGTTACCCTAATAGAAGCAGGGTGTCAACACTGGGATGGGGGAGGATGGAGTCTTCCACACCCCCTTGCAGGAGGATTTGAAATGCAGTTCTTAATGGCTTCCAGGTGTACCCTGATGTTGCACGTATTTGGCTGTAATCCTGTAGAGACTGGGTTTCTGCCTTGAAAATACAGCAGAAAACAAACTTTGAAGTAAGTTTAAATTGGTAAAAGTAAACTTAAAGTAAGTCAGCTCTTCTTGCATTGCAAGAAGGGGAAATGGTTTCAGCAGGCTTTCTCTATAAACTCTCTATTAGTGTTGGAAAAGTGTTAGTACCACTAACTATTCTGATTGAAAACTGAAGGCACACATTTCTCTCAGCTTGATATATTTTGCAGCAAGAAATACAACTTGAATGAATTCCTTAACAGCACTACAAGCATCTTCAGATACTCTGGCGTTGTTTTTCTTGGCGGCCTCACATTTTAAAAGCCTTAGGTTGCTTTCAAGGAGTCAATTAGAGTCTATAAAATTTGATTGTATAATGACTGTGGGCTCTATTCATAATATATGACCTCTGAGCTGCAGCGGTGTGCCTCTTGCATTTTACAAGCCAACAAAGATTTCCTGATTGCTCATGAACCCCACCTTTCCAGTGCACGAGGGGATTTTTCTCACCCCACGGTTATAAGCCCCCAAATGAATAGAGACTTATGAACTTGTGCTTTTTAGGGCAAGGAGGGTGGATGGCAAATAACATCGGATTTGCTTCAGATTCTCTTGAGTTCCTACACCAGGGCAGTAAGTGGGAGAGCTCTTGGGTAGATGTGAATTAGAAATAGGTGATGACTTCTCAATATGGTATTGCAGCTAACAAAAGATTGTCTAAACAGTGTAAACAGCTGTAAAATCGCACTATTGGACTGCACAGATTAACAGGAAAGACAAATTATCATCAAACTGCAAAATAATGTTGGCTGGAAGGAAGTGGGGTCACTAGCTGGGGTCTGCTTTGCCATTCAGGTGCTCTGTATGTGTTCCTTCCCTAAAGCTGCTACCTTTCCCTGGTCATAAGCTGCATCAGTGACTTACAGTTTGACACACATACTCTCCCATCCCTTTTGTCTCCTCTTTTTAAGACTATGACCACTAAGACAACATTTCCAAGAAACATCTTGTGTATCTTCTAATCCTCCACTGGTCAGGCGGACGTTATGTTCTTGCATTTATGTCTGTTTGCTGTAATCCTTGTCTCCTGTTCTTGCAGGATCAAAGTTTCATTCTTTCAGAGGATTGTGTGATGAACTACACTATCTTTGGAAAACAGCCCAATGGACACCAGGGTCCAGATCAGTGTGCTTTATTTGCTTTGCAGCACTGTGCTGGCAGAAAAGAGACAGAAACCTACCTCAGCCAGCCATTTACACTGATTCATGTCCCCAGAGTAATGTAGAAGAATCATAGTGTATTGATACATCCAGCCTGAGAATCGGCGCTGTGACCGACAGAGCTGGATGCTGCTGCAGGAGGCTGGAGGCAGCCTGGGTTGGTGGAGGAGGAGGGAAGGGGACCAGCCCTTTGGACTCCTGTCCCACCAAGCCTCAGTGCAGCACTGGCAGTGCTAATGGGTCAAGACAGGATCCTATCACTCTTCTGATGGCAAATCCAGACCCAAATAATACTGCTCAGTCGTTGAAGGGGGTGTAAGAGGCAAGCTCCTGCATTTACTTCTTGCATCTTCCTCTTGAGGCTGCCAAAGTCTGCCTGTCTGTCTGTTGCTGTCACACTCATAGCCCTGCTCTAGCTTGTCTCCGATTGGTGGTTTCTGTACCAGTACTGATGGATTAAGGAAGATTAAGAAAATTCACTCCAATGACAGGGTGAATTAGCCTCTGTAGTCATAAATGGAAGTTAGAAGCATCTGTATGTTGATGTTCTGATCAGATAGCTCTGCTGTTGGCATCACAGCTGGTGACAGCTCTTTTATTCATGAAGAATGGCAGTCAGGTGACATCAGAGAGAAGGGAAGAGGGCCACATAGCTAATGATGAGCGAAAGGGAAAGTTTTTGGCAGAGGCAGAGGTGTGAGTGCCACTGAAATGGGGGCTGGAGCACCCAACAGTCAAGGGAGGGAGATAACCCCAGTGCATAGCTTTACTGCTGGGTGATGAGCAGTCAGTTTCCCTCTCTACTTCCCCTGATTAAAAAATTGTGGCCAGCTCTTAAGGCTAAGTAGAACTGTCTGGGATTTTTATTCTCTTCCTATTTAGAGGCAACATCAGTCTTCCTTCTTTGTACTTCTCAATGGGAAAAAAAAAATCTGCTTGGTTTCCAATTGCAGCTTTTTATTATCACAGGCCAAGAAGAGGGGAAATGAAAAATCATCTTAATTAAAAAACACTAAAGTCTCATGAAACACATGCTTCTTGTTTTTGAAGTGCTTTGTCAGGAACTGTCCACAGCCATTATTTTTAATTAGCTTATCTTTTAAATTAAAAATGGGTTATTTGCATTTTTTTAATGGGGTTTTGCTTGATCATTCAGTTCCCCTGCATTTTCATGTTGGAAGAGGAGCAAGTTAGGCAAAAAAAAAGAATCCAGGCAATTTGATTAAAAATACATTGTATCCCTTCTCTCTCACTTTTTTTTACACAAATTATGTGAACTTATACAGTTCTCCTCCTCCAAAAGAGTCTCTAAGCATTATACAGACACTGGAAGAAGATAGAAAAAAAAAAAAATTAGGTCCTGTAAGAAATGTGGTAATTTAAAAAATAGCTTTTCTTTCAAATCATAATTAGAGGTCAAAAGGCGAGAATAGAAAAAAAAATCAAAAATTATTGAAATCACAAAAGTTTGAAAAGTTCTTGTTTTCACTTCAAGCTATATAATATAATGTCCCTTCTCAGAAACAAAATTGATGTTTCTTACCAAAAGATAGATATTAATGTCAATAATAAAAATTCTTTTCTAAAACAATAAGAAAAAAGGGGTTTGGTTTTCACTAAATTGTATTTTGTAGTAGTGTAATCTTCCCTTCTATTTCAAGAAGTTCCCTTAAATGGTTTGGTATTCAGAGGTGCTGAACACCAGAAAAACCCCACTGGCTTTGGCTTGGACCCCGTATGACAGCACCATGACAGACCAAACTCCCTGTGAATGCAGTGGGATAATGTCACTCCAGCCAACAAGGAAGAGCATCCACATTTACCCTGAGAAGTGTTGGTGAGCAGTGCATAACAGGTCTCCCAAGCTTTTGAAATGTGGAGGGGAGCAGTACTGTATTCAGGGGAAACATCCAGACCTCCCCAGGCCAGGGGAGGTTTCTGAGCTGGACTTTCCCCAGGACAACAGTTTCTACACCCTTATGCTTAAGGAAATGTACCTTTGAGACTCTTAACAACCACCAGGGATTATTAGTCACTGTTTACCTTGAGCTGGTGAGTACTTCTAGCTGTACACTGATCCTTGGAACAGAGGGCTTATCAAATTTTTCTTCCAAATTCTACATATTCGTTTATACTAAGTAAGAAAATATAAATTCCAAGTTACTGCAGTGTGTACTGAGGTCTGGCTTTAATACCAAAGTAAAACCATAAGGTAGAGGTAGATGAGACATTTGCAATAGCATTTATTTATGCTGTCTTGGCTTTCCTTTCCTCTTCAAAACAGTGCATGATCATGCCAACATCTCTTCATGGACCTGCATCCTTTCTGCCATATTTCCTTATAATTAATTCGTTGAAGTTTATTTTGTAATTCATCGTATCTTTGTGCTTCCTTTGCAATTAACTCTATTTAGGTTAAATTAAAATCCTCGCCTCTGGAAAAGAAGATAACCTTTCTCAAAACTATGATCCTTTAGTTAGGAATCTACAAGTGACGGAAAACACTTCTCAGATCCTGGTTATTTTAGTGTAGTAAAAAGTACTTAGGAATATAATGGAAATCACCGGGTGAAAAGAAGACATTGGTGAACAAATATATAACAAATGTTGTCAAATGTTAGGTTGCATGCCAGTAACCAAAGGCTGTGTCTTTCTGGTAGAGGTGGCAGAGCTGTGCATTGTCTCAAAGGGACTCTTAGACAAAATGCAAACTCCTTATTATGTTGTTTGGGTGAGAATTAAGTTTTTTTGGGGGGAGGGAGGAACTATACTTAAAGCAAGTATTTTATAGTTGTTTTAAGTGATAAAACAAATGCTCAAACAAGCTTTAGCTCCCTAATAGTCCTGAGCCAACCTTCCTGTTTCTTCCTCTTGCTGCCAACTTGCATCACGAGGTAAAATGTCATGAACTCACCATTCATTATTATTATTGTTTTTGGAGAGACAGGGACCGGAGTTGTGGTTGGAGGAGAAATACATTATTGGAATCACTTACAGTAAACCCCAAGGTTTGAATGTCATTTCACTTCCTAAACAGGAAGCGTCCTACGAAAAACAACAACAAAAGAAAACACAAGTGGAAGAGGTTCTCAACCCATCAGCTGAAACAGGGCCGTGCATAAAGCTAGACGTGGTTTCTACATGAGATTGCTTTTCAGCCTGAATTGTGGAGACCTATTTAAACTTCTTTTCAGCAGCTTTATAAGGATATCTCCTACTTAGCTATCAATGGAATATCAGCTGCATTCAGCAGCTCCTCACTTTTTCCTTCCTTGGCAATAAAACCCCTCCAGTCCTGAGCACATCTGATGACTTTCAACTCAATTTTCTAGCGTGAAGCTAATCAGTTCCTGCCTTTGCATCCTTCCTATATAACTCTTTGCAGCCATCTAACTATTTCTATTCAGGATTCTGGTAGTACTTTTGGCAATTACACTATTGATGATTTTTCAAATGGAGGGTCAGCCCATAATCTGACCAGCAACTTTACATCTTGTGGTGATCCAGATTCAATTCTAACCGACTGCTGGAATATTATGATTTGTAACTCAGAATGGATTAAGCCTACAGGGTTAGGCAAACATCCCAAAGATTCACATCTCATCTTGATGACTAAGAATAACCAGCTTCTGGCTCTTAAGGTTTTACATATGAACATCGCTGTGCGTTTGCATTAATGGCTATCACACCACAGGGGCCTGCTCATGTTTATCTTGGGAACTACCAGAAGCTGAACATTTAGTTTAAATTTGTTTAAATGTGACTCCTGTTGAAATCAGTGGCAAGCTGTGTGCACATATGTGAGCTAGAACTGTGCCCAAGGACTGCATTTCCACCAGTTTTTCATATCAAAACTTATGTCATAGAGAAATATCAGGTGATAGATCAGAAAATTGCACATACTAGTAATAAAAAATTCAGTAAGAACATATGTTTTCTGGGACTGTGCTGTGTAATCTGAGTGAGAGGAATATTACCATTTTGCTGGCAACTTGTGGCTCTGGTGAAAGGTTGCCTTCCAATTGCCACCAGTGGCCTAGTAAGTGTGCCAGTATGGAGGGCAGTTTTGTCCTTTTCACAACCCACAGCTCAAACCTGAGAAAATGGTTTAGTGGAAATACCTCTGTTTTTAAAATTATCAAAACTGTTTGGGCTTTAGCATCTAAGTTTCAGATTCAGTTTTTGCTACATTTTTATGTTGGGTTGACTCTCTTTTCGCTTCACCTTAATTTTTACATTTGCATTCCGTGGGTGAACAAGCTGCCAGTTACATTTGAAAAACAAATCCTTCTTAACAAGCTGAAAAGCAAAGTTCCTGAGAGTTTTACTGAAATCGTAGAGCTTCCAGAAGAAGGTTTATTAAACACAATTTTCGAGAGTGTGATAGAGTATTGGGACCAGCTGCACTGAAAACAGGTCATCCCATTTACCTTCTCCATTCCTGCATTTAGGGTTCAATTTTGCCTGCCCAGGAAGTTATTCTGTAAAATCCCATCCCTCCCTGTCATCACCACCAGTCCCTGCTGTGAGTCTTTTGAGAGGATTCTTGTGAATGCACCACTCGCTGTAATACTTGATGCACAATGTTTATCCTGTGTTTATTGTGCTCAGTTTCTCTGCGATGCAAAGGAATTTCCACATCTTGCCTCCTGTTTACAGAAACAATCACAGATCCTGCAAGCAAAAACATACAAGTGAATGTGTATATTTTTCCACTATATTGTTAGTAGCTGGAGGAAGTGGGAAGGTGTTTTGAATTTGCTCTAAATGCCTGTTTTACTTTTTCAATAAAAACATTATGCATGTGACTACCTTGACAGCAAAGGCACAAAAAGTCTTCACTTGGTTTGTGTATGAGTCTTGCAATTTCTTCTGTTCAGTCTTTCAAAATATTGAGAGCTCATTGCCCCAAAGATAAATAAGACATGTTGAGGCATGAAAATATTTTTAGCTTAGTTATTGCAGTATTGAAACTTCTCTGAATGAGGACCCATGCCATTACTTTGAATAAGATTACTGTTATTGTATGTATGTGTCACGGATGAACTCAGGATTGGCAATTAAATGGGCAGCAATAATGCTCTTCATCCCCTCCTCCTCTCAGCCAGGCAGGGGGAGGAGAGAGAGAATAATGAGAGAGACTTTCCAGATTGAAAACTAAACTAGACAGCTTTAATTAAATACTAATGATAAAAGAAAATATGTACAAATACATAAAGTATGTGCAGGAATGTGCAAAACCCCTATCACCTGCCCCCACCCCCAGCAGCTCCGCCGGCGCTCGCCTGGGCTGCGAGCAGTTCCGAAATGTCCCGGGGCGCTGCCAGGGGGGGCGGCAGAGCAGACAGGAGCTGAGGGTGGAGCTGGGAGGGTCAGGAACGCACAGGCCTAGGGATCAAAGGAGGTGGATAGATGGAGTCCTCCCCAGACACCAGCCATGGATGGAAGAGAAGGGAAAAGGAGAAGGGCTTGACTTCCATGATCCCTGCAATATTTATGGGGTAGAATACTTTGGCTGGCCAGTTTTGCCATCTGTCTAGTCCACTCCTCCCTACGGGAGGGTTGCAGATTTGACTCTTCTGCTCCTTTAGTGTCCAAAGTAGCAAATCCAACAAGTAGAGCAAAGTGTCCTTGGTCTCTCAGCAGTAACATAAACATTCAGGCCTTATTAGTCCACCAGCTGGAAAACTTGATGCTAATTTCAGCAAGTGTGCTGCTTAAAAGAGAGCTCACTGAAGAAAAAAAAAAATCAGTAAAAAGAAAATTGGCTTTATCCTGGCTCAAACCAGGACAGTATGAAAGCCTTCTTGGCCTTGAGTTGTCCCCAGATCTAGAAGTAAACACCTATGTGAAAATCCTGCTACAAACTCATCAGTCCAAGAGGTTGGCCTATCTTCTTTCACTTTAACTTTCATGTATTTATCTCACCTCTCATACTCAGGCATCAACATTTATCAACCCCTACCATTCTGTGATTCTCCCTCTGTGGAGTTAGCAGCTTTCATCTGGTGTGTCTGCAGTCTCCTTTTGTCTGGTTTGGGCTGTGCCTCTGCTTGCCTTTGTTGTTTTTGTTGGGGTTTTTGTGTTGTTTTTTTTTTTTTTAAACTGTGAAATATTGAGATAGAATGACTGAATTGAGACAGGAGTCTTTAAGAGCAAAACACAATAAAATATCTACGTTATGGGAAAGGGCTTGCAGGACCTGACAATGTATTAATCATAAAGGGGAAGGCTTGGAGAGATGCTTCTCCTTATTTACGGAGGTTTGCTCTCTAATAGCATTTAGAAGTTTGTTTTACCCTGTCTCGGCGAGAAGAAAAGGCAGCTTTAACAATTCTGTCTCCCTCAGCAGTGCATTTTAATTTTTGTTGCCTCCCTTTGGCATGCTGGTCAGAGGTCAGGCAGAGCAGGATTAGTTGACCTGTGTTGACAGAGTGGGTGATGGATGAGCGGAGCACAATGCACAGCCTGTTTGTACCAAAGCGGCAGCGCTGCACACGCAGCCTTACACCTGCACTGAGCTGCAGAGAGCATCTCCATCGTGG
This sequence comes from Hemiprocne comata, assembly GCA_020745705.1. Classification (NCBI taxonomy): domain Eukaryota; kingdom Metazoa; phylum Chordata; class Aves; order Apodiformes; family Apodidae; genus Hemiprocne; species Hemiprocne comata. The sequence goes on from CM036598.1 coordinate 15,594,542, forward strand.
AGGGAGAGCACCTCTGATCTTACTGGTTTGCTAAATCACAACTGGCTTTATAGAGACTTGCACGTTGAATTCCCTCACGTAGTCTTGCACTTGTTCCACAGAGTGAGAGACTACTAAGTAAGATGTTTGCTTTTTATTAACAGGATTTAGCAAACATAGAGGCTTAATGTTGTAAGGTCAGATGGTTCAAATTCAGAGTAATTACAGCAGATCACACTAAACAATGCTAAATCTGTACTAGGGAGCACATCTTGTGTAAAGAATTGGACTTTACACCCACCAAAGCTTCCAGCCTTGATTATTTCTCTCCTACTTACAATAATTTGCTTAATACTGATGACAATTTCTTCAGGGGTAGCAGAGGTAGCCCTGTGTATCCCCTTCTGTGACTGATGAGGTAAATACACCATCCTGCAGGTTATGTACACAGTTTCTTTTGAGCTGCACAAAATCAGTTTGATGCTTAAAATGGACCCTGAGGCATAGCGTCAAGTCTTGTGGAAACGCTTGTTTTGGAGAGCCTACATGACCACTAATCCATCTCCAGTTCAGACTTCTTTTCAAGTGGGTAGGCACTGGCTGAGCTGTCAGTCAGGACAGGCTGTTGGAAGGGGACCAGCACACACTCAGTTTCTCTTTCTCTTCCTCATTAGCAGTGAAAATCATCCATCATCACCGGGAGTGTGGAATCAGCGATGGCAGATCTTGTGGGAGTATCTGCATCCTGTGTGTGGCACAGCCAGCTTACACACTGAGTTGGAGGGTGCTTTGAGCTTGAGCCAGTAGAGGCATCTGGTGTAGATCTGCAAGATAACGCAGGTCCATTGGCCACAAATGTGTTTGGGCTTCACAGAGATTGCAGCCTTGATTTTATCCCATTAATGAGAGTCATAACCCTGAAAGATATGTCAGGCTGGGGTGGAGTCAGACCTGGCAGAACTCGATGCATCGAGCTAGCTGGGCTGATCTCAGTGGTTACAAGGCAGGGATTTGACACTGATGGCACAAAATTCAGTTTGGGAATCAATATTCCAATTAAAATTAAACAACCTAAGAAATTAAACCAGCTAACTTCACTTTACTGTGAGCTACAAGATTTGCCAGGATTCCCTAACTGAAGTAACAGGGTTTGTTTCTTTGCTTTTAATAGAGTTACTCGTATAATGTATCCAACAGTTTTACTGAGGCAGCCATTCATGATGCATTGAAGTGTATTCTTTGGAGAAGGTGAAGTAGCAGTGAGACCCACATGGATAGATTTAGGCTGGAATTGACTTTCTGAACACCATACCAAAATAACAGTGTGTAAAAATATTCTGCAATATGTCTTTATTCAGAGTAGGGCTGGGAAGTCAAGGCTGCTGTTGTCTGAGTGAGCCAGGAGAATTAGTTCAGCCAACATATGGATTCCTCCAAGAACTTTAGGAATGTTCAGAGATAAAGATTCTGCCATGCAAAGCTTGTAATCTGCTATGGACACCAGCAAGTAACTCAGGACCAGATTTAGGGATGCTTTCTCCTTAGTTGTATTAACTTCTGCTATGTCCCGTTTTCAATAGCCAGGATGTCAGATCATGTTCATAATGAATTTGACATCTCTGAGCTGCTAAATCACCATTAGAAATGAAACTCAAGGTTTTTAATCCAACCGCTGACAATACTTCCATTTGCCACCTCTTGGTAACTGAGATATCACCATGATTTTGCAAGTGTGAAAAATAGCAGCTGCTTTGTCACTACTAGTTAGATACTTAAAGAGAACAAGCAATAGATGGATTACTTTTTAAAAATACCATCTCTGCTTCGTTTGCCTGTTATTTTGTGTGAGAACATTGAATTAAATAAAAAGAGCATGCTGTTAGGAAACGGGAAAATAGTTGTGGTGGGATCTGTGAGTAGGGAATGCTGGCCTGGCTAGTAACTGGGAAAGAGCCATTTCCAAGCTCCAGCACAACTTACACAGCTACTTTTCCATGGCAAAGGAACTCTAATCAAAAGTTCCTCATGGGTGGTTCTCAAACTGTCTAATTTAGACAACCTTAGATATCAAATTTGAATGCAATTCAGATGATTAAAGTGAGTTTAAATTCAGGTGAATTAGCCTTGGTGTTGGTTTAGTTGCTTTTTCAGAGTGTTGATTATTTTTCAGGAGGGAAATACATGGGGGTTTAGGATGTGATTTTCAATCAGTTCTATTCGCCAAAGTTCTGGAAGAAATGTGTTGGGTTTTTTTTACATGTCATAGTGACACATTGGATTGGTGGCTCCTCTGGAGTCAATTAGCAGATGTGTCACAGCCTGCAAAGTTGGTCCTATAACTATAACACCTTTGTAGTAATTGATCTGTTGCTGTCAATGGATCATTAATGTGGCTTTAACAGTTTTCAGAAGAAGAAAAGAGATTTCCATTATTACTTTTGATCTTGTCCTGAAAACCTCATATGGCAAAGTGGCTCAGTGTGGCTTTGACCCACATAATCGTTGCCACCAGTGATAACACAGTCTTACCAGCATGGCTAAACTCATTTGGTACATATGATGATTGTGAAAGAAAGGTGATTCATATGAAGCTCCCATGCAAACCTTTTGTACCCCATTTGAAAGAGATGTTTTTAAAGGTTCCGTTTTCCACTTGACAACACGCGATCTGAAAGCCTAGACTACAGAGCCTGGGATGTATGTACAGGTAGGTGCACATGCAGCTGCACATTCAGTAACCTTAGGTGAAATCATAGCTTCACTCAAGCCAAAGTCAGAATTCAAATTGCCTTCATCTTTTGTATGAGGTAGTTAAAATCAAAGGCTATTTACTGAAACAGAAGCTTGACCTTAGACTGCTTCCCAGTATGAATGATAAGAAACAATGACGATAGTTCCACATCAGTGCACTTTATTAAAACTCATAGAGGCAGCCTTTAAGGCATGTTTAGGTTAAAACTGAATATGGATGCCAACTTGCCTTGATGCAAAAGTGGACATTATGTAAGTAGAAGTGGACAAAACTACCCATATTTAAAAAGGTCAAAGTGCTTAGTTTAATAATGACAATTTTCACTCCTCAAAGGTCTAATTTATTAACAGAAATGTAAAATAAAGTAAAAAAAAACAACAATCAATTTACTCAAGATTTGCCACAGTTTACCATAGACCCCATTTCTTCTTAATGGGAGTTCTGCCAGCCATTTTGTTGTTAAAAATTGTCTGTTTGTTTGCAACATGATTTTCTATAGGTTAACCTCTCTTTTACTAAAACCTGCAGTTGATCTTACCTGAAGGAAGGTGATTCATTACTTAGGGAGACACTAGGGGACAGAAGTTCCTGGAATAATTGGATGGGTTTTCCTGCTTCTCACAGTTGAGACTGGATAATGGCTATTTAGATCCTGTCATCTCTGTAGTAGCCAGCATAAATAATCTCTGTTTCCAAGAAAAAAAATACACATTACACTTCCAGTTCTAGAAAGCCCAATGTGCAAACTGTATGTTTTTAGAGGCAGAGCTTCCGTTGTACATATGTCATTGTGCTTATAGAAAACATTATTCCCTCTGACATTTGTAAGATATTGTCAATAGAACTCATGTCATCAGATCATCAGCTTCATTTGTTAGCTTCCCTGGCAGAAATAATGTATCCATCCAAATGCCAGAGACCACTCTCATAATAAAAATAATAATAATAACTGGCCATTCCTGTGGAAGTCCAGAGTATAAGGATCAGTTTTCAAAGGACTTCCTAAGTCAAAGCTGCTAAATCTGTGAATACACTGAATATCATGCATTCGTCACAGGGATGTTTTAGCAGCTTTTGATCCCACACAAAGTTCAAGAGAAAGAGCTTAATTCTGGAGGCCTCAGAGTGGATTTACTATGTTTCAGTTCTTGTCAGAACTTGCAACTTAGTGGCAGGAACTTTTTCATAAAATTAGCAGATTTTGATTCTCTTTGTAGTCCAAGGAGAGAAGGCAGCACTTCTGTACCACAGCTTATCTCACTTTAGGGTAAATGACTAAATTAGGTCAGATGAATAGTTCTCAAAAAGTGCCTTTTTCTCCACTGATGGTAAAGGAAGTCTAGACATTAAACTGAGATGTAGACACCTCCATTAGTCACATCTAAAAATAGGGGAGATGACGTTTACCCCATATTACTGGTCCCTAATGGCTGTGAGCTGGGCTTTTGCTGCCTTGAGGACAAGAAAATAGCCCCAAAGCACTGGGAGGAAATCCAGTCCATCTGAAACCCAGGTGGACTTCAGTCACAAGTCCAAAGAACTGGAATTTATTCTCCTACATGAAGACACTGATGAACCTCTGGGTCCTGTTCATGATTCTTCACATCTGTGATGGAGGTACTGTTTGGAAATCTAGGAATACTTTCCCCTTCCAATTATCACAGTAAATAGCTGTTATAATTATCACCTGTAATTTATTTGGCCTTTTTTGCCTCCAAGATTAAATAGCTGCTGTAGTTGCTGTGTTTACTGCATTTGCTGGTAACAGTTCTTTCTCCCACATGTTGGGCCCATCTGTATTGGAATTTTATTTTACCAGAGTAAGCGAGCAGAAACATTATTTACTCTTGTCAGATCCCATTTTCATTACATCTTTTCACTTCAGCCACCATGGATTTTATATCCACATTATACAAACAGTCTATCAAGTAATTTATCCCTTTCTTGAGTGATCAGGATCTCAGGAAAAAGTCAACACTGTTCTGACTCGTCCTTTTCAAACATAGGTTCTGAAATGGTTTCAGATAGAAATCAGTTTTTAGTAATGATATGCATTTCAATTCTTTTTTTTCTACATTATAAACACACATCTGCTCAAAAAGGAAACACATTAAATATCCCTCCTAGCATTAGACATATTGATTGAAAATTTGTTCTCAGTTGACTTGTCAGTAATCTTGAGAAATTTTCCAAAAACTGATAACATGAGTCCTTGTACTGATGAAATGAATTTCACATGGATAGATGTTTATGCTTTTAACATTAAGATAGCTGTAAGCTGTGCCTGGATAGACAAAGCTTATTTTTAATGGGGATTTTTATTCTCTTTGGCTATTTGAACTACCTGGGTATTGCCTATCTAGCCTATGCTGACTACCTGATGACACAGTGTTTGTCTGCAGTTGTTACATGGAAATGTTAGGAAAAGTTTTCAATATTAATCACAACAAAACTGTGAATTTATTTTTGTTCTTTGATGTAATCTACAAAATTGGGGCATGCCACACATCAGCAGCAACCTCTAATTCTAACCATAAGCTGGGTAAAATGAGAGTGAGCTGTTGCTTTCCTCAGGGTCCCCTCCTACTCCTCGGAAACTGAGTTCAAGCACTGATTGTACAGATGAATAGTTACGTAGCAAATGGTGATGCTTGTGAATAAGTGGGGTCATTTTGTCTAAAGTTGTGTGTAAGGATGGATGCACAAAGAGCTGGGGGGGGGTTCCTAGAACAGGAATGTAGCACCAGTCCACAGCTGTCTGCAGCCACAGCCTCCTGACTGTTTAGCTGACTGTGCTGGAACAGAGAGAGTCACCATTTAACTAACACTCCCGAGGTAGTTTCCAGAAAATGCTCCAGTAAACATGTGCAAATATATAGATATATCTAGGTTATGTACCAAACCCCCTGCTCCAAACCCACCATTGTGATGTTGAATGTATTCAGTGCCATTAGGTTTAGCAACATTTGGGGGTGTTTTTGGTTTTTTAGTGATAAAAGGAATTTGTTTCAAAGTGTGCTGTTGTGGTAGTGAGCTGCCAAATTAAAGCAGGAATTGATAAAGGGGTGCAAAATAAGGTTAAAAGGTGAAAGAGAGAATGAACAGGTACCAAAAATGCTTTTCAGCTTGGTATTTCTTTAATTTCACGTAAATTTCACTAAGTAAATACGCCTTAAAAGTGAATAAAATTTTATTTCACTTTAACAAGAGAATATAAAAGTTAAAAAGGTCACTGTAGTAATAGACTAATCTCAATTACCAGGGCAGCCGGTGAAACCCACAACTCCCACCTAATCTCATTCGGTGCACACGCAGTGCACCGTGTGATTTCCAACACGGCTAAATGAAATTATAAAGCAGTGTTAAATTTATTAATCATTTAATTAGCTAAATGTTCCTGCAACTACTCGTGAGATGAATGGCATGTCATTTTCTAATGCAATTTGCCTCTCAGCCAGGCAGGGTCAGGAGGGAAGCTACTGGCATCTTAAATGATCTTTTTTATATTGCACCTTCTATTAAGGGACAGTGTGATATCGCTGATTATATTTGAGTCTTGTACACAAGGCCAGGGAGTTTTCTTGTTATAATAACAGGTTATATTTAAACCAAAATAAAAATGCTAAGATCCGAGGGGTGAACAATTAACCCATCTGTGACTGTATTTCTCACTGTGGCTTTGCAACGCAAATCTTATTCATATTTAACAAGCCAGTGAACAGTGTGGGAAACTACACCAGCAGGTATTAAAGCAATGCTCAATCTAGTTTTATTTCTTTAAATTTATTCAGTTGTGAGGGAATTTGTGGACTGAAAACTCTTGCAATGCCAGATTAGTGTAAACCTTCTCGTTGGCTCAGAATTTATTTGCACTTTCCCTGCTATTGCACGAGAATCATGGCCTTTGCTGTTCTCTACATTCAACAATTGTTCATTTTTGGGAGTTGCTCAGCTGGGATGTTTGGAATATTTATGTGTACATGTCACACCAGGTTGATTCAATGAGGCCAAATGTCGGGTCCTACATTTCGGTCACAACAACCCCAGGCAACACTACAGGCTTGGAGAAGAGTGGCTGGAAAGCTGCCTGGCAGAAAAGGACCTTGGTCTATGGATTGACAGTCAGCTGAACATGAGCCAGCAAAGTGCCCAGCTGGCCAAGAAGGCCAATGGCATTCTGGCTTGTATCAGAAATGGTGTGACTAGCAGGACTAGGGAAGTGATCCTGCCTCTGTACTCGGCACTGGTGAGGCCCCACCTCGAGTATTGTGTTCAGTTTTGGACACCTCAATACAAAAAGGACATTGAGGTGATGGAGCAGGTCCAAAGAAGGGCAACAAAGCTAGTGAGGGGTTTGGAAAACATCCCCTATGAGGAATGACTGAGGGAGCTGGGGCTGTTTAGTCTGGGGAAGAGGAGGCTGAGGGGAGACCTTCTCACTCTTTACAGATACCTGAAAGGAGGTTGTAGTGAGAGTGGGGTTGGTCTCTTCTCACTGCTGGCTGATGACAGGACAAGAGGAAAGGGGCTCAAGTTGTGTCAGGGGACATTTAGATTGGATATCAGAAAAAACTTCTTTACAGAAAGGGTTGTTGGGCACTGGAACAGACTCCCCAGGGAGGTGGTTGAGTTACCATCCCCGAATGTGTTTAAAAGTCATCTGGATGTGGTGCCTGGGGATATGGTTTAGCAGTGGGTCATCAGTAATAGGGTTAGGATAAGGTTGGACTCGATGATCTTAAAGGTCTTTTCCAAACTGAACAATTCTGTGATTCTATGATAGGATTTTTTTTTTTTCCTGATGTTTTGTTCTATAATTACTTTTCCACTGCAAAAATTAGTGACAAGTAGGATTCAGCAAATCTGTTTGGATTGACACCAGGAGGTGAACTGTGCTGCTTGGAGTGAAATGTTAATCAGAAACCCTCCAGTGTATTGTGATTGTGTGAAGCTGTTAAAAACACATTGAAAACTAAGATCTTTTAAAGCACTTATTTGCTCAGGTTCATGATAGAATATACTACTACTTTTTATGTGTTAGAGGTTTACTTTCTGTTCCTGGGGCATGGTCTCTGTACAGTAAGCATCTAATGTGAACCCCAAGCCAATGAGAAGATGCATGCAGCTTTGTACATGCTGAGGCCAACATGCCAGCCATGTGTCAAAATATTTGTCTCTACCAAAATTAAATGACACAGCCAAAAATAAAGCACTAAAGCAGGAAGCAGTGGGAGATAATCTTAGCATAAGTTTTAAAAAAAGGCTGTCAGTTATTATTTATAGTACAGAAACCTGCATAGACCAGTTGGAAGCAGGGCCCCCCTGGATATGTACTTCATGTGCAGCTAATAAATAACTGTCCAAGACCCAGATTCAGACTACTTAATCAAGGCTTCTAAGATACAAGCTGTCACCTTTGGTGTTGTACACAAGCCCAGTGCAGTGGGTACCACCAAAGGGTCATTCAACTCAATTAACTTCTAGCTCAGCCTCTGAAGGTATAAGATAACTCCACTGGCAAAAGGAGGACAAGAGCAACCACATTTGCCTAAAGGTTCTTGTTTAGGTATCTGATGTTGGATGGCATGAGCCCTGATGTATGTTATTAGCCATTTTACATGGATGTGAGACAAACAAGTGAATCAGAAGGAACCAATGGGGGGTGGGAAAAAAAGTCTCATTTTTGGTGGAAGGTCTGATGTCATGTTGAAAGCAGCCCATGCGCGAGTTGTTTTAATTTCATTTTTTAATGTGAAGTCCTGTAGCACAGCCCAGCATATTTGGGAAAACTGTGAAACTTGAGTGAACTCTTACACTTTTCTGTGCACTCTATGTTTTTTCTGCTAGTTTTGCAGATAGTGATTTATTTGTGTGTTATTTGGAAGATGCAAAGTGCAGCCCTTTGCAGGGAGAGAGTGAAAGACCAAATGTTAAGGCATGACGTGGGCAGGAGAATGTGCTGGAAAACAGCTCTGCACAGCATTTCCCCTGCTACCTCACACCTGTTCTTCATTAGCACTAATGAATCCAGAAAATAAAACATTTTATACTAGTGAGTCATATTGTTCTCTCTTGGCTGTGACTTCACTGTGGATCAAATTAAGTCAAGAATATTTTTGCAAAAAGCTTTAATTTCTTTTCCTGGGACACTTTGTGTCTTGGGGTAGGTTACTTAGCACCTATGGGGTGTGGGATGAATTCCATTAACTTCATTCTCATTTACAAAACTTCTTCTGGTTTAAACTGGGAGATGTGAGGTTTCCTAGAGAGCTTGAATTCCCAGCCCACACACAATTTGTGTTTTTCAGTTCCCCATTTTTAAAGATGTATAATCTTACTTGGAAAATGTTGCGTATCTAAAACTCCAGTGCTTCTATAGCACCATAGGAACCCGGGGAAGAAATATAGCTTGTAAGCCAAAGTTGTTATTAACATTGTTATTTGGAAATTAGAAGTGCTGTCACATAGAAACAAGGAGATCTGGAATATGTGTAGGTTACTTTTTTTCCTTGTTTTTCTGGTTCTCTTACTTTAGGTCAACTACATTCTTGCTCACGTGTTTTTGGGCTGTCCATGGTAAACTTGAATCTATTTTTCTCCCAGCTTCACGCTAAAAAAGTCAGAAGTTTAGGAAGAAGGGCTCTGCAGATGTGGAGATCCAATTGAGGTGAGGTTTCTTATGGCCAGCATTTGATTCCCCAGAGTTGTTTCATGTCTGTATCCCCAGGCTATGTGTGTATGTGTAGCAGCATAGCTATGTACACACACAGCAGCTTTTCATTTTCATATCTTAGAAAGCACATCTGACCACGATCCTGTGCACATGGTGGTATGTGCATGATGTGTTATGCACTACATGTTTATCAGGAGTTTCATTGTATAGCTTTATTTTCTAAATATTTGGCAAAAAAAAAAAAAAAAAAGACCTCATTAGATACTTTGCTCATAGCAAAACACAAAGCAATATTCCTCTACTTGTCTGAGCTCAGTGCACATAAATCCAGGCTGCCGTGGCTTCCTACATTTGGTTTCCGTTCACATTTTTTAACATGTTAAGTATTTCTGGTTAACCAGTTAAAACGGTGAGATGAACATGATTGCTTTTAGATTGCAGCTATAACACCGAGTGAATTTTATAATAAGAAGCCTTTTTTCTTTTTTTTCTTTCTGACGAGCTGCCCTTGTGGCTGCCGGTCTGACTTTGAGGTCCTCATTATTGTGGGTTTAAATGAAGGATGTTCATTCAGGCAGGGCGGGGGAGGCCAATAGACATCGGTGCCGTTATCTGGTCCTTCTATCAGGCCAAGTGACAGGCTTCTCGGGGAAGAATGCAAAGCTCATGGTGGAGACCTCAGCCTGACACAGAAGGTGACTCCCCTGACTCTAACCTTGAAAGGAAAAAGTTCCCACTTTATTAAAATGAATTTCGAAAGGGCCGCTCTGACAGCTGCATAATTAAATATTGGAGTGTCAGCGATAATTTATTCTGCTCGCATTTGGTGGTCAGAGCCTGCTCACTGTAGGGTCAGCAAGCACAGTGACAGAGCCAAGGATACTGTGCATTACGGGGCCCTTTAGCCACGCGAGTGAAACGAGAGACCGTAATTTTTGTTTAAATAGAGAAAACAAAACAGCGAGGAGATGAGCTGGCTGGCAAGCGCTCTTAATGGCTGCCTGGTAAAAATTATTAGGTGTTGTGTTGAAACTTGTGCCACAACTGCTTTGCCTGGCAGTGCAGTGGGCTCCAGGCTGAGTGATTTTTTCCTGCATTGCCTCTTCTAGGAGCCAGCTTGCCTGATAGGGCCATTTTCTGCTTCCTACTCTGACGTGCATGTTAGGAATAAACCTGGCAACAGTCGGGATGATGTGCATCTTCACTCATAAGCATTTTTCTGTAAAGTTATGCAAATGGCCATGAATATGTATGAAACAAGGCAGAGGTATAAAGTGTAGGGGGGTTCAGATTGATCCTGTTAGCATTCGGAGTGAAATCCCAGCCATGAATATTCTTTTTAGAGGGCAGTGGCTGCTGGAAATCAACACGTAACAAGCGGTTTTCTCAAAACAAGTTTAAATAAAATGGCTGTGTGCCCTTATGCCCAGGCATAAAGCAAGAAAGGTCACACCAGGGAGCAGGGCTTTCGGCTGATGGGCATCTCCTTTGGAGGAGGTTGTTGGGAGAAGGCTGTCGCTTTTCACTCGTAGATTGCTGGTAATTGAAGCTGACATACCAAAAAAAATACCTGTTTTGCACACAGCAGTCTTTTAGCAAAAGCACATCGCTCACACAAACAAAATCGTTTGCAAAGACATTTTGTTTTTCTCTCTCTTGCCTCAGCTATGAAACACCTATTTTCCACATTTTCTTTGGAGCCTGCTTGAGTGGATGTGTTACTAGAGCTCAAGTTTACTAGTTTTCATCTTAATGTCATGTAGCTTTTAGCAGCTTTTACAGAAGGATTTGCTGAATTCATTCAGCACCTTCATAGTTCCTGAATGAAAAGTTGACCTTATTATGAAGGATGAATGCTGGTTTTGTGGCTCAAACACTGGATATGAACCCAGCATCCTCAGCTTATTTTTTTAAACCACCTTTAAAACCATGAACCAGATAGTCTTTCTGTGACTCAGTTCCTCATCTGTAAAATGGGAATAACAGTGCATTTCATGGGATTGCTGTGAGAGTAAATACTTCAGTGTTTATACTCAGGTTTTATCTTGCTGAGCATAAAAGAATATCCCTACTTGTGTTTCTGCTTTCTCGTTTGAAGAAAGACCATGAAAGCATCTTTGGCTGCTTGATGTCAAGATACAGACTCTTAAAATGACACTTGAGCATCTTTAATGTAATTCTTTTGGACTCTGGGCAGACATGTTTCCGTTGCTTAGATCTCCATAACCATCCATACCTCCTCTAGTTACGTTTGCTGTATGTTTGTAATGGGCAATGTTCCCTCTCCACATGGGAAGGATGTTTTGGTTGTATGACATTTTGCTGCTATTAAGTAGGCATGTTCAAATATGTTCTGAAGTGGTTTAGTGAAAATTTGATGGTCTGGTGTGGAGGGAGAGGGAGCGTTTAACATCCATATTTAGAAGTAGCTAACAAATACCCGTGCTGGCATGCAAGTACACATGTATAGTCATATGTCTGGTATTAGATTTCTGTTTTCTTTTTGGTTTGCATTTTTTTTTCTTTTTGCAAGCCTGGTTTGTCTGGAAATACCTAACTCTGCAGTAGTGGCTGCAGTGCAGACTTCAGTTACACAGAGGTGATTTTGTAAAAGCAGATCTGTTTTTTTGGGGGGGATTAATTACTTATGGGCAGAGGTTTGCACGGGTGCCTACGGCTGGAGCCAGTTACGGACAGGTGTCAAAGTGCCCAGCTGGCCCACCAGTAGGGGACTGGGGTGTAACTGGTCCCAGGGTGGGGAAGAGCTGCTGCAGGGATGAGAAGTCAGCCTGCGAGGCTTGACGCACACCCCAGGTATTTGTCATTGTCAGTCAAGTCAGGCAGGGGATAGGGCTGTGGTTTAAAAATTATAACCCAGCTTCATAAATCAGAATGCTACCACTGCAGTCAAACTTCCTTGGAAAGTCTTTGAATTTGGGTAGTGCATACTAATAAATTACCATCAGCACTGGCTAAATATGCCAGCTGAAGCAGCGCGGAGGACGCTCGCTCCGGCAGAGCTCCCTGAAGGATGTCTGAGCAGCTTCCATTGGCAGTGCTGAGTAGAGACTACAGTGTGGACTAAAACAAGCTGTCCCTCCAAAAAGAGAAAAATCAGAGTGATTACAAGTTGACCCAGTATTTTTTGGCTTTCAAGATAAACTTTATGGGCCTCATTATGCAGAAATTATTAGGCTGTGGTATGGATCCTAAGCCAGAGCGTGAACTCCTGGTGCCATTGGAGTCAGTGGCAAAGCTCCTGTCAGTTCATTAGGATGAGGATTTCATCCGAAGTTCACAATGGGATAACTAGTGTCCACTCAGTACTGGTAAAACACAAGTAAATCTGTCCTGCCTGTAGCTTGCAGACTTTTACAAACAGCTTAACAGGCTTGGCCGTAATTGTTTTTATTTTGCTTTGAGATATAAACCTTCAGCAGAAGAACTTTAAAATGAAAGGCTGTGATTACATTAGTACCATGCACACTGTTTTGAATGTGGGAAATTTCACCTAGGCCCATTGACCTTCAAAACAACAGGAGGAATGATATTAAAATCATGGTGTTAAATACTGTGACTGTGAATTAATATCCCAAACTCTTTTTCCGCATTACTGTTCTGAGCATTGTGTAGCACGCAGGCAGACTGCTCTGCTCACAGAATATCCCAGGGATTTCAATGGGACTCTGCATGTCAACAGTAATCTATCTTCATGCTACATGACTCAGGATCAGGTCATTAGTTTATACTTACAATTAAATATTCAGTTTGATTTTAGCTCTGTGAAATGAGAGCCGAATAGATGACACCTGATTTCAGAGAGCCTTGTATTTTTGCATGTCTCTCAAACACATGGACACACAGAAGTTGCTTTTGCTTTTCTGCCCCTGAAATGATTATATTTGGAATGTTGTTGAGGTTACAGTTTTCTTTAGATGTCTTGGATTATTTTCTAAATCCATTTCTAACCCCATTTCTCCATGGCACTTAAATAAATGAGAAAAAATGAAAAGAGTTTTAATTTCTAAGAGAAAATGCAAAATTATTTCCTAAGCGCCTCCTTTCATCCCCTCAGATTTCCTCAGAAAAAGAGTATGATGACATCCTGATAGCTATGAAACCATAAGAGCACTGATTTTTTCTTTGTAGGGAAATATGGTCTGAAATTACAGGTCTAATGCGTGGCAATTTTTAGCTGAATATCTGTGCCTGGTTTCCTAGTAAAGCAGAGTTTCTGTTGGACACACACAGACTGAACTGAGTAATTTCAATTTAATTGAATCTTTTATGTAGGCATTTTCCTTCTAGGGAACCTTGGCCAGTTATTCGTTTGTGAAACTTGCAATAAAATAGCAAGACAGATTGTCAGGGATGGAAGCAAAGGGGTAATATTGAAATTATGCTGACTTTGAAGACACTGCATTTGGTCTGTTCCTTGACTTTTTAAAAAGATACGTTCTGATGTTTAGTGTTTAAAGATCATTTGCAGAACTTCTGCAATTCTTTCTGTGACTACTTTTTTCTCTAAGAACATATTCTATGGATGCCTGATAGATAATTTATATCACACCCAGGTTACTGACAGGGGCATGAATACAAACCAGAATTTTGTTTCCTCACCTCCTTTGTCTAAATGTTTGGGGTGGCTTTTTGCCCTGTAAAGAAAGGTGTAGGCTACCTAAAATATCTTCAAATAATTGCAGTTTCTCTAACGAAAGAAAGGCAATCATAGCACTTATGTATTGGGGTCTCTAGCTGAAACAGTTTCTGAACAAATAAAGTCCCCGTTTTGTGAGACAAACCTTGGCTTTTTTTTACATCCTTTTGGGAGTTATTGCAGGGTTGAAATGTGGTGGGTTGAAAAGCAACACCAAAACTGTGGGATTGGGTGAGTACGTAAATCAAGAAAGATACTGGAGCTTAATTCAAAGGGATGTAGATTCTCTGCTGTGAAACTGGAAAGTTTCCATTCTTAAAGTTTTAAATATTATTTTAAATTGGCCTAATTTTAAAAGAAACCTTTAACAGAAAGTGTCTGCCAGCAGAAAATTACCATATTGAACTGAGGGAAGCACACAGTTCATCATCCCTTGCCCGACCCTGCTCTGTTTACTCTGTTGGGGTAGGAGAAGTGGCTGGCCAAGCTCTGCTAGGCAGAGTGTATTACCCTGTCAGGGAGAGGCCAGGCTACTCGGATTCACCCTGAACAAATTACATACCTCACTACATCTCCGAGCAAGGTAGCAGGGTTATAACTCAGTCTAAGCACCGTTCACTCTTCTATTACCTTCATAACCAAGGTCATACTAATCAACTCAATTACCAGTCCTCTTGGACATTTTCATAATGTTTTCTGCTAGTTGCTCTCCTGTGAAAATCTCCCGGTCTAAGCAAATTAATGCCATTTTTATAACTATCCAGATTTCAGGTACACTGATCATCTTTCAAAAGGCTGCTTCATGGCAACAAATACTAGCTTTAAATACCAGCCAAATGTTAGAACAACCCAGAAGTTAAGCTATATTCCTACCTTGACGTCTTGATTGTGAAAACAAGTTAAATCATACCTTAAAATAAAGGTACACGTGTCAGAAATCAAGAATAAACTATGTTAGTAAAACTTCCAAGACTCTGACTGCAGTTCACACGGAAAAGCTTATCAGGAAACCTGATCTTATGTGTCACTTAATTTTTGGAAAATCCTTTAAATGTCACGTGGTGTTTCAAATGCAAAAAGGTAATCTCAGACTACATTTTTCTAAATGTTTTCTAAATGTAAGCCTTTCTACCTTATATTTACATTTATCTGAATTTTATTCTCGGAACTTCTCCTTACACAGGATTCTAGTAAAAATATTAATGCCTAAGTGTTTAATTTGGAAATTCCTAATATTTGCAGAGCCACATCTTTTAAAGCCTCCACAAAGTATCTATGTATCATCAGGCAAAACCATCACAGGGCACTAATTTTTATTAATTAATCTTTCTTAAGGGCTAAATTGTTCCCTTAGGCAGATTTTCCCACCGGAGAAATTCATTTGGTCTCTCTTCAGGGCTTTAGTGTTCAGCGGAATAAACAAGGCACTTTTAATTCCTCCCAGTTCTCTGCAGGAGCCATCAAGACACTGCTCTGAAGTCTCACCCTTGCCTGGTTCTGTTGGGTACAGATACTTAATTTCACTTAGACCCAAGTCTCCTGTAACCCTCACAAGTGGCTAGAATTTCTGTACTGCAAAGAGTGGTCAGGCACTGGAACAGCTGCCCAGGGAGGTGGTTGAGTCACCGTTCATGGAGGTATTCAAGAAACATGTAGATGTTGCACTTCAGGGCATGCTCTAGTGGTTGAGGTTGTGGGGTTCTTTTCAGGGTGATTTTTGGTGGGGGTGTGCGTGGTTGTTTGGGGTATTTTTGGTGGTGTGTGTGTTGTTGGCTTTTGTGTTGTTGCTTTTGTTTTGGGTTTGTTTTTTTTTTGTTTTTTTGTTTCTTTTTTTTCTTTTGATGGTTGAACTCGGTGACCTCAGAGGTCCTTCCAACCATGACAATTCTGTGATTCTGTGTAAAAATGCTTTCACTTGACTTATTTTAAAATTAGCTCAGTGAATTTACAGGTGGTGTGTGTTATTCAAGACCAGGTTGGACAGGGCCCTGAGCAGCCTGATCTAGAGGGAAGCATCCCTGCCCATGCAGGGGGGGTTGGAACTAGGTGATCTCTAAGATCCCTTCCAACTCAAACCATTCTGTGATTCCCAGCCATGGCCTGTCTTGCTTTCCCCAGCTGAGAAGAACCTGTGATCCCCTGGACTCCCTTCATGCATCCTGGGGTAACAAAGAGGTAAATATGGACATGGCTGATGGCCCTGACCATGCCCGTAGTAAAGGTCTTATACACTCATAGAAAGGGTCTCATCCACCCTCGTTGGGCTAAACCCCTTTCTGTGTTAAGTGGTGTGGCCATTTTGTGCACTCTGAAAGTTCAAGGAAGCAAACTGACTTTGCTCTCCTTCAAAAGCTAGAAATGCACAACTGTAACTGAGATTTGTCACCTCTATAAAACACGACCTGTATCAAAAATTAAAGTGTTTAAAATTGGCATTTCTGAGCCCCTGGATGAAAGCAGCCCTTCTGCATAAGCATGACAAAACACATTATTTTCATAATAAGGGCAAGGTGAGAGACTGTCAGGCAGTTTGCATAACACCAGTAGCCTGGTTGAACATCCAGAAGAGTTTTAGCTGGTTGAAATATTAATATATGTGATGTCCCATGCACTGAACTATGAAGCCAAATGGTTCCTGAAATATTAAATTGATCTTGTACAGCTTTTGAAAACTGATCTGTATTTGTGCTGTTGCTGTTAGCATTTAGCAAAATGGCTGACTCCAGGAAAATGGAAAAAATTCTCTCTTGGAGAGCAGCATGGAACTAAAAGTATTGTTAGGAGGTGATTAAAAGATGAATCCATAGAGATGCTTGAATCAAGGCTCTTCTGCACATAGCTGGCTTTTAAGCACCTGGTTCTGGAGACATGAGGGTTTGCTGGATGCAGGGTTTGCTGTATGCATTACGTCAAGTTTTATATACTATAATAGTGTTAAAATCAAACTTGTTCAGAGGTAGAACTTGTAGGTGTGATAATCATATAGATAAAAACAGCGCTGCTGCAAACTCCTGATTTACTCTTTCACAAATTAGTAGTGTATTTGCCTTCCATTGTCCTTGATAAATGGTCTGTATGGTTTTTCTGCCTGACTTTTTTGTCTCTGTTCAGCAGTGTCCATGCTTTAATTCAAATGTGAACTTTCATTACTATCTGTGCCCCAAAGGACATGTTCACTGTTGTTAATAATGCAGAAGATCTTAATTTATGCTTCATCCAATGTGAAAATCGCAGCACTCTTGCCACTGAGAGCCCATTTCTGTCCCCTTATTCAAACTGCTGGTTGTTCTGTATTTTGTATTGCTAAGACTCTTCCAGCTTTTCTAAGTATTTTGATAAAGTTGACCAGAAGTCATTTTACTTTTATAGTCATTATACTGATGTATAATTCTCTTTTATCGATCAGTCCTCAATGTATGGCTATAATCATATTGAGTGCAATAAGCAGTATTACTAGGGATTTTGCTTCTTCATCCTGTTTTGTTTGAAGTCTCAACTGTAGGGCCAATTTTCACATTCCTTAAAGAAAGAATTGCTAAAATAAATTCAATCACAGAAGCTTTTAAAATTTGAAATCCCAGGAAGCTAATTAGCATTTCCTTTTAAGACTGCTTCCTGCTTTTTTATGTACATATAGATTTGGACCTTAGATGGGCCTGGCACATTTCCAACATCAAGATCAGGTGATTACTTTTTTTATATTTTTTTTTTTCCCCCAGCAGAACATCAATCTTGTGCAGACCATCATGGCAATTAGAAAAAAAAAAAAACACAAAACAGAACAAAAAAACCCAACCCAAAATACCAAAAAGCCTGAAAGCCTGTTGTTGTTGCCATCCCTCCTGCCTAGCACACAGTGACCACGTATTAACGTGGAACTTTAAAATTCATGGTTGTGGTATGTTATAAATAGTTGCTTCACACTCTGAGGATATAGCCATACCAAAAACACAGTGACATTGTGCAATGTCCCTATGTTTTCCAGCAACAAATGCAGCATTTGGAAATCAAATGCCTGTATACTTTTATAATCCATGCATGCTATCATGCACCAAGCTGCTCATTTGTTCATGGGCTCTGTGGTATGTATTTCAGTTGTGTAAGATGCTTGCCAGATAAAATGCTGCATACAACAGCTATGTGACAGAATCTAAATATTAGCAATATGACCTCTTGATAAATATCACTGCGCATTACAAATCCACTTTATAATCATAAAGAGGTGCCAAGTGAAAGAGATTTTGGTCATATAAAGAATGAGTGATCCATATGTTTCCTTTACAAATCTGTATATTCCAAGACTTAAATGGACCTTTAGTCTCAGACTCTGCTCTTTTATCACACACTCACAGCGTAAAGTCAGTTTGCACAGTTTTTTGCTTCCTTTAAGGTACGATCCACATTATGCTCTCCATCAAGCTTTTGCACCCATGTACACATTTTTATTTTTAAAGAAAGCATAGAGGCCTCTGAGATGATAAGCAGGGGGGATAAGGGAATAATGATGCAAGTTTTAATAAAGAAATCCTTCCCACAGGGGAGGAGGATAGAGGACTGTGGCTTTATTAAAAGGGAAAAAAAAAAAAAAGACTGCCAGCATCAAGAAAATAAATAAATTAAAGTTCAACATGTACACTCAAGATTCTTCCAAAAAAAGAAGTGTTTGCAGCCTTTGATGAAAATCTGGCTTTTGGTATTTTTTAAAGGGTCTTGGAGTAGAGAAAGGGAGGGATCCCCTGGAACTGCTCTGCGGGACAGGAAGGTAACACAGTGAGTTCCTGCATTGTATCACAGTCCAAAGCTTAAATAGGATAAACTTTTCAATATCCCCAACCAGGCAAAGGATCTATGCTAGATGGGATTCACAGTTATTTTTTAAGAGTATCTGTGACAGGATGCTGATAAATATCTGTATTATTAATGAGCCATGGTTCATGCTAGCCAGATCTTTGGTGATATTTTCACTTCATAGGTATTCAAGTACTGGTGGGAAAATAGCTGGTGATTGTCAGGTTTAGGTACACTTTCCATTTGCTCTGCCGTTCTAAATCATTAGTCAAATAGTATTTATAAACCTGTGCTCAGCAATTATGGTACTTTTCTTGAGATGAAACTTTCATCTGATACTCTCCTGACTCTGTGTTTTATCATTTCTCATTCTTGCTGAAGGCAGGTCAAAAGGACTCACTTGTGTGATATAAAACCTATACCATGGAGCTTACTAGTATCTCCAGATGTGAACGGTAGCCAGCTCAGAGAAAATTCCTGTGGTGGTTTCATATGCGTGGTGCTGTATAGTTAAATCATGTGTGGCTCCATTAGTGAAGAGGAATTCTTTTTCTCTTCAATAGCAAGGCTCAGTTACAGTAGCTGGGCTGGTATCAATGTCAGTAGCCAAGCTGGAGTACCTGCCGTAGGTGACTGATACTGATACTTCTTTTTCTGCCCTCACCCAAAGGAACAGGAAGTATCTCTAAAAAAGAGCAAGACACTGTGGCAGAGATTCAAGTGAATCCTGCTTAATTTTGTGCCAGAAAACTTACTTGTGTCATTGCAGTGGTGACTACGAGGCATGCTATGAGCAGGTAGAGCAGGAATGTTAGAGCATTAAAACGCAATTGTCCAGAATTTGTGGGAGAGGTGCCAGGACCTGGCATATTCCCCTCACAGTGCAGCAGCTGCCTTAAATTTGCCTCTCTTCTGCTATCCCAGAATAGATGTTTCATTCTGCTCTACCAGAACTGGAGAAACCTAACATATCTGTGCTTTGGTGATGGGCTTCACCAAACTTAGACCTGACTCAGGACATTATAGGAGACCAAAGAAATCCACATTTTAATATCTATTTATGTTCTTGTTCCCCTTCCCTTTTCCTTTTTATTTTCACTGTTAATGGATTTTCATGGTATTTTTCACATGAATTTAGGGAGCTATTAGCCATGAAAGGTTTTTAACCCCACGCTGAGGTTTTGATTGCTGCTGGCTGGTTTGTAACTGGTCACTTTGACTCTGTTTCCCTTGTTTTAAGATTGTCAAGGGGATCAAAAGTTTCTTTTGCAAAAGTGGAATTTATCTGTAGTGTATCTTCATGCCATGGGTGTAGTTCTGGGTAGAGCATTGTACAGGGGCTGTCTTCTAAGGCTGCTCATTGGGCAAGAGAAAAAAAGGGATGGGTTCTCAATGATATTTTTCACATGCAGTATCTGCCTTTGGTACTCCAGGCTATGTGGGGCCAATTGGATTGAACCCATCCACAACTGCTCTTTACCATGTATATGAGACTTTTAGGTGACACAATAATCTAAGTTATATATGAAGTGTTAGATTTCTGCTTAAATCTGGTTGACTCACAGCAGCAGAGTCCCTTTTTACTCTTCACTTGCTTCAATGAGGGGAGTCACTGCGGTCATATGCAAATCTTGCCATAATTACCCACGACTTTCTCACCTCCACACTGGTTGGCTGCACTAGAGCTTCCACTTCAGGTCTGCTAGGAAACTTCACCCATGAGCTTATCCTTTCCCCAGAAGTCTGTCCTTTGCTCTCCAAAATTAAGACTGATGCTAAGTTAGCTCTGGAGCAGCTCTAAGCCCTGGCTTGGTCTGACAGCACAAAATCTTTACTTTGTAAACTACAGCCCAACCCAGCTTGTTTTCTGGAGCTGATCCATTTATTTTCAATAATGCAATTGTAGAGAAACTCAGGTTGTTTTCCACCAGGACAACAGTGTATCTCTACCCAAAGAGAAAGAGTTAATTTGTGATGGGGCAACCTTTATGTCTTGATGGAGGGGTGAGTGTGTGAGGTTTGTCAGACCAGGAATATGTCTGCAAATAGACATTCCTGATGGGTAATAAAGGCACTTAAATGTACACTCACCCAAACTGGACACCATAAGTCAAAAGTTATGCTGTTTTAATGAGACCTTTGTAATTAGGTTGTTCATTTGCTGGGCGAAATTGTCATTAGCAGAGGAAGGTTTTATTAATTCACCTTTTTATCTAAAGAATATAATGAATCACTAACATTCTTATAGATACAGACCATGATTATTTCTGCTTCCTGCCTTGCAAACATCTTGTTTCAAATTAGGTTTATCTGCTGTCTAAAACTAAATACAATTAATAGATGTATAATAAAATCTTTTAATTGTCTTAGCATATGTTGCTTTTATTAGGTGAGAATAATTGCATTCATGGGATCACCTACAAAGTCCTTTAGAATATAAAATTGAAATGGCTTCACACTGAGTGCACAAGTCCTTCTGAGCCGTGCCATTTTCCCCTTCAGTGCCTCTTGTCCCCCTTTCGCTGTAAAGTTCACATTGAAGTGTGACAAGAGACACTTGACAACTGACACATGCTGGATCTTATCAGCAGTGAGTGCAGTCATGGGCCCTGACTGAAGAGCGATTGTCATTTCTACACCATTTATTCCTCTCCTAGCCTCATTGCTTGCTTCCTTTCTGAGGAAATTTTCCCTGTTAAAGTACTGTACTTGTCGTTCTTTTTTGGTGCGTGTCTCTGGGATTTTTTACTTTTTTTTCCCCCCCCTTACGAAAGGATTTTGTTATGCATTCATCCCATAGGCAAGCCTGTAACAGACTTCCTCTAACCTCTTAGTGTCAGGACTGCTCTAAGCTGATTCAGGCTAATAAAAGCAACCCAACAAAGCTTTGATGGTGTCATTACATCTTCCTTAAATCCCCTTCCTTGCTAACATCCAATAATTCTATTACCTCTAATCAATTCACAAGCTATTTTATTTTAAAGGAAGAGAAATCAACTTCAAACCACTCCAGTGCAGTTTGCCCAGCATTCACAGAAGGTGATGATGTTCCTGCCATGGCTTCAATTGACTCTTTAAGTGAGTTCTGGGCTGTTGAGCAGTCTGATCTTTTATAAGCTTTGGCAGCCCAAGCCAACAACAGCAGAAATGGCCCATTGTTGCCTCCTGGAAGTTTCTTCACTTGTACAGGCCACTCTGTGTCATTTCTGTAGTGTAGATAGCATAAGCAGTTGATAATTTTAGAGTACTGAGGATAAGGCATCAACTTCCTACAGGAGGTCCTAAATGCAGGAGTTTGCCAAGTCTATTTTAATTTCGTTGTTCCTATTCTGCGTTGTATTGGAGGTCCCTTATTTTCCCTTTTTTTAACAGGGATGTCGCTGCTATTGTTTTAACTTGCTGGAGCTTTCACGCGTGCTCAATCCCACCGGGGTGATTTTTGGATATTGTAATTAATACTGCAGAGCTGTCTGAGCAAGCTCTGAGGCTATGTTCACACATCGCTGTCTGACGGGGGTTGTGTCTGCCAAAAAGCTCAGTGCCCCTGGCTCACGTCAAGCTGCACGTCACGATCGCTCTGACAGAACTGCTGCCACCACTGCCCTAACATAGTTCTTGCAAAGGAAGCCTGGTGTCTTCAGCAGCTTAACTAATAGGTCTCTGCTACGTCAGTCTTTACCTGAATCAAGTCTGGAGTGATGGGGTGAGCAGCTCAGACAGTGTAGGGTGGTAACTGCTGGCAGACAGGTAATGATGAGCACCAAGATGTGGGACAGAGGTGCCAGCATCTCTACCTGACAAGCAGCCAGTAAAGGACTTCTGAACGTGCTCTACATGATCAAAATTGGCTCCCCAAAGCAATTTCAGTCAGACCATCTATCCATGGAAATTTACTCTTCCTAGCATGGCAATTATTCCTGGTTACACAGCAGTGGGAAATGTAAGTCTACCTTAGACATCAAGATGCCTCAGGAGCTTGACAGTGAGCAAATGGATGACACCCAGGCCCTTACCCCAAAGAAACTAGGGTGTAGTGAGGAGAATACCCTGTCTCTAACTGGCTTCTGAGAAGAGTCTTCATATTCATACCGAGCTAAATTTTATCTGGCTCAAGGGTCTGTCTTATTTCTAATAGACTTTTTAAAAGTTTGTTGCTATTGTCACTTTTCCTAATGTAAATATACATCATTTCATCATACATTGGTTTCCTCCTTTATCTCTTCTGCTCTATGCAAGGCAGAGGGGCATGCATCCTGTTGTCTCCCATGCTCTTGTAGTTGTTAGTTTCATAATAAGTTGAATTTAAGCTCTGAACTGGGGAGGAATTCATTGCAGTCCTCACGCTGGTAAGCATTTACTCATGCAGAGCCACTGGGATGACTCAGTGAAGTGTGGGTGGCCAACCAACACAAGTCAGGATTGCCTGTGCTCTGTAGCCAACTTTGCCATTTTGCCATTTTTTTGCCAACGAGCCATTTTGCTCGTTAAGCAGTGGCCTGGACTGTTTCAAAATACGAGGGCTTTGTTTTCTACCCTGCATGTTCGTATTATAAGAATAATGCATGTAAAATCTGTCAATCAGCTCTAAATTACAGAAGCTTTTCCTACCATGGTTTGGCGATGTTGCGTGTAATTTCAGTTGTCACAAGCAATACACCTTGTACAACAGGATTTCATCACTTTCAATTGCCAAGAGAGATTTCTAAGTATGCGTGACATGTAAATGACACCGGTGTCACTGCGCGTAAGCCTGTGGTTATGCTGGTGTCTTTTCCCACGTGTGCTACCTCCAAACCTGCACAGCACAGAAGTTCACAGCTTGCTTAAGCGCCAGCAGGCCCCGGCTTGGGGATGGCCATGCATCCCCAGATGCCTGGATGGCATCTTTCCTGGCCAAGCTGGGCCCTGGCTCATGTGGGTGATCCTCATGTGTGCCACAAGCGTTTGTCCCACTCAGGACATGTAACTTGTTTCTACATGCAGCTTTCTTGTGGACAGGCAGAGCAGTGATGGGCTCCCTGACCATGGTGAAACTGGATGGTTTCTCTTCAGGGGCAGGTGGTGGTGGGGCGCTGGGTACAGCCCATGGGAGCCCATGGTGGCAGTGTCACCAGCAGATATTCCTTCTCCGGTGCTGAGTGAGAGGCCAGGAATGGCAAGCGGAATAATTGATTCTGATTGAAGTGAAATTAAAATGTAGAACCTGGAGAGTAGTGGTGATACACAACACTGTAGCTGAACTATAGGTTTTAATAATGTATTTGAACTCCTGCAATGATGGAAGAAATGCACCAACTTCTGTTATCCTAAAAAAGAGAGGGAGCTTTGCATGGAGGTGCTTGTACCAAAATGCAAAGTTACCATTTATTTTTCTGGTCATCTCAGGAAACAAGAAAGATTTAAATGTGTTTTTAGTGCATATGAATGACTATTCTGTTAATTTTTCTGGCCATGAGAGTCTAAGTTCAGTTTTCCACAATACCTTTTTTTTTAACTCCTCCAGTACACCAGCACGTAAAAAGTACTTAGAAAAGGTACTTAAAGTACCTTTAAGGTACCTTTGCTTAAGGTAAATAGCAATTTGTAGTCTGTTGAATTAAGCTCTTTGTAGCAGCATCCCTGGACTTTTTTAAAATTTTCATTTATGACCTGAGTAATGACAAGAATTCTGCCCTACAATTTCAACAGCATTCAAGGAGAGAAGAGGTAGGCAATTTGCAGGTTAACATGTTCCTTAGGTCTGTGTACTAATTGTTTAGTTAGAGATAATTTACTTAAGCAGACAAAGATCACACAAGAATGGTTTTTGTTAGTAAAGTGTTTATAGATCAGTCATAGTTTGGTTACTGTAAGTCTCTCCTCCTATTAAATATATTTCTGATCAAATATTAATTAGGGTTTCACACAAGTGGACAATGCTGTGGAACTTCACTCTGTCACAATGTTCAGCATCATAGGTTATACTTGAATATTTTTTCTACTGCATCACTTCTTTGTTTAAGGTCCACTCTAAGCAAATTCCATCTTCTTTGCATTTTGGTATAGATTTTCTGTTTATTGACTCAAAGTGTTGGAGTTTGTTTTCTTTAAAATAAGTTTCTAAATAGCTTTTCCAGTATCCAGACATTTTAAATAAACCCCAGCTTCTGCATTTCATAGATCAATGTTAGAGAAATGCAAATCCTGAATCAATTTCTGGAGTGAGACTTTGTGGGTTCATAAAATCAGAGAGAGGAAAGTTAGAAAGAATACAAACAGAAAGGAGGGTGGAGAGGGAAGCTAGACAAAGTGAATCAGTTAATCTGTTAAATCAGCCATGGGATCAGAATCTGGAGCTTCCCATAATCTACAGACAACAAGGGTTTTTCTCACCTTTGCCTCGCTGAGGTCGACACCAGGTATAGATTAGAAAGAAAACAATTTTGATTTAAAAATCCTACCCTGCAGGATGAGGTTGATTTAAATCACCATGGTAATTCTTAAATCAATTTGATTTCCAGATTCTCTGTGTTATGGTATCAGGGAATCTGAAACAAAGAAGTGGTTGGTTCAGGGTGGATGAACTGGAAGGGAAGGAAATATAAACAAAGGAATGAACGGGAAGAGAAAAAGGTTGAAGATCAGGAGGAAACACTTATAAGAAATTATTCTGTATTGGGTTGTAAGTGGGTTGATAATTTATTTTATTCCTGCCACAATGAAACTGCTTAAAGGGAGGAGTTATTAACTCTTCTTGATCATTATACCAAATGGGGAATTTGGAATGCAGACAGCTGGGAAAACAGAGGTTTTGAGGGAGCAGCTGACTTAATCTTTTATTAGTACTATCTGCACCTGATGTAATTGCCATCTCCATTCTGGAATAGCAAGTAATGGCTTTGCAGAAGCAGGGAATATAAAATAGTTAGCCTTCTGAGTGGTGATGTCTAAATACATGTCGCACAAGCGGCAGTGGTGGCTTTGTTTGCTATGGAACAGTCTGAAGAGGATGTTGCACAGACTAACACTGACAGTGCTGCAGCAACTTTGTGTTTAAAGGGTCAGGTGTGACACTGTCACAGGACTTAGTCCTACAACTGTTCTGGTTGGTCACCAGTAAAGCCAGAAGTAAAAATTGTCACTGTTTTGGGAAAGGTTGAGGACAGCTTTCAGTAAAGCAGGATAAAACCCTGTGCCCATCATCAGCCTCCTGCTCTGCACTATTTCTTTGCAAAATGCTGGAAAACTTCATCTGAGACACACATCTAAGCATTAATCAGGCCAAACCCACCAATTCAAGTGATACTCCATTTTGTCCAGACTGTACACTGTAGCAGGAAGCCATATTATTTATGCGTTAATTCTTCTTCTCCTTCCTGTATATTTTTGTCTTTCCACTTTCTGATTGGTACATGTTGAAGACATCTGTGCACAAAGAGCCTTTTCCTCTGGTGCCCTTCCTGCCCACATATTACAGTTGAGCCCAAGTGACACGACAAGCGGTTGCTGGAGAAGTTACTGAGATAGAAACAGAGAGACACTGCCTTTGTTATCTAGACATGAAGGAGGAAATGGAGAGTGGGGAGGGGTGTAGATTTTTATTAACTTGCAGTGGGAATGGATTTGAGCTGCAACAGCAGTGGAAAGGTATATATTAGCCTTTAAGTGTCTCACTTAGCTTTGTGCGTTCATGTGAGTTCCCTCTTACGGCGTGCAATTTCTTTCAGAGATTTCCAGAATTCCCTCATCAAAGGACTCCTGAAAAGCAGCAGAGCTAATACCATCTTAGCAGAGAAAATTACAAATTACTAATTTAAATGCTTCTTAGAATCACTTTCCTTTTGTTTTGTGTAATTTCCACACTTAAAAAATCAAACTTCCAGTTAAATGTTTATACAGTAATTCAGTCGGCTTAAGCCATCTGCTAGCATGGCATCTGCAGAGCTGGTTTGATGCATACTCAGTATTGTTTCCTTCACACATCTTGTAGCCTTGTATTTTGGTTGCAAAAGGAAGATTTTATTTCTTTTTCCAACACAAAAGAAGTGCTGTTTATATCCCTGGATCTAATTGCCTGCTTTATTTCCAAAATCTACTTCAAATCAACTTCTTATGCCTCTAGAAGCCTTATCCTGATTGACATTTACTTTTCAAGACCTGTACTCAGTCTTATCTTGCTCTTTTATTATACTTGCCTTTATATCTGTATTCAAAAAATTCCTTATCACTTGTGAAGAGTATAGGTGGGCTTGGAGCATTAGTATTCATACTTGCATGTTAACAACTGTTATAACATGTACCAGAGGGAAAATATTATTTCTTGTAAATGCTCAATAATTACAGTCTTTATTGCATCAAAATCTGTGTTTTGACAGATAGTGGAAAGCTTTCAAAGCTTGTGTGGGATGGATGACAGATAGCTGCAGGTGGAAAATATTTTTTTAGGTATTGGTTTTTCTGTCACTGATACTGTAAATATTCTTCCAAAATAACATTAACCTTCCTCACCAATACTGTAAATATTCTTCCAAAATAACATTAACCTTCCAAACAGGGTTGGAAGTGTTCAATGATAATATGTGTATTAGCAAAAGATACCTGGGAAATAATTCTTAATGATTCCATCTAATTAATCTGTGGTTGGGACATTAATGTCTCTTTTCATTAAGTTGGGAAGTATGAAAGACTAGAAAATTACTGCTGTGCTGGATTTAGTGCTTTAGATATAATTTGAATGGATGTGCTAAATTCTTGGTCATAACTTGCACTAACACCTAGTGCAAGAAAAATTAAAAGGAAAGCTTTTCTGCTATTGCAGTGTACAAGAATACTTGGATGCTTTTAAGCCATTTGTAGTATATGCCTACGTGAGCGGATTGTTTTCTACATCTGACAACACATTCCGCAATTATTTTCAGCACATGATATCTTAGTTTGTGTAAACAGCAGCACAGAAAATGAAGTTGGATGAACTTCTCCCCCTCCTTTTTTTTTTTTTTTTTTAGTCTGCTCTCTCATTGGATAGACATTTGCATTTGCAATTAGGTTGCATTAACCAGTTATAATGCTGAAAATGAGGTCATGACAAGTCTGAGAAAGTTCATCTGAACTTGCAGTTCTTTTGTTTGGAGTGTAGATGTTCTGATCAAGTTTGTGCCATAGTCAACTGGACCTAACAACATGATTTGTGCTGAAAGCCTAGCTCGTGTTTTAAGAGTTTAACGAGCACAATAGCAATGCTGCCACCTCATTTGGACACATCCTGGGTTTTGTCAGTTTCAAGTATCTCTCAAGTATTAAGATACCTCTAAAACCTAATAGGATTTTAGGTTTTTAATGACTTTAAGAGTAATCCAGTTGTTTTTATTTCATCTTGAACCACTATGTTTGTAATGTTGGATCTATTGAAGTCAATGGCTAGGTCTCCACTCTCTTCAATGGGATCAGGACTGCAAACCTTGAGAGAAGAGGCAGCTGGATGTAAGATTTCTGTCAACTGCCTTTAATGTTGTATCTAAAGTGAGAAGGCCACTTCTCTTACTTCAAGGCTGTGGGGATGCTAAAGTGTACTTGACAGATGTCTTGCCGATGTTTCGAGCTGATTGCTGAGAAGTAGCTCTCAGCAGCCCTCTCACAGACTGATAGTGAATGCAAGCTGGGCTTGAGCATCATCCCATTCAGAATGATTAAACAAGGCAGAGACAAACTATCTGGCATCAAGTGCTGCCACCTTTTATTAGCCCCTTATATCACGCAGAAGGCCAGAAGGCACCAGCCAGATATGTGGGCAGATATAAGTGGTTCAGTTTCCACCTATGCTTAACTGGTAATACTGCTGAAAAACAAATTAACTGTGTCTGGCTCCTGCAAGGGTTCAAATCTGACCCTTTATCCTTTTTTTTCATGATGAGATGGACCATCCCAAACTTTAGACTAAAGTGTCATTTCAGATGATCAGTAACTTTCTAAAGAAAGACTCTTTTCCAAGAAAATGTCCAAAGAGCTGAGACAAATGGGTTAGTTTTGTACCTGAATCGTTTCATAGATGGGACTCCCTATGGAATGCCATTCCTTGAGAAGTCAGCAGGGGTCACTTAAGTTCATTATTTTGCAGCAAATTCACTTTTGGAGTTGTCAGAAAGTAAAAGCTAAAAATCCTCCAGGTATGTATTGTTTACACCACTGAGTAATTTTTCCTTCCACAATATAAGTAGGCTGAAAAAAGTGATCAAAAGTATGTAAGGAGAGTTAGATTGTGCAGCTCCAGTACTGTATTTGGACAGAACATAAATATATTTCACATGTTGCCAACTTAAATAGGTTTTGCCACTTAAGAGAACATTGCACTTTAATAGAAATTTATTGTCAAAAAAGTATTATCCTAGAAATATATGGCATTGTGGCAAAACAGGGGATAGGGATCTTGTTACAGACTATAATTTTTACTTGTATGAAGCAAACAGAAAAATACTGAGATAGAGTCAACTGTTGTATGCACATCCCCTTTCCTTCCTGCAGCTACCCCAGCAGTGCAGGAGATGCTGTGCTCAGCTCCCTCTGCCCTGGAGTTTGCATGGGTCTGTCTTAAATGTCCCCTCAGGAAAGCTTTGGCTTCATTTTTGTAAAGGACTACAAGTCCAAATATTGCAAGAGCTAAATGTTCAACATTGATTGCTTCTTGAAGGTCTATTTAAGGAGATAATTTTAAAGGAAGGTCTATGAAACCCTTGTGTGCTCTAGCTGAAATCCTGGGATTTCCTATTTGTTTGTTTTGTATTTCAAATTTTTTCATGTAGGACAAGCAATGTATTGAAATTCCAGTGGGTTTTGCTTGTTTTCCCACTTTTCAAGATGGGTTCATCAGAAACCATCTTGCACATCAGCCAGAGGAGTAGCCCAAAGAAAAACTGCCTTTCATCTTTGTGGTGAGAATGATGATACCTTGTTTGTAAGAAGAAAATAATGCTATTGTCAAGAAAAAATGTGGACATCCAAAGGTGAGGTAAGAAGGACCTCAAAGTGGTTTTGAAGCATTGAGTGGCATGTGTGTGTTTGGAAAGGGAGTTCCTTTAATCCTGAGTTCATACCCGCTAT
The DNA here is from genome assembly GCA_020745705.1 of Hemiprocne comata. Classification (NCBI taxonomy): domain Eukaryota; kingdom Metazoa; phylum Chordata; class Aves; order Apodiformes; family Apodidae; genus Hemiprocne; species Hemiprocne comata. The sequence continues at coordinate 15,624,464 of CM036598.1, forward strand.
AAAGAATGGCAGTGTTTTATAAATGTCATACAAAAAGAACAGAATTGCATGGGTTTCCACTGGCATGATCTAGATGACCTCTGCATCTATCTATTATGTATCCTAATATTTATTATTTTTTTTTAATCTACCTGCCTAACTTGATCAGGACACGTGCATTGGCAGTGCAGGTTCATGCTTTTTGGGTACTGTCAGGACACCAAGCTGAGCTGCAAGGCTCTTAAGGGCTCCCATTTCTCTGCCTCCTCTTCCCTTCCATTACAATTTTTGTGGCTAATTTGAGTGAGAGCTTCAAGAAAAAGCAGCTAATGGTTCTTGCAGCTTAGACTGCCCTTTGCCAAAGTAGTTTAAGAGGTGCATGTCTTAGTATAACAATGTTGGCACCGTTTGTACTGCAGCAGAGAACTCTATCCAAGGAGCCCAGCTGAAGCTGGAAGGAGGTGCTGCAGACAAATGAAGAAGGCAGCATAAAGCCTCTAATCTTTCCAGAGATAAAGCATTGAGGGCATTGCATAGAGCTAATCAGGGACACATAAATTATTGGCATAGCAGATGTAAAAAAGAGCACTGCACAGAGGAGAAAGTAAAGTTCAGCTGAACGTAGGTCTGGCCAGATGTATAAACATATTGCTAAGCTGATAGAAATAGGAGCAATGGGTAAGTGGTTTTCAGCAAAATGTAGGATGCTGCAGTACTGCCATTCCTCACCTCACCTCTACCATGGAACTTACACCTGACTTTCTTTGCTCCCTTTTTTCCACTACTGATTAAGCTGGGTAGGAAGGTTCTCTTTTTACAGTCCTTTTTCTTTGTCACTTGGTTTGTTGTGGCAGCTTGTTCATTGTGTGGTTGTCTTAAAAGAGCAAAGGCAACTGAAAGCACTGAGATGCAAAGGCACTTCATAGTCTGATGAGGTCAAGAAGTATCATTAGCTCAATGCACAAAACTGTTCTTAAACATGAATATGATTTGTGTGTGAGGATCTCTGTGAGCAATATGAAACCATTGCATGGAAGGCAGCTATACGAGCTGTAGGCTCAGACACTTTTTGAGTGTTCAGTTGATATTTTAAGTGACCAGTTTTTATATACACACACACACACACACACACGTAAATATCCACGTACACACTTGTATAATTTCAGTGTTTGGTAGCATTAGAGAAAGATAAACTACAGCTGGGCAGTTTCAGTTACTGCATCTGTAGAATTACTGTTGGACATGTACTGATTTCCTAATAATAGTCAAAGTGATCATTCAACCTACATTTAGCTAGCCTGGATTTAAAATGCAAAACAGCAACATACTTCATGCAAATGTCAACTCTGCCTATGTTCTAGGGTGCATGTCCAGAGGAGGAAACAATAAGTTTATTCTTCTCCCCAATTAGACTTTTGTGAAAGGCTCAGTTATGTCTCCAACTATCACATTGAACACGCACTAAAGCAGCACATTAATGTGCCTTTTAATGCTTCTTAGGAGTAGATCAAAAGAAATGTCAGGTGCACTTTACATTCCTGCCGTGATGTGTCTGAGGCTGTTAGCGCGTCACCTCAGCAAGGGCCACTGTTCCCAGCCTGCCGCGCTCCGCCGGGACGCTTCTGAAACGCTCTGGGGTTTGCCACGGCACCGCTGCACCTCGTGTCTTGGCTCCACAGGTTGCCAAAGCTGGTAGAGTTGTGCTGCTGCCACTGAGAGCAGATTTTGGCCTTTGCTCTTTGATGGGAGAAAAGAATTGTTGAAATCAATCCTGGAGAAAATGACTTAAAACTCAACATGCTGGAAAATGGAGCTTAATTAATGGGAGCAAACTCGCAAGCCTCCACTGTAAACTGTTATTATTTTGTTTGCTTGCTTGAGGAATATGTCAGAGTGGCATTTACCTTTCTTAGTACAAGCTTGGCTGTTCTACCCATCATTTAGTTTTACGTGATTAGCAGGTGGATTTGTGGCTCTGTCACTCTAAACACAGGGTGTGTAAAATGTGGAAGAGACAACTTACCTTAGCAAGGGCAGCATTGTAATTTCCCTGTTCCCGCGTTGCTTGGCTCCGTAACGGTGTGGTGATTGGTGTGGTGCATTGCCAGCACGTGGCTCCCATCAGAGCCTGGGGCTAGGATTGGCCAAAAGGCTGCAGGGGGCATTTAGTATGTGAGATGCAATCAGGGTATATTCTGGGCACCCACTGCTATACCAGACACTGTGAAAATGGAGTTGAGCCACTGAGGTTTGCAAAGCTGAGTGGGTGCACATTAAAATGGAAGACGAACAGCAAAGAGAAGGCACGTGGTCTCACATATAGGATCAAAACTACAAAGCATGGGGCCAAGGGGAAGGAAAAGAGGAGAAAAAATAGAGGACAGAAGGAAGAAGAAAGGAAATAGAAATGCTCCAGTGTGCAGGACAATCAGGATGAGGACAAGAAGCTGGAATTAATGCAAAAGTGGGGAAGCAGTGAGAAGGGTTCAAGTTTTGTTACAAAGTTCATTTCTATATGTTTTCCTCTTTCAAATGGATGCATTGAATAAATAGCTTTCATTTCCCATGAGGCAGAGGTGAATAATAAGTACCTCATCTGGGGATGCCGATCTCCCCAACATCAGTCATCTGCTTGCAGCCTTGCACTCTGGCAGTGCTTTGGCTGAGCAAATTAGCCTGAAGTGTTGTGCCCTTGGCTGGCAAATCCTTTCAACCCGGTTGAACGGACAAAATGAATACCCAGATTGTTCCTACGTCTGTTATTCTCTCGTGTTTATCTGGCTGAGCTGTCAGTCAGGCCATTATAACTGTGGTGCACACTCAAATGACTTGTCCACTCACAAAAGCAGGGTCTGTTGATGATAAGCTAAACAAAACTGGAGAGCGACTGTTGACAGAGTTGGGGGGATCTTGCAAATGTCTCAGGTAAAAGCAGAGATAGAATTTGGGAAGGTACAGAAAGAGCTTTTCTTACGCATGCATAGTTTTAAAGGGTTCGCTGGGATTTGTCGGCAAACGATAAATGGGCATTTATAATGAATTAGGTTCCTCTCTACTTTAAACAAATTAAGCGGCACGCAGAAGATTTCTGAAACTTGAATGTAAGGGTATATTGCACTTACTAGAATTAATTAGCCTGAAAAGACATGATTTACTTGCAGGGGCTTTGCCAAGGCAGAGCAGAGCTGCGATCTGCCATGTGCCGTCCCCTCGGTGGCGCGGGCGGGAGGAGCGGTGAGCACCCACAGTGCATCGGGTGGGCTCTGAAGGGCTCGCTGGGCAGACTGACCAAACCTGCCCACTGGGCTCTGGACACAGTTAACCCTGGGTTTTAATTACCCCGCTGCAGGTTTGCAGGTCCTGTGTGGGTTTGAATGTGCCAGGTACTTGTCCCTTCCCAGGCAGGGAGGATGTTTGCACAAGGGGCGATCATCAGTTTTTCTCATAAAAGCAGTTGGGCTTCTTAAATATCCAGCAAAGCAGTGAATGACACAGGCGAAGTGCTATATGAAGATTCATTTCCTGACTTTTAATTTTTCCACTAGGACCCTGAGTTAGAAGTAGGACTTGGAGCCACTCTTGAAACTAATTTGATTATGTGACATTAAATAATGCAGTGCCTATCTGCTGAGTGTGAATATAGCCAAAGCCTTCCTGGTCCTTTAGCCTCATGTTTGTGATCATAATTAACAAGCTTAAAGTTTATAGATTGTGAATGTGAAAGCAATCTCACATGTTTGATCAGTGCTGAGCCATATAACAGAAAGAGTCTCCTCCACCTCCTTCCCAGGCAGAGAAACTCATTCAGTGCTGGATTGTCAGGAGAGTTTTCTCCTGCATTCCAACATCCTACTTTCTGCAGTGGAAAGAGAAAAGACAAGACTGAGTAAGGCTGCAATGGTTTAAATCCTCATAAGTGTCATGAAGAAGCAGAAGGAAGAAGGAGGTCCTGTGCCTGTCTGAGGGTTTGTTGTGATGCACCGTTAGTGGGGACATGCTGCTGAGAGTGTGGCACAGTGTGGCAACATCTCTCTTATCAGCAGCTGCTGCCTTCAAAATCCCAACCCCAGTAGCTTTGTTGGCTGTGATGATAACTGTAATGGATGGTAGAGCTATTTTTCATCAAATGCTTGTTAGTCAATTTATTAGATTCCTAATATACTAATGCACTCATTTGGCAGGCGTCTCAGCGAACGAGACTTGCAGTGGAGTCTACTCATTCAAAGTCACGGTAACTCGCAGGTTGCTGATTTCTCATCAGCACTCAGAAGATAATTTGCAAATGTGCCGTTTATCATTATGCGCTTTGTAGAAGCAGATCTCATGAATGGGATAAACAGATAAGACTCTAATAATGAACATTTCCTTTCCGAATAGCATTACCAGCTTCTAGAGTATTATGTTTTATATACGTTGCACATACTGCAGCAAATGTGCATCTGAGTTTGCATGTGCTAGTAAAGTAGCTGGTGACATCGTTTTTTAAGGGTGGCTAATGCACTTATTGATCCCTCTATTGAGGGACAGAGAGTTGGAGTAGATGAGGCATTGTCTACCTGAAGTAATAAGACTTGTAATAGTTTAAGAAGCAATGGGCGTGTGTGGACTTTTTCACCATAAAAAGCCACAACTAACCTTCCAGCTCTCCTTTTCTCACTGGAAACATAAGCACCTGTGAAAAGCCACTGGTAAAGCCAACAAAAGGATTATTCAGAGGCTGGATGGTAAGGATTATATGGCAGAAGTTGCTGAAGGAGCGCTTTTCTTCCACACCAAAGACTCTGACCTGTCCTGCTGTTTGCCACTGCATTTGACTTTGCATCAGTGACTGCTTTTTATTCCCTTGATCACTTTTTACTGGGAAGAAGTCTAAAGTAGCAGTAGCCAGACAATCAGCCTGCAGATGTGATTCCTGTCTCCTCTTGTGACATTCAGGGTAGAAGCACTGCATACAAATTGTTGCTACTTATTTTTGCTTCTGCAGGTGTGATTTTTATTAAATGAAAGGTGTAACAAGAAGCCCAGCATAGGAAGGAGCCCTTTTGCCAAATAGCTCTGTGTGTTTAGCTCTGCCACTGCTCTCCAGCAGAGCTGGGAAACCATGCAAAGATATTGATAATTGATTCCGTTTTATATAAGTTAAAAACTAGCTTTTCCCTCCTAGTGTGAAGGTAATGGGTTTTGTCTGTAGAAAGATAATAATCCTATGAACCATTTCTACACCCTCTATTAAAGAATAGTACAGCTTGCACTTGAACATAATGCCCGTGTCAGCTCAGCTTTTGAAACATTCATCTTAAAAGAGTCTTCAAGGACTGGAAAGAGATCTTTCTGAGACACCAAACTAAGTTCGAGGAACTTAAAGAGTTAGGAAGATCCTGTCAATTAATGTGTTTATTTGTATACATCTACACTGGAAAAAACATCTTCAGACATGAAAGCTGTTTTCTTTCAATTAAAAACTTTCATTGCATTTAGTTTCCATAGATAATGCAGAGGGAATTCCCCCCACCCCTTACCATACTGGGGGATAAATCCATCTCTTTTTTATTCTTACTGTTTTCCTCATAGGAATCTTCATTTATTACAGGAACAAAAAAAGAGGGAAGAGAGCTAAATGGAAGCCTTGCCTCCAGATTTGTATGCAGGAAGTGACTTGATTTATAATCTTACGTAATTTCATTTTTGTTCACACTCCTTCAGTTGAAAGGTTCCCACAAACAGTGTTACTGCACCGAAGGGAAGAGATGGGGAAATTTATCAAGCTATTTATCAAATTATTTTCACAGTCTCCCAAAGTCACAAGCATGCTAGAAAAGCAACACAAAGAGTACGTTCAAAGAGAGGAGCATGTCTGAGTGAGCAGCCGGACCCAGCACAGCCAAGGAGCAAAGATGTGAGCAAAGACATGGACCGCTCTTGGCTGAGATGGCATCTACCCTCAAACCCAGTCCTGGCACTGGTGGTATAGGATCCTTACTTGATGGATTAAGGGCTGAGAAAATGAAATGGAAAACATCATTAAGCAGAAGGAGAGGTCAGAACAAAGGGGATAGACTTCCCCCCGCTCTGAGCCTCTGATGATGTTTCCAAATGGAGGTGGTGTTGAATCTCAGTGGTGCACATCCTCGGGCAGGGAGGGGATCACGTCCTGAGATGGGACTCCACGCTGTGCAGAAAGCAGCGTTGGAGAATGCATCCTTGGTGGTGGGTCTTGGCAGACAGTGTTGACAAAGCAGGGGAAAAAAATCAACAAAAAAGCAACTGAGATTGAAGGAACCAGTCTAGTAAGAAATCTTTAATTTCTACTGAGCTTTTAAGGATTTGAGAGGGTTGATTTTTTTTTTTTAACAAACCAGTTCAAGTACATGCCTTCAGATTATAAAAGTACCTGAAATTGCCTAGAATATCAGCATGCATAGCTTGTTAGTATTTACATATATTTACATAGGAAAACAAGAGAAAGATCTACAGTTATTTACAGTCTACATAGGAAAAGAGAAAGGCAGCATAATTGTATTTCCTAAAATACAGTAGTTGAATAGTCAGCACATGCATATTAAGATATATTTGCATGATAGAACGCAAATGTTTTAAGACATACCTTTTAACTCCCTATGCTAAAGTATAGCATAATAAGGGTAAATTTTTTTTGTGTTTTGTTTCTAGTCTATTTGCATCAAGTGCTTTAAAATGTTCACTAACACAGCGGCAGCATTATTTACCCTGGCAATTAAAGCAACAGTACACACGATAATTTCCTACTAACTAGCAACAAGCTGCTGGTGAATGAAATATCTATTGTTTCTCATTATCCATCGACCAACATACAGGGATCTCTCCTTGTAAAGGCAGTGCCTAAGCTATCACCATTAATTATAGAAGTAATATAAATGAGACTCTACAGTATGTACTAAATGAAATATTAACAAGGCCAGTGTCTTTGAGCCTGAAAGATGCACTAACAGGGCACGCTTTACAGCAGGCTATCTATGAAAATCACACATACATAATACAGGAGTGCCTGGCTTACAGCTCTAAGCCTAGACTTTAGAGGCCTGTTTGCTAGATCTGTATTATTGCAAAATACATTCCCTTAATTAGTTTCTGGAAGACAGTGTTCGTAGTTAATTTCTTACCATGATATGTCCCCATCATAACACCCTGTGGTTTTTCAATGCATTGTATTACTGAAATGTGTGTCTGTGTGTGTGTGTGCATGTGTGTGTGTGTATCAACAGATGAAAAAACAGTCTTCATCTTTAAAATCTAAACAAACAGCTTGTTAAATATTTGTCCCAAAAGGTCACTTGCTTAAAAAGCATTGTGTTGTGTGTGTGTGGGGGTTTCACTTGTATCTAAAATAAAAGTCAGTCTAAAAACTTATCTGTGCAATGGAGGAGGAATCCAAATGTCAGTATTGTGATGACATTCTTTGCAACACTGCATATGAAAAAGTCTAAATTTTGACTAGTAATAGTATTAAAAAGCTATATAAATATATACAGAATATACAGTACCGTATGTATACATACATTTATATAAAGTATATATATAATTAAAGTTAGGTACAGCAGAAACATAAAACATTTCAAGTCAGTGTTAAGTTAATAACAGAAGTGATTTCAAAAAATTCTCATCTACGTATGCCCAAACACCAGACAGCCCTATTCTGATTATTTAGTTGCAGCAGCATATCTAGCCTGTCTTTTTGGCAGGGTATGTTTATTGTCAACAGTCAGCCCAACTCTTCAAATTACCCTTGCCCAGAAGAACCTGCCCTCAGCAGGTGGAATATGTGTTTCAGGAGGCCTTCCAATATCCTCCCATAGGACTTCTATTTCTGACAGTGGCTTACAAGTCATGATAGGACTCATGTTTATGTAAATGGATATTGTAAAATCTCAGAAAGTGAGTGACAAAGATGTGCAGGCATGATCAGCTCCTTACTGTGCTGCTGTGATGTCCAAGGACTTTCTCTTAGTGCTCTCTGCTCCTCTCTCCACAGGCCAGTGTTGGCACATAGGGCAGGGTGGACAGCAACATAATATGATCAACCTGATTACACCCTTACCCCTTTACACTCTGAAGATTGAAAATTTTCCTCAGGGATTTTTCCTAAACCCAGAAATGAGCAGGAGCGTGCACTATTGCACCACTGCTTCATACTGGCCTGAAAGAAGATAAAGAGAAGCAATACTGGAGAGTAGCAATTTGCATGCAGTGTTCAAAACTGCCACTTCAGTGGAGCAATGATGACTTAAAAGTGTAAATCGGGTGTGAACAGGAGTTCAGCAGGCAGGAGAAGAAAATGCAGCAGTGATCTGCCTGGAAATGTGATGTAAAAAGGCCACGGTGAGCAGCCTGTGGGGCGTGCTGCCTCTCCTGCTGTTGAGCAAGGTAAAGCCATATGCTTCATTAAAGTTTTTGAAGCTTAAGATGGCTCTGTGTCAAGCTTGAAACGATTTTATTTTTTTTTCAGAAGCTGATTGTGGACTTGAATAAGATACTTGGAAAAGGAAGGAATAAAATGCTGGCTGTGGGCCCCGCTCCTTTCCAGGTGCTGCAGTGAGAACAGTGGGGGGTCCCACAGATGTAGGTGCCTGGTGCTATCTTAAACCTTGTACAGCTTTATCTGGCAAATAGCATACTGGACCCATGGGATGTATGGTCCCTTCTGGAGGACAGCTGTAGAGCATGTGGGATATCCTAAGGTGGCTCAGATGTTGTAAGACACATGTTAGGCACTTGAATCCCCATCCCGGTATGCCATGGTGGCTCTTTCTAGCATATGCAAAGGGTAGGAGAGATGAACCCATGGATCAGCCTTTCAGGGGCTGGTTCCCTCTAGCATATCCACTCCTGAAAAACTCAGTGGTATTTTGACTAATAAAGTTTTACCAAGTTCTCTGTGAATTGGGAAAAAAAAGAAACAGAGCATGAGTGAGCAAGGGAAGAGGCTGGGTTAGGCTCTGGTGTAGCAGACAGCTTCACAGGTTAAAGAATTGAATTTGTACAACAGAGAAAAATATGCATGATTTTTAAAAGTAACTACATTTTTGTCAGCTATTTTGCCAGCCTTGTTCTACATCTTCTAAGCATTTTAAGAATGGTTTATAATATAACACTTTATACTTACATAGCGTGCTTTTCAACAGTAAGTGTGAAAGCACGCCAGAAATCTGAACCAGTCCTCACAACACCCCTGTGAGGTGGGTAAATAATAGTACTTTCCCCATTTTACAGATGGGAAAAGTGAGGTACATGGAGTTGAAGTGACTTGTCCAAGTTCACTCGGGAAGTAGAAGTTGAAAAGAGAAAACCAACCCAGTTCTCCCAACTTGACGTCCTGTATTGTATTGGGTTTTTCCCTGTGTTACGATTGCAGACAATCTGTTTGACACTGGATGTTGGAAGTTTTCAAGCACTGTCATTGCCATAATTGAGAACATATGGGTGTTGCATAACACAAACAACATGGTGCATTATCAAAATACATTTATTACAATGGACACATTTTGCAAAGTTAAAACCCAGAATGTAAGTTAAATATAGCTGCATATACTGAATAGTTGAAATAATCGCTAGGTCTTAATGCCTCAGCAGTTGAAAACAAATCCTCTTTCGTGAACTACTGCAGTTTCCTTACTCAAAGAACATAGCACACTGATCTTCTATAATGTATGTAAAGAATACTGTAAATGTGTAAAGGTCTTAAGGACACTAAGAAAAGTTACAGCTTGAAACCAACTATGCTTTGCAAGTAGAGAAGCTGATGGAGTTTTGAGTCTTTGTAGTTGGGAATTAATTGAAAAAGGAATACACTAGAGGAAAAAAAGCAGACCTTATAGATTTTGGTTTATCCGTTGTATTATCTTCTAAGAGATGCTTTGCTGGTTTAAATGTGGTGATGGGGGGAAAGGGAGGTGGTTGAGAATCTCTGGTTTAGATGTGGGTCAGCGAGACCTTTGAAAAGACTGTAATTACAGAGTCAGCTCAGGTCACGTTTTCCTGCTGGCAACTGGGTGGAGATGGGACCTGAAGTCAGCTGAGCCTGATTTGTTTCTGAGATCATATTTGGCAGCTCCAAAGTTTTATTTTTTTAGCTGAAGATATGATTTCAGTTTATCATACTCACTCAAACCAGCAAAGACAGGTCTCAATTTCATATTTCCTTGCTGAAAAAGTAATCAGGGAATCCTATTTTCTTACAGGAGTCTAATACATATTCTCAGTGTTACCCATAAGATAACTGTGCACCTGGGATTGCTCTGAGTAAGAGGACTGCAGCAGGAACTGAACACTTCTTCTGTCATCTCACATGTGAGAGTAAAACTTGTTCCCTGCATTGTATGAAAAGTCACTATCCCTTTGAGTTACCCCGGTAGGAAATGGAGCAGAGTAACCCCTGGCATTGAGAAGTAGCTCCCTCACCTACAGCTGATACCATCCAACAACTTTAAGGCTGCTCCTAAAAGCACTTCAGGTACTGGGGAAACCTGAAGGTTGAATAAGGACATGAAGGTTTTAGACTTGCTAATGTTTTTCAGAAGAGGTCATCATGTTCTGCCTTGTTCACAAAGACTTGATGGGAAAAACTACCCATTCAAGCCATCTGTTAAAACATTTTAACATTACAGAGAAAGGAATAAGTATGTTTTGAGAAGACACTGCACCACGATCCCAGCTGGGGGTTGCTAGCAATCCCAAAAGGAACAAATGCATTCTGAGAGCAGTGGTCTTCCAGGAGGTGAGCCAAAGCTGGGCTGCTGAGCTGCACTCCAGAGCAGAGGCTCCCAAGCCCACAGCAGGCAGCCTGTGCCCAGCTCGGACAGACATGGGCCCTGGCAGCTGGGCAGCATGTCCCAGCACCAGGACTGCAACAAGCAGTGGAGCAGATCTGCAGCAACTGCACATCTGGGGGGCTTCAGAGAAGGCAACAGACCTAGGCTGATTTACACCCGGTGAAGATGAGGCTTGAGGAAGATAAAATTGCAGCTGTAACTCTGGAGTTTGGTTTGGGCAATTTGGAACTGGTTGATCGTTGTGGAAATAGGCTCCATACCAGTCTGTTATTCCAAGGAGATTTTTATCTTTCAGATTAAATCATGAAATTACAACTGCTGAAGCTAGCTGGGGGAGAGCTTTCCCCTCTCTAGCAGAATGGATTTGAACCCTGCACTGTGCTTTCAGAGGCACATAGAAGGTTTGGGAGACCCCCACGGGTTTCATGGTCTGGAATATGTTCATACAACCTCATCTTCACACTGCTGTGTAATGAGTTATTCAGCTATTGGCATGTTCACGGTGCTGTTGTGTGGCTCTGCTATTTTTGTGTTAGGGATGTGTTGGCTTTGTCTAATAGTCCTGAGGTGAATAACAGGAACAGCCTGAAGAGTTTTAAGGAAGCACTGCTTTGATTCTGGCCCGTGTCACAAGTACTCCCCTCTCTTGTCAGTTTGAATCCTCCTCTTTGCACTGGCCATCTTTAAAATGCTCTAAACTTAACCTCAGGGTAGGAAGGTAACTGGCCTTGATCCTTAATTTTTCATAAGAAAATAAAAACCTCCTTTTCAAAGAAGTTGATCCCATCTCACTGGCAATGTCTAGTGCTATCTGTGAGCCCTTAAGTTGAGAGAGGCTCTTGCTCGTTTGTAGTTGATAAATGCACAGGTAAGTTATGGCTTTGTTGCTATTATTTATATGCTTGATATGCAAACCTGCTTCAGAACAGGAATCGAATTTTAGAAAGTAAACATGCATTTGAAAGTAAACATCTGAAAACTAACCATTAACTGTGTAATATGTTTTCTTATCAGGAACATAAATGGTATCTTAGAATACTGACGGATGCCTTGCATATATTAATGAGGGTTTTACCGTATACTGCATATGAAGAACCCCTTTTCTTTTACTGTTAAGATATTCAATATTAATTGGCATTCAGTGCCATCAGTTACAAATTGACAGCTAGCAGTTATGAAATAAATGCCTATGAACTAGTAGCTACTTAGTATTTTCATCTCAACAAAGGATTTTGGAAGGATGGATAATTTAGATCTTTGAGCCTCAACTAAAAATAAACAGCAACTGCTGTATAAATCCCACCCTGCTGCAGCTGAAGATTGTATTACAAAACTGACAAATGATTTGCAGAAGAGAATGATGAACCCTTATTACCAAGACACTCTTCAACTTAATCCAAAACAAGATTCCTGGGTAATTTTACGTACGCTAGAAAGATTGATAGCGTGGTGCTTGCCTAGCAGCTTTCAATGTTTGACTGGATCGGAAATGGCATTGAAGCATGATTAAAGATTCAGTTGAGCTTCTCACAAACTCTTTATCCTGTGTATTCATCATTGCAACCCGCTGCCTTTGTTGCAGGTTAAAGAAGGCTGACCCCAGCTCTGGTGATTAGCACCCGCTACAACTGACGGACGTATGGAAAAAAAATGTTTAGGTTGCCCAGCGCTTTGAGCATTGTTTATCAGTTGAAATTGTTGGGAGGGGGAATGTTAATCACAATAGATCAGGGAGAGTCTGTGACAACTGACAGGCTCATTGTTTAAGACATTTTTTAACGAAGTTGTTAACATTAATTCTTTTATATAGTACTCTAATCTTCTTCAAATTATGTTCTGACATGGCACAAACCGCTCGGCATTGAAAGTCATTCAACAGTGATTAAAGTGCTCTTTTTATCGGTTTAAGAATGTTTCATCTTGTATCAGCAGTATGGAATTGTTTACTAATTAGATTCCCTAACATCCTCTGCTGTCGTATGCTGATGATATGTGAACAGGAAAGCTGATGAGCAAAAAATTAAAACTTGTTATTAAACTGTCATAAGGCCCAACATATAAAGATGTCACTCAAAAGACTGTGTTCATGAGGGATAAACAATATTTACTGAGAAACTAAGTGGTTTCTCAGCCTGGCTAGGCATGGCTGGCAGTGCAGGCGTTTTGCAGTTATCTGCAGCTCTGGCTCTTCCCGGAGGTTTGTGGTATCTGAGTCGTAGATGCAAAGCAGAAATTTGTCCCTTGAGGACCTTCCCATTCCGTGTAGCATATACAGGGCTCCTAGGGGTCACACTTTGAGGAGGAGTTTGGGCTAAAGAACTCCTGACTTCTCTCTCCACCCAAAGTGTGATTTGAATCCTGTGATTTGGTGACACCCATTCCCCTCTGCCTTTGGGTAAGTCACTTAGGGGGATCCTCAAATGTCGGAATGCACCTAGTTCACATTCACCAAAGGAAATCAGATGCTCAAAGGAAATCAGATGCTCAAATGGCTGTGAGAATCTGAGATTTACCTTTTTGGTTTGTAGTTTTGCTGTCTGAAGGAAGCTCCTAGGCTTGATGAGTTCATGTTTGTCCGTTTTTCTGAGACATTAAAGCTTTACCCTCTGTCAAAGAAGGGATAAATATGATTGCATTTCTCTTAAGTAAAAAGAAAGATACTTTTCTTTCAATGATAAAACCATTGAACTTTCTTCTTTCAAAACAGCCAACACGATTGAAACATTTAGAAAGGAGTAAAGATACACACAGCCAAAAAGCAAATGGCACATTGCTTACATCCAGTTCTCAGTGAAACACTGGAGGCATCACAAGATAAAGTGCTTTGGGCTTCCAGCCACATAATCTTTTATCGCTTAAAGTAAATATCCTACGCTCACACAGGGAAAACTATTCTCTTCTTTTGGAGTTTAGGTCACGTTAGTGTTTGAGGTATAAAGCACTGCTGTTATGCTGTGGCATGTTTTTCTGCCTGCTAAGAATTTTGTTTAAAAGTCCTCAAATTTGACTCATTTGAAAAGATGAATTATTGTTTAGTTTGGATTTTAAACTGCTCCAATAAGCTTCCATTTTATGAATTAGCTGCATGCTATTATAGCTAGCCTGAGTTTGGCTTGGCTGGACGGATGCTGTTCAGCAGCAGCTGAAGGACTCTCACTGCGTTGAGCAATTTAGCTTAAATTTACCTTTCTAATAAAAGTCCAGTTGAATTGCTTACAAAAAACTGTACTCTTATTAAAATACTAATATACCTATACTAATACTCTTCAGGGGCTTTGAATCATTCCAAACAGCTGAATACAGTAATCATACCTGTGCTGTGGAGCTTTATAGGATAGTTCAAATGAGCGTAGGAATTTTATTGTTTTCTATTAATACTATTTTTAGTAGAACGCTCTTCCATTTCTGCTACCCCATTTAAGATACTTTCTCTTTTTAAAAAAAGATATTAGTTTAATAAGAGGATTACTATGTATTATACTAACTTTAAAAATATTTTGGTCTGTTGATAAATATATGCCTTTCAAAATACTTAATACAGACAGTTTTGGTTTACCTTGTGATGGGAGATAATTTCTAAGCTGTGGAGACATCTTTACCAGTTAAATCCCATCTTCTGAGAAAAAAAAAAAAAGTCTTGCAAACAAATATGCCTTTCTTTGTAGTTACAAAATTGAGACGCCTCAATTAAGGAGAATTGGGGCTTTTTAGCCTGCTTGCTGCCCTGGAAGGATGAAAATGCAAAGTAGAGGTCTCTTGCAAGGTTGACCCCCCTAACCAGCACCCTGAGTTTCCTTGGCTGTGACAATGAAACGCCAGAAAAAAAGGACTGGGGTAAAATCACAAGAGATTGAAGCCCATTCTCTTTCCCCATTAAATTATCTTAATGTGGCAACATTTAATTTCTCTTAGTTTACTTTTACAATCATACTTGGCAGCCTCTTTTTTCTGATTCCTTTCAGCTCATAATTAGTTACCACAGAAAGGACTAAGTACATATGTACATAAATAATCATAAGTTGCCAGATAAATTTTATCGGTTTTAAATTAGTGTTGTGATATTTTTAATTATAGTTTACAAAGCAAACTAGCTTCTTGCCCTCTTTACACAGAATCACAGAATCCTAGGGGTTGGAAGGGACCCTGAAAGATCATCTAGTCCAACCCCCCTGCCAGGCAGGGTCACCTAGAGCACATCACATAGGAACTTGTCCAGGTGGGTTTTGAATGTCTCCAGCGAAGGAGACTCCACAACCTCCCTGGGCAGCCTGTTCCAGTGCTCTGTCACTCTCACAGTAAAGAAGTTTTTTTCTGACGTTTACATGGAACCTCCTATGCTCCAGTTTGCACCCATTGCCCCTTGTCCTGTCACTGGACATCAGCTGTTCTGGCACTGCACTTTTAATCTGTGCCAGGGAGTAACTTGTCACTAGTGCAGGGGTGCTTGTCCCAATCCTGGCCCTTGTAGGTTACTAGAGAAATTCAGAGACTCATTCTTCACTTATTCTTGACAATAAATTCACTTGGTGTGAAGAAGAAAAAGTGAAAGAAAAGAAAAGCAAAAAAGAAGAAGGAAAAAAAAAAAACCAACCCTCCTGATCCACAAACACCTTTAATCTACCTGCTCCATTTCTTAAAGCATTATAAGACATGATAAATATTTGTTACAGAACAAAAAAAAATCCCCTGGAAGGCCTCATGCCTCTGCAAAATCAGACCCTCTCTCTGCCTTCAGCAGATAAACATTCTTACCAGACAATGGTGACAACTGCCACAGTGAAACTGTTGATCAAAGATATATGGGCAGGTTTGGCACTAATCCCGACTGCACTTTACATGAAAGGTCTTAATTGGAGTGCCCAGGTTAATTTTGTACAAGAGGTTTAAAACCCAAACAAACAAGCTGCGTTGCTGGTCGGGCTCAGGCAGGGGAGTGCCCCAGCTGTAGGGTAAGTGCTTGCTGGGTTGCAAAGGGAAAGTGGGAACTGTTGAGGTGCTGGCTCAACTTTCCTGGTTTCAAACCCTGCCAGGGCAGACCCTGCCCCTCTGTGTCAGGCCAGGCTCCCCCTGCTTCCCATCCAAAGTCTTACTGAAAAAGGGGCAAAACACCCAAGACCGGACCTGTGGTTCAGGATTGTAATTTTCTTTTCTTTTGCTCTAAGAGGAAAGGAAAAGAAAAAAATTACTCCCCACTAAGGTGCTGTGTAAATAAGCAGGCAGCAGGCAGCCTCTTCAGCAGGGCTTCAGCCTTGTCACCAGGCAGGGTTCAGCAGTGCTTTTGTAAGACACACAGCTCCCAAGCACTGCAGTCACAATTAAAATGCTAAAATCTCTATATATATTAAATAAGGTTTTTCTCTCTCTCTCTCTTTTTTTTTTTTTCAATTCCAGCAACAAGGAGCTGCCACAACTGTCTACTGCGCCACGGCGGCGGAGCTGGAGGGCCTGGGAGGGCTGTACTTCAACAACTGCTGCCGCTGCCTGCCGGCACAGCAGGCACAGGGCGACGCGACGGCCGCTGCCCTGTGGGAGCTGAGCGAGAGGCTGATCCAAGAACGAATTGGCAGGCAGTCCAAATAACAGGGAGCTCCTGGAAGGATCAAAACACACCGAGTGTGTGCACGCTTGAAAACTGCCAACACTGGAACCTGTCCAATCTTATCATCTAGAGGGTTTCCATATACCTCAGATACAGATTAACCAGTGTTAAATGAAATAATAGCAGTCACAACATAGTGAAAAATGTTAAGTACTAATGGGAAATGGGGAATACTGCGGGTTAAAGGGACAATGTGGCTTCCTGGGGCTTAGTTAGTCTTGTTCTCTTTCTTTTGATTATAGCCTGTTCAAAGTGTAACCCAAGGAGGCATCTTTTGTCTTATTTTTGAAAAGCAATGCTGCAGATATTTTCAGTTGTTTTGATTAATGGGTAGGTATGTCAATATGGGATTTCCTCTTTATTTTGATAATTACTGTCCGTTAGGCTTTAGGTATTGATCGGGAGATGGAAATTTTGTGTTGATTCTTTTTCCCTACAAAGAATTTCTTGGGTGTGGCAAATAATAAGATTATTAAGGAAAGCAATCTTTCCTGCCTTTGACTGCTGGCTGCAAATACATCTGCGCTGTCTAGAAAAAGAAGGTGCAATAAGAACAGAAACGGTCATGTCACAGCTAATTAAATATTTCTGTTTTTTTCTTGAAAGGTTATAATAAAAGATATGTTGTAAACCATTCCCTAAATACCGTCGCGTTAGCGAAGATGATGTTGTCTCCTTAGGAACACACAGGGTGTAATCAGGGGTTTAAATGGTATTTCCATCCATTTCTCAGTTCATAGTTTAAGGAGTTGTTTTTTTCTTTGAAATTTCACAGTTTCTCAGTTTTCCTGATACTGTATCCCATTCCAAATCTCTCTTTTTTTTTCGTTCAATTTAAATTCAATAAAACAACATGCTTGCTTGAATATTGTCACCTGAAGAGCAAGTTTGTCTCATTTCTGCAAATATCTTAGTTCCATTTTTTTTTTTAGAAAAGAAAACTTGAGGAAAAATAAAGAGCTTCTTGTTGATGCCAAGAAAATGCTGTTTTTTTTCTTGTTTCTTTTTGAGTTCATGTTTTATATTTTGTGCTTTGTAGCTGTCTTCATGCCAGAAGGTTGTCCTAAGCCATCCCCAGTCCAGCATCACATCTTCTGTAGACAAAATATAAACAAATAAATAGAAGGACACATTATTAATAGAAGCTTATTTCATCCCCTTATGATTTATGATTTATTACTAACAGTCTGCCTTCCATGATTTTTGTTATCTGCAATAATAATACATTTGATTTGTTGAATAGGTGTTAAACTCAAGGCATGCATACACCTGGCAGAAGTAGCCATAGCATCCTCCCACCAAAACCCCACCGTTGTGGAAGGAATTACAATATTGCAGTGCAACAGCTATACCTTATAGTTATATAGTACAACTTGTGTCAAATCTTTATTTTTTTGAGTTTACAGCTAATTCTAGTTTAGTGTGAGCTATTCTCAGGTGGGTGATATTCAGTCTCCTCTGCATATAAGGGTTGAAACCTCTATAAGTGATGTATCAATGTGTGAAATTAAATTTCTTCTGAGTGGACAGGAGGAGCCTTGGAGCCACTACCCTCAGATCTAGGGTGAGTTAGCTGAGCTGGGTTTATGCAGAGAAAATGAGGACTTTTTCTTTTCCCCAGACCTTTGGCATCTTTCAGACTGCTGCCCAAGTGCAGCCTTTGCTTGGCCACTTCCTTACCTGATGACACAGTCTTGCCTGAAGCAGCAATAAAGAATATATGGCCCTGTATATACCTGCTCCACCACCTGTGTAGCAGCAGCCCTCAGTAAACAGGCAATCCTGCCCACACATCTTTCTCTACTCTCTGCAGCAAGCCCCTTCTCCAATGCCAGCACATCCTAATGAGCTTGCTCCTGCACTGAAACATTTAGCAGAATAAAGAAATAAGAAAGACTAGTCCAGAAAGAGCAGTAACTTTTTCAGCTGTGGGTTTTGGTTTGTTGGTTTGTTGTTTGTTTTTTTTTTTTTTGGAGGGGGAAGCAAACAAACAAAAAAAATTCTTTAGTTCTTTTAGCAGTTTTGTCTAGTCTGTGCAAGATGCTGGTATAATCTGATGTCTGAAAACTGTAGTGGTGTGAGTCAAAGGGTTTGCAAGGTGAGGTGATAGTTACAAACTCCTTGTGTTGCCTGAAGTTTATGTGAGGTGAAAAACTGATTAACTTCTGTCACCTGTGCAAGAGCCTTCTCAAATGCATTATTTTTCCTTTTCCCAGCTGAACAGAATTACTCTCACATTATAATACAGCCAGTTCACAACAGCAGAGCTTTGCATCAGAGCTTGGCATTGCTGGGTTAAGAAGGGGCAGTAATTAAGCAATGCAGGGAGCGCTGCACTCCCCCGAAGGCCTGGGCCTGGTGCTCCATTTAGGCAAACATTAATAACCGATAATGAACACCCTGTCATTCCTTATTGCTGAAATATTGCATGCTTTTATGAGAATTCACTACTCAAAGAGATTGCCTGCCTTGCTTCAAAGACTATCTGGGAGGTGTTTTTCCTCTGCACACGACTCATTTTTTCAGTGCTACAAGGTAAAAGCATTTTTAATGTTAGCCTTGTTTTGCATTAGTATCAAGTAAGCTACCCCTGTAACTCCACTGAGTTGGTTGGGTCCCTCTGGTTCCTATTTCTGTTTAATAAATATTTATTGATGTTAGTGTATTATCCTGTCTAGAATTTCACTGTCACTGTTTTCTCCAACTGAGATAAAATTTCTTTCTTTCTCTTTCTGACTTTTTCTTTCTTTCATTCTCTCTCTTTTTTCTGTCTTTCCTTCTCTTCTCTCTGCTCCCTCCCTCTCTCTGTCCTCCTCTTTGTTGTTCACTCTCCTATGGTGAGATAGCATAAAAAGCTGTTTGTTTGGGGTTTTTTTTGTTTGTTTGTTTTTTTCCAAATTAAAATAAAGGCATAAAGCTGCCAAGCTTTTGCTTCTATTAGAAACACTTGTGAAAATAATTTTTCTTGCACTCTCAGCTTGGTTTCAGCACAGGAGGGATGTGCAGGAGACACTGAAAAGGAAAAGCAATTGAAAAGAAACAGACTCCAAACCCTCCATTTTAATATCCTAGCTGTGCCTAAGTCATTTGCTTTCAAATATATTTTGGTGTAAACTTTAGCACATTTACAGCCAATCAGATTTATTTATTTGACTGGCTTACATTTTTCTGGTTGATTTACCTGAGGCCATGTCTGTGTGAATTAATCCACAATGCACTGACTCCAGTGTTCATTAAAGGTAGTTAAGTAATCCTGTGTCTAATATTAAAGCAAGCTCCATTAACCTTAACTAGTATCATATCAGAAAACAAAAAAGAACTGAATAAAGTAAAATACATTGAGTATTTATAGTTTTTGGGAAAGCTCCAGCAAACTTAGATCAAGCTCCTCATAGTCCTAATAAGCACTTGCTAGTTATCCCCATAAAGAGGGAGGAGGCTGGGTAAGGGCCATGTCTTGGCTGCACTGCTCAAGCCCCACAGGCCTTTCTGAAGGGGTGGTGCTGGAGGACGATGCTGCAGAGCATTCCCACCCACACTCCGAAGGACTTTGCTTGACCCTTTCCCCTCTACTTTCCTTCCAAAGTCAACCTTTCCCCTTTTAATGGTGATTATTTGCCCCTGTCACTATGGGTGCTCTGTCTCCCAAGTTCACGTGGGGGAGCAAGCAAACTCCCTTGCCAGGCATGAAAAAGCCACCAGAAGCTCTAAGGGGATCAAAGGTGCCATTTCAATCATCGACAGCTCCCAGTGCTGTCTGTGTAGCACATGATGGCTGTGGTCTGCTCAGAAAGTAACTGACTGCTGAGACCTCTACCTTCAAAACCAGATAGAGATGAACCAGCAGAAACCCATGGCAAGTCTTAACTTCTCCCTCCAACCTGCCTTTTCTTTTGACATCTGGAAGACAAATTTCAGATATTCTCAGACCAGGTCGGGATTTTTTTATTACAGAAAGTCTTTCCAGCAACACTGCAATAATTTGACTTATATCAAGGTTGAATAACTCCTTGTCTGGTGTTAAGCTCATGACCTTTCAAGCCAAACACACACATACAAACCAGGTTACCATTGGAATGATCAATATCTTGTAAGTGAGAAAGTCTAGACAGATCCTATTTTGTCCTTTGGTATCACTTGTGGCTTTAGAATTGATCATTATATGTGGCTGGGGAAAAATTGCCTATATATTTCATGCTCTGTATTTATCTTGACAAGGTTCTCTAGGATTATATTTTCATAATCTGAATGGCAGTGGAACAGCTGCTCAGACTGTGCAAGCCCTTCTTATCAGGCTGAATTTAAGCTACGGTAATTACTCTTTCTCCTTATGTATTTCTTTTTTTTTAAACAAGCATGCAGTATACATTAACATGTATGGCTGGGGGGGCATGCTGAGAAGCTTTGAAAATGTTGCTAAAGTGCATTTCTTTCCATCTACAGTGGATGATGTAGGCTCATATTTTATTCTAGCTGTAAGCCCATGTCTGAGCATGCATGGTCTCCGAAGCAGGATCCCAACCTACGCAGGAAATGCGTTGTTCTATTAGCAAATCTTTTACAGCCAAGATGCCTTGAGCCTGGAGGCAGTTTAGGAAAAGCAGCCCAGCCATTGGCAACACCCAGTTTGACAGAGAGCCTGGACCACACCGTGATGGAAGCACTGAAGTACAGCAGACAGATGCATGGCTGTTTCCAGGTGTCCTTCACTGTGGGATGGAGGCAATGGGAAAATAGAGAGGTATCTTGGAGAGAATGAACGTGCTGCTTTTCTCTTGTTGTGTTTTTTTTTTTGTTGTTGTTGGTTTAGGTTTTGCTTTTTTTAACAGTGCTAACTATGTTATTTACTAGATGCCTTTTCTGGGCTGTGCTTTTTCTTCTCTCCCCCACCCCTGTTGCGTTTGCAGAGTACTTTCCAATGGGTGTTTCATGAATTAGCTTCATGCTTTAAAAGAGAAGATTGCTCTGGCAGAGAACAGCATAGTTGTAAAAGTGTCAAGGTGTTATGAATGTCCTGATGATAGAGCCCAGTTGTTATCTGCTGGGTAGTGAGGGAGGATAGCTAATGATGTGCAGCATGTAAACCGTTTGTTGCTCTAATCCATCTGTGTGGAGAGGAGTGAAAAAGAGGGGCGAAATCCTGGGAAAATTACTTGGACAGCTGGAGATAAAGTGTGTACTGATGGAGTCATCCAGAGGTAGCTGTCAACATGAGCTGTGTTTGCATATAATCCAAGCAATGCACAGTGATTCCTTTTGTTTTGTGTGTTGTTTTTTTTAATGGGAGGGTTCATGTGTCTGTGCACAGACTTTAATTACTATCCAGTATCTCTTACCAACTGGACTCCAGTTTTAAGTGAGGAATGTGATTTTAATCAATTCATGGCTGAGTGGTGGAGAGAAGTACTACAAACAGACCAATGCAAGACATACAGATCCCTTTGGAGGACCTGAATTAAATGAGCAGCAGTCATTTTTTAAATTCTGCTGTGTTTTATAGACCTTTTATATGGAACATTACCCATACAACTTCACTATCTAATTAAAAAGGGCTCTTATCAATTTGCTGGGCAGTTGCTTATGCAAAATAAAAAGAGGATGACTTTTTTTTTTTTTTTTGAGTTACAGAAAATAATTTACCTTAAGGGGGTACAGAACAGATCACCAAATGCCTGCTAAGACTCTTTTGGCTGGTTATCTTTACTCTGTTTTGGGAATGAAGTCTGCATTCATATGGAAACCTTACACAGGTTTGGTGCAGGGCCCACAGATACGTCAGCACAGTCTATATTAGGGCTTTGTACACTGATTTTTACACCAACCCAGCTGGCAAACCAGGCACCCTTTTCCTTGAGCTGGCATTAGCCTTGACCAGCAGCAGTTTCAGCAGCTCTGCAATGTTCTTAGTGAGGACTGAGAAACTGAGTGATGCTCATGGGTGTGAAACATGGAATGTTTTTGCAAAGGGAGGTGAAAGAAAGGGTGTGTGTGGGAGCTACGCTGGTCCCAACTGATCCTCACATCAACATGTCCATTAAAATGGACTTTGCCTCTTGCAGGCAGCCTGAGAGGAAAGGCAGGAGAGGTGGGGAATAGTTATGGCAATGGGTAGTGCCTTTCTGTACGCAGTGTGCCTGGTTTGTGTGGGATGCAGCTGAGGCCATCCCAGCACCTAAAAAGCAGCATCACAAAAAACCAAGCAGGAGGGAAAGGCGGAAAAAAAAAGGTCTCCTGAACCCCTTGCACCTCCATAAACCCTTAGTTTATGCGGCGGATTGGATTTTACAAGCACAGAGTCTGCTGGGAGCTGTCTGCCGAGCACACAGTTAGCAGTGATTGAACACCAGCATTTTAGCATTTTGACTTAAATCCAGTGTAAACTTGTGAGTGAACTGCTGGCCTGGGCTGGGTCTCTGGTGGGCAGCAGTCAGCAATGCATCACAGGCCGCGCAGCCCACCAAGCGCCCGGCCAGCGGCTGCAGGTCACAGTTCAAAAGAAGCCTGAAATTTCGCTTCAATGGATCCTGAATTACCTCTCATCCCCGGGAAGGCTTTATTTCTCTCCCTCCCAGTGTTGAGCCGGCATGGCTGGAGGAGAAAGGAGAAAAGGACCAAGTACTAAGACCATCTCAAATGTACCTGGACTACAAACAAACCAGAATTATTTTCCTTCCAGCAAAGCTGGTCCTTTAATCTTTATGAGCAGGAGAAATTAATGCACTACAGAGGCAAAAAAATGAAAAGGGAAAGACGGGTGGGAATAGCTGCATTAGAATTAAGCCCTGTTTTTAATATGACACCTGTCAGACTTATTGTTAAAAATATGGAGAAAGGCTCCCTTCAGAAATAATAACATTGCGGGAAGGTTAGTTCTAACACGGTGAGTCCTGTCAACAGCTGCAATTAGAAGTTGTTTACCATCGAGCAGAATAGCTCTGCAGCATTGGGGCTGCACGGACGTTACGTGTCGTTCAGCTCCAGCCCGGGGCTCCCAGATAATCCTCTCTCCACCACAGCTCCCGGCCGAGATGGGAGATTCTTCCCCGCAATCACATTACTTTCCTAATGACACTATCACCCAACCAGGGATTAACTACTGCTCTACAGTCAATGCATGGTGTCACCAGGTTTAGGCTGCTAAACAATTAGAAGGTCAATTTACAGCATGTTAGCGGGCGGGGGTGAAGGGCAGGGGAAGGGGGATGGCTGGCACCCTGATAAACAAGAGCTGCCGAGAGCCCTACCCTGCAGGGGCGGCGGTTTCTGTCAGCTGGCTATTAAAAGGCCGCCTTCGTCACCACAATTAAGCCCCTCTGCCGGGGCTGGCGCGCTGCTGTCGTGGCAGGAACCCCCTCCTGCAGCCGCTGCCAACTGCAGCACCGTGTTTGTAAGTCACCCTGCACTGGTACTTACACTCAGACCACAAAATTAATTTCATTTATGCCTTCAGCCAGATTTCAAAGTAAGGCTCTGGAGACATAGGAGAAATTAATTTATTAAAAAAGCAATAGCTTGATAATGCACATGATGATAGAATAAATGAATCTGTTCAATATCTTATAAAACAGTTGGCAATCACATAATAGAGCATTCATTGTCAATTTAGTAGCTTGTCTCATTATACTCTGCA
Source organism: Hemiprocne comata (assembly GCA_020745705.1). Lineage (NCBI taxonomy): Eukaryota > Metazoa > Chordata > Aves > Apodiformes > Apodidae > Hemiprocne > Hemiprocne comata. The sequence continues at coordinate 15,648,477 of CM036598.1, forward strand.
AATAGTAGTAAAATGGTGTATTATTCATGAACCAACATGCTTTAATTACTTTTAGTGCACATTTATTTTTTCAAATGTAATATGAGTTAGCTTCATCTATAACTGTAACCCAGTTTATGAATCTTGAAGAGGTAACACAAACTGGAAGAGAAATTTTATGAGCATGGGAATCAGCTTCTGGGAAGTTTGTAACATTTCTACGTGCTATGAAAGCAGGTCCTAAAATACCAACCTCAGATACCATTCCAAAGTTGAATTATAGCTTATAATACTTTAATAAGTATGATATTATTATTTGATATTTTAATCGCATGTAATTTCATGTTTCATCATTTGCTAGGGTTTTTGTTTTTCCCCTCACCATAAAGCAAATCCCCAAATCTAATGTAGTTTATTTGTTGGCTTTACAAATAGAAATGTTCATGTTACCCCTCCTGCCCTTCTTGCCTTCCCACACACACTTTTCACCTGCTTAATTCGCTAGGAAGGTCTCGCACACATACAGCGAGGTCAGTGAAAGTCCACTGCTCATTTCAATTAAAATGTTTGTGAGGATTTATAAGTAATAAACTGATCTTGCTTATAATAACAGGTTTCCTTAAGTCGGTCTTGCCACTACTAAGGATAATGTTGCAGCACATTGTTGATTTCTATGTATGTAGAAAAAAGAGCACTGTAAAATAAGATGACTTAAAAACGCAATTAAAGTGTAAATCTTTACACCCATTAACATTTAGGGTCCATTAGATTACTTTGTCTTTTACAATATTAAATGCTAAGATGTTTTGCTTTTGTTCTGTAACAGTATATTCTAGTTCTATTTATATTACAAATGTAATTTAGCTCCCAATAAATCTTGGCTTTAATTGGTTATTAAGTGTGTGCTACCGTGTCATAAATTTCAACCACAGAATTTCTTTTTTCTTCCCGTTCATCTCTATAGCTTTGTATTCTGGGGTCAGGTATGGGGTTTCACATCACCATAAATATTTAACCCTTCTGAGCATCCCACCTCTAAGAACTTGAATGGGGGCATTGCCCTGATGCTGAGCCCTTCAGTAGGTGCTGGGGGAGGGGGGGGGGGGAGAGCTAGAGCTGGCTTTCACCCCCCAGGAGAAGAATCCATCCTCAGACCTGCCCACAGGGGATGCAGCCGTTGAGGTCAACAGTTACCCCAGATCTGAGGCTGACCTCCACAAGGACTTCATTCCCAGGGGAAATGCTTTGGTGATGTATTTGCTCTCTTCACAGTGGCTCAAGGTGTGAGTGGCTAGTGGCTGGCTCTCCTGGGCAGGAGATGAGGCTGTGTCCTCATGTATGGCCAATACTGGAGCTTTGGCACTAATAAAGGTTGCAGGGGGCATAAATCAGGGCCGAATTCCACTCTTGTCCTTGGTGTTATCTTCTGCTTTGAAAGGTGTCCAAACTATGGCTGCACAATTATGACTCTTTTTCCTCAGGCCTCAGTAAGCACAATTTAGACTAGTTTTTATTGGTCACCAAGGATGAGTTTCTAAGGTTTTTTTAGATTCAAGAACTGGGGTAATAGCATTGTGAGGGCATGGCCCAGTTTCCTTTGTAATCCTGATTTCAGTTCCCAATAGTAACCTGAAGCCATGACTGTTTAATCCTTAATTCCTGCCACAATTAACATCTCATATTCAGGAGGACTTCTCTGAGATTTTGAAAGAAATCTGTCCCCAGCTAGGTCAGGCCTAGCCAGTCTCTTTACTAAATGGGATGGGATCCTTTTCAGCTTGAGTCAAATACAGTAACACCTCATTTAATGGGGCAATAGAGCAGAGAATCTGTTAGCCTGCTCCGCTCGGATGCGGTGCGAATCAACAGCCTTGCAATTAGAGCTAGTGAGGAATGCAAGCACACAAACTCATAAGCTACTAATGAACTATTTGAGCAATTCTACAGGTATTTATATAAGGCTGAGACAGCATCCTCAGCTTGAAGAGCTGCCCCTCCTATGTATTCCCAAGGAAGCTGTAACAGAAGGGAAGTTTCTTTATGTACATACAGGCAAGACTGAGAGACCTGCATTTTCTGCCATCGCCCCCGTGCTCGTGGGCTCGGGGTTGTGCTGGCAAACAAATGGGGCCCGTTCTACAGCAACTTCATTGCATGACAATGCCAACAAATGTCAGTTTGCTGGCCCCTCACCAATGTTTTTACACTTGTGAGTGCAACCACCCCACCACGGACGAGTCAGAGAATAGCTTTTTTTAATCATTTTTTCAGCACCCCTATAGCACCTTGCCCTGTCCAGTTATCCACCTTCCTTCACGCACCCCTGTGCTGAATCCTGTCTGGCCATTCCACTGTAGCATAATCTCAAAGAGCACCTCGGCTTAGCTGGCTGTGTCATCCCTTTCTATAGGTCATGGCTGGCCGTTTCCAGGGCAAACTCCTCATCACCAAGACCCCAGGTGGTGACTGAGAGCAATCAGACACAGCAGCAATCTCACCAGCACCCCTAAGGCACCATTTCCCCCATGCCTTCTTGTGGGTCACAGAGCAAGGTGTACAGGTAAGGCTGTGGTTTACACCACCACTTCTCCCACCTGCTTCTCAAATCTTCTTGGGAGCTGCCAATAAGCTAAATGAACGATTGCCTTGTTCTCATCTGCATCTGCTCTATACCAGGTTTGCAAAAACCCCCAAAAGCTGAACCAAAGGACAGGGACCTGTTTGCTGAAGTGCAAAAGCAACTTAGAGCCCCAGAACACGAGCTAAAAGTGTCAGTGCACAGAGGCACCTGACTTCAGCCCTACAGAGGCCAGGAAAGACTATGACCATGCTCACCCCAGAACTGCACTGCCGGGCAGAGTGACATGTCACAGGCAGAGCAGAGCAAGGCTTGGGATGTAAAAAAAGTCTTGAATTTATTATCTCACTATCTAAATTGCATATGGAGCACTTAAATCACACATACTTTAAAAAACAGAAAATAGCTACCTAGATTTGTCTGTAAAAGAAATCTTTTTAAAAATGGAGTGAAAAACCCATGCACAATGATCAATTGAGCTACACTTCAAACAACTTTTACCAGAAAATTGGTCAGTCAGTCATCTAAATATTTGTTTTAGTTCCAAGAACAAGTAGAAATTCAAAAAAGAAAAAAAAAAAAGAAAAAAGAAATAATTTTTTCCAGAGCACGAGCCACACTCTTTGCCTCACTAGTCTTATTGGCTGATTAATCCATACGTTTACTGCACTTTGAATGAAATACAATAGTTCCATTTGAATAACCTGATTAGTCTTAATTTCCTAATTTTTGTATTAGTCCCCCGGTTTTGAACCCTTTGTCAATTTACAGTTCTCAAATATCTTCTCAATTGCAGAGCAGTTGTTTGCATGGATGCCATTGCTCCTGAACGTGAGCTTAATGGCATCTTTTGTACAGATCTGCACTCATGTGCAAATATCTATTTATGCATACATATCATACACACGTTCACATATACATAGAAACTTTAATCTAGTATTTGCATTAAAATGCTTTTGTTTCCCTCCCAGTGTCTGCATTTTGACTCGCCTGAAATCCGAGTATTGCTGAATCACTTGGACTGTAATTCTGGACGTGACCACAGCTATTTCTTTTACTGCTTTCTCCCTTGCCCCACCATCTTTATGCCCTCTGTCTGCAGCCACTCTGGCATTTTTTGTTTCTTTAGGTAAGGAAAGAAATAAAATGAAGAAATTCAGATCTTTGTCCTTCATCTCCAATTTTTTTTGCACACTAACATTTTTATTGGATCCCTGCTGGCCTGATTAGTTAATTTATACATTAGATTTAGCTTAGAATTTTATATTCTTTTATCACATGTACTTTTTGGTTTGACAATGTCACTGTTAGCAAATCTAAAATATACTTGTTTTTTGCAGTTTTCCAAAGAATCCTCCATTTTTGAGCCAAGAGAAACCTGAAAATTAATGCAATTGCCACAAAGCCAAAAAGACATTATTTGGAACTCAGGGTGAGCAGATCTCAGGTCAGATGCTCACAACTGAGTCTGCTCCAGTTTGCTTTGAAGCATTTCTTCATGTATGTGGACTTGACAGTAAAATCCATAAAAAAATGGATCTCCTAAACCAACCCATTCATAGGTAAATCTACAACCACAGTTAACTTGCTGGAATCATATTGGTGTCCATGACAAAATTCATTTGCAAACCAGTGCCTTCAAGTATATGCCATCAGTGCACATCATTATGGCTTATTAAGATACAAAATACAGACACAAACTCCTATGCACTACTAACCATTGGGAAAATTAACTTTGCAGATGTTGTTGACTCCCCTAAGTTAAGGATCAACTACTTCAGTTTTCCAGATTTTGGAAATCTGAATACATCTGCAAAAGACAGCAGATGAAACAAACAAACAAAAAGCTCTGTAATGTTAGAAATCACTTAAATCTCTTTAAAACGTTCACTGAACTAGCAAGAATATCTTCCAGCCCTCCTTAAAATTAGTTCTTGGCTCCTGATATCTGTTAACATAGTTTATATACTTTCCCTGGTGACCCTGGATGCGTCTGGAGGTCGGTGCTCCAGAGTTCCTGACTATCTTTATTGTCCCTAATTCACTTTCTCTCCAAGGCTCTTCCTCTGTGCCAACAAAAATATTTCTAGTCCTCCTGTCTTCAGCAGCTCACTCCATCAATGCGTAACAGATGGAGGGTCTTTTTTTGCTGAAGAGCAGGACCAAGTGCTTTTGCTGGTTGACAGTGGGCTGGATGAGTGTGTTGAAGTGATTGCAGACCTGGATGAACGAGAGAGTTGCAGAGAGCAGGAAAGCATCTTAAAACTATTAATGTCAAGAGTTTCTAAGGTGGATTTATAAAGCAACCACGTGAGCAAACATTTACACTTGAAAAAAAACCTCTCACCCCTTCAGAAGCTGTATTTCATTGGATGAGGTTTCTTTTGTTTGCATTTTGCAGTTGTCTCCAAGGGCACCACTAAGCCCCTTCCTCACCATTTCCCACCACCAGCACATCTCAAGCTCCATCAGAGCTTCTCTCAGACATGCTTGTCTCCTGTGCTTTTCCCAAAATTTCACTCCTTGACATCTATGGCTGAAATCTCATCCATCTTTGCTGCTTCAAGGTGCTGGTGCAGCCACTTCTCACTGAGCAGGGTACTCTGTTCACCAGCACAGAGCCCAGGGCACACCCATGACTGTCAGCTTTTTCCTTCCCTTCTACTGTCACTACTTCTGAAGCTGCCACTTGCATCTAAACCCAAGCATATGCCATCAATGAACCTCTCATATTCATTGATCTTCCTGAGCACATCAACCTGTCTCTCTAAATCTGCACTCTGATTTTTCAAGTAATAGAAAGAATCCCTCTGGATAACCACATAATCATCTCCTTTTGGCTCCTGGTCAGGCTGCCTTGCTCTTTCTTGCTCTCTCTCTTTTCTGAATGAGGAAGGTGATAAAAACACTGCTTTCCCATTTCAGTCTTCTGCAAGGCTTCCTGGGTGCCCCACCAGACCTGCTTGGCTTCCAGCTCTTTGAAGATGAATAAATAAAATTCCTCTGAGTTTCTATTATCTGCAAACTACCAATTAGACAGAACCAGCAACCAGAGATAAAAGTCTAGCCTTGGTGAAATTCACAGCACAACAGACATGGAAAGCTCAGGATATTTCCACTTGTGCAACTGATGGAAAGTTAGAGATGCAGAGCAGGAGGTGGGAGGAGATGCCAGGTATTGTCATCCTTATCAGGGCTCAGATACCCACAGAATATCTGTAATTGCTGCGGGACTACAGGCTAATTATTATATAATTATAAAATTATATGTACTTATTTATATGTGGGGAAGAGGTCAAATTTAGCACATTATCATCAATTCACAAATCAGGAGCTTTATTTTAAAATCCTCAACTGTGTGGCCTTTGATCTTTGAACTGTTTGGTAACTTCAAGCATCATTACCCCATAATGTGCTAGAATGTGCAATTAGTGTGAGTACAATTACGTACGGGATGATTTTCGTATCGTGTTTAGTACAACTGGTCTGTGAATTTGTATGCTCAGAATAATAATGAAATCCAGGTTTAATTGTTGATTTTTAAAATATGCCTTTAATATTCTGATACTGATGCACCTAAACATCAAACAGCGTAAATATAACGTGAAGCTGTACAGCTATTAGGCTAAAATGTGACGCTATCCATCCATCTTTGCTTTTTCCATTGCACCTACCAGTATAGCATATAAGTGATATGATTTATTTATTTTGTTTGTTTAGAATTAAATAATAAATTAAAAGACTCTGGAAGCCCTACCACACCAGTGATCCCAGCTGCATTAGCGTAATCCTTTCAGCAGGAATTCAGCCAACAAGTCACCCCCAGGAGCACTTCCCTGTCCCTCCACTGAGCAGGGAAGCAGCCCCACAGCCCTCTCCAAATGAGTTATCTTTTGCAAAGAGGCTGGAAGATGCCTGAGCATGGGTTATTTCTGCCTCAGACCTGGTCCCCATCCCTTGGGGAGTTTTGTTGCCAGCTGCAACTCCAGACCCAGAGGCCCCTGAGCAGAGAGCTAGCAAGTGGGAACCTTGTCTCACCTTTGAAAGGCCTTCAAGGCTTCCAGATTTCACTGGGGCAGTGTGCAGGACTGCAAAAAGACATGCTGACCCTGCACAACAAAGCACTGCAACGTGTCCTTAACCACGGGCATGCGAGGGTACGCTCTGACCAGGACTATTTATGTGCTAAGCACGTGGGAAGATGCTTTTCTATGTTACTGCCACAATGCTCAGCATGGTCTGAGACTTTGATGTCTCACACTGAATGTGATGTATATGAAAAAGTGGACACCTTTATTTTTATCTGTCTCTCTAGGTATAAAATTGTCATCACTCTTTTTTTTTTTTTTTTCCCTGTGATATTTTACTGTTGTTTGTCACAAGCAGCAAAATAACTGAACAGATAACTTCTTCTCAAGTGAAATGAAATGGAAATAGCATTTGTCTATGAAAATCAATTTAGAAACTACCTATATATTTTTGGGCTCAGACAACGGGTATTTCCAAAATCATGCCTTCTAAAACCCTTTGAGTGAAAAAAAGGAGGAAAAAAACCAATACCTGGATGTGAGCGATATCATCCATCAATCAGGAAAACTCACTCAGACTCAGATGCATGAGCCAAAATGAACTTCAGATTGAAATGGATGGGAGACAGGCTACGTTGTCTGATTTGCTTGGGTTACTTCATTATTAATCTCTTTGCTTCCATTTATTTTAATGTTCATAGCCAAGAAAGTCTCATTTATGAAGACCACTTTTTTTTTTTTTTTTTAAAGGACCACTTTACGCTGTGGTTGAAACCCACACTGTGCTCTTTTTCCTCACAACTGCCAAGAGTAGGGATGCTTTCCTTCCAGCTGCCCAGCTGGATGTAAAACGTGTTGATGCCTTGATCTATGGAGAGGGTTGGCCCTTGGCCTTGCAGCGTTTGCACTCGGGAGACCTGCTGGGTCACCCACTCCTCTTTGAAGGGGTTTCTCCCTGTGCTGCACTAGCAGACAGTGAGAAAAATGTGGGATGGGTGAGGGAAAGGTTAAAAAAAAAGAGTTTATTGGAATACATGCTACTGGGTCTAGCCTTCATGTCTGGGGTATGAGAGAGATGTGTTTCAAACTCGCTTTGTTTCATTGCTGTCGCTGCTCCTCCAGCGCAGCCGCCTCCTTCTCCTTGTGTCCTGTCCTGTCCCCCCCAACAAAACTCAAGCAGCCAAGTGGGTTTTTCTAAATGAGATTCACCTAATTAGTAGCTAGTCATAGACTTGCTGATCAGACAGATTTTCAGCCCTTTGTTTATTACCTGGCATATGCATCTATAGAGCATTTTTACAAGTAAATACACACATTTCATTAAAACACCATCTCTGCTGCTTCCATTGCTTTGTTCTGTAAAATACCCCTGTAAGTATTCCTGTTTATTCCCTCAGCCAAAAGGAAAAAAAAACCCCACTTCCATTATTATAAAAATGTAATTTCAACTAATTAATGATTTTTTTTCAGAGTTATATTTATAATCCACGGCAAGTATGCACAGCAGCAGGGAGAAGCAGTGTTCACCTTGCAGCTTTTTATGATCAGTAAATGAACAGGAGTATCGTCCTGTCAGACTTGGTGCAGGAAGCCTGGTGCAAAGCAAGTGTGGAAATCTGCACCACTGATGCAGGAAGGAAACCTGAGCTCCAGGAGCAAAGGAAACCCAGTGAATGCTGGGATGGACAGGGCCCCTGGGAGGGCTGCAAAACTCCTGGGAGGGGCTGGGGCTTCAGGGATTTGCTCCAAAGGCAACATGAAGGGGACCACGGACCACCAGGCAGCTGCAGAGCCTGGGGATGAATTCATCATCCCTGCCAGCTCCTGGGCGGCTGGTGAGTCCAGTGGTACCTGTCCTGCAGAAACACAAGCTGAACTCCCATAGAAAGGCAAGGTACATGCATTGCCCAAAGTCACACTGTAATTCACAAGCAGGACCAGGATTAGACTCCTGGAGTTTTTTGTCCCAGTCCCTTCCTCCAAATACCATAAATACTCCACTACAGCAGCAATATTTTGAAGCCTTGCAGGGCTCTGACGCATGCAGATATCTCAGACTGCAGCACTATGTGTCTTCAGAGTCTGCAAAATTAGGGATACATAAACATTGCTAATGCCAGAGAGTACTTGCACTTTGTTACATCTGCCATCAAATTTAGTAGTTCAAGTTTAGAAAAAATTCTTTTCTTTCTCTAACCTGACAACTCCTACTACTTTCCCTCCCTATGACTGTAAAATTTGTTCAATCCCTTGATGGTAACTGCTGAAGCAACATCTAAGAAATTCCACACCGTGTCCAGAAAGAAAGACCAGACACGTGCATTGTGCAATGCAATGGCTGCTTGGAATAAAGGTCATTTAATCCCAGAGAGGTGACAGTCCCTGCACTGCCAGCAGCAGTGCCACGCTGGGAGGCACCGAGCCTCCTCTTGGGAGCTCTTGTTCACCCAGATGTGAAGCCCCCCTGTTAACCTTCATAACATCAGCCATCCTATTTTGCTTCTTAAGGCACCAAAACCCTCTTCACATAACTAGGCAACAGTATGCTTCCCCCCCAGTGACCTTGTACTCTGAGTGCTCTGCAACAAGAGCAAAAGATGGGAAAATGTCAGTTTGGTGAAAACTGGTTTAGGGAAAGGAAATAAAAGCAAGCTACACTTTTGTACAATTTTATCATCCAGGGTCATAAAATTGAGGATAAAATGATGCTTGCAGAGACAGAAGTGTGAGTTTTTTTAAACAGCAGTATCTGGAGGAAGTGCATTAGTGTAATTCATCTAGGCACTCTCATGGTGAAGCATGTGCACAGCCTGCCCCCTCCACCCTGGGACAACGTGGGCAGGATTTGGGCAGCCATGGGAGCTGCCAAATTCCTCCTGCTGAGGAAATCCCTGGAGCCTCACGTGCTTGCTAAAGCCATCATGACAGGGATGGCCCTGCCTGCCCCGTGCACGTAACGAAACAAAAGCTCGAAGCTGGGAAGAGTTGCGGCGCAGAGGGAATCGGCGGGGCAGGACTCTTCAGCAGAGGGAATTTGCTGCCTTTGGGGGTGGAGGGCTCCTGACATTTTGCCAGGATGAAAAGGAAGAAGCAGATTTATGGCTGGCTGCTGAAAGGCACAAAGCAGCTCTTGCAGGGAGAAGCAGGACGGGAAGGCAGCCCCACGGAGATGGATCACTGCGCGCAGGGCAAAGGAGATGGCCAACATATGGGAGAAGCAGCTAAAGGTGAAGAATAAATGCAATTTATCACATACTTCAACCATTAGTTTTGCTGCTGATCATGCGGCTGCTATAACCATGTGTCTGCATGTCTGCATGTATAAAGGAGGCACTGAAGGTTTTGTCAAAATCTAAATTATAAAAAGACTCAAGACTTGGTCAGGTTTCAATTATGGTAGACATAACGAGTTGGCTGAATGTTTTAGTTACTTTACAGACTTGCCTTTTCTTTTTTTTTTTCATGTGGATCATGGGTTTGGCAAAGCCTTGCAACAGGGCCTTCTCCTAAGAAAATCAACAGCCTGCCTGGCATACCTCACATATACTGCACCCAGAGTCTTACAATATAAGATTTACAAGCTCCCAGAAAGGGAGAGGCTCATTTAAGAACAGACCATTACACACAAACATCAAGAAAAGCTGGAGGAAGAGGAGAAATAGTTTAACTATTGCTAAGCACCATCCATGATTACAAAGGAAGTGTCTACAAGCCGCCAGCTGAAATTGCAGCTGTACCATTTGGTGCTCAGTTTTGTAGGTTTTAACTGAGCGTTAACAATCATTGTGTAATTGAACACCTCATTCAGTTCATTAGCTGATGGCTGTGCACTGCTGTCGATGTGCAAAGTGCAAGCCAGGTGCTAAATATGATAATTATTTGTTTCTTCCTCAGCATTTAAGCTGTTGGCAATTCCTGACCGATGGAGAAAGCTGTTTTCTTTGGATGGGAATGATAAGGACATACATGACCACAACAGGAGCATTAAATGTGGCCCAGACCACCGTTCCTCACTTGCTGGCCAATGTGGTTGGTGCTCTTTGCCCTCCCCTAAGAGAAAGGACTGCCCCTTCAGTACTCCCCTCTAACTCTTGCCTGGTATTGCTGGTGCCCCTTCTCTCCTGACAGTTTTCCTGTTGGAAATCCCAGCTAACCCCAGTGGTTTTGCACTCCCCAGCCCACTGCTGTGTCTCCTGTGGCAAAAGCCAATGGCCTTTATTGAAGTACACCCTCCCCTAGACCTCTCCTACCCACCGAGTGCTTTGGAAGTTGTAACTCAGAGCAGGAGGAGAAGCCCAAGAGAGCCAACTGATGGAAGTATGCCGAGCACAAGGGAAAAGTCCATCCAGCCTGGGCTGGGGCCTGTCCCCGGAGCAGCTGAGCACTATGTTGAACACATAAAAAGTCACATTTCCCTCCTGGAAATGCCAGTGCTGCAAAATGGAGCTCCGCTTGTCCTTTCATTCATTTCCCTCATGCTAACTGCAGGTGCAACGAGGAGCTATGAAGTCTGTGCCTTGCTCTTCTCCAGGCCTGCTCAGTACAGGTCAGGGGTTCAAGAGGTTCAGCTGTACAGAGCTGATGTTTGAGCCATTTTTGATGCCCTGACTGTCAAAGCCAGAGGCTCAGATAGGTCCTGTCCCCACTGTGGGGTTGCTGCTCACACCACACCTCAAAAACACCAGCCACCAGTGCCAGCTCAGGCTGCTGCTAGTGGTGTCACTTGATGACTACTCACTTTTGCAGGTTCCATCTAAAATATGCAGATCTTGGAGTTTTCCTTCCTACTTTTATTTAACTTAGATGCTGACCCACAGTGCTAATTAGCCAGATTCAAAACCAAGCTTAAAAAAAATGATAATGAGTTTACAGTTTATCAGGTATGAAAATAAGGTCGGTCAAAAACCTATCAGTGCTTTAATTAAACCTCAGTGAACTTAACAGAGTGAGATGGAATGACTATTAATGGCTCTTATTTTTGCTAAACTTCCCTTCTGTGGCCTGTTACTTCAAGGTAGGGACTGTCCCCATATGTCACACTTCCGCTCATGTAAATTGCCTGAGCGAGACCAGTACTCGCTCACCTAAAAAGCTCTGCAGGATGGAGGAAAGGTAAAAAGTATGTTCCTTGTGCCCACAGACAGACCTACTTTTCATTTTAGGGCAAACAATTGTCAGCCAGCAGCATGTCTTTGATTTTGTTGCTTCTGCTCATTGATTTACTTTGCATACACAATGTCTCACTCCATGTGGCTTATTTGTATTTTCGTCCAGGCTGCAACTAACATTATCAAACTGATAAATGTGCACTTTTGTTGCAGGCAAATTTAAGACTATGGGAACTGCAAGAGTGGATCAGACTAATGGTTCAGCCAGTCTGGCCACTGGTTTCTGACTGGGCCACGTATAACTCCCTGGGAGGGTGTGGAGAGAGGAGGAACAAGGAGCAGTGCTGGAGGGAACAGCTCTTCATTCAAAAGGAAGAACATCCCAAACACTGCATTTAATATCCTGCATTAATTTCATCAGTTCAGTTTTGAACCTGTGCATACTTTTGGCTTCTGTGACTTTCTGTGCCAAAGCACACACAGGTTAAAATTACTTCCTTTTTATTTCTTTTTTTTAAACAGGAATCCAACACCAGCAATTAAAAAAAAAAATAGGTTTGGGGTTTTGTTTTGGTTTGCTTTCAATTCCTCTTCTAATAGTTTTGTAGCCTCAGCAGAACAACTGGCAGCTCTTGAATTTCCTCCAAGCTTGGAGGCAGGGGCCACACAAAAGCAAAGCTCCCTGGACAACCGAGCCCTCTTCCCAGGGTTGCCACTGCAGGATCTTTAGGTATTTCTATACGTCCGACATTTGTCCTACCTTCTACCTATTGGTGACACTGTCCTTCATGGTGACACATGGGTAATCTGTAATTTGCCCACACTTGCAGAATACTTGTGCCCTCACTGCAAAAGGCAAGCCACAACCAGCTGGCTGAGACCATCAGATTGGAGGTCACTAGGTAGGAACTGACTGACACGTAAAGGTTGACTCTATGCGGTTTGAAGAGAGGACTTGGTCTGTCCCTTCTCTATCCTCTATGTAATCATTTCTCTTTGGGGAAAATGGGTGTATAACACCCCTTTCAACCAGTGGCATTCTCTAGTGACTTCTTTTTCAAATAAGGAAATGGTCAGCACTAGTGCAAGCGTGGGGAGAAGACATGGGTTTATGTATATATGTTCTGTGAAAGGTTAAAAAAATTCTAGCACATATTAGGAAGTGAACTGAACTAGAATAACTTCCCTAAAACCACGTGCCACACAGTCCTTTAGGGAAACATGCCTTGAGGATCTTTTTAAGAACAGATTTTTTTTCCATTCAGCAAGATAATCTGAAAGCGTATTTACAATACTGCACATTAAACATGGAGCTATAATAAGAAATTAATAGCATTTGGAGTGATAATTAATGTGCAAGAGCAAAAGGCTCTTCTCCAGCCTAAATACTATGATGAACAAAAAAGACCAGGCAGGGCAGCCAAAGGGATTGCATTATAGTAAAGAGTGTTTTTACTCAAAAATGTCTCAATTTCCTTGGAAATTTGCTTTTCTCTTCTTCAGATCACACTAAAGAGAAGTCCCTGTGTGGAAAGCTGCTGGAGCAACCATAACTCAGGTGAAGCAGCCACAAAGGCAGACCCCGTCGTGCACTGCCTACATGCTACGCTGGGTCAACAGAACGGGGCTGGTTTAGGTTGCTGGGGCATTTTGCAGCTCCTTTCCTGCAGTTTGTGGTCATTCTCAGAAGATAATGTCCTTACGGCCCTTATGGAGGGTGGAGGTAGCCAAGCCAAGCTCCCTGGCCTTGGGGACAGGGACACAGGAGCCCACTGTCCTTTGCCACCTGCAGAAGGGGACACAGAGCTCTGAGAAACCATACTTAGGTGTCTCAAACTGGGCACCAAAAGTCAATGGAAACTTTTGACCTTCACTGATACGTGCCTCATTTCCTCATTTCAGCAGTGGGGCTGACATTTCCTCCTCTCACAAGAAAGTGAAGTGTATTCACTGGTGTCTGCAGAGCCTGTATGTGACAGGGAGAGGGCCGGGCAGCAACGCCGAGGGGAAGCACATGGTGCAGAGGGCACTGCAGCATCTGAAGCCTTTCTAGACTGTGGCTACTTGAGTGATACGGATGAGAAGAAATACTGAGTAACTACACATGCCCTGCACGAAATAATGAATCTGGGACTGGTGGTGATACAAACACAGACTGATGCACACAGGAAAGACAGCTTACAGTCCTGTAAGAAAGCAACACGGAGGCATTTAAGCCCTTCAGTTTTCAACGCTGAGGTTCTTTTGACATTGGATTTGGGTTTTTTTCAGTCCAGATACTCTACCATATACGTTAAAAAGTGCAAACTTCTTAAGGGCAAAGGGATCTTCCAGTAACCATCTCATCTCCATTTCCATCCCAGTACTGCAGGCAGGAGACTTTAACTTTGCAGTTCCTGCATGTAACCCATGATGTCTTCATGAACTTTAGCTTTTTAGAATATTTTTTAAATGAAGGTAGAGCCCTGTACAGTCTTTATAGGATGGGAGAGCCCATCCCTTGATAACTTAACCCATGGAGGACTGACTTCTTTATTAAAAACCTTTTCCTTGTTTTTATTTTGAACTTGCTTAGCTTGCCTTTGTCAGCTAAACCAAAGGGTATTAGATCCCCTGGCAGCTGTACCAGGTGAGCACACACAGGGTAACCTTTCTACAACGTGGGACTGAGCCTATGAAGTATTGAGTGCCTTCAAGGTCCACTAAAATCAATGGGATTGAAGAATGCCATATCCTTGAAGGGCTGGGCCCCAAGGGATGGCTTCTTCTGGGATTCACTGATTCTGAAGACAGGCAAAATAAAATATTTAAAGCACCTTGACATGCACAGGCTAAATTCTTTTTCTTTTGTGCTGAAACATAATTTTTTTTAATATGCCCTGAGCACACTGTGAAAGCAATCTTTGTACATGTTTCCTTAGTGGGGTGTGTTTGCTCTCTGTGCTCATCATTCCTAACACTATGACTGTTACGGCCCCAAAGCATCAGAAAAGTTTAAGTTCCATAATAGAACATTTTTTTAAAATAAGATAGAATTGTTTGTGGAAGAAGAGTCTATCAGGTACCTATGATGGGAAAGGGTTACTACAGGGACATACATCAGCAGTATGTACTTTACATTCTTAGTCCATTGGTTTCTACAGCAGTTCTTGTTCACAGTAATGTGAGGCAGTTAATATGGGATCTGAACACCACTGGACTGATAAGCCTTCATACTGACTTGCAAAAGTAATTTTCAGTAATCTTTGAGGGGAAAAATTGCATTTAGTGGGGAAAAAAAGGGAAAAAAAAAAAGCTAAGCCATTCGTGCATCCTATTTTATTGAGTATGCAAGTAATAGACTATGCAGAAATTGAACTTTTGATCCATTAGGCTGTGCATAGGGACAAACCACTGCTGAGTTACTGTGAGAAAGTTAGGCTTCCAAATAGAAAAGTTTCACAGTATTTTTCCAAAATGTCATTTGAGAACGAGATGCCGATATTACCGTTTAAATGCAAACTTTCATCAGAAAGGCTGGGAACGAGGTTCCTGACCCAAGGCTCTGCTCTAACATATCACACTCCCACTGCCACAATTAGTCATTCTCAAACTAACTTTTTTTGCGACTATTGTGCAAGGCACATCCTTTCCTAAAAGTTTAATGAACAGAACTATCTGTGTCCGCCCTGCTCCTATGATTGCTTCATACCCTGAGCCAGGCCAGGCAAAACAGAGAACTTCCAAACCATTTTAATTTTCTTAACAGAAAGATGGTTCAATTCCCATCCAGGCCTAACCACCATATATTTCTTCTAAATCCCCCATCCTCATGCATCCAGTACAACCACGTATGATTGTCTGTGGCTGTTTATTGCTACAGCCTTTCACCTAATTAAAGTTTCACAGATCTGGATGAGCATCATGGTAAAAGCTTTCCTTTTGCTAGTGGCAGACTTTGCAGGGTCAAGTTTGAAAAACACCATCAGGAGAGACATGGGGGAATCACATCAGCCCCATGTGTGTTCTGAAATCACAGATTTCAGGGAGCTTCAGCCACATTTCTCAAAGCATCAGTCCTGCCCAGGGCCACAGGGATCCCGCTTCAGCTTCCTCCCACCTATCACACCAGGACTGGAAACTCATTGCTGAGCTGGGGCTTCAGTCTGAGGACACTTGGGACCGTTTGTTATTATCCCTGGCATTTGTGTCTAAACCCTTCAGATTCCTGAGCCAGGTAGTGCAACTGTAAAAACAATGCCTGGGCTCTCCAGGAGGGCAGCAGCAGAGAAGACACACAGGCTAAGACATGAGCTGCAGCAGCAGAGCTTGCACCCACCCTACTAAACACCAGCCTGAAAACAGAAAGCGATCTGAAACACACAGAAATTCCTGGCTTTGCATATTTGAAATAAGTCATTATTCAGGCTTTCCAGCTCCTGATCTCTCAGAATTCTACTCAAAGAAAAACCTTTGCACTAATCCTCCTCCTCCATCATTATGCAATATTGCTTAGGGTAAAGGAAGTTTCCTTGCTCTTTTCTAAATATACAGTTCTGTGGGTAGAAAATTAGAGAAATGACACGGCCGACCTTCCTAAATGTGAAGGGCTCGTTTGGGGAAGCACACAAGTCATCTGCTGCAGCAGACCCTTATCACTTTGTGGTAGGCAATTGCAAAATGCCTCTTTTAGCCAGAGTCACATTGGGTTTAAATTGAGCTAGACAAGGGAACCACAAAAAGGGCTTGTGGGCAGCTGCGCTGCTAAGAGCATGGGGCCTGGCACTGGAGTGCTGGTAGTTAAAACAGTAATTTGTCAAGGAAAAAGGAGGGGAGCAGCCCGCAATCCAAATGTCACGTGCAGTTTTTCAGACACAAGGCTCTGCGTAGAAGACGAAGAAAATACTCAGTGACCATTTTAAACTCAGCCACCGCTCCCGGTGCAGCGGGAGTTAACGCTGCGTCAGACTTTCCATTAATGCCTCTGTTTTTGCAGGGGCTGTAAAAATGTGCCCGAGGCAAAACCTTGTGATTCAGTGGCTCAGCTGAAGAGTTAACTTTTCTTTTTATACACATCCATTTTCAGAGTGGCGATTTATAATCATTTATGTAGAGATCTATATATAGTTCTGGTGTGGTGACAGAGGGAGCTGGGGAGGGTGCTGATGCCAAGCCTCCTGCCCCACTGCCTGTCCTTGCTGCTACAGAGAGGCCAGGCAAGAGGCCTGGGGTCTCAGTGTGGCTGGTGTAAGTGGGACTTGGCATCTCCAGGGCCAGAGACACTTTTTCTTAGGGGGAAGGAAGCCAAACTCAGGCTTCTCTTCTACTTAGGTGGCAGACAGGGATAAAACTTGCATGAGGAACTAATGTGCATTGTCTTCATACATGTACGAGAGGGATAACAAATGTCTGAAACTATTTGCCCAACTGATTTCTCTCCTGTGTGGTTTGTACCTGCCAGGTTTTCCTACAGTTGTCATTCCTGACTCTAAGAGGAACCCTTCAGGCAGAGCTGTGCCATAATTCTCCATAATAAACCTTTGGAGGTAAATGGAAGCCCTTGAAATGTGGGATCACACAAAAGACTGGGCTCTTGGCCCATTACCAGCTATCCTCTGCTACATAGCCACGCAGAGTCCCCCAGACCTCAGGTAGGATGGCTGGGCAATGGGCCTGCCACTTCTGTTAGCCCTTGGACTAAGGAGTTACTGCTGGGCAAACTGGTCTCTGATGTCTGGCAAATCCCTGACTATCTGTGCAGCCCATCTGGGCCACAGGTAGCCTGGGACACCTGAGCAGCTCAGTGTATCTTAATATAGTTTCCTCAGTAAGATCATACTGTCTCTTACAAGTAGCTCCACTAATTAGTGCAGCCAAGTGCCAGCAGCCAGACAGATTTACAAGGACATAATTACTGCCACTCTCCTCCCTTGTCCATATCTTAGAAGTTGAATCTTGTGTCCTTTCCCTAAATAGCATGGTAGCCCGTGTTTTCCCACATTGACTGAAGTTATTTTCCCTCAAAATGTTTTCCATACAACGAAAAATAGTTATTTTTATCCATTTTCAGAAAAGGTTTCCTTTTTTCTGTGCTCTTTCAAGAAAATAGGCTCCTAGCAGGTATTTATCATGATAGCTAAATTAGCCAGTACCTTTAATACTTGCAGCGCAGAAAATCACTTCATCAGCTGCACAATTTGAGCTTACCAGAGAAGATTTTCAGAAAGAATGAGAATGAAACCTAGAATAACCATTTCTTTCCCCTTGTCCCTTCGAGGCACCAAAGTTCAAGGTGTTTATTTCTTTCCTTGTATACTGAGCAATCTGTGATGGTGGTTAATTGAGCGCTAAAAGCCCATGCGACTGCAGTTTCACCAAGACGCTGTATTATTTTTTCACTTCTAATCCTAAGCTGCTACGAGGCAAAAAGTGACAGAAGCAACTGTACTTCAGTGATGGGAGAGATCACACAGAATCACACAATGTTTGGGGTTGGAGGGGACCTCTGGGGATCATCTAGTCCGACCCCCCTGCCAGAGCAGGTTCACCTAGAGCAGGCGGCACAGGACATGATTCTGTAGAGAAAGCAGCAAAGTTTCTCTGAAAACAGGACTCTGATCACATAGTCTGGCTCCTACATGGTCCCTGTACATAACAGCTAGATGTCAAAACTAGTCAACAAGGGCTGAGGAAGACCCTAACCTACAATGGCAGCACCATGCAAGGTCACCATAGAGGTGTGCATTGGCTTTCTTGGGTGAATGTTACCAGGAGGAGTAGCTGGCAGGTGCCTCTATAGCTCCTCAGACTTTCACCTTTGGAGAAGACTACAGGTAGCCCTCAGCAACTGCTCAGACCCAATCTGCAGTCCAGACATGGCAGGCAGAAAGGTACAGGAAACCAGATTTAATACCATTACTGGGTCAGACTCTCCCTGCAATGCCTCTCCAGGATGTGAGCCAGTCAGGGAGGGTAAACTCTCACAAGTGGTGGAGGTGGCAACTGGACATGTGCAGCTGCATAAGGGTAATGGGTGAGACAGATTTCCGTCCACAGCAACCCTCTGCCACCATTAAAATCTAAAAAAATAATGTTATCAGTCCACTTTAAAGACAGAAATACATATGCATTGAAAAACACTCTCTCTGGAAGTCCCTTACAAAACACCCTTCAGGATGGAAGTTGCTACCTGCTTATAAGATGCCTTTTGCTGCCTTCTTCCACAGAGCTAACATGGGTGCAAATTCAAATGTTTCCATGCATGCACTGTCAATCAGTTATAGGTCAAGATGTCAGGCATTAGTGAAATAACTATTGATTAATAAATAACAAAAATATTTTCAAAAACTTTTCCCTCTTCCAATTTTTAATCTACTTTTCTTACAAATAAGTCAGTAGCTGAGTGCTGTAAAAATGAATTTTTTCTTCAAGGATCTCTGATTACCTACTTTGTGTTTTTCCAGCAGGTTGATATAACTGGCTCTGGCTCTAGAAGACAGCACAGCCTTTGATCATCTCAGTTCCTTCATTATTACCTGAGGGAGCCATCAGGAACTCTCTCTCATGTCCAAAAATTATCTAGCCTATGTTCTTGGATTTCTTTATTCAGTGAATTAGTTTTCAGAATTATTCATATTTGTTAAGAAGAATCACTGGCTCTACATGGTTAGGTTTCCCCTAAGCTATGTCAACTCAAAACCTTGCAAGGTGTTCAAAATGTGCATCTCCTGCGGTGTAACGCATCAGAGATGAAATCCCTTGCTGCCCCCAGCACTTGGAGAGAGCCAGGCAATACCAGATTGGTGCACTTCAGTTCCTCAGATTATGGTAGAACATGGCAAGGTAAGATATTTGGCACCTCTATCCCTTCAAGTCATCCACCTAGCAATTCAGGAAGCTCAAGAGCTTCTGCAGAGGTTCCTGAAATGGATCCTGCTAGTGTGGTTGTGGCGCTTCACTCAACACAGGTTTGTTATTTCCTGGGGGCAAAGCCTATGGGGCTGGGCCTTCTGCTTGGCACCAGTGGGTGCAGCTCACAGGTATATTCCTTCAGCAGTACAAATCACATTAGGCCCAAAGACAGGGATTAATGGCTGTTTTTTCTAGTGCCCATAAACCAATAATGATAAATGATGGTCAGATATCTGCACTTTCCTATTTCAAGAAAGAGGACACAAAAGATGCGATCTTCAGCTTCAGTTCGAGATCTGGAGGATGTAAAGTTCTTGCCACCCAGCTGTGCACCCTCAGCCTCCACACTGCTGCTACTAAGTACTCATCCATCCCTTCCCACTGCCAGGACACTCATGCTGCACCTTCAGTACAACTCATTTAGCTGCCCAGACTGGAGGCTTTTCACCAAAGCCCTTCTCCTCAAAAATCCATGTTCTCTTACATCTCTCTCATCAAATCTGTATTATTTCCGTGATGAGCCATTTGTACCAACACTTGTTTCTATGTGGTCTGCTGCTCTAACATCCGCACTTTTTCTCTTTAGTACCTGGGTTCAAAAGCCACTTTCAGCAGGGTGACACAGGAGACATGTATTTGTTTTCCAACCCTAACAGACATCCTGTATGCCCTTGGGTCATGCAGCCACTCTCAGCCTCCTCCTGTTTACAACAACATATAATACATGATTTGTTCCATTTTGCCCACTGCATCGCAACCTCCCTCTGTCTCTCCTTGATCTTCCTTCTCCAGCCTTTCCTTCTCTCCTTGGTAATCTGACTTCCATGCACCCAACAAACTGCAAGGATTTGCACTTCCTGAAGCTCCTTAGATACAAATAAATAACAAAAAAAAAGACAATTAGTTGGTATATGGCTAAGCAAAGGCAGTTTTGTTTCTCAGCAGGTTTGTGTGAGCTGTTTCTGGTTTCAGTTCACATGAGTTCTTTCACCTTCTGAGTTTCTCTTTGACATTCAGGTTTCTGCCTTTTTTTCCACCTGAAGCCAAAAAAAAAAAAAAAAAAAAAAGAAAAAGCAAAAAAAAAAGCCAGGTTTGCTCAAAAGCCACATAACTTTTTAAAGTTAAAGATCTTAATTCTAGAATGGGACCATTTCTAACTTGATGGTTTATTGTTTGTTCAAATGCTCAATGTCCTGCTACCAGGCTGTTCCTATTAAAAGCAGTTGTGCTCAGAGCAGAAGGACGTTAGTGCGTGTACCTGCCTGTCATCAACCACCTTTGCTTATGACTGAAAACAGAACATGTACAAAAATAGAAGCACCAAAATTCATCCTCAAAATGAAACGACTACAGGGGAGAGTTCATAACTTCATGCTGAGGTTCTTCTAGGCCTTCCACAGGATAGATTTCATTATCCTAATAAATAAAGAGCTGACATCAGTACATAGATCTATGTTCAAGCTCTGTTTGGCACAACTGTTGTCTTTGGTGTGGTTTTATTTTGATTTTGTACCAATCTTTAGTTCTGCTGCTACCATTCTGCACATAGATAAGTGTAGGCACAAATTATGAAGATAATTAATTGCCCATTAATGAGTTTTTGCAGAGCATTGGAGTCTAAATGCTAATCTGTGTTTCACAAAGAATGCCAAATGATATCCACACTCCTTACCTACTTCTCCCTGATTTCTGTTTAGCGCACGATTGGAAGAATTTGGCTTTAATGTTAATTAATGCTTTCAATTAGAGCTCACAATGTGTATTAAGCCTTGGCCATTTCAATTTTGTGATGAACCCATACACAAAATTTGCTGATTCTACAGTTAGTGAGAACAATCTGTATAAACTAAATTTCCATTTATTTTCCAGCCCAAAATAAACCTGTTCCCAGAACAGAGTCTTCTAAACCTTCGTATCTACGTGGCTACGTTTGTCTGTCGTCTTTTCCGCTCAACAAAACAGTACCCCAAGGCACTCACAAACAGTCCGCCAGTGAACAGAGGTGTGAAACCACAGAAGGAAAACGGGCAGAAGCAGATGAGTGGGGACAAGACACTGGGGATGTTTCTCCCTCTCCCTCAGTACAGCCACAGCAGAAGCACCTGCCCGTTCGTGGCCAGGCAGAGTGAGATCGCAAAGCGCAGAAGCGAACACATTTGTGCAGAGCCCTTGTTAAGAGGCACTTTTACCTAGTTTACCTATACGGCTGGGTGAGGGACACCACATAGCAACCAAGACATCCCATTGATAAAACCTTGCCTACCTAATGGCAACTTCACTGGAGAGGCTGTGCCCCAGGACCCACCTGATCCAAATAGACCAAGTGCTTTGGCCAGCACCTTATTTTTTTCCCACAGGATGCCGTTACCGCCCTTGCCCTCAGCCATACCTCTGAGATCACCTTTTCTCACCATTTTTTTGTGGGAGCATCTGTGTGTGAGAAGCAGCATTTATGAACCAGTGCACAAATGGGTCCCCAGCAGCAGCATCTGGGCCCTGCTCCCACAGCCACAGTAAAGATGGCCCCAGCTGCTGCCTCAGTGGCTGCTGGCCCAGGCAGTTCATGCACGTTTCCAGCTGGGGTCAACCACTGCTACCTCAGGCTCTCCTTGCGAGTCATCTTCTCACTTGACGTTGTGCACTGCTGGTTGGGAAGTTTACGATCTGAGCATCTAGACCTAGCAATAGAGCATTTTGCCAAATTATTTATTTTGCTTGGGGTTTGTTTGGCTCTCCTCCCCTGTGAGATCAGAGATAAAGCGTATTTACTAGTTGCTGCTTGTCCCGGCCAGCTGAGGAGCTGGGCTGGAGTGAAAGCAGCTGTTTCTGAGCAGTGTGGATGGCTTGTGCTCATTCTCAAGTCCCAGTGAGCAGGATCCTTCAGCAGTGATGGAGTAGCTCTGAGTTTCAGTCTATCTGTCACTGCTCGACTGTTTTACTGTGCACACAATGCACTGATGGGCGACATCACTCAACTGCAACAAGTCCAGCTACAAAAGCAAGTAGCAGCAATTTGTAGCCTCAATGCAGCCATTTAATCATTCCCAACACTTCCCCGGTTGCCACTCCGGATAAACTAACTTGAGAATTAAGAACAAATATTTGACTTCCCTTCCCCCCCACTCCCAATAATTTTAGGCAGCCCTGTTTAGACTGTATGGTACTTAACGGAGACCTTTGCCCTTTAGTTAAAAGCTGTGACCAGGAAATCCCACCTCCTCTTAATGAGCTTTTTTGTTCAGCTTACAGGGAGGGATTTGCACTCCACTCTTGCACTACAAATGCTTTGTCTGCTTGGCTTTTTTATTCAGCTGATGAATAAAAAAGCAAACGCCAAACTCTACACATGTTTCAGTCTCCATTAAGACAACAAAGAGCTCTAAATGCATGTCCTAGCAACAGCAACAATTTTTTTAAAAGAGTGAGAAGAAAGAAAGCATGGTCATTTAAGCTGTGGTACTTTCCATAGTTATTCCTTGATGCTTTTGTCAAAAAAGCTATGCACTTTAGACTATCAAAATACATAGCCTAGGTAAAAGGACAGATAGCATTTTTGGAATCAGTGTTATGCTCTTTCTACTGTGAAACAATCACACAAGCAGCCCAAGTAATGGCCTTTGTCAAATTTTTTACTTGCTTATGTCTTTCGACCACATGCTGAGACCTCTCGTACTCTAGTGGCCTTGAAAGTGTTTTACCCTTTTTTTTTTTTTCTTTCTTTCTGTGTGCCTCAGAGAGCTCTTGGCTTCCTCTAATCTCTTGTTCTTTCCTTCTAACCACTACATACTCTTAATAACGACAGACTGCAGACACCAGCATCAAATTATGAACGGACAGAAAGGCGGAGGATTAAACGCAGTCACAACAAGAGACGATTCTGCAGGAATCTCAAGATATTTGAAGTAGAGGGAACAGAACATTTTCCAACAGAGAATGGCAGAGAAAGCCTCACTTTCCAGAGAGCAAGACTAAACCCCATGTGCACCTCTCTGTGCACCCAAGTGGAGCGGGAATGGTTCTCCAGCCCATTACACAGCCACGTGCTGGCTGTATGCTGGTGGCTTCCTAGGCTGGTTAAAACAAATCTGGCAGAATAGACGGGGAGACTCAGTTGTCAGGGAGCATATAATAGAGGATATTAAGCAAAACTCTGCTGTAGAAGGATAATGGGCCTTTCTGATCCTGGGCCTTGTTCTGGCTGTACAGAAGTTGACAACTTAGAGAAATGAGACATTTAGAAATCCTTCATTGCGATAATTTCCAAGCCTTTTGGGCCAGTTACTAACTGTCAACCCTCACTGCCTCTTATGGGCCACCAAACATCCACAGCATTTACCTTCTCACATGAAAGCCCCAGCAAATCAGTGTCAGTTATGTTATTGGCAGATCCCTTGGGAACACTGCTCAGACCACGTGCGGGTAGGGAACCCAAAGGAAGCCTTGACCTAAGCCAATGTCTCTGGGCTGCACACAGTAACCTGTGTGACCATCACAGCCCAGAAAAAGTCCAAGTGGATGTAGTATGGAAGCACCAGGTGAGATCAACCCAATGATCCTTGGTTCATGCTTAAATGTGATGAACTAAATTGCAAAAAAGGAAACTGCTGTAGAAAATTACAAGGTAGAAAAGACTTTTAGACTCATTATAGGTGCCAGATCTGCCTGTATGGCAAATGTTAGATAATCTGCAAAAGGGCTTGTCTGTATGTTTTAGGTACCAACAGTTCTTTTCCCAGATGTGTTCTCCTAAAATTATTTCAGATTCAAAATTAGTTTTTCTTGCTGCATTCTCTGCATGACCAAGCCAGATCTTCAAATATGAGTCTAACATAACTGACCTGACATAAAAATAAACATTATCCAAAGGATTTTAGAATGTTGCACATCAGCATCTTTATATAAAAAGAAAATAAAGAAACTGTTTCTCCACCATGGCTAGAAAAAAAAATGGATTAAAACCTACCATTTATTCTAATGAGTGATTTCTGGCTGCAGGTATTATTTCAGGGTCCTGAACAGTATTTGCTCTGTGCATGTGAGCAGAGCTGCTAAAGAGGGAAACCTTCAGGAAGGACGGGTGAGGGAAAGAAATAAATATTTCAATGGTAAAGGTTTCCCCCCCACACCTTTTGAGTTGCTTCTTAACTGGTGGCTGTTTGCAGCTGCCAAAACCTTTGAACTTCTCGTGGTAGAAGGAGACCATTTCAGCAGGAGCACTGAGGGATGTCACAGGTGTGCTTTGCATGTCCCTGTACTATCAGTCCCTGGAGATTCTCCCTGTCACCCTCTGGCTGCAGAAAATCACTGACCTCAAGCTAAATTAAAAAAAAGACTAAGAAACTCAGTACTGCACATTGTCAGGTCTAGCTTTTATTCCCTGAAATCAGAAGCTGGAGTCAAACCCCTAGGCTCACACACGGTGCTTTGGGAGACCTGGGATCCAAACACTGCACTATGCAGGCAGCCACTTAAGAAAAGCTTAAGACTGCTTTGCCTTACGAATTTTGCTTTTAGTTGGCTGGGCTGGACCTCTTCAGGTTTCCTATCTTCAACTGTCACCTCAATGTGGGAACCTACATTAATGCCTTCAAAACCTGTCAGAAAGTAACAAGAGAAGCTGCTCCCTTGCTTTCCCACAACAGAGAACTCACCCAGCACCCCGTGCTGGGTTTGGTTGTCTTTTCTGCTATAGGGCAAAAAACAGTGCATCTCTTATTGGAGAAGAATTTGACTTAGAAGAAAGATTTACAATTCACTTTGTAATCAGACCTATATCACCCCTGCCAAATGCTCCAGACACCAGGATTAGCTTTATACCGCTCCCATTTTACTACCTCATGAATCTTTCATACTATCGGGACAGGGCTAAATCTTGCCAATAAGGGATGGATGTTGCTCCCACCCAAGAGCACCCCACAGTTTCAGCAGGGAGTCCTATCACCAGGTGGAGTGTGTGAAAGGGGAGGGAGTCAACCCCATCCCTCTTGTTTCAGAAGAAAATGCAGGCTGCCATTGCATACGATCAGGACCCAAATCATGGATACTTGGTGAAGGTCAGCCTCTATTTCTATATCTTGGTTCTACATGGCTGGAAGAGAAACAGACACTAAGCTTCTTGGCACCTCCCAAGATCACAGTGCTTTGCACATGCATGGGGGCAGAATCCCAACTGTCCTGAGAAGCTGAGGCTCTAAGCCTGCTTTAGCTGCCTTCAGGATGAGATCTTTTCAAAAATTTTGACCCCATGTACATTTTACCACAGTCTCTCCTACCCAGCCACCTCCCAGAGGGGAAGCATTTGTGGGCCACGGTGGTTTCAGGCCAAATATACCTAGAATGTAAACAACAATAAATTTATATCCTCCTGTTATTACAGATCATGAGTCCCTGCACTCCTTGTTGGTGGTGTGGAGAAGCATAAGCAGGAGAGTTGGTGATCACCCAGAGTCTGCTCAGTGTTCTCTGCCCCAAGATCTGACAGCAGTCAAGCACTTTTCCAGATAGGAGTCTAAAAGCTGAAGCTCCACTAGGCCTTGCATAATGCTCTTGGTACCCCTCAATTAGAAACACTTTCTCACATACCCACTTTCAGAAAACCATCAGCATCCGCATATCTCTGGCAGAAAGTTTTGTAATGAATTTCTTTAAAAATATATTTTCAGCTGTAAACAGCAGAAAACCCCCTTCAGGCACTTCACTAGACCTTTTATCCGCACGCAGGAAAAAGAATTGATTGATTTTGAAGTTAAACGTTGGCATCTGCTGTTATTCAAAACCAGGACCTTGGATACACTCATCCGCCATGCTTTCAGCTCAGCCACCAGTGTGCTGCAAATGAAGACAAGCTGTTGTCAAATGAGAAATGCAAAATAGTCAATCTGTTTGTCTGTTTAATGTAACTGGGA
Source organism: Hemiprocne comata (assembly GCA_020745705.1). NCBI lineage: Eukaryota > Metazoa > Chordata > Aves > Apodiformes > Apodidae > Hemiprocne > Hemiprocne comata. The sequence goes on from CM036598.1 coordinate 15,674,965, forward strand.
ACATAAGCTGCTAAAAATGCTACCATTCTGCACTGTCAGATGGGAGACACTCTCCAACAAACGAAAGCCTAATGACCCATTTTACTCAGGCGCTCTGGAGTTCCTCCTAATGGTATTTTCCATATGCACTTCAACATGCTTTTAACTGAAACTGCAAATGGTACTATTTTCTATCTAACACAAGCGTGTAATCTGTGCAGTGTATTTTTTTTTTTTCCTCTGGCACCATGAAGGAATGCTGATGTTCAAGGCGTCTTGAAACAGTGAGCATATTGCTCAAGCATCTGATGCTCATCTTCTCTTTACACCTGTCATTGTACTGTATTAAAGGAAAAAAATCAAGTCATTAACCATGATAGATATGTTTTTAATAAGAAAGTGTTGCGCCTCACCAGGCAGATAAATAGCAAGTCTTAAGATATCTTCAGAGCCCGAGCATACAATTACTGAATAAAGTTAAATATGCTGGGGACTCTTCAAAGACTGCTATAACTTGTAAAGATTAGGTCTCTATCAATTACCCAAGCTGCACTTCTCCAAGAATTTTCTAGCATTAAAATTGCTAATTTGACTTTTCCTCTGAAAGTTCCCCAATCCCCACAGATAATTATGTGTGAAATGTTGCCTAAACAAAACGGTGATTTGGCCAGGAAAACAAGAGTGCTCCATTTTCAAGTCAAAAACCAGTGAAAAATAACGTATTGCCAGAGCAGGGTGAGAAGAAATTCTGGAGATCCTGTCCATTTCATTAAATATTCTTGAGGTTTGTATAGTAGAAATGTCATGATTCTGATTTCAAAACCCACAGAAATAGTGTGTGTTTTTTTTCCAAAGCATTTAGTTTCTCTTCAGGGCAGCATAGTACCAGCCAGTGCTGGTTTTGCTTTCTCCTTAGAGAACACAGCAGCCCCACAGTCAGTTGGCACACTCACAGGGTGGGTTCCTTTAAGCCATTATAGCCTCAGACCCAGCTTTATCTCCATCCCTGCTGCTATCACATTGATAATTTTTGTTAATTCTTGACACCAGAAATGCTCAGTCATAAACTGCAGGTCCCCAGAAACACCCTGCTGCACCGAGCAGGCGGCCGTGCTGCGGGGGTGCCTGCTCCCTCCGGCTCCCTCGCCCTCGGGGTGCTGCCAGCATCCATTAGCAAACCACAAAAAGCACTGAACCTCTTCAGGCACTCCCTTTCCCCCTGCAGAAAATAAGATCCTACTCATCCGGATTCCTCTCCCCCCCCCACTAAATACATAACATTAATTTTTCCCCTTAAGGTTTTTTGCAGCTTAACGTACTGCTGGTGGGGCCAGAGGGTGAAAAGTGAAAGGGACCCAAGTGTCCCTGGGGAGGACTGGCCAGGGATGCTGCTGCAGGTGATGCCTGTCCTCTGGCCACCACGGATGGGCCCGCTGCACTGTCAGCACCCACTTCACAGGGTACCACTCAGCTGTGCTGCACCCTGAACTCAGTTCTGCTTAACCTCTTGGAGAAGTGTTAGAAAACATAAAGGAGGTAATTATAGCTTAAAATTGCGAGGACTAGCAGCCTGCGACAATGTGTCAATGCTTGGGATTTGTGTGCTCAGGAGAGAGAAAGAGCAGAGGAGGAGCAGGTGAAAAAGTGAAAGACAGAGGAAGACAGTACTCCATGCAGGGGGTTAATACAATGGCCAGTCATCTCCAGGATTATAGAGAAATTTAATATGATCTTGGAATTATCCACTCAGTAACCAAGTAGATGTTAGTACATCCAAAAAAAAGATAGGTTTGCTTTCTTATAAAGAGTCTGCTACCTAAGAGAGAGATTTCAGGCTAGGAAGGAAAAAAATCTATTCCTCTTTCCTTGCTATATGCCTCCCTCCTGCATAAATAAACCCCCTAAACCCAACATAAAACCAAAACCAGGCCTTTCCATCACAGATCAAAAGTCAGGCAAGTAGTGTTGCATTGCAGCTGCCTGAATTATACTTGGCCTCTGAATAATAAATAGGGAATTTCTCGAACCACAGGCTCATTAATGAGCACTAATTCAGAACTGATGGCACAATGTTCAGTAATTTAAGCAATGTAGACAATGAAGGTTCTCAACTCTGGTACAAAGAGTGACCTACAGAATCTTGCGGAATGAGTAATTACAGCTAATATCCATTTCAGCTTCTATTAGAACATCCAATAAAACAAGGTCATGACAACAGGCAAGGATCACATCCCGGCAAGCATCGCAGTGGGGAGAGATGGAGTCACCCTGGAGCAGGTGGATGGTTCCTATTAGTTGGGCTCCTCAATGAATAAGGACACTGACAGCTCCCCGGAGGACACGGGCGGTGGTGCAGCAGCAGCACCGGCAGCTCAGGGAGTACAGAGATGGTTTTCAAGAGCACAAAGGTTAGGCTGGGATGGGGTTTATTTGGACCCATAACTAGCAAAGGCTCAAAGGACAGACTGCATTTTTGGGGGGTTTTTTAGCCTTTCAGATAGTTTGGTATTAATATGTAGAGGGAATGATTCAGTAATTCAGTAACTGAAGATGAACCCAGGACAAGTTGTAACAAAAGAGAAGGCTGATAGAAAAGGGACAGCAATGGGTGCCTGCAGTGTGAAAAAATAGTTGAGTGAGCAGCAGCAGAGCAGAATGAAGTGCCTGGAGAGTTTTCTACTTTGTACAGATGAGCCTTATTAATTCCTAAGAGAGGATGGAGAATATGGTCAAGTGAGGAAATAAAGAAATGATCTGCAAATTTTTTGGTAGAGTAAGTGGGTAGGTCACTGGCTGTTAAAAAACATTTTCTGACAATCCCCACAAGACTTCCTGGTGCTTTTAAAAAACTGAAGGCAGACTTATTTTCTCCTCCCCAAATGTGCTAAAATTTCACCTTCAATGCAGGCAGTTTTTCAGTGATCCTATTTGGCCTTTAAAAAAACATTCAGACAACATAGGGCTATTCAAAGGGATCTCCTCCCAAAACAATTCATAGGCTGGAAAGTGTTTATCGTAACCATCCGGGCAATACTGAGAAGCCCAGAGGGGGCTGCAACCAGAGCTAATTGCCTAACAAATACAATTCACAACAAATAGTTTGATGAACTCATAAAAAATCAACTCTGCTAGCTAAATCCTTGGCCCTCATGAGAGCTCATTGTGAAGCTGGAGCAATGCAGTGTGAACGTGCCACAAGCTCTGCTGCGAGAGGGGCGTTTCCTTGACTCTGAGGAATAGTCTGGTGGGCAAAAGCTAGTCCAGAAACACCAGGACTTGCTCTCTGCTGATCAATGTGGCTGCAAACAGCCAGAAAATGGTCAACATGGCTCTGAACCACACTTGTGGCTCTTAAAGCTGTAAGATAGAAATGTAGGTATTACCATGGCCAGCTTTGTGTGCTTGTCTCTACCCCTTCCCTTTGAGATTTTGCATGTCCTGCCCTGTGTGTGGGTCCCAGAGAGGTCCCATGGAAGAAGCAAGGACACAGCATGGACTGCCAGGTGTGAAATGCCTTGGAGACATGCAGAGCTTGGCTCAGCCCCCACAGGGACTTCAAGGCCTGTGACAAACAGAGAAAAGGGTGTATTTCCCCCAAGAATTACAAGTCATGAATTCCTTGAGTGGACTTGAGAAAGTACTTTTTTGTTTTTTTTTTTTTTCATGAAAAGCAGAACAAAAGAGAGCCTTTCTTTTACACCATAGCTACTATGTTTCGCTAAAGTGTCTCCTCTGGCAGAAGCAGGGTTTGGACAGCAGGAGGTCTGGAAACAGGAGGAGCAGAGGAACCATGGCAGGAGCAGGACTATGGTGGAGGCACCAGCCCAAGCCCCAGCATCAGCCCTGGGGCTGCCCCGCTGTGCCGTCCCACTGCCAGCACGGAGCTACGCTCTTGTGTTGAATTCTGTTGACTTTAGCAATATTAATTGAAGTAGGGTTTCCAGGATTGGTCCCAGGGTTGCCATAGCACCAAATGAATGCCAACAATTTATATTACCTTCAGCTATATTCATTTCCATACTGGCTTGAGGAATTTTTTCCTGCATCACTTGAGAAAAGTACCTTAAAAAGCTGTGCTTTTTTTTTTTTTTGGTATACTATCTGGTAAGGCCTTCTGCTTTCTGTTAAAATGTGCTGATAGATATTTCTTTTCTGTTTAACTTTAAGGGACCTTGGTGAATACTTTCAGGTTTACAGCTTAAATGATTGTTTAGTAAGTAAACTTCTTCTCCTCCAGATTTTGGTAAAATACTACATAGTTAAAATATTTTATTTGGATTCATACCTCATTTCAAAGTGTTGCTCATAATACCTGACAGGAGCTGAACTTTAGTTAGCTATTTCTCCTTTTTTTTTTTTTTTTCCCTCCCTTCTTTTTGGAGGAAAACAAGAAGTTGAACATAGCTTCTGACACATTAAGCATGACTACTGGGAAATTAAAACAAATGCTGGTACAATTCACGGGGGGAAAAGAACTTAAAGTTTGTTTATAAATTTGTTCCCAGCTCCAAATGCATGTCATAAATTAATAGGTCATCAACATACTGTATTTAGCTGGCAGCAAGTAATTTTCTGTGAAGATACGAGACGGAATATAGCCAGAGTAGCAAATTGGCTGAAAGCAAAGCATTTTGAGTGCTTTGTAAAATTCATCCCAGACAACTTCAAGCTCCAACAAAATGGAAAATCTTTTCTGTCTCTGTACTTAACTCCAAGGGTTTAGAAAACTGACTAATAATGCAAATACCCAGAGGTTAATAGCCTGGTGCCATAGCTGGAAGGCACACCCAGCTTTCAGGAAATCCATCACGTGAGTATTTGGAGAGTTGGGGAATGTAGGGCTGTGGACCAGCATGCTCTGAACACCATCAGTGGCAACACGCTCAAATCAGGAAAATTTGTTTCAAAGCAGTCAGAATCATGACCTCGTAGCCTCATTTGGGCTGGCCTCTGCCAGCCTAAGTTAGTTGAGACTGATCTTTTTGTTAACAGGCTATGAAATATTCTGCAGTCCCAACCACAAAGCTGTGTCCAGTAACTTGGAAAATCTGATATTCAGCTGGGTAGGAAGTGGCAGGATCAGGTCCCAGCAGCCTTGTCGCAAAGTCCGACTCTTGGGTGTGGAGAGAGATTTTCTCCCGGATCACCTCAATTTAATCACCTCTAATTATCACCTCAAATTAGGCACACAGGGAAAATTTAATACTCCTCTCTGCAAACATGTCCATACACAGTGCAAACTCAGAGCAAAGTAACCTTTGGAGAATATCAAGACTGGGTGTTAGAATTAAATGTATTTCTCTTGTTTCTGGTCTAGACTTGCATTTTTCAGCCCATAAGGTGCAAGTCACCTGGAGGTGGTGTGAACAGTACACGAGGCACAAAGCAACCTTCAGCTCCTTCCCAAGGTAATGCCAGAATGGATTATTGCACAATTAAACCAAGACATGGCCTAGAGAGCCATTGGCTTGGCTCTGACGAGAAAAAAGCCTCAACCAGTCCACACACAGCTCCAATAACAGCCTCTTTTTGGGTCTGGTGGAGGACAGAGGGAGAGAATGGCTCCAGGGCCAGGCAGGCAGAGGGGGGTGTCAGCAGACTCACATGCTCTGGGCTTCACTATCAGCCTTTCATTTTCCACAATGTTAAAACACACCATTTAAAAATATATATATATATGTACTCATGCTTTAAAATTCTTTCAGAGATGGGACGAGGCAATATTATCTTTGAGAAAATGCAGATCCTAACTTAGTCTCCCCAAAGGAAAATTACTGACTTGAGCAATTCCTGGTAGTTATCCAAATAGCCTTGTCAAATTATTTAAATACCGCATTGTGATATTATTGAAGTTGGTACCAAGTTACTCTTGGCAGAAACAAGTGTTCACTGGCAGGTGCTGAGTAGATGAGCTGTTACTGCTCCAGCTCTGTGTCAGCAGCATGGCTGGCTGCTGTGAGGGATTTTAACCAGGGAGCTCAGCAACATGCCCTCCAAAGGGGTTACCTTTCCTAAGGGGCTCTGGGGGTGTTTTGCTTTTACCTTTCAGGGGCTGGTAACTTATCTGCTCTTACACTGGAGCAATGCTAGGTTTTTGGGGGGGGATGGGTGGGAAGAAAGCATGGTGTAGCTGCATTCAGCACAAAACCCAACCACTAAAGAAGAGCTCTCTCTTCTGTCTCGATACAACTTCAGTATGTAAATCTCCAGAGAAGAAAACAGCATTTAGGAATTTACCTGCTCCATATTAAAAGGAAGGGAGGAAAAAAACGACTTAGGCTTATGCATTGTTCATTATTCAGGACCCATCCTCCCTATGTATGCTTAATGCTTTGGTCTCTGTTATAATTTCAGTTGGAAAGTTGTTTAAAATGCAAGAGTCAAGTGGTGATCCACACGTGCTGTTTCAGGACAAAATTCAGAGCTAGGGGTACACCAACTCTGTCTGTCCAGCCACAGCATTAGGAAGGACAGGAGAAGGGACAGGGGTGGTTGCTTGTCTTGGACTTTGACAGTCAGCTCTCATCTTGGGGAGATGACAGATTTCTTGTAACAGTGGGGGGGTATCCCCCTTGCCTACCCCAGGGCAGCAGTCCTGGGGACACCTCTGTCTCCCCAGCCCATAGGAGGTTGGGGGGGTTTGTAACCCTGGGTTCTCTGTAAACCTGTAACTCCTGCTGCTACCATGTTCACCAGCAAAACCCAGACGAATGCCATAACAACCTCCCTGTGTGGCAAAGGGGGTGAGAGACCCAACAACAGCCTGCTGTTAGAGCTGTTAGATCATTTAGTCCCCACATCCCGTAAGAAAACTTTCACCCCTTCAAATATCTTTTCAAAAGTTTTGTCCAGTTTGGCAGTAAATGTCTCAAGTGATGGTTTTTCCATCACTTCCCTTGGGAAATTATACCTTCCTCTAACAGCCCTCAGTAACAGACCATCTCCTGCTACTCAGCCAACATTTGCTTTGGCTCAGTTTCATCCCATTACTCTCAGTTATATCTTCACGTACCACACTGACATGCTTAATATCACCCCAGAAAATTTGAGTTAAATTTTATATTACCAAGACAAGTAAAAGGAAGTAAACAGAAGATAATTTTTTCCATAGATATTGCTTTCTATGGTGAAGTCCATGGAGAATAAAGCCACACTCAAAGAAGAAATTAGTAAACAGGCAAAATGCAATGACAATGAAATGAAATGACAACTTTTCAGTTAAACTGGGATGACAACATTGTAATTTTTCTTCTGGCCACCTTCACCCTTACAATACTTACTTTAGTGTTGCTATGCAATAGATTTCACTTCAGCCTCCTGCAAAATGACTATGGCACAAATTCTCTGGTGGACCAAACGGCTACAACTGTATAGACTTCTGTGTTTTCTAGCAAAAAATTTTCCTCTACATTTCTATCCAAGGATTGCCTGCTAGGTTACAGGAGACAGCACCTCTGCTCATGTTGGAGCAGCGACCAGCTCCATGTCTCCACCTTGTCACACAAATTAATTATTTTCACCCTTCAAAGGTCTGCGTGTCTGAAATCCTCATTCTGTGTTTAAATGCAATCTTACTGAAAGGGCCCAAATCTCTCCACCCAAAACCTCTTTTTCTTTCTCCAAAAGCTCATAGGGAACATCCCTAGATTGTGCTTTAGTGAGGTGAATGTAGAGACAGACCCAAATTAATATTCCTGGGAATAAATTATTTTTAGAGTGTCTTGAGCCAGCGTCACATGAATAGATTACCATGAAGCACTATGGGAAGCAATAATTCATTTGAAAATCATAGTTTAAAACAGAAAAAAATCTGTGAAAGCTGAGATAACTATCCAGCCTCTTACTGTCAGTGGTGACATGTGCTTTGCAATCTGCAAAGTACCTTAGAAGCATTGTGGGCCACCGTGTCTTCACAAAATCTTCACAATATATTTTATTTGGCTGGTAGCAGTGACGACTCACAGCACCTCCCCAGCCAGCAACATCCCCCCCAACAGGCTAGTAGGGCCAGGAACATCCATAACTGCTCCCCACATAGAGGAAAACAGGAGGTGCTCCACACCAGCTCTACTTCCAGCACTGGGACTGGAAAATCATATTGTAGCTTTGTTTACAACTAACTGCCAAAAGCACTTTCCCTGGTCAGGTCTCCCCCCAAGGCTGGGGCAGACCCCAGGAGGTGTGAGCAGTGCCACCTCCAAATTTGCAGGGGAAACTGCACCAGCTGTCTGTCCACTTTTGGAATAGAGACTGGGGCTCTTCTACAGCTGTTTTTGGCCTTTGATGGGAAACAGCAGGGCTGGTGCCAGCCCCACTCATCTTCTAAACATGTGCCAAGTTCTGTTAAACCAGTTCAGACATTTTAACCACAGTCAAGAGACTTTTCAGATTGTGTTATAGGGGGGGAAAAAACCCACCTAGGTTTCACCTCTACTGCCTCAATACCATGTAAAATTAAGAAGTCATTACATGACTTTTGTCACTAAATAAAACACAGAATTTTCTTCTAATCTGACACAATAAACTAAAGAGCTAAATGCCTCATGGTGAGAGAAATTATGATTCTCTGCTGACCAAAGGAGAAACACACTCTTGCATTTTACGTGGTGCCTTAAATTTTCCTACTGAGTATCACGTGTCTGAGACCACAAAGAGAATCTCAGTTTGTGCAGCAGCCCAGAGGTTTTATATTTAGCATTCTGTGCTCTCACTATACATCTGTACAAGTCTATTTAAACTCTAGAATAATTTTAAAAATATCTATATTTTTAAGTTTGCAACCTTGATCACACCTCGTTCCTTTCTTCCATATCACCCTCTCCCTTTTTCCTAATCTGCTTACAGCTGTGAAACTTGAAAATGCACTTTTGCATTTGCCCCCAGCACAGTAACATGGCTCAGCAAATGTCAGCAGTGCCCTGGGAGCTGCGAGGCATCTTCCTGTACTGGGAAGGTCATTACAGCAGCAAGACCGATGTTCTTAACACCTCACCTGGAAAGTCCAACACAAGATCCTCGTTAACTAATGTATGAAAATCTACATGACAACCATCAGCTCCGTGGTGTGAATGGCCAAGGAGGCAGAGAACCAGCAAAGACAGAAGTGCAGCCTCCTACACACAGCGATTTCAAACTCCACAGAGTGTAAAGGGATGGGGAAGCGAGTGTGTGGTTAGTGTGGTTAGTATGTGGTTGCCCTCGGTCAGAGCCACGGGGGGGAGAGCAGTACAGTGCATCTGCAGCACCTTCTCCCTGTGCAGCAGTGGTCAGGCTCCACCGAAGCAGAGAAAGAGACCAGGGCACCTGCCCAGGGCTGTGGGGCACACTAGGCATGGGGTCAGGAGGGGAGATGACAATATGTACAAATACTCGCTAACCATCTCACGTGGCCAGCTTTGTTAGCCATCATGGAAAAGGCATTGGCAAGCTCTCTGGAGACCTGGCTACAGACTTCTGTTGTCAGCCTGGCATGAAGCTCATTTCACTGCATCCTGAATACGATTGACTTGAGCAATGGGACCAAAGCAGTCTTGAGTGTATCTCCAGGTGGCTGATGATACATCTCCTGCTTGCAGTACAGACACAGACAGAGAAAGGAGCCTTCTCTGGTCTCATTCTGTCATCCCGAATCTGACCGTCTCTTAGCAGCCATAACTGACAAAACTAAATCTGACTTCGGTACCTGCATTCAGAGTTCAGTTTGACACCTCAATCCCTTTGAGATACAGAACTAAGGTATTTGGAAATGAGCCTAGGAAAATCATCTGCTTTCTCCTGAGTGCCTACCTAGGAAAAGATACAAAATTCATGTTGAAAACAAAGCCATACATATATATAAAAAAAAAACAAACCCCAAACAAAAACCAGGCCTTTCTTGCAGACTGCAGTTAATCATCAGGACACTTTACACATCTGCAGACAAGGTCCAACTTTGTGAAGATGTCTAGAGCTGCAAAAGCCACTTAGTCTACTAAGATTTCTTCAGTGGTTTTGAAAAGACATCTGTGCATCCATCTGCATTTTAATACTCTGTCACTTTGAGAAATCTGTTCAAAGGTCCTGTTGCTGCTGCACTTCTTATAAGTTAGTGGCACTTCCCATACATAAATATAAAATAATAATATTTTCTATACAGCCCAATACTACCGTAGTCTGGAAATAACTCGAGTTGATTCTAGGGAAGATATGATGCCATATGTTGCTGTATTAAATGTCTGTGCTTTGTCATAGGAAACTTTTCATACACAACTTTTACAGGGCTTCTCCAGCACTTTAACTAATTTTCCCTGCTCAGCAAAAATAAATTCCAAACAGTACTGCTCTTACACAGCTGTAATCATAAACTTGCACAGCTTCAGTCTGAAGTATTCATTCCATTAGAAGAGCTTCCTATTTTATTTGTATAGTCCTATTTAAGGATATAGGTTTTGTTTTAATATTACATAAAGAACCAAGTGACTGTTTGTTAAGCTATGGCAACAAGAAATATGAAGAAGGTACATATGTCCAAAAAGATAATAGCTGACTATCAAACCAATCCCAGAAACTAATTGTGAAATGAAGTGGAATACGTGAATGCTTATGAAAAACAACTAAATTAATTTACATGGGTAAAATAAATGGTACATGAGAGACAACTGCCACAGCAGAGTTATTCTCCTTATTCAGAATAAATGGGATTGTGCATGTGTGCATTTATGGGTATTTATGTGAGAGAGATTTATTAAAATGTTTAATGAAATCGCCAGGGTTGTATCAAGTTACACAGAGTGGTTTGCAGGCCTAATCCTGCTCATGTTAAAGACAATAGAAATAAGAACAGTTGACTAATTATCACACCTTAAGTGCCCCAGAATATCCATGTTGAATTCTAACAAATTACTAGAACCTCGGGGAAAGAAACAATGCTAATTAAGATGAACTTTAGGTGTAGGACCTAATTAATATGATCTTTATGTGAAACTTGTTCCAAATGAAGCAACTTTAAAAGTTGTATGAATAAATGCCTTGGGCTGTATAGCACTAAATAAGTCAAAAAATAAACATGTTCCTTAAAATCAGCAAGTAACAAATCGAGATATTATCATAGGTGTTAAGTGACTGCAAGACTTTGCTTCAGCAAAGATTTTGATTTGCCTTAGCTCTGAACACCACTGTTGGTGAAATTATAGATGCTGGGGATTGCCTCTGTTTCTAACTGGTACCACACAGAGATGCTGGGGGGAAGCAAAAGTACAGCAAGAATACACAAGTGACTCTCTTGTTTGGAGGGAAATATTGATTTCAAGACCTTGGCAAAAAAGATGTGTCAGTCTGTTAAAACAACAACTTAAAACGATGTCTTTAGGTAACTTAAAATATTTCTTTTTCCCATTTCAAGGAAGGCAGCTAGATTCCCAAGCAGGAGAAATTTGTGCACCAGGGCAATTAAAGCAGGTATAATGGTGCATGCATTGGTACAACTCCTGCTTGTGCCTCCGTGTACACCTACACATCAGTGTGACTCAGGTACATGGGGACTGAAAGCAGAGGACAGACACAGCAATACTCTGGAAACTGAGGAAGAAAAAGGAAGTGAATCTCCACAAACTATTTCTGTTCTCCTTCAGCACAACCCTTTGTACCAGGCTGTTTGCAAAGAGCCTGGTTGGCCAATTGCTGCATACCAAATGTCACCCCTGGCACTCCCATGGGCAAGAATCACTAGCCTGGGGGCAAAAAGCCTTTGGGCACCTCTGCCTTCACCCAGCTGGGTAGTGCTGGCTCAGTGGGATTCAGGTCCAGCAGCCAACCCAAGGGAAGTGAGCTCACAAATTGGAAGATGAAGTTCTCCATGGGACTGACAGGGACACTTGGAAAGGGACTTTCCTAGCTTCTGGGGACAAACAGTTACTCTAGAAATATTGTTCAATGTTATCCAGAAGAATTATTTTCCTTACAAAACTGGACAAGCCCTTATTTCTTACAGTCCTGCTGCGTTCCTTGCTTGGGGCTAAAAGCTGAGCCTGCTGTGAGGCCCAGAGCAGAGCTCTGGCCATCTCCTATAGCACCTCCGTGCCAGATGGACCTCATCCCCTGGCTGGAATCCAGAATCTCGGGGTGAATCCTGATCCCATTGAAACTACTGGCAAGAGTCCCACTGGTTTTAGTAGGGTCACCCTCTGGCCTCTGCTCCAGCAGAGCTTTTGGGAGAACCTTCCATACAGGATTTTTTTTCTGAATGAAACTAAGTTGACTGAGCACTGACTTGTCCAAATTCTAACAAAGACAACAGCAATGAAGGAAAAAATAAAAAAAAAATTAGCCTATGGGAAAACAAAATAACAACTTACAATTACTCTGCTCTGAGCAGATATAATAAAAATATCAGATGCAATATATGGACATACATTAGCGTTTTGGCTTTGCCTGCTAAACTGGAATTCCTCACATGCTGACCTCTTGCCCTCCTCCTACTTCTATTTTTCTCTCTCACCACTCCATGAGAAAAAAGGGGGAGAGGAGAAAGAAAGAGTCACACAGAGAGAAGGAAAAAGAGGGGAGGGGGGAAAGAGAAAGCATGAGAAAGAAGACAGCAAACGAAAAAGAATTAAAAAAGAAAGAGTGAAGAGAGAGCAAAAGAAAAAAAAAAAGCAAGCAAGAGTGAGCAGGAGAAAGAAAGGAGAGAAATCAATGCACTGCCAGTCGGTTTTTTTAAGGCTTGTGAAAGTTATGGGGCCCTACATGGAGAAGGCATTACATTTTTTGATCTGCAGCCAGATTCTTAATGAAATAGGAGGGCAGGAGGGAGGCTAATGTGATTCAGCATCTAAAAGCAAGCAGTTGCATCAATAATCTTTAGCACTGGCACTTGTGCTAAGACAAAACATAACAGAGTTTAGAAGACAAGTTGTCAGTGTGATTTGGGGGCCTTTCAGTTATTCAATATAACTCCATTAGGTTTTGGAAGCATAAACAGGTAGCAGGGTTTTGTGCAAGTAATACTCTTAAACCAGTATGTAATTAAAATTGAGCTCTTTGGAGAATAATTCTACTATATATTACTAGAGGTGACCTCTATTTTATCAATCTCCAGTGAATACCACTATTTGTTTTAGCTTTACCCACTTTCAGTCTAACAAACATAACTATGAAGCACCAGCCTGAAGAACTGAGCAGTGCACACTCGAGGTGAGGCTGGGCTCCATGTTAAGCTCTCACTTCTCAATTAAAGCAGCTTTCAAAGAGGGATGAACTCACTTCCACTGCTGCTTAACTTCTGCTTCACTTCTCTGGGGAAGTGGTTGGTTTTTTTTAAAATGTATTTACTTTTATGCAGAGTTTTTTGATTATTTTTTTTTAGATGTGCAAAACATTGAGGAAAACTAGGTTAAATAAAACTTTTATTTTCTCCCTTCAGCTGGAATAGTACATAAAAATTAGATTGACCTTTAAGGCTAAGCTTTGCAAATCTGCCACAGCAAGGAATTTGGGTAGGATGAAATTCCCACCAATGAAGACATTTCACTTCAGGTTAGTCTATGCATGACTTGATTCCCCCTTAAATCCCTCACCCAGAGCACAAGCTGGCTGGGGTTGTACACAGGGCCTTGTCAGGGTCTCCTGCAGGAGAGAAGCTCACTCTGAGGGCTCTGGCCAGTGGAGTACACTGAAAAAAGAGGTCATAGCCTTCAAGAAGGTGCTCAGGAGTACAACCTGTTAGACCATGAGCCAAATACATTGGATTTTCAAAAATCTGTCACATTAGATACTGAGCGTAAACCCCTATGACTGCTGTTCACTGGGCAGAATGGGCTTTCTAACAAGACCACCCAAAAAAGCCTTACCTGCTCTCAAAAGAACATTTTCTCACTGCAGAAAAACCACAGGTATGAAGAGGACAAAAGCCGTAAACACTAGAATACGAGGTGGGAAATTAGCCCAAGCCAGGCAAAGGTTACGATCCTCAAACATCTCAGCAAAGCCTGGACCAGCATTAAACAAGTTGAGCAGCATAATTATTCAGATGGAAGGTGCTAAAAGAAGAACAAGTGCTGGAGTCACAGCAACATGAATCTTAGTTTCCCACTTAATCATACCAGTCAGTGTAGTCCCTTGGTAATGAGCTCCTGAAGCTGTGGCAAGCACTTCCCACGGGCCAGTTCTCAAATACACTATTAAAGTCTGAAAGGAATGACTTTGGTTTTATTTTACATCTTCTCTTCAGATCTCAGGACGTTTGCTTGCTCCTAATGTAAACTGCCTATATGTAAAAGTGACTACAGTTAAAGCAATAATTAATGTTACTGAAATGATACAGAAAGATCTGGGAAAGGCAATGGGGAGAACCATCAGCAAAACCTGATTTTGCAACACTATTTGTTTTTCCCATTTGTGTTAAATACAGCATTTTGTTCACTGTTCTACATGATCATTTATATTTAAAAAATATAGTAAACTGATTGTGAATCAGCTAGTGAGATGGTGTAAGGGAATGTGAATTACTTTACATCCCAAGCATGCAAACCCCTCATTTCTATCCCTCATGCTTGCGGAGGCTATTTTGCATTATTTTCTCCTTTTCTTGCTATTAATGTGGTTTGAATTGTCTCCTGGTCTCCTAACACAGAACTGTTGTCTGCTGCCCTCATTAATCTTCATAAATTTCAAGTAATACAATGGCCTGGCCTCCACCCTCCAGGGCAGTGGCAATTTAAGAGGGCAAATGTTTTGGGGAGTCAGTTCAAATGCCTAGCCCGTGTCTTGCTGCAGTGGGGTAGAGCCCAGGGTGATGGTGGGAGGGCAGGGGGTGTTTTGAAAAGGATGCAAGGATTCATACACTGTATTTGGATAATACTTGGATAGGGAATGGTATCACCATCCCATGTCTGTTGGTACCTATTTGGTACCACACGCGTGCACCTCCAGCCCTCCTCAAGCTCCTGGCCAGAGGTGTGAGGAGAGCACTGCAAAAAAGTTTCAGAGATCTCTAAACTTTGCACTTCGGGGCTTTTATCTTTAAAGCAAACAAAAAAAACCTCAAACAACAAAAAGAGCACAGCTTCATACTACTGCAGAAAATGATACAGCAATTAATAACAATTTACAAGGCAGCACAGCATGTGCTAATAGGTATTAGCAGCAGTGTAAACAAGTATGGAAAGCATCACATGTTAAGCAAAAATTTCCATGGTAGCGTGCTTAGAGTCCCGAGACAAATAATTTTCCTCCATATTTCATCTGAAAAAATATCCCCCCATAAACAAAGACTGTATCAGTTAAGGTGTGCAGTCCAAGACCTAAACTGGAAAAAAGAGACTCTGTTCTCATGTTTATTGGCTGCTTAGGGTCTGGCACTGTGGGATCTCTTTCCTAGTCATTGGTTGAAGTCCCTTTCTGGACCATTTTGTTCCATCAGGGTGATGTGGCACAGCATAAGGAAACAAAGAGAAGGGAGTTTAAGCTCATGGAAAGCTAACTGGCTTTGGAGGGAGCCAAAGTGGTAATAAAAACTGTTCTAATGATTTATCAGCAAAACAAACTAAAAGCAAAGTTTGGAATTAATGAGAACTCTAGATCAAAACTGTGGATGATTTTCCTCTCATTAGTGGTTTTTATCATCAGATGTTAGCATTGTTTGAAGGAAATTCATTCAAAGACCTCAAATAAAAGCAGTATTTGGTAAAAGAAACCATGATTTGGGTCTATTAACAAACAGAACATCTTGCTAAATAATTCCTTTATGCACTATTCAGTAATGATGTAAAGATGGTGCCTTTCTGCTGCCTCAGTGAAACAGCCTTCAGAAAGATCATTAAACTGGCTTTTTGTGAGGCAAGCTGAAGAGAACGACCGAAACGTCTGTTGTAAGTTTATATTTGTATTCAACTCAATTAGGCCTTAGGATACAGATGAAAGCAAAGTGCAGTTTCCTTCGAGGCCGTTTCAAACAGCTAACTTTCTAAAGAAGCACTTCTGAAAACTGCTTTGGATGAAGGCTGTGACTTTCCAAGCAGTGTTGCATCACCACCGCCCGGATCTGGCTGCCGGGCAGGAGGGGGAGACGCTCGTCAAAATATCAAACAGCTGATCCGCGTGGATCCCGGCCAGAGCTGCCGCCAGAGACACGCAGCTCATTGTGGAAGGAATTTTGGTACAAACGAAGCCACCGCAAATAAAAACAAACCCTCCTCCTCCTCTTTTCCCCTTTCTGCTGCTCAGGGATCCTCCTCCCTGACTTTATTTTCTCGCTTTCCAGTGGGGCCCTATGGCGCTGCCTGTGCCAGCTGGCTGTGGTGCGACAAGGCCACTCTGGGAGCAGCACCGCTGCTGCTGGGCTCTGCGGGGCCTGGTGACACCTGGTGACACCTGGTGACACCTGGTGACACAGGCCCCACGGGCATGGCCACAGCACCTGGCCAGCCCGACCCTTCCCACCTGCCTGTGCCACTGGATTCCCGGGAAGCTATAGCTGGCTGGTTTGATACTCACTCCTGGGGCTGGGTGCCTTGGAGAGTTTTCTCTCTTGTGAGAGGTCTCTGGAAAGAGTTTGGGGAAGGGAGTGGTGGGCTGTGGTGCAGTCCGGGCTGGCACAGCCTGCACGAGCACCCCCGGTGTTGCAGAGCATAATCAAGGAGCTCCATCCGCAACACCTCCGCTTATCTGCCTGGTCCATGAATGTCGCTGGATTAAAGGCCATTATAGAGCCCGTCTCTCACACCAGCACAACAGCTGGCATCTCCAAAAGGTTTTTGACCATATGAAAAACCAGAAATGCTCAGCTAGCTTCTCATTGGAAACTCCCTCAAACTGATTCAATTCAAGGAGACCGACCTCTTCCAAAAGAAACATGTTCTGTCAGAAACGTTTCACCTGCTTGCTAAATACATTCACTACACAGAGCCTTTTTATAATGTGCTAATTTATTTTTAGAAATGGTTTTATATTGCAGAGCACCCTGAGTGCCTTTGGCAACTTCAGGTACTTTAGAAATAAATGTATTATTATTCCTCTTTAGAGATTTGAACTGTATGTTAAGTGGTTAAAAGTAGCCATTACATGGTTGGTGGCTTTTTCTTTTATCGGTTTTCCCAATGGCAATTTTAACACTGAATTTTATTAATTTTATTAATTTTATTATTTATTTATATTACAGCACTTAGGCTCTTAATTTAGGAAGAATTGGTTCCAAAAAGAGCAGCAAGGTGCCTGATTGGCAAATAAAGTGCCTAAGGCCAAAGCCATGAGCCTGAAAGCTCCTGAGCTCTTGGGGCATTAACATCATTGTCTGATCTAACTCTTCCCAATCATCTACAGCTCTGCTCTTGCTCCTTCCCGGGAGACCCTCAACCCTCCTGGACTGAGCACTTTAGCAGCAACAGGACATCCCATTGCCTGGATTTCCTAAGGAGCTTAATCTAATTGGCCTTCTTCAAATTGTACTTGATATACACATAAAGACACAGACAAACTACAGTTGCCTTCTCTCCAGAGAAAGCACAGGGTGTACCTATTTAAAAAAACAACAACAAACTGTGGCTAAAGATTTCATATGGTGTGTAGGCAGGCCAGATTCACCACCCTGCTCTGGAAGAAGGCAGCCCATACCTCATTGAAGGCACATTCTACACCACATCCTGGACTAATCCACCACACACGTGCTTTGCCAGGTGGCTTTTGAAGCCAATTTTCTGTGCAGAAGTATTCAAGATGGATTAAGAAAAAACAAGACCCCAGAAAACACTCCTTGGGTTGATCAGTGGCTGAAGAGGGAAAGCCAAGGCATAGGCTCTAGGATCAGAAGATCCCTACTTTCTGGGGAAACACACAAGATACTGTCCTGTAAGTGCTGAGCATGAAAAACCTCCCTGAAACTCTCCATAAAGCACCTACATCTTAGAGACATTGAGGCGTGAAGACCAACTCTATTTTCCTCATCTTCTTCTCGGTGAAACTCCAGCTAACTGCTCATGATGTCTTCAAGTGGCACCTCTTCTAAAGAGCATGCCTGGGCTCAGATCCCTTTCTGCTCTGTGTCCCTCTATGCTAAGATAGCCCAAATCCAGGCTTCCAATTTCCATTCCAGGAGCCAGGCGCATAAAATGTGTATCTTAAAATATTTAGCTTTGTGGACCGAAGAAGTTTCCGTGAAGTTTGAAAGGCAGTTGGGAAAAGTTTTCTGTCTTGGGAAGACTAAAGAGATTTTCTCCGCTCAGGCATCTGAAACTGAATTTTGCTGCTTCTGAGTCTATCCAGTCACTCAAGCACAGTAAGAAAACAAACACTACATGAAGACTTGCAAGGTGTCTTTCTCACCTGCCCGCAGAGCAGTAATTCAGCCAGAGTTCAGTACAGTTAGGTAAATGGCCAGTTGCAAGGATGTATCTATCCTTATTCATTAGTTAAATACATTTAGGCAGGTGTCTGACATGAAGCAAGCCTTACAGTTTCACTACGAGATACATGTATAGGTTTTTATCTGCAGTCAGGTGCTGCAGTGGCAAATAAGCCTGATGAGCAAACTCTGCTATCATAACTATTATATTAAGCGTTATATAATTATACTCTTATAACTATGCTATTATAATTAAAGGAGAAACAATAAGATTCACAAGAGGGCCAACAGTCAGGAGACACTTCCTCAAAGCCATGGTCAGTATGGTCAGTTGCTCTGTGCTGCCCCTGAGCACTGCTGAGAGAGCCAACATGAAATAGGATCAGCCAGAAAGGGAGCAGGGAACAAGAAGGTCTCGAGATTGGCCCCACCAGAGATCATGAAAATCAGCAGTAAACTCTCCACTGGTTTTGACAGGTGCTGGCTGAGATCTTATACGTAAAGCCCCTGGCACTCCGTTAAGGCAAAACTTCATTCCACTCAAGGCTTTATTAGCATCAAAATTTCATAAAGACTACAGAATTTGATCTGAAAAGTTTAATTCTTTGAAAATCTGGCAGCCTGGATAGAAATTCTGGGCACCGGGCTTGAGCATTGCTCAGTTTTCTCCAGTTTCATCCATGGTGCCATTATTTATTTAGTGCTGCAAGTTTTTAGAGGAATGCTGCAATGTGAAACATATCACTTGCAGAGAGCCCCAGTTTTGGCAGCCCGAACAAAACTAATGCCAACTCAATGCAAATCTCTCTCTGCTTGTTTGCATGTATTATAACAGCAAGAAATACATTTTCTTAGAGGCATAATGAAAATATGCTCAAGACCTATACAGAAAACTTAATAGCTGAGTTTGGTTTTTTCCCCATGTTGGTTTAAATAAGTCAATTATTTGTACAGTTACTGTCAAGATTGTGTACTCAAAGTGGTATCAGCAAAGTAGAGTTATCCAGCAGGAATTGTCTGCTTGATTTTTTAAATGTCATTACACGTGTGCCCCCCCCATTGGTTTTGATTTTTTTTTTAATTTTGAAATTCACTCTTTAGAACATTCACTGTATTAAAAAAAATAAATCAAAGAGTGCATCACTGCATGCCTTTAATGACCTGAAGATGCCAAACGCTGTTTTGAAGCTGCACCACATACAATAGAAAAGGATTGGGGTAGTCCTGCAGCAGAGGGATTCTCACGGTCCTGCAAGCTCTTAAATCTTTGGACTGATCCAGTTTCTCCAGCAGGTTTCTACATCTGGTCTGGCTTTGTTTTCATTAAGCACCAGCTCAGCTAAATAACAATGTCCTGTTAAGTCCCCAGTGGGATGCAAGTTCAATGTGGGGTTCTGGCCATACCCTGCAGGGAACCTGGTCTGAGCCAACCCAGGAGGTTGGCTCACTCCAAAGTTTAAGTCCTATGAACCACTGAATTTTGGATAGAAAATATAAATGCAAACTCATACGTGAAATCTCAGGAAGGTGCCAGTTCCACCAGGGACTGACTACCAGATCCAGCCACCCAAGGACATGAATAGCATTCATATGGTATGGCTTGGAGTCACCCAATAGCTACATTTGTGGCTAAACATGGGCTTCCTAATAGTCATGGCTTTGTATGGTCCAGATAAAAACAACATGTTGACATGCTCTTGACTATTTTGTACAATATCATTAATGTTGGTAAACACCTATAAACTTGTCCTATAAACAGCAGGGAGTAATTTATTTTCTATCTGCCAAGTGTTTATTAAGTGTATCAATCTCCAAAGCTCAGCCACTTGTCACAAGTCACCATAACCATGCAACAAATTCCAGCTATGTACCCAACATTCATTGTCCTGACCATCACTGCAAATTAAGTCCTGCCTGCATGCAGCTAATGCATGTGAAAGGTAAATGAGTTTGCAAACATAGATCAAAATTAGGTGCCAGATCCTAAGAACCTATTCGCTAAGTAAATGCCTTTGGGTTTTAAGTTTCTGGTGTATTAAATCAATGAGAATGTTAAAGTTTTTGAAAGGTGGCTTCCCCTTGGAGCACATTACCTTTGCATCTCCACCATGAGCTGCCAGGTGAATTCCAGCATATGAACAGAATACTGAAATCAAAACAGGAATCTCAGCTTCACTGATCACAAGCCTTTTTGTGTATTTTTGCAGATTTTAAGTTTACCCCAAGACACAAACACACCTACAGGCCACTCTGGTAATGAAAGAATGAGGTTCTGCACGTCAATCAATTAGTGACTCACAGAGCATCCTGTGCCTCAGCTTATGCCTCTCCAAAATGGTGTTAAAGTGGATATGGCTATTTTGAGGGCTATTAGGGAAGTTAATTTCTGTATCTAAGGTTAAAACAAGTACTTATGTGATTTTCCTGGTTTTACTGACGTATCATACACTCAGACATTGGGTAGAACTGGTTATTACTGAAAGATATTTCTCTCTTTCACAGCTACTTAAAAATACAAACAACAGTATTGCTTCATGTTTAAACAAAAAGAAAAAATGCAATCTTTTTTTTCCTCCCCCAAATACATGCCTGGTTACTCCTCAACTGAAAAAGTTCACCAGAAATCCCCTGTGAAGTCTGATCCTGTGCCACTGGAGCGACCGGGAGCGCTGCCATCCGCTCCAGTGCGAACAAGAGATCACCTTGTGCTTCTGCAATCCATCTGACAGGGTGCCATACCCTGCAAACCATAACTAAAAGGTATTTATTAGCCATATTGCTGTGACGAGGACTGAAGTTGTTTAGTCCCTGAGGAGGAGGGTACCTGGAGGGTACCCATGCAAGGGGAAGGTGCAGGTGGGTAAAACGCCTGTTGGCTGCACCGTCGTTAGCTGAGGATCTGCTGGGAGAGGGGAGGGCAGGAAAGGGCAATGGGCTTTGTCTGCCTCTGCTGGCATTATCTGCGAGTGCTTGCTGCTTGCTGGAAACCACGCTGGATTTCCCTGCTCCTGGGGAGCTTCCTCACTCTCCCATTCAGCTCAAATCCTGCTCCCAGTGCTTCCCCATGAGTCCACGTCTCACCTACACCCACAAACTGCCTGACCACAGTGGTTTTTTTATACAGGGACATCGTGGGGGAGATATCTTGCAAAAAGAGAGAGTCCACCCAGCATGAAGTACTGCAGAGTTACACACACATCCAGACACATGCCAGTGCCAAACACTGTCAGAAAGAGAATTACTTTTGATTAATGGGAAAGGAAAGTTAATTGTCATTCGGTATAAATGTCAGGGTGGAAACTCAGGGAAGAAAGATAAGCCATCACTTTTCAAAAAGAAGGAAGGGAAGATTTCCATGGTGCAGCCTAAGCTTACTGCTTAACGTGGATGAAAAAAAATATTATTCTGATCAGCTTCTTGGGAGATCAGGATATTTTAGCTTTTACTATCTCGGGGACTCGCCATGTAACTCTCCGATGCACAAAGCTCACTGAGTTTTTCACATTTCTCTGGTCTAGATCCGCAGCTGGTGTAAATCACTGCAACAGCTCTGACTTTGGTGGCATCCTGCCAATTTACTCCAGCAAAGGATTTGGTGCAGAAATGTTTCCCAGTGTATAAACTTCTGGTTGTGATAGACAGTTTCTGGGCTCCAGCAGGGACTGGTGATCTGAAAAGGGGGTTATGGGAATTGGCAAGATATGAAATGGTGTGGGAGAGCTGCAAATATTTAATTTCCTGTGAAATAATTCTCTGGTGGATATATATACACACACACACACGTGTGTGTATGTGTGCATGTGTGTAGTTCAGCAAGTTACTGTCTAAACCGAAAAGATTTCCTATTTCCCGGGAACCACTCACGGCACCATTTGCCTGCCCAGGAGTGTCAGCAGGCAGCTGAACTCGGCTCTGTTTGCCCTAATACAATGCCTTCGAGACCAAATTGACTCTCCAGCTCCCTGGCTGCAAAGCCAGTTATGCGTTTGAGGAGGAAATATGCAGAGGAGGAGCTGGACAGGTTTAACGCCTGCCGAGAGATCCCCAGGCTCGTGCACCTGCCTCTCCCCATGGCCACAGCCAAATTTAAACGCTACAGCCCCTCCGTGGGGAAAGGGGCACAACTTAGGGCCACGGCTGTTCCCTGGCTATAAAAATAGAGATGAATGCTTGCCTGAGAGGAGGAAGAATGTGAGGCTTCTTTGAAAGCTGAGCGTGAGCAAGTCCTGACACCTCCTGGCTCTTCACCTCGTTGGAAAAAGTTCTTGCGCTTTCGGTGTGCACGTGCGTGGGGACACACATGCACCCGGCACAGAAAACAAAAGCTGCCAGGAACACTACAGAGATGCTTCTAGCAGGGCTCAAAGAGGAGCCAGGGGGGGAGGGGAGAGGGTGAGGGGGGGCTATGCTTGCAGTCAGTGTTGTTTGTTTTCAGCTCGGTTTGATTAAAAATCTCCAAACCAAGCATCAAAAAAAAAAAATAAATAAAAAAATTCGTCTTCAGTTTTAATTGGGAGCAAAAGAAAACTGTATTATGTGCTCATTGCCTCCTGCCTCGGTCGCACCCTCTCACAGAGCACTTGCAGGATGGAAATTTGTTGGGCTGTTTTACACCCAGGAGGACAAACATGTAGACAGGAGAGTGAATGCAAGTTGCTGTCTCAGAGAAAAGCGAGGTCTGGCGACCAAGTGAAACCGCTGATCCCAGGCAAGAGAGAATGCTCCCACCCCCCCCGAGCAAGCAGGCACCCGCACCAGCGTGCACCCCTGCACACCCCTCCCCTCCAATTTTTAATTAAGAAATGAAGGAAAATACAATATTTTTATATTGTCCTTTCAAGGAGATCTCTATTTGCATAGTCGGATCCCCCTTCCTCCACACAGCACTAACATTAGTGTGACCTTTTCCTGCTAATTGGAAAATCTTACGGAAATAAAGCCTGTCAGAAAATGAGAAGTGTCTCCCCTTTAGGCTGGCCAAACGACCTCAGAGGGGGAAAAGAAGTTCTGAATTTCTGCTCCTTCTGCACACACTGCAAAATCTTTATTACTTCGGAGAGCCTTGAAACCCAGTAATGCCCCTCCAGTGCAAAGAGAAGTAAATAAATTTCTTCTTATGACCACTTTGGAGAAACACACAACCAGATTTACTCAGCAGGGATAGATACTGGACAAGATAATGAAGAGAGAATAAGAATATGATAGGGGTTTACAGCCTCTTCTGTCTCTTTAAAGTGTTTTAATCCTTCAGAAACAGGATATCGGGTCCATTTCCTTAAAGATACAGTATCCCTTCTGGGACAAGTAATGTTATAAAAACCTAAGATGTAACATCTATCTCACAATATTGATTGGCACTTTAGTGTGATAAAAGGGGTTGAACCTGAAGGGGAAGAAAAAAAAAATATATATAAAAAAAAGGTAAACTGGGATTACTCTTTAAAGAATTTTAAAAAGTCCCTGTAACACCAGGTCAAACTTTCAAAATCTTTTTTTTTTTACATGGAATTGAACCAAATGCCATTTCAATGATTGTCTAGGCAATTCTCTTGATATTTAAAGCATATAGGTCCATTTTTGTAGCTTTATTCCCGGCTGGTGCTGGAGCTAGATCCAGCCCCAGCCCAAAGCACTGTCAATTCTTTCTATGCTCCAGCAGACAAAAAAAAAGAAAGAGAAATTTCAAAGAGATACACTTTTGTTATGAACAGCAAACAAAGGAAACCCAATTTCAAATGACTGTCTGGTGCATTTATAAAATGCCCTTTTTAGACAGCATCACCTGTTTTTCTGAAGAGCTTTGAATGAAAACATTAAAACAACTGTCATTGTATGGATATACCTACAGTCATTCCTGAATTACTCAAAATAACAGAGAGACAAATACTGCAAACAATTATTCATTTGAGTAGCTCTTACTCATACAGATAGTCTCATTTGAGCCTGTAGATCTGTTTCCATGGGTTAGTGGGACTGAGCTTGTATTGTGGGGTGAAGTTAGCAAAGTCTGATGCACGCTCTGGACACAGCAAGGCTGCTCACCAGCAATCTCCACCAAAGAAAGGCAAAGTCTTGACATGTTTCACCTCTGTATCTAACAGAGCATGAACGAGCACAAGGTGAGACCTTGTTCACCTTTGGATGAGGCTTCTCTGCTCACAGACATCCTAACCCAGCAGGTTTCTCACAATGTGCTTTCCCAAACTGAGGAAAATAGCCCATTGGATCTCCAGGTTGAGCCTGTCAGACCCAGCTCTACAGTGCATGGTGGATGAGCATGCAAAGATGCTACACCTAAGGGTAGGACTGTGGTTGCAGGACAAGACTCAGTGCCTTTAAAACTTAAAGTGCTGCCCTAACCAGCATTTTTTTTTCCTCTGTTTATTTGAGAAACCTTTGGAGCAGGCACAGGCTGCTGTAAAGATCTACTAGCTTGGGGAGATAGCATCCTCTTTGCCTGCCCTGCTGCAGGACCCCCATAATTTCCCTGCCCATACAGAAGCCCATCTGGCAGCAACCTGAACCTCAGGGCAATCCCAGGACCCAGAACTGCTGGGAGAGATGTGACCCAGCGCAGGAGCCCCAGTTGGGAGTGATACAATAACATAGAGCAGTTTTGGCATTGTTCAAATCTGTTGGAGGTTTAAATCCCAGCCTGTAACTCAATAAAGTTAACAGTCTTTCCTGAAGGGATGAAATGACAGATTCTTCCAAGACACATATGCTCCATCTCAATGCTATTTTCAGACTGGATTTTAGTATAGAGCTCAAAAGATACCACCCAGTCACTGCTGTGCTCCTTTCAAAGGAACAGGGTGCCACCAGGCACTCCCATTAAGACATGCTCTGAATACAAAAAAACACTGACTATCAAAGTCATTTTGTTGCACTTTGGGGTTGTGTTGTCTCTGGGACTAGGAACAACGACGTGTCCTGCATCCTGGAGTTCATTTGGTGGCTAAGAACCTGATGAAAGATGCAGTTTAGCCATCATGCTGCTGGCTCCTAACAAAGGATGCTCAGCAGAGGCAGGACAGCCATGCAAACTGCAGAGATCACCATGGCTGAAGAAGTCAGATGGAAAGAGCGCCCACAGGTTTCTGCCAACCAAACCAACTCTCGGCCTCTCCTGCCACTCTGTCTTTGGCCGTGTCACTTCACCCTATAACTCCTCATGCAAGATTATAAAGTAGACAATCAGGTCTCAAAAGCCTCCCCAGACCACTTGCATGAGCAGCACCATACCCATTTGTCAGGGATGTATGGACACCCTGCCTCGAAAACTAGGTACTTGCCCAGAGGGCCTCGACCTAAGTGAAATCTTTATGGGGCTTGAATTATTCAAGCCTTGACCTTTAGCAAATCTCTCAGTCAATGCTAGTTAATGTCCTTTAAAGTCATTGACCTTAGGTCAGGGACCAAGGGTGTGCTTCATCAATGAAGACACAAGGGTTCAAAATCAAGAGAGGTTTTGTGGTATATTTTAAAGTACCCTGGAAGAGGGCTGCTGGTCATGTGCAGAAGGATGGGGGAAACAGCTCTGCCAATATTGTGAAAGACCAACAGGTTTTACTGTTGGCACGTGGTACCCAGCCCAGTGCACACATTTCACAGACAATCACTGTGGACATGGGCAAAAATTTTGTTGAGACTTTCACCTCCCAGAACAAGCAGACTGGTTGCACAGCTCTTAAAAGCTGAAGTTGACTTGGCAATGAAAGATTTCTGTGCCCTCTTTCACTTTCTCTTGATAAGATTACCTCTTTCAGAATGATTTCAACACCATTTAGAAATAAGCACAAGTTCTACAACAAGCCTATCTTTCTGGAAGGATGGGTTTTTCAAATGTGAGCGTGTGTGTGTGTGCTTTGTGATAGGACCTGACATACTTTTCTGAATATTTCACAATGTTCATCAACAGTAAGGTTGTCTGCATTGCCATAAACAGCAAGAGTTCTGCTTCAACCCTTCATACAAGCTCAGCACTTTTAATCTCAGACTTGAAATTGGTTCATGGGACTAGGTGAAAAGCCAGTTTGGGGGAGTTTTCTGCTTTCTTCAAATTGTAAAAATGTCAATGGGAGTCATGAGGTTAGACTTATTGGGCAGGCTTCTGCCCTGATTCTAGCTAGGGGAATTATACATAATGAATTAACCACATGACTAATTTTACCTCATTTTCTCTTCCTGAAGTGTCTGCGAGCAAATTAAAATACCCTGAAATTATTCATTACTTAAAAGTACTCACAGTGAGAGGGATTTGTTTCACCTTACTTCAGTCACCTAAAAGTTAGCTCTTTAGCTAAACTAGTTTTCTAGGTTTTCTCTATAGTTAAGGCAGTGAGAAGGCAACTCACCCAATCCCAAAGGTAGATGTTGAAATTAGGCACGTTGAGCCACCCTCTGGGGATGCTGCTCTCCTCTGCCATAGAAAGAGGCTAAGTAAGTAGCTTAGATGGGACACTTGATTTTCTATGGACAAAATTAGATGAAATTAATCCTAACCCACATCATTTATCACAACCTAAATGCAGAGCTAAGCTTTTCCACCAAAGTTTGCTTGAATGTTCAAGAGCAAGCAGTTTTTCATGGACCAGGCAGATCCTGCTTTTGAAAGTGCCCGAACACCTAGTAACCACTGGAAACATTAATAGTTAAGGACCTAAATACCTTAAAAGATGGGCCCACATGTCTTCTTGAATGTTTCTGTTCTCTGAATGGATGAGTTCAATTCACTGAATCAGGCTTCAGGGACAGATCATCACCACTGGTGACTGCTCTTGTGTTTCACTTCCTCCGTGAAACTCCTCTGGTTGAACATTGGTAGAAAACAAATGGGAAAGGGATATGATGAATGCAGCTGTAACGGTATGAATTTGTTTCTGAGCAGAGAAAGAAAGGCCAAGCTTTTTAACAATTGAAGTGTTGAGTCAGATTTCTAAATTTGGCCTGGCTTTCAGAAAGGAAGAGCAGCTACTGTATCAAAAGGGGACCTGTAAGGTATTGCTCTGTATCTTTGAAAAATTGGAAAATGAGGCTGTCCATTTCAGGAGCCAAGCTTACCTCCATTACAAGACTCAGAGCTCCATGAAAGAGGCTGCAGTCACCTAATTCTCCTGGAGAATCTGCCCCGTGCATAGGCAGCAGAGGAGCCTCGGGGTCACACCACGTATTGGCAGGAGAAATATTTACTCTGCTTTAGGTGGGCAACTTTCAAACCTATCTCCATTTTTAACTGCAGCAGGATGTGAAAGCTTTACAGGAGGTACATGGCCAAGGCACACTCATACTTCTTCAAAAACATGCGGGCAGTACCTGTGACTGAATCTGGAGATATTTCTGTGAGCCTTGCAAAGTGCAAGGGCTTTCAGAAAGGTGGGGAAAGGCTCTAACAACAAGATCAGAGACACTTTTAAAAAAGTGTCACATCTTTTTTAATCCCAGCGCTGGTTCTGCTTTGCCAGTATGGCCAGGAGAGACTGATTTACCTCGTCACTATGGCTCTGCAAGCCTCAAAAGCTACCCTCACCAAAAAGGACTCCTCTCTATATCAAAGTCTTGGGAAGAGCAGAGCAAGGACCCATCCTGCGCAGCAACATTACACAATTCCTCCTTCAAATCAGTTGGCTGCCTTTGCAGGGAGGTGCCCAGGTGGCCAGAGGTGCCTGCAGCTTGACAGACCCTACAATATTTTGCTAAGACCCTGTGAGCTGAGCAAACAGAAGCACCTCTTGCATCCTGTGCTGTTTGCTGAAGCTGGCAGCTGCCCTGCCATCGGCGGCTTTTCCAACGGTGAAGCTCCTCTTTGCTGCCGCAGCCTGGCGGGACCCTTTTGGACTGAGTACAGAGCAGTGCAGCAGTGTCTGTTTGACACCACATGAGGGAATGGGAATTGTCAATTTGTTGACAGTGTCATGTTGCCGCTACCAGCTTTCCCTGCATTATTTGGAAAGAGCTCAAGTCAGTCTATTTCCCAGGCTGAGCTTCCTCACGTTACAGCTCTGCATGCCCAGAAAAGAGATGCAACCAGAGCAGCGTTTGCTTTTTTAATACAGAGAGAAGCTGTTCCTTTAAAAGTGCTATCACTGTTGTTAGGGCTGGGGAGACCCAGGGGAACAAGCTCCCCCAGACTTTGCCTGTTCCTTTTCCCTGTGCCACCACTGCACTAAGTAACCTCATGAGAAGTCCAGGAGAGCTTAATCTTTTGATAATTTTCAACTTGCTCCTGCAACACCATCATGTCCAAGCAGCATCAGGAAATTGTAAAGGCATGAGACTGGGGAAATTACTGCATTTTCCCTCCCGGTCGGGTTTGCTGATGATTTCCACTCAATTATTCACTATCAACCATCCCGTCTGAGCTACAGTACCACCTGGTTGGCAAACCTGCAGTTAGGAACAGGGTTTAAAAGCACCTACATCTATATGCACACAAATAAATATGGCTTTACTTCTAGGCACTTCTGGGGAAAATTGAGCCCAGACACAAAGCTGACAAACAGATTTACCTGCTGTGTACAAAAGCCCACCCTCCCTCTGCGATTCCTCCAAGCCAAGGGCTGTTGACTGGAACAGCTCCAAAAGTCACCTCAGGAGAGAAAAAAAATGGGATAGGGAGGCAGGTACCAATGACAGAAGCCAGTGTCTTCCTCCTGCCTGGGGCAGTAGGTAACACAGGTCAAAAGATTAGGTGTTCGCAGGGATAAAACTTCTATGTGGCAATACAGTCAAGATAATCTGCTTTATGAACATACATAAGAGGTTAAATAAAAAAGGTTAAACCATTTGGTAATGGGAAAACATTTTTACATCATCCCTGTCCAAAGCACCAGACGCTGTGCAGCACACACAACCTGAACTGGTTGTCCTGGGCACACTGCTGGTGCAAATTTCCAGTCTGCTATGAAGATTCACAGGTTCTAGATAGATGCTGGAGCATGTTTCAGGCCACTGTAACACCATGTGTTTGCAAACTGTCTGCAGTCACTGCTTCTGCTCAGTGACTGGATGCTGAAGTCTTTTCCCAAACAGGCATTTTCCAGCCTGCTAAATTACAGACTTCAGCTGTCCCACAGATACCCAGTACAGAATGCAGTCTAGATTTCAAATAAAAAGCAAAAAATGTACCAATTTAATTTAATTCAGAAAAGCTGATAGATCGTTGGCAGCCATATATATATTTTTTTTTATTATTATTTTTTTTAACATTGCTTTCCCTGTGATAGCAGAAGAAGGAAGAGAGTCATTCTACAAAACCAGTATTTCTCCTGTGCATAACAAGCTGCCATTTCAGGACTGATATTGCTAACATTCCTTCTGCTGAGTTCCACTAATTCCTCAGTGGCATTGTCAATATAATGGGACTTCCACTTACCAGAAGAGAAATTACTGCCTTTGCTTGGAAATACAGGCTCTACTTCATGATATTCCCTTCTCTTTTTTCATTTTTAAATTAATAGAAAAACATCCAGGAAATCTAAGCAATCAGAAAGAGACAAATTTCATTCTTAATTATGAAAGCCAAAGCCTTCTGCTTTAGCTACCATCAGAGGCAGCTTCTGGATTGATGCACGTGCAGGTCAGAAGTGACCCAAACAGATGGATGGCACAGCCCCAGTTGAAGAGCCCAAGTACCCAGGTTGCTGTGAAGGTGTCTCAAAGCCCTCTGCATTTGTTAAGGAATTAAATGGTGAACGTGATGTTTGCCCTCGTGCCTCCTGTTTGCCACCCTGGGAATGCAGTGAATGCAGTTCACTTAAAACTCTTTTTAAACCAGAGCCCCCTTCCCACAAATGACATGTATCAAGCTGATGGAGCACATTTGTGAGAAACTGCTTTACACCTTGAAGACTGAAAGAATAAATCTCTTTAATAAGCTCTTAGGTTTTCCTAGTGATGCAGATTGAAGTAATATTATAGAAATGTGTATAGTTGTCAGTAATTTCACAGAAACGAATAGAAAATGCCAGGAGGACTCATTTGTGAAATGGAAACATTTTGTGACTTTTTTTTTTTTGGACTGTGTTAATGATGCTTGCAAGGACAAAGAGGCTTGTACTCCTAGTACACTGATCCGTAGGCTTCCCAGCATTTCCTTTAACACCAGCCCTGCTAGGTTGCTCTTTCCATCTCATACATGTAATATAACTAACACCAAAA
Organism: Hemiprocne comata; assembly: GCA_020745705.1. Taxonomy (NCBI): domain Eukaryota; kingdom Metazoa; phylum Chordata; class Aves; order Apodiformes; family Apodidae; genus Hemiprocne; species Hemiprocne comata. The sequence goes on from CM036598.1 coordinate 15,705,416, forward strand.
CCATCAGTTACAAGAACTACATTTACAGAGCTGGGAAACAATGCTATGGATTTTGTGAGCTAAAATGCGCCCCCCCCCCAAAAAAAAAAAAAAAAAAAGTCACTTTCAACTTGGAAATCTGGGAAAGATTATAGAATAAATACACAAAGTTCTTATGCCAGAGGTACTGCAACCATGCCTGGGGCAAAATTCTCAATGTTTTGATGACAAAAAACCCTGGGCTGTTTATCATGGCAGTGTGACTGCAAATAAAACAAACAAGATCATTGTCTCTTTTTAAGAGCAGTACTTTTTGAAGCAGCAGTAGCAGCAGGAGTGCCTGGCTTGACTAATGCTGTGGCTATCTGCCCCTGGGGAGTGCAGATGCCAGGAAATAGCTTTGGAGGGTTGTGACTAGTAATGATCACATTGGATATTTTAGGCATATTAAGTGGGCACTGCTCAGTGTAATTCTGGATTAACTCTTTTACTTATCATTGGGATAAATTACAGCATCGATGGAATTTACGTTGATGTGTTAAATATAAAGACACTCAGTCTAATGTTGGTTGAAAATTTGCCTGATAACATATAAATTGACTTGTTAGATGACCTGAGCACAGTGCAGCAAGTCAAGAGGCAGTCTGAAAACTGTCACTGCAAACAGTGGTTCAGAGAGCGATAAAATGACAGTGCCATAATTTCTGTGTGTTCTCTTTCCTGTGTAAAACTAACTTGGAAACTTGACTTTTCTTCTTCAAATGGGACATTGGGTGTGCAACCAAAGCAGAATTTGGCCCTCAGACCTCCCTAGTTCTTCTGGTATCATATACATAAAGGCTACACCCACTGAAATAAATCAAAACACTCTCGCCAGAGGGAATTTTTGACAAGGTTTATAACGTTCGACTAACTTGAGCTCCTTTCTCACTCCTGCATGAAAAATAACAGCTTCCATAGCATTCAAAATCAAGGTTCTCAGCTAAACCCTTCTTTTAAAGTAGGGAAAAAATTATTGAGAAGCAGCAACTCCCTGCCCCAGTGCTCAGCTCAGCCCGCACACACGTGCTGGCTGCCAGGCAGTGAAGGGAACTCTTGAGGAACTTGCTTCTTGCCCTGATTTTACCTTGTAAAGGTAAATCTAGGACTTTAGGACTTTAGGACTTTACCATCAGCCAGAGGGTTTGAAAGGCATCAGGAGAGAAGAGGGCTGGTAGAGAGCTCAGCCACCTGAGCCTCATTTCATGAGGAAACCAGGTTAAATAATCTGCTGATGGAAGCTGGGACAAAAGTAGAAGCAATGTCAGGATCTGTAGTGTCTAGATTTTGATATGCAGTAGGTGTCTGTCCAGTATAGTTTGTACAAACGATCACAGTTCCACTCCATTAAGTCCTCATTAGAGCAGTATACTGCACCTTAAATGTATGTTAACCTTAAATTACCAGTATCCAAGCAAAAGAACAAAAAAACAGCACATTAGTACCTAGTCAGAAAGATCCAGCACATGACAATTAAGACGACAGCCAGCATGTTTTAAGCCACAGCTTCTCAGAAGAGCATCAATGTGTACCAGGATGCTGGAGCTTTAATAATTCACAATTTCCTTATTGAGGTTTGATGATGCTAAAATAAGGTGTTGAAGCTTGATTAGTAGTAGGAACATAGCAGCTTAACCTCTAACATTTAGCCTTCTCCTCTGGATCGAATTACTGATCTTTATCTTGTTGAGCTGTGCTAGCAGTTGGCTTGGGAACATTACACCTTTCTAAAAGCTGTCAATCTTTGTCAGTCTCTTTGCACAATGGATTGGAAGAGCTATTTTTAAAGGACTATGTCACCTTTTTTGTACAGATGGGGTTTTTATAGTATATTGAGGTTTTTAATACACATTGCTGCATTCTCAATATCACCTATAGGTTTGACTGAGAACTTATATTCATTTTACTACAATTTCTAGTGAATGGGTGTGAAGAGATGAAGAGCCATCAGAGGGAAGGGAGGAGAAATCATAACTTAAATTATTCATTAATATGCTGATTTTTTGCTTTCATTTTCATTTATTTTTCTGTCAAGGGGTCAATTCATTTTTCCATGAACAAGGGATCTATTCGATATTAGATTGAGATATATTTCCCCAGCACTGTATCACTAATACACTAAAATAAGACTATTATTTTATCTAACAGTCATAACAAAGTGGTGCAAATATACAACAAGAAAAAATATCAAACATTTGCATACAATTTTAATAGAATTATTGAAAGATGACATTATTAAAGACTGGTCTTTACAAAGGATGATGCCCTTCTCCTGCCTTTACAAAACTGATTTCTGTATTTTTGTAAGGATGAAAAACACTGCACATGGAGGGTTTCTCCAGTATGTCCAGAAATCCATGTATAGACTTCTAGCTAGACACAACACCAGCTTGTCCTTTTAAATCAGTTTGCAATAAACAGTAAAAGTACATGTATAATTCACATCAGCTCCTTTATAAACAACCCCCTCCAGGACACAGTCATTGAGCCACACCATGCTTGCCTGTTCTCTTCTTCACAGGGGATGGTGGACTAGACGTGGTCAATCAGACACAAACTACTGCTAATCTTTTCCTCTGTACTGTCTATAGTATCTAGGTAATGCATCTACCTAGGTTTTGGCAGATGCTGGAATTCCCTCTGAGGCACATTCCCACTGGTATTTCTTCTACTACATTGTCTTAGCCCAGTAAGTCTTTTACAGAGTGGCAAACTAGATTGTAGGTGTTCGTGTGCAGCTGCAGCAACACTGAAGAGGGACAAAACTGTTTTCAAATCAACTCTGAGGCTCAAGATCTATTTCACTCCTACTCATATGTGAGACCAGGCATAATTTCTTTCAAAATACAATAACCTAATCTATAAAAAACAAAGGATTTGTCTCTAATTGAAACACTTACTCCAAGTTTACAACAGAAAATCACAGAATGTTAGGTGTTAGAAGGGACCTCTGGAGATCATGTTCAACCCCCCTGCCAGAGCAGGATGACCACAGAATCTAGGACAGGTCACTCAGAAATGCCTCCAGATGGGTCTTGAAAGTCTCCAGAGATGGAGACTCTACAACCTCTCTGGGCAGCCTGTTCCAGTGCTCTGTAACCCTTACAGTAATGAAGTCCTTCCTCATGTTGAGGTGGAACTTCCTATGCTCTAGTTCGCATCCATTGCCCCTTGTCCTATCACAGGGCACAAGTGAAAAGAGATTAGGCCTTCCTTCTTGACACCCACCCTTCAGATATTTATATACAATAATGAGATCCCCTCTCAGTCTTCTCTTCTCTAGACTGAAAAGCCCCAGGTCTCTCAGCCTTTCCTCATAAGACAGGTGTTCCAGTCCCTTCATCATCCTCTTAGCCCACCGATGGACTCTCTCAAGTAAAATCCCTGTCCCTCTTGAACTGGGGAGCCCAGAACTGGACACAATACTCCAGATATGGTCTCACTAGGGCAGAGTAGAGGGGGAGGAGAACCTCCCTCGACCTGCTGGACACACTCTTCCTAGCACACTGAACTGAGAACAGAATTTGGCCCAGAAAGTTCATTTGAAAACGTGTATTTATTTCCATCTGTTTCTATTGCTGCTGTTAATATATATGCTTGCCATGAAAAGTACTTTAAAACTCAATAAACCATCATACTAAAATAGGATAAAATGTTTTTATAGTAACAATATCTCTCACTACTATGGGACCTTTCATACCAAAGTACCCTAGAGCTCTTTATAAATGTAGCAAACTGATATTCACATCCTTCATCTACAAAGATAATTTCACCCACACTGAACTGCAGGGACATGCAATAGCTTTTTTCACAGCTGGCAGCACCTTAAGGTAGCTGACAAAACAGATCACAGGTTACACAGGTACAAAATAAGAGTGTTTCAGTTTCTGGAAAACATTCACTTTTTCATTGAATAAGGATATTCATTCTTTTAGCAGTTTATAAAGATCGAATTATATAATTGCAATCGTTTGGCTCCATAGAAATTCCTGAAATACACCCCCTTATCCAGAAAAGAGAGAACCCTCCTGTTCTGGGCTGCCATGGTAAAGGACAATAAAGGTGGGGAGTGAAGTCCTGGTGCATCTCATACAGCACCAGTCACCTAAAGCATGAAGACCTAGCAAAGCTGCTGAAACCAAAATCAAGATTTTCTTTAATCCCATCCCACTGTCAAGAGCCCCACACCTCCTCCCTACACAGTGCTCACCTCTGCTGCTCTTGGTCTGCACCCCTCCTATCAACTCCTCTCCTTATTAATGGTTTGTGGTGTGTGCTCCTTGACAGGGACACACGTTGCTAATGACACTGGTAACACAGTTATAGCAGCAACCACAAATAAAGCAAAATATGGCACTGTAACCACAGCAGGGCAGTGCTGGAGGCAACACCTCTTGGACACGGCCCATCACACTCCTCCCTGCTGTTAGAGACCCTGTCCTCAAGCCTTTACACCTCTTTCCCCCCTCCTTTATCCCAAGACAGAGGCACACACAGAGGGAAATACCCAGGGGGTCAATTTTCCCAATGTGTCACTACTCCAGGAGCACCGGTGCTAAATAACTTTGTGGTGGCTCACTGTGAAAACTGAGGTCACAATGGCCTTCTGCTTTATCTGTAGTGTGATGATCTCCTGGTTCAACAGCTGACCAAACGCCACAGGAACGTGGTTTCAAAGCTTTTCATAGCTGCTTTTGTGTGTCTGAGGTTTCTCTTGTTTTGTTGCTTTTCAGTGCACCGCTGCTAAGGAAGGCAGACATTTTTTAACTGGATCTCTTCCCAGGGGGTATGAGTAGGCAGAAACTGTCCCACATCTGGACTAGTTTTCCAGTGCAAGGATGAGGGTCACATTTACAGGAGTGCCAGACACTGAGGAGAGCTTTCAGCTCAGACACACCAAAACTGCTCTCAGGAAACCCAAAGTTGTCTTACCTTTTTCTTTTCCTACTACCTGAATGGTAGACCTTTTCTCTTGAGCTTTTAGCTGTAATGGGAAAAGGGAATAAGGTTCCTAGACGTAGAAGCCCAGGAACTCCAGAAGAAACTGGAAACCAGGTGCAACTCCCTGTCACTCATTATTATTCCTCAGGGAGCAACATTATCTTGTGATTGCATTTACAATAAATGAAAAATTAAATGCTGCATGAAATAGCTGCATACCAAGGGATCTCTCCACTTCATTCAAAACAGTTCCTTATCTTTTTGTCCTTCCATTATCCTCCTGTCCCTGTACCTCAGGGAGCAGCCCTGGCTAAGCTAATTGGGCCCCATCAATTGCACCCAATGTTCACAACACTCCCGACCAGGCAAGGCCTATTTCTCATTGCCTTGTGAAATCCCAAAGAGGAACAGGATCATCACGGTGCAGAGCAAAGGTGGCTCGTTCTCATTTAATGATATGGTTTCTTTTAAATATAGAAGTATCAATGGAGACCAAAAAGGGTCCCAGAGAAAAATTTTCTGCTTGCTTTGTTGTTCTCCTGAAAGACAGTGCTGCGGTATCATGGCATTGACTGCAAAGATGACTACTAGATTGACTAGTAAATATGTATTTTAGTGGAGCTCAGCAGAACAATATCCCCTGTAACATAAGTCATTCCATTAGTAAGACAAAGGTACTTGAGAACGTTATATCATCTTTATTCCTTCTGGAAGGGCTTCACTACCATTACTATAAAAAAAGTGCTTCAGAGATTGTAAATACATTTAAGTAACTCTGACAAAACAATAGGATCCGACTAAAATGCGGGGTGTTTATCTCATCTGTCAGTCTGATATGGAATAAAAGGCACAGCAGCCATGACAGGCTCAAAAGCACCTCTCCTTGATAATTTTTTCCCCTTACTACAATGTTTTTTCTACTTAAAATGTATGCTGCACCATACTAGCCATATTTGTATTTATTTTTAAATAGTGCAAGGTTGATTACAGCAGAGGACTCTGCCTCTCTCCCATTAAGATATACAATTTATGGCAATAAAATTCAGGAGGGCTGAAGTATTGCTAAACCCAAACAGTCAGAGTATGAGTCAGGCCCCACATTTCCCTCCCTCCTCCAAATCGAAAGACTGATTGCAATATAGTGAGATGTTTTTAAACTAAATAATATAAACAACAAAAAGTTAGCTTTCCATTTGACTGTTTCTAACCTTCACTGTACCTCCAGGTTTTATTCTCAAGCATTTTTCCATAAACATGAAAACCACGCAACATACTTTTGGGTTTTTTTGGAAATGACACTCAGCCCTATATACCGAATAGAGGAAAAGCGAAATTCACAGGATATAGGTTCAAAATAACCTGTAAATGACTGAGCTTCCCTGGGCTATGTGGTGGTCAGCACTGCTGAAGGCAGTCAGAGGAGTGTGGATGCTGTTGGCTATTGATTCTTCCCAGGGCATACACCAAATCAACAGTCCTGTAAAGCTGGATTTCTTGTCTTTCTTTTCCTAAGCTGACAATCAAAAGCAAAGATAATTTCTAGTGTTTTCAAACTTAAAGAAGTCGATGTCTCCTGTCACTGCATCTTCCACCCAGCCAGCTGTACTAAAAAGCAGAGGTGAGGTGCAACGTTATCAAAGACTGATTGCCCTAACAGGACATTTGCATGCATGGCCTGGCCTGCAACGAAGATAAAATGTACAAGCCTACAGGAAGAGCAAGTGCTTCACATCCTCAGTGGTCCTACTTGCAACAGTTAATATTGTTAAAAGCACAGGCTGTTACTGGCACTAGCAGCACAGGTATGTGTGCAGTGAGAGATACACATGCAAATGCACACACATTTCTACCCCACCTTCATTTGAGGACTTTAGAGAGTTTAGCTATAATGTATCATTCGTAGACTATCAATACAAATTTAAATCAATTTAATCTTCTTTAAGGATAAAGCTCTCTCACCACAGTGAGAGAGAAGCAATTTTTCCTTTCTCTGATCACTTCACTTGCCTTGAAGTGCATGGCACCTTTAGGATGGAGTGCTCCCCGACACCCCAATGCATTTAAGAAAGCATAAAAGACTGGTAATAAACTGTTGGGGTGTCTCTATAAGTGAAAAAAAGAGCTAATCAAGTTGAAATGATCTGGAATACTGTGGTCACAATATAGGAACATATTCATACTTTGGCTTTATTTCAAGAACCTGCTTTGGTGAAGTCCCATTCAAGACAGAATTTGTGCAATACCCAGGTCTCAGTGAAGAAACAGAGCATTTGCTTTCAGGTCTTTAACCACACACTTTGCTAAGTCAACCTTTCTGCTATTAATACCATGGCATTGACAAAAATCTGAAGGTTCCTTAATGGTGGCTTGTTGTCAGAACAACCACAATTTTCTCCCTCATGCAGGACAATGTCAGAGTGCTCCTTGCAGCAGGTCGGGTGAGATCTCCTAGTCACAAAATCACAGAATGGTAGGGGTTGGAAGGGACCTCTGGAGATCATCTAATTCAACCCCTCTGCTAGAGCAGGATTCCCTAGAGCAGATTACACAGGAGCACGTCCAGGTGGGTTTTGCACATCTTCAGAGATGGAGACTCCACAGCCCCCCTGGCAGCTTGTTCCAGGCTCTGTAACCCTCAAAGTAAGGAAGTATTTTCTTAAATTTAGGTTAAACCTCCTGTTTACCATTTTGTGACCAGTCATCCTCTGCAAACGTAACCCACTCCATGGTGGTACTACCTACAAGATGTGATTAACCAACTGGGCCTTGAACATCTGTTTATGTCGCTAGTATCTGTGGGATTCCTAGTGGCCAGCACACTCCTTTTTTCACCTCCCCTGAGCAGTAAATACTGAAAGTATTTGGCCAGTATTTTAATACATATTTGACAGAGAAAGTACTCTTTATTCCCTTAAAGCAGTAACTGCAGACACATCTTCATCCCTTCTGTATGTCCAATACATGCTTATAGATTAAGATCAACCTCATAAAAGACTGAAAATAGATTGTTTTAAATCCCTTGAACATTATTAACAGCCAGTTAGTTAATTTATCTGTATGGGAATGTCTAAGGATTCATCAGAAGTAGTACATCCTAAATTTCTGATTACTGGAAAGGAGAAATATTGTACCAATCAACCAGTTAATTCAGTGAAGTGTTTTATTATACGTGCAGATATTTGGTATCGAGATGTCATATTCCCATAATGAACACAATAAAGGATGAATGACTGGTAAAGCTTTCAGCTCACGATACCTATAAAATCCAAGTGTTAGCAAGGTGTTATATACAGATTAATTTATAGATTCCTATTAACATACTGTGTGCTCTCCTTTGTATGGCTACAACTTCTCAGCCGTGGAAGATAACTTATACCATATAACATCTTAGTTATGACATGCATCACTCCACACTGCTTGGGGTGGGGGGCTCTGAAACAGGAACCCTGTGTGTGGCATGGCCACAAATGAGATAACCATTCTGGTAGATCTAGATTTTACAAAATAATTAAAGAAAACAGCCCTCCTGTTAATAGAAAGCTGTCTACTTTCATCACTGGCATGATATCTGGAGATATTCTTGAGGACTGCAGATGCACACCCAAGGTCCTGCTGTGTTTGGTGAGAGCTGGGTACCAGAGGGCAAAAGCAAAGTCTGAGCTTGGAGCTAAAAAACCAAGCCATGGTCATAATCACTGTCTTCCTTTGGGGGGAAAAAAGAGTAGTTGTTTTTTTTTTATTATCAGATTAATGCAACCTAACGTCTAAACAAGTAACTGACAAAGAAGGTTTTTTTAATAATAGATGTTAAAATGTGAGTCCAAACAAAGGAAACTTACCTACAGAATGGCTGCTCTGCCTATAATGCATCTCATTAACCATTATATGTGCCTGTTCCGAGACCAGAATTACAAAAGGCTGAACTTTCTTAAAAGCATGTTAAAATATTAATAGATATCTGAAACAGTTTTATTGCACAGGCTGCCAGTCTTATGAATGATTCCATCACATGGGGAAGAGGGGTAGGAAAAACTGCCCAGATGCTGGTGACCTGCTGTGCTGAGGAGCATCACAAAAGTCTAATGGGAGACAGTGAGAACCAACATTACAGCTGGCAGCATGGCTGGTCTGAAGGGGCTTTACTGGGAGCTCTGGCAACAGGTTTCACAACATCCAACATGCAAATTCTGTAAATCTAAGGAGGGAGCACTGGCAATCCTACACATTTACAGACAGATTCCAAACACTAGCACAGTGGAGTCACAGCAGAGGCATTTGTTATCTAGTTTGTTTGGGTTTGTTGTGGTTTCTTTTCATAGTTGACATGAAATGACTATCACTTAAAAAGACAAGCCATACTGAAGCTAGCGCAGAAGTCAGTCTCTCTCTCAAAATCACCCTTCCTCCACACTCACCAGGTTATTTTTGTGTGGTTATGCATGATTGCTAAGGCTGCTTTCATTAATTTTTTACTTGAAGCAACAAGGCCTTAAAGTGTCTATTTGGAAGAAAGGAGATGCAACATATTACAGTTAGGAGAGGTAAAATGTGATAGTGGGTTTGATCCTTTGCCCATGTGTGTCATTCAAAGGTTAGTCAATGACAGCCATGGGGCTGGGAGTGCTGGCAAATTTTGGATTAACTCGTGCAAATCTAACTCTGAACGTGATCCCAAGTCCACTCACATATTAATCAAGCACTGATTAAATAATAAAAAATCCAAACACCCGGATTCTGCTTCCATTAAACAGTTTTAGTCTTCCATTTAAAACAGATCTGGCCTCTCAGACTGCGTATGACCTGATGAGATGTTCAAAGAAATTCCAACCAGCTTTGAAACAGTTGTGCAAACTGAGTTGGAAAAGCTGCTGGCAGGACTGTGGAGTCATACTTCACCTGAAAAATATTCAGGAAATATATTTGAATTCACGCTGGAGTCTTGAGGTACCTTCCAGCCTCAGCCAGCTCTGTAAACAAGGTAAGACAACCACGTTTTGCTGCTGTCCCATTATGCCTTGTCTAATTTTCTGCATTGCAGAGCCATGGCAAGGCAAACAGATCTGACATTTCACCTTGGTTTTGCAAAAAAATTGTCACTGCCCAAATGGCAGTGCCAGAGGAACAGCAGTAACCTTCCCCTGGCACCACTCACCAAAAACCTCCCATGCAAAATCTCTCATCCAAATAAGCTAATTTTAGATAGGACTGTTTGAAAACAGAGAAAACTAGTCCTGCATGGTTGATGTACTACCTTTTTCTTCTGTTAGCTGAGAAAATTCCAAGTCTGAATACACAGAAGAATAATCTGTACATGCTTTCCAGCTCTCATCCATTTTGAGCTTAGAGACAATAGTGAAACAAATTCAGCAGAAAAGTAGAGGGCTCAGAGATGCCAAGTAGTTCTGATTTTGAAAGCATACAGCAAGGTAGCATAGAGACTCTCAAGCTGCCCCTGCCTAAGGGAAGGTTTGGGATTATGAATATTCAGCTGCAAGAAAAGCTTCAGCAGGAACTCATGCTGTATTAGACACCAGCTATAAGATACACATCATTCACTTCACTCCTTCCTGGGATGTTTCTTTAAGCTGCTGTGATTACAAATTATAGTGCTGTACAGACTGGAAAAGGCATGTCCACTCTGTCTGAGGAACCTGCCCAGGGTAAACCTGAGATGTTCCAGTGGCGGGTGCCACACCAGCACTGAGCATTCCCCACGGAGGCACTGACACACCAGCCCTTCCTCTCTTTTATGGGCACAGTGATGCACAAGAGAGAAGAGTCTCTTTCAAGTTGCATTATTTGTCAATATTTCCCTTGTTTTCCTCACCTTAACATGAACGGTCCTTGAATTTTTCAAATGACTAATTTTGTGTGAAAACACTTTGCCCCAGCAATTGTTCTATAGCTGTTATTTCATTATGTTTGTAGAATAATTAAAAAAAAAAAGTTTTAGTATTCCCTAGCAACACCTTAACCAATTCCAGCACTGTCTGTGCTAAATGGAGTCATCTGCTTTGGGCTAGGGCTCCATTTCCAAGCTCAATAAATGGGGGCTGCCTTGTGACTTGGTGTCAGATGGGCTGGGGCAGGACTGAGGTCACGAGCAGTAAACTCCCATGGTCTCCTCACGTACAAGGGGTACACTGGAAAAGGGGAGAGGCTTGTGAAACCATTACACTCCATAACCAGTTAGCAGCTAATTCCCATGATCGGCCTGTTAGGTTAGTCAGAATTTCAAGCAGCAGGCACTTGGATGTGCCCAGGATAGAGAGCAGAGATAAGGTTCCAGCCCTGCTGATGCAGAGGGGTCAGTGGGGGCACCATCCAGCCTATCCAGGATGCTCCCGTGGCACTTGATGCACCCATCCAAGAGACTCTGAGACACTTTAGAAACAAAGAGCATTCAAGACTTTCTCCACGTGTGAGGCAAAGAATCATTTTCAATAGCTGAAATAGTTTTGAAGATGAAAAATGCCTTTTAAATAGCAATCTGTTCATGCCTCTCTTCATTGACCTATTTGCAGCTGGCAAGTGGCAGCAGAAGAGAGGTGTACCTCCGTGCAGGTTATGTATGAACCACGTGATTTCCTATTTGATCCCTCCTTATTGGGCTCATGTTTCCTGTAAAGGGTTTTGACTAATTGTGGTTTTGACAAGCATGGCATCATGTGCTGCTTTGTGAGCGAACAAGCTCAGGTCAGTAAGTCAGACGGTCAGTCTGGAAAACAGATCCATACTCCTAATCCTTAAGGCTGATTTAAAGCAGAGATAAGTGTGTTAGTGATATGAAGGTTACTCTGGGTAAATATCATTTGAGAGAAATGAACTCAAGAGAGAACTGGAAACAAGATGTCCTAGTGACAAGGATTTCTAAGAAGTGGATCATCTGGTTTGTTTGTTTTTTTCTACTTGATTACTTTTTACTTTCAGGCTCAAAAGCAACTATCTAGCCTCTCAATTTATGCTCAAGTTTATGATCTTCAAGTTGCAAAATGGATTTTTTTTATTTACTCCCCTGACTACTTCTCCACAGAAAGCTGGAGGTGAATAAGTTTCTAGCAGCAACCACAGAAAGATTGATTCTCTGCCTCTTTTCTTGCCCAGCCTGTGAAAAGTCTCCAACCAAAGCAGAAGCCTCCTGCCTTAGAGGAAATATCTTTCCAGTTCAGCTTGTTATTCAAGCACAAAGTGGGTAAACTGTGTTTGAGCTTTGAAACACCCAAACCTGAACTAAGCTTAGGAAGCTGCAAAGAACTTGAAACTCACTAGTCTAACTCATATTTGGCTCAGTTATGCCTTTTCCAGTTAAGGCATCAAATGCCATATGACACCATATTATCTATCTTTGAGGCATCTTCTGCAGCAATGCTTGCCAGTTCCTCTGCTTCCTCCACTTATTTTAGACCTTATTAACTACACCCTCCATCAAAGCATTTAATGGCAGATTTTGCAATAGCTCCCAACATGCAAACTCCAGACTCTCATCCAAACAACTGCAGGCAGTTACAATCACCCTGTGATCATTCTGCAGCTATTCAACTTCAGATCTTCTTGTCTGATTAGCAGCAGAGGTATTTTGCCTCCGTTTTCATTTATTTCATTTTCCCTCTTATAATAAAACATACAGCCCCGTTCGGCCACTCAACTTTGCTATTAATATTGATCAGCTATAGGGAAAGATTGATTTTTAGATTGTTTTGGTTTTGTTTTTATTTCAGCTGGGCCTTGGTGCTCCCAGAGCCTTGCCAGCCCCACGGAGCATCCCGGAGCGGTGTGCTGTGAAAGCCCTCTACAGCAACGCCTCTGAACTGCACTGGTACCTGCGGCCGCAGCCGGGGGGTGGGACAGCAGCAGCATCCTGCGGCTCAACCCCCGCCCCCCCCGGTACCCACCACACACTGCACCCCGCCAACAGGAGCCCCAGGAAATCCTTGTGGTTGTTCTCACGGAAAAGATAAAACCAAACCAAAAACTATTATTTAGGAGATGCTAAAGGAATTACTTGAAAAGGAAAATTTCAAGAGTCCAGAGAGAGAGCCCTCTTTTGCAGCCAGCTTTAGTAATTTTGCTGCTCAAAATTCCAGCTGTTCTGCTGCCTTAACACTTCCTCACAGCAAATCAAAAAGACCTAGAGAAAAGTCCACCAACCACTGAATCAGCAAATCACAGATTTCTTCGGGGATCCACCTCTGCAACTAAATGAGCTCCCTAACTAACCCAAAGGGTCGGAGAGATCAAAGTTTGTGCGTGGCTTTGGAGATAGCCAAGGGGACTTCCCCCGTACGGGATACCTGGATGCTGCCCTGGGCAGGGAGGTGCTGGAAGTGCAAACCACAGGGAAAATTATGTGAAAGTAGCTGACAAAAAAAAGAAAATTAATTACACAGATCGCATCTACAGCATACGGATTAGGTGTTACGGGCCTATTTCTGTATGACTCAGGGGTGCATAGTCATGAAAGCCTGCGTGGGGCTTGCTCCTCCCCAGCAGTTCACAGAAACCCTGCAGAGCATCAGTATCTGGCCTTGGGAACTTAAATACTTGGTTTAGAAACACAGATTAGGTTTGGATGCCTACAAATACTGAACTCCAGCATTACAGCAGGCCAGGATGCTGCTCAGCCAGCCCCTCCTGGCTCTGTTACCCATCACACGTGCTGCATGAGAGTAGAGTCACAGTGTCACTTGTCATCATGCAGTTTCTCTAGAGGATAAATAATGTAAACCCCAAACTTTCCCTTTATTAGGACCGTCTGAGTTCAAGAATTGCAGACACTCCTGTGCTTATTTCTAGAGTAACTCAAATTTAATTGCTAAATGATTCTTCAGCCTGAAGATTTGTTTCTCACATGAAACACTGCCTTCTGCAACTGTTTAACTTCTTTTTATAAGGCAACAACTGCAGATATTTAATTTATTAATAAGTGCTTTTCTTTAAGAGGGAGAGTTAATCCAGGTTATCAAGGCTCTCCAAGGGAAAAGCTCAACTGAACCAGAAGCACTTCCAAGCACAAGCACCATTTATATAAAGTATCGCACAATATTATTTTATATTTCCAGTTTCAAAAAGCTGTGTACTTTTTCCCATTAGACTAACAAATTACAGCAATTGTGGTCAGTAGTGTGGAGGTTTCTCTGCAGAGCATTTACCCCCTGGGAGGAAGGAAATCAGAGGGGTGTTAAAGCAATATTGTGCCTTCCACTCGGTGTGCTGAGTTGCCTGATAATGGTTAGCTAAGAGACGCCATAAAACTGCCATTACTGCCACCAGTGGGTGTTACTGCATCTCAGTAACCCTGTTGCAAAGGGATAGGAAACAAAACAAATAAAATCAGAACAGCAGAAAGAAAAAAGACACTAAGGGAATAGATATGAGAAAGTTAAAACACCATTCTCTAGCTCTACTTGTTACTCCTGCAGAGTTTTTTAGAAGTACATTGCTTTGACACTAAATTCAGGTGCTGTTGAATCCATCCAGGAGGAAACATTTCCCCAAGGGTTTCCCCAGTGAGGTCCCAAGCAGATTCAAACCCTTCTGAAGAGTCTGAAGGGACTCTCGTGCTCGGATTTTTGGCTGGATTACAGCGTATAAGCCAAAATAGCGTCAAGATGCTGCTCTTTGTGTTTTTCCCAGCAATCACTAAGACAATGTATCTGGAAGCTGGTGAGAAAGTCTGTTCTGGTGAGACTGCGAGTTCTCTTTTCCAGATTCAGAGTACAGCCCAGATGGCTTAAATATTAGCTAAGAACAACCACCTCAACCACTTGGCTGCTGGTCCTAAGGTTCAGTTTGGGGTCCCTCGTCTGTGTTTTGCAATACACGGGCTTCTTTTCACCCTTCATATCACAACAGGCCTGGCCCATGGGCTGGTCTCACCACATTTGCAGCACTCATTTGTTTTCTTCCCTAAGATAAACAGGTCTCTTACATCTCTTCAAAGACAAACGTATCCCCCAAAGAGCTGTGGAAAAAATATATTTTTTTCCCTTTCACTGCAGCACAACCTTTTTTACACCCCCATCACAAAACCAGAAAAGCTTCAGAATTTTATACTTGGTAGCCCAGGGATTTTGTGTCATATGCGTTTATATTTGTTTTGCACAATGTATGGCACAAAGCCTACTACATATATATAGTATAAGGTCACACTATTGGTACCTAAATGTCTCAATGACAGCACCTGGGTAGCATCTGCTGAAGCACTAGAAGGGTTCAATCCCAAATTGCTGCAAGTTTCAGGTGTAAGCAGATGTGTGGCTTCACTTCTGCTGGATCTCATTGCAAATGCAATGTTACAGAACAGGTGTGAATCAATAATATCCTTAAATTTCCTCAAGTGTTAGAAAATGAGTCTTCAAAATGGCACAGAAGTAAATGGGACATTTTCACTACATGCCTCACTACATGTTTCCTTCTTGGGCTATAAACTAAGCATTGTAAACTTGCATTTTTTTTTCCTAAGTACATAGAATGTGTAAGAAAAGCACCTGCAGCACTGAACCATTGCAGTCTCACATGTGAATGAGCAAACACGTTTTGAACATGTGTATCATCCTGCTATAATCCATATTTATCAGACCTATTCCAAGCTTTTAGATAAAGAAATACATATTACATAAATACTTGTGAACACTTGTCCTTTAAGACATATCTAAGCATCATTTAATGACAGGAGGTTTCTTTGAACAAAAATGTGTACTAAAATATACCTCACAGAATATACCAAAATCTATTGGAACGTACCCCATAAAATAGGTGGAACACAGGAAAATAAATTTCTGGTACCACAGAAACACATAGATAACATACCTTGCACAGTGACTATTTCATGTAAAAAAAAAATGTTGCTGGGACAAGCTTACTCACAATAACCACTTATAGTTAAAAGCATAAAGAAGAGGCAATTTTTAGATATCGTGGCTAACACCAGGAGTCTAAACCAACAGTCCAGGTCAGAAGCTACAAACTTTATTACGCTGGGTGCTGCCTGTACACAGTACAAGGAACCTGAACCCTATTGCTTGCAGCCAAGGCAGGCAGAGGAAAGAAAAAACATCACCTCTTCCATTATATTTCCCTGCATCTCGGGTCCACGCCTTCAAGCAACAGCCCCAGTGCAACACGGGGTACCCAAGGTACAGCCAAGAGCTAGGCACACCTTTCCTGAAAGCCAGCCCAGCAGCAACTCTCCCAGAGCTAAACATGGGCACAGATTCTGCTGCTGCTTTTCAAGCCCACAGAAACACCAATAAGATCATGAACTTACCTATCACCTAGAGGTAGATTTCAGTTCTAAAGGAAGCAAATCTAGGCTCTTCCTCTCATGTCAGTGTCACCCAGCACATACGCTGGCTGGGCAGGAGGGATTCCCTCAGCCTGCTGACAGCAGCCAGGGCTTTTGCAATTCCAGCTGCTGCTCCATGAAATTTGTGTTATATCCACATTTATTATTTGGAGTCTCTGAAATTCTGGAACGAAAAATTGCCTTTTATTGCCAGATGCTCATATGACAATGAGATGCCTTTCTTTACCTTAGGCCCTTTAAACACAATCTGCTTGTTCTCTTCTGTCTTTTTTTTTTTTTCTGAACATACAAAGCAGTATTTTAAATAACGTGGTAAAACTGTGGTAAAATCATGGAAGTCAAAACATTTTGATGGACTGGGAATTTGAATGTCTGTACTTGAAAGCCTGGTTTATTTTGACAATATTGCTTTTTCTCCATAGTTACCTCTGACCTCCAGTATTACTCTGAGTGGATTATTTTTTCACTGAGGGAGATGCTTAAGCATGGACCAGAGTAGATAAGTGATATGGTCAAATCGCTGCTGGCAAACCCTGGAATTACTGACCACTTTAATAGCTCCTGCTGACCTCCAGATGAAACTTCACCTTTGGTTATTAACATGTCTCTCTACTTTTATGATTTTTTGGAACATAATTTGTCACAGTTTTTATCTGCACAGAGCAAGCGTTAGGCTTTTAAAAATGTGAGTTATCTTTTCACAACTGCTAACAATTACACATCGCAGAACAGACAACTCCGAAAACCAATTATGAAAGGACCTGCATGGGAAGTGCATTCAGTCTTGAAGTTTGAATTATAGATTTCTGAACTATAACTGCATTACAGCCTGTGTTCAGGAACTGGAAACAAGAAACCAAACTTCGAAAGTACTTGTAAGATCAGCAAGATAAGATAAGGGTGTAGAAATTAATTGCCCTTGTTCTGTATTAAAATCTGATAAAGGGCTGGCAACGCTGCTCAAGATCAGAGCAAACAGCAAGGCTGCATCTTCTGTCACAAATTAACATTTGCAATTCTGTGGACACCTGGCTCGGTGTGCTGCAGCATCCGTAGCACACAGCCCCCGGCTGCCCGGGCATAAGGCAGCCAGGGAACCTTCCAGGGCTCAGGAGCTTTCAGGGAGCCCTTCCCAGGGACACCCGAGGGCTTGGCGCTGGCCCTGATGATTCAGAGGGATGACATTTTGCAACCAGATTGTACAAGTATAAGCAACTAACCTGAGCTGGGGAAATGGTGCCAAAAGGCTTTCAGATGATGAGAGCAATATGCCAGTCAGTTAGAGGTCGATTGACCAATTAACAATTAGATTTGGAGAGCAGGCATGTCATTTCAGATCATTATTTGCCAAAAGATCAACTATGTGGAAAGTTTTAATTTAGAAGAGGTAATTTTTAATATTTTTTTTTTCCAAATACATACTGGCACTTCTAACCCTAGCTTCATACCGTGAGGCACTGGCAGTAGGTTGCAGCCCTGGGGACTGATTGCAGCTGGCAGCGTGACAGCAGCACTTTGACAAAGCCTCCAGGAAACAGGACAGGGCTTCCAGTTCTGTCTGAACACTGCTCGCCCTCAGCTGAGGCACAAGAGCTTAATAAGACTAGAGGAAGACTCTGCAATAGGATTGGGGATGAAGGCCTCCAAGGTGAAAACTCAGTGGCATTAATGATGAGAGGCACCTCAGAGCTGGGTTTCTTTTCCAGTGGTGCAAGGTTAAAAGCAGATAGTGGGAATTTCCAACCTCATCCATATCTAATTATAACCAATTAAGAATTAAAGTATCTCTACTCAAGCCCTGGAGACCTACACTTGTTCAGTCTCCTCCATAGCAGTCGTGTTGGCTTGAACCCTCAGATGCTGTTTCTCAGGACAGGAAAAGCCATCACACCTGCCCCACCAGAATGGTGGGGAAGGGAACTGGCATCAGCTCAGGGGTACTTCAGACTTCACAACAAGCCCAGCTGTGGGGCAGTCTTGAGCCTCTCCCAAAGCCTTGGGTAACCCTCTTATCTTGTCTTCACATAGAGTAGGAAACCAGTGCACTACTCATTGAAAAAAACCCAAACAATTACAGTAAAGACAGGGTATGAGTAAACTACAGAGGTATCAATATTATGGCAACCTTGCTCAGAGTTATTTTATTGAGGGGTGCAAGGTACTGTTTTAAGAGCATTTTTTTCCTCCATTCAGGGCCATACAAATAAAGGGGAACATGGGATTTGAAAGAGCTCTGGTCACATCTGAAGCAGGGCAGGACAGCTTCTCTGCTTAGAAATAGTATTCCATGATATGAATGTGAAGTGCAAAGGCATCTCAAGTCATGCCATGGTGGAACATCAAACTAATGCGTGTAGTGCCACATCCAGTAACTCTCATAGCTGGAGCAGCTTTGTTTGTTTTTTTTCCAAAGCTGTACTGATCTAGGCCTCACAGGAAGGGAGAAATGGAGCAAAAAAGGCAAATGAAATAAACACTCACAAAAGCAGTTCATGCCTGAAACCGAAATTTGCGAGTAACAATCTCTGAAAGTCTCTGACAATGCCATAAGTATTTTTGGTATGGTGGTATAATACAAGAAGCTGAACTCTGGAAGTCATAGTTGTTTTGGATAGCTGTTCTCCATCTTAGATCCTCCCAGCAAGGACAGCAGCCTAGACCTCTCAAGGCATCAGGACATCTCACTGTCCTACATAAAGTGAACAACACTAAAGACATGAGACTTTGGGCTGCCAAAGCAAAAGCAAGGCACTTCCCAATGAAGCTTTGCATCTGGCCTGGCATCATTCTTGACACTCTCTGCAGCAGATCCAGGCTGCTGTGACCCAGACGAGCAACAAAAGTCTTGCCAACAGTCTAGGTCTGCACATAAAATAATTCTTCAATCTGTTTTACAGTCCAGAAGGAGAATTAATAGGAAAATCACCATGAAAAGCTACAGAATGTAAAGGAAACAGTCATTTGTTTTAGAATATTTTAGTTGTCCTGTTTAGTCAAAACTCCCTGACTTTAGCCTGGTGACTTCTGCCAGGTGATCAGAAACAGCCCTCCTGTGAAACAATTATACAACATGTATGTTGAGAATAATTTCTAGAAATTATATTAAATCATAATAAATCACAACAGGTTGTGACAGGCTAAGCTTGTAAGTGCCTGAACGCTATTCATCCTGGACATTTATAGACAGTCTCACACACAAGGTCTCACTAAGCCACAATGAGGCAATAACCTCCACCGCACTTTTCCTGGAGGTAAAACGTCAGTGTTAAATAAGATATTTGAGATTGGTGCATGTCCTGCAGCACGCTCTTTGCAAGCTGTGTGTTGACATGACAGCTGGGGCAGGCACGGCCAGTGGTGGGCCAGGAGCCCAGGAAACATCACTCTGAGTAGGTGGCAGTCTTCCTTTGAGTCAACACCGAAACCCGTGCACCAACACCACGCTTCTTAAGGTATCATCTTGTGGATATAAAACTGACATCCTGACTGCATCACATTCTGAAAGGTTCCAGGTTTGAGACTGTTTTTTCTTGTTTTGCCCTTTCCAATTATACAGCTGCTTGACACAAGTGTTTTGGCCAAGTTCTGATTTGGAGAGCAGCACTTTTTTCCCCGGTGATCCTTCCTGCCACAACATTAGATGCACGAGATGAAGCTGGTCCTTGTCCAATGGGGCTTTGCTGCTCTGCCGCAGTGTTTTTCCCTAGACAAATCTGCACTCAGGTATGAAGGACCATGACTCCTGATCTCCTTCCAGCAGCTCAGACACCCTCTTACTACAGACATTATTATTGCCTTGAGAGTAAATGTTGTTCCTTAATCCAAGTCAATGACCTTAATATGAACAATTTCCAATATGTTAGGAAGAGCCCTTATTAAGCAGGGTAGCCTCAAGATTCCAGTGACTTCCAAAGCCCTCCAAGAACTTATTTCAGGACAAGGATTTGGCAAGGGGCCCATGCAGTCATTGCTGCCAAGCCTTAGCAGCCTCCCACAATCATTCAAGGAGTTTCAGTGCCCAACGTCCTTTGCACTGCTGTGCTTTGTGTTACTTCTGACAGACATCTGAGGCACACCTTTGCTTTCTTTTCCAGAAGAGCAATGGGGACAAGGTGGGAAAGCAAGCCAGAGGAACAGAAGGGGGGATTTAAGATAAAATTATTTTAAAAATACACACATCTTAAATTTCATTTCTCCTAGCAGGCAAGCAGAGTCAGGATTACTTAACCAATACTTTTCTGTCTGACCACTGATGCCTCTCTAAGTCATATTGAACTGGACATCTCCAAGAAGCTGTGGTGCTCCTGCTCACTTTTGAAAGCACTTTACACTTTTTTTCCTATGAGGAACCCTGGTTCTGGAGAGAAAAAAACCCCACAGGCTTCCAGAACTGAACTGACTGGTAATGCAATACGTAGGGAGATATGAAAATGATGCTACTCTGACACCAACAGCGTTCTCCAAAACTTCACAGCCAGCACTGACGCACGCCTGAGCTCACATCCCGTTCAGCCTGCACCCAAACCGGCCTCTGGTCCCAGAGCAGGAGGCTCTGCCCGATGCCGGGCAGCAGCGAGCGCCCCAGGCCGGGATCTGATCTGGTTTGCAGCTATGTAAATCGACAGGAGCTTCAGCCACTTCAATGGAAGCCTTCTGGATTTACGCCAGAGCAACTGAAATTAGAAGCTTGCCCTAAGTGGGCGGGAGCTCATTATAAGACTAAATAAGGAATGAGTCATTTTCAGAATTTTAAACTGAAAGGAGCCGCATTTGGCTGACCTCCTTTTTTTCCACGCTGATGGCTTATTAGATTACAGCAGATAAGAACTGGGCTTTCTTACTGGTTTTTCATGGCGACAGGTCTGTGTCACTGACAGAGGTGGAAACACTGGTTTAAAAAGAAAAATAGTGAAAGCAATATGTTTAAATAGCACTGTTTTTAACTGGGAGCTCATTTTAATATCTGAGACAAACACTGGCTCAACTTACTTGGCAGTAGTCCCGTTTCATTCAGAATACAGCAAGGGCTAAGTGAGAGGAACTGAGCACGGAGCGATGGGACATCTCTTCATGGACTGCAAGAAGCTGGTCACTGCTTGGAGGAATGATTGCCAGCTCTAACTATCAAGTTTGAGAATTAATTCCTGTTAATACCACTTGACTAAAAAAAGAAGGAAGAAAGATGAACACAGACAAGCCATCTGCCCTCTGCAGCTCCAAAGCCCCATTCTGATTCCTGCTCTCATCACCCATGTCATAAATAATTTCATCTTAATCTCGAAACCCTTTCAAGGAGATTTTTAGGCTCCTGCTGCCCAGGTATTTTTAAAAGACAACTCTCACTGATGAGATCAGGCTTGAGAGTGAGACAACCCCCTAAATCACTTTTGGGCTTGCAGCACTTGACAAAGCAGACAAAAATTTCCAGGCAGAAAAGGTCCCCGGGGTAACAATTCTGAGACCGCTTAATTTGAGATTCCAGATCTACAAAACCTTACGATGTTTGGTTGAATACTCATTCACCTAAAGTGAGATTGTATTCAAAGCAGTGGCAAACAGAAGAAGTAATTACAGCTGTACCACAAATAAGAATACTAAAGGCACATGAAGGAAGAGGTAAAGGCCAGAAAACTTCTCTTTATCAGATTGGAAGGATGAGATAACAGTGTATATAAAGTTTGGTGGATCTTCTGAACCTTTTAATACATTTTTATACTAAGTCTTGACATTAATAATGATATAGAAAGTTATTTAATGGGATTTCTCTGTGTCAAGGGCCCATTTCCCACAGCACTTCTTGACATAACCTGGTATTGGCTCTGAGGTGATTGTAACCAACAGCAATCTGGGGGGGGCAGTAAGCACTATGGGACCTGAAAGCTCAGTTCCAATCATTTAGCTCAAAGTTTAGGAGGCATTCTGGTGATGATCTAGAAGTAATTACATGGGATGATATTTCTGATACTCAACAAAGAAAAGCATGAAACACCCCATGAGGCCAAATATATAGAGAAGTAAATGCAGCTTGTTATCATGATGTAACAGGACTGGACACCTGCCTAGAATATCACCTCTGCTGAACCGTAAGGCTGAGGGCCACCTCTGAGGTTACTCAGTGGCACTCATGGCTTTGCTGTTATTGCTCCTGCAAGTACATCCCAAGAGTCCCCAGGGAGAGCATACAACCAGCCTTACACCCAGCTCAGTGCCCTCTGAGGGGCAGGCACATCGCTGGCCATACAGGCAGGGCTGACCCCACTGCCTGCAAAAGCCTTGCAGATGCTGAGAGCAGACCCCAGGACAAGGCACAGGCCGAGAGGATCTTCTCAGCCACCAAATAATTCCCTCAATACCACACTTAGCAGCCTCATGGAAATTTTGGAATTTGCCTTCAAAGGACATTTTGGTCAGTTTCTAAAACACCCAAAGGTGGGTGGTTTAGGAATCTCCTCCTGGTTTCTATATATGGTGCAAGCATTGCCCAACACCCGCCCCTGGGAAGAGCAAGAAGTGTAGGTGGGGAGAGGCATTCCTGGGAGGTTTAGATTCCTTACAGCTGGCTCTTTCCAGTGAGTCCAGGGCTTTGCAGGGTGCAGGGCACATGTGAGGAGGAATGACAGCATCTCAGATGCCCAGCCCTTCACGGGTGCACCCATCTCTGCAGGGCCCATGGGGCTGCTCCAGAAGGATGGTTGGATGTCTCTAAGTCATCCCTAGATTTCACTAAGATACCAGGCAGCATCCAGAAGGGTCTCAGTATTTTCTTCCTCCTGTCTCCTCTGCTCCCCTTTTGTTGTTGCAGCTTATAACTCCAAAATTTTCTACCTCTTGCTGTGAATGGGAAATTGTCTTTGATTGGGAAATACACACCAGCCAACATGCTTCAAATGTCTCTTCTACCTGTAATATGTGAAGTGCCTCACTCCTTTTGATCTTGGCAACAGGTCCCCCAAATGCATGAGAACAGGGCCCCACTCCTGTGGCTGTGCAGAGCAGAGCTCCTGCCCTGGCAGAGGTGCTGTGCTGAGGGCCCAGGGTGCTGCACACCAGCCACCTGCACCCCCAGGGGACATGTTGGTCCTTCCTGTGGTGGCTCAGCCCAAGCAAGGTGCTGGCTGGGCACATCGCAGCCAGGGCAGGCACGTTGACTTAGCTGCCCAGCTCAGGAACCTGCAGAACTTGCTTGGATGCTGGAGGAGCAGCTGGAGACAAACTTTTTACCTCCTGGCATGGCTGCTTTTGATTGGTGTTGGTTCTGTGAGTGAGCTTTGCTGCTGACTAATAGCCTTGGGCAATTGGCAGGGGAAATGAGACCTCACTGAATGGCAAGGTACAGCAAACCAAAATGACAAGATTATACTAGTAGTTCATTAAAGCAGATGAGAGAGATTAGGGTGCTTGTTTCTACGATAAAGCAAAATTGCATGTGTATGAAACATGCCTAGACAGAGCTTTTTGAAAAAATTAACATCACAAAATGCTACCTTTTTAGCTAAAAAAAAAGTCTGTGCTGGTAGACATACAATTTTGCCAAAGGATGAGATTTTGGTATGAAATACACCTGGAAAATAAGAAATTATAGAAGACAACATTTTTCCTCCAGTGTATGCTTCCTCTCCTATAAAAATCCCCTGGATGGGACAAGCAAACCAGATCTGTCCTCCCCCTTTATTTTTTAAGAGCCTGTGTCTTCTTTCAAAGAAAAGCAGCAGGGTACACTGTGAGTGGACTGAAATATGAGGGAATCCTCTCAGTCATCTCTTCTGCCGTGGTTCCTCCAGCTGACCCCGAAGTTCTTCCCCCAGCCTTTGCACTCTAACTTTTACCCTCCTGTCACCTCTCTATTCCCTCCCACAAGAGAACATGGAAGTGCTGCTATAGAAGGAGCATGCCACTCGAGTGCTAATGTGTGGAATATCAGCTTAGCGAGCCATCCCTTGGACCAGGTCAGGAGCAGACACAAAATTAGCAAAACCACCTTACAATGCTCTGAAATATGCCACTGTCTTAGCTTACAGGAAAAGCAGGTGTCAAACATGGCAAACACAACTATTTCCCAGTAGACAGATACATCCAGTGACCACTCCTTGGGGTTGAAAAATCCCAGTCCAGGGTTTTGACCTTTCCTTGTTACGATACGACCCCGACTCACATTTTTCTGGAGTTTAGGGGGCTTTAAAACTTGGCTCAAACCTGTATCTGATCTTTGTGAGATAAACCATCCTTGTAGCACAAGGGAAACTGCAAGGCACACCAATGCTTTTGGGAAGTTTGAACTGAGACTTGATTTCAGATCTGAACTTTGTCATTCAGGCCTGTCTCTTCCCTTTCTTCTTTTCCTTTGTGTTAGCAATATGCACTGACTTTGTAGATCAATGCAGAAGGCTGTAAATGATGCATGAAATGAAAAATCCCTGTCCAGCCAGCGCACAGAGAGAATACAGACAGTGCTGTACTGTCATTGCTGTGGTATTTGCTGCAATATTCACAGCTAGAAAAGCCCACTAAGTCCCAGAACAATGCTGGACTATTTTAAAGTCTCAAGCTCTTTTTGGAGGGAGGGGAAATAGGAAGGGAGAAATTAACTCCCCCTTACACCCACCTTCTTTCTTTCATTGTTTCAGAGAGAGTTTTCACAAGAGTGAAGCCTGTCCTTCCATACAAGTCTTTCATTACTCCTCACCCCCCTAAAAAATTCCTTCCCGTTCTCAGATGGGGGCGGCAGGAGAGGAGAAAAGAGGAAAATAAAGAGATCATATCAAATACACAAATGCTTTCATGGAGCCAGCTCAGAATGAATCACCAGCTACACTGAACCAAGACTAGGACTTGCCCTAAAATAGTCCTCGGCCCAGGCATTGGCCGTGGACCACCAGCCAGGAAGCCTCACCAGCTGGTCCCAGCTCCTTGCCCTCAAGCACACGAGTTGTTATGGTTGGACTTGATGATCTTTAAGGTCTTTTTCAACCTAAAGGATTCTCTGATTCTACACAGGAGGACGGCCTTGCTGAGAGGTGCTTGAGCTCTTCCCAAGCATGCTCAGCCCATTCCTCGCACCTCTAATGCCCTGCGCCAGCACTAGGGATGATGAGTGCTTGGCAGCACTATTCTTCATATGGAACATTAAGCTGAGGTCTTGCACACTCCTGAACATTAAACATCCCATGATAGCCATGAAGAAGAGCTACGGGTTTTATTAACCTCAGTGTCCTGGACACATTGCACCAGGAAAGTCATCATTAACCTACCTTAAGAATACAGGCAGGGGCCCTCTTTGCAAACTATGCTCAAAGAGCTACAACCTATGAAATACCTTTAATAATTTAAAGCAACTACCAAATGTTGCTATAAAGGATATAACCTCACCTCGAGGAAGAAAAGTGTTACAGTGTTCAGGTGCAAACCTTGATTCTTTTGCTAGCCAATGCTTAATCATTGCACCCAAACACCAGTTCCTCCCTTCTGCCCCACCCCCTGCCAAAAGCTGGTTCATCTGGTTCATGTTGAGAACTCTTCTGAGAAGTCCTGGGACCAAATCAGATTATCCCCCACAAAATAAATATATGTGTATAATTCTTTAAAGAGGTCAGACAAGGATTTTTTTTAATAAAAAGAGTGAGGAGAAATTTACTTGCTTGTATCATATTAATTTAAATGCAATCTGATTTAACCCAGCGATAAATAATATGAGTGATAACGGATTTTATTTGACAAAGGTTGCAAAGTAACTCTTACATTGGTTGGTGTATTTATAATTTGTACATCTAACACCAAACTCCAATTTGCTCTCAGTGCACGGGGGAAATAGAATTACTGGAAGAAGTGAAAGAAGGGGAAAATAAGTGGCTCGTGCAGTACCAGGACCCTGATATCTCTGCTCAGTATTGCTTCATTTGTGAAACAGCTTCTGAAAAGAAAAAATTTCAAGAATAACCAGGTAGAGAAGGGCTATTTGCCTGGCTGAGCTATTGTCAGGAGGCACTGTACACCTCAGCATGGAGATTTGCATGCTAGCACCCCCATCTCCAGAGGACTGTGGCTTCCCTGCAGTCCCAGGAGGAGTGCACATCCCAGGGCACCCACAGCAAGCGATGTGTGGAGGAAGGCTTCGCCCCCACAGCCCCTCTCCACCAAGCTCTGCAGGTGCCCACCCTTCAATTTTCCTACTCATTCTCCCTCCATTGCAAAAAAAGTATATTAAAAAAGTTATTTTTGGCACTGAAGTCAGCAAGTGACTGATCAGCTAAAGGGAGCAGATCTGATAAGCAAGGGGGTTCCATTTGAAGAGACTCCCCCCCCCTCCCAGAAGCACATCACACTTTCAAGGGCCCTATTTTGTTCTTCCCTTCTCCCGCAGCAGACACCGAGGGTCTAACACTCAGGGGTCACACACAGGCACCAGCTGGTTAGGGAGGCACTTTCTTAGCTCTGTGCTTCAACCAGCAGCTGCAGGCCAGCAAGACCAGTGCTAGGCCTAAGGATCCCACTGATGCTAGTGGGAGTCAGGCACCCGGAAAGCACAGCTGGTTTCAGTCACCTTCCTTAAAATTAGCCCTGCCAGAGGAACACCAAGGCAGAAATTGTTCCACTTTTGCAAATGGCTAAGGGGAGACCTTCATATTTACCCAGATTAGGAGATAACTTTTTTCCACTCTCCTGCATTAATTTGCTGTTGCCCAGATGGAAGGGGGCATCTGTATTTTCTTACAGCAGCAAAGCATCCTCTGAGCTCAGGGACTCAGGAGGAAGACCCATGCTGGCAGATGGTCTCAATACTTGGACAGATTGTTTCAGCCCTCACCTGTGCAGCCAGATGCAGCAGCCTGAGAGCAAAGGAAGAAAAGAGCTACCTGCAAACCCCATCTTCCATCCCTGTCTCACCAGATCCCAGCTTCACACAGCACCCAGTGCCTGTCACAGGGCTAAAGAGGAGGGTCCCTTTACAGACACCAGGGAAAGGTGGTGTGAGCCCTCTGTGCAGGCAGGGACAACATCTCCTGTGATAAAGCAGCGATGTTTCCGGCTGGAAGCGTTAGCACTTTGAAACAGTAAATCACAGGGTGCCTCTGTTCAAGCCTTACCCCACAGAGAATTACTGTAAAGTGCTGGCTGCTATTTGCATTTATTTATTTATTTATTTTTGCAGAGGGAGTCACAAAGGGAAGAGAACGACAATAAAAGCACAGATACATCATAGGGGGAAACAAAATCCCAGCCTCGACCGCTAGATGCAAATGCAGAGCAAAACCTGGAGACTTCACACGGGTTTCACTTGCAGTTGCCAAAACACTTTGGTTCCATTCATGAGCAGAGAGATCTAACAGCCTGGTATGATTATTAGACAATAAGACTCCTTCCTGTGTCTCCTTTAATTTGCCTTGATAGATATGCAAACCAGGGGAGGAAAAAGGTAACCAGGCCTCTCTTATTGACAGAAGACAATTTCCAGACCATAACACACTTGCCTTTCTTTTAAGCTGCCTGGGAGAAAAACTCTTAGGCTGGGTGGGAAGGCAGGAGGAGAGATGCTAGAAGGGGAGATGCATGAAACATGTGAGGACCTGCAGGTCTCCTTATGGGCTGTCACACTGTTGTCATGTTGCAACTGATGCAAAGGAGAAGTTAACAATGACGGTGCTCTTTAATTAGTGCACAGGGAATTCTCACTATGCAATAGTTGTCAATGTAACACTGGGGAGACATTAAAGAAAAGAAACAAGGGAAAAGCAACACCACCTCAGCCCCAGCCTTCCTGAGCCACAGCTTCAACTCCAGGCACTGTAAATGGTGCAAGAAGTTTTTCAACAGCATTTTTTTTTTCCAGGGGCTGTTGCTCACATCTGGTAAAGCTGTCCCTGGGCTACTGCCATATGTAAGGACACCAGGTTTTATGACTTATTGTCTGTAAGATTTATGGAGATGATCTATGATCAGCAATTTTTCATATTCTTATACCCTGAGCAAACACACAGAGGACCATTCCTTGCATAATAGGAAGGTGTAAAACAACATTGTCTCAGCATGGCAGGTTCACCAGCAGAAATATCAAGCTCGGGGACCACGGTGGAAGCAGGGATGGGCCAAGGTACATGGGGAGCTTCTTGGTTTCCATTCCTTTCCCAAGACAAACAAGGGGCAAGAAGAGAAGCAAGAAATTAAAGGATTAAGATTACTCCAGCTCTTTTATGATATGCTAATGAGAACTATATTATCTGCTTTTATGAAGTTAAATTCCAAAGCTTCAGCAGCATTTCTCCAGGAAACACTTAAGCTTGGTGCTAACAAAAAGCCCAACAAACCCAGATGGCTATTCCATATTCCTGGGGGAATGCCTTATGATGTTGGGGGCAGCAGAGCTCCCCACCCCATGGCTCTGGCACAGACCACAGAAGATAGCCCTGCCTGAGCACTTGTGCAGTTTAAGGAAGGAAACAGCTTATCAGAATGCTTCACAGATACACTGCTCCTGTTTTCAGTGTCACAAGCCTTCACCTTTCACTTACATTGGGACCCGCACGAATAAGTAGATTTAGTGAAAACAATAAACAAGAGGAAGTGAAAAATCTGCCAAGAGTTTTGGTTCAGCTGCAGCTATCAATGTTGTCTTGACAGGTAATTTGGCTATTAACGAAGGACAAGGCCTCATCAACATTAGCAGAGCATCACAGGAAGAAAACAACCATTGCCATCAATTGCTGTGATTGATAATATGCTCAGCACCTCTGTGCTCACCATCTCCCACCCCAGTGGTATTTTCCTCTACACACTCATTTCTTTTGCTATTGGCAATCTTTGCCTTGCAGGGAAAGAATAGCTCCTCTCTACCACCCCCACCTGCTCTCTGAACCCCAACCATCAATGTCAACTTGCACCACGCACCTCCTTGGGACAGGAGGATTATAGCTAACAAACACAAGTTGTAATAAGAATGATAAGTAATTATCAGACTCTTGCAAAGTAAAAAAAAATAACCCTTAAGTCCATTATCTCCACAGAAGAAAGCACTGCACTGGTAAAGTGCTGAAAGCATCATTGTTCCACTCATCAGTAACACCATGCTGAAATCAGTGGCCCAGTTGAGCTGTAGCTTTCTAGTGTCATTCACAGGTGTCAGGGCCAGATCCTTCCACAAGTGGCCCTCAAGCCCCTAACTGCTTTACACCTGATGACAGCCTGTCCCCAACTTATGCACCTGAGAAACTATTTAAAAGATCATATTAAATGTACTTCCCTTGCGTACAAACAAATCAACTTGCTTGACAGATATAATAAATTCCTCACAATTTGAACATATTTGCTCCTTTCCCCAAAGAAAAATGAATATTAGACCATCAAAAAAAAAAAAGTACAGAGACCTGCAGAGATAGCAAAAGAATGGTATTAGTTCAGTAATGTACCTGCAGGTTTGGAAAACAGCATAGCACTGTGTGATCATTTTGACAGAGGCACTTGAAAGAAATCAATAAAATTGATCATTCAGCTGCACAGTTTACAGATGTGGATCAGAGTGGCTAACAGTGTTCTTTTTACATAACAGCATGCAAAAAATAAGAAATGGCACAAGAGGACACTGAGTCCACTTCTCAGGTTGGGGTGGAAGGGAGTCCAGGCTAAGCAGTGGGATCTTTCAGCCAGCTGAAGGAGTGCAGCACCACAGCAAGCTTCCCCACAGAAAGATATGGCAACAGAATGGAGACAGCTTCTGCCAGAGGATCTCTCAGTGCAAAAGACTGTGTCAACCCCGGCAGTAAAATCCCTGGATGGAAGTGTTAGACTTGCCAGCCAGGTGATGAACAGAAAACCCCAAGGTTTGGGCTCTTTAATAAGAGTAGGAATTGGTACCCTGACTCTCAGAGGATACTCTTCAGGAAAGAATTCTCTCAACCTAATACTTGTTGAAATCACAGCACTTAGCTAATATAAACTGGTACAATGACTTCAAGTCAAGCCACCATGTACCCATTGAGGATCTACCCACGATTTTTAATGTTATATTTTACCTTCAGTGGCTTAAGGCAGAGATTGTGCCACACTTCCCACGCAACATCCTCACTTCTGGACCTTGAAAAGTTACCCAGAGACTGCAATGTTTTGCAAGTTCGCCTTAATCAGACCTAGGCTGACAGCAGTATTTTACCAGTTATGATTTCCACAGTCAGACACACAGTGTCTTCTGTTTCCTCCTGGATCTGGGAAACGGAGGTATTTGGATGCAAAACAGAGAGAAACAGAGAAGTACCAACTGTGTAACCTGCTACACAGGACACTCACAAGTAGTTCCCCCATCACATTTGCTTACTCAACACCATCACAACACAATGCAGCAATTCCTCTGTTCACATGCATCTATTTTCTCCTCTGCCAGTCACTGTATCATGCAGTACACGGGCCCCCCACCCTCTATCAGCATTGAGTACTATGTTTGCCACCTACAACAGTAACATTTAATACAGCAATGCCCCATTCTCACACTCTGAAAGATTGTATCTGAACAGAAAACAGGCATTTCAAGTGCAGCTCACTTCATTCACTCTTGGTAACTACCTACTACAATTATTAGGAAATAAAAAATATGCACTTTACAGCCTTCTCTTTTCACATGTTGAAAAAGGGCATAAGGATCAGCACAAACACTGCAGGATCGCTCATGCACGAGGCAATGTTTGGCACTGTTTCCATGATGTATTACTAAACAAACAAAAGTCTGGGGCTCTACAAACGTAGGAGAGAATTTCTAATAATCACACAGCACGCACACATGTCCACACACCCTTTCACAGCAAACTGAGAGAATATAAAATCTATAACAGTAATAGTCTATCTTCACTTTATGGCAGAGTTCTAGAAAGTTTGAAGCAGATACTGTCACCAAGTTGCCATTTAAAAGGCATTAAATGCAGAAAAATAAGAAAAATCATTATCTCTGCTGTGGATTCTTTTGGAATGAAAAAATTGTAACTGTGGGAGTCAATGCATTTACAAGTGTTCATGGGGTACTAGTATACAGTATATATACAATGACCCACAAAGTAGGAGTACAGATACAAAAAGGGGAGTGTAACACAGAATTATAAGAGGGGAGCATAAATAACACAGTGTAATAACCAGCAAGTCATTTTTTTACAGAATCTATATATAACCCTAGCTTCCCACTCACACTCTCACAATGTTTTTAGCATTGCTTTGACTTCAGCCTTCCTGGATAGACATTTAAACAGGAAAGGATTCAGGTTTATTAAGTAGAAGTATTGAAATTGGCAAAATACCTGATTTGGTTCACATTATGTGGTTTATAACATTGTTAAGCTCCATTAGGATGCTGCAGCACTCGAATAAATGAAGACACATTTATTATTTCATAGGCTGCCACCCATTAAAACTGATACTTCCTCTGCCAAGAGGTGCAGACAGCAGAACCCATGCTGCTCAGCATTCCTACCCTAGGTATTGTGTGAAACAGCTGGACACCAGACCTACAGCCACCAGATTTCTGGAAAGATCTCCGTTTTACACAGAGAATGAGAAAAACACACCAAGCTAGATCTGGCTTGAATCTACACTGGTGTAAATTAACACTGAAGCCAAGGGAATCATATCAGCATGACACCAGTGCAGGACCCAGCTCAGCCCAAGTGCCACTCCCATCACCAAACGAAGCACACATGGGCTCTGCTTCAGAGACCCCTTATCACAAGCAGAACCCATTTTACAAAGCTGGTCATAGAACAAAGCAGTTCAGTTGTCTCCATTCTCTTACAACAAAAGAAGCAGCCTAAAATTAACCTTACCCACCAGTCCCTTGACAGAAAGCATACCAGAACCTGACCACTGCTGCTGCTCTAGAGACCTCCTTCCCTGCCACCTGCTTTGAAACATTTGCACTGCCTTTCTAGCCACACTAGATCTGTCTTGGTGCATCACACAAGACTGGAAGTTAAAAAACTTATCACAGAATTTTTAGGAAGTCACCTCCTCTGGTTTGCATTTGGGACCTTTCTGTAAAAAAAAGCAAGCACACAACTTTCAAGTGTTTGAGACCATTGGCTGTGGTGCTCCCTCAGCCTCTTACCTTAGGAGTTGCAGTCACGATGAAGAAACAGCTGATGACATCTGTCCCTCCTGAGCCAACCAGGCTGGGAAGCTGCTGGGCCTGGATCTCCAGAGGAACCCCACAAATCTCTTCTCCCATCACCCCTGATGGGTGCTGAGCACACTTTGAGCTTCCCCATCTCCCACAGAGTGGGGCTGGAGATTTCTACTGTTCTTCATACAACAGCAAAGCCCAGAAGTACTCCTATCTGGCTTGCCAGTGAGGAACCACAAAGCTCTCCCAATCCTTCAGGCAGCTCTCTCACCCAAACACAAGAAACCCGAGCTGTGACAAAATCAGGTATATATAGGGAGAGCAACAAGAGGCATGAACACACCTCCCTACAGGGAGCTGATGGAGAATAGGCAGCACCTGCACCCAATCACCCCACCCGGTCAAACCAATTCCTTGCTTTAGTGTAACACCTGCTTATTGGATGCAAAGTGTGATCAATTAACGATGGACTTCAGCTGAGTGCAGGCCTCAACTAGCAGAAAATCCTGCTCTAATCTGCAGTCACTAGAATTTTCTCTATTCACTGCTCCTTTCCGGCCTGCTACAGGAAAAATGTGGCCTTGCCTCAATTGACTTAAACTTAAACCATCGACATATTATATAACTCCATAAAAATCTTGCTAAAAAAAGGTACATTGTACTTGTTCTCTCCGCACATGGTAGGGAGGAAAATGGGTATGGAGTTCTACTATGGCTTTTAGTTAATTTGCTATCAATGCCCAGCTGCTTTAGAGTAAATACAGGAACAGGGTGTCATACGGGTATCCTGAAGCAAAAGAAGAGAGGTTTCCTATTTCTTTGTTAGCCAGCAAAGATGGTATGCATGTTATCCAAAGATAATACAGGGGAAGAAATCAATTCTCTGTGTTGTTACACATCCTTGCGTGCAAATGTAAACTTGGGGAAAAAGGAAAAAAAAGATCAACAACGTGGTACATTTCTATTATGCTGAGGTCACTCAAAATCATTAGTGCAGGCTGCGATGGTGATCGGGGGGAAATATATAAATAAATAAGGCTCCTCCCTGTGAGGAAAAGTGCATCAACTAGAAGTTTTGGTGGGTGAAGGGCTGAGGAGTGTGCTCTTTTCAGCTCTGGAAGAGCTGGGATCTTCGGGGATGAAGCACATGTTGTGCACGGTGGATTTCAGTTACACTCGGGGGTTTGCGCACAAACCCCGCGGCGCTCCGCGCTGCCACGCTCGCTCCCAGCTGAGCCGAGCCTGGGAGCGCCGTGCCGGGGAGCCTTGGGAGCGCTGAGGCGAGGAATGCATCGCGGCCGCGGCTCCAGCGCCAGACAGTTCCCTCACAAAATAAATTCGGATTATTACATAATGAGTCAACACAAATATCATTATCGCTGCTCTGATACCTGCTGGCAGAGGCAGGGCTGTGATCGGGCTGCTGGCCCCGGCACAAGTGCCGGGTAATTGCCGGAGCGGCGCTGGGGGCTGCGGCGTTCGGAGCTGCCGCCCCGCGGGGGTCCCGCCTGCCCAGGCCTCTCGCAGGAGGCATCCTCTCTGAAGAGAAACTCCCTTCCTGACGCAACAAGATAAAGCAATTTGCTTTTAATTAGTACTGCAGTCATTTCCAAACTAAGCAGTGGGAAGAAGAGAAAGCAGGCTGTCTCTTTAAAGTTTAAGTGGATTCAGCGCACACAGTGAATTTGGAGCCTGCTGTTGGAAAAGTTCAGCTCTCTGTCACTGGTACTGTGCTCTCTGCTAATTTTTACAAGAGTTCAAGTTGTATGCACCAGTTAGCAGAGGCATTGCAGGGGGTAAAATGAGAATAGAAAGCGTGACCCCTTGCTGCCTCTGTTTATAGTGCCTAAATTATATCCAGACAAAGCTCCAGGGCCCCTCCCTTGCTCTGCCAGGGCCCTGTGTACAAAGCCCCGTGTGCTGTTCCCCTCTGCTGCCACTCAAGAAAAGGGGCCCTTGGCATCTGTGAGCAACCACCCGGGAATTCCCTGCAAAGAGCCACAGGGAGAGGAAGAAAGGTATGGAGAGGCTGGTGGAGTGGGAGAACACGAAGAGTGGGAACCCCCAAGGGAATCACTGATTCCAAAAGTGGACTTCTCACTTTCATCATCCTGTACATCCAAGAGCATCCTAGCACAGCACACTTCTGGGGTGCTCCCAGCTCCGCGGCCCCACGTTACACAATCCTGATGTGCATCAGGAGGTGAGAGGGAGGGAGGACCTGCAGCTTCATCTGCAAACCAGCTAACACATATGAATAATTGAATAGCAAAAAAAACCACTCATCCTTGCCAGGAGATGTACTTTTGGCCACTGTTTTTCACTCCAACAAATGTCAGTGATTAACAGTTATCCTTCAGCCTCTAAAGAGATGGCATAAATACTCAGGCCTTTGTCCACGGCTCTTCTCTCCTGCAAGCTCCTTGCAACGTTAGCATCACTTCTTTCCAAACATGCCCTAGCAAGAACCCTTCAAACAAAGTGGAAGAAACCACTCCAAAAACAACAGTCCATTCAAGCTTCTGCTCCCTCTGTCCCTCTGCCAGCCTCCATCCTTCCTCTGGGCAGTGAAGCGTGCGTGCACGCAGGAGCCACGAGGCTCTGTGTGGGGCTCACATCAGCCTGCTGAACCCATGGCTTATGTGGCCCAAGTGAACACTCAAAGAAAATAGGACTTTTCTGCCCATTTCTCAGTGATGGCTGCAGGAAATCCCAATGACCAGGACTGGTGCTGTCTGGATGATTAGTATCTATCTGGCATTCCTCTACCTTCAGCCACAACTGGTTTAGATTTGAGCTACTGGTTCATTTAGATTTATGCTTCTGGTTCAATAAACAAACACAGTACATAGTCCATCATGCTAACTGCATAACAAAGCTGCTTACCTACTTCCACACAAGTAGCTTTTCTTTGTCTGTTTCTCTTTTATTCCCCTCTTCTCTCCCCTGCATCAAACCCAAGAACAACATTCACTTTCTTTCCACAAACAGACCCTAGCAAACACCAGACAATGTTTGAAGTCTCTCCCCGAGCCCTTCAAACTGAACATTTGCTGTAGCAGTTTGCTACAGAGCATTTGCAGAAGTTGTCTGAGAAATTACTGCAAACACTTTATCTTCTAGAAGGGAGGCAGGTTATAGTTCTACCCCGGTGCTCTCTATGAAAACCCAGCCCTAAGCAAAGCCCCTGACATCTTCCCCAGCTGCTCAGCCTTTGTGAAGGGCCATCCAAGCTGGGGTTCGTGGGGGCTTTCAGGATCACTGGGGCATGACGAGAGGCTGGTTTCTTCCCACTTCCACTTGTTGCAATGAATTATCATGAGGCCGGGAAACAGTTAACCTGCACACAAACCTTGATTTCAAGATGCACCCGTTGTCTGCCATCACCATCCACAAAGTCACCGCTTTCATCCAGAACGAAAAACACCCTGGGATTTTTGCAAAATCCTTTTAAGTTGTTCTAATGGTAGTAGCTCTGAATCTGGTGAACTGCTTTGTTATCAATGCCATGCAAATTGTTCATCTATTTCTCTCCTACAGTGCTTGCCTCCACTCACTTGCCTCTCTAATAAATTCATTTGACCGCAAAGGGTGCTTTATGACTCTTGTTTAAAACTGCTTCCTAATGATGCTTGACAACATCTCCTGCCTTTGAAAGAGCCTAGCTATGCAAGGCTCTAATCCCACAAAAGGAGGGATTCTTGTTAACCTGTGTCTCTGTCCTTTCTGTTGAGTCACCACCTTTAATGAAGCACTGAAGGGGAACCAAAACGCAGCTGGGAAATTATGGCTTTACATGATCGTCTCTTGCTACAAGAGAGTTATAGCCCAAGCCTTAATCCCGTGACTCAGCCCTCTCCTTGGACCCCCTTTAATTGTCAGAACCTGAGGAAATCCGGGCCGAGGTAAATAACACTTCAGCAGCAACAGAATAGATTCACTTTAGGCAATGAATTTTTAATGAGCTGAGACTGCAGAGGGAACGCAGGGCCGAGATCTGTGCTGCTTATCTGATGGGGAAGGTCAGGGTCTGAACGGAGGGAGGGCATGGATGAGAGAACAGATCTGACAGGGCTCTTCAGCTGAGATTTCAGCTTGTCACAGCCTGGCATACCTTAACATATTAGGACCTTCTCTTCAAAGGAGCAACTTACGCGTGCCCAAGCTAACAGAAACGGCCCAATATTTTTCCCCTGGTAAAGGCAACCCAAGGGTTGTACTTTCGTTTCCTAAAGACATAAAAAAATACAAAGTGTACAGAGAAAAAAAACCACAAACAACCAAACCAAGAAAGATCCATGCAGACGGGTCATGCTCTTCATGGAAAATTAGGTAACTTTACACACAGTCTGCAAACCAAAACATGTGTAAGACTCTCAGCAGCCAATTGGCACAACATCACTTTTTAAACAGGTCAGCAGGCCTAACTGAAGTCCTCACCAACATAACCATCAACACCAACTGGCACAAGAAATCTCAGCTATGGAGACTTCTATTTACTAAGAGTTTGGACTTCATACGACCACCTGCCAGCACAGGTCTACCCACCAAAGAGTCTCCTGTGACAATGGCCAAGAGCAACACCTACCCCTGCTGTACCACCATACCCCAAAAGCAAGCACCATTGGGTGGTCACAGAGCTAAACACTTCACTTCTGCCAACAAGCTCCCCTCCTGCAGGGCATGGGGCAGGAAGGCAGGGTAAAGGCAACAAATGTCCCTGGAGTTAACCTGCAGCTTAGACATGTAAAGTAGCAGCCAGCTTTTGAGCCAGAGATGTTATTCCTAAGCAATATTGGGTCAGATCAGCACTCCTGAAATTCCCTCAAAGCAATGAACATTGACAGAGAGTTGGTTTCTTGCACACCTAAAGACTGGTTTAGGGTTTGTCAGAAACAAAAAACCACAGAATTTTTCTGCCTTAGGATCCAGTCTTTTTCGTTTACTGGGATTTCTGTTTCTTATGGAAAAAGAAAGACAATATTTTCTGGGGAAAAACATGTGTGGGGAAAAAAATAAAAACAAAAATATTCAGCAGAAAGTACCTGAGGAATCCAAGCCTGTAGAAGAAATGACTGAAGTAAAACTGCTGGGTGAGGCTGACCCCACTGCTGCATGCAGGAGAAAAGGAAACCTGATTGACAGTCATTCCAAAACAACCCCCCAACTTGTCATCTCCCTGATATTTTAATCTGTATAATGTGGGAATGGGCCTGCTCTCACTCTGGGCCACCTGCCCTCAGGTGTGTCCACCACGTTATGGACCTGCAAAATGTGAACCAGGACAGTTAAAGGACATACCAGCAGGAGACAGAATAATTTATGGGGAGCCAGGTCAATGCAAATTTATTGTGAGTAATGGACAATAGAAGGAGGGGGAAAGCTCCCATAGGAACAAAGGCAAAAGCCAGCTCTCTGCTCCTCGCAGACATCCAGGATGCTAATAAAAACCATGGTGGACAATGAAAAGCAAACACCAGTTCTGGGGAGCAGATTTACTGCAGTGGTGGAACAGGTCAGTGCAGAGGGAAGTGGTTTGATCAGAAAGCCAATGAAATTCAAATGATAATTATGCTCAGTAAGAGGCAAAATAATCCTTTCATTTGCTGGGAGGTTTCAGTCATGCACTTTGACCTTCATCCTGGTGTTCATTAATAGTTTATATTAACAATTAATGGTTGCTTTCATTGGTGTTCTGTGCAACTTGCATTAGAGCTAATTTTCAAGTTGGACATAATAATACATAAGTCTCATGGGATACTCATATCATGTGATGGCACATTTATTTCAACCAGGAGCCAGGAGATGAAAATCAGTCCAAAGACCAGTCTCGGGCCCTTATTACTTGTGTCCAGTCACCCCACAGAGCAGTTGGATGTTGCAGGAGCTTTCTCTATAAGGCCCTGATGGAAAACTGCCCAGACCGATTGAAGTCCCTTGATCGTAAAGATAATTTGCCTTTGGGATGGCTTCACAAGCATGGTTAGTCTGCTTTACTGAGCAATCATAAAAAAGAGTCTCTCAGCTTCACCGTGACAGTTACTCACAGGGTCCACATAGCTATGCTAATTTTGTCTTTGACAACACTTGCTGGAATAATCCCAAAAAAGGGCCCAGCCTAAGGGTCAAAGCTCAGGTTTGGGGTTATATTCAGTTTGGTCTGCTACTGGCTAGGACTGTGAAGCAATATTATACCCAGAGAACACTGGAGAGCTCAGCATAGCCACTGCAGTAGCCACATAAAGATTTTTAGGGGGTTTTTTTGTTTGTTTGGGTTTTTTGTTTTGCTTTTTTAAAATCTGACATGATTTGCTGTTTGCAGCTTGGTTCAGGATAGCTGAGGGATGCTGACTCTGGAGCAGTGCCTGACAGGCACTGACCATCTGCTCTGCATGGGAGCTGGAAGGCAGGCTGGGGCAAGGGCTGGAGCTTACTTAGCCCTGCAGCAGCAGTGGGTTTAAAGCAGGCTTTGAATTTGGGCTAATACTTCTAGATGCCCCTTTAATATATTAATTTTTCAGTGGGGTACATATCCTGGTTTAGTTTTAAGGATAGACCTAATGTTGCTCTTGTCATTTCCCCATAAATTTAGATCACTGTGATATTTGGCTTACGTCATTTTTAAACTTGACACAAAAAGAGAATTGGGTCTATAATATTTGGCCTGAAAACTCAGCTAGCCTTTTGCTTTAGAAGTAGTTGGAGGAAATGCATGCTGTTTTGCCTAAAAATACAGTATTTTTTATATTATGGGATCAAAACTCAATTATAATTGAATATACTTCATACCACAGTTTGATCATTTTACCATTACTGTGGCAGGAAAATATTAAACAATTCACCGTGACAAAGTTTGTGGAGACACTATATATTTGCTCCTATTTAAGGGACAAACTAAGTCTTTAGATTTGGTGGTAGTTAAACTGTGAGGAAATAGGTATTCAGCTTCTTTGAATCTTCCCCTGCAAATAGCTCAATTAAAGGACTAATTGAAGTGTAGAGATGTCCCCCGCAGGGTTGAAAAATGCCTATCTGGCATGGTAGTGTCATCCCTGGGAGTTTCCTTTGCCATAGACATCATTTCTGGAGAAGACCAGGACAAAACCAGCAGCACTCTGTGCCCCATAGAGGGCAGCTGGCTCTGTGGGTAGCATCCCTGGGCACCCCTGCCCCACAGCCAGCAAGCTGCCCAGCCACTTGCCCAGCCCTGCTGCTGGCCATGCCAAGCTGAGCTGTGCTGGTCCACCTGGCAGCGCCCATGAGAGGTAATTTTACAGAATAGCAATGAATCAAGTCATCAATCACTGTCACATCCAGTAGCAGGAGCATGTGCTTGGAGCCCAGGAGAGCCTGTGCATGCTCAGGATTAGGTTGCAAGTAAACTCAGTGGTGCTAAAATGCTTCCCTAAGTCAGTACTGGCAAAGGCCCTGCTGAAATGTGTCAGAGCTTGTGCACCGACTCCGGCAGAGCTTAAATCAGGCCCTATGACTTAAAGTCTGCTGACACTTCAGCACACAGTTACTGCAAGCAGAAATACTCCTGGCAGCAAAGTTATCCATGTGCATAAGTATTTGCAGGATCAGGGCATAGCTGCATCATCCTTTGTTCCTTTCATCATGCTCGCGATGCTGAATTAAGCCTTCAGCTTTGTCTTTTTCTTGCACACAAGCCCTGTTGTGTAGTTACATCACTGTAATAAATGATGAAAGAGAGGGCCTGTATAGCAGAGGGAATATGGTGGAAATAATTATAACAATAAAAAGTTATTTAATGTATTTTTTTGAAGAATCTTCTTTCTGATTGCAACACAATTCTGTTGAAGAACTGAAAAAAGTAAAAATAAACCACACCCAGAACTGTTTTCAAATCTTAAGGCTTTATGGACTGGGGAGTGTTTCCTTTTGTGAAAAAGCCTGGCAACATGAAAAGCAAAAAAAAAAGCTAAAAATGCTCTATCAAAAATGTAAACAGCACAAAGAACTTTTTGACCAGCCCTAATGCCCATGAAGCAGGGGAAAGAACATTAGGAGGAACAAAGGCGTGGTTTCACTCTTGTTCTCACAGTCACAGCTCATTTCTACCTCCCTTTGTACCAACTCTTCCTTTTAAATATCGATTTAAAACCTCCACTTTGCTGCCACTGCCAGTCCCGCTGCTGAGCCCACTGCTCACCACAGCACTATGGGGAGGGAGAGGAGGGCCCTGTGAGTGGCTGGGATGCACCTGGATACCCAGCCCCTGCAGCCCTCACCCTGCACAGGGGCTGCCAGATGTGTGCATCTGGGCTGGGTGTGGGGCAGGGCAGGCCAGGCTTCCCGGGACCTCCTCTTTGGCCTCTTATCTCCTCCTCAATTCCACAGCCTGAAGATTAAGAGACTCAATAGAGACTGGAACCTGTTCTGCATAAAACATATATATATATGTCTGTATGTCTGTGTGTAACTATATATTTTTTACACTGCATCCAAGTGAAGCAGCTTAAGAAAGAAATTTCTGCAAATTCAGATTTCCCTGAGCATGTGAACCTACTGAATACCCTTTTCTATGCCTCTGTGCAGCTTTAGAAGCACTGTTCTACAGAGGGGGAGGAAATCCCACTCCGATATTTGAGCCGTGGCACACAGTGGATTTGAAATTGCGCATCTGCCTCTACCGTTTGCATTTCATCACCTAGTGCTGGAACAAATAAAACCAAATGAGTAATGATCTGATTCTGTGGTCTCACTGTTACTGCTTTGCCAGGAATTATCCTGGTTCAGTGGAGAGAGTCCTGGGTAGAAAAGCAAAGTCTGTTTTCTTCTCTGCCATCTACCTGCTGGACAGCCTTAGGAGAGTCATTTAACTCTCACTGCATCCCATCCTGTGCTTTATCCACCACCCCTGACTGCCTTTGTAAAAGTTTTGAAATGTGTTAATGGCAAAGGGCATTTCTGAGAGCAGAATGGGTGAGCTACAGTCCCACAGTATTTAGAGTCCCTCTAAAAACATTATGACACCTTTTTCATGGATCCACAGCAGGTCTCTGCTTTCATTTGCAAAGAGAAAAAAATAAAATCACCGGGCTACTCTGAGGCAAACTGGAGCAATGAGTGCACGTGAGAATAGTGCCATTTGCTCGTGAGCAAACAGCACCACGAAAAAAAATAAGTGTCAATATAGGAGACACTGGTGCCTATTCAGGGAGCCCTTGTTTCCATACAGCAACTCCAGTCAGGAAATGAGTGTGGCACTTGGAAACAGCTCTGTCAGGCACGGACGGGCGAGCGCTGCTTCTGATGGAGGCTGATGGCTGAGGAAGTCATAAAAGGTAGAGAGAGGGAAGAGGCAGGTGACATGGGGAAGAAGGCAAATATTAAGGGGATGAAAGGGATTATAAAGCAAAGCTGAAAAGATGTAAAAAGCTGATTAGGAAACCAAATATGACAGAGAGAGAAGACTTGCCCATGGGGTGAATAAAAACAATAAAAGATTTCTTTCAAACAGGTAAAGGAGACAAGATTAACAGGGAGACTGTTGGACCACTGAGAGGTGATTGAGAGAGCTTAGTAACACAGGGAGAGGGGACTGAAATGAGGGAAATGAAATTATTTCCCCTGGCTGGTGCTCGTGGGGAAACCTGGAGGTACAGTGACAAACACAGAAGGAGAGTTTCCTGTGACAGCCAAGCAGGGCAGAGCTGAGAGCATGAATAATCACCAAAGCAAACCCATACCATGGAGAAGGAGGCAGGGCTGGGCATGGAGAGTGCACTTTTAGCCCACATTGCTTAGTGGAACAGCAGGAGAGATTAAGGGGCCAGTAACAGAGGTTTTGAGCTGTTTCTTGGGGATGAGAAGAGGTATAGAGAAACAGATAGAAAGCGAACATCTTAAAGCATCTATGAGATAGGCAGAAGCCAAGACATTTTTGCAGTAGATTATGGGCAAATGTGAATGCACATAAAAACTGATACACACACATACACAGACACACTCACTCCCACCAGCTCAGAATCTGGCCCTGAACCTGCAGAATATTACTTTTTAATTTTTTTTTAAAATTTTTTCACTTGGATGCAAGAGTGTGGAGATGTTAGCAGGGATGAGATCACTCAACATCTGGAGAAATAAGAACTGATAAAAATATAACTGCCCAGCTCCATAAAGGGTAAATCCTGTCTGCCAAAT
Organism: Hemiprocne comata; assembly: GCA_020745705.1. Classification (NCBI taxonomy): domain Eukaryota; kingdom Metazoa; phylum Chordata; class Aves; order Apodiformes; family Apodidae; genus Hemiprocne; species Hemiprocne comata. The sequence goes on from CM036598.1 coordinate 15,747,931, forward strand.
CTGGCAGAATTTGTTTTAGGAGCTAACATGAAGAACAGGTAGGAGAGAAGCAGTGGAGCTAATCCACATAGATTTCAGAAAAGTCATTTAAACGCAGCCTGGGATGGTAGACTAATACGTAAGGTTAGCAAGTATGGCATAAAAACCATTGTCCTTGAAAGACTAAGGAAATGGTTAGGTGATTAAGGGCAGGTTGTAATGGTAAAACTTTATGGGTCAGAGAGGAGGACGGTGGTGTGGTGAAGACAGCTATATTTGAGGTTATTACGATGACAGTTCAAGGCATCAGATGGAGACTCATACTTTCTACTCCATAGAAAAACTATTCTGAGGAAAGTGCTACTCTGGGCAGTTCTAATCCAAAAACCACACTGAAGCCAAGACCAGTTTATCTTCTGGGGCATTTACCTCTGTGGAACATCAACTCTTCCTGGGTCAGCAAAGCATACAATGCACAGGAATGAAATCAGGCCCAATGAGCCCAATAAATGAAAAAAAAAAAAAAGCAGCCCGCCCTAGGCCGGGGTAAGGTCAGGTTAGCCAGAGGGATATATCTTACACTGCTAGGGTTTGCTGAACTAGAAGATCACAGAATGGGAAAAGGATTTAAAGCAGACCCAGGGGCTCTCAGCACACAGCATCAACATGGTAACTCCTGGATTACATTCATACAGATGTGCAGTTTGGTCCAGATTCTCCATAGTGATGGTGGGCAAGGCACAAGATAGGAGGACTCCCAACAGCCGGGAGAAAGCAGAGAAAGAGAGGCAGGACAGGATAGAGATGGTCTAGAATATGACCCTGAAAAAGGGGCAGTGGTTCAGACAGGACTCAGATGGATTCACCTGTGTAACCCTGCACCTTGGCCAAGCCACTAAAAGGCAGAGCAGATGCTACCACAGTGTTGGAAGAAACCCTGTGGAAGCTGGAGACTGTGGTAACATCCCTCAGCATGTGCCCTACAGAAATGCCAATCCTGCACTGAAGGCTCCTGTACCTGCAGTGACTCAACCCTCTGCCCCTGGCTAGAGCAAAGCCCAAGGTCCTGCCATGCTGCTCCTCCAGGTCCTTGCTGCCTACCACCAGGAAATGCAAAGTCTTCTACCTGGCAATTTAGTGCAGGGACACGTCTTCCGATTTGCCTGTAACATCTGTGGTCATACCCCTCCCACTGCCCCCAAATAAGTGCTCCAGGGAATAGGAACACCCAAGGGTGCTCATTCCCTCATGCAACATGATCCAGACTTCCCACTCTCCATGAAATCCAGTGCCACTTCTGGAGCTAAATTTAAAAAGTAATTGAATCCCTGAGTATAGGGCTAGGATTTTGTCTGCTGCCCACTCAGCAAAAGTCTCAAAGTCTGTCATTTTGAAGCATTTAAAGAACTTCAGGTCTACCTGAACTTCACATGACCTACCTGCATTCCTCAGACCAGCAAAATCAGGTTGGGAAGGTCATCAAGAGCCTGCCATAAAAAATTCATCCACTTTTGGCAGCTCTTTCCTGCTGTGTCCTCTCCAGGCATAGGCAAAATGAAGAAATGCCCAGAGCTATGGACCCCCATTTGCACAGCAGTGACCCAGGAGGGCCACTGGGGCTCCCTGTCTGAGGAGCATCCTTCTGCCCCCCAGCCACACAGCAAGGTGACCCAGTGCTGCAGCACCCCCAGTGCTGCAGGGGACAGGGTCAGCACCATCCTCAGCTCAAGGCTTCACCAATGCTGTTGTGCTCTCCAGGCACTTTGAGCTGTAAGAGGCACCAGTGGCACCAGAGCTTTATGGCTGCAGACCTTGCTGTGGGGTGGGGAAGGGCCCCTACAATGGGGGGCTGAGCAGCATTGGTGGGAACGCTGCTCACGTTAGCACAGCAGGCTGCTGGCAGCACTGATAGGGATCAGAGATGGATTGATTAATCACACCTGCTAATTACATCGAACAAATAGGCAAAATTAATATTTGATGTAGGGCTCTAAAGAGACTGTATGGATCGATTTTCCACAGATAAGACAGAAAAGTTCCTACAGATAATACACAAAACCTCATCAGAAGGTTCCTGGCTACAGATGACTCTGTCACATCGAAACCAACGGAGTGATGACATCCCACGCAGCACCACTTATCCTTTATGCCCCATTATTCACAGCCCCAACTAAAACATCATACATGAGTCGTGTTTGTTAAGGCACGCACACACACGCACGCGTTCAAAGCTGGTTTCAGTGCCACTTGGCTGCTGCTCATATGAGAACTGAACATCAAAAACACACCAAGATAATAAAAATAACAGATCAGCTGCATTTAATGCATAAATCATTATTATAAGCACCATTCTGCAGCTCGAGCTGATTTCAAGTCAAGCTTCCATTAATATTTAGTAAAAAATATTGGTGTTTTTCAAAGGACTGTAAAAAACCCCGTGCAAAAAATATTCTGATTGTGTACGCAGAGCTCAGCGCAGCCTCCCACAGCGAGACAACCCTGGGCTGAAGCAGCACTTTCATCCTGTTTATGCCCTTAAAAGGGGAAACAGCTTTTTTTTGTTGTTGTTGTTTGGCCCGTTGCAAAAAGAGGCAAAGTTCACCTCCCATTCATGCCTGTGCTGACCAACTGGAAACGTAACTCACGTTTGCTGCGATGTTGGAGGGCTTTTAGATGAAGGCAAGTTTGTTCGGGTGACCTTGCCAGGGCTGCCCCAAAGCCCCAGTGTCACTCACAGGGGTCTCTTCACCCAGAGCCAGCTCCCACAAAGGTATTTTTGGAGGTTCTGGATTCCTTGGGGTGAAAGTTACTACATAAATATACATTATTGTTAGATATTTGTCATGGGGCTTTTGTGGTGATTTGATTGCTTTGAAAATGGATTTTCAAATGGATTTGTTCTTGTGACAGTGAATTTCTTTTGTCTTGGTTTGACATCTAACTATTATCTAGTATAAATAACAGACTTTCTGCAAATCTAATACCAGGTTTTTGTTTGATATACCTGTACTAATCTAGAAAATCTGGTTGTATTAAGAAACAGCATCAGAAAGGAGTTAAACCAGCATATCCTTATAAAGCTGAAATAGGCATGAAATGTAATGAGAAATCCTACTGAAAATAGACTGTTTTCAGTCTTGAGTCTTTATTTATTAAACCTACTTCAGGAAATTCAGACAATCTACAAACATTTTGGGGGCTGATGCATTTTAGGCTTATAAAGTAATCTTTAGAGAGCAAAGAACACCTTGTGTTCTCACAGCAAATTTTTCCCTGATATTGTGAGAGGGGTTTTGATGCATGAAAAAAAACACTGCCTTTATTTTCCTAAGGGATATCAGCACTGGGAAGGAGCCTGGCACTGCACCAGCCAGCAGATGCAAGGAGCAAGAATGGAATCAGATGGTAGCAAACCAACTTTTGGCTCAGGCATGTCCTATCCAGAACCTTTTGAAAATTGAACACAACCTTCTGGAAGATGAAATTGATGTATCTAAGGTGCTTATAATGGTTCTGTGACTGAAGTGCCTCAATTTTGAGGCTGTGTTCTTGTCCCTAGCGTGCCTCTGAGGCAGGGAAGTGCCAATAAAGCTGTGCCTTAATGTCACACTCGGCTCATAGAGGACAGAGGTGCCCACTGTGGGAATAGGGTGGAATAAAGCTGCCCAAGTTCAAAACTGAAATTCAGAAAACTTCTGTTCAGCTGCCAGCAAACCCTGAATCATCTCATGTCGGCAGACACGTCTCCTGTTTCCTTTGAGTGTCCTGGGTGCCTCAGTCCAAGCTGCATTACAGACCAGCAGCTCTCTGCCAGAAGCAAGGAGTGCAACATGGAATGGGGCTGATGACTCAGTCCCATCCCCAAACTGGGACCAGTTTTACCTGCCTCGACCCTGTTAGGAAGACCTAACTCCACTTTTATAGAACATAGGTTGGTTTTGGTACAGCATTCTTAGATTTCACTGTGTACTCTGACCTACCTCTGGTGGGACAGGAGTCCTCAAATCTGCCCAGAGCTCTGCTTGATGTCTCCTCTTCTAACCAACATACAGGTCAGAACCTGTGACATCAAAATATATCCAATTGCTTTTTTTTTTTTTTTTGAGATAACAGGTGGTCTTACATCTAAGGAATCCATTTACAAACTGTGGTTATGATCTGAGTTACTGTGTTACAAACACCACTTGGTCCCCTCTCAGGCTAGAGATGAATAGACTCCCTGGAAGACAGACATCCTCATCCTCGCTGCTGGCTCTGCCTGACAGGCACAAAGCTCAGCACAGAGCAGAACAAGCCTAAAGAAAGCCCAGAGATTAGGAAACAAGATCATGCATAAATTCTCAGGCATCACATTGAAAATCACCTTCAGATGGATGTGGCCCGACTTGTGGCTGTGCCCAGTGCTCACAGCTCAGGGTCAAGCCAAGAAAATCTTCAACCCTCTTGGTCTGCCCGAGCAGAGCACAAAGGAGCAGGGCTGGCTTCTGCTGCAGCATCAGGGAAGCTTGTGCTCGAGGGTGCAAGCACTGTGTCCTAGGAATGCAAACTTCTTATGGCTAAGAAATTCCTGGAATTCATGCTCTTACGATACAGGGAGGAATGTGCCTTTAAAAATTCTCACAGTCACTTTATTTTTCATAGCCTGGCAAGGAGTTTCTTAAGCTAATTGGAAAAAAGCAGCACAGCACACCTTTAAAAGGATATGGATAATATTATTCTATTACCCTGATGATTATCACCTAAATTGCCTTGTAAAAAGTTTAACACTGTTTATCCTGACAGTGCTTTGACACTGGAGAACTCCTTCCATCAGGGAAAAGCAGGGGATGACCTGGCAGCAAGGCTATTGGTCTCAGAGCACAGTGGGTCACCATGGAGCCAGTGAATCCCACCAAGCCCAGACCTGGTCCTAATGCTTGTGTACAAGCTGAATAATTTGACCATGGGCTTTATCAGAAGCTGGCTCACAGCTGGTGCTTATTCCTGGCACTATTGTATGGCATGTCCCTTCCCTCATGGGACCCATCAGCTACCTACAAGAAAGGGCCCAGTTCAAAGACAGATGCCACATTTCATAGCCAAAGTAACTGGAAAGGGCACAGCAGCTGCTCAGACACAGAGTCACGGGACATGGGAGGGTGGTGGTTTATTTATCATCAGGGCATCCTTTGCCAGTCAGCTCCTATAAACCTTACAGTGAAACAAGATTCTTACTGGCAGACAAAATAGTTAGGTGTATACACTGTTCTCAGGGGAATAATGTGATTTCTTGTTCTTTTTACCAGCACTGTTTAACCAGGTCTGACAAACGTGTTTCTAAGCGAATGGAGTGCATCTGGGTCTAGCAGGAGTGCTTGCCTGAGCGTGCACACACATCATGCCTGGGGTGGCTGTACATCCCTGCCTGCAAACGCTGCTGCCTTCCAGGATTTCCTTCAAAATGTCTAAAAATTACCAGTCACGGTTAGGGTTACACGACATTTGCTCATCTGAGATTGCTTTCTGTAACTGATGCAGAGAGCAAGGAAGAGAGAGAAAACCTGAACAATTGAAAGGGGAGGAGAATTAAAAATTTAAAAAAAAACAAACCAAAAAACAACTAGTTCTCAGTTGGCAAGAGGAAAACCCACCAAGGAAATGTGGAGATAATACTGAGCTGCTATTATATGACTGCATCTCTCTGAGGAAGAAGGTATCTCTCAATGGATCTGCAAGGATGTTTTAAGTGAATCAGTAAATGAACTAGTCTGGGGACGTGAACAAAATATGTGTTTTCCAGTCTCTGAATATAAACAAACATAACATAAATATTCAGAGATCACTCCAGTTAGTCCTCTCGAAAACTCTTTGAGCAATAAAATAAATAAAACCAGTGTTTGCATTTCAGAGCAGATGATCTCTATGGGAGAAAAGGCAGGAGAGCAAGGAGCTGGACTCCTCCTGTCCCAATCTTTGGTGATTTACTCACCCATCACAGCAGCCTGGCACAGAGCAGTGTCCACACCACATAAAGCTCAGTGCTAGCATACGACACACATAATGGACCTGCTTGGAAGTCTTCACTCGAGGATTTATGAAGAACAATCTAATTATTCAACTCAGTGCTGCTCACTACCATTATTGCTCCTATTTAAAGCCTCCATGGAACAGGCCGTTTGTCTCAGGGGACAGACCTTGTCATAGTGGTTTTCATTGATAGAAATATACTCCTCAGTTTTGATAGCAACCCAGCTAATCCTGGAGGGACTTGGTAAACATATCTCATACTTGATAGGTCCAAGGAATTAGGCCTTGACAGCCCAGATTTTCCAGGAGCAGAAAAATGGGTTTGCTTTACCAATAAACTCTAATTAAAGAGGAGCAAAGTCCAACCCAACCCTCTGCAGCAAAGACAAAAGCTCTTGCTGGCTTCCCCCTGGGAAGGAGGGAGGGGACTGTCAGCCTCACCGCCCCAATCAAACGGAGGTTGCCCTCTCATTTATAACATGTAACAGATGAGAGGAGTCACCTTGGCCAAGCAAGTCACCAGTGTAACCTAACCCTGGGAGAGCTGCCTCTCGTGTGCAGCAGCAAGTCAAGCACGTGCCATGGTGCCAGCTCGGCAGGATGGAAAGGGAGGCATGGCAAGATTCCTTATTTGCATTCACCACATGGCACCACCTCAGCGGATTCCCTCATCTTCAGTGGAAACTAGTTCTTAATTTGCCTGAACATTTATAGATTCTATTTGTATGCAAAAGAATAAGCTTAAACATCCTTTGCTCCTCCTCTCCTACCAAGAGTTAGTAAAGGTTTGCATTCCCCCCCCCTAAAATAGTCAAACAGTGAGGGCAATGAACATTTGCTGAAATTCATTTGTGGACAGTCACCAGATGCCTCTCAATAACCTCTGGCACACAGTCAAAGTCTACCTGTAACCACGGAAATGCTAAAGAATAAGAGTGTGCAGCTTTAAGCCGTCCAACCTTTAAGGGAACATTTTTTCAGCCCTTCACATGACAAACCAAATGCTGTCAGGAGGGTAACCCCCTGCCTTCCATAGGCTGAGTAACATCCGTACATCCACCAGGATATAAGGCTGTGATATTCACGGGGGGCCTCAGGGAACTGGTGGTCAGGGTTTTAATGGTATTTAGATACCGAACTCCCATTGATTTTGAGACTGGCTTCATGTGTGGAAATCCTGCTATTGCTTTTGCTGTTTTATCTTTCTTTGCTCAAGGCAGTGCTAAGGATGATAGATGTGCCATAATTAAAAATATATATGGTAAGAGTAACGCACATATCTCTATTGTTTATTTCCCTTCCATGTAGGAAGGCTGGATCTGTTGCACATGGGTAGAAACTGGAGCATTTCCTTCCCTTAGTGAAACTTGCCATTTTTGTCCATCATCCATACCTCTTTTTGAGGTTCCTGGTCTGGACCTAAACAGTAAGCTTTGGTCTTTTGAGCATTTCTCAAGAAGACTTAGAGACCACTCTGCTGGGGCCTTCTCTACAGGTTTGTTTTGGCTTTCATCTCTCCGAGTTTTTGGAGGCATTATGAGCAAAAGTGCTCACAGCCTAACTCAGGCCTTGGCAGGCAGCTCAGAGGTGCTAGGACTGTTTGCATGGCAGCAGGAAGGCACGCAGCTCCTCAAAACATTATTTCTGAGGGCGTAAGTACAAATGCAATGACTTTCAGGACACAATGGGCAGCTCCCAAACATAAAGGTTAAAAAAAATAAATAAATGTGCTTTTCCTTTCGTCGTGACAGATTATTGCAAAGGGCTTTGATTTGCTTTGCCCTGCATGTTACAAAAACCAATGGCTTTGGCTACCTGTGGCCAGCCTTAAAGTGCTAAAGGTTGCTTTATACTCCCCATGGGCACACCATGGCCTGAAGCAGAGGTGGTAAGTCATGGTATAAAATAAATAATCTGGATTCTAACTTGCCGACTGGGACACAATCGGATATTTGTACTGCAGATCTCTCATACTGCATATGGTAAAGGAGCTTTCTTCCTCTAAAGGTTAGAAAGACCAAATTTTAACAGAAAATTGTGGCTAAGGATTGCTCAGCATCCCTGAGGGATGCATTACAAGGGATGAAATGGGCCCAATTCAGCACTGCTATCACAGTGGCACCAACATGGGCTCCAGTCATTTTTTATTTACATCATTCTTATGGAAGACTTGACCCCGTGTTTCTGTGCTTCTCTAGTTTTAATTACTCAGGCAAAATGTGTGATGAGATCCCGAATCACCCACCTGTGTGACTGAGCCCATTTCCATGCAGAAGCTGATACCTGACAACACTCAGTGCCTGAGGCACAGTCAGGTAGGAGTCACTTTGCAGTGAAGGGTGCAGAGAAACTGTGACACTTCCAATATAATGCACTTGTGATGACATTTTATAAATCATCTGAAGATTAAGCACCATGTCCAACTTCAGTGGCAGTCAACAAAGAGAACAAACTACCTTCAAAGGGTGATTTGGCCCACCCAAAGACGGTGGGATCCTGGATGACTGGCATGGAGGAGGCAGCCAGTTTCTGGACAGATAAAGTTCAGGGAACAGTTCTTAAGCAGAGAGCCCAAGTTATGCTAGAAGCCACCCTGATCCTACACATGCATAAATTACTGAAAGCTCATGCAGTGGCTGAAACAATGTGCCTTGACTGTTAAAACTGCAAGTAGAAATCAGTTCTTTCCTTTTAAACGCATTGCATGGAAACCAGATGAATGTGAGCCAAAAAGCCATGTGGCTCTGTCATAGATCATGGTGTATCACAGCTAGCAACAACAGGCTCATTCCTGGCTTCAGCATGGATGCTTGCTGCTGAAGGCAATAAAAGTCCAGCTAAAGTTATTTTACTAGCTTGTAAGTAACAGCCCTCCCAGATCATAAATTACTCTCCTATAGGAATTTACTCTTCAGGGTAAGATGAAGAACTCTAAAAAGTAGTCTGGTGATGCTGTCTAAATTAATTTCATTGCAGGATCAGGAATGTGGGACTTACAGCATGGCTTTACTCTGTATTCCCAGCTTCCTTACAGGTTAAATCCTCCAAACTAGCAAACTGTCCAGAGCCAAATACAGCATCCCATGGGGAGCAAGGTGGCATACTGGACAACAAAGGGAATTCTAGATCACAAACACCAGTGGTCAAACATGGCAAAAGCTTGGGCTGTTCCCTGAGACACCACTTTCTCAGGACTTACCATGCTTTTTGACTGTGAAACAACTTAGCTGGAACCACCAAAGATATGAGCTAAAACCCTGCTGCTGCTGGCAGTCAGTCTAAACAGCACAGGCTGCTGCAAACAACATGCACCAAAAATATAACCAGTTACATTTTTATGAGGAGGGCAAAGCAAAACCTTAAAAACCAGGACTGCCCATTTTAACAAGGTCTTGTGGTGCTTTTCCCCATGCCAGGGCAGGTGGTCGTTAGCTGGTCTCAGTGCCCTCTGCCACCCTGTGCTGCACCAAGCTGCACTTCGGGCACCACAGAGGGTCCTGCATCCCAGGCCAGAGGGAGAGGGGAGGGAGATGGAGACAGACAAAGGAAGAGGGACAGATAGATGGACAGACAGACTGAAGGAAGGAGATTTCTCAATGATCTCTCAGTAAATTGGACAAATTTACAGCAGTCCTACCTACGTAAACAAGTCTTGGGGAATATTACGTATCAGGCCCTAAGTGTAAAAAGGTTGGTCCACTATAAACATCATTAGTTTAGCAATAGGTTACTTCCATCAGTCTGTTCCAAAGAGCAAACACCTCTTTCTCACCTGCCTTTCCCCCACTCAAGCATGCATACACACACATGCACAGGGGCACTGAAACTCCTGCAAACCCTCCCTGCCCCAGACACACAGGTGGGCACCCTGGGCAGGCTGCCCTCCTGCCTGGAGCTGATAACAGAGGGAGAAACAAAACCCAACACACGTGTATTTCAGTGGAAGAAACTCTGCAGTACAGGGTATTTTGATAGTGAGACACAGATTTGTAAAGCCTTCCTTTACTCACAACAAAAAACGAAAGGAGACTCTTACAGAGCAAACTGCTGTTCCCCCAAAATGAGCTTTGTTGCATCCTACAGCTTGCCTAAATTCTCATTTGTGAATATAGCTATTCTAATGAGGCAAGGAGCAACTGACTTCCAAATAAACTCCAGCAAGAAGTTCCAGTTTACTTTAAAGTCATTGACTCTCTTCTTAGGAGGTCAAGGCAAAGTTATTTGGTTGTGGTATTTCTTTTGCTTCCTGTTTTAAGTTACCAAGTTCTTGTACTGACAAAAAACTGCTGACTTCTACCCCTCAGGTGTCTGTGCTAGAGTGGAAAATGAGCTGTTCTTTCTTTTCCCTCTCCTCCTTCCCCTCTTTCTCTGTCCCTTCTTTCCTCTGTGCATTACTTTGGGCTGAGGGACAGGCACACAGCAAGCAGGCACCAGAGCATCTTTAAAAGAAAGACCATGTATAGATCTTACAGATTTAAAAAAAACAGCTAAGTAAAAAACTGGCCCTTTTAAGGGTCCCCTAAATACAACAAGCATATAAGCACCCCACACAGCCCCGAACCAGATATGGTACAAACCTGGAGACCACAGAGGAACCAGAGCTTGCAGACCTCAGAGCCAGGCTGGGATTTCTTGCCATCCAAGTTCCAGTGGTGTTAAGATCTGACAAACTAGTCTGACTTACTGAGGCTATAGCCTCACTCAGACGCTGTGGCAGCTATAGCTGCCACGCAGATGAAATTTGGGTTCACACTTTTACAAGTTTAAAGATGTGATTTTTTTCCCCTTGAGTCACAAGTCTTTAAAGGGCTGTGTAAGGCCCCAAGGCCTCATGGAAAAGCCAGTGTAGAATAATTCCTCAGAATAAGTTAAAGCCTTTCCTGACCTCACTACTGAAATATCTGAGGCACTAAATAAAACAAGGCAGTAAGAGGGGAAAAAAGGTTCCTTGGGCATGCTACAGCATCTCTTTATCTTCACAGCCTGAAGAGGGTGGAGCTCAATTAGCTCATCTGTGAGAAATTTAGGCAGGCAAGCAGCTTTAAGAGTGTTAAATGCAGCTCCAGATAGGGATACTGTTGTCCCCCAGATGGCAGCTTAGAAAACAGCCTTTAAACTGGGGAAGTCATTGCTGCAAGAGGCTGTGGTGGCCAGAGGAGCAAATAGCATCCAGAAGGGATAAGAGGACCTGTGGAGGACAGGTGCCTCTGTGGTCATCAGATTCAAAACCCCAGGTGCAGCCACCACAATGCTGACTTCCACAGCAAGAAGCATGTAGCAAAGGGAAGTGTCACACCAGCAATTCCCTATTCTTCACACTTTCACCTGTGCTAAACATCAGAGAAAAAATATACAGAGCTATATGGATTTTGCACAGACCCAGACCTTAGCTGTATGCAATTCTGTCTGTCTGAGGAGTGACACTGCTGCACAGCTCCCTCGCCTGCTGCCAGGATGGGGCAAAGCTTTTGGGATTGGTATAGGTACATGGCAAGCCCCAGGATGCATCCTCATCCAAATCAAGTTTTCTGAGAAATGGAAGCAGAAGATGATATTCCCAGGCAGCTGGATGTGAGAGTACTTCAATATCCGCTCATCCAAGCTTTAATCTCTAAATTGCAAAAACATTAACATTATTGATTGATCAGACATCAATCCAACAGGAAATTTAATTAAATTAAAATGTGTCACTGAGCAGTCCTCACTGCGTCACGTATAAATCTTAGGTAGTAAGTTGACAAAGACAGCAACAATTGATACTGTGTTCCCAGTTTAATTTATCCCCCACCATTTTATTTTCCTGCTCTGCTAACGAGCATGCTTACAGACTCACAGGGGGACAGACATGTCTACAGGGCACCCTCCTGCTGCACACCAGCACCAAAGCCACCCACATCTGCTGGACATGGATTATTTACAGCCAAATGGGCTTGAACCAGACGGCTCCTGGGGCAACACCTTCATTCAAGGTGCTGTTATGGGGCTGACCCCCACTAAGCGATGGCTCAGCACAGCTTTCCCATTTCAGAAATAGCAGATTTGTCCCAAAAGGCTGAGAGGTCCCTTGCGTTAAATAATTTTATTCTAGGGGAGAACACACAGCCCCAAACCAAGCCCATGTGCAGCTGATGGTGAAACTGCTGCATCCAGCAGTGCTGGAGCCCCTGCCACAGCCCAGACACATGCGGATAATGGCAAGATGCTAAGACGGATGATTAAGGAACAACTCTGTACAGCAACTTCTTCAGAGTGTTATAAATCATTACAGCTGGCTGAATAATACAAAAAGAGATTAAGAAATATTTTCTCCAATTCATTTCTGAACAGCAGTGGGTTTGGTTTGCTGTCACTTATGGCAGCACGATATTTACTGTTATTTATTATTATCTTTGTTGCTTGCTGCTACTCAGGCGGCCACCAGCTATTTATGAAAAAGTTTGAGAATCCGGGAAGTTTGTGGGGGATTTTTTCTGAACTTTTTTTTTTTATTTTTTACCCACTGGGGTCTTGTTTATTCCCTGACATTTGTTATTCCCATTCCCAAGTGCCAGTGTCCTAAGGGGAGGTGGAGGGGCTGTGCGTGACCCAGCTCACGTCCTGCAGGGCCGGGGCAGAGCTGAAGGGAAGGAATCAGCAACCGGTGCTGAGATGGCTTTGCTGTCAATAGAGTGTGGGGAGGGAAGGAAGGGAAATCCAAATCAGTATTTATAGACATCAAAATCCAGCACTAAGCATTTTGCAGCAAGAAGGAAAACAAAGATTAAGTTACTGAGATGAATGTTATTCATTGTCAACAACTTCCATGCTCACCAATGAGCCTGCAGACTCCTGCAGGCCCTCTGCCTGATGAGTACTAAGCTACACCTGAGTGGTGCTACCTTCAGAAACCACCTGCATTCTTTTTTGGGTTGCTTTCTTTAGTCTCACTGAATCTGAACTCCAATTCTATTTCTCAAGAGCCCTCCTCAAAACAAATACTGCAGTAATACCGATCAGCTTGTAACGAGATGTGAAAATAGAGCTGTCTCGGCACATGGTCCCACAGACAGAGCACAGATTTTCTCTGTCTCCACCTCCCACTTGCAGCACAAGAACAGTTTTCATGCCTTTGTCAGAAGTGCCAACCTGGGGAAGTTGCAATGGAGAGGAGCGATGAATTAACTTGACAACGTGCATTGCTGACAGTAAATCTCTTAAGAATTTGAACCATAAAGGTTTAGTTCTCTGTGGTCTGCATTAGGGGTGACTGTTCTTGGGGCATCCAGCGGTGCATGGTGAGTGTTTCAGCTCAGATCTCTCTCCCATGCATATCTGCTTTGCAAAGGAAAACCTCCACTGCACAGAAGGGACAAAGTGAACTCAGTTGCAGAGGGAAACGGATCTCAAACTGCATTCAGAGGCAGTGATTTATATCTACATTATAAAGTGTGTCATTTTCAGACACTCATTTAGATGGAGTTTGTCAGACCCAGCTCTGGAACGTGTATCACCTGCAGAAATCATCTGGAAAACCTAAGAGGCTGCTTTAAACCCCAATGTGTGAAAGGCCCCAAACCAGGATTTTAATGGATTAGTAAAGCTGAAAAGGACCATCATAATCACCTGGTTTTGTTTCCTATGTAACACAGCTGAAGAACTTCACCCACTCATTTCAGCATCAAAGCTGTAACTTCTGCTGAAGCTATAGCATATCTTTAGAAAGACACTCACTCTTGATTTAGAGACTGAAAGTAATGCTAAATCCACCACATTCCTAAGCCAACTGTTCCAGCCGTGAACTACTCTTGCTATTACAAAGACACATTTCCAGGCCAATTTTATCTAGCTTCAGCTTCCTATAGCCACTGCCTGCTACGTCCTTCCTCAGCATATTAAGGAGCAGATTACAGTCAGATTTAAGTCCTGGGGTCTATCCTATGAATCACTGCACACTTTCTCTTCTTGGATAGTCTTGGAAATATGTCACCAGGGAAGATTTATGAATGGACACATTCATTGAAAATAGCCCTTGCAAGAGAATAAACAGACTAACCCCCCAATTCTGATGAAGAACTTCTGTGCATTTTTGTGTGAGAGTCTGTGTTTTATTTTGCTTTTGACCCAGTAGCTCTGAGATGATACAGACAAAGAGATGGAGGTAAATGTGTCACCCTCAGAGCTCTCCCTGAGCACATTAGTCGAGACATATTTCTGTGCATCAAAGCAGTAGTCTGTGTCACATCCAGCACAGACACTGAACAATGTCCCTTTAAAAAGGGCAGAGGGTGAGAGTAGCTTTATGACACTATTGATTTATCCTGTGCCTGCAGTTAAAAACTATACCCAGACAGACAATAAAAATAACTGCTCTAACCATATAACAGCTTCCTGCTACTAAAATGGATTTTACACTTAAAGTCACGGAGGGCTTTTCTTTCTTTCTTTCTTTAAGTCTTAATTATGATTTTTTTCTGAATAAAGGGAAATGAGAAATTGTCAGAACTGGTTTAGTCTGGATGTTGTCATTTTTCTGCTCTCCTCAGTGTTTAAAAAGGCTGGGATGATTTTCCTGTTGCAAAGTTGTGTTGTAGGTGCACTAGTAGGCACAATAAGCTGGTATTAATCAGACCAGATAGTTTGGTGCAGAATTCCTACATGAAGAAATAAGCAGTGAGAGTGGTAATCTAGAATGGCTTTACCATACAAAATACAATTGATTATGGTCTTTGTGGTCAACTGGATGAGCTGGGATTGAGGTCTTAACCTTAGATTTGAAAGTTAAAATAATATCTAGAGGAACAGAATCATTTCCTAGGAAACCTATATTCAGTCAAAGGATCACATAGGCACAAAATATGGACAGTGAGGTGATACAAATGAGAGCACAAAGACAGAGGGGAAAAAAAATCTGAACTATAGATAAGGTAGTGTGAGATGGGATGAGGTAGTCAAGTTGAGCAAGGATTGATGAACATCAGAGCCTGTTTCTCTACAGAATGGAGATGAGCAGCCTGCCTGCATGGGGTCAGGTAGCACAAAAATAATGCTCCTAATAAGGAAAAGGAATCAACTATTCAAGTGCCATTCACTTTCCAGGGGTTTTATAATTTGGAAGACGTTGCCTGAATGACATAGTGTGAGATATCATACAGTGGCCTCCTGTCCCTGGAGATGCTCTGGGAAATGAGACTTCCATCAGCAGGATTTTTATAAAAGTGAGCAAATGTAATAAATGAACCCAAACCCAGGAAACATGGGTGGGGAAGTCAAGGATAGGCTCTTTGCATCTGCCTGTGGGATTTTTCCCACTTACTTATGCTCTGTGATAAGGTTCAGATACATTAGTTATCTTGGTTTAAAATTAAGTTCTAGAAAACATCTGCAAGATGTGCTTTTATTTTAATTTGTAAAACATACAAATAGGAATGTTTACGCACAAAATGGCCCTGTGGAAATTGTATGGTCTCCACTCCAGGTGAGAGGACAGATGACTATTTTCAGTTTTGCTTTCATGTGTCCTTTTGGTGATCCTGGTGCTGAAAACCTTAACTTCAGTTCTTGCACTGGGTGGCACTGTCCAGTGAAGTGCTCAGGTGGACAGACACTGGAGACAGGAATCTTTTTTGGTTTCTTTGATTTTCATGTAGTGGTCAGCAGACAATATCAAAAAGGGAAGTTAAAATTTACCCTTAAATTACAGAGTTGATTTTTCATCTTCATTGTGTCTTCAATGCACCCACACAAGCAAGGACCTGGCCTTTACATGCTTACAGACACCTCCTCCCTCACACAGGATTTGCAACACAAGTTCAAGAGGACAATTTCCCAGTGAATCATTCCTCTCTGGTACTTACACCTCACTTTCACTTTTATTACTTTTTGTGAGTGTGGTTATTTTATATCCTTTCAATCATCAGCCTCTTCTGAGGGCCCCAAGTGTTTGACCAGTTTTAAACCAAGAGGATTATACAGTTGGGCTGGCAGCCATCCACATGGATACCTGCTCTCTATCTCCCTCCATGCCTGCATGGCTCAAGAGCAGTTCACACAGGACTCCTCTTTAAATGGGGGTTCATGACCAGAGCTTCAGCAGCTCAGGGTGAAATCTTGACCTCTCTGGCTGGGAAACTCAACTGAGAGAAGAATTTCTCCCTGAAAGTCCTAACAGCTCTGCAGTGTTGGAAAAAATCCTTATGGGGGAGTGATCCCTTCTGGTGCTTTTCAAAGCATGCTCTTCAGAGTAGCAGATATATTTATATTGGAGGTGGGTTGCTAAGTACAGTAACTATTCCACAGGAGCTAGGCACAACAAACCAGCTCCCCAGGTTTGATTCTGCTTGAGTACAGTTACATGGGTGTAGATGGCTGCAAAACTCACTGTGATAGAACATAAATCCAGAGTAGGAAATGAGTTAAGGTAGCTATGGCACCTGGGGGGTTGTGCTGTGAAGATGCTCAACAGGACCTGGTCTCTCTCAGCATGAAAAGTCTGATGTGCTTCATTGGGAAAGGAAACCACTCTTGATGTCTGTTGACACAGGTCAGAACACAAGGTAGGTCTTTAGTGATAAATTTAATAAGGGGTCACGAAACTGCCTGACTCATAGGGGAAAAGGCCATGTCTCACCTGGTGTGGCCCCACAGATTTATTGCACTTATGCAATGTGAGCACTCAAAAACTTTTACCAGCATCAAATCCTTGAATTTGCATGGTTCTGGGTTTATGTGCTGTATCCAGGAGTCTGTTTCAACATAGCTTCCTGAAGGATGGAGCAAATGTCTTCTACCTCATCCCATTCCCCCTCCAACACTGGTGAAAGAGCAGATGATGATCTGATGTGCTGCATCTTTCTGTACTCTCAGCTGAAAGTTTAATTTGGGAAAGAAACAGACTAAACAGAACAAATGGGAGGTACACCTGAAAGATGTGATGTTGCTGTTTGGAACTTAGGGAGCTGGTCTTTGGGAAACACTCTGTTCACTAGGTGGATGGTGATTGCCAAGCGATGCTATCAGTTGATTAAAGCACTGCCTGCCAGCTTCCTGCTTGATAAAACAAAGTACAATCTGATTGGGAATTCTCAAATCCATTACAGGATGACTAGTCCATCACTTAAATCAGCATACACCATTTCACCATGAATCATCGACATACTTTGCTAATATATCTGCAGCAGCTAAACCCCAACAAAACCCCTGACAGTTGGTCAGAACGGTCCCCGAGTGCCGGATTCTGGGGGGTGGGAAACGGCAGGAGCTTTGGACCGTGAGGGTTTCCTGTTGTTCCCTGCTCAGCTGGGTGAAGGTCATTTCCTCTCCTCTCTCACACAGAAGAAGCTGAACCCTCAGCCCTCGAACACATGTCTGTGAGCTCCTACAAACAACAGCCAGCCTCTCCCAGGAGCCCTTTCCTGCACAGCCACACTGATGAGGCAAGATCACTCCACAAAGAGAGGTGCTGCTCACTAAACTTGCCTCTTTGGAGGTAAATAAGTTGATCCTGGGCTGCAGAGGGAAAAGGGGCCATTACAAATCAGTCTTGCACTTCATTTCTTCTGCGTGCTGTAACACAAAAAAACCCCAGGACTGCAGAGCCAGGCTGGCATTCCTGCAGCAGAAGGAAGAGGCATGCTGCCAACGCATTAAGGATAATCCACTAGTGAGTTGGTGTGTTTAAAATAAGCCCTCTTTTGTTGGCTCTTTGGAGGGTTTATCATCTGCTGAGTTGGAGGTGGGTGGCCAACTGCAGATAGACATCAGTGTTTGCACATCACCTGCAATGTATTCTTGATCATCCCACTGTGATAGATGGAAGTGTTACTTGAGGAACTGCTGTGGGACACTCACTAGCTAAATATCAACACTGATATACCAGAAGAACAAGTCAACCCCAGCAGAAATGAAGTCTTCATACCTTAACAGAAGTAAAATCATATGGAGGGGAACAAACTGATGCAAAAAACTTCTTCGAAAAGCAAGCAAATACAATAAAATTGAGGCCATTTATTACTTGTAAAGTAAGCAGTGGATTATAATGAAATGGTCCTAAATCGTAGGAATTCTCAGCTAGTGCTTTGGAGAATGGCACTGGCTATCAACTCCACCACTCTCCATCTGTGTCCTTTCACCTTCTCAAGAAAAGTACAGATAACACAACACTTCATGTAAAATGTCAATACAAATTCTCATCTGGTGTAAAGTCAGGGTAACTCCATCTCTGGTCTCAATACATTTTATTTACAAGAAAAGGCATAAGCAGGAGACAAATACCTATTGTTTGCACAGTTTCAAAAGCATAAAATATAAGGGGTAGTTTGTGCTCCCCCTTAACTGCTGAGAAGTCTGGGAAGTCTCTCCAGAAGTGAGACTGACTTGGAAGAGGTGTAATAAAGCAGAGATTCACTGGCAGTGTCTTCATTTAAACTAGCACAAGGTGAGAGGACAAAGAGGCTCCCAAAATTCTGCCCTTGTGGTTCAAATTTGAATGTGTTTTTAAAGCTAGCCAAGCAACTGAAATTAAGCCTCATGTAATTAGGTTCCAGTAATTTGAGCAGAAAGTAGTCCTGGGAAAGTTAGCAAGCTGAAAAAGTTACAGCAAAGCAGATATACTGAATTTTTTGTGCCATCCCTATCACATCAGAAGTCCATGAAGAGGAAATTTAGGTAAGTCAAGAGTTTTCAGTCTCTGTTGTGCAGACCCCAGAGGTCCATGGACTAAACCAAACAAGGAGCCGGCTGGGTGGTGTGTTCCCACCTGAAGATCTCTTCAAGCTTCCTGTACAGGACTACAATACTGCCCCAAAGTCTCCATCCTCAAGAATGCCGCCTTCATCTTCTCGAACGCAGGTGGCAGTGCAATCTTGCACTGTTCCTTACACCCACCAGCAGTCCTGGCTTACCTCCTGCTGCTGAAGAAACTTTTGGCCTCCTCATGGTGCAGATTTACAAGCAGTGTGATCTCCTCTGCATCCAGGCGCCACCACTCCAGGTCTTCTGGGAGACTAAGGTTGGAAATTGGAAAAGGGATCACAAAAAGTGATATACAAGTAGAAGAAAAAAACGGACAGCAGCAAGGAGGGACACCTACAGAAGATGGGGCAGCTAATTAACAGACAGGACAATGAACCAGGAGAAGTCTTGGTGGAAGAAAGAGGATCAGCAGTCACAAGAGCTGCCAGTCACCAGTGAAAAGGGTGTCACACAAAGCACTTGGCCCTCTCCATAGCACAAGCTCCACTTCAGGCTGCCATGGAAGCTTGGGCAGCTTGACAGCCTTCCCCTTGCAAAACAGGGTTGCATACACCCTGAAGGACTTCGTGGTGCTATGGCTGACCCCTTGGATCAGAGCTGAATGTCCCACCAAGCCCTGGCTTGCTTTTGGAGAGAGCTCCCCGCTGGGTCTTCTCTGGAAGGAACCTGTGTGCACCAAAGCTGTTCTGCAGCTGAACTAGTGCCCAACAAATGGAGACAACCAGGGAAATACTGCAAAACCAACCCAGGCTCCCAACTGAGACACTAGTGTAGACAGAGATGAAGCTTAACCCAAGAGAAACAAGGCTACTGTCAGTTGCCTTGAATTCACTAAATATCCCTGGGGGAAAAACCGTACAGGATTTATAGAACAAAAAAGGTTGAAAACCACCAGGAGTTTTTTGTAACACTGCTATTTTACTAGGTCATACTGTACCTTCAACAGTTCCACAAACTTCAGCTAACATCATTCAGATCTCTACTTAATGAGCAGTGAAACAGTTTGCCCAGCAATGACTAAAGTACTCAGAAGGAACTACAATTGATAAGACAATGATTTATGGACCTATTGTTTTCTAGGTTCTTGTAAATAATCCTAATTGGTGTTAATCATCCACCCTCTGCTTTGTGTTATCACCAAGCAAAGTACACTTCCTAAAGTAGCTATTTAAGGGGAATAATCCTTCTGAAAGGCAAGACAGCTATTGACTTGAACAGGATCTGGATTAAGGTGCTCAGACACAGGAACTCAACTCTGGAATATGAGCAAAACACACCTCACTGACTGTCCATGTCTGGATTGAAAAGTTTATTTTCAATATGCTCAAGGTAAGTTCAGTGAGTTACAGTATTCCCTTCCACACGGGCTTCTTGCAGCAACTCTCCAGGCTTTCTACCAGCTCAGAAATGCACCAGACGGGATCTAAACTTGCTGATGCCATTTCTGCCAGTTTGCAGCTCCTGCCCACATCCCCTCCCTGCATCCCCTTGCAATGGGCTGGCAGTGTCACATCTGAGAAAGACTGCTTTGGAACAGCAGACACCTGCACCAGGACTTGGTGTTTTTCTGCCTCTGATTATATTGTTATCCCTCAAAAAGTACTTTGATCTTTTGGTGCTTCACCATTTGTTGCACCATGCCCTTGTCAGGAAGGAATGGCAGAACTCGAGACCTCCTTGCTTGCTGGTTTTAGTGGCTTTTTAGTAGGTTCAGTTTTAGCATACTGATAAGCTTACTTGACCTTAACCAGTCTGCACTTTAAATAACTCTTAAATAGCATTCTAGAGGGTACAGTCGCACACGGCTTGCTTACAGACACTACAAGGAAACCAGACAGCTTTTCAATTCGTGTATCAAAGAGAAAGAGATTTACACATAAAAGGGTGAATTATTTTGATTTGTAGTTTTCAAGCCACCACACATTCTCCAACATAAATGCTCCCTTGTCTCTGGTTTCTGATAGCTCAAATCAGGTTCAGTGGCCTAGATTTTTCAAAAGCGGTAATTTTGGAGGCCAATACTACTCAGTGCCAACTCAAGGTGCCTTGAGGAGACCAGATATTGCTAACATACTGGGTACCTTTGGAAAATTGGGCCATTTTATCATCTCTCAAACTAAACACCCCAAACTGACAGCATGTAAAATCGTCAAGGGTGGGTTTGCCAGAGGAAAAAAGATCTTTCCCGCACCACAGTGTCCCTTCCACTGTGCTGTTCCCGTCAGTCCTCACAGCATCATCCCCCCATCACCGTTAAAGGTCCCTGCAGAGTCAAAATTACCAGCCCTTTTTGACATTCTCAACCACTGAACATCCTACATGACCTATAAAAAGAGCTCATTTCCTTCACTATTTCATCTTTTAAATAGCTATCAGAGAAAAGTCTCCTACAGCCTGAGTCTGGGTAGCTAAAATCCAGCTATATGGTATTTGAGGGAGAGGAGGGGAGAAACCCTATCCCATTATCTGCATTATCCCGTTACCCTTGGATGTCTTCCATGTACTTGGAGGAGCAATGCCCCATTCTTGAGGCTTCACATTGCAGCCACTGCCTTTTTGGCAGAAGAAGGGTGGATGTGGCTCCCTTCAAAGTCAATCAATGTCACTTCTTTAATCAATCTAGAAGGTCACCACACTACTTCCATCAAGAAGAGTTGGGTACAATTCTCGCTGAGTCCTAAGTGTTTATGGGGGACTCAGGTTGCAGTGGGTGTTGAAAAAGTCTTTCTGGTCCTGACCTCAGCACATCATCTATTCCTAGGTCCTTTGTAAGAGTTTAAGATCAAATATGAATTTTATCTATGTGTCTGAGATACAATTATGCAGAAGTATGCATAATGAATCCCCAAATTACACAAGATTGTTTTGTGTTTCATTGTCTTTGAACATATCCAAGTTTTGCTGAAAGGTTCAGAAAGCTGAGGGAGCTTTTGTATGAAGGCAGGTCACATTTTGAGCAAGCTTACAGTGATCTTGGGTTTCACATCGTAATCATCTACAAAATTCATTGTTCAGCTGGGATGTATGTTAGTGGTAACAAAACAGCAATCTATTACATTCCAAGGACATGTGACTAGGAAGGAGGATCAGAGCAAGGCATGTATGAGAACCAAACTTGAAGTCAGGACCCCTTGTATAAAGAAGCCTACCAATACAAAACACTCAATCTGTTAAGCCAGAAAATTCTTCCCCCAGGTTAGAGTCATTTCATTACCACTCTGGCACAACTGGAGCAGGATTCAAAGCCCAGTAAAGTCAAGGATAGAATTTCCATTGATTTCTGAGGAGCCTGGATCGGATCCTAGATCACATTGTCACACTGCAGCAAAACCCAGCCGTGTTGCAGTGTACCCACCTGCTCTCACCGTTCAAATGCCTTGCGGGTACAGCCGAGGCTATTCCACCGTTCGCTTGGTGCAACACTGAATGAACTGTTCCATCAACATCAGCAATGCTGAGTACCACTCCTTGTTAGTAAATTAGGCCAACTAATGAACACTGTTTAAGAGGATTTGTCTGCTTAAATCAAAACCAAGCATCAGAAATCCTTATTCTATCCATCAGACTGGTGCCCTCCTGCACCAGCTGTAGACCAGGGCTGGCTAAAGACGTACGGAAAAAGTGAATGAGGACCTCGCAATATTTTTTAATTAAGTACTTACTTCTTTTACAACTGAGAACAATTCAACATAAACTGGTTAGGTGAGGGATCAGCAGCTTCTGTGTACACAAGAAAGAAAGGAAGAAGGAAAGAAGGAAGGCAGGCAAGAAGGGAGGAAGGAAGAAAGGAGGGGAGGAAGACCCTGTGTTTCAGATGCTAATGCTTCACATTGACAAGTCACAAAAAACACAAAAACCTTCCTTAACCTCTTGCCTCCTCTTGAAAAAAATCAACCACCTACAAATTAATCTCCAGACATTGCCTGAATTATTTTCTTAGGCAGTTCTGTAACATAAATTGTTGTGTGCACTCAGAAATTATTTTTAAAATAAGATATGGAGATTTTTTCTTTTTCTCTGCAAACCAAGAGAGAAGTCTGTATCTGACAGGAATTTCTGGGAAGAGCAAATAATCCTCTGGAGCTGGTACTCAAGTAGGTGCCCTAAACAAACCTACAGAAGAAGCATAATGAGGCAATGATTTATTGCATGCTATGCAACTCTCACTGCTGTGCAGCGTGTTGTAAGAAACAGTAAAAGGGAGAGGCAGTAATCGTACAGCCTCCTCCTCCTCATGGGTTTCTGGATATTACCAGCTCTGGAAATGACTGTGGGACACTGAAACAGGGCTGCAGCTGCCCTGAGCTCCAGGACTGGCAGACAATCTTTGTGTTGCAAATTTAATCTCATATTTAAAGCTGCACCATCTTCCTCTACCTAAAAAAATTAAAAGTCTGCATTTTGGATACTCTGAAGGCTTTGCACAAATACAAGATGTCATTTGTGTTGGAAATATTATTGCTCTGTTTGCACAAAAAGAATTTTCAAGAATATTTCCATCAGTAAGAGGAATCCAATGTCAATGTTAAAACTCCCTTTGGTTTCATAATGGGCAGCATTTCACCTTTTCCATTTTAAATGCATTAGTGACTAAATGCAGATAGGAAATTCTGCACACAATAATATTTGTAAGAAAATCTTGGTCCTAAAGAATTACAATCAATTAAATGAGGAGAAGAAACATGCAATGCAACCAGTATTGCACCAATCAATATAGATCAACCTGAGCCTGATCCTAACTGGGTTTTATTTGCAATTAGCTGTGCTCTTTTGTAATTCAAAATTCATTTGGGTTCTTGTAATGACTGGTGGGTTGTTTGCAGTCCTGCCCAAGTTTCTCCCAATTTCTCCAATTTAAGATTACAAAAAAGTCTCCGCAACTAAGAATTAGTCTTCAAATGTATTTAGTGAGTTATTTATAATAAATAAACATGAAAAAATTACCTGCAGAAATTACTTGTTCTCAACTCCCCCCTCCACCCCTGCCCCAAAAGGCTAAATCAGTGAAATAAATTAATTGCTATGAATTATTCAGCTCTACCTGTGGCAATGAAAAATAGCAAGAGCATTAGGTTTCTTCTTTGTGTACTAAGCCTCTAATTTATAGAGAATGCATATTAATAAAACACAGGATATTCATCAATATTCAAGTCACTGGCTGCTTGGCTATTTAATCTAAAATTACCAGCCAGCTCAAAACCCTTACTAGTTAATCATGCAATCTAAGCCATTCTGATATTGATGGTTAACATTAATTGCCCAACTGCCATTTATAAAATCCTCTCCTACATCCTTTCTTTGCCCAGCAGAGACCCCTTTGACACAATTAACTTTATGGACAAGCTTCAGAAGGCCAGCTCATCTGGGCTGTTCTTCAACCCAAAATATTTGTTTGCCATGAAAAGGATGTTGTCTCCAGTTGTGGTTTTGCATTTTCAACATTTTCAGTTAAAAATGGTCTTAATTATGAAGACATTCTGCAGGTGGTGAGAAGAACCAGCAGGTTTTTTTTTTCCACTGTACAGAATATGTTATCCTTTACAATGGAATCAAAAGTGTTCAGATCAGGAGGGTTGAAAAAACAATGCATCACAGTTGCCAACCATGAACTCCCTTAGAAAGCCACAAACAGTGAATGTCTTCCCCAAAACCTAACTTCACACTGCCAAGGGGATGGCTCACATAGAGCCATGAAACCTTCATACATTACCAACACGTGCTGCTCAACTTGCTCTGTATGCATTGAGGTGCAACAGCAGAATTTATGGAACATTTTCCAGTGATACAACTTGCCCAAAATTTAGGCTCAAATTCCCAAAGTTTATCACATCAGTAAGAGATTCTGATGAAGGGGATGTCAGGAACAGTTTCCTAAAGCAATGCACTGTAATGCCAAACCTGGACCAGTCTTGATATTTATTACCTTTTTTTTCTTCTAGCTTTCACTTTTTATCAACTTAATCACATTAAAGCAAGAAAAAACCCAAACAAATGGAAACCCTTCAGTTGCTCTAATGAAAAAAAGTTGATGTTAACTGTAAATCAGCAAATCCTAAAGAACTCACCCATCCTCACTAAAGCAGAAACTTCAAATTACAAACATATAGAGAGTCATGCAAATGCTACTGCATAATCAATGAAAGAATTCTTAAAAACAACATTCTCCACCACTTTCAAATTATTATACCATTGTTTCATTTAAGCTGAGACTTGAGAACCCAAGAAAAAAATCTGCAAAAAATATTTTGAGTAAAGAAAGTCCCTTTCTCTGTATACAGATGTTCTCTGGAACAGAGAGAAAAGTTTTTTTGAGTTTTATCATTTTGCCCCTTGGGAATCCAGGAACGAGTAAGTGTTTCTTCCCATTATCTGAGGGCTGCTAGTTAGTGATGACTGGTCAGATAAGGCACGTGGTAGTGCTTCTACTTCCTGATTGCTCCAGTGCAAAAGCACCCTCCTGGCCTTGAGACTTATGTAAGGGATCCCATCCATCACAGCCATGTCAATAAGAACTTGAACCTGAATGTTTGCAGAAAGCAAACACTAAGTGCAATAGCAGAGCCTACCCCAATTCATTTCAAAATTCCAGTAAATATTTGTGAACAATGTTTTGTGGCATCCGTTCAGGTCCCATTGGCGATTAAACTCAGCTTTAAAACACACTGAGGCTCTTGGTGAATTCTGAGCTGCTGAGAGGTAACAACGTGCTGACAGTGAGGAGAAAATGATGACTGCAGAGTGAAACACAGCCTCAGAACAAGCAAAGACTAAATAAACTCTCAGCATACCTCGGTAGTTCTTTGCAGCATAAAAAGTGGCTTGGGCCTTGTCTCAACTGGGCTTTTACCTAAGTTAGAAAACCATGTTTAAATTAAATTTAAAGGCCATTCTTCTTAAAAGCACTTCTACAATGCTTTGGCTGGACAGTGTGTTTTTCTAACCAATGTTTATATAGTTTGACCCATTTTCACTTCTTTGCTTTAACTGAAACTATTAATTAAGCTATTTAAAAATTAAATTGAGTATATGCCTCCTTTGGACAGGATCTCAGGCTTCATTTAATTGTTGGTTCTTGTGCTGAGTTTGGCTGTGAGGGTGTGTGAATCTGCCTCCATTTGGAAGTGAACTCAAAATTACAAATATATTTCACACAGGCTACAAGATCGAGTAAATTGCCAAAGACATGCCCTGCTCTAATTGTTTTAATTGTTTGGAATATATCCTCATGATATTAAAAATTACATCTGCAATAAACATGGTGAGATGAGTGTAACTCTGTCAAAAACTGTGTGCTTCCTTAAATGGCTGAGCTGGTGTTAGAGGCAGAAAAAGTTTGATTTTGTGAGCAATGCAAATATTCACACATCGCATTTCTTGTGATTTATGTGGCATAATCATGCTGGCTTTTCAAGTGGAAAGGGTGCCTAGACATTACTGAAAAAGGGTCATCTCTATTTTTCTATTTGCAACTAATACAATACAAGGTTTTCTGTCGCAGAGGGGCCCAGTGTGCACACCAAAGCCTGATTGAGATTTTCCCGATGAATGGCTTTTTCTATACAGAAATCTCATGAAGACACACTGATCCTTTAAACTTCAGTGTTGATGCTGAAATTATGCTGTGTGTCAAAATTACATCAAAAAAACTGCACTTATTTCCACCACAAAAATTTGATTATTTCATTCTCATTTACATTACATTTTTTTCCCCACTATAATGCTGACTTGGAAATTCCCTTAGGTCTGGACACCTCCAAGTAGACTTTTTCAAGAGAAAGAAAGCTTTTATTATATTTCATACTTTTTTTTTTCTCCTTAATTTGAATGTCATAATTGGATTGGAGAGAAATTTATTGTGAACTCCATGTTTTGCTAGGCTCTAAGAGTGGCATCTTTTAATTTCTCTCTTTTCAGTGAACCTTTTGACTTGATAAAAGTAGCTCTGAGGTATTTTTACAAAAGAGGCCAATGGACCCAGTTCATTTTAAACCCCTCTCTTTAAAGTATCTTATTTCCTTATTATTTCTTAATAGAGGCACTACCCTGTAATGTCATAAAGAATGCTGCAGTTGACTTCAGTGGGATCAGGATCACTCCTTACTGTAATTAGGTCTGTATTTCAAAATATTAGACATAATTTTTTTTTTCATCTGAGAAAAGAAAACATTTTGGAAAAAGAAGGCTTTCACAGGCAAAAGTCAGTAGCCTACTAAAAATAAGTTGCATGCATCCTACTTGCTACAATTGATGCCTCTAATGACATTTTCTTCTTCTCATTTACTGCAAATTTCTAATGTGAGCTTTTACAGCCATTGATTCAGTATCTTTAACCTTCTGCTAATATTAGATAGAAATGGAACTAACTAGGGAAAATCCATCTGGTTATAAAGCACACTGTCTAGAAAGTTGTTCAGTTCATCCAAAACTACCTTTTCTCTCCCAGTGGGTCAGATAGCATAAAATTATAAGATTTTGAAATATTGTTAATACTAATCAGAGATTAATATACTTGTAATTAATACTAAGTTTAAAATATTAGGACACCTCTGGAGAAATCAAAGGATCCAATGTCAATCACCCTGACTACCAGAGATGGGCTAGATCCCACAGCTCCAGGTTCTGATGCTATTAATTGCCATCAGTAGGAAAGCCTGTCTGAGCCCAGCAGGTAAAATTCAGCCCCAGCCCAAAGCAGGGAGGGAGGACATAATTTTCAGCTACTCATTTAGACAGGATCTGTCAGGGTTTGCATGAGCAAAGGTCTGGGAGCCAGAGTCACAGGGAGAAAACAGCCGAGCACCCACACCCTAGGTCATGGCCTCTCTGTCCTTCCCTTTGCCGAGGGCTTGCCACAGGCTCCACCAGCACCACAGCTGCCATTTTGCAGAGGGTTGTGCTGGGTCACCAGGAGCTGCTGGGCTCCCTCCCTTACCCCAGGCTCCTCTCCCCGGCCCTGTAACCACTCCAGAGCAGACACCCTTTGTCCACAAGGTCTATTTATAAAACCCCACTTCCAAAAATGTGTTTCAGCCAGCGTGGGTCAGCTTCACAACACCAATTATGGCAGCCAAGCTGCATGGGAGGAAGGTGCAGCACCCAAAACAAATGGTCCAGGGCCAGTAACAACTTGACCCTGAGCAGCTATAGGCATAGCAGCACGTCTGTCCATGCCATCCAACCAGGAAAAAAAAAATACACTTTTCCCTCATGATCATCATGTTAATGCTATAAATATAAAGCACTTTGACCCTGCAAAGATCTCAACTGTGCCCAGTGGACAGTCCCTTTAAAATCTGGTCTATAATGCAGAATGAAATCCCGCACCCACCAAAGTGAATGGAAAAACTCTCCTGCCCTGTGGGGTGCCAAGAGTTCCTTCCCAGGGCAGGAAAGTTAAGGACATGAACAAGACGCTGGCAGGATGAGGGACTTATTTTTGGACCCTGTCTATGCTAGGTATTTCAGCCGCTCCTGTTAACACTGTACCAGAACATGTGGGCCTCATTCCTGCATCTACCTATCACGAAACAAAAGGAAGATTGCCCAGATTCCTCAGATGAGGAACAGGAGCAAAGGCAGGTCTGTCTGCCCAGGGGCTACTCTTACAGGTGGGGTACTGCCAGGACCTCAGCACACCACACAGGTGCAGTGCAGGGCATGCCACAGAACAAGGGACACCAGCCCTGCCAGGACTAGAGGGCAGCTAAGTGAACCACTTCCCAGGGTAAATGCCCAGGAAACAGTGTGACTTGCCAGAAGATGCCCAGCTTCCCATTCCAACAAGTTTCTCTCTGCCATCTCCTCAAATAACTCACCAATAGCAAACCACAGCCAAGCCCAGCTCCTGCACTACCAGCACAAACCTCTCTGCTGCTCTCCCCCCACCTTCTCTGCCTTTTTCACATCCACACATTTAGCCTTCCCACACCCTCCATGTGCACAGTAACATTTGAGCCCCTGCTGAAGACCTGCCTGTGTTTCCACAGCTGCCACGCAGAGACAAGCCCTTGCATATCCTCCTGGGAAAGCAGCATGTGTCCCTGCAGCGCTCTGCTGCTGAGACCCAGGCTGTGGGCTTCCCACCACGTTTACTTCTCATCACACATAATTTCATAGCCGGGATGCAGAAGAACGTACTGCCAGGAAAAGATCAGTTAGTTCACATGCTTCCAGGGCTTTACTCAGCAGTCTGTGCCAGACTCCCAGACAAAAAGCTCACTCCTGCTTCCTATAATGGATTAAAACATTCCCTCTGCACTGGCCGGCATGGACTGGAGCAGCAGAGCAGTGAGCAGCCTGGATGGCCACAGCCACAACTCAGCCCACAAAGCACTCCAGCCATGAACTGCCACCATTACCCCTTGGGCTGGGCATAGTGCAGATGTAGGGGCTCTCTGCATGTGTGCCTTGGTTGCTCCATCTCATCTAGATCTGGCACAGGGAAGGAGTGTGGTCCCCTGACAGTGTGAGAAAAAGTCTCTATTTATTCTGTCTGGAAGGGCACTGTGTGCAGTGAAAGCCTCTCAGCATGCTCAGAGGAGATATCGCTTGGAGGGGCTGGCAGATGAGCCCTGGTGGGTGCCCCCCACCATGGGCGGTCATCCCCAGGCCACAGGCAGCAGCAGGAGGTGTGCCTCAGCATCCACTGCTCCAGCACAAAGTCCAGCATCCTCACACTGTCAGTGAAAAGCCGGTGTTGAATTTGGGCAGGCCAGAAGGGTGGGCACACACTCCCTTCTGCTGACTTGGCCCAGCTCTGGGGTCCCTTGGGGTTGGCGGCAGCAGGGCCACTTCTGTCAGCACTCCGTGGAAACAAGTTAATTGACATATGCTAAAATGCTGTTCAACATAAGTCATGTTTAAAAATACGCTAGTCAGATCAAATGCATTTTTAAACATATTTTCTTTTTTTCTAAAAAGGAAGAGGTTTTGGTTAACGTGTACCAGTTAAAACATTTTTGAATGCGACAGAGATGCAGGAGACACGGGAGTTACAGCAAGTGTCCTTTTGCCAAGTAGAGCGTGCAGGGAAAGTTGACTTAAAAAACACGTTTTCCCTGGTCATGTTAATTTGTTTACCTTGTCCAGTTCACAGGATTTTGACATGAACACAGCAAAATGTTTATGTGCAGCATAATACCCATGTAATCCACCCACAATGTTTATAAATTCAGCCCTAAGGCACTACAGCAATAAACACCATCATCATGTAATACGATAATAACAACTCCCCAAAAGCATTACAACTCTTCCTGTCAATACAGGTATCTCTTTAATGACATGTTAAAACTGAGAGCAGAATTAAAAGCAAGATGTAGTTTTGGATCTTTAGTGATACTTGTAATACATAACCAGGGAGAGGACTACTCTCTTCAACTAAAAGGAAGCCAGTTTCTCACTTTGTCCAATAGGTCTTTTCTTTCTATGAATTGTTACTGCTGGAAAACACTAACCTTTCCTTTTTGCATGCTCTTCTGATGCTGGCTGGTCCTCTAGGTCTCTTCAGCCTAAGGATTCATTTACAATAGTTTTTTACTTCTAGTATGAAGACAGGATCCTCAATTATATGATCATTTCCAGCAAAGCTGATTGCACCATCACAGGCCAGCAAGTGTGATTTTGGCTGGTGGATGAAATAGCAAGTGCAAGAGAACACTAAAACACAAAAGACTTTGCTTCCAAGCAAATGTAACATAGGACAGCAAATGGAAAATGGCATAGCAAAATCTAGGTCAGTGAAAAGCTTACTTGTGTGAAGAGACAATAAGCAGAATTGCCTCTAAATATAATAAATACTTACTCAGGTTTTTAGCAAAAGCATTGAGGGTTCTTTAAACGATATTGCCAGGGTCGGATTTGTAAATCTGCATGTCCAAATATCATGGCGCAAGATGAAGTTGAGACTCAAAAACGAAACCATTCATCAGAATCCTGGCAACGAATGCACATGAATATACACTGTGATTGCCCTTCGTCTGTGCCCGAGTCAGTGTAACTGCAACGTTGCACATGGGGTGTAAATTAGGTTTTGGGGATGAAGTGCAGAACTGAGACCTATCACTGCTGAAACCACAGTGGCTACAAAGAGTTTACACTGCTGCTGCTAAGAGCTGACGTG
The DNA here is from genome assembly GCA_020745705.1 of Hemiprocne comata. Taxonomy (NCBI): domain Eukaryota; kingdom Metazoa; phylum Chordata; class Aves; order Apodiformes; family Apodidae; genus Hemiprocne; species Hemiprocne comata. The sequence goes on from CM036598.1 coordinate 15,778,763, forward strand.
TCTGTTAGAATAAGCCAGGGGTTTCAAGGTTTACATAGTATTTGAGTGCAGGGTTTAAAACACGGCAGAAGTTATAAGATGACAAAGATGACTACGAAGAAGAAAGGGACCCAAGAGGCACTTCAGAGCAAGCTTGTTGCTGACAAGCTACCTGGGTCAGAGGGTCTCCAACTCCAAGCACTGCTACCAGATGCAATGGCAACCTCTGGGCTCAGGATGCCTGTCCCAGGGCTTGACCCCAGGCTGATGGGCATATCACCGCAGAGCTTGGGCTGAGTTGTGCTGCAACCTGATGCCATGCCCTTGTACACCTGTGAAACATGGGCAGTGAAGGAAGGCTGAGGTTGGAGCTTAGAGCAGGTTGACCATGTTCTCTCAGTGGTAACTGCTACCAGGAGGAGAAAGGAGAAAAAAGAAAGGCAAAAGTCCAGGCTGAACCTTCATTCCAGGCTCCTGCCCTTTCCGCACTGTGCCTAAGAGGAGGTCACAGGGTTGCCCTGATCACCCCTACTCCAGGGCAAATGTTTCTGGTGAGAGGATCTGGTGAAAATCTGTAAGGTCCCCCAGCCATGCTCTTCCCTGGGGGAGATGACATTATCAGATTTTTAAAAAGAGCACGTTAGAGAAAAGCCTGCTAGCTTATGAACTTCCTTGCTCTGAAGCTCCAGAAATTCTTTCCATGGTTTTGGTACAGCACCTTCTGTGCAGGGTGGAAGGGGAAGCTATTGAGTGTTGAATTACAGAAGGGAAAAACATCTCAAATTCCTTTCTATTTATACTCACAACTTTTCCAAATCATTATACACAAATCCCCTAGCCTCAGCTGAACTGCTCACGGGTTACAGGGCCAAGAAAGAGGTGGAGCCTTCATAGCTTGTGCTAAGCCTTTCAGAAACTTGAGGAAAGTTCCCAAAAAATGAAAGCAATGAAAATTGCCATGCCAGGCAGAGAAGATTTAACCTCTGCAGTGCCCCACAAGCACGGAATTAATATACAAGACAGTAGGAGGTTGCTTTCATAACAGGGAGCATAGGTTGCTCATTTGCGAGTTTTCTCTCTCCCAGTTTTCTGGGACTACCTTCATTGTTAAGCTGAGGCTGACACTGAGTACAGAGAGACAGAAATTTGACAAAAGCATTGAGCGTTTGGGGGTATTTGAGAAAAAATCTATTCTGGTAGTCCAGACACTAGGCTGGGACTTGTTAAGTTGTGAACTTGTTAAATTCCTACTCCACCAACGGCTTCCTGCATGACAAGAAACCAAAGCCTATTTCTGTTGGTACAGATTCTCCTTGACTTTAACAGACCCTGTGGCCTTCGTGTTTCAGCTCCTCACCCATAAAGCTGTTTGACAACTGCTTCCCCTCCTGCCATGCGAGCTCCACTGACTGCCCTTGTGATGCACCAGTACACCACTGGGCAGAGGGCTCTAAGCTTAGGAGACAGCTCCAGGTGCAAGTCCTGAGAGATGCATCTCACAAGGTGCTTCTGTGCTTCCTTATAGAAGCCTGCACTTGGAATGGCTTAAAACCTTAGGTAACTTTTTTAAAATTCATTTTACCTCTGTTATAACCAGTAAGACTGTCAGATTTTAGTTTCCTTGTCATTATTCATGGTGTTTCCTTGTTTTGCCTACATTTTGTTTATTGTTTTTAGCCAAAAGAGTGGATTAAATTAGGAACACCCGTGTTTATTTCTGTTTCTGGTCTATTTTCACTTCATGGCTTTCAAGTTTTCCAAAGTGCTCTTACTCTTGGATTTCCAACACTGAACAGGGCAATACAGACATGAAAGAAAGAAATACGCTAATTGGACTTTTATTATAAATGTAAAAGTTATGAGAACTCTCTAATCACATGAGATTTGGAGGCTCCCATCTCTACCCTAATTATAAAAACCTCAGTCCTGCATGATTTAGCATGAGGCTCACCAATACAGCTCACAAGTACAAGGTGCAAGAATCAAGCACACCATGGGCTCCTCCTGAGGGACACCTTACATGAGCAAATTTAAGGTCCTAAATCACAATCGCGTATCTTGACTTCATAAGCAGGAGCCAGGAAACTCCACCAACAGAAACAGGGATGTGGACTCCAGAACTGTATCTCTGCTCCAAGAAGGACTCGTGACAGTCTAAGGAGGACTGAATGGAACACCCTATGAGGCAGATTCTGGCCTCATATCCTCTGAGGAAACCTCTGGAGGCTGAGGCACATATCCTACAGCCCACCAAACTCTTCCCAGACTATCCATTGCCCCAAAGTCTGTGGACAAGAGGAAATGGATCCAGGCTCATGGCTTCACTGCCATGCCCAAGTCACCATTTAAGCCAGGGGGGTTCAATGAGATGTGCAGCCACTGTACCCTGTTGTGTTTATCCACAACCAAGTGCTTTTTAAATATGGTCTGCCAAGTTAACCAAAAAGCACCTTAGCCGATCTGCTCTCAGATTTCCAACTGACAGCCCTTAAAAATAGAGTGCTGGTTGTTTCTCCCCCATTAAACAAGTAACTATAACATGACAAGAGGTCTGGGGCCTTTTGTGCTGAGCTTCAACCTGCAGCAGTATTTCCCTGCTAGAAAAAGCAGGCTGGAGCTGGTGACATAACACCAAATATACAGATGGGACCATACTATAATTAGCAAGGGAATGTCATTCCTGCCATCTTTGCTTCGTTTGTAACTGTGCCTGTAAGCTCTGGGGAATGGTGTGCATTTCACACAGTCTGCACGAGAATGAGGATTGCCAACTGTCCCAGTTCTGGTGGGATACCCTTGGTCCTCTGCCCTAAGGCTTGCAGAGATGCCAGCAGCACCACAGGAGAGCAATGCCCCTTGCCACGCCACCACCAGGACCCCTGGTCCCAGGGCAAAAGGGAGGGATTCCTCTGCACAGCAGCAACAGCTCTGCTCCCTCTGAAATACCATGTGCTTCCATCCAGAAGAGCATTACCCATTGCTTCTTGACAGGCTCCTGCACACACACTCAGAAGCATCTTTTGCCTCTCAGGAAGCTGAACACACAGCCTGGACTCAACAATGGAGGCTGACAACTCTGCTGCCCTCCACACTCCGCCTGCTCCCAGGAGGGAGAGGATTTATTCAGTGCAAATACAGGGATTTTCACCAGACCTGGGCTTTTCAGCATGTAACCACTATTTTTAAATCTCTCTATTGGTTCCAGGTTTTACTGCTTACTTTAAACATGCCCAAAAATATAAGTCCAGTTGTCTTTTAAACACTTTGTCATCCTCTGCAGGCACTCAGATGAAAAGCTTACTGTTGGCTCTGCTAGGAATCTAGTGAATTTGTTTGGTTTTTCACCAGGCTGCACAAGCTGGTGAAACCAGCCAAGGGAACAAACCAACCAACAATGTAAAATGTTCCTCGTCTTAACATGAAAAGCTCAAATCAGCTTACTCAGGAAGGTTAATTCATCCTATTGAGTCTAAAGGGACCTTGCCTCTGAAGATCTCCAAGCATGGAGATCCAAGCAGGAACAGTCAATTGCTTGGCTTTCTAACCCTGGGGATTTTAAACAGAACCAACCTGTCTGATCATCTCATCGGTTCCTCCTTCATGACAAATAATTTCCCTGGGTATTTCTTACACAAACCCTAAATTTTGAGATAAAGTAGAACTTATTTTGCCAGTAAAGATTTCAGCCTTGATGAAAAACTTCAAACAATGGTGAATACACTACATCCCTAGATTATTTCCCCATTTTTCCTTCCCTTTGCCATAACAAATCCATCTCCACAAGCCCTCCTGCAGTGCTTCCATATGGGTAAACTGAGGCACAGAGGAGTCAGGACTTCCCTGAGGTTATACAATGACAAAGTGCATCTTCCCACTGTTTTTTTTTCAGCTCATGTGAGCTCAGGCCACCACTGAAAGGGCCTTAGGTTGTGTGCTGCCTGTCCCTGCCTGCACCTTTCCACTGCCCCAAGCCCACACCCCTACTTCCCCCTGCTACCCTCTGCGGGGGGGCCCTCCCACCCCTCCCAGCACCCACAGTGGCTGAAAGCACCCACAGGGACACAGTACATGGCACCCCCAAGTCCTGCCCAGGCTGTGATGGAGGAATAAGGCAGCTCCTGCTGCAAGCCACAGCCAGGGTCCAGAAGCCTGGACACCTGGGCTCTGCTCACAGCTCAGCCACTGAATTTTTGCAGATCTGTAGGGAAATAACTTCTTTCCCTGGGATTTCCCCATAAATACGACAGAGTGCCTTGAGATTCCCCAAGGAAAGGCACTGTTCAAGTACAAAGCTTAATTATGATTGTTATAATACAGTCATGCCACTAATTCCCACTAAGAACTGCAAATCGCTCCCATTCCACCCCTCCATCCCCCATGCTTGTCAGTGCTGGTGGACAATTAATTCCCAAAAAAAGAATATATTAAACACACGTGAAATCTTTGCTATTCGCAAGACATCCATAAGCAGATTGCAGTTCCACTCAAACATATTTGTTATTTCAATGCATCAATTGATGTTATTTCTATACTTTTTTTTAACAGCTTGGCAGAATTTATTCAAAATTCAAGTTGTGGCCAGCCAAATAAATCTTGTGACATCCTTCCTATGCCTGTGATCAACCAAATTCTTCACCACGTACAAATTTAAAATTCATTTCCTATAAAGCTTGCATAGTTGTCTTTAGAAATCATATTGAATGAGTGGCTTTTTTTTTTTTTTACAGCTAAATTTAGTCATTTTGAAATCCACAGGAAGCAATCTCAGGAGGAGTGTAGCAGGCTGAGGTGAGTTCATTGAAAACCTCAAATGAATTAAAATACATTGAAAATACCTTGCATTTTTGCCCTATAATAAACCCCAGGGCTGCCACAAGAAATGCATCAGCCTCTCTCAGCCAAGCTGAGCAGCAACAACTGCAAGTTTCCATAAGCCTAGGGGTTAATGAAACCCCTGCCATCAGGGTTAAAGGATAAATTCAGCTCTGTGGCCACTGCTTAGGGAACATTTGAAGGGCAGTTCAATACTCCACCTACAAAAAATCATCCTCTCTATTGTCAGCTCTGCAACCAGAACAAGAAGCTCTGAGATCTATTCATGTAATATTAGGCCTGAAAAAAATTACGAGTTGTGATGAAATTGAAGACATCCAAATTTTTAGCCATTCTCTGCTGATAAAGGCTCTATTATTACCATTTACAAAGGGGAAACACAGCCAATTATAAGCTACTTCTGGCACATGCCAGGCCTCAAGTAGAAGATAAGCCAACACAGCAGAGCTTGCAGCTGGAAGCCCAGAAACCTGAAAATGAGCTGACTCATGGAAATATCCTCATAAAATATTGGATGGTTATTTTTCTCTGCCTCCTTTCTGGGTCTAAGGAATGATATATGAATTGCCTTATTTACTTTGTCCCATAAAACTTACTTTTTTATTAATGCACTGCCAGCTCCGAGAACAGGAGGCATAGGAGTGGATGGAACGTGGGGAGCAGGGAGGAGATCTGCTCTTTTGGGGGGCACAGCAAGGGAAAAGTCTCCTGAACACAGCAGCAAACTTTCAGCAGAGCTTTGTCCTTCTCCCAGAAAGCAAGCCAGCTCCTCGTTCTGCCCTGATTTCACCAAAATGAGGAGGCTGCCTGCACTGACGTTACACTGGGGAAAATCAGCACAAAATGAGGTTCACAGAATTTATGCTCCTACCAGAAAACAAATTGTGAGCAGCAGAACTAATTTCTTCAGGCTATGCCCTGTGCTGCCCACCTCAAAGCCCAGCTCCAGCAGCAAACCTGATGCCTGACTCCTCTGCTTCTGCTTTTCCTCAGCAGGGGATGTGACTCCCAGGGGGGATGCAACTGGCCATGGGCTGCCATCAGCATGGATGGCATCAGACTGAATTTACCTGGTCCCTGGCACAGACACCAACATGGAGCTGTCTCCTGCACTCTGATTTTCACAAGGATTTTGTGATGTTTGAGAAGTCCTTCCCCTTTCAGACCCACTTGGAAGGCACTCACATGTTATTAGGAGAAGACTGGGTCCAGGTGGGTGGGTGGTGGGATGCTGTATGCCTCATTTCCTTAGGAAACGAGGTTAAAAAAGCCTGCCCTCCCCCTTGTTATACTGCACTATTGAATTAAGGATGGCAAATGCTCATTATGAATATAATTAAAAGCAACAGCCTCATCTAACAATCTATTTTTATCTGCTCCTCACCTAGACAAGCAGCAGAAGGAAATAAAATCTGAAAGGAAGAGCCACAGTTGGGGTCAGTCGGAGGAGTTTTGTGCTCCACCAGCTTGCAGCATGTTGAAAAAGATTTTGGTAAGACAATCTCTCTTAAAAACTACTGTCCAAAAAAGACATGCTTTGGATGCTTTTTCCTGGGAAACCCATGTCTAACAACTCCAAGGGCACAGACTGAGAGTACATTTCCATTTTATGAGGGAAGAAGGCATGAGCTTTGCAGCATTTCTTGCACCAGCTGCCAGCCTCCGTGGTGGCAGGATAGGTAATTAAAAAGGACATCATGTAACAGATAAATGCAGGATAGTAAGTAGCCATTACTTGATATATAGTATATCATCTATTATTAGAGGCTAATAATTCTCTAACCTATTCATGTTAGTCTTTTGTCTGTGTAGCTAGCCATTTGGCACGCTCTAAATTTCTCAACATAAAATTTACTCCATGTTACAACTCATATCTAATCCCAAATTTCTGTGCATTTCACTGCAGTATATCATGTAGCTAGGTAAAAGCTCAACACTAAATCCTTTGCAAAAGGAAGAATGAGCCAACAAAACTCCATGTTTCCACTTTCCTGCCAGAAAAAAAATGGTATATTGCATATTTTTTCTTAGCTATAATTTTAACATTTATTTCCATCTTTAGAATGCTGCAGTTCTAAAGATGTTGAGCTCTACTTTTCACAGCACTCAGTAATGCACTTTTTGCCTGATATTTTTACTCATGTTGAAATAACCTGTATTTTTAATACGTTTCTCCATACATTTAAATACTTTCAAAAATACTTTTTAAAGGGAACCAAAGGAAGTGCAATTGTGTTTAATCACATGGAGCAAAATCCTCAAGTCATGTAAATCATCGTTTCACAATCTGCTCCACAGTATCCTAATTTGGAAAGCATAACATAGCAAACAGAGCTGAATTTATAAAAGATTCTTTACACATTTCAAACATTCAAGTAACTTACAGTGTCAATCTCCATCGGCTGTCCTAGATCACTCCAAGGAATAAAGGTAGAATTATTTCTTAGGAACTTTATTTCTTTTTTCCTAACTACTGATACTTTTTTCCCCTTCTACTTTACATTGCTTTCTTTTGTTTTAGATTATCTTATTTTACATATTTCCAAAGGCCAGTCTAAAAACTTAACTTGTGCTACTAAAGGAGCCAAGCCACTCCAAGTACCCAATTAGTGTCTCCAGAAGGTTTAGAAGTCAGAACAGCACTGATAAAAAAAGCCACATGGGATGGAGCAATAATACAGCGCTCGCCCGCAGGGATCTCTGCTGATGAGCAACTACGCAAGGACTCCACCGATAAGGGTTTACAGCCAGAAACTGTAGTAGCTGTACCAAAAATGAAACCAGATCTCTGCTTCTGGCTTCTGCAAATTGTTTTCTAGCACGGCTCTCTTCTGGGAGAGAGAAAACATTTGCCACGGGTTATCAAAACCTCACACTTGCAGTTAACGGGGCCACGCTGCCAGCCGGGGACATGTTCTGAAACAAGGGAGGGAGGACAAAGCCTCCAAATCGCCAGGAGAGGTTAGAGCAGCCCTGGGCAGAGGAGCAAAGGGACCCTCCCTGCAGCCTCACCTGCAGATCACTCCAAATAGCTGTGGATTACGGCAAGACCCAGCTCCAGATTAAAAGTGGAGTTGAATAGTCCAGTTAGGAAAAGAAACAGCCAGGGAAAATCCACTCCCAGGGATTATGAAGCATTCAGCATTCATACCGTGTGATATATTTTTTATGTTGTTTGTCTTGTTTACGTATCCTTCATATAAAAGCAGGATTTTGTCCACCAAAGGCTACTAAAACCTACGTGCATTTTTGCCGTACTGTGCTGTTCGTTTTCCACCATCAGCAACATTGTGTGTGTGCTCACTTGAATCCCATTCCCCACAGTTTTGCCCAGAATTGGCAGTAGTGGCTTGCTCCTATAGATGGATCCTGTAGACTGTGCTGTAACTGTTACACTCCACCCCAGAGATCGCTGCAGTTCAGCTCGGGAAGATTTGCTTTCAGGCTCCCTACAGGAGTACAAGCATTTGGGGTCCTTTCATTGTTTTCGAGAGAGAATAAACACCATTTGTTAGGACTCAGAGCAGACATACAAAAGGTTCCCATAATGAGAGGCTCGGCTCAGGCTCTTGGAAAGATGCAGGGAAGGTTGAGCACAGGTAAGCAAACAGCCCAGCCAGAGCACACTGTGCTAATGATGGTATCAAAAAGTAAAAGCTTGCACTGATATTACAGCAATAGGGAAGGAGGAAAAAGTCCTGTCAAGCTTCTTAAAAACACTTGACCCATTTCTATGTACCTCCAAGCCTCGCTTTTTCCCTGAGCTCAGCAGCTACCACCTCACATCACTCCTGGTCTCCAAGGACCTACGGTAACTTTATCCCGGTTGTATTTAGGAAATGAGAAATGTTTTCCTACAGCTCAAACCCTCCTAAACCAACTGAATTAAAAAAAAAGAATTACTTCACTTTCTAACAGATGCACAAGTGCACCTTGGGATGAATGTGTTATGGAGTCCAAGCTCTCACCACCTGCCTCCCAATTACATTTGCTGCCTTGTCCCTTGTGGTGTGCACCTGTGACATGTTGGCACGGAGCAGGGACGGCTGGAGTGTGCCGGCGTGGACTGAGCCTCATCGTCTTTTGCTTTGCAGAAGTCTCCCAGTGATTATTGCTGGGCTTTCTTAAAGCGTAAGGGACATTCTGCAGCAGTTGATTTTCTCCTTTCAATATGATGAATTAACATGGGGAACTTGTGGCCCCGTAGAGTGGCAAAGCCATGAAGCTATAATTTAAAAAATTCTTCACCTCAGGATACCAAATGTCCAGCTGGCCAGAGACCGATCTAACAAGGGAAAAGGTCATTTATGGGCTCCCTGCTACCTCTACTTACATATCCACTGAGCCAGCCAATTAACTAACTCCAGCAATAATTCCCATCAAATTTCAGTACAATTTTTAAACCCAAAATAATAGAGGAATCTGCAAGGCTTGACTGTTTACAGCAAAAATTGATGTACAAAGAAAGACTTGCAAGGTTTTAGGCTCATTATATTCATTCCAGTATATTGTACTGTTGGGTTTTTTTCTTCTTCTTTCCCCTGGTAGGGTTACAGCTCTTTAAGTGGCTGAACAGCATCTGCACCAAGAGGACCACATGATGTGAAGCAGAAGCAAGGAGACATGATAATTGGCATATTGTAAGGTACATCGAGCAATGCGCTCGCAGTGACGTATATGCCGACAGGATTCATTTGACACTGGCAACTGAAAACTTATTTTGTCATTAAGCTATCATAATTACACCATACCTAGAGCCAACAGATGCCCTAGCTGAGATCCCTATATATGCTGCCTGTATTAGCCTCTCACTGCAAAGAATGTTAACATCCATTTATTTTTGATGGGATCAGTACAGGAGCACAGACTGGGACACTGCTGTTTCGTAAGTGCCCCATGTCTGCCTGTGGGTAGCCAAGGTGACCAAGGTCCTGGAAAACAGCAGAGGCACATCTGCAGCCTGGTAAAGGAGGTTCTACTACCCAAAGCCTAAAAATGCAAGAACACTTTAATGGACTAAATCCTTTCATAATGCAACCTCTCTGAGTATTGCTTCTGATTCATGTGTTTTCAGTAAAGTTTCCTCATAGAAGAGAGACAGAACCTACACACAAGGAGAGGCTCTCTAGGAGATAGACAAACCATGAAGATTTTTTGCACGTGATAGATTTTTCAGAAAAATCAGTCTTTTGTCCCTGCCCCCCTGTTTATTTGGCTGATTAGATATGCCTAAGAATGGAAAAGCCAGAAAGATACTGGGACAGAAGAGCTGCAGCACTGTTAAGGATGTGGTACTGCAATATTTATTGCTGCTGAGATAGAAAAAACCAATGGAGTATCAAAAATCAACAAACCATCTAAAAGTTTGCTGGGTTTAGTACAGCAGCTTTGGGTTACCTTAAGGTGACAATGTATAAATAGAATCAAAATCATTTAATAAGTTCACAAAAAAAATCCATTTCATTCTTATTTTATGATCTTCCCTGCCAATGACAAAATATGCTATTAGTGGCCTCAGTACGATTGTGAAAATATCCCTCACTTACAATTGAACGTGCTGGCTATTGGGGTTTTTTTCTTCATTGTTAAGTGTTGTTGAGCTAAAAATGACAAAGCCCTGGATTTCGTTGTTCTTGCAATCTATTTTTTTCCCATGACTTCCTGTTTTCATGAAATTTTAATCAGGCATTTAAAATAAATAGCTATGCCGCGTCTCTATGCCTCTCTGAATGCTTGGGATGGATGTTTTGGGTAAAGTGATAGTCCAGAGACCTTGAGAGCATTTAATCCCATTCTAACTTGGCAAGACAACAGAAAATTAAACCACTGCTCTCTTCACTTCAAGCAACTCTGGAGAGATTTTGGGGGACGGATGGAGGCAAGTGCATTGCATGGGACAGCACAATGAAATAACAGGTCTGTTTCTGTTCCCTCCTCTACAAATACTGAGAGCAAATCAGACCAATTTAGAAAGGTTGGCTCACTAAAAGAGAACAAACGATCATATATTAAAAAAAAAAAAAGCCTGAAGGGAGAGGGGCGATGCTGCCTTCATGCCTTTTAGAGGTGTGGGTGTGATGCACAGCCCCTTCCTGAGCATCCCACGCCCTGCTCTGCTCCTCACCCTCGCTGACCCACGGCATCTGCACAGCATCCCTTGGACTCACACGGGGATGCACGTATGGCACCAGCTACATGGCACCATTTGGGGTAGAATACACCAGTGTGGGAAAAGCCAAGAACCAGCTTAGAGTGGAAAAGCTGAGCAGCAGAGAGGAGGACAGGTTCAAATCCTCAGCCGGTGGGAATCACACTGCCCCTTAAGAGTTTGTAGCTGACAGAATAGAAACTCCAGATTTCAGGAAATCAGAGGAAAGCTGCTTGAGTTTCAGGGTCAATGGTTCAGTTGTTAATGAAGGTGACATGATTTGATATGAGAGTCAATGACCCCAGATCACAGCTAAGCCTGATCCCTGAGCCTTACTCTAATTTAAACTTCTGTGGGATTTTTATTATCATGCATATTAAGAGGTAAGTGCTCCATGGCACAGACAATAAAACAGTAACATACAAATCAGCCAACAAATTGTTAACAAGTTAAATTTCTTGTTGGGGACTAGTCCTCTTCTGGTCACAGTTTCCTGCTTAACTGTTTAAATTGGAGGGGTTTAAACAGTCACATCTCCAGTCGCCTGTGTGTTTTGGAAATGTTTCACTTCCACTGGCATGGGGGTCAAGGTTTTTTGCTTGAACCAGGAGGAAGACAGAAATGTTTACTTTGTAGTTGTGTACGCCGCTCATTTCTAACAAGAGCTCACCATCAGCTGCCACCTCCAAAAAAAAAGTGAGAGCAGCTAAATCACGAAGCAAACTTACAACAGCAGCTTATAAAAATGAGGGAGATGTAGCCGCTTTAGAGATGTGAATGAAAGTAAGAGGATTAGGGAGCCCTCTTGAGAGGAGACATACTTGGCAGGGCTCATGAGATAGCACAACTAATATCTCCAGTCAAGAACAATATGAAATAACCATGAACTCTTCCAGGAGGCCATGTTTAAGATGTCCTTCCCAATTTTGGGGGTCCCTTTTCCCTGAATTCTGCTTGACTCTTTTTTCACCCCAGCTACTGCCCTCTCAGCCCCAGCAGCACTTTTTTTCTCCTCTTGCCATGCAAACCTTTTGAACCCTACTCGTAGGTGCAGGAAGCATCGTTTACACAGTGGGAAACATATTGCTTCTGCACACCACTGTGAACCCTTGCAGAAAGCTCTGTGATAGCCAGCTCGCCAGCCTCTCCTTGGCATAGCCCCCAACTTTCATATATCAAATGAGCAAAAATATTCCAAGCAAAGCAAAACACAGCAAATCTTGGCTCCTTGTCCTTTAACATACATATTCAACGTGCAGGAAGCTAGGAAGAGCTATTCATGGGGTTGGCTTGTTTTTGTTGGTTTAGGTTTGGGGGAGGGGGAGCACTTTCAATGCACACTACATCCTCCACAAATTTTAATAAGTGCTTTAAGCCACAGTGATCCCTTTCCCTTTATTTTTCCTTTTTTTTTTTTTTACAGTCTTTAATTTCTGCAAGGACATTTCACTTTAAAAGGAAGAAAGGGCTGCACCATAAGGGCGATGCAGTGCAAAGCTTTTTCTAGTCATTTCCAACAATATATTTTGGACCTGTTCCCAGTAAACAGGCTAGATTAGCTGCCTTTGGTTCACATTTTACATTGTTCGCGAGATAGGGAAGCTCTGAAAAGCAGACTCTGTCCATACTGTTTGGTTGCAATAAAGCTAATTCTATTCAGACCTATAGCAGTATGATAGCACTTGTGTAGGATTTCCCTTCGCTTGCATATTTATAGGGTCTTGTAGAGCTCCGCTGTAGCTCAGTGCCAGCATGAAGAAATCAAGCTGTCAGTAGTTTCTATTTTTGTCCCTACCTATAGTTTCAGTAATGACAAGTGAGTGAGGCAACATATGCATTTCCCATCTACAGGAAAAAATTACTGTCTTCCTTCAGTGTCTTACATCTGTGCTACAACCTATTTTCCTAGGGCTTCACATTATGTTAGCTGATAGTTAACATGTATAAGCGCTGGTCAGGTGCAGTTGATTCCAGACACTGCATTAGTTGAACCACAAGAGGAAAAGTTCCAGCGATTCAAAATTCCTGGTGCTTTTTCCTTTCTGCCCTTAAAAAGAGGGGGGAAAAAACCCAACGAAACCCTTCCTGGGAAATAGCTGTTACTGTATGGCATCCCAGCTCCTATCATACTTTGATCAGCACACACGTTCAAGCAAATGAGTATTCTCCTCCTAAGATTAAGAGAGCTGCTGATTATATTTAATGTCCTCTTCTTGACCCCAGATGGTTAACTCGTTGCTGCAGCTTCTGGGGGAGTTGTTTCAATGGGAGCAGATAATACCAAAGCCAAGAGTGGTCAGTAACACAATGCCACACCATTTTATCAAAGCAAATGGAAGGGATCTGGGAACCAGGCTCTAATATTAACAGAGGGACAATGTCTCCCAAAAGCTGCTTAATTATTAAGGTGATGCCTGCACCATTTGCCACCTTCCTTCTTCATTCAGTAAAAAACAATTCTGTATTTACTAATGCTTCAACAACACCAGGGCATGGTCACCCCATGAATGCCACAGTATATGGGCCAAAAATTTGGGAAATGCTGCTCATGAGCCCCAGTAGCTGGAAGACTGACTCTGAAAGCAGTGGCAGGGACAGCAGGCACCCACCCTCCCTCCCAACTGCTTTGGCTTGACAGCATCAAGGCATTTACAGCCTCCGACATGACGGCATCAGATCTTCAATGACAGCTAATAAAACGGAACTACACCCCACTGCTTTGAAAAGCTGCAACTCAAAACTCCTTCAGAGATTATACTTATTTAAATAAGAGAAAGACACTGAGCTTTAACAAAAGCTTATAAGGAAAATATCTTGACAAGTTTGATAATGAGGAACACACTCCTTCATACTCTTTCCTCTCCTTCCCAGCTCCAGCCTCCTCTTGCCTTCCCCACTGCCTAGAAAAGCAGATATTTATCCCTCACTTGCTTCTACTTAAAGACATAGTGCTTGAAGGAGGCTGTGCACACCTCAAAGTTCAGCCTTTATCTATGCTGCTTCTCCACCTAACCTGACATTTTTTTGGACCCTGCTGGGGCTCCAATACACCAAAAGGAACAGGCAGAATTAAGAGGAGGGGAGGAAGACAGCAAACAAAGCAAGAATTGTTGGGCTGAGTTGTAAATACAAAGCAGAAAAAATGTGTTAAAAAATACAAGGCAACGCTATAAATCCCCCTCTCCTGTGTGAGCAAGCTACTGTGTTACAGAGCTGGAGGGGCTGAGAGACTTCCCGTTACTTTATAGTCCATGACGATCACCCTCTTACAGTGCCACAACATAACAAGCAAATGTCCTGACTCCCATGAAGCTGCTCGTAAAAAGATGCACTACAGACACTCTTACAGTCCTCAGAATAAGAGACAAAAATAAATTATTTTTTTCCATAAACTCACTACTTATTTCACTAATTTTGCTTGAACTGTGTGTTGGAAGATGGGGAGGAGGAGTGAGACTGAAACCAGGGAGCCTTCCTGCTCGTTAATACACAGGCAAGATGATATGCACATATACAGCTCCGAAAGCTACCACAGGGAGGGAAGTAACACAAAGGAGCCATTTATTGCCTGAAAACTGTCTCTGAACAAACCCATTGTGTTAAAGTAATACAAATTCACAACACCTTCCTGCCTCTTTTTCCATCTGGATCTGGGCTGGTTTGGGTAAAGGACCACTCTGCCCAGCACAATCCCTGCACTCTCAGACCCTGCTGGAGCCGTGACTGCTCAGCACCCTCGAGAGGTCCCTTCTTAGGGCCAAACGCCATGCTGATAACACAAAGGTGAGAGAGGGAGGGAGAGAGAATAATTTGGCCAGGAGACTTAAAAAATCCATCAACTCCTTTCTGGCCAGGCTGTGGGTTTATCTAGAGAGGCAATTTAAATCTGAGAACCAGAAGGAGGTATCTTTTGATGTAAGATTTTGTTCTTTTGCTGAATACAAAGTTATTCCAGGCAATGCAGTTGGCCTGAAATAGTTATCAGTTACAAAACCAGGACTGCTCCTATCTCCTCCCTTTGTGTAATGCATAGAAGATCCTCCCACTGAGCTCCAAAGTAGGGGGAAAAACTATTAATTAAAAATAATTCTCCACGTTAAGGCTTGCTGCCTAAAGCTCAGTTAATATTAAGGAAATTCCAGCTGTTCACTCCCTGCTGCTGGAGCCTTTTCTATTTTGTTTTGCTAAGCTTTTTGAGAAGGGAATATGGATACCACCTCAACACCTCCAGCCCCTTCCCTGTCCTCCCCAAAATTCAGGCTCTCCTCTTCTCCTCTTTGGGGAGGACCCAACCCATCAGACTGGATCACCCCAGATTAGAGAGCAGGTTTATTTGCCTTCTACCTTCTTTTCAACCTGAGGTGAGGACAGGGGATGTCCCCCGACCTTCATTCCACCCAAGTGATTAGCACCAGTCACAAGAAAAGAGTTTTCCTGACTCTCAGCAGGGCTGTTCCCCCAACCCCTCTCCAGCCCCATGCTCCCACTGAGCATCACAGCTCCACTTCTCGAAATACCTGCCCTAAATCCTCAAGCCTCACATACACTGTTCTCAGCCAAGTTCAGACACTGCCTCTTCCCAAGGAACTGCTCACATCGTGCAAACTCACATCTACTTCTCTGGTGCTGATGGAGACCTACAGACCCCTCTGCCCCAAGCCCTGGGCATAGGACCTGGATGATAACAGCTGTGAGACGGAATTCACTGAATTTCTGAATTCACATGTCATGCCAGAATCTTTTAGACAGACCCCCAAAAGCTTGGTTTTATCAAATTCTAACTTTTACCATTTCAAACCCCATCATGCTGAAACTTGATGTACAAGCTGTCAGAACAAAAGTTTCATCTCTGCAGTGCACGTATTTTCAAGCTGTTACTTCCATTTTTCAAACAGCAATGAAAAAAAACCCAGAAATACCTTCAGAATTTTTCATTATTCCCAATTTCTTTTTGAAGTTCTTTAGGTATCAAAAAGGTTTAGTTAAAATAATTTCTATGTTTTCAGGCAATAAGTTTTTAGCACACATTTTTAAGTGTACTTTTCTAAATGTTCTTTTCTACTGAGATAAAGGTTAGGAGAAGGTAGTGACAAAGACAGTATATGATAAAGAAAAGTATTTCACACACTACTGTGAATTTACATATAGCTGTAAGATGTGTTATGCCAAAAAGGATTCCACTAGGACAGGACAAATAACCTCTTCATTCTTGAGCATTAGTCTTACTCAGATGTGAATTTAGATCCTGATTCATTGAAGTGTTAAGTCCACACTTGGACAGTTACAGCCGAGTCTCACTGAAATCATGGGGGCTGGAGATTAACTTTTTCTTTACATGGGGATTTTGGTCCACAAAAGCAGCAGAGCTAGCACTGGAAAAAGCAAATCACCCATCATATCCATGCTTTCTTTCAAAACCATCACTGCACCACAGTGCTTACACAGATCCAGCAAGCACAGATGAATGTATTCCCATGGGAATTTCTGAAGGATTGAGAGCACTGATAACCTGGAGTTCACCATGAACCTGTTCACTGATGAAGCAGGATTCACACTGAATAGGCACCTCTGAGCTAAGCTAAGAAGGACAGTGGTGCTTTGAACTATGTCAGAGCCAAAGTGTGGTAACTTATTTCTGCTGGTTTTCAGCAGGAGTGATGTAGCCCATGATGCTGACCCCTTATGCTACCCATTGGCCCTTTCACAGACACAATTACTCCCTCCATTATTACTATGTAAATCCATTACAAATACTGCTTAGAGTCATGAATAGCACTTGAAAACACCTTCCAGACAGTCATGTAAACTTTACTCTTGATTTTCTAAGTTTTCATCCTTCCCTTAAAACTGACTGTTTACCCAGCCTGAATTCACACACATTCAGACTGAGTGTCTCCATGGATAACCCAGGTTGTTTCATGGGCCACATTGATTCATCAGCAAAACGTTAAAGTGAGCTCCTTAGAACCAAAAACCACAGGATGTTTTACTTGAGCTGCACAAGCAAGACCTTTCCCAAATCCTAGCTGAAGGATGTGGTGCCCTTTGTGAGCAGAGCAGCTTCTTACTCACTTGTCTTCCATGAGAAGACATCCCTAACACCTGCAAGAGAAATTACTGAACACAATACCACTGCCTACACCATTTTATTTATACTGCAATAAATACAAATCAAACACCACTTTTGATGCAGAAGCTACCAACTGAGAATCTCACTTCCACATGAGGCTGCTTTCCATTTCCTGCAGTGATATTAATTTCTAATTTTTCCTCCTGTCTCTGCAATTACTTTTTAAGCTCCTCTATGTCACATCATCAATCCCACTCATAAGACTGCAAGTCACCTCGATGCCATCTGTTGAAAAACAGTGTGATGGGAAGTCTGAATAATCCACTGAGTCAGGGTTATAGATGCTACATTTTGACACACTCAGAGGCTTAAAGCTGGGGGGAACAGATTAATAATTACAATACCTGAAACTAAATCAATTGTTCTTTGTAGGCCTGACCACAAGCTAAAGCTTGTTCTATAAATACCTTGGTTTACTCTGGACTAATTCAAACAAACTAGGTATGCAAATATTCAACACTCCAGCAGCAAGATGCTTTCTCTATTAGTTCTTGCTTTAGCCTGTCAATCTGAAACCTTGATGGCTTTTCTCACACTTCTTTGGATGAAAGGATATAAACAGCTATGAAAACCAGTTCTTTAATATTCAATTCAAACATACACTTATTGCAAAAAGAACAACATGAACTGAGAAAAAAAAAGAGAGAATGGAGAGCACCATAATGTTAACAGCAAATGCAAAGCAATTTTCATTCCTGGATCCTGGAGGATGCATGTACAGAGCAATTTTTCTGCTATACAGCAAAAAAGGGATGAGGGGGAGGAGCACATATTTCCAGTAGAAGTTGGGGACAGCTTCTGAAGGACTAGTTTTTAACTTAAATACTACAGTTTTGCAAGCTGTTTAAAACCACTGCTAATAATTTATATTTGGCATGATGGGGAATGGATACATACTATTGCAAAGGACAAAAAAGTCCTAAAACTCACTTGCTTGGATTCTTT
Organism: Hemiprocne comata; assembly: GCA_020745705.1. Lineage (NCBI taxonomy): Eukaryota > Metazoa > Chordata > Aves > Apodiformes > Apodidae > Hemiprocne > Hemiprocne comata. The sequence goes on from CM036598.1 coordinate 15,796,798, forward strand.
GACCTCGAGAAGTTTAGTCTGAAAACATTTGTTACATGATGAAAAGCTTTGTGAGAATGCTAATAACTTTCTTAAAGGGCTAATGATGCCTAACTGATTGGCACTAAAAACTAGGTTTCATTTGGTATAGTGACAGAGAAACTCTGCCACCAGGAGTATACGTTCATGCCCACATTATTATAGGACAATTTAGGTCATCTTATTTTAAATTTCATGGCTCTGTAACACAGATGTAAATCAAAGTCAGTGAGGCAAATGATGATTTTTCCATAGTGAGATTTTTATAGTCTTGATCTTGAAAATATGCTTTGGGCTCAAGCTGTCTATCAAAATCCTTTGAATTAGCCAAAGGAGTTTGTGTTGCTGCTAGTGTACAATTAGAATCAGAAAACAGAAGCAGAAAGATTTCAGAACAAGGCACATCATCATTTTTAAAATCTGGGCTATACTAACAATTACCATTTTTAAAAGAGCTGGAATTGTGAGGTGTTCAGGTCCAGTAACATGCAAATATTGAAATGGAGAGATTTCAAACTGAAATCCTATGTATACCTAGGAGACTTCAGCAAACAGTGTGCTGTTAGTGTGGCTCACAACACTGCAAGGAGACGTGTTTACTTGTGTACTTAGAGAGGCACATGTGTGTACACCTGCACATACGACCTGTTATTGAAGGATTTCAATAATTTAATTGCATGATTGTAGCCTGAAGACTCAGTCACGTACAAGCAACTCCTTACTTTAATAAACACACTGTGCATTTGACATATTGGTTGTTTGCTTCTTTAGACCTGATTTATCTGCCACTTCCAGTTCTGAATTTGATTTATTGCTCAATTCCTTTCCAAGATTTGATGTATTGGTCATTTTCTTTTCAAAATTTGATTAAAGCACATTGCATACGTCCTTTCAGATCTATTTCTAAATATTACACATATCTGGTATGTATGTTTAAAATCTGAATTCTAGAACTTTCTTGCTTCATAATTCCTCTCTTCATATCTTGGGCTAGTCTTTGTTATACACTAGTATAATCTGAATTAGATGAAACAAGCAATTACAGTGGACATAAAACACATTAAGTGTAGCTTTACAATAAATTGCTCCCTCTGAAGCTTTAAAGAGAGTCTGGAGATTTAATAAAAAGCATTAACACAAAATAGGTAAAATTTGAGTTCTAGCTTAAACATTTTTATGCTCTGGAATTATATGCTGCAAAAGCAAACAAAAGGGAATTTGTGTTGTGCAGCTCCAATTGTCCTGGGGATACCAGAGAGGGAATCTCAGTGTAAGGTAGAGTACTTGGCTTGCCAGGCTAAGAGGCACCATGGCCAATCTTTGGGGAAACAAGGCATGCACAGAGTCCCAGGAAGGACTCTGTGGTCCCAGCTCTGCACCCACCAAGGTGCAAGATCATCCTTTGAACAGGACAAGAACCTGCCAGAGTTAGACTCCACAGTGAAAGCACTGAGAGGAGGAAGGAGAGCCTTGCCTTCCTGGCCAAGCTCCAGCAGAGGTAATTAGATTCTGCCTAGCTAAATTCTCTCTGCACCCTCAACAAGATACCGGTTTGTTATCTACTTCCTAATCTGCCCCAAACTGCGGGCAGTGTTGTTTTATACAGACAGACAGCTGCTTGGTTCCACTGGTGCATGAAAGGAGCTGTATCCATCCATCTCTTAACTGCCTTGCAGGGGTGTTTTGAGGGCTAATTAATAAATATTTGGAAAGATGAAAAGGCACCCAGGAAGTGCACGGCATTATTATTTCACACTCACCTCTGAGCAGATCTCTAGATAAACTGGATGACCTGGGAATTCAAACAGTTACATGAACGTATTTCAGCATTAACTCCCCAAATGGTTCATCAAACAGAAAGGTTCCATCTTATCCAAGGCTGAGCACCTCCCAGGAGAAGCTGAGCATCAAAGCTCCCACTGAACAGAAGAGAAATGGAGTGCTTCTCATCTTTGCAGGTTTGCTCTATTTACACGACTAGCCCTAAAAGTAAACAGTGTACAGAGACACAGATGAGTATGAGATGGAGATGCCAGGGTCAAAGCTGAGGACGTTATGTCCCTGCCTCTGGCCCTGTAAAATTAATACTAATAATAAAATGGCAATAAGGGGTAAAAAAGTGGCAGCTGTTGCTACAACACTTTGCTGTTCAAATGTCAGCAGACATGTTCTGATAAGGCCATGGGGACCACAAGGATGTAGAACTATTGCCAAGGCCTAGAGATCACTGCTCTGTTTGGAGGAAGATCTCAGTGCTTCTGACCATACACTTTAGGTAGAACTCCTTCCTGACAAGAAACCTCTCAGAGGCCATTTCACTGTGGAAACGACTGGGGGGTGCTGGCCTCAGGCAGAACAGAGCTCTGTTAAGGTCAGTCTGTGCTGCACTTGGCAGCTCATCTTTACTTATCATCAATACAATGAAGGAAGTTGGTCCTGGATGGCCTGATGCCCTTGGTTTCTACCTGCCATCTAAAACAAACCGGGACACTTGAAAATAAAATAAAGGCTTTCCATTTTAAATGAGCTTCCTTAAGATCTGGCCTCTGCTGCCAGGGCCCTGGTGCAAGAAGCTGCCAGAATGTCCCCAGTGGACAATATCACTGTTCCTGTGGTGGTTGGTGACTCTTCCTGCAGCAGGCTCCTTCGCTGGGCTGACTGCAGATCCCTGGGAGTCAGCACTGCCCAGGAAACACTTTTCCTACAAAGATGCATCTGTCTATTGCCTTTGGATATGTGTCTCCTGGATATCATGAGCCCAAGCATGATGATGATGACAGTTGCAAGCAAAGGATCTAAAGCCCTCTAAAACTATAGAAAAGGGATTTAGGAGGAACCTCTACATCCAAAAACTGATCTCTTTTCCACGTGACAGCTAATGAGCAACATACCCCAGAAAGCTGCATCTTGGCTAAGTGACTCACCTGCCTCCTCCATTGACTGAGTGCAGCACCACTTTATGTGGACAGTAGGAAAGCAGAAAAAGCCATTTAAAATTATACATTCCCATAATCAGTTATTGAGCTTCAAATAGGCAACAATTACCAAAAAAGGGGGATGAACTAAATGCTACTACTTCTTTTCTAATCCAAAATCTCATAGGGTTTTTGTGCTGTTGTGTTTTTTTAAATATGGTGATATTATTACAATATTACTCATCCTTTGGACAAAACAGATTTCAGAATTGCACAATGAATCTATGTACATCTATATTAAAATCTACTGTAGCATTACAGAAGCATGCAAAGAATTTCTCAGCCCTTTTCTAGAAAAACTAGCAAAGGAGAAATTACCTGCTCACCACAGCCAGGTACCTTGTATTTGGTGAGACCTAGTTACTCATTTCCCATAAAGTAGAGCAGCCCATTTCCTGGCCTCATAAAGAACTGAGTGAGGGGAAACGACTCCCACAAAAGGTCTTGAACCTGAAGACTCAGAAGACAACATCATAGGATAAAAGGCACACCTACACCTCAAAAGACAGTGTCCATAAGCTTATGTGCGAGAGCATGCAGATTTCAAAGGGTGGGATAGTTTGAGCAGCAGATGCCTCTGGACTTTCACTGACTACTTTTTCTCTCTAAAGTGATCTGAGCTCTCTAATTTTCATGTGCATGCAGTAATGACTTCCTGTCTTCCTTCCACTCCAAAAGTCAATGCTACGGTGTCCAAGACAAACTGCCCTCTTAAGAGAAATTAGGAAAAGACTTCTACCCCAAGTGAATAATATCCAGCCCCTCTTACTTTCCCAGCAGAGCTCTCTCCCCTCTCCTTTCCACTGTGCCAGCATTTCCCACACAGCTCAAACCCACATGTGAATACTTCACACAGCAGGGAGCCAATTCTCATACCACCTAACACCAAGCCCTCAAGAACACTTAAACACGTTGCCATTTGCATTCTGCTCTTGTTGAAATGTAAAATGGCTCTAATACCTTGCTTTTTATCTGCTGGCTTCTCTGAGGCACGTTTCAAGACAAACAGGTCGAGCGTGGGTACAATGTGGAAGTGGTTTCAAGGAGGTTTTATACAACATAGTTCCCACCACAAGCTGGAGAGCTTCTGAGTAACCTCTGCTTCAGAGGTGTTTGCTGGTGATGTGGATGGCTCGGACAAAAGATGTGGATCTCACTTGGGCTGACTGGGCTTCTGAGAAGTGGCTCCCCACTTACACTACTCTGCAACAGCTTACTGTGCTTCCAGCAATGAGATATGGCATCAGAGCCATCAACTGGCACCACTCACATATCAGTGGAGCTCTGAACATGCTGTCACAGGAAAATAGAAAATTACCCTTTCCAAAACTGGACAAGGCTTACAGTGTTAATTGGACAAAAAAAAAACACAGACACCACCCCCAGCACAAAAAAACCAACCAACATTACAGCTATTGGCTCTCTCTGTTCACCTACTGCTGTACACAGGGCATTTACATCTAGAGGAAAACAAGGAACAGATGCTGGGGGATTGAAAAACTTGAGCCTTCCATTGTTTTATTGACTTGTCACCACAGAGAAATTTCCTTTAATTTACTTTAAAAGTAAATGACTTGATCTTCATAAAACTGGTGGCAAGTCACAGCTCTTAATGAGGATGTTAAATAAGGATTCTGTTTAACAACCAGAGGCACCAATTCCAAACGCAATGCCTATTTGAACAGACACATCTATCTTCTCTTTTGAAGCATGCTGGTTTATTTTCAAGGTGTTCAACATACCCAGAAAAAAAAAAAAAAAAAAAGAAGCTTTTAAGCCATTGAAAGCCAGTGCAAAAACTTTAGGGTTTCTTTTTCCCCTTCATGCTACTTGATTGTATCAGATCATACCAGGTAACTTCCTTTTTGTTTTGTTTTGTTTTTTTTTGAAATAAGTCATTGGTATCTACATAGAGGCCTTTTGAACCCTAGCAGCTTCAAGAGAGCCTACAATGTAATTCAAGGAAATGCCAAAGGAAAAAAATTGCCAGGAGTCCAGGAACTTCAAATCAGGCAAAGACGCTCATCTTTTTTGAAAATAAGCTACCAGCTAATGCTAGTCCTGGCCACAAGCCTTGATGTTTTTGAGAGGCTGAATACATTTCCCCGGACCCAAACTCCAGCATTGCCAATCCATGTCAAGCAACACTTAGATAACTGCAAATGGATGTGGTGTAACCTGAGTACTGGAAAGTGAAAGGTCTTCCAACCACCTCACAACCACCACAGGGGATCACTTCTTCTCATGGCTGTCAAGAATACACTCATGGAAACAAGTCTGTGAGGTAGGTCTTCAGAGATGGGAAATTAAGATATGTCCTTCACAAAGAAATAGTACAGGGTTTTCGGAGGCTACAGAAGAGACTGTCACCGTTATTATCTTCACCTGTCCTCACTACAAAAGAAAAATTTCTCCGAAGCTCCTAATCCAAAATTGTTGTTCCCAGAGTCTGGCTGCAACAGGCTTTAGTTGAAGTCTGGAGTGACTCAATATCTGCTTCCAGTCTCTCTTTACACTACAAAATTCATACAACTCTGCAAGAAATTTCACCTGCACCTTTCTGGAAGCAATTTGCAGCTTGCAACTTACAGCTGTTACTCAGCTCCAGAATCAGATGAGTTTTCTAGCCACTGAATTGGCCACACAACCTGCCTCCATTCCAAAGTTTGTACAGAAGACAAAGCAATGATGGACCAAGAGGTACAAAGACGCCCGAGTGCTCCCTGCTGCTGCCAAAGAAGAAAAGGATGAGAGCCACAGTCATGGGCAGGAATCTGGGAACAGAGGAAGAGATAAGAATAGCCTGAAGGAGATAACCCAGGACATGGGAGCTCTTCTGGCACCAACACACCCTGCTACTGCCCTGCTGGTACCTTCTCCCTGATGGGAAGGGCATGGCCCAAAGGGACAGCATGACCAAGGGACATTTATGCATTCAGGTACAAGGTCTCTTCTCAATGTGAAACCCTTCAAAGTTTGGGTGTTTTCCCAAGAGTAACCCTTGCCACAGCATTCAGGCAGAACGCAAATGGATCACAGCTAGGATAGGTGCAATGCCCTTTCATCCATGTTCACAGAGAGAAGGAAAGAACAAGAAACCACAGATCTTTACATCCAGAAGGACAGAGCTGAGAGGAGCCTAGGTAGCAAGTAACACCCACATGGCCAAGAGAACCTTCCCTAAGCCAACACTTGCTCAGGCTCTGGTTCTGCACAGTAACACCACTTACACTGGAGTACCAATTTCCCAGCGATTCAGAGAAAATGGCTCTAATTAGTCACAAGCACTTCTTCCTGCAGCTCCCTGGAAATCTCCCATTCTGGCATGGACAAGCCCTCAGAAAACTCCAGTAGCCTGAGAAAAGCTGAGCCCGAGGTGTTAACATCTTTGAATGTAATGCAGCTAATTTAATTGGGTTGTCCATCCTTGATATTTGAAAAGTCCCTCTTAAATGTTACAGCTTTTTTTCAAACAACTGAGTTATTGTTTCTCCTGAACTCCATTTCCATTTTAATGCTGATGTTCAGTTTCTTTTGCAAATGGAGTGAAGGTAAAACTCTCCCAATAATATACCACCCTTTTGAACAACTTATTTCCTTTTGGTGCAGTTTCAAACAGATAGAGCTATAATGACCAAAATCAATTTTATCCCAGAAATGCAGAAACCTGGAAGTTAAGCTTAACTTATAAAACTATTTTAAGAGAGACAAAATCATGCCAGCCTTATCACCGTGACAAGTCACAGTTGTTTAGATTTATTATGCAATGGTAATCAGGCTATACAATAAATTCACTATAGTAGTGCATTAATCACTTTGCAATGAAAAATGAACTACTGAAAGGAAGACAATACATTTTTCTCTCTCTTCTTTCCAGTGGTAAAAACTGGTCCCTAACTCCATTCTTTAGGGAAGGAAGCATATATTTTCTCTTCTGCTGCTACATCTGATTTGAGCCAGTGGCTCAGCAAGGTCACTCTCATTTTACTTCCTATATAACTGAGCTCCACAAATATTTCTCAGAGATCTTCCTTTAGAGCTAGAAAAATATTTAGGCTAGAACATCTACTTGACTTGTTAGCTGCTTCCCCTGATTCTGCATACACTTTCCTCATAGTAAGTTTGTACTTTGGATGAGACAACTTTTAAAGTTGATTGAGGTGGATCACTGAGGGAATACAGATGTCCAAAAAGGTTTTGTAAGAAATGGGATGCTACACAATGCAAAGCAGAGGTGGCACCTTTGCTGAAGCAAGAAAGATAGTATATATTTGTATCACAAAGGTACCCTTTTATCTTCCCCACACAAAGGTATATAAGTGTGAATACCCCAACCACCACCATCCTTCAGGGATAAACTTCAGCCATTAAGAGGAAAATGTGTCACCATCTCATCTCCAAAACTCCTATCTGATCTACACCAGTGAGGTGGCAGTGTGTCCCACTGCATCCCTGTTAACACCTCTGAACACAGTGTTTGGTTAAGACTTAAATCAGGAAGGCAAAATCCTGCAAAACTTAAGACCACCTCTCCAAGAGGTGCTTTCTGGTATTCTGCCATGTTGATTAATTCCTCTGCAGGGCAATTTGTACTGGCACGTCCTAGAAGAAGAGTCCCTGGGGAATATCTTCTTGCAAGTAAATACTTTTGCTTTGCTCCAAGACATCTCCCCACCAACCTCCCAGGCAAGCCACTGTAAGACAATGAGAAAAGCAGAATTAGCAGGTTCTGCTTCCCTTATTTTTCCCAAGGAGCAAAGCAAATCATAATTGAAAGAGCACTCATCTATTTTCCAAATTTTAAAAAAGCAACTTAGAGCCAATAGCAAAGCCCGAGTCTGTGCCAATGGCTGAAAAATCCCCTCTGCTTCACCCTCACATGTCGCATTCTGGGAAAATTTCTGTTTGTCACAAAGGACAAGCTGGGTCTATACAAGCCTGCATTGAAGCTGAAAGGTTTAGAAATACTGTAGTCAACTGGCAACACCAGCAGATGGAAAGGCAGCGTGCTGATGGCTGTAGCTGCTCAGCAACTATTGAAGTAAATGAAACTCATGACAAAATCTGCATGTAGGACCTCGAAGGTACACCCCAACCACAGAGGCTGAATCCTAACTCCCATTCTTACTTCTATATATAAAATTACAAAATGTTAGACCATGTTTCCCAAAGCCTGTCAGTAAACTCTAGCTGTACAATATTCCTGTTACCTATTTGTGTGGAAGCTGCAGTTAACACTCACAGGTATAGAAATGCTCCCTACCCTCCATCTCAAAGAAAAATAATCAGAACAAGAATTAAATTATTCCCCTTTCAGATATTGTGAAGCCTCCAGGCAGCATCCTCATGGTCCTTTTCAACACAGGTAAATTGAATTCCAGCAAGTGTACTGTATGTGGACTCTTCAGTCCAGATTTTAAATAACAAAGTCATGACCATAACCTACAAAGAAAGACTGAAAAGTGGAGTTGTTTAGTCTAAAGACAAGGAGACCTCAGCAAGTCATAACAACAGCCTTCAAATATGTAAAGGGTCAGTGCAAAGAGGGAAGGAATGGGCCGTCCTCTGTGTCTGCAGTGACCAGGACATAAGGGACCCACGTGGTGGGTCAGACAAGGAGAAATGCTTTTGAGAAGGGACAGTGGTGAAGGTCTGCCAGGGAGGCTCCAGGGAGGTGTCATGCTCTCTGTAGGGGGCTTTAAAGACAGGTTATGCAAATACCTGTCAGGGATAATGCAACTCTGTCTGACCCTGCCTCCAGGCACAGGGATAGATTGCATCACTCCTGAGGTTGCTTGTAACCCTGCTTCGTTTATGGTTTTATACAGCAGAGCCCCCAAGGGTAACTTTCCCCACCGACCAAGCTTTTCCCTTATCTATTCAGTACTGGCACATCAGTTCTTCCCACCACTCAATGACTGGATTTGGGATGTGCTCACTTAAATTAAAAGGCTGGTGTCTGCAGGCAGCTGGGCTGCACCACAAGCTTACACCACTCATCTCTCACCTCATTCTTAGGGAAATAAGTAAATGGAGGCAAGGTGGTTGGTGTAAGAATTTGGGCTAAAGTTTGAGGGGAAGTCTGTACAGGGCACGCTGCTTGGCCCCCCTGCACCCAGCCAGGCTCTCCGTGGTGGGGATGGGGCAGGGTAGCAGTGTACCTACCCACCTACCCTGCATCCACGTTCTTTAACTGCTCACCCCTGAACTGTGCAGATGTGTTAGGAAGCGATGCTGGTTGCATCCCTGGGACTGTTTGGGAAGATGTAGGACTGTCCCACAGAAACCACAGGGAGGGATCCTGTTAGTAGCAAAAAAATCTGTTCCCCTGCCACCAGCACCCAGGAGGGACTGACCTCAGGCAGCTCTAAACACTGGCACTATAGAAGAAGCGTTGCAAAAGCCAGCTCCTAAATCCACTCAAGTCTGCAAAGCCCCCCAAAAGCAGGAATGCAGAAGACCAAGTCAGGACGTGCTACCAAGGAGAAGTCAGCCTCCAGATATAAGACAGTGACAATGCACCTCCAACGTGCAGAGAAAAAAGCAGAGGCTTTTTGGGGTTGATTCTTGCTTGCTTGGCTTGAATTCAATTTTAAAATGCATAAAGCTTCAGTAACTGCAAAAAAAATCCCTCTAAGATAAATGTAAAAGTGGAAAATTTAACCAATGCCTCCTCATCTTAATTTCTTGCAAACTTTTTCCTGCCGTGCATGCTATGGCAACCCCTAATCTAAACCTTTAGGGTGCATTCTGTCACCAAACTAGAATATTTATTTTGTGAATTAAATTAGCTCTTTTGATTGCAAACGGAGGAAACTAAAAGTATATCATAAATTGTAAGAAATGCTTAAATAGATAAGTCAATAAGTAATCCTTGCACTTAATCTGAAAACCATTAGATCCCATTTAGTTTACCTGTGATAATGCCTTATTTAAACTCAAGACTTTATATTAACTACAATCTGGACTGAAAGCTTCATTTGGAAATAATTGCAGAACTTGAGGGGTTTTTTTCCCTTTTCTTGAAAGATTTAATTAAAAACACAAGATGAAATAAATATTTTAGGCAACCAGCAACAAAATGGGAAAATACCATGTGTTTGGAGTTTTAGTGCCCTCTGAGTGCTGGAATTTATTTGCAGCAAGCAGAAAATAGACAGCAAGCATAAAAATTCAGCAGATTCCCGCTAGTAAAATTATTTATCAAGCTAACAAGGGAGGAACCCTTCTAGCAGCAACAAGCCAGCAAGGAAAAGACGTGCCTTTATATTTTACCTTTGGGTTAGCACACCAGTAAAAATGCCAACTGACAAGCACTTCACATAAACATTTCTTTCTAAATGAGCTGCCTTGTTAGAAAAAAAATCTAAGCAAAGGAATGCTACAGTCAACAGACAGAAACACCCAGACTGAATACTACTTCGCTCCATATTACAGAAGAATATAAATACATAAAAATAATGTTGATGCATAAATGACTTTTCTAAATTAACACTTGATTTTTCATTTAAAACAACTACTTGGGCTACAAATCTATCTTATCTTCAATTCTACCATGAAATAATACATCCCAGTCATCTATTATTTAGATCTTTCTTACCTCTGGAACTAAATGTATACATACAGCCAAAAAAAAAGTGTGTGTGTTTGTGTATGCATTCACTGTGCTGCTCTCAGCTGTGCTACTCAAGCCCCACTGCAATATTTATCGTATACTTATTTTACAACTGAAACCATGAAGTCTGTTTTACAGTTTAGTTTAACGATACCAAACTTTGATTATAAATTATAAGTGGCTTTATTGCTGCCTGAAGAGGCAAAAAAATTCGGAGACACTCGATTGCCTGATCCCAATTAAATTTTAAAGAAATAGTAAGGCGACACACATCCGCTGAACAGCTGAGCTCTGAGGAGAGCTGCAAATTACCACTGCCGGCTGTACAGCAGGGCTAAACCCTCCGAGCACTTCTTTACTAGAATGAGCATTTGACAATTGTCAGCAAGCTTTAAAATAAAACCAAACTAAACAAAAGAAAACAAAAAAAAAAAAGCCCAAAACCCAAGGATCTCTCTCAAGCATTATTATTTTCATTGCAGAAAAAAAATAGCTCGTGTGAGGGTAGGGAGCAAAATCAGACTCAGCATTTTATCTGATTCGGTAACTTACGAAGTAAGACCTGCCACATTTGTTGACAAAGAGGGGGAAAAAAGGAAAGTTTTACACTAAACTGTGTGGTCAGAGGGATGGACAGGTTGAAGCAGCATTTCTGACTGATCTCAGATTATTTTCTTACCACAATTATGAGCCAGACCATGTACTGCTCACTCAGGACTCTGAAGGCAGGCAAGAAAGATGGGGAAAGGTAGGGAAAAAACCCAAATAACTGAAAGAAAAAAAAGAAAAAAGTTTTTTTTTTGAGCTTTTGCTCCCCTCAAACCCTGGCATTTGTCTCATCTCTGCAGCAGCTCACAATGCAGGGAGAGAATGCAGCATCTCCCACTCCCTGCGCCAGCACCCCGGGCTGCTGCTCCAGCCGACCCCGTGCATTTCTGGGACTGGGGGAGAAAGTCTCCAGCTCCAAAATTCCCACCCAAGGGCCTGATCCTGCATTCTTCTCACACCCAAAGAGTCCTACAAAAACAATGGGAGTTTTGGGTGTTCGGGAAATGCCGAAGTGAGCTGGCATTTGTTAACTGCTGATGGATTACATTAATATGAATATTTGTCTGTAGGGGACAAACATTTTTGAGAAACGAGCACAACATTATGGGCAAAACATCAGCAATAACAACAAAAAAGGGTAGAGAGAAACATCATTGATGTAACCCATGAAATAAATAATATATGTCAACTTTTATGTTTCTTGCCTTTGATCTGGGTACAGCTGACATTAGGTCCAGGAACTGATACCTTTTTAGCTGAGAAGACACAAGATGTCAAGTTATATTTTTTAGTGCAAGGCCAACACACAAAAACAAAACTAAAGGAGTTGAAGAAGTGAGTATTAACAGAAAACAGAGGTTTATCACTTGTCATTTGGAAAGAAAATGATGGGAGTTTCCATGGAAGCCGAGTGGTTAATAGAATGCTGTCTTCACTTTACCATTCTCTCCTTATTAGAATATAATTTGGGTCCAAGTGATATGGAAATAGGTTGTTACTGAGCATGGCAAGGGAGTGCTGTGAGTAGAGCCAACGCAGAATTAGATCTACAATATGTACATACGTACGTGTTCCTCACTCCCTGCTCCCTGACTCTCATTTTAACTCTGTCATAAAGCTGTTTGAAAGTGGAAGCTGTTTGGAAGTGCACATAAAGCATCCATTAAGAGGCATTACCTTAGAACTCCACTGGATCCTGCCCAAGCGATAGAGGGGCAAGCTGGAGGCACCACCAAGGAGCACAGGGAAGCTGCTCTTGCCTTGGCTTTGGTGGGACTGAAAAATCTGGACCACTATTTTTTTGCTTGCTTTTCACTAGCACCTAAGCCCAGACTGTCTCCATCAGCTCCCCCATGCTCCCAATCATCTACCTCAAGTAATTGGGAGCAGAATCTGGCCCTAGCTACACTGGAATTGAAATTGGGTTGTTTCCATCCACACTTACAGTTGTTCCTGTCTAAAACCACAGCCAGAAAATCACAGGCACGAAGGAGGGAATGCCACATGTGACTTTCTCCTCCTTGAAACACGCACCCCTCCCCTGGAAGCTGGAAACAGCTCTTCCTCTGGGAGACTCCGGATATTCCTCTCCTTTATGGCCTGACCTCGTTAATCATTTACACGGCTTCACACCCTCTCTCCTTCATTTAGCTTGGGCCTTAATCTTGGTGACTTTGGCGGGCTGCTCTGCGGGCAGGAGGGCTGAGGAGTCCAGCTCTGGGATGTCAATAACCCAGCACAATGCCTCTGCACAACACGAAGCCAGCTATTTAATTACCTATCACTGCTAACAAAAGCTCTCTTTATTTTGATTAACTTTGAGGGAACAAGGTTCCCCACCATCAGAGTATGTTTAAATAATTACCCAATATAGACTAACATGCCTGGAAACAAAAAAGAGGGGGAGTAGGGAGAGGGGAGAAAAGAAAGGGAAGACACAAGCTCAGCCTTACTTCCTAATTTAAACTAGGAATGACCTCGGGGTCAATCTTTCAGAGTATCTCAGATCAATTCAATTCTCACCTCCGCTGCCTACCTGCTAGCAAATGAACTTACCGTGCCTTCCAATAGACAGAAATGACTAAAAGGAAATCGCATTTAGCTGCATCTGAATAACCATGGTTATTAGATGATGCGTGCAGAGGAAAAATTACCATTTCCCTTCTCCTCCTCCTTGTGATTGTCATTCTCACCTCACTGGTGATTAAGATGTAGGATGCTCTTGCAGATTGTTAATTAGGTGTTAATATCTGCAAGGGGCCACAGCAAGCTCCTACACCTGAGGTCATTCCTCAGAAGTCAGGCTGTCTCTGGTGACAGTACCTGTAATTCCCATAGCTAGTTTGATTCCCACTCAACAGCTGGAGCTAGTGTTTCTTTCATGTCTGGTTTCATTTCCTATCTGAAATTATATGAGTGCTAATATCTTTATTATCTTTCCCGTAGAAGTGCAATGCAGGAGCATGGCACAGCGTGTTGTTCATTGGCTTTCGTATTTATTTATTATTTTCCCATGGCATTTTCAAAACATTTCAAGCAAAAATCTTTATGGTTAGCAAATTTACAGCTGACAACTCCATTACGGATTGGGAGGGGTAGAAGGAAGGAGGGAAACAATAATAATTTGGGATAGCAGAAAAGAAAAGCTGCACAACTGCTGAATGATAATAGCTTGAACCTTGGGAAATAAATGGAATGGGAGGAAGGGGAGGAATTACAAGGACAGTGTGACCTCTAGATGTCTTGCAGGTGCACCAGAGTTATTCCATACATCTGTCTGTACTTATAGGTATTAAGGATACTTTGTGTTTGGGGGGGGTGGGAGGGGCAGAGGGCACATAACTGAGCCATTATTTTGCTTACATTTTGACCCATTCAAAATCAGGGTAAAGCTTCTCTATGTGTAATTCAGATCTTTGCACTCCTGGCCTGGTGCACTTGGGACACTGAATTCTCACCCCAGCAGAAAAGGTGCAGGGGACTTGGGCAGCACCAATATTTCTCATCCCAGTGTATGAACTAAGGTGAATGACAACTACTTCAATACATCAGCTTTCATTAAAGGGCTTCAAGGAACATTACAGCTATTTTTTAACTCCCACAAAAGCCTAGAAGGTAAGAATTAATTATCTAGGTTTATAACTGTGTAAACTGAGATATAAAGAGATCAACGGTAACAGACCTTTAGAAGAAACCTAAGATAACAAGTTTAAAGTATTTTGCTGAATCTAGAATCAAATAACTGGGTCAAAGTCTCACAAGTGAGTCAGACTGTAACTCCCAGTTTCTTCACTCTCTAAACATCGGGACTATATGTAGAAGCCTGAGAAGTAATTCTATATGTGAGATGTTAAATCAGTACTTTTCCCATCTCATCAATCATCTGTATTTTGGTACAGTGTGAATCATTTGGTAAGTGGCACATATTAGAAAACCCAGAAGAGAGGTTAAAAATATTTCCATTTTAATTTATTTATTTTTTTTTAGCACTTAACTTAAAAACCTCTGTTGGAACTAAACAACAAGAGCCATATCACTGAAAAAATATTTTAGAACTTATTCTGAACACAGGGAAAACTACTAAAATGACTTTGCTGGGAATTTGGGGGGAATAAAAGCTATCACATACAGAATGTACCTTCTCTTTGCTTATAAAGACTCAAGATGTTCTCATACTTCAAATTCATAGGAATGAGCTAGAAAGGAGTTTGAGACATAGTGAAGTTGTACTTTTTTAAAAAATACTAGAGAACATTTTTTTTGCCTATATAAAATGACCTGCAAATTGCACACACCCGGGGAGAAGAAAGGAAGGCAGGGAGGTTACTATCAATTTTATAATTTTTTTAAAATCAAGATTTAATATTGCACATCTGCTAGAAAAATACATAGAAGGTTCCCATTGACTGCAGTGGGAAACTTGCCAATAATATTTCATGGAAGTTATCTTGATATCAACTTTGGAAAATAAAGACATTTTACAGGGAGTGCTAATTCAACAACAGAAAGTTAAAAATAACTCGCCCAGATGCAAAGAAATTTGGGTTTTTTACAGGTCTCAGCTTTAATTTTCAATTTTATCAGATGTACGGTCTGAAAATAAAACTTAAGCTATACAGTCTAGTTTACAGTGAAGTCAGACAGTTTGACATCGCAGGCCATTACCATGAAAAGAAAAATGATGTCTTGAACAACAGTCTGACTTGATTGCACATCAAAAATACACACAAACAGTACGAGGATGCAAAAGGTCTTGCACAAAACACAAATCTCTTTTAAAAATGCATGTGCGAATGCAGGAATAGCAGTGAAAAGTAAGTAAATGTATACTTAAAGAGTGCCATGATTTCCCCTGTGTGAAAGGTCTTAGAGGTAAACTGGAAAACGAACAGAAAATATATTTCTGTTCTTTACTGCTCCTTGTTCTCCCCTTAGTTTTAGGGCTCATCCATATCGGAAAATTAGGTAGTAAACTATACTGCAGTAGTATCCATTCCCTGGGTGGACACTCCTATTCTAGAGTAAGAGTGGTTTTTCCTGATTAATTTACTTTATTTTTAAAGCAGCTTAAGCTATGTTGGAGGGGAGGGGGGGGTGGAATCCACCCTTAGTCCTGAATAAGAGCATCCATCCAGGGAATTCACAGCACAGCTACCATGGTAAGAGTTCAGCTCTCTTTTCATTAGCACAACCTCCCTTGTAGACATTTCCATTGTGTGGAAGCGTTGGCACCAGGAATTGCATAAGGATTTTACCAAAGCCTGAAGTGGGGCCAGGAGCACATCCAGGACCTTTCCTCTCACACAAGATGTAGGTAGGATACAATTTAGATCACAGGTTCCATCACTGCTGCATCCTGCCTTTGGAGCTCTACAAAAGTCTTTCAGAGCCTCTCTGAAAACAGAAGCATTAAGAGTTACATACAGTGATAAAAATCACCAGGTTGGTTAGACTTTTTTTTCCTCACACTGCATTTTTTAAGAGAAAGCCTGGCTACAGTTTGGGGTTTTTTTTTGTGTCAGAACCAAATTCTGCTTTCCAACATCATCACACCAGTCAGGAAATTGTTAGAGGGATATTTTGCTCCTGCTGGTTCCATGATGCTGGAGGATGGAAAAGCCCTTTGCATAAAAAAAAAAATAAAACACGCCACTGGTTATGTATGTATCGCGAGGGACGTTCGCTGGAGCTGCTAGGAGATGGACTAGGCCAAGACACAGCCCTTGGAAAGTAACAGTTGCCTTGTAAAATACCACAATGTACCCTTGGTGGTATTTTATGGGATAGCAGCTAATTTTGTTATTGATATGACAGCGTATTTTGTCCTGCAGCACTTACTCTGAAAACTCCCAGCAATCCACCGACACCACCAACCGACCCCTACCAATCCTGCCATCACTGACCCGCGAGAGACATTATACTGAGAACCTCTTAACCAGCAGTCACCAAATATTCCAGTCCCACTCATAAAATGGATTGCCTTGAAACACTGAAAGTATGCCAGAAATAACATAATTCCTTCAAAGGAGTCAAGTAAGTTAGTTAGACCACAGAGACTACTGTCCACTGCTATAAATGTACAGTCTGAAATTCCCCCAACAAAACCCCCTCCATGAATAGCAAGTAAGAGTGCCTCCAGAGAGTATGGAGTACTGGAGGTCTCATATCTAAGCTTATTATTCCTAATATCACAGAGACACTTCCCTGAATTGTCCTTCTCCTTCCCAAATTCCCCACCTGACCAGATGTCTTTCTCTCTCTTGCTTTCACCTGTCAATCATGCTCACAGCTGAAATTTGATTTCTCTCCCAACAGTAACCTTAGATGAAATATTACCATAGGGGTCAGAACTGTCTGAACCTTGCCATAGAAGTTCATTAACTCTTCTGAGACCCAAGAGCTATTTGCTTAAAAGTAACAGATTTTGCTGCTGTGTTTTTTCCTCTGTAATATGTGAACACGTAACCACAAAATCTTGGAAAGAAAGCACAGGGAATGATCCCTAAGAGAAGCAAGCTAAGCAAGTCCTGAGATCACAAATTTCCATCAAGGAAAAAGCTTTTGCTTTTTTACTGTACAGATAACAGGAATCTGTAACACTTATTTATATAAATCTAATAGTTACATATATAAGTCACAGGAATCACAGAAGTTTTCCTATGAAGTTATTGAAATTAGAACCATTACACTTAGAAGCACAGCGCTGGAATAGGTGCTGCACCCTGCCTCTGTTTAGCCCAGAGCTTTGCTCCCACCCACTGATCTCTCCCCAGCTGAGAAGCAGAATCAGGGAGAGGAAAGAAGCCCCATGAATTGAAATATAAAAGGATTTCATTAAATAACAGAACTAATACAAACACCAACATAAAGTATATAAGGTTACACTCACAGCCTAGTCCCCAGGAGTAGCAGCGGGAACAGCAGGCCAAGATGAAGGAGTCACAGGAAAGGAAACTTGCCCACCTCAGTACAGCTCCCCTTTATAACGATCATCCCCTTTCTAACGAGCATCACCTTGCAAACAATTATCCTCTTTCTAACTAGCACCCCCTTTCCAACGAGCTGAGGTGAGGGGTGGGGCGGAAGTTGCCCTGACTGGAGCTCCCAGCTGCCTGAGGCCTACTGACGGCCTGTCCTCCACGGCCAGCCCATGGTCCTGTCCCAGGGAAACCAGGACCCACCTTTGCAATGAAAATACATATTTCATGTATTTACTTCAGCTTAATCCTCTATTTACTTCATCTTAACCATCACATTGTGCTTTAAGCCCTCACAAAAAATTAAAAATGTTCTGGTTTGCCCCTCATTCACAGTGGTGAAACACAGGGGAAAAAAAAAACAAAAAACATTGCAAAAAAACCCAAAAAACATCCCTGGTTGTTCCTCAGGGCAGCAAGAGGAACATCAGGTTCAAAATGAACCTCTTCTGGTGCTCCTTGAGAAACCCATACCTATACACCAACAAAAACTCCTCTTGCTGCTATTTAATGTAGAGTCTGGCGCACCAATTACATCTTCCCTACCCTCACTCAAATTTTAAATAATAAACCAAGCTTAATTCCACAAGCTAATTAAATGCAACTGTTTTATAACAGCACGTGACTGTTGATGAAAGTGTGGTAGGCTGTAGGGCAGCCTGTGTTCTTAAATAAAACAGGAGGTTTCATAACAAAATTCACTCAGGAATCTCTGTCATCGCAACCTTCGTGCTCATTTAAGCCACTTAGTACTTCTTTATAGTCGAGGTCAATAAAAATCAGATTCCATGGAAAAAATAAAGCACCAGTTTGAATCTAGCAGGGGAAGGGACTCAGAGTTTAATTCCCCCATTTTCTTTTGTGGCGTATTTTTCAGTCGATGTTGGCAGACTGAATGAACACGAATTTCCAGAGGAAAGCAGTGCTGTGAATTAAACTCTATTGTAATTTTTAAGTACAGAAATCATCTAACACAGACTCATGATTTTTATCAAGATCTGAGGGAGATCTTCAGAAGACCCATCCTTAATCCCCGTAGCTGATGTCTGAATGCTACCATTTGAAGAAAAAGAAAGAAAACATTTGCAAAGGGTTATATATGAGATGTGGGACACAGGAGAGCTGCCTGGCTGACAAAAGTACAAAGCCCCATCAGTACAAATGATTCTTGTAGGCACCTGAAAGTCAGCTTCATCCAAAAGCCCAGGAAACTGCACCACAAACTGTCACCAGCTCCCCAGGGTTGGACCAAAAAGTACCATCTCAGCAGCAGAAAACAAAGCAGTGAAACTACCATCCCTGCTGAAATATGTCAAATTGCTAATAAAAATGAAAACATACCTTTTTTTTTTTTTTTTGACCTCAGGTAACAGGGATTTTCACATCACCGTTGTAGATGATTCTCTCGGGTACCTAATTTAGTAAATATATTAAAATAAACCATTATTAAAAGGAATTTTTAACACTGTAAAACATGTCTGTCGTGCCACTATGGTACAGAATAGGACTTTTTCTATTCAAATCCTAAATTAAATATAGCAAATCCCTTGTTCTGTTTATAGACTGTGAGTGAGTGAAGAAATTAACACAGTTTGAAGTGAAACATTTCTAGCTCACACATCTAGTCTTTACTTCACATTAATAACAGGAGACTCTTACTGACAAATTACCTTAAAAACACGTATTTTTGCCTCACCAGTGAATATCAGCTTCTAAGACCTGAAAGCATGTAGCTTTCTGTATTTCTTTCTTAATGATTGTTATTAGCTGCACTAATGTAATTGGGAAAATAATAATCAATTTTTGTACACACTCCATTATTTTCCAGACAGTAGTTTAATAACAAAAGCAGAGCTGTCATTTCTCCCTGCGGTTACTCACACTGTACAAATTCATCCTGTCAACACATATTTAAAATCTAATTTAAAAAAAAAAAATTCAACACAGAGTGAATCTTTGTACAGTAAGCGAGATAAGTCAGTGAGTCAATCCACATTTCTTAAGTATGGATATTTTGTTGTGTCCCTTATAGTTAACTTTCTCCCCCTGCATGTGCATACACAGGCATACACATACATTTTCTATGAACTGCCTGCAGGAATGCTTCAGCTCCATCCATTTATTGTAACCATACAGCATAATCAGAGCAAGGATGAACCTCAAGTCTGATCAGTTTGAATAAGGAAAAACAAAACAAAACAAAACAAAAAAGGCAAGACAAACTATAGGGGCTTTTTCAGCATTTTGATTCCAGATCAGCTCTGCAGCTTAGAAAACAGAAGTCTGCTGAATGTTTGGCTGCCAGCTGAACGATCCCTCTCCCACATCCCACCCAAAAGTGGGGGAGGCACACCGAAATGGTCCCCACCTGCCACTGAAAGCAAGGCTTCCTTTTTTTTTCTTTGTTTTCCTTTTTTTTTTTTTTTGAGAAAGGGGATGGTGCTACCTTAAATGCAGTACTTGGCCTGAGATCTCTTAAAGCAAATTACTCCCGTAGACCTTTGGTGTCATTTTCCTCAAGATGACCTCCGCTTTCATGCCAGTCGGTCAGTCCATCCTGTTATTAATGCATGGGGCCGAGAGGAATTGGTGCTCAAGCCTCACACCTGACGAGCATCCAGAAAGTGATGTGGTCAGCCTGCTTTTAGCAGTCTCAGCCTTTGCTGTGGCCATCCCTGCTTTGAAACCACAACCGTTCAGCCACATCACAGGGGACCTGAAACAGGATGGCACCAACCCGCTTTCACTGGCAAGGCGCATTGATTCATTTAGTGGCTTTATTTAACCATCAGCTTATTAATAAGGGAAGAGTCAAAAGAAAGTAAGACAGCATGAAGGCAGCCAGAGACACTAAGCAGATTTATTAATTTACGAAAGCTGATCACTTTCCTTCATTTTATGACAGAGTTGGTGCAAAAGTTATACTTCAGTAAGTTTTCTACGCTGTACTGTGCTATTTTAAAAGGATTTCACAATAAAGGAAGCTGAAAGACTGTGCACAGTCTGGAGACTGTATCTGGTGTGACATGAATACAGTATTTTAACCAGATTTAATCTTACAGTATTCCCTGCTCTACAATGACTTTGCAGGAGGAAACCCTATGGAAAGGAAAATCTGTTCATCCCACACCACAAAACACTGAATTGCATTGCAGGCTCCAGCAGTTCTTCCTACATATTAAAATGTTTTCATCAGTGAATTTGGAAGCAGTTGGGGGGAGGAAAAAAAAAAAAATCCTAGATCTTGTTTGGTTCACTTTCAGGTTAATTTTGATTGTCACAAACGTTTCACTGCAACAGCTCCAAGTGCTTGAGGGAGTCGAGGCTGTTTGCAGAGCTCACCACAGCTTTAGGAGCTGGTAGTAACAAATAAACCTGACTCTGTCCCCATTCCCTCTAGCACCAGGACAGCCCACTGTCCAGGCCTTGGCAAGAACTTTTGTTTCAAAATTGGAGAAGCCTGGTTCAGGCTGCAGGAAAGTGAATCAGCCCACTTTCTCACAGAAGAGGGCTTTAAGTGTAATCACATACACACTCTGTGATACATCCACATAGACTCGGGAAACAGCCTCAGAAAAGTGCCCTTCTTCTCTGTATTTCAGATACTTTAAAAGCCAGGAAATGTAAATCCTGCCTCCCCCATCTTCCTCCCTGCAGAGGTTTCAGGGCCTGACCCAAAATATCATTCTAAAAGCTCCCTTTTACTGCAGTGGGGTTTAGACTCATCTCCATGTTAGCACAGGTGAGAAGAAAAAAGGAAGGAAAAATAAAATTAAGGGGGGAAAAAATTAACAGCAAGAAAAGAGAAAGGAAGAAAGAGGAAAAGAGGAATAAAAGAGGAAAAAAGAAAAAGAAAAAGAAAAAGAAAAAGAAAAAGAAAAAGAAAAAGAAAAAGAAAAAGAAAAAGAAAAAGAAAAAGAAAAAGAAAAAGAAAACTAAGAAGGCTGTGAACAAGCTCAGGGGCAGTGCTCTGTGAACATACCTAGGGGACGGTCAGCCGGCTGCAGCCGCCCGGGCACACACCGGAGCTAAGCTCTGGATGCACGGACAGATCCTTTAGTTACGCACAGATTCCCCTTTTGTTCCAGGAATTGAATTTAGAAACAAACAAACAAACAAACGAGCAAACAAACAAAGGTCGCTGCCCTCACCCTTCCCCGTACCCCCCGTCCCCGCCCGGGTCCCTGTCCCCCCCCGCATCTGCCCGTGGTGGGACCCTGGGGCGGGGGGCAGCCCGCCGACCCGTGTGTGTGTGTGTGTGTGTGAGCAATCACCTCCACCCCCGGCCCTGGCGGTGGGTGTGCCCGGGGCCGGACAAAGCCTGTGCCCCTCGACCTGGCTGCCTGGCCGGCCTGCCCGGGGCCGTGCGCGGCGCAGCCCTTCACCGGGCCCCGTCACGCGCGCTGCGGCCCTAACCCCAGGCCCCGACCCCAGGCCGCGGGCCGAGCACCGCGGGTGCTGATGGAGCTCGTCGGGGGAAGAAGGGGGTTTACACCCCCTCCCCGGCCCGGGTTATTTTCAGGCAGCTCGAAGCAGGGGATTAAAAATCCGTGGCAGGATTCTCTCAAAATGTGCTGCTCTCCCCCCGGGTGAGGCAGGTGCTGGGTGGGCAACGGGGAGGCAAACGTGTGTGTCCCCGCAGTGCCGGACACCCCGCTCTCCCCAACACCCTGCCGCCCTCGGGGACACTCGAGTTTAACATGGAAAACCAAGGGATGAGGAGGGGCAGGGAGATGCTAGAGCTCGCGCTGAAATAGGGTGTTGAGCTTAACGCCTCCGTACGCAGTCACTGACATTTCTGCGTTAACGGGGGACAAGCTGCTGAGAACATTTTTCAGGACTGTGCTTCTTTATGAATTAACAATTGAGAGCAACAACCAGGGACACTGCATTCCCTACCCCCGCTGGAAACTTGAAGACACTGCTCGATTTGTTGTTTGCTGGGTATTTTTTTTTTTACTGTGTGGTGCAGAAACACCACTTCTAGCAAACTTCTGCTTTGGCTTTCATTCTCTCCATGCAAGACAGCTCATAGAGATGCATTAAAAAAGAAAAATACAGTAAAGAAAATTATGTCACAAAGTCCACAGGGCTTCAGATCAAGCAAGGAGACAGGCAGGGCAAGCTCCATCCCCGTAACTCACTGCACCACGACTACAGGCCTGGACACTTCACTGCTGCGTTGGAGGTGGCTTGGGTTTAAAAGCTAGACTTGGGGAAAAAAAAAAGTGGGTACAGCAACAGCAAAAGCAAATGATCATTTCAGAGAGTGATAAGATACAGACAGCTTGCATCAGGGGCACTGAGACGTTATCACACTGTGCCAGGTCAACCTGATATGGTGGTAGATAGCTGGGCTGGAGCTGCCTATCTGCCGTTACACTCGGCTACAGCCTCGCCGATCCCTGGCCTTTTGCTTTTCACTTGAAAAGTTAAGTCACATCCTGGACTATTTTTGCATCGTGTTGGCTTAGAGCTCACAAATCTGAATGCACTCAGCCCTCAGAGAGTGACAAATGTTATTCTCGGTCCTCCCCCACAATTTCAGGCAGTCAAGACTTAGATGCGGCAGATTGTACAGTATTTTAATCTATTGATTTGTATCTGCTTTGCCCAAAAAATTCATTAGAGGAGCCTTAAAAGTGTGAAGTGTTTGAGTGCTCAGCTCCCTCCTGAAAAGATTAATTCTTTCAATGGCTGCTCACCTCCACCAAGTCCTGGGGTGTGCCACGTTGCGTTATTCATACCGAGACCTGCACTTAAAACGGATATCTGAAGCATTTTACTACAGACAGCTCAAGTGTGTGTATGTGTGTGTGTGTGTGTGTGTACAATCAGGATTGTTTTTTGTCCCAGCTGAGCAAACAAAATCTATCCCACTCCATAGCTACTCCTGGAATGCCCAAGCCTCATGGCAGCCACTCAAAATGCAGCAATTCAGAAAGAGGGAGGGATGAAAGTTTAATTAAAAAAAAAAATCTTAATTCCTAACATTGAAGTATGTAGGATTATTTTTTCTTTTTCCTGCGTGAAATTTAAAATTCAGCCATCAGAACAGGTGTCAGAAACAGTGGGTCCGTTTAGCTCCTCTGATGATCGGAGTAATAAATATAGAGGATTTCCTTTCAATGCAGCACATGCTGAAATGACACCAATGTAGTTCTGGCATCTGAGCAGATAATTCTGATATATGCATCATTTCCTCCCTAAATCCAGGAAGCAGCTACACTCTCTATCTGATATTAGTATATTATGTCAAATAGAAATTGGTATTAAAATTATGAATGATTCTAGATCAAGAACTTCCTACACACTACGCAGAGGGAGGGGGAGGAAACAGCTGCGCAGCAGCTTTCGGAAGGGAAAGGAAAAAGAGCTGGGAAAGTTCATTTTTTAAACTAAAAATTTGTTGCCGTGTTTTGCGTGGGGGGAGTTTTTAAGTGGCATTTTGATTCAGCGCAGGCATTTTTGTTTTACAAGGGTGAAGATGACTTTCTAATAAATAGAAGCTCTCACCACTCTGTTTGCAAATGGGCACTTCTCCCATAACACCTGCCCTGCAGTGGCAAGAAAGTGTTCAATAAATAAATATATACTGGTGTGATTGGGCTATTTCCCTCCCTTCTCCCCTATTTTTTTTAGGATGTGGTTCAAGATGATTTTGCAGGCAGGGAAAATACTGCAGCACAAACACAAAAACACTCTTGGATTCTGCTCAGCAGAAGCCCAGTGGTCGGGCAGAGGGTTATGTTTCATTTTAGTGGGGGGGGAATAAAAAAGGCTTAAGGGTTAGGTGGGATTGGGAGGGAGGAGGGGGCCAAGCCGCAGTGCACACCATTTCCCAGCCAGCAAAGGGCTGCTCTCTGTGCACGTATCTCCTGGCACCAGTCACATGAAAGTTCTGTGTAATGTAGTTAATAAATGGGAAAGCACTATAGGACTGTGGGAGAAATAGGATGTTGTTAGTGATGGGGAAATGAAGACCACGCGTGTCTTTCAACGCATGATTGCCCAGCTCAGGCAGCGTTCCCCCTGCTTTAGCCAGAGAGGTACCTGTGAGAGAACAGCGGGATTCTGCAGGATCCTGCTCGCCTTTGAAATCCCTGGGGATTGTACCTCTGAGCCCAATGGGACCAGGACCGAGGCCAGAGTCAAGCGAGGGGTGATTAATGAATGTAGGTTATTCAGAGCAGAGCAGTTCCAATTAGTCCTCAGCAAGCAGTCCTGTGGCAAAGGTGGGCGCTCCCCTGCAATGATTCATACAGAGAACCCCAATACTCGCTTTCCTGTAGTGAACATTAACATTTGCATCTATGTTTTTACTCCTTCAGCGGGGCGGTTGGCGTGTTTCAGGCTGAAGTTTGCGTGCAGCCTAAAGAAGGCTGCATTATTTTTATTTGCAAAGCAAGATTACAATGTGTAATAATGATGCCAAACTGGGAGAGAGCTTTTTTCCCCCCTCTCAGGTTGGGTGTGTGAAGGGAATTTTCCCTTTTGCACTCAGTCTATTTCTAGGAAGGATTTCTCTTATCACTGTGAAACAGGGTGATTTTTTTTTTTTTTTCCCCGATGAGAAAGAAGTACTTTAGGGAGGCAGCAGTGTTGCCCTCGCTCTGCACTACTCTGTCAACTCACAATACTTTTAAAATCCTGGTGCCTGTTCCTAACTTTGCCTGCAAGGAAACCGGGAGCAGCTGAGGGACATGGGGATGAGGCTGGACCAGCAGCGGGTCCTGCTCCGGGGGCACAGGGCTCTGCACTCCCTTGGGGGCTGCAGCGCCACTTTGGGGTGGGCTTTGCTGAGGAGAGGCCTCATCCCTTCCCTTCCTTAGTGCTTTCCTTCAGGAGCTCTCAGCAAGGGCAGTGGCGAAGCCTCGAAGTGACCCCCTGTGAAAAAACCTGGGCATCAGTAAAAGGCTCAGCCAGGGAAGGGAGGGTGGGAGAAGAAATAAAAATCAGCCCTGTCTTTATGAGAGGAGAGAATTCTCGGCGTGGCCAATAGCAACCAGTTTACCCACAGCTTACACATTAACCAGAAAATGGAACTCGAATTAACCAGAATCTGGAGCTTGAACCATTACTCAAACCCTGGTGCAACAGCAGGTCAGATGCCAAAGGGCAGGTTGGAGCCTTGGTGCTGGGGAGGGGCGAGGCATAGCATCGGCATCGGGGACCATGGCCACTGACACCTGCTGTCACCCACAGCATCAGGGCTGGGTGTCCATCCCCTCCACAGGGACCTCTGCAGGAGCAGGTTGACCTCCAGCAACACCCAGCACCTGCCAACAAAGGCTTTCATGGGTGCAGGTGGCCATGGGGGGGCTCAGGGCCGCATCCTGACCTCAGCACACAGGGAAGGATGGGGTCCAATCCGTGGACTTGACAAAATGGGCAGCAGAACGGCAACAGGTCCTCTCCTTTCAGTGTCACCAGCACCTGGGAGGAATGACCTTACAGCTGGGAAGAAGTTGCACCAACAGCACAGAGGAAAAAAATAAAGGGGGCGGGGGGGGGGGGGGTGGAAAGTGTTTGGTTTGGAGTAGCTAGAGCATCCTTCAGAGAGACCTCCACTTCTCAAATAAACTGGGCAGATAATCCTATTCAAAGAGCAGGAGAGGACTCTGCAAACGGCCTTGGAGGCTCTTGGGGAAGGTGGCTTTAAACGAACAGGGTTGAGGATTTGAGGAGCCTTTCAAAGTTGCAATGCCCTCTGACATGGAGAACTGCAGTGAAGAGGGGCTCAGAGACCAGAAGATTTCTAGCACATAAACCTTTGGATTGATTGTTTAGGACAAATAACTCTCAAAAGTTGGAGGAAGTCCTTTGATTTTTTTTTAATTTTTTTTTCTCCGCTCCTCAGTTCTCTCTGGGCTTTCTAAGGCCTGTAGGAAAAAAAAAAATAAAAAGGGAAAAAAAGAAAACCACAGGGCAAACAAAAGAAGAAGGGGGGGAAAAGCAAAGAAAAGAAAAAAAGAAAGGAGGCGGTATGGACCCAAGTGGCAAGAAATCTTTCTATCTAGCATTAAGTAGCTCTGTGACAAGCCAAGCCTGATGCGGTGTCACCTCTTACTAGAGACAGGCATGCTTTGCTGGGATCAGATGATAAGAGGATGTGAAGTCTTCCCTTTCACTTCACTCCATCATAAAACAATCAAAATACAGGGCTGTATCATGTCATCAGGTTTTTAAGCAGACCTCCCTTTTGAGATCTCCTAAAACCTGGTGGGATGATCTGAGTCACTGAAACTGAGCTCATGGCAATACTGAGAAGTCAGAAACAGCACCTGAACGCTCACGTTTTTCATCTACCTGAAAGAGAACTTGATTTCTACCGGGTGACAATTTTCCATTTTACACAAAGCTATCTTTCTCCTTCTCCCCTCCTGTACATTATTGAGTCCAACTCTTGTACCAGCATCACCCCTTTGCCAGGCAGTACACTGAAGTACTGCTCTCAGAGTTCTTGAACTTTAAACTACAGACTTAGAAACTGAGTACGGAATCAAAAAAATGCAGTTTATTATTGTAGATTATTCTCTCTTTTGATATAACCATAGAGTCGAAAATGAAAGAAAAGCACATAGGAACATCACACATGGTTAGTTAGTAACTCAAGATATAAAACAATTTTGCACAGCAAAATATGTAAAAGAAAAAGTAACTGACAAGATTTTTTTATATTTATTGTGGTAAGATTTACTTTCCATTTTTTTTTAAAAGACAGGATATCAGTCCCTGAAAATAAAATTTACTGATTATTGCCTTTAAAACTGTGGAATTTTTTAAGTTACAGAAAATCCAGTTCTGCACCACAATACAACTGTAAAAAAATCTGCATCATTTTAAAACTGTGCAGTAATGCCATCTTTATAACTGCATAAATTGTATTAGCGTTCTAAACAGGTTCGTAATTTTTTTTGTTGTTTTTGTATTATATGCTTGCAGGTTATATCTTAGTGCAATTCAGTCCCAAATACTTCAATTTTGAAAAAAAAAAAAACCAAAAACAAAACAACCCATACATTTTGAATGTAAAATACCCCTATAGATATAAACAGGGGTGCCTCCCCCTTTTAATACTTTGGTTTTCAAATACAGTCAGTGGTATAGCAAGGACTACATATACCCAACTTATATTTAAGTTGCAAGCACATGCTGCATAAACTACTTTTTAAAACAGTCCCGTAGCAAATTCTACCCCCCTTTACATCACGACAGTAAACAATTTAGTGCATCAATCTTTAAAAAAAAAAAAAAATCTACATCTAAACAGACCTAACTCTTTCGAATTTATCTATAACATTCCTTTATCTGTAGCATACATTTTATCTGGGCTAACAGATGACAGAAACTAGAATTAAATTATATACTAGGAACCCAGAGCATTCCACATTTGACAATGACCAAATGCAAAAGGAAAAAAAAAAAAGAATGGGGCAGATCACTTAAAATTAATTTTTAGACTGTTTTAGGCAACAGCATGGTGTCAATGTCCCCCCCCCCAAGTGGGATGTGAATTTTGTTTTTTAACATCTTTCCAAGTTCTTTTTCTGTTTTGTTTTTTTTTTGTTGTTGTTGTTGTTGCTTTTTTTTTGTTTGTTTTTTTAGTTGTTTTTTTTTGCCACATTAGGTTGTCAAAATCCATTCTGGCATGTTTTTTGAGAGGGAACGCTTCAGTGCATTTAAAAGGAAGTCTGAAGTTTTGAGTAACTCAAAGCAGTTTTAGAGCAGATGCAAACTTTAATGGGGAGGAAGAGGAGGAGGAAGATCAAAGGTTGCACTTTTTTGCTTTCAACCCAAAAAAGTGATGAGGCAATAAAACAAAAGGATGAATGCCATGCCATAATAGTCTCCAAAAGTCCATTTCCAAGCAAAAGAAAAAAAAAAATAATTATACCGTACATGACCAGCATGCAGGGTTTTTTTATTAATATAATGTCTCTTTTTCATAGTCTTTCGAAACAGTTATAGTTCATTGTTGCTAAGATAAAATAGCAAGCGTAATGCATGAGATGAGTATGGAATTCTAATGGCAGACTACAGTCTCACGTTTGGCAGATTAAGGCCAAAACTCACATGAACACACCGAAGGTTGATGCAGGCTTGATTTTGGCAGGTTGATCTAGGCATATCTCTAGGTTTGCACAACAACGCTAAAAACTGATGGAACTCAGCAAGCTGGAGTCTAAAAATTTCACATTGTTTTTGTATTTTTTTGTTTTTGGGGTTTTTTTATAATTTTTTTTTTAATTTTATTTTTCTTTTTGCAAAGCTCAAATCTCATATGAAGAACTCAGGATGGGAAAAAAAATCTGACTTTTTTGGACACAGCAAGCTCAAAAGAAAAAAAACTCATGAACTTAAAAATATATATATATATATAATGTGGATGGCAGGTTTCAAAGAAGAGCAAGCTTCATATGAAGAACTGAGTTGGTGGCGAGTTGGATCTTTTAAATTTAAAAAACAAAAACAAAAACAAAAAAACAAACAACAAAACCACAACAGCAAGCCCCCACAAAAATAATTAAAAAAAGTAATAATAAACAGAAGAGAAATTCATGTAGAACTTTAGGTTGGCCAACACGGAGCCAGCCCACCTTAAAAAGAAAAAAAAAAAAAACAAAAACACAAAACCAACAAAAACCAACCCCAAAAGCAACTTTGTTTAAAATTGTTTTGAGTTTTTTGTTGTTTTTTTTTTTTTTTAAAAAAAAGTAATACAAGGTGGCAAGCTGGGTTGTCGCTCTAGCAAAGCCCCCAACAACAACTCACACGGAGAACTTTTAGTTAAGGTGGCAAGGCTGTGGGAACTCACATGAAAAACTCTGGAGAGGAAGGGTTGTCGCTGCTGGATCCGTTTTCTCTGAAGCCATTGCTGACCAGCTTCTCGTACTTTTCCTTGTAGGCGTCCCTCTCCCGGACCAGCCTGGAGATCTCCTGCTTTAGGTGCTCCACTTGCTGCAGCAGCTGGTTCTTCTCCGACTCCAGGACGTGCCGCTGCTGGACCCTCTTGAAGCGGCAGGACTGGGCATAGCCCCTGTTTTTGAGGGTCCTCCTCTTCTGCTTCAGCCGGATCACCTCTTCCTTGCTGACGCCCCGCAGTTGCCGGTTCAGCTCCCGCACCGACATGGTCACCAGCTGCTCGTCGGAGAAGCGGTCGTCGAAGTGGAGGCCGCCGCCGCCGCCGCCGCCGTGGTGCGGGTGGTGCAGCCCCCCGGCGCCGCCGCCGCCGCCGCCGCCACCGCCGGAGCCGGCGGCCGAGGAGGCGGAGGAGGGCGGCGCGCTGCCCGGCGCCGCGGCGTGGGGGTGCCCGCCGCCGCCGCCGCCGCCGTGGTGCGGGTGGTGGTGGTGGTGGTGGTAGTGGGGCGCGCCGCCCTGCGCCGCCGCCGCGGCGATCACCGCCGACACCACGGCGGCCGCCGAGCCCATCTCCTCGGCCGGCACGGAGCCGCCGGCGCCGGCGGCCGCGGCCAGCTGCTGCCCTCTAGCATAGCCATCGAAGGCGCCGGGCAGCGGGTGGTGGCTGCTGTTGATCAGCGCCTCCACCGCGTCCTCGGGGCTGAAGCCCAGCGCCTCCGGGTTGAGCTGCTGCGGGTAGCCCGTCATCCAGTAGTAGTCTTCCAGGTGGGTCTTCTGGTCGGTGCCGGAGCCGGGGCTGGGCGCCGAGAAGCTGGGGGACGGGGGCACCGAGCTGCAGGGCGTGCTCATCGGGGTGGAAGAGAGCGATCCCCCGGCGATCAAGCGGCCGCACTGGCTGATAATGCGATCGGTCTCCACCGGCTCCTTTTTCACTTCAAACTTCATCAGATCGAAGTCATTAACATATTCCATGGCCAGGGGACTGGTGGGCAGGTCGGAGCTGCTCATTGCCAGTTCTGATGCCATCCTTTTGCTGCTGACAGTCCTCCAGAAAGGGTGCGCTCCGGGAGCGAGGGGACTGCTCTGAGTTGCCACCGGGTGAGCCAGCTTGATTTTTGGCGAGCTCTGCTCCGCTCTCTCCTGCCTCTGCCTCTCGCCACGGCCCCTCGCAGCCTCCGCTCCACTTCGCCCCGGCTGCTTTCGCTCCCGCTCCGCGTTATCCTTTGCAGAGTCTCCGCTGCCGCTGATGCATCAGAGCGAGGGGCTCTTGCTATTCGCCTTTTGCATAAAGGTTTTTTTTTTTTTTTTTTCCTCCTCTCTCCCTCCCTCCCTTCTCTCTCCTCTCTTTTGCAGCTTGCAAACTGCAGCTGGAAGCGTTAGCTGGTGGTGTTGCGAGTCAATTTTTTGTTGTTTTGTTTTGTTTTGTTATTTTTAACACTTCATGGTGCCTTTCCTCTCGGCTTTCTCATGCAAAGTGCAGAGCGAGAAGAGAGGTTCATCGGGGAAGGGAGGAGGGAAAAGAGCGAAGATAAAAAAAAAATCGAAGTCGATATCGCAACCAAAATAAAAATAATACTAATAGTTACAAAGAGAGAGAGAGAGAAAAAACAAACAAAACAAACCTCGACCCCAAAGCTACAGCAAGAAGATGAAAATATTTTAAAGGTTTCATCCAGCAGGAGAGTTTAAAAGCATTGCTGAGTTTTATAGCGCTCCTGACGTCAAATGGGAAATTGACTGGGCGGCCGGACCAATGGGCTGCCGCCATCCCAGCCCTCATTAGCATAATAGTATAGAAACAAGGAAACTTTTCGGAGCTGTCAATCAGGGCCCCATCAGCTGACTGTCAGCTGGGGAGCGCCTTAACCCCTTCCTGCCCGCCACCTCCTGCCGGACTCACCGGGTAAGCGGGTGCGGGACGGGGCCGCGGTGGGGGCTGCTCCTTTTCGTCTCCGTTCCACTCCGCCGTGCGCCGGGACGGCCTCGGCCGCCGCGTTTCGGGTGAGCGCCCTGCCCCGGGGCGGGGTGCCCGGCAGCTGCCCCCGCCCGGGCGGGCGGTGCGGGCACCTGAGAGCGTGGGGTGCTCCCTCCGGCCGGGGATGGGGGGGAGCACCGGCCGGTCGGGCGCAGCCGCCCGGCAGGGACCCGGCAGCGCCAGCCGCCTCCGGGGCCCGCTCGTAGCGCAGGGTTCCGCCGTGCCAGGCGCGGGTACCTGCCGCCAGCCCGGCCCTTCCCCCGTGCCGGGCCACTCGCTCCTCACCGCTCCCCCCGCAGAGCCCTGGTCATTTATCGATTTAAAAAATAATTTTTTTTTCTTTTTCTTTTTTTTTACTGGGACGGGGGCATCGATCCCTCCATCCCCCCCCGCCACCTTGCCAAGAACTGCGAAATCCCTGCAAGTTTGCAAGCCCAGCGCCCGGCTCCACCGCACTTGTCCTGCTGGCCCGGACTAATTAATTTAATACATTTAGAACTAATTGTATTTACTTTAGCCTCCTCTGGCCGGGAGGGGGCCGGGGGCGGCCGGGATGGTCGCGGCGCGGCGCGGTCCGCACCCCGACAGCGCCACCTCTCGTCCGCAGGTCAGTGCCAAGCGCCCGGCTGCGCCAGCCGCGGGGACCGGGACCGGGACCGGGACCGGGACCGACCACCCGGCGGGGCAGCCACCACCCCCGCACGGCCGCGGCCCCCTCTCTGCTGCACCCGCGCTCTTCTTTCGCGGGTCGGGGGAACCCGCTGCCTGCGGGGCTGCCAGGCTCGATTTTCCGACCGGGGTTTATGGGAATATCGATAGAATTAAAGTTACTTGTAATTCCGTGATAAATGAGATGTCTCTAGTAAGTAAGATTAAGTGCAGTGCTATAAAGTTGTTTATCTGAAAAGTAATTCTCAGAAACCTGACTTCTGACACTTGGTCATATATTAAACCAGCTTCTTGAACATTGTACTTCAAATCCTCCCTTCTCCCCTTGCCCTGTCCCTTCCCCCCTCGGAGTTTGCTATTTATAACTGTGCACAGGGAGGTGCGGGCAAGTCTCTGGGTAATTTTTCACCGACTGTGAAAATCATCATTTGCAATAGCCAAAGAATCTCTGCTAAGGAAATGGTACTTGGCTAGTGGATTTACAAATGGATAACATTATCTGACTATGCCATTATCAGTATGAGTGCCAGTACTAACATCTGAAAGTCATACAGCATGTACTGTTCCTGGCAGCTAAAAAAGGTACAGCATACTGCAAATTTAGGAAGATAACTACATCTAGAAGTGATTGGAGAGGCAATTCTGTAAAGCTAAAAAATGCTACAGACAGAGCTAAAAAAACTATAGTTCTGCAGGGTCCCGAAACACACACATACAGAGCCGTGGACATCTGCTAGCTTTATCTTACAGATTGCGATTCATTACAAAGTTACTACAACTTAACTACTCGGGCTGGCTTTCCTGTTTTTTCACATCGTTGGAATCAACAAAACTTCCAGGCTCACAGCATAAATCCCCCCAGGACAGTCCAGTCCCCTGTATTTATTTTTTCCCTGAGCAAGATGAATGTGGTACTGTAGATCACTTAACATGCTCACCTATGAGAGATATAAAATGCATGCTAATATTTTTTTAATGAAAAGGTTATTGCTTTTTGGAATGTACAATCATAGTATTTCACATGCCTGTTTGATAGATGGCTGTGGAAATATGGCTCCAGCCCCATAAAATTGTTTGTTTGGATGCAAGGATTCAAAGTGCTACATTTGCAAACGAACACATTTCCTGAGTAAACTCTGAACTCCAGGCAAAGAGTAAGAAATTGTGTGAGCTAGTGGGGACTGTCTTTTAATTGATACCAATGTAAGCAAATGCTGTGAATTAAATTGAAGCTCTGACCTACCAGAACAGCAAGTAAAATTACTAGTTGTACAATATTGTTCTTGTGTGATTATTACACAGAACTGCTGCACCAAAATGCCTCTACCGTTCAGTGCAGCAGAGAAAAAAAAGATTATTAGCAATTTTTGGATAACCTTCAGGAGCAACATTCTCCTCCCTATGCTATATAGTTCTCATTTTAGTAGTATTTTTCTTAATTATTTGGCTATTCACAATGGGTGTCTAAACATTTACAGTCCTCTATTAACAGTGTTTCTTCCATAACAATCACACACTTTCATTTCAATTAGAGCTATTCAGCCTTCAGTTTTTCCACAATTATCGCAGGCCAATTCCCTCAGACTGCTCCCTTTTCCCAGCACCGTTTGCAACAATCCTGCCCTGAGCCAGGCAGAGGGAAAGCTCCAGCAACCCTCTCATAGTCTCTTGCTCCCGTTTGTTTTTAAGCAACTCTATTCAACAACATTACATGGGAGCCCTGCTCGCTCCCAGTTTGCTGCTCACCTGGTCCATAAGGCTTTGAACTGATGTACATTTATTGCGGGAAAATTTTCTGACAGATTGTGGGGGGGAAGTGAAACATTAACTCCAAATACACTCGGATCACCCTGCAATGGGACGAGCACGTCGGCAGCATGTCCAAGACCTTCCATGGCTGAAGTGTGTGTGTGTGAGTGTGTATCTAACCCAGAAGATTTAGCAGAAGCGAATGTGCAGGTTCTGAGTGATATGGACTCGGTGTAATTTGTTACAACTTAAACACATATCAAGACCAACACATTAAGTACAGTTACTGCTCCTTTTGTTTATCTAGTGCCTTATTTTATGGTGCAGAACTAAACAGTGTCTGCTGAATTTAACTATGAAACCCGCCAAATTGATTTCAGAAAGACTTCTTCAGAGTAACAGAGTGATAAGGCATAAACTGCTCCTAGGTGCAGTGCTAGATAAATCCTTTTAACAGTCTTCAGATCAGTTAACAGGGTAAGTAAATCACATATCACTGTTAGCAGATTTATGGGAGAGAATTAATAGAATCAGACGAGATAATCTGGTAGGGATAAAATTGCTGAGGAAACAGTCCTGCCTTATATTGGAGGGTATGGAACAACAGTCTGATTACTGGGAGTTGTTATGGATTGGTGAATTATGAGCTAAATCATCATAAGAGTAATTCTGTATTTATTAATTCTTTTCTCTTTAAACAACTCACAGACGCAAATAAAAGCCTGTCTCTCTTTGAAGACACAGTCTTTATATATTTTTATTGGATGTAATTTACTATTTGCATTACCTGTATTTACCTCATAATTGAACATTTTGCATTCAAATTTATGTAATGCATTATGCTTGAGAATATATTTCTCCCTTATTAGCATAAATAGTCACTTACCTCATGAATTACTAACAAAGTTTATCTGAAAATATAGGTATATTTTTTATTAAGTGGAATGCAAACATATGTACAATAAATTCTGATTTGCCAATAGTGTTACAGAAACACAGAACAACCCTGTCTCGGAGAAGAGGGAAAAGCAGCAGCAGCGAAGAAGCAGAATCAATTACTACGTGTATAGATGTGACAATAATTTCTTCTGTCAGTGTTTTATTTATTTTTAATAAAGAATGAGTGACTCAAGGGTTTACTTTAGAAGGAGCAGATGAAAAAGGATCTCCACAGTGAATATCTTCTCTCTGGTCCCCCCAGTGCTTTCCAATGGATTTGGCTAACTGAGGCTTGGCCACTGCAGTCTTTGCTCCAGCTGAGTTCCCCCTGACCCCGGGTATACCATGAATGTATGCTGCTCTAAGTGCACTCTCTCCAATATTTCTCTCTTTCCACTAATCCTGTTTTTATGCTTGGCTTTAAATCCACATAATCAATATAATTTAGGTGCATTCTGCAGTATTAAGGCAGCCTTACTCACACAGAGAAAACCCCAACCCTATTGACTTCAAGAACTGCTGGATTGAATCGTTGATCCCATTGAAACCAATGACAAAACTGGTATTGATTTTGGTGGAAGCAGGATCGGGTCCTTGATGTTAGCAATTTAGGTCAGAGGGCTGGTGCTGCAAGAAATGAAGGACATCCATGATCTGCTGGCAGGAAATCAGGTCTGCTCCCCAAAATTCAGAGGCGGATTTCCCAGTTAACCTGTGGTGGATGTGCTTTACACTCGGGTTTTATCATCATGATACTGCATGCCAGGATGCCTGTATATTTTGTCTGGACCCATAAAGCAAGTTCTCCTGGGAGCATTCAAATGAGCACATCTATAAACGTAGCACAGCAAAATGAGCTACTTTTGTCACTCTCGCTTTTCCCGAGCCTGGTACAATCCATTTCTGTGACGGCAGTTTTCTGCCCCATACGCAGCTGATACTGCTCTTTTATTTTGAGGCTGAGAAAATCTTCCCTTTAAACTCATGCTGAGCATCAAATTGGACTCCACTTGCAGCTGAACATCTTGGCTCTCTCTTCCTTTCCTCCATCAGCTCCAGTATATTTTATGTAGAAACCTCTCTGTTAATGAAACTCGCTTTTCCTCTCTCTTCACTTTCCAGTTTTGCATTAGTATCACAGAATCCATCAGACTTGCTGCATTTGAAAACTGTGCAAAAGGAGAGAGAAAAAAATTGTTTTCCTTTCCTCTACAGTGTCCTATTCGGCCAGTCTGCACAGACCCTAAGTACACAATCTCTGTTCATTTGTATGTAAAGTTTCTGTTGCTAAATTAGAAGAAAAGTAGCTTGAAAAGGCAGGCTTAAACACACATTTTCATTGCTTTTTGTGTAGCATTTGAGAGGGCTTGTGTTTCAGCTCTAGGAATTGCAATGTATTAGCAGCTGCTATGATTTTATTCCCCTGGAAGTGCCTGACAGTCATGATATGGAAGAGGCAGCATTGGTGCTACACTTGAGTGCGTGAGTTTGCTCCATGTACACTTGGTCAGCGTGAAGTGACGGCTCTTTAGCAATTAGAACATTTTAATTGCTTGCTTATAACTTTTGTAAAATGCTAGGAATATTCCAAATAACTTTGTATGATCCAGCAATGATTTCTTTATCTGAAGGGGAGACAGCACAGAGGTGCAGCTGAAAAGCTGTAAGTAACTCCAAGACATTGTTAAAGGTTGGTGTCACAAGATTTGCAGTGTGCTTGTTTCATGATGCATGTCCTAGTTTACTAATTTTCATGAATGGCTTTGCCTAAATGTAAAAATCAATGAAAACATTTTGATGGTAAAAAAAAAATAAATCTATTTATCTAAAAGAAATAAAACCTGAAATGGCAATAAAGATTTTTATCAAGCTTTATAGTGGAATTTATCATTTATAACTTGGATGATCACATTCAGTTTTATAATGTGGTATTTGCTCTGAAATTAGCTGAAGCAGGTAGAGGACGTGGTAAAAACAAATGCACAAATTAATCTGAAAACTCTACAGAAGCAGAAAACTAATGTTAGTTAAGGGAAGAGAATTAAGCAATTACATTAACATTATGTATCTGACCTCTCCTGACAATGTCCTACAATATACACACTGCACTTGTGTCTTATTTTAGCTCAGAAAAATCACTGCTGCTTTTCTCCCTTCTGCTCAGCATTAAGTTGTGTTTCAACAGTAAGGAATGGTTGCAGTGACAGCATGAAAAAATAAGTGATTTTTATGTGGATCTCTTTCTTAAAGTCAGCCACCAGTAAGTGGTGAGGAGGGGATGATTCCGACGTGATGTTTTGATGTGGAACTGTGAAGGTTGAGATGGTCTTTATTAAAAGTTACAAACTTCAGTAAATTTTAAACAAAACCATGATTTAACGTCTAGAAGCAAGAGATGTCACAGACTCATTAATTTTTGGTGATAAACTGTGCTGCGTGTGATGGGCTGAGTGCCGTGCTCTGGGCTTACTCAGTGTAAACAGTAAAATATGATAACTGCTTCAAGGAACTGATGGGGTCTTTAGCAGCACAAGGTTCTTGGCTTAGATGACCTAAAAAGGTTCATTCCAGCAGCAGCAGGCTGGCGCCGAGCCCTGCCCGGCTTTTGCTGCTCTCTGTGCAGGGAGGGTCACTCTGTGCAGGGAGGGAGGTAGGAAGTGAAGCCAACTCCAAGTGGCAGCTTCTCCCCCCCTACCTGATGGAAGTGGCTACAGGAGGTGCAAGAGGAGAGATCTCAGGCTGAAAAAGCTTTACAGGGCAGCAGTAAGGAGAGACATAAAATAAAGATAGATGGGGCGCTGATGGCTGCGGCAGAGATGAGAAGGGAGCTCTGAGCCCTGTACCCCTGGACAGGACTGGGGGTCCTCTGCTCATCTCTGGAGCAGGAAGAGGGCTTGCCCACACAACAGGGATGCTGCAGACGTGACCAGAGCTGAAGGATGAAAGGTGGTTGTGAGTACAACATCTTATAAATCAAAACCCCAGGTGAGCTGTATGTATAAGAGCACATAAGGATCCTACGTTATCTCCAACCTTTAATTATCTGACTGAATCTGGCCTAACCTGCTTATCTTCCGAGCATTACTCATCGAGCTCTGGCAAGAGGAGGTGGCAATGAACACAAGACAAGTTTGAAGCCAACACCTTCACCAGTTGAACTGGCAGGAGTTGAGACTTAATCATGGCAGAAACGGTGGGATGGGGGTGTTTCCCCCTGCCCAGCCTGCCCCTCCATAACAGATCCAGCTGATTCTGTCTCCTGTCCTCTCCAGCCAAGGTGAGCTACCTCCCTTCCCAGCCTTTTCCCTCCCATTACCCAGATTCAACAGCCCAACTCCACCTATGGTTAAGGATGCCAGGTTTGATTTCTCTGGCAGAACCTTGGCTGCTGGAGCTGTCTTCTTGACTATGGAGATAGGGCAACATCTGTCAGAAAATCTATGTGAAAACAGTACTGGTGCCAGCAAATGGAAACTGTAGCTTTCTAATCAGCAACATTTGATTTGGTTTGATACATTTAACTTCTCCTTTTTTCTTCTGCTATTGGCAAATGTGTTATTCTTCCACAGAAATGAAAACAACCTGCAATTTACTGGATTGCTTTACAGAGTCTTGGTGCAAAGAAGTGTATGTCATCATGACATCTGATATCTTTCAGTGTTGTTAATTGTCTTCACCAAGGATGGAAAGTCTTATACCCCATTTTTTTTTTCCCTCCTACTCCATCAGAATTAGCTCACTGTTACAGGAGTGCTTGGCAGACCCAGTTCAGATTTGTCTCCATCTGGAGTCTGGGTCACTCAGAAACTCTAATCTTTAACTAAAAGGAAATGATAAAAATACCCATGAAATTAATTTTCACACCTGCAATTGGAATTAATAATGGCAAGCAGAGTGGCATCCTATTTCAGCTCCCTTGAGGTGACTAACAGTCCTGGACATTAATATAATCCCAACCACCAGAGGAATTCACTGTCTGAGGGATCTACCATGAAAAACAAATGATCCCTAGAGCTATGCCTGCACAATGGAAAATGGCTTTAGTCATGTATTAGTCATTTTATCACAAGATTGTATTTTTGCACTGGGAGGTTTGTGCTCTGATATTAAAAGAGAACAAAACAGAACAACAGCATTTGACTTAGTAATTTGCACACAGGGTTTGATTATGTTTGAGCTTCCTCACTTTAGAAGAATGTGTGTAAATGACTAAGAGCAATAAATGAAGTCTTCTAAGTGTGAGGCTTTCTCATGCAGAGTTCACATGCATTCATTACTGTCTGTGCTTAGCATCAGTTCCTGCATATATCTGTGGGTGATGCTTCTACTTCATCTTGATAAGGGAGTGGTCTATTGCTAAAATGCTGCTTGAATTTCCCCCCCCCGCTCCCCGATTCTGCTTTTCTCCCCTAATTGCAAGGGAGGAAATGTGTCAAGTGTCTGCTTCACTCGGCTGGGAATCACGGTACTGCCACTGCAATTTCCCAGCCTTCAAAGATGACATGCAGCTAGCAAACTATAAAGCTAAGTGACTGCACAGTGGCTCTGAACTCCCTTCAAAAGGCATTTGCTTCTAGCAGTGGAGCAGCATTAGGACTTCAAGCAGGGCACAGAATAGCTGTGCACTTGAATCCTTCTGCAGAACCATCTTTTGGAAAAAGTTTCTCTAATTATGTTTATTTAATCCTGCCCTAATGGCCACACGTAATACGCTCCTCGTCTCTGAAAGGTAACTACCAATCTCAGCTTTATTCTCCTCTGCTCTTAAGACTTGCTTGGCTCGTGAAAAGCAAAAAAAACCACTGCCCAAGCCCCAGGAGCCATCCACGCAGGGTGTGAGCACATTTCTACAACTGCTTGTATTCATAACGGAAAAGAAGGTGGTCTGTTGTATCTTCTTAAAAACCCAAGATGGTGGGGTTTTTTTAAGGCAACCCACACCTATCACACACTCACTGTATGTATTGTTTTATGGAACCAGTGATAACCTCATGGTGCTGCTGGAGGGGCTTTTCCATATCTGAAGTTCCATATTTAATACATGGTACAAAGGGCTTAAAGACCCTTAGCAATGGTGGATCTTATTTATTTGCATGGTACAAGAGTTAGACTGAGAAAAAGCTGGAGATACAGACTTGTCTCCCTGTAATCTGTACAGAGATTTCAGCCACAGATTTTTTCTCTCCCTTTAGAGCATTTACTAGGATCAGTTACTGTGAATGCAGCTCGTGTTATTCCCTGTGGAGCAGGAGAAAGGTAGGGCAGTTTCTCTCTTTATTCTTTCTGTCCCCTCTACAGATTTACACCTTTTATAGCTGTTAAGGTAACTACTGAACTACTTAGAGACTGGCCTCGTGCAGTGGCAGGCTAGCACTTTCTGGGGTTACTTTAACCCCAGCAGGTTTAGATTCCATCCCCTGCAGTTTCTTCTAACACGGACTTATTTTTTTATCTACCTGAAATTCAAAATACAGCCTAAAGTTGATTCCAGCAGCACTTGACTATGTTCTTTTGCAAGTCATGATCCAAAATCAAGCACTAGGAGCCACTACTAAGAGGGGTGATAGACCACAAGGATTCTGTGGTTTTCCAGACACTCAAATAGCTTGCTACTAGTAAATCTACCCTTGCAAATTTAAAGGAAAGAGACCCATTATGCCATGTTATTCTGCAAGTACAGGTGGGAATGTAAGGCTGACAGTAGCTGGATGGGCACTGTCACAGTGAAGAACTGGGATACCAACACCTTCATATCACCTAAATTAAACAGGTCAGTGCAAAAATGTGCACTTAACTCCACAAAGGTCATGTGGTGCCTTGAGTTGTGTGGGTCAAC
Source organism: Hemiprocne comata (assembly GCA_020745705.1). Classification (NCBI taxonomy): domain Eukaryota; kingdom Metazoa; phylum Chordata; class Aves; order Apodiformes; family Apodidae; genus Hemiprocne; species Hemiprocne comata. Next base: position 15,837,461 of record CM036598.1, read on the forward strand.
CTACTACACATGAACCCTGATGTCTGGTCATTCCACCGCTACATAACATTCCTGCTATTGGAAAAAAAAAAAATGCACCACCATCTCAACTGACTACAGGACTTGCCTGCTGCAAAGATTAATTTTTAACCTCCTTTTTATTTTCCAGGGCTGAGGCAGATGTATAAAGACTTCACACCAAGCCTCAGCTGGGCAAACTGTTGTTAGATCAGTGGAAGTGACAGTTTCTGAGGGTCTGCCCTTTCATTTCCCCAGAGCACCCTACTTCAGAGAGGATTTTTCTGCCTGTGTAAAAATTTCCTTGGGACTGCTACCCAGAAGCCCAGTGTGAATTCCTGTGATGCCTCTTTGCAGCAAAGGTGCTGCTAAGCTGCAGGTACTGTAGCAGAGTAGGGCTGCTACAGGATTTCCTCATGGAAAAAAAAGTTCAGTTTTAGGCTTATTGTGGCCTCTCTGAAAGATAAGTAAACTTTACATACATCCCTATCTGGAACTTGATCTTGAGGTCAGAAGTACAAGCATGTAAAGAGTGCATAAGCGGGAATTACTCGTAACCCCCCCTTGTTATCTTCCCTGTAACCTGCTTTTAACAATACCCAAGTTTGGAGACAATCCTCCTCCTTTCTTTAGACTTGGATGGCAGCTGGCAGGGTTAGAAGCAGGGCTTCCAGTCAGGGACAATAGTTAATTTGTAATTTTAAAAATAAAAATATGGTTCAAACCTAACATGCTTCAGTTTCCCCAAGTGTAGTCCTGCAAACCCAGCCTCGGAATCTAAAAGCCAAGAGTCCCTAACATTGCCACCCAGACTGAAAAGCTGATGATGAAGTTAGCAGAGAACTATTTATTGATGCTCCACAAGAATTTTGCCTCAGCTAGGGCCGAATAAAAGCAGAGGAAGTTTTTCAGCATTTGGCCCTTCATTTGGGAATTTCAACTAATAACTCTCTGTCCTTCCTCTGTTTCACAAGTCCCCTAACTAATATACTGGGATGTGTGAGAATATTGCTATGACTTATAACCAGAGCTGCAAAGTCCAAATCCAAACTTCTTCAGAGGTTTGGAGTAGTCGGGGCAAGGGCAAAATTACAAAAATTAAGATGAGATGTGGGAGACTTGCTCTGAGGAGGGAACAGCCATAGTATATCAATGCTCTGCAGCATCAGCAGTCAGGTGGTAGTAAACAGACACAACAAAAGTGCTTGGTACATCAGTCTTTCTGGTTAGGAGCAATTTTCATCACCGTGCTTCCAAATTAATAGAATAGACAAATAGTATCACAATATACAGTATCCTGGACAGGTGCAGCTCTTGGTCACACCAGAAAACCTAGTAGAAAGGCTCAAGGATGGGACACCAGTTGGGTGAGCAGGCTGCAGGACAAAACTAAAAGGAAAGGAATAGTACCTGGTACTTAGTTTAACTTCTTTTTAGGCATTCTTCCTCACAGTTCATAATGACAATTAACTATATATCTCTGGAAAATATAAGAGCTGGTTAGAAGGAAGGAATTGTGGTCCTTTGGCTATCAATCCTACCTAAAGCATATGACACAGAAGTTTAATTAAGCTTTTCTGTTAGGACAAAATACAGACTGCACTAAGTCCCTCCTGCATGGCAGAAGGACAGCACCAGCTTTTCTCTCATGCTTGTCCAGTCATGTGCAATTTGAGGCCTTCGTGGTAAACACAACATCTGTAATGCAGAACAATGAAAGTCATTCCCACCACAGCTGAGCTTGGCTCGTTTATGAACAGTGTGCAGTGAATGTTGTATCAAGGCTGTGATGATCTGACAGTTTTAGGAATAAATCTTTCAAAGGAGAGAAGACATTGATACAAAATTGAGGTGCCACAGAAAAGGCCAGATGTTCAACTTTTAGGTCTTTACAGGGCATGCAAATTTTTTCTCATGACTGAATGTGCATATTACCCATTGATGTGATCACTTATGCATCCAGCTCATCATCTGAATAGGCAAATATCTTCTGCAGCAACCATACTCAGAATTTAATGCAAAATTCATTCTTTTTTGAAAATCAGTCCCCTAAAACACAATGGTAAATCATGAACTATGAAATGATAGGAAGAGAAATGCTGCACCCTTCTTCTGAGGTCTTTATTTCCTTTCTCTAGAAAAATGTCTCCACCTTCATGCTGAAAGCCACAATTATTTTTTCTTCATATTCACACTGTGTTACTGCTCGGTGGCTCACATCATGCATGGATCAGGCTCCATTATGCTAAATTCTAGAATGCCCAAAGAGCTAAATACAAAGCAGAGGGCAACAGGTACAAAAATAGATGTGGACCACGAGGCAACCATGAGCCACTGTAACAGCCTGCCATAGATTCATCTTCCAAGGCACAGTTAAGCTGTGGGTGGGTCAGTACATGACAGGAGACCACAGAGAATGAAGAGTTAGTGCTGGTTCTCCCATCATTGAATCACCACCATTAAGATAATGATCCTGCCTTGTGTTGGACGACACAGCAGCTTTCATGTAAGCCATGACAGAATGACATGCAAAAATGAGGGTTGTGATCTCACTGATAAAATTATTTGTCCTTCCTTTTCTGTCTTTTTATGTCTTAATAAAAGTAAGACTAGTCTCCCAGGAAAAGCCAGTTCTCAACTCTTTCATGTCATCCTGCCTTGCCCATCATTTCCTGGCATATCCAACACCTATTGTGTTCCTCGTCCGTTTCCTTTCCAACCATGCAATGTTTATAGTTATTGGGTTTGAACAAATAGAGAAAATTGAATTATGGCCGATACGTAATAATATAATATACACAAAGTGTACTTCACATTTGTATATTGGCTTGTTAGCAGGTAGCACTGACCTTAACAAGAATTGCTTAGAAACCCATCTCTAGGCACCAGCACCTGTAAGTCTGTTGGGTACAGAGATATGCTTTCCATTCCTATTATGAGCCACTGTATTTAGCTGTTCTCTCACACACAACAACAGATATATAAAAGAAAAGATATGTAGAAAGCAAACCTGCCATGATTATCGTTCTCTACAATAAATGCTTAGGAAGACAAAATACTCTTCCCCTTGCTAGGAAAACCCAAGCTGTATTATGCACACAAATAACATGCCTGTAGTTTTGGTGCCATAAAGCATAAATCATAATTTAGCCCTCTGCAAATAGCCTCTCTGCACTGAACTGCTGTGCCACATTCCCTGAGGTCCACCTTCTTGGAAAGCAATGGGCAGAACTGGAGGAGGTGGTGAGAAGGACCGTGGTGCTTCCAGGGCCGATCTTTGCCCCTGCCACCCTGCATCATTTCTGCAAGCATGAAACTGGGAATGAACTGGGATGAAATCTGAAGGCTTCTTTTCAGGTGATTGTCAAGGCAATGCCCACTACTCTCTTTTTTTTTTTTTTTTTTCAAGGGTTGTAGGAATTCTGAATCTGTGTCAGGTCTGTGATCCCCAGTGCAGAAGAGAAAAGGATTTTTAATGAAAACCAGCTTCAGTTGTGAATATTTAATACAGTGCCCGAGTGGTAACAGGATGATAAAGTTTTGATAGGCCTGGTATTGGCTTTTATTTTTTTAAGGAGGAACTCTTCTCTCACTAACGGAAAAAGCATTTTTAATGCCAACATCAATATAAAGTGCTGCTGGGACTTTTATATCATTTCAATATCAGGCCTGTGTTCAAGGAGCAAAAGTAAATGCAGTGTTCACAACCATTTGATATTATAGCTGAATAGCTTTCAACAAGCTCTTACCATGTTTTTATGTACAATGTATGATTTGGAGGTTGGGGGTGGAAGATGAGGGAACTGGAGGGGAAGGGAAGCTTTTTGTTAATTTATAGACACTAGCTGAAATTTTTTTTAAGACCAATCTTATCAGGGTCACAACACGGTGCACAGATGAGGTTATTTTGCAAATAGCAGAATTTCTTCTTTTCCTCCTTTTTCTGGCAGCGTCAATAAATTTGTTTGATGCACTTTAAATGTTTAATTAAAACATTATGTTAGCACATTTACTGTAAGTGATAAAAACACTTTGGAGGTGGTCTTAAAGCAATTGGTGTCTCCGAAATTGCTAGACATGCACTAGTAAATCAGATACAAAGTCCATAAATTGGAACGATTCCCTTTCAGGCCTGTGCCATTTCACAGATATTAAAGCTGCTTAATTTAATTCCTCAGTAATGTGGAATGTGTACAGCAGCCAATGTGGCTTCTTCAGACTGATTGTTTAAGGTCATATAAACTCAGGCCTACAGAGCACAGGATAGAAATTCCCTCTTATATTAATACTGTTTATAATTCAGGTCTCCTTCAATCCCTTAATCAGAAAAGAAATGTTTATTGTGTGATATTGCTATAAAATAAGTAGGAATTGTAAGGAGTATTTGAAAATGTAAAAAAAGATATACTCTTAAGCGAAAGCTACTGGTACCAACCATCACCTTATTTTAAGCAGTTTTGTTCAACTTAAAAGGAAAACTTGTTTTTAATGCAAAGCAGTCACTTTTATATATGGAATGCCACTATTTTGTAACATGCAAGCCACAAAGGAGAAGTCAAACCTATTGTAAACTGTTCCTTGCAAATGACTTAGTTTCTCAGCAAGTAACATCACCCCATATTTACTAGATGAAATCTATACCCAGCTGAAGTCAATGGGAGTTTTGCTGCTTCCTCCCATTAGAAGGCCTCATGCTTTTAGGAATTGCCTAGGTAGCATCTTTAGCAATATGCAAGGGACAGCATCTGCTGCTCCACTGCTGTTTTAATACCTGCATTCAAAACACAATAGTAATAAAAGCTTCAGAACAAATTATTACGATTGGCTTCTTTGCCTACGTTGGAAATCTTTACTGAATCAAATTAATACAGAATATAAATATCACAATTAGATTTCACCAAGATGAGCAAATAATGAATCTTTCTCCTTCAGCTAAGAAAGTAGATTTTCTTGAGAAATCTGACTCAGCATTTCTTGCAAGATGAACCTTTTTCCCCTTCCCCCCACAATGTCAATAGCTGAGAAGTCAATGATTTCCAAGGATGTCACGGATAACTTGCAATAGGAAAGGTAAAAGTTCACTCATTTTGATGTGTACATAACCTATTTCAGTCATCTTTAACAATATGTAACATGAAATTCTTAGCACGGAAAACCTGACTAAACGTCATGTCTCCTACTCATAAAAAAGCTGCGTGACAAGCTTGTCCCAGGATGTGCATGAAAAATTATGTCCATTAGAGGCTTGGCTCTGGAGCAGCAGGAGCTCTTCATGAAGAGCTCTGCTGCTGGAGCCACTGGGTAGACAGTTTCTTGCCATGAGGGTTTCCAGGGCTGAGGACACTTCTTTTTTTTTTCCTCTGCAGTGCCTGTTACTGTGAAGTCCTGAGCCATGGCTGAGATCAGTACCAGGCAAAGCTGCAGTGTCCAACACACACTGATGTTGGTGATGTCAGAGAAGTGTGGTGGTGAAAATGATACTGTCGTCTTCAGGGTGTTTTTAATTCATATCTGCTCTCTTTCCTGATGAAACCACATTTTTACCACCAGCATGAGGTAGAATGGATTTTTATCTCTCATGCATCAACAGAGTTATCAGCACGTTCTAATTACACTGTGTTGTGAGAAGCAGCAAGAGCACAGCTGGATTTTCCGATTCCAGATCTGAGGTGTCTGCAAGGCAGACATTTAAGAAAATAACTAGATAACTAGACCATGTAGCATTTAAACTAGGGTTGAATTTGTCTCATGAACTCTGTGCCGTGTGGTCAAATTCCAACTGTATGTCTGCCTGCCGTACTATTAATCACTTTTTGGATTAAGAGACAAAATCACCTCTCCAACATTCTTAAGCAAATGTGGTTTGTTTTTTTTTCCATAAACAAACAAAGAAATCAAAACTATTTTTCTTAACTTGTTGATTTGTCCAAGTTATCTCATCCCAGATCTAATGACTGTCCCAAATATTAACAGGAAAAATCCTCTGTAACAGCTGCACCTCTTTTAAAGCTATCCTATTCTTCAGTCTTTCATTGTACTAGCTGCAGTCTTTAATGGTTAAAAAGAGCAGAAAAGAAGTAAAGCCTGGGCAATCTCACACATCTTCACCTGACCTATTTTAGATTCTCATAACTGTCAAATGAAACAGAGAAACCAACTGTTGCCATACATAGTGAGGCCTTCATTAATAAACTCTGACAAAATCCTGTCAAGCATCAAAGTCATTTTCAGCAGACATTAATAATGTGTACTGGAGTAATTTTCAGAAGAAATTAACTGAGTGCACTGGAGTAATTTATGCCACCATTTCTGAAAGAAAGAATACTTGATTCTGTATTTATCATAAAGAGTATTCATAACTGGAAAAAAAAAACACACACCAGATTTTGGCCAGTTCAAGTTCAGTCATTATGCTTAAGATGAAGAAAAAGCGAAACATTTCATATCAAATACCAGGCTAACCACATTTTTGAAGTACTTGTAGTGGACAAATACCGTAAGGTGTGTTCACAAGTCAAAAACATCATTCCTAGCTACTGTGAATTTTGGAATATATTGGCAGTAAGCCCTTGTTTATATTTGTCATAGGTTAAAATGCTCTCCTTAAGCATCCATATTCATATATAACTGAGCAGATCAGTCCTCAAGGTAAGCTCAAGGCCCTCAGGACTTTTTATTTCCCTTTTTTTTTTTTTTTTTCCTTTGTGGGAAACTACATTTTTAAACAGTTTTGATATTTCAGAATATAGTTTGTGACAGGGCTATTTCACCACTCACTAACGTGGGCTGCGGTGTCATCACAAAGTCCCTAACACTGTGTCAGTGTGAGTCTATGGAGAAGACATCAAGATGTCAACATACTCCAAAAGGGGAAAGAGTGTCAGTGCAAGTCTGAAGAGACATGGTGGTATGTGAAGAGGAAGAAAAATGAAATTGTATCTGTGATTGTACAACACTGACAGACAAAGACACTGTTGACCCAGAAGCCTTTAAAGAAGCATGTGGCGTATTCAAGAGGAAGCAACAAGGTAATTGTGATATTTTTCAAGTATTAAGGAAACTTAAACTCTGAATAATTCTTCTGTGCTAAAATACCTCATCTATAATCAAAAGTCTCCCAGTAGTAACAGTAGGTGATTGGAAACTGAAACAGTGTTGTGTGTGAAATAAGAGGACAGATGAACAGCCCGTTGGTATGTACATTGCTGTCCTCTTAACCACTCTCCTCATGCAGACAGATGACTTGTAAGGTTTCCTTCCTGCCTTTTTCTAGTCAGTGGAGGATGCAGCATCCTTAAGGGTTTGCACAACCTGTGGGAAACTCAGAACAGCAGCCAGAAATACCAAGGCCAGAGTCTTCTCCTGTAAACAAAGGGCCATATATGACAAAGCACCTGTATGCACATCATGCTCATGGTGCATGGTGGTACCTGCTGATTTCATGGAGTTGGTTTGAGCTCACTAAAGGCAGATCAAAAAGTTCATTTACATTTAAGCAACTGGCCAAAGCCCTCTGGGGTGCACAGCTCCACCAGTCTCTGCAAGTGTTTGTCTTTCCTCACCCCAACCACGTTTCATAGAATATTCAGCCCTGCAACTCCCCTTCCCAAGTGCTGCCTCATCTCCCAGCTGTGCTGAGCACCATCCAGTGAGGTGAATGGTCCCCACATCCCTCTTTCTGCACCTCACCATTTCAGAAATGCAGCTCTATAGTGTTGAGTTGCATTTTTTTTAGCTCAGACATCTGGAACATATCATCTGGAGGCCAGATTTGAGGAGAATCTCCATTTTATGCTCCCTGCAGAAAGGAGGAAGGCAGAGGCTTCACATTACAGCAGCACAGATGAGCTCTAATTATTTTTTTGCATGATTAATGGGCAATGTGAAGGTGCATGTTAATGTGTGGTCCACCAAAGCCCTCTCTGTCCCTCAGTAAGGAAGTTCCTACATCAACATCTGCTGCATCAAGGCAAAACTGAGGTGAATGAATACAGATACATCTTCACTGTGACCTGAATGGGGCCAGGTTTCCAGAAGTACTTCAATATTTTAGGAATGGAAGCTGCTTTTCTTCAAGACTTCTTGAAGGTCAACTGTCTAAACCGACTGAAGCACCTAAAATCCTGAAATTCAGAAAACTTTAGGCCAGGGCAGGATCCAAAAGCATCCCAGACTCTACTGGTAGTGCCAGTATTTGTCAAAATAAGGTGCTTTCTGCCCTACCCCAGCTGAAAAATGGGACTCTGGAGGTCCAACCACACTACTGGATGTTGTGAAAATAAGAATAAAGACACCACACTGCATTCATTTATCAGTGCAAAAGAGAAAACAACCTGGAGTTCACCACAAAAACACAGATGAAAGATGCAATTGTCCTGACCTTGGGTGGCGTGGCTGGGTTTTTTTTCAACCCCTTTTGCTCTGTACTGTGCTCTGTCTTTCTAAAGGGGGGGATTTTTGTGATTACCACAGGCAAGGTCAGTGCCTGCTGTCTCCTGGGCCTGTAGCTGGGGTGGTGGCTGCAGAGCACAGTCAAGCCAAGTCCACCACTGGTGCAACCCCACCAAGGCTCCCAGCCTTACAGAAGGGACTAATTTGGCCTTGTGTATTTTGAATAAATTGTTAACTCTTCTCTGCATGAAGAAGTGATTATTGAAAAGTTTGCCTCCACATACAAATGCAAATGACAGTCGAAGAACACGTGAATGTTAATCTTCCAAACCAAGTACGTAGACAAATGCTAGTCATTAGAAACATTTCCGTGCATTTATATTAGGCTGTCCTCTAAAAGACTTTTCAGACAAATATGTCATCAAGATATTCAAAACCATGTAATCTTATCCAAAGTTTCATCTATCAACAGTACAGTTTTCATCTCTCGCAGCTGTGTGTCAGAATGTGCAGGCAGATTAGCCAGCTGATAGCAAGGGGGGAAGGGAAAGAGGGGCTCTGTCATCATCGAGAAATACTGCTGGGGAGAAAAAAAATCTTGCCATAGATTTTTCTCTTAAATCTCCCCAAGAACCCTGTCCACACAGGGATGCAGGGGATATTTGCAAACACTTTAATTTTTTGATGGGAGTTGGTACTCGTCTGCTTGAGGTCCTCCTGCCCCCATTTCCCTTTCCTACAGAGCATAAGTTCTCATATAAAAAAACATCCTGAGCACAATTGCATATCTGCTGTCTGTGGCAAAGCATCCCCCTCCATGGCAGATTAATTTACCAGATCTCTTGTGCCTTCATAGGCCCAGAGAGAATAAGATAAGGCACAAATCTGGATGGTTTTGAACTCCAGCTGCACCTTTCACCTTCCTCAAAGGGCAAATCCCCACACAGGTCCCTTCTCCTAGAGCCAGAGGGATCACTTGGGAAAACAAAGTTTACCTCAACACTTTCCAGCAAGCAAACTCTGTAATTCTCCTATTTCAAAAAGAGAGATGAATGATGACATATATGGGCTTCTGATAAAGATGCAAAGAGATAGGACTAAAACATACAGTAAAGCACTGTAAAATGATTCCTCAATACAAAGTTCAATATGCTGTGTTTGTTGTCTATGAGACAATGACTTTGAATCCATGCATATGAATCCGTGCATAATCTTTCAGTGGATTCATTTTTAAATGCATTCTTTCAAGAGAAATTTAGCATTACTGAGGAGCTCTAGCTTGACAGCACTTGAAAATAATGTTTTGAAATTTGGGGAGTGCGCAAAAGATATTCTAAACCACAGAAGAGCAGTTAGGACTTAACATCAACTAAAATAGGCTCATGCTTTTCTGGGTATCTTTGAAACCTCTTTTTAGAGCTAAGTCCTAAATCTCACTGTTTAGGGATACAAACCAAGTGCCTTGATTTTCAGCGTTGCAAATCCAATCTGTGCTGACCATGTGGAACATTCAGCATCTCTGACTATCACCTGTCCCAACAAACCAGCTTCTGGCTTTGGGGTTACATTTTTCTTTTGTGCTTGTAGCATGAAGATGCCTCTTCCAGGGACACAGAAAAACAAGGGCAGTGCTTAGCCATTTGCCAGTGGCTCTGATCTTGGCTTAAAGGGGTATGTCAGCAGAAAGGAGTCTGTTTTGGTGGAGAATCCTGCGAAGAAGACAACTCCCAGCACCGTGGACTGAAGCCAGCTGATGTTAGTGTAGCCACCAGACAGCCTGTGGGGATTAGGGTATAAGTCATCAAAGCCCCAACTGAGAGAGCCAACCACTAAGGGAGGCAGAGCTCCCTATCTTGCTCATACTCCTCCAAGCTTATCTGGTTCCCTAACTTCAATGCCAAATCAATCTTTTTAATGTGAATATAATGCTTAACCTATTTCTGGAACTTTTCTCTCAGCTGTGCAAATGTGCTTTGGAGCAACTCAACTGAAAAAGAGTGCAGGGAAAGAGTCTTTGAGAGCCAACATGGAGGCGTCCTGCGAGGGAGGAAGGAGAAGCTTGCTGTCTGCTAAAACACAACCTGTAACTGCAAAAGCAAAATTCAACATCACTGGACAAGGAGCCCCCGATATGTTTGGGTGTTTTTAAAGCTTCATTTGACAAACTCTAATTTTAAACTCAAAAGCATCTTTAAAGCTTTTAAAAGACTCATGTCATTAGTTGCTTGCTTGGAAAAGTACCTTTGTCCCCTCCAAAGAGAAATGCAAAAGAAACAAGGAGCAGGATGGGAAGGGGGAAGACACATTATTTGATGAAAGACGACATTGCTCCCACCCTGGGGCTTGCTGTCCTCCCAGTGAAGCCCGGCCCGCCGGCTCACTGCCCGGGCACACGTGCCTGCCAGCCAAGGTCCACCAGGTCAAAAATCTGCTTTATAGAGAGTGCCCTGAGCTAGTGTTTACCTAGAGGAGCCATTGCAACCTCTCAGGAAATAATCCACATTTTTAAATGAGCCTGTATGCCCAAATATTTATTTGTTAGTTAGATGGTAATTGTTCTAGAGCAGTTGTTACGGTCTTTTGAGGACAGTGTGTAACTTGTACTGCTACACAAGGTTTGCGTCCCAGATGAGGTATTAATTTGGTTAGTTGAAATGCTACAGCCTGTCCACAAATCATTAATGCTGGCAGCAGTACTGTATGCTGTTAACGCAGGTACTTTAGGGCTGGTCCAGTCCCACATAATAGGTATTTAGCCCAGAAAGGCCTGCAGACCTTTCCCAGCCCTGTTCTTTTGCTGGCCATGCTGCCAGACCAGCAGGAACCAGCGCAAGGCATGGGACCATGGGTGGAGGCTTTGTAGTCAACTTCAGCAGGCAAAGGGGGAGGAGAGTGAGTGATCTGCCAAAACAAGCATGAGTGGTGTGGCTTTGAGAAGACAGCGACATTGAGCAGCAGGGAGCAGAGCTTGCTGGAGTGGTTTTTAAAGATGGTTTAGGAAACTGGCTTTGATTTTAACAGCCGGTTCTACCAACAGAGACCAAACTGCCTTCGGCACAGCCCTGTCCTTTTTCTTCGCCTACACATTGCCACAAGCCACAAAGCACTCACCAAGACTATGTAACAAACTTAACTTCAAAAGACCAAAAGCCACAAAAAGCATAATGTCCCACAAGAAGGGAGCAGGAGCATAAAGAGAGGTAGTAGTAATAATTTCTCCAGATGCCTTTCTATGAAAAGAGAGAAGTGGACAGCCAGGAGGTTATGTTACACTTCCACATCTTTCCTCGGTTCCCAGAGCCTCTCCAGCCCCCCCATAAAGGTTCCCAGCTTCAACCAGGGGATACAGAATTGCTATGTGGACTCAAAGCATACATGCTGATGGTTATGGCTTCCAGTGGGTACTGGGGATCTCTTTCTATCCCCAGAGACGTCTTAAAGGAGCAAGAAAATAACAGCAGCAGCACTGCAACTCCCATGGCCATCTCCACGTCAAGTTCCGAGGGATGCCAACAGAAGCTGCGAGGACCCACTGGAAAGGTTGGTCTTTCCTCTCAGTCTTATCATAAAGCTTTTGTTTGTTTGTTTTTTCCTCAGAATGGCTGCAGTCGAGGATGTGGTCTTGGTCTTAGCTTTGACTTTCCTGGCTTTTGTCAGTGATGGTGTCACACGGCCTGTGTTACTCCCCCAGCTGCACTGGCAATACAGAGATTTTACTGCTGCTCTTGGAGGTGTGTCAGAATAAGCTACTTGCAGAATGTGATGCAATTGCTGCATGTCCCCTGGTACAGGAGAAGGGAACACGAAGGCTGTTCTTGACGGGAAGGACATTTTCCCCCACAAGCAGTTTCACTACACTAGTCGCTGGCAGCTGCAGCTGCATTTTACACGTCGCATAATCAAAACAGTTTTCCTCCTAAATCATAACAGACAGCATTTCACCAAGATGGATTTACCATTGGCTGGTTCCACTGCACAGCCCAGATTGAGAACAGAACAACCTCGTAGTGTTGTGTGTAAGCAGAGATGACAACACTCACCCAGAATTTGAGTGTCCCGCACTAGACAAGCCAAGTTGTACAAAGATAACAAAAGTTCAATAACTTCAGCAGATTGAGCTCTTGATTACTGCAAACTATCTGCTTCAAAGAGCTGCAGCCTTGCCAGTGGGGATTAATTCACCCTTTCTCAAGCCAGGAAGCCACCTCTGATTCTGCACCATGGGCTAGGAAACCTCCAAACACCTTCGGGAACCTAGGAAGATGCTTTCGTCCTAGTGAGGGTGTCTCTTAAGACGTTGTGAACTCAATCTGCTTTCAGAAGGTTTTTCAGGCCAACAGGGGCACCTGAAGACTTAGAGAAAGACGACACTGCCAGATGGCACAGCCCAGGGAAAGGATGAAATGAAGGCTGCGGGGAACACGTACACTGATTTCTCCAAAGACTTATAACCATGACGAAGAAAGAAATAGCTCTGCCACAAGAGAGTCTGATGAGAAAAGTCATTTGCTACTAAAATGTAATTTAAAAAATATATTTAATACTAATTAACAACACAAGCCTGTAATATCCACTTATCTAAACTGCTTGTGGATTACTTGCTTTTTACTTACTAACCTACCCACTAATTTCTACAAAAAAAAAAATAAAAATACAGGTCAGGTTTTTGCTACCAGATTTAGTTATTTTACTACCAGACAAAGATGAGCCAGAATGGTTATCAAGAAAAATAAGGGGGGAAAAGAGAATTGGGAAATCTTAGACATTGTATTAAAACAACAGTTTTTAGGGTGTTTGATTTACTATTCAACTGTGTGCAGCTGCTGCTGTATGAAATAGGAAGCATGCCAAGGGAAAGAGATGGGGGGAAAAATTAATGGGTGGGGGAGGTTTGCAGAATCAACTGGTTAATGAGATATGAATATTTTTGAGTAAGCCCCTGCTGAAAAGCACTTGCTTGTCTAAACCAGCTTACTGCTTACCCACTGACACGGCAACTTGGGTACTCCCCCCAAAGGACTTCATCACTGAATATGAATTTTAGACAGCATTTGGGTTTTGCATGCACTAGTTTAGATCCTCTGTGCTTCCCCCTCCTTATCTAGGAGCAACCTAAAATCTGCTGGGGTCCTGGCACACGTCTCCTCCTCTCTGCAGGCTGCGGTGCTCAGAGTGAAGGGGAGCACTTCCCAGGGGGAGCACTGTAAGTGACTCCAGTCATGTAGGGAGGGAGCTCAGCAGCGTGAGGTAAGAGATATGGGTCTGAATCCTTCAGGTGGAGGACAGGAGGGAAGCAATGCTCTCAGCACCCTGCCTCTCCTGGGCTGGTCCCACCTTCCCTTTGTCCCCATTACAGAAGAGCTCTCCTTTCTCCTGTTCTGGAGGAAGGATTCAGGGTTCAGGTGTCCATGGAAAAATCAAAGAACATGAACTTTTTTTTAAAAAGGAAATCTCTCTGCTTGGTCCAGAGGAAGATCCCTAACTCTTTAAAACATCTTCCCTTGGCATTTCCTATGAGATTGTTCAGGTGGTCCCATGCAGACTATCCTCATCTCTGTGAGTCCCACTCCTTGGCACTGAGCAATTTTTGCACACACTTTGCTGGCAACCTAAGCACCAAGTTCAGGATTATTCAGCACTCAGAACTTAGGAGCTGCATTATTACCTCTTAATATCTTTTGATTTAGCCTAAACCTTGTTTTGTGGTCCAAGTGAAAAAAGAATTCAGCCTCCTCAGAACAAGCCTGACTTGTTTCTAATGATTTCTTGGATTGTATTTTTGCCCAGTTTCTTCTATGAAAAGCCCCATCATTCTTACAAATGCCTTTGACGTTGCTTGGTGGTTTTTTTGTAAATGGCAAAGGCTCAACAATTTTCAAGAAAAATAAATGTCCCAAATTCTCTAAAAACAAAACACAAACCCTGAGGCACAGAGCTCCAGTCTGTACCAAACCCTGGGCTATGATATTCCCCGTGAGGAGGAGGGAACTGGCACCACCAGGAGTCCTGGCTTTCAGCTTGGTTTACTCATTGGTAAAAATATCCTGCTGGAGAAACTTTCCAACCTGAAATGCTCATTTACAGTCGATTGATAAACTCCCCAAAAAAAGGTTTCATTGTCATGCAGATTCAACCATATCTACAACTACTAGGCAGCTAGTAGATGACCCCAGTCATCTCCTAATGATATTAAGGAGGGGTTATTTTCTAGAACCTATTCAAATAACAAGCATTTAAACTGAGGGATTAAAGCAGTATGCAGTGCTCCTTTACAACAGCACACTTTGAATGCCCCTGTTTGCATCTGCTGCCTGATGAGAAGACCCATTGTGTTGGTACTCCAGAAGACCTCACTGTAGAATATTAGACTTGAGAAATCATTTATTTGGATCTTATCTTGCATACCTAATTCAGATGTCAGGCCACTGCATTTAAACTATAACTTTCAGATTAATTAAAGGCAACAACTGAGTGCTTACCTAGGGATTCAGGGAGATTGCATGATGACCTGCCTGTGTTGTAACAGGAAGATTAAACAGACTGAACTAAACAATGTCTATTTTCCTGGTGATGCCTGATTTGGGGGAGTAATCCCACTTTATCCCCAAACACAAATCTTTTTGTTATTTAGAGGGATATAACCTAGAGGTGCCTTACAGACCTTTTCACCTGGCTTTGATGTCTGAACAGTTACTAGCCTTCAGCTCGTTGTTTTCCTGTTTTATCTTTCCCCAAATTGTTTCCAAGCAGCTATCTGGCTAGTGGGAAAGCCTCACTTTTCTGCAGGGAAAATTGCAAATCAATTAAATTAAGTTTTATATATGGTTCGCTTCCTTTTATTTGCATGTGCATATCATCATCTAACTCCAAATTCTAATCCTTGCATTGAATAACAGTACATGGCATCCTCCTGCAGGATAGCAGATCTGAAATGGCAAGTTAAAAGCTTAGAGGTCACTGCCAGGACAAGAGGAAACAGGAGGCAGTTTTCCTGCCTTCGTGAAGATGCTGATGATGCCTCGATTTCACATGGTGTGGAAGGAGGGAGGCAGACACTAAATATATGAAGCAGAAGTTTATTTGACAGTGTTATGAGGAGGGTAACTGGAGGCAAACATTTGACACTGACATGCTGGAATGCTGTAAAAATTTAATTAGATGGGTACATTAGTCATAGTTGTATTAGGGGGTTCATATACTACATGCAAAAATGCATGCTCCAGTACAAAAGAAATATTTAAGTCCTTCCTGTAAATACCATTTCCCTCATTATTGGGAAATGTGGTCTCGGCGGGACCATTGGCCATGTCATTGTATTTACAAAAGTATGGTTAGAATGAGATTAACAGCATTTATGGGAAGGGTTTTCCTACACAGAGAACGCTGCCCTGTTATTTGGGAAGGTTGTGCAGCCGAGTTGCAACAAAGTAGGTGTATGTGGCTGCCAGCTGGTTTAATGTAGGGTTTACTTCTGTGCTGTTAAACTGCCTTTAACAGCCTCATGTTCCCTAAAACAAGGGCTATTGGCGAGATGTGATGTTTTGAAGCATGTCAAGAAGGCCTACTGCAATTTTGCCTGCCCCTGGAACCCATTGGGGAATACTTTATGGCTTCACAGCTGTCCCAAGGAGAGCTCGACAGACTTGCTCACTAAAATGCATTTTCACAATTGGGTCCTTACAAGGTGATCCCTTGGGACCAGGTTTATTTGCAAAGTTCATCTGAATTCAGTGCAGATCGCACTGGTTGGGGCTTCTCATGCCTCCCACTACAAATCTGCATGATTGTGATTAAAAATTCCCATAACTTCATTTTTAAACTGCAACTATATCCAAAATCTTGCAGGCAGATACCTAGATTTCAACAATCCTCTTCCACTTTGCGGTGAACCAGTAAACCAATTTAGTCCACATATTTCCCACATGCTTGAATAAAGAACTGGGTTACTGCGGGGCTGCTCCAAAGCCTGCAGAAACCAAAGTCTTTGCAGAAAATCTTTGAATGTGAAGATCAAGGGGGTAAGTTAATTCCAAAACAAAAAATTGGTAAACCAGTTCGAAATCACAGTTGAAAGGATGTGCTCAGCTCTAACGCTGCACAGCCACTGCTGTCTTCAGAATCCTCCCTACCTCATACAATGTACTTTTCTTTGGAAAAAAATGCACATTTTGAGTAATTTGCAATTATTTCTTTTCAGAAATCCCTGCAGGAAAGGAGTTTGGACCATTTCCCTTATTTTTCTTTCCCTTCAGCTTTACTTCATGGGGAAAATAAGACAACATTTTAATTTGACAATGTTCATTTAGGAGTAAATAAGCAAATAATTTGTAATGTTTTATTTTAAACAGTGTTTCAGTTGTGGTACCATGTGTGACATTCAAAAGTAATTATGAGATTGAGATACCGGATAGGAAAAGGAGGAAACAAAAGATGACTCAACCAAATTCAACTAATACTTTGTCTTCATCAGTGTTTGGATTGTTCTGATGAATTTTATATCAATTCTACAGAAAAGGAGAAGACTATACTGGTGATCAGTTCATTTCCCAGAATTCAGTGAATTTGCAGAGAGGACACTGTTGTCTATAATCACCTGTAAGCATATAAAAAAGGAAGATGTGCAACTTCTGAGGAAGCCAATCGTGACCTTAGAAAAATCACATGTAAACACCAGTAACTTATGTTGAGAGGGGTGGAGAGGGAGAATATCCAGGATTACATACATAAAATAATGAAGAGCAGCCCATGCTTTTGATTGAAACACTAAACCATGGACAAAAATTCACCTTGAGTCTGGTGTACTGTCTACACAAATTAGAAAGAAGTGTGTCACACTGGGAAGGGAAGGAAAATGAAGTAAAAAACTGTAATTCGTATTAAGATGACTCTCTCTTTTCTAGCCCTTAAATAGAAAATCACAACCTCACCAAGCAACTTGCTCTTTGTTGTCATGCTGGTTGTTTAAAATCAGTAGATCAGTCAGAGCAACTGAATTGCTGCTATCATCAAGGATAAACAGCCAAATGACCACAAATTGATTGCAAAGCAGATGCATATACATGATTTTTTTTAAATAGGGAAAAAAGGAACCTTGCTCTAAAACATCTATTGGTCAACTTCCCCAAAACTGTTAGAGTGAGCAGCAGTTTGGGGCTGTAGGGATATCTTGCCAGGGACAAAGGTGTCAGCTGATAAACACACCTAATCTAGCATTGGTATGAGTATCTCTACAAATTTGAGGGTTCTCTGCAGCAACAATGTTTGTGGGTAAAGGCCTGAAGTTATTTGATTCCAAGCACATATTTAACCATTGACACGGCTGTACTTGGCAGATGACAAAGTGGGCTTTTAATTTTCATGACTTTGGAGAACAGATAGTCACCCAAGAAAAGGAGGCCAGAGAATGAAGTTGAATAAAAAATATTCTGGAAAAAAAATGTGTAAAATTTCCAAATGGTAATCAACATCACACTGAACAAAAGTCTTCAAAAGGAAGGGAGGCAAAAATGCTGTTACAAGGGTCTTTTGAAACTGAGTAGAACAAAAACTCAGGAGCATCTTCCAGGGCCATTAGAACAATGATAAAGAACAGCTTAGAGTTCTGAGTGAGATCCATAACAAATTTTTAACATGATAACATTATCATAGACAAGAAACCGAGTTTAAATAGTACACAGCAAATTAAAAAAAAAAAAAGAGAAAATAAAATGAGACTATAGCAGAGAGATTTGGATGGAAGTAGAAGGTACAATAGGTCACTTCTTTTGGATTGTGTGCCCACAGACACTATCTTGCTGCTCACCAGCACTGCCCGAGCAGACATCTGGATGACCTCAATGTCCTAACACACCATTCCTCCGTTTACCTGTCTGTTAAGCGCGTTAATTTAGTTTTTAGTTCAATGAAACTGAAGACTCCCACTAACATGCAATGCTGCAGTTCTTTAGTGACTTAAGAATTGAAATCCCATTTGCAAAAGTCTGACAGACGCTTTTGAAAATTGGATTCATAATTAGGAAACCAGACAACTGGACTCTTAAGATCATTACAAAGATATTAGGTAAAAACTTCAAAGTCAATGGGATTTATACACCTTAGTTACATAAGCTCCTCTGAAAATTTTCCTTTATGTCAATCTGCATTCAACTAATTCTTCCTGTACTTGGTGGTAGTGTGTTTGTCACGACCATTGAGCAGGATAAATCAAATGTCAAAAATCCGGTGGGAATAGGAATTAAATAGATATCTCCTTAAAACTCTCTATTTCCTAAAAGGTAAGAGAAATTGTGACTAAACCACAGAGAGAAAAAGAAGTAGCTTGTTAAATCAGACTGAAGTAGTTCCACCTCATCCAAAGCCTGTTCCCAAGTGAGTGCTGGAAGATCAGAAAGCTGGGACTAGCAGAGCCAAGGCAAAAACAGATGTTGCATCCAGAGCCCTCGCTGTGGAATTCAATAGCGGGTTTGGTGAATCATTTGAACTGGTCACTTGGGAAGGCAGTGCCAGCTTGGCTTATGGTAAGTTTGAACAGCTCAAGGTTTGAACAACATCTGCACCTCTTCCTGGAATGAAGAGGCTGCGTTTGTAAATAAGATGACAAGTTGTACCATATTAGGGTCTTTTACAACTGACAAAACATTGCCATTTTCCATAGAAAAGGCATAATTTGCCTGGGAAGAAATATCATCTGGCAGTATTGCTAGAGCCATGCTTCAAAGAGAAACTGGAAGCCACTCTTGTATAAAGTGCAGGCATTAATCACCCAAAGCGAGATTCTCATAAACAAAGTAATCCAAACCAGTGACACAAACCCAGCTCCT
This sequence comes from Hemiprocne comata, assembly GCA_020745705.1. NCBI lineage: Eukaryota > Metazoa > Chordata > Aves > Apodiformes > Apodidae > Hemiprocne > Hemiprocne comata. The sequence continues at coordinate 15,856,669 of CM036598.1, forward strand.
CTCCCCTGCGGAGCACTGCTCAGTGTGGAGCACACAAAAATCTGGGTCAACCACCCCTTTGCTGAAAGAAAGACTCCTGGCCCCAGTGCCCAAGGATCAACCCATGCCCTTGCATCTCAGAGCACGAGCGGAGCGTCGCTGAAACCTTCTGGCACTGCAAAATGTGAGCAAAGCCAAGGAGACTGGAACAACAAAAATAGCATCAAAGGAAGCAGAGAAAAATGTTAGCTGCCTGGTGGTGGAGCAGCAGAATAAATGGCTGTATTATAGGACTGTCACCTGAGCGAGCCGATCAATGCTATTAAGACTGAGTCAATCTGTGTCTGTACAAGTACAGCAGTGCCTGAATGATGACAAATCTCTGGGTCCAAAGGGAGACATCCTTCACCTTGTTGAAAAGTAAGGAAGCGGCTGCTGTGATCAGTTTTGGCAAGCGTTCCTGGTCCGTACCTGGGCCGTTCCCATCAGGTGTCAGGTACTGAAGCTTTATGCCTCCCCATGTAATGGTGCTACTGCCATGCCCAGAGCTGGAATTGCTGCAGACAGGCAGGGCTTACTGCTGTCGTTCCACTAAAATGAGTAATTACACATCTCACACTCGAGCTGATTGTTTCAAAGATGCGAGGGGCAGCGTGCAAGAGAGATGCTACCAACAAGGGAGCTTTGAATGCAGCTAACGTTGCCTCTGAGCAAAACCAGAGTGGGGGAATGAAGGGTAGAGTCCTGTTCTGTCATCAGATCATGGCATCAACGATGCTGAAGTGGCGCATCTGTGAGCTGGTGAGACTCTGAAGGAGACAATTTTTTATGAAGGGATGAATGAGGTGAACTTTTTCCAAGCCCATTTAGTTGCCCACTCTGCAAAGTATCTTCTCCTCTCTCATTGCTGTTCTACCCTTGTCTCTCCTTCTTGGCATGGTGCCTTTCCCCCCCCCAAGCAGCAGCTGTGCACACTTGAATAGTAAATCAAACACCCTAAAAACTGTTGTTCCAAAATCTTTTCAGATCTTTCTTTCCTCTATTTCTGTCTGCTTTTTCTTGCTAATGATTAAGGCAATTGGCTTTTTTTTTTTTTTCTGGTATGAGCTAATTTTGTGTTGCAAACAACTTGATGTACCCCAATATCTATCAATGAAAGGACCTAGAGGTACAACTAGTTCATCTCCCACCAATGCATGAGTTGATGGGGGGGAGGGGGGGGACAATTGCAGTAAATGTGTGATAGGGGGCTTCACATTTCCTCTGGGAGGAGGTTCCACATCATCTTGTGAAAGGACAAGGAAGATGGTAACAGACTGGGTTTCCAGGTGATAGATAGCAATACAAGTACACTCAAGTCAGGGCTGGTTTACACTAACCAGAAACCTGAGTCTGACACCCTAAATGGCATTCTTTTTTATGGGTTCAAGATTATTTCCACAACAGAAATACCTAGAGGATTAATGCTGTAGAGGGAGGGATGAAGACAGAACTGCAAAATAACAGACAATTAGCACCACTAGTACATCATATGCTTTTTGCTGAACTCAACATCCATCACAGAGCAGCGAGTTACTCCCTGGAAAAACAGGTGCATTTTTTCCCCATAATGGTTAGATTTACAGAAGGTAACTTAGTTGATAGAAATGCCTGACTCCTGCCCAAAATACCTAGCAGCTTAACTGTTCCCATTGTTTGAAAGTATTGCAAGAAACCCATGTTTCACCTTTTAAAAGGTCCAATTTGGAAACAAAAAACTAAACAAAGAAGTGTATCATTCTACTACTGCCCCTTTTATTTGCACGAGATACTTCAGCCCACGGACATCTCCCTTTAGTACGTACATCTGTAAAAAGGATGTGAGGGTAGAGCTTTGGCTGTGAAAATACAATGTATGCTTTATTACAAAGAAAACCACAGTTTGAAAACCAAGGAGAAAACTGATTCACCAGCATGACTCACACATGCACTATAGAGCCTGCAATCCCTTTAGCAAAGATGCAAGCCCAGCAGCGTGCAAGTACTTGCAGAGAGAACATATTTTCCCTAAATAAATGATCTTTTCAAGTGCCTTATCTTACTCCTTTTCAAGGCAGTGGAAAATCTCTCACTGAACTTTGGACGAGGCCCTTAAAGTCAGGAGGGAAGTCAGTAGACACCATGTAAATATCCACAAAAATGACTCAAAGCCACTATCAAGATAGTATTATCATAGGAGATGGGAAGTTAGATTTCTGAGAAGGCTGTTAGGAGCCCAGGGATGACCTGTTATGTTGACTAGTGACTAACAAAGCTGAACTTTTCAGGAAATAAATACATTAGGGTTCCTACCTCAAGAGATAATTTTGACACGTTCTCAATTTCAATAAATGTGCCTGAAAAAAAGAAGTTTTTTGATGTCTTAAAAAAATGGAAACAACCTGTCTGGAAAACACACTTCTTTGAGGTTAACAACTCAGTTGACTGCAACGTAAGGGAGTTCAAAGGAATTTCATATCCAGGGATGAAATAATTTTGTTACATTACTCCACGTCCTAGGATCAGTTGGACCAGTGGTCTCAATAAGTGTAATAGTGGAGTAACACAGCAAAGAGTCAGGCTGGTAGGGCCTGCTGCCTAACAGAGCAGCCACTAAAGGAAAGAAATCTCTCTGAGGTGTAATTGCAAGTCATTTTGGCTGCTGAGGCTACTAAAAGTAGCATAAGAACATGCAGGGAGGAACTCAAGGTACAGATGCAGGTAAAGTTGTTTATTCAGCCTTCTCAAAGACGTGGCTTCACTTTCAGAAATGCAAAGCACCACATGGCTCTCACTGAATCAGCCTGACAGGGGAAGGAGCCAGGTTAGTGCTGCTGGTTTCTTACTCTCCAAAACAGCCATACATGGTGCACTCATTTTTTCAGTGAACATAAATCCTGAAAGATTTATTTTTAATTCTGTTATCATACTAATATGTCAAAAGAACGAAGCTCTTAATTGGGTTTCCAGATTTTTTTCTTTGCTTGACAGTGGAAAACTTTCTCTGTATTTCGAAAATTCTCAGGAGGGAAGGAAACTCCCTCAGTTTAGCACAAAAGGATGATACATTCATCATTTCTTTCCATGTTGCTGAGGCTGTTGAAGCCACCTCTCTGCCTTAAGTTACTTTGAAGCCATTAGCTCCGTGATGTATTTTCCCATATACATATCTTCTGCTCGAGCACACCTGCATACATTCAGCTCTACTGCCTGTGAACTGCAGGTCTTTACCTATATGGGCTCACTTTCCCTGGCTTTTGGACTCTAAATAGTATCTTAACATGCCTCTCATCCACATGCAAGTGTCACAAATGGGCTGAAACCTTAGCTTTTTAGCTTGAGCCATGGGAGTATCAGTCCAGGGCTTACGTTACAGTAAGTAGTCCAGTACATGATGTTACATATAACAGCTTGGTGCTCATCAGCAGAGAAGGCAGATGTAAGATTAAGTCAACTCAGAGCCTGCACACTCATCTCTTAACCACTCATATGAAAGGTCATCTCAGTCCCATAAACTAATGCTTGAATTTCCCAAGCTAACAAACTCCTCATTTGATTTTCTGAGCTGCCTGGAGTCTTTCCATTGCTTAGCTCTGGAGCCAGTGGTGAACATTAATGAAATGTATTCCCTACGATTTCCACACCATCAGTTAACTTAGCTTTGGACTTCAGTATATTATACATTACTTCTGGGTAAAAATAGAGACAGTCCTCTTCATTTCATAATATTAAAGTCAGACCTGCAAACTTCTGAAAGGCTAGAACTGGAAAGTATTATTTATCTTGCTTAGAAGGAACAGAAAATAGATTAGTAGCCATATATGAAGTGTATATTAATGTTATTTAATACTTATGCAAAACCTCTACATAGGGAATTAACACGAGACATTGAAAAATTGGTCGATTACATTGCCTGAAAAGAGAGAGCTGCATTTTCCTCTTTGTTACAGATTCAACATCTGTATTCAGGGTTCCTGGTTCTACAGGTATTAGATCTATGGTTGACCAGAGGACACCATTCAGCAGAACCTATTGATTTCATAGATCACAAGGTCACTTCAGGGGGGAGGGCAGGCAGCCTGGTGCTGGTCCCCTTCCTGGCACCCAGCTCCTAGCTTCTCTGGAGCAGTTATGCCACAAACAGAGAAGCTGTGAATGTAGACACATGAATGTGAAGCTATTCAGGATTGTCTGCCTGCACGGTCTGACACAGGGATGTCCACTGAGCTGGTATATTAAGGCGCATTTATTTCTACAGCCCGGGAAAAAACAAACAAAAACCTAAGGAATTACAAACTTATAATTCCCTAACTAAGCAAACAAAAACTTATGTCTGTGGCCCAAACTCCTGTCTCTGGCTCCTTAGCAAGATACTTCAGCTATTTTAACACCATTCTGCTGTTTCACTGTCACCAGTGGCAAAAATGGTGGGTACTGCCACTTCTTGGCTGCCTCTGGGGTGACACTGAGAGTACCTCTTAGTATTCCTTAAACATCAAGGAAACACAACTTACATGTATTGGGATAACCGCCCCCCTCCCCCAGTCCTTTGCTCTCATTACCCTAATCCAGCACCCAGAGCTTTCCTCCAATGGGAAGAGCAGTGTTTTCCAGTGTTTCCATCCAGAGATTCCTCTCCTACATTGCCGCATAATAAACTTGTCATAAGAGGGCTCACAGTCAGACAGGAGTCTGTATTTATGTTACAGAAATATTTGTTATATATAGACAAGATTATGCATCCTCCCTCACTCAGTAGATCTTATCTCAAGGACCCACCCCAAGAAAGAAGAGGGAGGAAGCTATTCCATCTCAGAGCAGTAGAGGAACAATTCCTCCCTATTTTTTTGCTCCCATACCAACAGCAGATACTCACACACCCCCAATCCTATACGGACTAGGTCGTGCTGGGGTGGTGCAATAGTTGGTCTTTGTCTCTCTCCACCCACCCGGTTATGAGTCTAAACCCAATCTCACAGCAACCACAGAAGTGTCTGGCTGCCCCTCCTGCCTTTACAGGAGCTCACATTCCACAATCCAGCTCAGGTACCTGCCTTTCTGGGTATGGATTCAGGGGAGTTATGAACATGAAGCTGCACAGCAAGATGAGAGAATACACAAAGAAAAAGCATTAAAAAAACCACCCAACAACAATGAATATTTAGAATAAATTGCAAGTAGAGGTGCATAATTTGTGGTTATAGAGACAGAGTGCTAGTCATTATTCAGTATCACTCATTTCTTTCCTCCAAATATATGTATGAAAGCCAGGAACAAATAATGATTTTAAACAGGGAGGAGGTTTTCTTTTTTAAATTAGATTATGTTAAAAAATAATCTAGGATGACTGGAGTGAGATTGTACATATACAGAGAAATTACTATACAGCCAAGTGAATCATTAATCCAGATATAATGTATAACTTTACAGCAAACAAAAGCCAGGCATATTAAGAGTGAATTGTTTACAATAGAGAGTTACATATTAAAATGTATGTATAATTGTAACCTTCTGTTAACACCCTCTTGAAGAAAAGAAACACCAGTTCCAGGCTTTAAAATGCTGTGTCTTAACCATGCTCAGTGAAGAGATCTGTATGTAATGAGAGCAGCAAACATAGGAGGGATTCTTGCAGATCAAACAAAAAAACAACAAAAACAACCAAAACCCACCATCTCAAAAGAAGAAACAGCTCCTATGGAAGTGTTTAGCAAAAGCCACTCCATCTTTAGTTGTCTGTATCAAAGGAATTAATTGTTATCTCCAGAGACAAACTTGGGGGAAAGAAAACATGCTTTATTGAAAGTAAGACATATGATTTAATCTGATCTCACCAGAATTTCATTCTAGCCCTAGGAAGGTTGCCCTGGTGACATCACACTTTGCATCATGCCCTCAGCTCACAGGCATCCATTGTCAGCTCTAGAAGAGGCTTGGCATTGGTCGGGGGTGGGAAAACACACGCATATTGGAGGACTGATCAGGGAGAACAAACCCATCTTCCACCTCTGCTACAAAAGAAGTCCAGAGCCTTAGCCTGAGTTTACACCAGTTGCCTCCACCTCCTCCAGAAAATCATCAGAGACAGAGAAACAGACGTCCTCATTCACACCAAGCTCCTTTCCCAAACCTTTGGAAGGTGCTTGACACAGAAAAGTAACTGTTAGGTCTTCTACCATTTAACCATTTTAACCACCATACACAGCTTCTCAAAGCAGCACAGAAAGCAAAGAAGCCAGGTTGCTATCTCTCTTCCCATTAAAAAATTGATTGGAAAAGCCTTCCTATCACCCATTAAACCAGAAGGAAACAAGAACAGATGTAGAACAAAGAATCCCATAAAAAATACAAGCTCATTTTGCTAGCAGGCTGGCTTTGTCCCCCACAAGCCCATGGTAATAAGCACCATTACTCCACCCATAAATAGCCTTCTCAGCATATTTGTTGCTCTTGGTATGCTTACATAAATTTGGCAATACAGCAAAAAACCAACTGCTCTCCTTGTTCCACAAAGTTCCCTGTTTCACTCATAGAGAAACCACTTCTAAAAAACAGCCCCCCTGAACCCAATCCTCTTTGCTCCCCCTGAGCTGGAGCTCTGGCACAGCCTGTCTTGGGTGGGAGCTGGGCCCTTGGGCTGATCCCCAGCATTGTACATCCCAAGCATCCCACTTAGAGGCATCAGATAAAAAGCCCAAACATGTTCACGTAGCTCCAGCTTGCTTCACACACCAACACACTGCACAGCATGTGCACAGGAGGCATATACTATCTCAGAGCTCAGTAACAGCCTTTAGAGCACTTTTTGGATATTACAGAACTGGAAGCCAGGAAATAAAGTAGCTCAGAAGATAAAGAGAGAAAAGGAGAGATCTTATCTAGAGATGAAACTCCAGCATAGACCCCATCACATCTGCAAGGCCTACCAGGAAAAAAAAGAAGCCACAGTCAACACAATACTTGGATCACATGTAATCACATTTCAGTGCAATTTCCACACAATCACATTTCAATATTTTCTATCTGACTGAATAAACAGACAAGACTTACAATCCCTCAGACGATGGGGAGTCCTAGTTTCCCAATACAAAAGCAGAACCCAGTCTCTCTTACCTCCTTTCCTAGAGCCAAATACAAGAAAGATCCTCTGCCAAGTCCTCTGGGCAGGCAACAGTCTCACCCATCGAGTGAGCAAAGACAATGAGAAAGTGAGGATTGACTTGCTTGTTATCACAAGGTTCCCAGCTGCCTCCTGCACACATTGGGAGGATAATTTCAGAGGAGCTTTGGTGCAAGTGCCCCTCGTTTCCAATCAGTAGGCATCATCACAGCCAGATGAGGAGCTAACACAGGTACTAGCATTCAAGTCATTACAGCAATAGGTAATACTGAAATTTTCTGGGCTATTGATTACTGCTCTTCTGGCATTGCAACCCAAAACACTGGAGGGAGTCAAGTGGAGAATGAGAAAAGATGAAGTTAGCATGCTGGCAGGCTGGTTAAATACCTTTGCTGAAAAAAGCTGCTTTGTCAAAATCACAACTTTTGGCCAAAAAGTATGAATTACGAGACAAAGGTTTTGCAGGTAGTTTGGGGATTTTTGTCTGGGCCTCCAAAACACCAAATTAGCTCCCTAGTCACTCAGCTATCACTTAGGCTCTTGGAACTTGCACTTTGTTTTATTTTAGTGCAGTTTCATTCTGAGCTGCACCACAACCAAATTTTTGAAACATCTCAAAAAATAGTGTTTTTCTGTCCCCGACCCCTCCTTAGCATTCAGACAGAGGTAACTAACTCTAGTGTAAACTCTGTGGGGAGTTTATGGATAACATAAAATGGTACATTTTGCTTTCAAGACATTTCTTATTACAGTCAGGAGAGAGAGGATGTGAGTCAGAAGCTTTCTTCTCAGTTTCACTTAGTTCATTTATCCACTCGGTTTACTGAAACCTAAGTAGCTGTTACAGCCAGAACTCCTGAGGCACATGTGTTCTTTAACACATAACTTAATTTCCAAAACAAATAATTACAACTCCATTTCTGAGTGTCACCCTTCCCGGGAGCATCTGATGCATATGCAAAAATGTAAAAACTTGAAAGCTAAAGCTCCGCTGCAGCTAACTGCTCTCTCTGTCTCAGGGAGATTTACCCTCTGCCCACTGTTTCTTCCACTCAGGCAGGCATTTCCACACCTGGGTTACTTTTAGATCCTTTCCTCCAAGCAGGCAGATGACGGCACATCACTGTTTTGTCATCTACAGATCTCTCCAGAAAGAACTTACACATTTAACAGATCTCCCTTCACATCATATGGAGGTAACTCTCAGTTATCCCCCAGAGAGAGCTTTATAATTTAAAGTTTCAGTATTTTGCATTAGGAACTGGCCCCTCCTCCCTTTAGCTATAACACTGACCTAATTATACTGAGCCCCAACGCTACAGTGTGTAGCAGGTTCGAGTTCGCTTGTTATGTGATCCCTGCAACAATATTTATTCACAAGCTATTTCAAATAAAACGTGTTGTTTTACCGCCTCAACATCAAAGCTGAGCTTGTAGATTGTGCTGGTTTCATTTCTGTGATATGCATACCTAGACATATATGTATTTGTAGATATGTGTACACTAGGCAGAGATACACACACGCACTCTTGCCCAAGAGAAGCAGCAGTGCAGGGCTGCTTATAATAACAGCAAACAACAACTGATGCTTGTGATTTTGGATCTTGCAGCATGCACCCGGCTGTGTGCCTTTCATATTGAAATCGCCGTGTGGAGCAAAGACAGGCAGCAGGCCCGTGGAGCAGGCAGCTGCCTGCACACTGCCTCGCCCTGCCAGCCCCAGCTGCCCCACCCCTGCTGCCTGCTGAGGTGCCATCGGTTCTGCCCCAGGGGGATCCCTATTTCTCCTACCCAGGTTAGCAGTAGTTAAAGGCAGGGATCCATCTCTTCCAGCATCTCTGTAGGTCAGCGCAGATTTTTATTGGACCTTCTCGCACAGGCGGTGGATGATGATGGGCAATGACTTGAGGTGCTGGATGTTGATCATTTGTATCTTCCAAGACAGCAGTGCTGTTTAAGGTAATTCGAAGTGCTTGCCAGAAGCTTTTTGATGAATTCTGATCTGCAAGGCATCCTTTCTGGTAGGCTAAGAGCAAGCTGTGGAGGATTTCTCCATGCCCAGGGTACCGCTTGTGGTACTTGCTTTCAGTACACCATGTATTCTCAAACCAACCAAACAAGTCCACTTGTACACCTGGAATGTCTATCTGTTCATGAAGATACATAGCTTTTCCTTGTGTCTGATAGTGGTTGAATTAAAAAAAAAAATAAATTAGCATATACTAATGAATGATTTCAATCATCTTAGCCATGACTAGGTCAGTGTATCAAGAAGTAAAGCAGTAAGAGCATCTGTTACCCTCTTTCTAATTTCCTTATTCTTCATGTTAAGTCCTTTCTTCCTCTAAAAGTTGAAACTGAACTTTTAAAGGGAAGAGTAGATGAAAATCAGTATCAATAGTGAGCTATAACATGGAACTTTGTGCCAAGACACATTGAATAATATTGATTTGTTTAAAATATATGCTCATGAAACCAAGTCCTCGCATTTTGAGGTATTTTAATGTTCAGACTCTAAAATCTTTGCATTCTCTGAAGTCCCAATGCTCTTCCTTTCTCACTGTCTGTTTTTCTTCTTCATTCCTCTCTTCAGTCAAGTTGGTGACAAACATTCAGTCCTTTGGGAAGATTGGGTTCAAGTTCTCTTACTCCTCATTCATCAACACAGGAAAGGAAAATATTAGCAAAGAAAGCTGAAGGTCTTCTCTTCATCGTCTTGGTTTGGCCAGTGCAAAATATTTATGTCCCTGCTGTCTATATGGGCACAGTTCAGCATGAGCCAGCAGAGGCAATGTGGGAACATAGAGCCAAAGACCTGAAATGGAATAATAGCATAAGTACTGCTATCACATGTACATGGGACAAACTGTGATCCATCAGACACTTCCCTGCAGACTCACCATTTCTCTTTGCTACATCTGAACCCTTCTTGCAAAACATAGAGCTTTCCCAGCAGAGGTGGCCTGGGCAGCATCTTATTTTTTCATTGCCAGCAAGTTTTTCTGAGAAAGGCTAGAACAGAGTGTGCCAGAGTCTGGAATTAGATAGAAAATAATTACATGTAATTACTCAAGAGCATCAAATATCTTTTTGGGGATTTTATACTTATTGTTATTGTAAGGATGTTCAATTTGCAAATACAATTATTGTAAATTACTCTATTGATAACTTCAGCCTTCCTATTGTGTGTGATCACCTCACCAGCTTTCTTCTGGTCTTTTGAAGCAGGAGGGTTTTCAGCCATGATGAAGACACCAATAGAGCTGAAATTGATTGCTGTTCTCACAATGGCTGTTACTCAGAAGTGGGGAATTGGTAAATTATTAGCTCATGATTAAATTACAATGTCACTGCAACATCTAAGAGGTCAAAATCGTAAACAATCTATTTGTGTCTTTCACCAAAAGTCTGCTAATAATAATCTAACACATATCTACTTAGCAGTGCTTCCTCTTTGATTTTGTTTTATTTCTCATTTTTTCATTTTATATCCACTTGTGTCTGCTCTTATCGTTTCATGTAAAGTAGGACTGGCAATGCTCCAGGGAGGTGTTGGGAGGGCTAACAAGCTGATGCTTAAAAGCTTTTCAACAGCAAGTTTTTATGTGAAATATGTAAGAATGGTTTAACATTTTCCATCTTGTGCTTCCTCACAATGTGTAAGTATTAATATGCACAAATACAGAAAGAGGACTGAACATTTTCTGAACTGAAATATGCATTCAGCTACAGCCACGGATGCTCCTTGCTTGCTTGTTTGGCCTGAGAAATTCCCTAGGCCTGCTCCATCCTGACAATTGAGAACATTGTTTGGTCAAGAAAACTTATAGAAGAAAAAAAACCCTATTATTATAGAGAAAAACCCCCACTATAGCACAGATACAAGAGGGCATGCTGAGCAGCATAGAGAGGTGCAAGAGAAAGAGGTTATCAAGAGGATAAAAGGGGAAAGGGAAAACTATTGAAAGGAAAATTCATATTCTTTTCCTTTCTCCCAGAAAATATTTTCTTACAGCCTTGTCCCTGTGCAGGGAACTACATGTCCTCCTCTGCACAGCCTTTCCTCTTTACTTTCACTTCTCTCTAGGTCAATTTTCCAGTGAAGCATCTTTCTTCTCTTCATGCAACTCCTCTGTTTCAGCAGATACCCCTTTTTCCCCACTTTTTTTTTTTTTTCCTTTGCCCAGTTTGGATTTCTTTCCGTATGATTTAAGCTGCAGGAAGGAAAATTCAGGTTAAACATTAGGAAAATCCTCTTTGATAGCTTGGACAGTAGAAGCACTGAAACAGATTGCCCAAGGACGTGGTGGAGGTTCCATCACCCAGTGGTTTTAAGGAATGAATTCAACAAAGATTTGTTGGGAATTTCCTAAGTCTGGCCACTCTTGCTTTGGGGCAAGAGGATGGACCAGATGACCCCTTCAGATCTCTTCCAGCCATACTTTTTTGTGATTCCTTTCACATCTCCAGGGTCTGAGGGTATTTAAATGGCCCAGGGTATGTCAATGCTTAATTAAAACTTTACAGCACAGGGCAAGTGTGTAAACCTATAGAGACTATTTTTCCAGAGTCACTGTGCTTACATCCCAAAAGGTGCTGACACAGGCACACACAAACACATGGGCTGTTGTAAGAGGTGTGCTCATCACTTATTTATGAAGTTTATAATCTGACACTTAAAAAAAAATAATAAAATCCTAACAGGCTCCAGCATTCCACAGTTGTTGAAATGTCACCTCTCAGATACAGATATTGATTTACAGTTTGAGACCAAGTACATTGTATTCTGTGCTAACAAGCCAGTACAACTCTACTCGACATTTCTCAGCAAAGGTGAGGGCTAAGTCATGCCTGGTGGCATTTGACAGAAAGCACCAAGTTTTTGGGGTGTATTTTAACATTAGACTATGAATGGGGAGCCTGTAGACACGGGCAACTGAGCAAAGGTTATTTGAAAAGAGGGTGTCAGGTTTTTACTTAAGAGCCCACAGGGCTGCGAACAAGGTTTCTGAAGGAGCTTGGTGTGGAGATCCCCCATGAAACCTGGTCAGTTGGATGATGCTCTGTCATGTCAAGAAGCAATTCTAATCTCCCCTCTTTCACATATTTAATGAGATCTCTGGCCACTTGATTCAGCCACTGGCTGATAGTAAAAAAACTTTTGTGCACTGAAGTATGTTGAACTTTTTTGATTAATCTCCTAAAGTGAGATAACCCAGCTGGAATCCATGTGTTCTAAAATGCTAAAAATAAGAGTCATGGGTCCTGGAAAACATACAGGTTGGCACATAGGGAATAAACCCACATTGTCTGTGGTGGATGCCTGACCACCACAGAAGCAGTGAGAACAAAACAATAGCTACATGGAACACAAGAGCTCAAAATAATTATTTTGCTTCATTTACATGGAGCTGATTTCCAGTTCAGAAGGCAAACATCTCAGTTCCGGCAATGGCAAAGTTCCTGCTGACACCACTAGGACAAGTTTTCAAGACTTAACTTGAATGCAAACTTCCAAAAATTAAATCCTTAGTGAAGAAATCAGTATATTTTTCACTACATTTCCATTGGTACCGAGACAGGTTCAATACATGTTGTATTTACTGCTACTTTTTAAGCAAATGTGTAACTCCAGAATCTGTCCCAGGCATTGATCATTGTGTACACCACACCAGGCACACAATGAACACATCAACCTTAATATCCCCATCCTTTAACCACAGAATAAAGTTGGAGATGGACTCCCCTTTCTGAGAAACTTGGCCATGATCTGCTGCTTACTGCAATTTTAACTGCTGTTTTCTAGAACATTTAGGCCAGGGTATCTCAGCTGCACAGTGAATTGATAATGCCCACACCTTCAGTATGATATAATTACTTACAGTGCATTTGTTGAGAGAAAGACAGACCACATCGTGAAGAACCAGTGACTTTCTGGTAACCAGGAGGCATTAGCAGATTGTCTTAAAATTTCCCTCTTTCTTTCTAAGCTTCTAACTTGGCTGAATGCTTTACTTAACAATAATAGATTACCTCTGGATGCCTCAGCCCAAAATGTCTCCTGCTTATTTAAAGAAATGATTGCCTGCTGAGCAGATTTTATTTTGCCAAAAGATAAGCTGGAAGATCTACTGCAACCTTTTAATCATCTTCCTAATCCAAAGCATGCTAATGACATTAACCTTACTGATCTTATACTGAAGAACTTGCATTCAGCCTTTATTTTTCAAAAGGGCTTTTAGTGTTTTGCTTTCTGGTGCCAGCCTTTCTTTATTTATTTACTGTGGTGCTTTGTGCTGGTGGTGGGTGCTCGATTGCACCAGTGGAAGGATCTGCAATCAAACTTGCAAGGAGACAGTAGTCTCTGATTGTCATCAGCTGCAGCTCATTATTCTCTCAAGGATTCCTTGTGCCAATCGATGATAAACAATGTGTAATCACTTGCAATTGATTGCAAATCAGATTGCATAGACTGGCATGTGGAGTCCTTGACGGAATAATGAGCAATGCCTTTTGCCCACTCCCGGGTCTGCAAGGCCCACATCCCATTATCTGCTAGCTCCTCTCCTCTCTTTGACTCAAATGCCAAGCAGATCATGCAGGACATATCAGGTCAAGGTTGCACTTATATTTGGCATATGGCTTTTTTTGTTCTGCCCTGTCTCTCCCCGGTGTGCTCCAGGGCTATATTTCCCTGGGATGTTACCCTCTGCAAAGATGCAGAGACAAAACCTGAGGGGCTAAAGGGATGTTTATGATTCAGCCCATCAACAGTGTACTAAATCTATTTTCCTTTCTAAAGATTTCCAAATCTCTCTGTTTCCCCCTTCAAAATGGGTGATAGCTCAGTTTTGCAGCAGTTGGTAGACAAATGATCTGGACAAGTCCCAAGTCACGGAGCAATAAGCCCCTATTGACTTGTTCCAAAGCCAAGTTAGATACATGGTGAGTTCAGCAAGGTTTTCCTGTTTAGACTTTTACCTTCTAAAGTAGTGTTAGTCAGATCTGGTCTATTGACCACTGGTGGCCTGAAAAGCACCACAAAAAGCAGCCAGTGAAATTATGCAAAAATAATAAAAGATGGCAAACTTCTTCAGTAGCTGCTTCCTGATTGACTGGCAGTGTAATTTAAAATGCTAATATTTTGACTTGAGTAGTAGTTTGTTTATCTAATTTTTAAGTACATTGTTATTTACCAAACTCGCTCCCAGCTGCTATAGGATAGTAGATTTCTGGGCCAGAATTTTTTTTGTTTATAAAAAAGGCTGGTGTTTTTTCATTAAAAGAGGTCAAGAAAGAGACTTTTAAACCAGATCTTTCTTTGGAAATTTTAGTTTTTCAGGCCTACGTGTATGTGAGAGTGCAATGATCTCAGTCCAAGTACCGATCTTAGAGGAGGACATGAAATTCCTTCTGATTTCCACATGAAAAACTAAGCAAAAAAATCTATCAAAAAAATGCTCATGGAGTAGGTTGTTCAAATTTTAGTGGCTTTTTTTTTTTTTTTACTTCAAGCAAACAGGGTCTTGGCTTGATCTTTATATTTAAATGAGAAAAGAATAACATTAGCATTCACTGAATATTTTGATTGAGATAATAATCTCTATTGATAACATACTTCCTTTTAAACATCTGTAAGGCAATCAATTGGAAACTGATGCACTGCTCTAATCTTACTTTAGAATCTGGTTCTTTAGTTAGGACTTGAAAACCATAAAGGACCAAAAGTAGACTTTAATGGAGAGGAAGCTAGTAAGTATGCTTTAAAAATGTATTTTAATGTGTTTTTTTCCTAAATAAAATTTTCCTCGCCGCTCATGTAAACCAATGTAGCTCCAGAGATTTCAACCAAATTAACTGACTTACCCAAATATCAGTGAGGTCAGGGAGAAAACTACTGAATGAAAAATACACAGCTAATAATTAAAGA
This sequence comes from Hemiprocne comata, assembly GCA_020745705.1. NCBI lineage: Eukaryota > Metazoa > Chordata > Aves > Apodiformes > Apodidae > Hemiprocne > Hemiprocne comata. Next base: position 15,871,716 of record CM036598.1, read on the forward strand.
GTAGGCCTGGTTTTGTAAATCTTTTTCCAAGTGTTTCATTAATAGTCATTGGTGTGTTAAACTACAACTTTTGAAGCTGCTGTGTAGCTTGCAACTGCTCTTCCATGAGCATCACAACAGCCATGGTTAAAGAGACAAAGCAATATATTAGCTGCAGCAGGCTTCTAGAAAAATAGTATTCCCAAGGGAATTCCCCCTGCAAAAACAAAAAGGGTCATGAGTTTATTTCAAGTCCATTTTACTTCATTGGCCACAACTGGTATGTCAACAAAGGAAGCAAGTAGACAAGTTTGGGATTTTTTCTTCATAATCTCAGTTTATAAACAGAAACAGAAGGAGATATTTTCTTACTCTTTTTTTTTTTTTCCTTTTTTTTTAAAGTACAGTCTTATCAGAGATCTGAAATATGTCAAAATTCTCCAGTATTCTGAAAGGTCACATATTTGAATAGTTGGTTTGAATTACCTACATTAGAAATAAATTCCCAGCAATTCACCTCCCAAGCTTGAGAACACACTGTAAAACTCTGTGAAGCTTTTGAAACTTTACATAAAAAATGTGAGCCAAAGTGCTTTGGGAAGAAGGGAGCAGTTTCCCACCAGTGTAAGCCATCCCTGCATGGCAATGGCCAGCAGCAATTCACACCATTGACTTCAACAGCTTTTCAATCAGGCCCTTGTACCCTTTCCAAAACGAGTTGTGGGCATTGAACTGAAATATCCAGGTCTGAGGACAAGGTATCACTGCACACGAGCTGTGTGTTTGGGCAGTGTGGTGTTCACTGGAAAGGGAGTGTGCAGGTTCATCCCTATGAATGGCATTCCCAATGGCAGTGGGATCCATGGGTCCCACCCTCAGCAGGGGCTCAGCAGCTGGTGTGCATTGCTCCTGGAGGTGCACACGGAGACAGCATCTCCCAGGGGCCTCCCCTCTCCACCTGCCCTCCAAAGAGATGACTTTCTGAAGGAGGTTCTGCAGGAATTCACCATTCCCCCCGCAGAGCACGAGGCTGGTTGAGTTACAGGGATGTAAACCTGCCATGGCTGCAGGAGAGCAGTTGGAAGATGAGCTTCTGTCTGCCCTGCTGAAGAGGAGGGTGATTGATACATGGTGTGTGTCTGCTCAGTGCTTGAGCTGAACAGACAACTCTGTATTGGCTTTGTTAATGTCTGCAAAGAGGAGAGCTCTAACCGGCCTCATGATAAAGGGATGATGAAGGTGTGGATGGTATGCTGGTATCTTTGCTGTGCCTCCAGATGTCTTGTGTAAGAGGAGTTGTGATGTGGTGTAAACTGTGGGAGACACCCTACATAGTTGTATTTATTTACATGGGAGTTTTTGCATGAACAGATATCCAGCATTTTATATGGGCCTCCTATGTGAGTCAAAATATTGGCCAGGTTACAAACAGAGTGGGCATGGATGTTCTGCAGACTGCTTGGTAAAGAATGATCCTCAGGTTTGTATTAACTGCTTTTGCTTTCTGCAGCATGCTGATGGAAACATCCAACTGGTGAGCAGCTGTAATATGTGTTTGTTGTTTTTTTTCTGGTTTTGTCTTACTGTAGGAAAAAGCAATTTAATTATAAGCAGCGAAATAGATAAAACATAATATGCTTCTGCTTTGACATTTGTTAAGGATATTTAAGCATTAAACAGTAAAATAAGAGCTATAGTTCTGGCTATAGATAAATAATTGCAGAAACTATGTAGAATGATGAAAATACTAAGGCAGGATTTATATCTTCAATGTGATAGTAAAGAATATACAAACTGCCTTACACTGAAAATTCTTTCCTTGAGTGTATATATTGTTTGCTGTGTTGAGCAACCAGAGGTGAGCAACTCATGTACATCTGAGAATCAGACAAGACTGTCCATACCCAAGAAGCAAGACTGCTTCTTTTAACCAACACCAAAAAGAAATATAGCATAAAATATGGAGTGGTGAGAAAGATGCTCATGCCTGGAGAAGGACTGAATTTAGGGTTAGTCTGGGGTTTGAGGTTCAGTTGACAGACTTAATTAAGACAAGGGCTGTGTTCAACTGCAGACAAATCTCCCAGAATTTTGAATTATCTTGGCCAAAATCTTCTAAGAATCACTGTTTTAATGAGATTATATGTATAGGACTTAAAAACGATCCTCTGGGCTTGGAAGTGACTTATAACCTAAAAAAAAGAGAGTTCAGATTTCAAAATCTAGCTTAGCTCATTCTTCCCTAATGGTAACAAAGTCAAGGAAGAAAAATACATTAAAACATTATGAAAGTGTGAGAAAGCAGATTTAAACTTGAACCACGGAAAGATGATGGGTCTGTAACACCAGCCCATGCCTATTTAACTTGCTACTAGTATACACGGTCTTCTGTCAGACAGTCTTAGATTGTTGAGCAATGTGATATATTGTTGGAAAGTACTTGGAAACCGTCCATGACTGAAGTGTGATTTACAGGTCTAGTCTTACAAACAGCAGCACTCAGGGCACGAGAGAACCTTCTCACAGCATTTCTGAGCAGAGACGCCATGCCGTCCTCAGCTTTGCAGGTAGCTCTGTACATTTTTCATCCAGAGCAAATTAAGTTTTATTTTCTTCTCCACAAAGCTTTAAAAACTCTTGCTTGAAGATGAAGCCTCCATTATATGGTGTGTTTTACAGAAATTAATAAAGCTAATGAAATCAGGCACTGTTGGTTCATGTGTGATTCATCAGTCACACATGTCTGTTTAATTTGCACAGGTTTGGAGCCTACTACTCACACAAAAGTCTCACTGTTAGTTTCAGAGATCTTCATATAAACAGAATCCATTTTCTGATGCACCATAAAATATCTAATAGCAATGAATTATTATAGTCACAAGAGCTATTTTGGCTGGACTTGAGGTAGTTCCCCAGGCTCAGGATTAACGCCGCTTTCCCTGCACTTTGAGAACAGAGGAATTGTCAGGATCCTCCAACAGGCAGTGACTAAAACCAGATGTTTCAGTGGAAGAAACCTCTCATTAGGCTCATAGAGAATGAGCTTTGAAAAACTGGTTTGCTTGTTTGTTTGTTTGTTTTAACAAAGGGGAGGGCAAAAGCACCTGAGTGTAAATGCAAATTGGGCTTTTTGAGTTTCGTGTTGATACAGCAAAGCCTAAAGGAAATTACAAAAATACCCAGCCAACAAACAACCCTATATAGTTTGTGGTTTCAGAGCTAAACTCCAGCCCTTGAGGATTACTGAAGGAAAGCTCAGCTTAGAAATTCTGCCTTTTGGAAATTGTGCTTTTTGTAGTAAAAGTCCCAAATTAGTAAGGCAAGTTTCATTCTGCTCATGTAGTGCCACCTTCAGAGCCAGGTACTTAGCTTGTTTAAAATGGTGTTACTTTGGTTATAAACAAACAAGAGATGATAAGCCAGGCTCTAAACGTAGCATTGACACGTGTCTTCAAGTTGGACAGGTTTTTAAACAGTAGCAGTAAGGCAGGATAATATGAAGCTCAGATCCAGCAATGCCTCCAGTAAAAACACCACCCAAGGAAGGAGGATGGAGGGTGGTGTGTGCTCTGGCTGTGGATAAAAGAACCAACTTCAGAAACCAGGCATGAAGCAGTTTGCTTTGAAAGTCAACTCCTTTCTCCAGGCAGTCCTGTTGTGTCCCAGCTGCTGTCGAGGTGTATTTGCCTGACAACTGCAACGAAATGAGGGTTTGCACTGGGCAAGGACTGAGGTAAGTATCCAGACCTTTGCAGTCCCGGACACGTACTTCAGCACTTCTTTTCCCCCTGTCTGATATCTATCTGGCCATCAATATAGCAATACAATATGGGCAATTAATAGAGGCTGAATGTCCAACTCCAGCCCAAGCTGAGTTGTTGGGAGTCAGTATAACCTGAAGTTGCCTCTGTCCCAGGAACAGTGGTGCCAGGACATGCTGCCTAAAGGACAGGTGGGGATGAACACCAGGCCATTGTCCTGGCTTGCTCAGCTCATGGCTCTGGTTCCAATGTGACAGGGTGATGGGATGAGAAGTACAAGCATGCACATGGCCTCCTTGCCAATAATAACAACAGGTAAGTCACTTCACCTAACTCATGCTACCGCTGCAGATTGGACATTTCAGCTCCCTCCCAGAGGGGTTTTGGGGAGTAAAAGTCCTTTTTAGTAATCCTGAGCGCTCTGAACGGTGCAGACCCCCGTAACAGTACATGCAGAGGAGTAGCCCTCACCTCCTTCCTGCTTGCAGGGTTGAAATTCACTACAACCAGACCCACGATGCCAAGGCTATAGGGAGAAATATTCATACCAGAAGAAGGGATCCCCAAGGGATTACATATTTCCTGCAAGAATAATCTTGTGTGCCCCCTCTGTGGGTCTATGCCTGTCATCCTGCTCTGTGTTTGGGCTCTGGCAGCTGGAGAGGGGAGCTCAGCTGTGGTACAACAAAATGGCTCAGAAAAGCACACCTCACAGCACTGCAACTTGGTGATTTTTTTGATTGGGGTTTTTTTCCATTTAAAAACAAAATTCCATTGATATAACAAGTCCTTAAAACATGTATTATTTATTTTCAACAGAGTAAAAGAGCCCCTACAGTATTTTGAAAGAATGTCTGTTTTATAGGTCTGCAGTGATAACATGTTGGAAGCAACTAACAATTATGTTATTTTTGTCCTCGCTAATAATGCTCAGGGAGCAATTGATGTTTCTTTTAGAGTTAATAAGAAACATTTGCAGCAAAAGCAGGAACTGTGGAGATAAAGCAATTGGCAAGAAATAGTATGTTTAAATACCATAAACCAGCCAGTATCCAAACAGGTGTGAGATAAAGTGGTATAAATAAACTACTCTGTATGCAGCCCATCACACAGCAGAGTTGTGTAAAAAATTGCATGAAATAACTTCACTCCTATTCAGAGGAAAATGTAACAAAACCGATCCTTGTGTCTCCTAATTAGCTTTAGCAGCTGAGAAAACATTTCTCATGTGGAAACTTCTAAAAGTTAAAAGTTGTTCTGTAAAAATGGAGAACAAACGACAGAGGCAGTCAGATTTGCAAACGTTTTGGAGAAATTGTATCTAAATTTTGTAAACCTCTTAATCAGTTGAAGCCAATACCCTGAAGAGAAGACAGTGGAGCCTCTTTCAACCTTGCAAAGTTGTGCCTGGCTCTTTTAGTTATTCTGCATTGCCTGGTGGCATCATGATACTAGATGATGTCTGTGTTATCTGTATTGGTGCTGCTCTCACAAACACACAGACGTTTGCCCTTTCTTCATCCAAACATTTGGTTGCATGAAGGGTTGTTTGGTTTAGATTAAAGATTTTCTTTTTTTAAGACCAGTCAAATGCAAAGTAAATCAGCACTAGCAAACATGAGGTGAAAATAATTACCCATGCTCACATGACTGATAAGCAGAACTATGGAAAATGGCTCACAACAAAATCCACCTGGTTTCTATGGCTCCTACAAATGAGAAGCTGTGGTAGGTTCATTGAAAGGTTTGTCTAGTCCATTGACCTTCTGCATAAGTGGAATGGCATTTTTTTGTGTTTAATCAGCATGTGAATTTGTTCAATGTGGGAATTTTAGGTGACATGAGTCAGTCAATCTCTTTGGGTTCTTTCAAACTCACATTAAAAAAAGACAAGAACTTACGTGTGTCAGTGTGCACGTAGAGACCCACAACATGAAACAGCTGAATTTCAGATGCTTTTAGAAATCAGAGCTTCCAAATATTCCTCACTGTAACTCCCTTGTTTGTGAATCAGGTCCCTGAACCCAGCTCTGTGCAGTTCAAGTTGTGCAAAAAGCCAAAAGAAAAACCACAGCATCTCTTTGGAGACTCTGGCCTGTAATATGGTCTGCCTGGGGAAAAGGAGCTTCTCCACTGGTACTCTGCTGACAAATCCCTCCCCATAATTTGTGTTCTGCCATTGCACAGAGGAGCCCCTAAATACAGGGACTTGGTTCCCACCTAGTGCCTGGACTAAGGGCAATATGCTTTATAGAACACTGGTGTTTGCTTCTCCTCTGTCCTTCTGTGCTGGAAAAATTCCAAAAGGCTGATCTGGAGAGTATGTAACCTGCATTGTTGGTATCTCACTCACAGCCTGCATACAATGGGATTGCTCTGGACCAGCCTTCTGTAATCAGGAATACATCAGACCCAGGTGGACACCATGCCTGTTTTGGAGTCTTTTGAATCAATCACCAGCAGGGCTCCTATGGCCAAGTCACACCCAAATAAATACAGTGTTACAGAAGAACTTGGCCCGCGGCGCTCCGGGAGCTGATGTATTTCGCTTCCAGGCTCCCTTGTGTCAGGCTTGCTGCATGGACAGGGATAACGGTGGTTGTCTGAGGATGCCCCCCAGGATGCCCACACTAGAGCAGCCCCACCCTAATCAAACTCGAGAAGCACATGGGGTTCACTCTGGTGCAGCACCAAAGAAATGTGAACTTGCTTTGGCTGTCCAAGCTGGTGCCCTTTCTCACAGGCACTACGGTAAGAAAGCTGCCAGGAGGGCTCAGAGTTGCCGCGTGTGACATTGCACGGTGTGCACATGAAGGAGCAGAGGTGTTCAGAGAGCAACTGATACAGTTCTGAAATAAGAGGGAAATGGGAACACTTCTTCAAGTTGGCTCTTTTCAGTTAACCACTGATAGATGTGATAAACTCCCAGTGCTGCTGCTAATAAGTAGAGGAAAGGAAGCCAATGTTCTTTTATACTCTGACACACAGTGCATTTTGGTTTCCCTCAGAGTTGCAAACCTTTCTTTCTCGTAGCAAGTATTATAAATAGGCCCACTTCTTATCAGATCCTCCTCTTAATGTTTTTCATTAGAAAACCACAGTTAATTTTAGATAATTGTTAGAGATAATCTCAAATTTGTGTGTAATATATGCCCCAGTTCTAAGAAAAACATGACATTGGGGAAGGTACTGCCTGCCTAACAGCTTTTTTGCTTACAAGACTGGTATGAGATCTCTTGTTCTTGTCAAATGAATTCTAGTGTCTTAGACATTCAGACTCCTATCTCTCAAAGCAGATAAAATTTTAACTTGCTTAGTATTTATTGTCCTCTATATTTTTTGTAACAGCTTCTGAGCAGTGTGTTCAGGGACTGAGCACATGTCCTGCCAAGCAAGAAGAAAAAGGTTTCCAAACGGTCTATGCCAGAATTTGCAATGGCATATCTGACTCTTTAAGCTTTCCTGGGGGAGTCAATTTTACTTTATTTGACAGCAGTGGCATTTGCTGCCAGAAGAATAAAGACAACAGTTGTTTAAAAAAGCATTTGTGTCACCCTGCACTATCAAACAATCTGCTCCACATTGCAAGAGATTTTAGATGAAACAAACAGATGAATTCCCAGGACCAAGCAGAAAAAGTGTTTCTAACACCAAAGGAGGAAGGAGGTTCATCTACCAGTAAGACAGGATTAAAAGTGGACTGCAAATAGTCCATTAAGCCTTCTGGAAAGGATGAGGACCAAAACCAAAACATGATGAAAGTATAGGAAAAAAAGCATTGTGCATTGCCCTTCCAGGTCAGTTTTCTGTTCAGTATAAATGCTGGATAATTTTTGAATAGCATAAAAAAAATTAATATAATAGCATTTGGACCTATAATATGCAAGACATAAAAATAAGCAGAACAAAAAGCAGTGTCTGACCTTCCACTTTAAGGAAAGCAATGGGGAAATAGAAGTGTTGTGATTTCTTTTGGATGCCAGAGGAAGGTCAGAGAGAAAAGTGAGGGACTTGGATATCCTGGTCTTCCTAGTCCCAAGCAAAGACATCTACTCCCTGAGCAATGTTTACTTTAACAACTAGAGCCGACTGTTGCAAATATTTGTAGCTGAATTATCTCAACATTTTGAAGACTATTTACCTTGAACGTTGTGTTTTTCTGGGAAAATTAGAGAAAAGAGTTCTTCCTGGCATGCAGAAATGCTAGGAAATTCTAACATCATGCACAAAATTTCAAATCTGCCTTTAGGAAAAGCCAACTTCCTTCATAAATTGGCTCCTTCTCACTGGCAAAGGTGAGTAGGGTCAGGCAAAAAAGCAAACACAAGCCCACTTTTTTACTTTGTGAGGAAATTTTGAAGCCCATAAGTTTCAATCCCTTTTGCCCTTTATTGTGAAGTCCTGGCATATTTCTAATAGCAAGTTTCTTAAACAAAGTTCAGCCCTGCTATTTTATACTCTGTTTTTGATATGTGTGAATGGATGTGAATCCAAGTTTGTAGGTGACAGCCCCATCAGAATGTCAGCCAGTCTGGAAGTCGACAGATTTTGGGGGGTCAGCCCCATTTTTCATTCCCTGCGGTCCTTGGAAATTCATAGTTTATAGATCTTAAGATAATAGAGGGATCATGGTGATTTCACCTAGAGTTAATTGTATTTCAAACCATCAGGCATGTGAGGGAGAATAAACTGAAGGTTGATAGCTTTATTCATACACAATAGCTCTGCTAATAAGCCTCATGTCTTATCTTGCTATTCCTGTCTGGCACCTCAAATGAACAGAAACTGCTAGTAAGATCAGAAGGTACAGTGTTTTTAATAAAGTGATGCAATAAACTCATTTCCACCTGTGATCAGAAGCCTTTCCATGTAGACTTAAAGAATTTAAAAGTTAGTGCATGTATGACACAGATGAGCTAGACTGAGGTATTGCAGAACAAAACATTCTGCTTCTCAGTGCAGATTATTCTTGTTGCTGCATTAGCAAATTAACAAATGAAGGGAAAATATAGATATTAAAAAACCCTCCATGAAAAACACACTTTGTCCTCATTAAAAATACCCATTAGATCATAATGTATCTACAGCAAATACAAGTTTTAACATTGCAAAAGTAGAACTAGTAGTTTTGCACCGATTCCTTGGTTCTTGCTGTCACTGCAGTGCTTTTTAGATCAGCAAGGGACAGGTCATGTCATGAGTGTGTACCTCATAGTAAGAAAAGTCATATAAGACAAAAAAAGTCTCTATTTCCTGTTTTAAAACCATAGGTACTCATTTGTCAGCCAGGTAAGTTTGACCAGAAAGTCCATACTAAAAATCCCCAGGGTGAAATTTAACCCTGTGTAGCTGATTAGTCGTTTAATAAACATGCTGGCAAAAAAAGCCAAACCATTGCCTGCACTCATCTGGCCAAGGACAGGGAAAACATTAGCTTTTAAGAGGCATGTTTTGTTTGCTGAAGCATGCAGCGTGCTGCCAAAAGGCATCCTCTAATTCGACCAGCTATCACAGGAAGGTTTATAACTCCCATCTCTTGCCTGCACAAAAAATCCAGTAACAAAAGATAAGTTCACATTAAAACAGTGTTCTTTCTTTCAAACACCTACTAAGTAACTTATTTGCAGAAATACAGGTGTGGATTCCTTTCCCCTCTTCTCTCCTTCCCCTTGGCCCCATGCTGAATTCAATGCCATCATAAGGGTGCAGGAAGACCACAACCTTCAGGGGCAGTTCAGAGGATAAAAGTTATTGTATGGCCCCAGAAGGCACTTTTCTCCCCCAGTCTCCAGCCTTGCATCCTATAGAGCTGTGAGAGGATGCTGACACCAGCACACTCACTTGCAGTTGGTTACAAGCTGCTATGTTTTTTGCTGCATGGAGCTACAGAGTAAAGGACCATGGAAGTCTACAGCCAGACAGCACTCCTGAGCTACCTACAGCCACGAGGCACTGCACGGGACCAGCCTGCATTTAATCGTCCACCTCTAGTGCAATCACAGCCCACTGATGACAATGACCAAAAAATGCATCCCACTTTCCAAGTGCAGCATAGCAGAGCGTGGTTTTTGGCTTAGTTTCTCTAAACAAGGCACTGATTAGCCAGTAATCAGCAAGCGATTAGCAAAGACAACTGGGTCACTTGGAGTTCAGCGTGTGTATTGTTTGCTGGGAGGCTCCGAAATGCTCATGCTCAGCAGGAGCACTCATGCTGATATGATTGTCCACCACAAGCTTGGTCTGGGAAATCAGCTTGCGTCCCATAAAATTTTAAGCATAGATATTGCAAAATAAGAATCATAATACTGGCTGGCTTTATAAAGCGTTAGAAGATGTAGGTCGTTAATGGTTTTGATTAAATAGCTCCAGCATGTAACACTTCATCAGGAACACTGGGATAGAATGAAGAACCATCTTTTTTTTTTTTTTTAAGATTATTATAAACCAGCTGTGCCACATTGTTCCACAGCCCAGCCATAATCATTCAATACCAGATCAGGAGGTACCAAAAACCACAGATAGGTCTGCACAAAGGACAACTACAGAGCAGCCCTTTCTAAGCACAGGCATGCCAAGAGTCACACACAACATCACAGCTGATCTCAGACAGAAGGTCTTCAGCAGGGGCCAGCTGACATCCCTTCTATTTGTAGACCTCCTCCTGCTCCAAATCAAAGCTTGCATTGACTTAGGTGAGTCAAACCTACATCCTGTGAAACCTGTGACTCCTAGTTAAGCACTTTCATTCTGTGTGTCACCTCCTAAACTTGCACCCAAGGCAATTTCACTCACTCCACATGAGTACAGTAGAATCTAAACGCAATGGGTAAAGCATCCTGGGTACCTCTTCACTAGATACATCTGAAATCTTGTTCTTCATGTGTGGAAGTGGTGGGATGGATACGGTCTGACTTCAGGAGAACAAGGGCAGGCAATGCCCAGGGATGACATTTTGCCTATCTGGAGGAAAACGGGTTTTTATACCAACAGATTTGTTCCTTTCTTGCTAAAACAGTGGATGCCTATTCCTGCCAAAGGAGACCTTTTATTAATTGTATGAAAATGCTTCTCCTTTTAGGAGTCTCCCTTTACCAAAAGAGCTCCATGCAAGGATCATAATCTTGGAGTTCAAAATCTAGCAATCACAATATATCTGTAGGGAACATCCTTTACTCACACGCTGCCTCTTCCTTCTCCCACTTTATTTCCCTGTCAGTAACAAAACAGAAACATCTTGTAACTGGCACAAGCCTTGTGAGCAGTGTCCCTGCATTCCTGCTTCCCCAGCATGCTCCTTCCCCTTCACCTGCAAAGAAGGAGCTCATGGTCTTTTCTAGCACTCCTTCCAGTTGACTTTCTCTGGGGCTGGACCCTGCGCATCGTTAGGCTGAGCAATGGCTGGGGTGCCTGTGTGTGTGCACACGTGCAATAATAACATAAACATGTGTCCATATCTATATAAATAACATGATTAATAGTGCCAGAAACTTGACCCTTAAGACTCCAGCTAAGAGCTTTAATACGCTGCTGCACAACAGGCCTCTTAAGAGGCTTGCATTTCCTGATAATATTAATTTAAATGCCATTGGACTTCTATTCCCGCTTCAAACTTGGTTACTGTTGACTTTAACAAAGATTGTAATGTAAACTTTTAAAACTTGCATTTTTGTTAGGTTAAAAAAAAAATATCAAAAAAATTCCTCGTGAATCTGACCTCTTTTTCTTGCAGTGCCTTTCAGTGGGTGTTGTAAGAAAGCAGCTATTCAGTTAATACAAGCAGCGAGTGTTTTGCTAAAGCACAATATTTGAAGTAAATAGATACAGCAGAGTATGTGTGTGTCCCAAAGTTAAGCTGAGCCTAGAAGTTCAATGCACTGAATTAAACTAGAGTTAAATTAGGCTGGAACAAATATGAGCAAATCCTTCGGCCAAGAGACAAAATATTTTTTTGTTTCCAGTCTCTAGGACACTAAAAATATCCTGGCATGGCAACACTATATAATACTTGAAGCCTGATATGATACAAAACAAAGTCTGATGACACTGTCCTGGACCAATTCCTTGCATCAGCTCTGAATTTGATCCCCAATATTTGACAAGCTTGAGTTTCACCAGAGGGTGACCCCAGCCACACTTGGACAGGCAACTTCTGGCAGAGAAGATGGCTCCATCCCCCAGAAGGGTCCCAGCCCAGCATCGTTAGAGGTTGCTACTCTGTAGAAATGGTGCATTTGAGACACTTCTGTTCCCAGAAGGTGTTTGTCACTTGTGTGTCTGTAACAGACCATAGAGACAGGGCTGCTCTGCTGAGGGTAGCAGGAAGAGTTCTGGTTTTGCCAGATGTTGGGAGATTTTGATTCAGTTGTAACCGAATGCATGGGAAGAAATGCAACCTCAAATTATAAAACAGAAATGAGGCATATGGAGATTTGCAGGAAATAAAGCAAATGGAGAGGAGAAATATTGGAAGGATTTTTTCTTGCCAAAAATCTCACACATCCATAATGTCAAAACTACATCAGTGCCTGCTCTCAAAATAATGCCCATAGGGCAAAGGGAAAACATCACTGTAATTATTACAGAATGATTAAAGAATTGTTACTTGAGAAAAAAGCAGGACTGGAACAGCAGGGTTTCTCATAATGACTTAATAAAAAACTGGGTTATAAAAGTGCCTCTATTAGCAGAGACAATGCTCCAGAAGTGGAAAAAAGCAGAGAGCAGAGTATGGGGAGAAGATGCAACAGCAAAGGAGTGGGTGCAAGAAGCAGGTTTTTGCTGCTTTATGAAACCCACTTGATTTTCTCTTCCAATGGAAGTGGTTAAGGAAAGCAACCAAACTTCTAATTTTTATCCAAACAAATCCACCCTTATTGACAGTATGTGAAATAAGGACAAGGCTGATCAACATGGTAACTTCAGCATGAACCACCTTGTGCTTGTGATGAGTGTCAACCAAGGAGGAAAGATACAATTAAACCCTTATGGCTCGAGCAGGATGTCTTGCAAACCATCTGCATCTCATTGTCCATAAGATGGGTACACATTTGGAAGACACCCAGGGAGTAAATGAATTCATAAAACAGGAGGATTAAAAAAACAAGAGGAACGATTTAAAAGCACTCTTTCAGGCTGGGGAGTGCCTGGGCTGTTAGATTTTTTTTCTCAGTCCCATACTTTTTCAGACTGCATAGACCAGAGAGAGCAATATAGTGTGCATGAGATGAGCAATGGAAAACTGGATCATATACTGATCCCTACACCTCACCTCTCTTTTTTTTTTTTTTTTTTGTGGATTTCCAAACAGATTATCCTAATATTTACAAGACAGCTGGTAGGAAAACTTTTAATCTATGAGCACTGTGGAGCCCTCTGTAACTTTCACCATGTACTTCCAGATGAGACAAAACTGTTCTTCATGTTACATCAAAGCTTTTCAAGGAACAACCAGTTTTGGTTAATTTATGTTTTAGCCTAATGTGTCTGTTTTTACCCCTTTGGAGGCTGACATAGGAGCATGTTGAGGTCACAGTTAGAAAACAGAAGCACATGAAATGGAGAAGAGCTGCTCTTGTGCCCTGCGATGCACTAACAGTGTGCTCACTGCTGCCCACAGCAAAGCAAGCAGGACTTTTAAAGCTTCTTAAAAGGATTTGGATGGCTCTTTTCCCTTAATTCCAGAAAGTAGAAGTGTTTTGGAGTTGTTATGTAATGACCCCAAAGCTGACACGAGTGAAGGAAGAAACAGCAGAAGGGCAGCCACAAAGGGGAATCTCTGCCAGGCTGGAGAGGAACTGGCTTCCTACTGCACCAGGATCAATACTAGGATTTCACCTTTTGATTAATTACAGTATTAAACAGCTTGATGCATTCTACTGGAAAATATAGCAAACACTAGGCAAAGGTGATAACACATGCACAAAGTGAAAGGCAGAGCTTGCATCATTCCTCAGCCTGTTAACTCACATCTGCCTCATGGATTTCCTTGCCTGCTGTTGTTATAATAATCCTAAAATTACAATTGAACAGATCTACTAAGAAATACAGCCAGAATATCAGTTTAAACTCTGAGAGGTTCCTGTGCAACTAGAAAATGCCAGCTTTCTGGAAACTGGCAATTCCTATCTTCCAGCCTGCAACTCCATACTGACAGTCATGTGTTTCCAGCCCATCAGGGCTAATAGGCTCTGCAAAACCCAAGGCCTGATTATGCTCAGAGCACAACACAGCACTGACTATTATGTAGCAACTCAGCTGGTATATAATTACTTTTGAGGAAAACGCATTGCGGAACAACATCACTTCTCAAAGATTTAAGTTATTAAGGAAGATTAAGGAATTTCACTCTGGAAAAAAGAGACTTCGCTGTGACCTAATTGAAGTTTTTAACATTCTCAAGGGAACTAATAAAAATTGGTTCATGCAAATTCTCTGTACTTTCAAAGAACAAGAACACAAGAGAACATTATCTAAAAAAATTAGGAAATTGAGATCAAAAAGAATGTAGAACAAAAAAACCCACAGCAGAATAATTTGAATTAGAGGCGACTATTCTACCAGGTCATTTAATCCATCCCCTCCTCCCCTTGAATCACAGAAGGATTGATTTCTTTATCCTTAAATAATCCCTAATAGATGGGTGTCTAGTTGAGCCAATGATGACAATTCCAGAACCTCTCTTGGCAGCCTGTACTTTCAGAAAAATAAACATATTGAATAAATTATTAAAAAAGGCCACCGTGGGCAATAAGAATCAATGAAATGAAGGAAGAACTTGTTAATATAGTGTGGGGGGATGAAAGACAAGGAGTAAAAATAAGTTCATTAGATGAATGAAAAATGAAAATGGCAGAAAAGCAACGGAACCTTGTGGTGTAGTTTTTTATCCTTGTTGTACTGTTTTCACTCACTATTTAAAGAAATTGCACAGAAAAAACAACTACACATTTCTCCAAGCACGAAGCAATTTCAAGAATGGTCACATAAAAACTGCAGCTAGTCTACTGTCAGCCTCTGAGAAAAGCAAATGAACAAAAGAAATGCCCAGCAGAATACAACGGGAACAACTTACAAACCTCACCCAATTTTTCCATGGCCTTTCCAATATTGACTCGAGTGTGAAGCCATTCAGAAGATATATTTGGAGGACACCAGCAGAACTTCAGCAGTTGCAGAGCGGGGCTGCTGAAGCCTTCAGAGCTGCTCATACACATTTCAAGGGGCACTATCTGCTCCAGCTGGTCGTTGGTGTCAATCTGATCATTCACCTGAACTTTTATATTGGGGGGTCACTTGCACCAAACTGCCTGGAGACAATCTGTCTTCTAGAATGGGGTCAAAACTCCCAGCTCCTCCTCTTTTCTCTTTCCTTTAAGTGCTCATGGAGGGTTATTATTAGATGCAGGTGAGTGTCTGGAGAGGAAAGAGAAGAATGTGGCTTGATTGCTGTTGTTTGGATGGATTGACTAAGTGCTCATGGTTACATTTGACGTGGATTATTTTGCTATATGTGTTTTTGAGTTTTGGATTTAGAGTGGGGATAGAGCACTTCTGATTGACATTTAACAGAGACTGAAACACACAACAAATATGGAAGTGGAATAAATCTTGACTGCCTACAAAGTCCTAAATAAACATGCTGTGATTAGAGGGGCAGATGTAACCACCAAACACTTTATTTTTTTCAGACCCCTTCCAGATTCCTCAGATACTCATCTGCAATCTTTGCAGCACTTGTTCACTCACTTGTATACCTGAAACACTGGATGACTTCAGTTCTTACTGTCACCCTCCACTTCCCAGCAAGAATGTTTATTTTTCATTAGCCCTGCTTCTACATCTTCCCTATTTATTCAGGCTATTATTCACAGTGCCTGCTCATAGTCTCTTTATGGACTGTCCATGTAAGACATTTAAGTGACCTGCAAACTACATTTATAACTGTATAAGCACATTCAGTCACTTTTACTACAAACATTATTGATTCACACAACTACAAGATTCTACCTGTTTTATTTTTTAAATGTAGCAAAATCTTCCTTAAAAAAGAAAGAACAACTCTGATTTGAGAACTCTTCTGCTCAGTTTGGACTGTATTTGATCAGGCTTTAGCTGTTTGTTCATGTGCAGCCCTTGCTGAGACTAGTTTATGTCTATGCAATGGATGCAGACCAACTTTTTTGTTCCTGACAGGTAAAACTATACTTCCCCAGGCATTGAGACCTTTCTTTCTCATGCAGTTTTATACTTGTGTTAACTCCTTTGCTTTTGAGATGTGAACTCTAGTTCTGTCTTGAAATATATTTTGCACTGTACTTGGACTGCTTACTAAAATCCAAATGACCTCATTTCAGCTTAGGAGATATTGTGGGAAAAAGCTGACAATAAAGACAGAAAGATTTTGTTTTCCTGCATTTGTGTTTTCTTTTTCTCCTAATAAATATTTAGGTGAAATAGAATTTAACATAGCTTGAGGTTTGTTATAGCTCAGCAGTCATTGGTGTATTGCAGTTACTTCCAGAGAATTTTTATCTTAAAAATATTTGGCATTAAACCAGAAAACATTCTAACTCTCTTCTACTTTGTCTTTAAGCTTATGACTTGCTTGAGCAATTGTTGCATGAAAGTAATTCTGCATTTTTTTCTCTTATAGGAAAACAGATGGAGAAGAATTTATCTGCAGTTGGGATTTGCTGCAATATAATTTATTTCACAGGATCAAGTAAAAGATAACTGTGAGCTCACACTAGCCAAGCTTCCAGGACACCATCACTTCCAAATTACATATATTTTTGAGATTATAGTTATGTAGAGACATGGCTAGAAAGCCATTGAGGCATTTTTCAGATTTCTTTGAGGGCTCAATGCTTCTCTGGAGCTATACAGTACATTCCTCATGCTCCCTCTTGACTGGGTGGCTCCCATGAACCAAAATATAGTTTGTATTTTGTTTCCCAGCTTTCTGAAGTGCTTGGTATTGAAGAAACAGTCTCAGCACCTAAAAGAGCTGCTCAGTTTTCCACGGTGGGCACGAAGTCAGGTCACTTTGCCATATGCTCAGACTATACAAACAGGATGGAAATCATTCTGCCATGAGCTTATTAGAGAGTCCCATCCCTCAGTGGAAATTTTCTGGTACGTCCTATTGTTTTAGCATTACATTTTATTATTTTTTTTTGTTAATACAGTAGGAAAATCACATCGCTTCCAGAACACGTTGATGCTAGTCAGGACGCTCTTGAGGCTAACAATGAGTCAGGACTCTGGACTCCTACCAAGCTTTTCTTCCACTGAGCTGTGCTCTTTTTTCTTCCTCCTTAAGGAGCTAGCTTTTATTGGCCTCTTTAGCTTTGGATTAACTTACATCATACATTTCATAGTATATATATTCCAGTAAAAGAATACACAGAGTACCATGCAAATTAACCTCCTAATCAAATTAAAAGGTTGAATGACATATATGGAGCAGTGTGGAAAAGAGGTTCCACAAGGTAACATAATGGTTCACATTATGTGCCTTGCAAATCAGGCATCTACAGTGCACTGAGGGAGTGATAAAGCCAAATTACACTGGTGAGTCAAATGCTGAAAGAGTCGTGACAGAGGCTTTCCCTTCCCAAGGTGCTTTAACAGAGCCAGACACAGCACTAAGATCTGGAGGACACGTAGCAGGTCTAAAGGGAGAGGATGAAAGGTCACATCCACTAGGAAAGGAAATAAAAGTGGTTTGCTGTCAATGGCATGAAGGGACATAGAAGTTCAACTCCTGTTAATTTTCTAAGTACCTGTAAAAACCTCCCTAGGAAAGCTCTAAGCAAGTAGCCATAGCCAGGAAATGGACTGCAGAGAGCAGCAGCTGCTGGTGAGTGTCACCTGCCATTTTGCAGTGTGGCCATTGGTGTGCACCTCTTCTGTCGTGCCCAGAACATCTCCTGTAAAACAGGGTCTGCATTGTGGTCAAGTGGTAGGAGGAAATGGTGCCACCACATGCTTTATGGCAGTTTAAAGCCCCTTAACACCACTTTGGTGCCACCAGTGTTGCGACAAGTCCTCTCTCCTCCACACCTTCAGTCGTTTCACTTTTCAGCAACATGTTTTAACCCGATGGCTCCATTGGCTTTTTTTTTTTTTTCTGTTCCTAAGCACAGGGGTACTGACTGCCTTAATCAAATCTCACACCATCATGAAAAGTAAGAGGCATAATATAGCATTTTGCAGACTGACTATCCCCCGTGCTGACTGGCATATGATTTTTCTCAAAGAATGAATCTTCAGTAAGACCTGAATGGTTCCGTTCAGATAGAAAGAGAGGCCAAATCGTCTTTCTAATCACAAACCTTTGCCCCACGGGGTCTGAATTCTTGCTTTAAGGACTACATCAGAAGATTTATGAAGTCTGCTTCTTTGTTCCCATTTTTAGGAACCACTCCAAGTCACAGTGAAGTCAATAGGAGTCCTTTCATTGACATGATCAGGCTTTGGAGCAGGTCCACAGAGAATGTCACTTTTCTATGATAAAAAGAGAACAGCACTGAACATGCTCAGCATTTCCACTGATGCTCACATAGAGTGGAGAGTGTTTCCTTCTGGATGAGTGATCGTCCTGCACAGTCTGTTGAAACACTAACCAGACACAGCACTTGCTCAGTGCATCATCCCAGTTACTCAGAACAAGGCAGTTCAGCACTACAGACACTTGAAGATAAACTTGAATAGCCACTGAAATTCCTGGTTTCTTAGCGAGATCCTCTCAATGCTGAGGCCAAAGGAAGCTACGTGAAGGCAATGAAGCCCTGAAGAGTTCATTACTACCCTATTTACCTAAATGTTTATAGTCTTTTATGGTCCAAATATAGGTGTTAAAAAGCTCTTGTGTGTTAGTTTTAGTGTGTGTTAGTTTTCTAGGTGTGAAAATCAGGTCAGTGCAATGCCCAAAACTCTGGATCCCAGAAACACCTCTGATTATACCAGAGACATAAGGAGCAAAGCAAATGTATTTCTGTTGTGGTCTTGTATAAAGTTCCTTGCAGCATGAGCTCACTGTCATAATTACCAATGCCATCATTCAGTAAATGACAAAATGTCACCTGTTTCCTGCTGAACTTTTAGTAATTTGAATGCAACTAACATTGCTTCAACTAGGCAGTAGCTTCTCCCTGAACCTGCAGACAATGAAGAGCTCAGCCCATCCTCCAGAGGAATCCTGGACAATGAAACTCCTTTAGTTATAGCAGAACAATGTTGTGTGCTTAGAAGGGGAACCCAAAGCTGGACAGAAACAAAGCTACTGCCACTTTTACCAACGTAGTAAGGAACAGAAGACCTTCACCAGTGCAGCACTGTGTTAGAGCAGGAGCAGCTGGGTTCATCCCTGTCTTCAGCAGGCAGCAAGCAATTCCACCCTTCTCATTTCAGTGGGGTTTATGGGTACAAGACATGCTGCTTTCACTTCACTTTGATAAAAAAAAGATGTCATTCTGAAGAACATGAACTAGTATACAGGCAGGAAAAGAAACAAAGTTGTCTGAGGGAACACTGAATTGAATTATCTTGTTCACTCCCAGCTATAGCACACAATCAGTATTTATTTACTTGCAAGTGGAAGGTGTGCCATTTCAAATCCTTTCCCTCTGATGGATGCAGGCCCCTGCTGTGTCATGCTATTTAACTCTCTCTTTGGGGCTGTTTGTCTTGGTTTTCAGCTGTCTTACCATGATCTATGTGTACTGTGCATACCATGGCGTGTCAGGCTAGATCAGACTACAACTTGTCACACAGAGCAACAAATTAAGGCAGTATGAGTGAGCTGCAGATACACATCACATGGCACTGGGAAGTTAATAAAACCTAGTTTGGTGAAAAAGATTTTGGCCTGTATTAAGCATCCTTTGGATTGTGCTTCCTTCTTTCTTGGCTGGTTGGAATATTTATTTGTTTTCATGTGTGGTTTGAAGCTTAAAAGGTAATTACACTATTTAGAAATATATGTTTAAATTTATGTCTTTGTTGTTCCCACTTTTCCCTTAACAGATTAATTGGTTAAAGTCATCTTTGCAAACCTATTCCAGCTCTTTTTTATTTTATCACTTACTTTGCATTCTTAGAAGGAGCTATTAACAGAAGATGGGAAAGCTCTTGGCAGCTAACAGAAACTATCTGGGTATTTATTTAAAGGAAGTTATGTTCATAAAAGGAAGAAGAACATTTTATGCTAATATAGGAACCACTGAAAAATTTAGCCCACATCTCAGTTTCAAATTCACCCAGGCATTTCTTTCCTTTCCTACTCACCTTCCACACATCCCCAATTTGGGTCACAAGCATGGAAAAGAAAGGGGAAAATAATTCCTCTTTCAACCCCCCATTCGTCCTTCTTAAGCCAGATGTAGAGAGCCCGGCAAACCTGAAAGAGAAAAAGGGTCTTGAACTTCACCAAAGGGCCCATCCAGGGCACCAGGGCTCTGCCTGTCACCCCATTTGACTGCCTAGTTTGTTTAGGCATCAGTTCAGGGAGACTCAAAGCCACGTGGCTGACTCCCAGCATGGGTAGTTTCACAGGAGTCAACCGAGAACAATAGAGCTGTAAAGCTGTTGGAGTCAGAGCTGTACCAACGTGTTCCCTTCAGTCTGGTGGCTGAACAGCAAACTGAAAAAATTATTCAGGTGAGGTTGAACCCAAACCACACAATGTGTTGGTGGAACAGACATAAAACCCCCCAAAAGTTTCATTTTGGATCAACTCAGATTGTTTTCATTGATCTAGAATGGAAGATTTCATATTGTTTTCAACCCAAAATTTAAACAACAAACAGTTCTAGCTGAAAAACCCCCTCAACTACAAGACATCAAAATGAAACTTATAGCAGTGACAATTCACTCTCTTACTAAAAAGTCTAATATTCTATATATCGTATTACTTTCAAAATAATAACAACAAAAAAAGGTTAATTTTGAAAAGTGTGTGGTCTAAGAAAGGTCAAAACGACATAGCTTATTTTGAAAACACTGCAACAAAACATTTAAACTTTCCTGAGAAAAGAAATTCCCCTTATTTTCTTTCTGACAAAACTCTTCGTTACATTCAACCTGAATTTTCGAATAGTTTTCCACTTCAAATTGCACTTTTGGCAAACTTAGTCTATCCTGGAAAGATTCCACCAGCTCTGTTGAAACTGGCACATGCTCACATACTTCACTGAATAAGAGATTTCACCCTGTAAAATGGGGATAAGAACAAAACTTCCCCACCAATGGAGAAAAGTCTATAGGGTGAGATGTTGATGCCTGTAAGATAAAATGTCTAAGGCAGACACCAAAGGTTTTGGCTTCCCCAGGTATAACACTTCACAGAGAAAGGAATTCTCCTCTTTGTCTTAATGGGAACTAGATTAGGTCTTCAAAATCTTAGCTGGTTAGATGAATAAAGAGCTAAAAGATAACACAAGCTGAAGTGCTTTAAAATTATGATATAGAAGGCCTCTAATTTGCAGTATTACAATGTAACTGTTTAGTTTGAAGTGATAAATGGACAGGGGCATCCCACACGTGGCCATGGTAGTGAAGCATGGAGGGTTCCTGCTGCAGCCACCACACAGGGATGATGTCCCATCTCCCACAGCAAACAACCAGGATAATGCTCTTAGCTGCAAAAGGTCTATTACAGCCCCTGTGCAGGTGTCACCTACCACTGCCTCACCTGTCCTCTTCTCTTCCTGAGCAGGAGGGGATTGCAGCATGAAAGCCAGCGATCAGAATGTTTTGGGTGGAATTTTCCTCTTTCATTACATGTGACATGTTTGAGACTGAGTTTAGCTGCAGACTTGTAGCCCATGGCAGTGAGCAGGAGAGACGAGGCTTCACTGAAATGTGGAGCAAACGTACACAAAAAGAAAACGGATAAAACATTAAAATGACAGCTTGCTGAGGTGGCTTTTTGTCGGAGTGGCTTTAGCGTGATCACAAAGTGATGTGCGGTAGTTGACATAGCTTGCACCGACGTGGTGAAACAAAATCAATGCTTAGTTTGCCCCACTAGACCAGGATTTGCTACATGCACAGAATTTCCCAACTGGGCCACAACAGGTGTGCCAACAAAACTGTGAATGTACAAAGAGATGTGTCTATATGGCAGGCTCGAACCAAACATCTAATCAAACTTTGTTGAGAGGTTTGATCAATGAGCCGTGCTCTGCAGCTCAAGTCTGTTGTTAATTTTAAAATGCTTTTGCACCCCATGCAATGTGACAGCGTAGATGCAGAAAACCATGTCAGAGTTAATAAAAAAACCTCAGAGCCAAAGGAAGTGTAAGTGTTTTGGGCAAAATTCTGGCATCAGTAAAATCAATGGCAACGCTCCCACTCCCTTCGGCAGTGCTGGGATTTCACCCTTTGCCTATAGGAAAATCAGCAGATATGCAATAATATGAATATCCATTACACTGGGTTTTCTTTTGTGGAAGTCTTGAGTTTAACTTCTGAACATAATTTCCTACAAGCTTTTGTTTAGCTCACCAGGGTCAATTAACATAATTTCAGAACTTCTGGATCAAGTATTGTGTAGATCATTCTCTCTAATGCATCTGTGTGTCAGAAACTCCTCGGATCTTCTACTTGCACTTAATTCCCTTTGAAGTTACCTGTATGCCTAAAGTTAAGCCTCTTTTAAAAATCTTTACAGAATCAAGGACAGAGTTGTTGTAATTCTCCAATCAGCTGGTGTGGTAAGAGTAATAAAAAAGGGCTGTGGAGTATGTAGAATTACATGCTGTGCTCTTCCTCCGAGCTGCTGCATTGCTATAGTAGTACAAAAAAATCCTGTCTGCAGGGAATCTTGTTGTGGTTAAAAAACTATATTTTCCTTTTCCCCATTTGTTGTACAAAACTGAACTAACAGGCACAACAAACACACATATAATCGTGTATACAAATCTTTAAGAACAACAGTCATACTCAGGAGGATGCTGGGAAAATAGGCACTTGTTTTAACCACTATAAAAGTATTTTTTTCAAAGACTAAAAATGGAAAATATTCATGTGCTAATTACCACAGGATGTCAAATATATGACAGGGTTTTTTCGTGTGTTTTTAGAACTTACATGAGAAATGTCATGTCATTTAATTCACATATAGCATCGAATGTTAAATTTACATTCCTATTAGTTCCAACAAGATAACTTTATCATCTAGAGAAATAATAAATACCCATAAATATAATAAAACCTGGTTGCGTAACATAGTGTTTTTTAAAAGAAGAAGATAACTTATCCTAACTGCTGCCAAATATTTAAGCCATCTCTGTTTCTAGCCTTCACTCCAAGCTCAAGGACTTGAGGTGGGAAAGCTCCTGCGAGCCGTGCGAGCGCACACATGCGCAGCCAGGGCGGCCTCTCCGCGGCAGGAGATGATCGATCCCCGCTATCTGCAGCTGCAACTGTTGAAGAAGAGGGGAGGGGGGGGGAGAGTTTAAATGACAGATGCCAGCTTCCCAGTCTCTCATCTCTATGGACAATAGAGAAAATTAATCCTCCACTTTTTACAACTTCCACTGAAAATTTCCCCAGCTCTTCCCAGGCTTTGTGTGTATCCTCGGAATGCTGAGGACCTCCTGTTTAGCCACGGGCAAGTGCCACGCTGCATTTAACACAGCCTCAGTGGAGAAGTGCACCTTGTGCACTTCATTTGCTTGTTTTAGAGTTAGGTAGCAAAAAAGCCCAGATTTCCCTGTTCTGCACACAAAAGCAAGGTTTTGTGCACACACTGAGCTGGGGAGGGCTGTTGGTCCTGCCCAGCGGCAGCACGAGGTGACCCAGCTGCCCTGGCCACGAGGAGCAGCCAGGACAGCCTCCTTCTCCCACGCTTTTACCAAACCTGGCCCTTTTTTCTCCCTATACTAATGCTTTCAAGCACCAGCTTGGAAAGGCCTCCAGTGCCTTGCAGAAGCAATCAGGGCTCTTGTAATAAATAATAGGTGCCCTGCTTTTCTAGCTGGGGTTATCCTATAGCAGCAGTTTCAATGTCAATCTTTTCCGTTGCTACTCTTCCTTCAGCCTGCATTTTTGAAAGCCAGCACTTTATTCTGCTCTTCCAGAAATGCCTATAACAGCTGAGCCAAGACAGCCCTTTCCAAATGGGTGGTGAAAGAGTTAACAATGCCCTTTCATTCAAAACCACAAACAACTGGGGGGAAAGAAAAAAAAACACAGGAGTTTTAAACTGAGAAATGGAAAG
Source organism: Hemiprocne comata (assembly GCA_020745705.1). Lineage (NCBI taxonomy): Eukaryota > Metazoa > Chordata > Aves > Apodiformes > Apodidae > Hemiprocne > Hemiprocne comata. The sequence continues at coordinate 15,895,683 of CM036598.1, forward strand.
GATCCAATGTCTAACCGAGAGGAAAAGCAGAGAGAGTGTATGAAATGCACAAATCATCCTGGGGTTCAGAGTTGATAAAGTTATTAAAAAGAAAAAAGGAGAGGGGGAGAAAAAACCCCCCTTTGTTTCTGCCCTGTACCTTGAGGCTTGGGAGCAGAATGGGAAGAGCAGAACGAGTCAGACCGGAGCCCAGCGCTGAGCCCCTCCAGCCCCGCGGCTCCGCAGCCGGGCACGGGCTGGTGCTCCCCAGCTCCTCTTGGCATGAGCTATGTCGGGTTTGCTTGCATAAACTCGGCACTTCTTTGGCTCTTTTTTTTTTTTTTTTTTTTTCCCAATTATTATTATTAGCAAGTGGGAGAAGAGAGGCTTTTTATACAGGCGGGCTGGAGCCTGGATCCAGCCGGAGCGTGGGGTGCGGTTCGGAGGGCCCTGCCGGCTATTGGGCCATCCACTTAGCAACAGCATGGAAAGGGCCAACCCCAGCATTTTTACAGTTGGGCCACCTTCCAAGGATGGGTGCCAAATGCTCTGCTCCTCTGCCAAGAAAACAAACAAGGGCACTTTTAAAAACTCCAGAGTTAAAGAGGGTTTGTTTTGTGTTGTTTTTTTTCTTTTTTCTTCTCTCCTCCACAAACTCTCCTCACTCACAGTTAACGATCTCTTTCCCTTTATCGCATACATTCAAGCTTCAGGGAATTGTCACTTCTGCAGGTTCAAGGAGTTGCTTCCACTCTCCCTGTCCATGGCAGTCTCCCATCTCTGCAGGCTGGAGCAGGCACTGGAGTTCAGTCAGCCGATTTCTCTTCAGATGCTGCAGGTCCCCTCCTTTCTTTCTTAACAGTAGAAATCTCTGCCGTCTGCATTAGCACTGAAATCTGCTTGCTTTTGCCATGCATTCATACAACTTACATAATTCACTCCCTATCTGCCTATGTCACTCTCTCACCTTCTACCTCTGCATTCATTTCAAGACTGCTAAAGACGTATAATAAGAAGCACGGAGACTTAAATACGCAGAAAGCGGCTTGTAGCTAGAAACCTTTTTGTCTGCAGAGAAAGGAGAAATAATGTTGGAATTCTTGTTTCCTTTTATTAAAGACATATCTTTACATTATATTTTTAATGCAGTCTTCCTTACATATTAGTCTTTGTGATTGCTGAAGTTGGGGTAGAGCCAAACTTTTTCTAAGAAGAAATACAGGCTATGGTTTTTATCAGCTGAGAAATGTGTTGGTCTATATTGTGACCCAAAATCTCTTCTTTCCCTGTGGAGGAGAAAAGCAGAGAAGTCAGAGCTCATTTCCAAGAAACACCAAGTGTCTTCAGGTCCCTGTGGCTCAGCGCCTACCCAGAGAGAGCTCTTGCCTTGGACGTTGACTTTTATGTGCTAGAGGAGTAAAATGAAATTGAGATTTCTGTTGCTGTTGTTGTTGTTGCTATAAGACACTTTGGTCTGAGGTGAAGCCAAACAGCACCTCGTGGGAAATATTAAACACTTCACAGAGAAAGGCCTAAAGAGGCCACTATTGTAACCCTTTTCTCACGCCAGACATTCCATTAATTTCAGAGACACTGCTCGCATGAGGGAGGCTCGCGGGGTCAGGCCTTTATTTGCACACAGTAGCACCTCCAAAGGTTAAAGGATGTCATCTGCAGTCATGATCCTGTTTCACTTCCTACCTAAACCTCTGATTTACTGGGAAACCTCGAGTAAATCACTTAACCTCTCTAAGACCAAGTTTACCCAAGTTGCAAGAACATTCTGAGCCTCCAACAATATTTGTGAAGCGCTTCAAGGTCCTTGGAGGAAAGATGTGCTTACAAATTATCAGTGTAGCTGCTTTTGTGGAAATAAATCTAAGTTTCTGTGTTTAAGCATATGTTCCAGCTGCCTCCCAAGCTCACGTCTGCATAAGAGTGGTTATACACCATAATCTACTTGGATTTCACAGGAAAAAATATGCAGGAGAACAGCTTGAAATTGCAGCCAGGTCCCTTGATCCAAAGAGCTGGGCTTTGGGCATGCTCTATGGTGCACTTCATTCTCAAAAATGTTTTATCTGATATATTGAGGGATAAATTTCTGCAGCTGCATTCTTAAGCTGAATCTGTAGTTTGCTGATGTGGTGGTCCATGCACTATGTCCCTTCTCAAACTACCCAAACATCCACTGTTAAAAAGCTGAGCTGGAGAAGGTTTTTCTGAATAGCAAAGAAACAAGATGACAGGCGCTCGTGTGGTTGTTACTGTGCTCCCTGTCCTAGGCAGAACTCGGAAATACATGAACAACAACAGGAACCATACAAAAAAAAAGGGGAGTTTGGGTAAAGGTTCACTGCAAGGAGAAAAGGGAAGGGGTTTCCTTTTTATCTGTACTGGTTCTGCTTATCTTTTAGTAGAGGTTGTTTTTAGCGATGAGGAAGTAGAGTAAGAAATCCTTGTTTTTTTCTCATGACACAGCAAAATACACAACCTCATAACTCAGAATAACATCTCTTCTGCCCTAAAGAAATAATCTGACAAAATTAAACCAAGACTTTATCCAGAGATTGCCCAATTCAATAGTAAATTTCCACTCAACTGAAAAGGCTTCAGATAAAGCCTTCATGTGGGAACCCAGCAAATTGAAGAAACATCATAAATGCTTGATATTAATTCAGGACTAGAGTCTTAATTATTCTTCATTCATTACTTAGGTGAGCGAAGTGCTACATATTTTGATGGGAATATACAGGACTACAAAACAGGACGAAATATTGTGGCACATAAGGACAGCTGGATGAACCTGTAGGTCTTGAGCCACAAGTCAGCTGATACTCATTGAAGCACCATTTATCACCCTGCTTTCCCCACGAACAGCTTCCCCTCCTGTGCTGCTGGTTCCAGCGTGTTTGAAATAACTCCACCACCCTCTACAGCACATTTTACAACCACCTGAAACTGTATTTTATTTAAGAGGTAATTTCTATATACCCATAATTGGTTTTATAACACCTGGTTACAGAAGGTAGTATAATTTGCCAAGAACTTGATATGAATGCATTTCATAACATGCTTTATATAATCCATTATTAGAGAACATTGCTGCATCTGTAATTATGTTTGCAAATGCATTTTATTGAGTTCTACATAAAAGTATGCAGTACTGAAACCAGCTCTTAGGCTGCAGAAGTACTCATATAGTTTGCTTCCTTCTATATATATATATTTTTTTTTTTTCTGTATAGTCAACACTACAAAGGGGAAAGTGTAAAATTTAGCCTTGATTTCCTAGCAGACTCCAAGCCCTGATCCAAGCTTCCTTCAACCTGGGGACAGTTCAGACCTTCACTGGAATCCTATCATCTTTATCCTCTTTAGTTCTACAGAGCAAAAGTGATTATGTGAGTTCAGGCTGATAAAATCTTTCAGTGCCTCTTCTACTGCTGACATCACTGTGAGAGGCTTAGATTACATTTGGTACAGGCACATGTTTCCCTGCAGAACACACACAGGTACCTGAGCTGGAATCTACTGCAGCTGGTGCTCAAAATTGTATAGATGTAGTTTGATTTCCCAGCCTCTTTTTGGCAGGGTATGGGCCAGAGAGAGTCTGGGTTGATAGTCACATCCCAAATTGACTTTGAGAGAGCAGCAGCCTTGGGAGAGGAGCTGCCTTCACTGCTTCTGGGAGCCGTTTGGTTAAGTGCAAGAAGGGCAGCTTACCCTCTTGCCTACAGGTTTGCAAGAAAACCTCTTCCTCACCTTGGTTATTTGCAGGAGTCAGGCAGTTAAGACAGTAGCAGCATCTTTTCTCACCCTGCCTTTTCCATAAATGTCGTTTCAGTCTGGGTTGATTATTTCTCCTGAAGTTGAAGTCCAAGACCATCAGAAGCCCTTACATTTACTGAGCAAAGACACTACCACGCTACCCTGTTGTGAGACAGTTACCTGTTGTGCACATAGAAAAATACAGAACATACAAGTTTTGGTGCATTTTTTTTCTTGTGCATGGAAATAAGGTAGAAATGTGGTAAAAATCTCAGACAAGGTAAATTAATTATAGTTCAGGCCTTTTTTTCCATGTAGGGTGAGCCTTCTCATTCCTTCCCAGCCCCCCAAGGAACTGCACTGTAAAACACACTCCCTAATAGGTTTTATCTCGTTCTGCCTTGCCTCCATTTGCTCCAGCTCCTCTAGGGAATATTTGCCTTTTCTACCTGCTGCCCAGTTCCATCAGCCTCGGAGGCAGTGACATATGCCAGATCGTGGGGGCTGTCACTTTAATTCCCTGTGCTCATATTTTTCTCCTCCTAGTAGGGTGCTGGGGGCAGATGTTTGGAGAAGGGACCCCTTTGCTGCCTGGCACACTGAAGTCCTGATGTTAGCTACTAATTAGGGGAGTTGAAATCCTGGCCCTGCTGACAGTGCCCAGAGTTAGACAGCCAGCTTCTCCCAAGCACAGTTGAGTGCAGGTTCTAGACGTTCGAAACAAAGCCTTACACTCCACCATAGAGTGCTTCAGGAGTAATTTCTTCCAGTTTCAACTCAACTATCTTGTCTAATTCCTGCCTGAAGGCACTCCACAAGGTGTGCATGCTAACACTGGCCAGCTCGATGCTTCAGCTTTCCACAAAAGAGCTATTTTCCTATCAGGTGCAGGGGAGACAGAGACCCAAGAAGCTGTAGCCTCCACCCCTGCATTGTATGGATCATGATGGGCTCCAAAGAGTCAGTGACTCCCAATTGCTCCACTGCAGCACAAGCTTCTCAGAGAAAATGTTGGTGAGACCTCATGAGGGACAACTGCTGGATGGGTGGCAGATCTCTCAGCTCCCTGCCAAGGGCAGCAGCTGCTCCTGGGCCATATCCTGATGTAGCTAAGCCAACAGACGTATATTCTGCACCTTCTCCTCAGGGGGAAAAGGAATGGATGTGCCCTTCCCTTGTAACACAGACCTGCTGCCCAAATCAACCTAACTCAGATTTTGAAGATTTCTGCCTGTAAGATTTTTACCTTATGCAATACATGCTGTACCTCAAAGCCTTTTGAAATCAACGGAAGGTTCTCCATTGACTTCACATGGCTTGAATAGGAATCTTGACTTTAAAAATCTCACAGGGCCAAAACTCCAGTCCGTATCTCATTTCTTAGAGGTATCAGTAATTTTTTCTGCTAATCTGACTAGGAGAACCTAGTCTGCTGCCAGCAACTTTTTTCAGGATTAATGCAGAAACCCTAAAGCTTCTGATAGTTTATGAAAAACCCCCAGCTACGTAAAACGTCTTCCTTCTCTGGCACCATAAGGAGCACCCTAATCTAAGTCTTCCTCAGGGCAGTAGAAATTTCAGGCTTAGGCAGATGAAAGCCTGAAAGAACAAAATAACCATGATTTATTAGTGGGTTACATTTTGGATTTTAAACTGATGTTTATTGGAAAAATAACGGAAGGGTTAAACCAGTCAAGTCAGTGATTAACACAAGTATAACAGCAGAAGCAGCCAAATTGTAGCTCCTGCATGGTGGGATAGAGTAAAAGGGACCATGCCTTATCCATTACCCCACACCCAGATCAGGGGAGACCCTTACACACTGCTGTCCTGAAAAAGAACAAACAACTTTGGTGTTTCTTTTGGGAAAGATACAGTTTCCAACACCACACCTTTCTTTTCTGGCTAGAAGTTAACACCATATCTAAACAGACAAATGATATAACACACCTTTCTAAGTGTGAGTGTCCAGGGACTGATAAACTGAAGGTTTGGGGTTTAGTTACATTAATAATGCATATAGAAATGGTATTTGAAAAGAAAGTGATACCTTTTATGCTGCGCAGTTTGTGGGGCAGGAATGGAAAGAAGAAATTTAGTTTTACGTTTCCTTTGTAACTCTGGGTCAAGGTGACTCCCAGTGTAAGCTGGAACAACCCCACTGGCAACCTCCTACACACCTACCTCATGTTGCTCCAGCTCCTCTGCCCAGCTTAGTCACTTCTCCAAGCATATAGCAGGGGGAGAGCTGGGAGAGATAAAACATAGGATTGCCCATCCCCTCCCTAGGATGGCCTGGGGCACGACATGGGGACTCTTGCCACTCCTTTCGTCCTGTCTTCTGATCAGAGTAAAGGATTTGAGTGGGAAAACTGTGCCTAAGGATGTAGTTGTAAATCATGGAAGAAACGGCTGGAGCAGAGCCTTCTATCTGTTATTACTCAAAAGAAAGCAAGCAAACTGTGTCTACTGAACTTCAGAGACTACACAAACTTGACATAACAGCAGCGTGTGAACGTTCCCGTTGCAGCAAGGGTTTGCTCTAGCTGTACTGGTACAAGATGGCAGACCGTGGGCATTTGCCTCCTGCACGAGCAGGGAATGCATGCCTGATTGCTCACCTGCTCTGCCTTATTTTATGAGCACTTGATTCTCCTGGCAAATGAAGAGTCCTAGCACAAAGGCAACTGGGAAATGAACCCGGAGAAAGCTGCAGCCTTTCCAAGAAGGATTGCTCCCACATACAGTTGCTTTTACTGGGGACTGTTGTGACAGAAAACTGCAGTGATGCACTTGGGGATACTTTCTATGAGATGGGAATGGGGCATTGCTTAACAAAGCAAGGCTACAGGCTTCCCAGCATACCACTGTGCTGGAAATTAAAGAAGCCTCTGAGCCACATGTGACTGTGCCTTAAGAAATTAGCGTGATTCAGAATGATTTGGGTAGAGGAAAATATTCCCTTGAAGGATCCTGCCTGGGCTCCTCAGTGCACAGAGGGTGGGAGAGAAGAGTTTCCCAGTCCTTGTGCAAAGGTGAACTTTACCCAGAAAGAAGAAATCCAAGCCCACTGAGCCACCTAAGGGCATTCCACCAACCAAAATGGAAAATTAATTAAGAGAGTGAGTCATTTTCTGAGACTTACTCAGTTTTGTACAGCTTTAGTGTTCATCTTTTCTGTCAGTAGAGAAGCTCTTGATCCAACACAGTGTTTATAGCCACGTTTCCATAGAGCCCTGGCTTGCAGAGCCAGGTTGTGTGAATGACCTGCAAGACCTGTTTATAGACCTCCATTACGGAGCCTCTCATTTTTTTGGATGATTATTGTAGGTGTCAAATAAAGCTAGATTACCTGTTTTATGTCTTAGAATGATAAGCAAGCCAAAGCAAGTCATTTGGCTCATGTAGTTATACAGGTATACCTAGATATATGCATACATAAATTATTTCAAACACTCAAGGCAATCCTGCAGCCTTTCTTGTTGAGATTTCGAAATCTTTTCATTTTACCAAAAGGTCTCTCTTGGTGAGGAGATGCTGGAATTTTAGCTTTCGTGGCTGAGCTGCAGAGCTGGTTTGCAAGAGTTAACAGAAGATGGTGTGGGCACTGCACAGTGGCTTCAAGGGGGCAAGAAGCCCTTCTTCCAGAGCCTGGTACAGTCTTCTCTGATGGAAGGGTTGTCTTATCCATGACACGATTTGGCTCAACGGTGGTGCCTGCAATGGCAACAGGAGGTGAAGCATGTGCTGACAGAGTTCATTGCTGGGAAGCTTATAAATGACTCCTGGCACCCAGGTTGGCAGTGGCCAGTGTTACCAGTCCTCTCATTGCATAACATCTGCACTTTACCACAATCACCAAAACAATCAAGCGAGAAAAGCATGCTAACGCTTGTTGGAGAATAAACTCAGCAGTCACTCTAACATCACACACTTCTCCAGCTTGCAGCTCCACCTCTTTCTCCCTCTGTGCCTGGGCTCCCGCACGGGTACCCGGAGGCCCCACCTTCCCAGGCGTGGTGGGGACCCAGCCCTGCGTCCCCTGGGCAGAGATGTGCTCAGGCTTCGGGATGCGCTGACTCAGTGATGCACGGCTGATTGCGAGCGGCAGTTTCAGCCAGCTCTGGCTAGTGTGTAATATGCATTTACCAACAGACACAACCACAAGCTTCTTTTATAAATGGATTCCAGAGCCCGGACGGCAGAGAGCTGGCTCGGGCTGAGGACTCGCACAGTGCAAATGAGGGTACGTGGGAGGCCTGCGCAACGATGGCCTCTGCGCTCCCACAGCTTGGGTCAGCTAAATTCTCAGTGAAGCTCCATTCCTCAGCATAATCGAGAGATGCTCAGAGGCTGCTCTAATTAAAACAGATTGCCACGGCCCCGGGGAGGCTGTTACAGAAAACGGAGTTCAGTCGGACCTAGGGAAGCGCCAGGAAAACCCCCTTTTCTCTTCCACCTATTCTTGTATATTAATTTATGCCCTCAAAGGATCCACTTCTCAAAGGTATGCCCTAAAAGCCAACAGATTCAAGTCCCTGCAGGACGAGCCCTAGACTGAAGTACCCATTGCAAGAGTCTCAAGTTCTCACTTGAGAGCAGATTCCTCTCCTTCCCCCAAAAAAAGATATTCTAGCTGACATGCTGCTTCTCTCAAACGATGAGGCAATATCCCCTGAGAAAGAGAGGGTGTCTCTCGCATAGACAAGCTATTCAGAGACTGCTGGGCCTGATCCAAAATCAATTGAAGTACATGGCAAGCCTTTCCACTGATTCCAAAGAGGTTTGAATTAGGCCCAAATGTCAAAGCCAACACCATAAACTCTGCCTGGAAGCCAAAATGCAGCCAAGTACCAATTCCTCAGCACCGGTGTCATGTGCTTACAGCGAGATGCCCTGCTGACTCAGCAGGACACTTGCCTTCAGCACCAGCTTCCTCATTTCCCAGAGGATTCAGCTCCCTTTACTGCATTGCAGTTCTCAACTCTTCAGGTGACAAAAACATGGACAACAGCACCAAGGTTCACAGCCACCAGGAAAGGTCACAGCATTCACCATCAGGCAGAGATAGGGGAGGAAGGAAAAGGACAAAAATAATCAAACCTACAAAGTTCCTGTACACAAGGAATGGGGTCTCCAAGCTCTTGGCCAATTATGTTAAACAGTGGAAAAATCTTTATTCCCCCACAACCAAACAGAGCAAAATGATGACACAACGGCCTCAGTGCTTTAATCAGCAGGACAAGTCAAGCCTTTTATTCCTTTGTATATTCCAGTCAATGGAAAGTTATTGCTTAATTAACCCCCTTGAATGAATACCTGATAATTAATAAACCCATATATCGTACCCCAAGGCTTTGAGTTTAAGAAATCTCTTCTGTTCAAGTATGAAAAAAGAAAACATGCTGAACTAATGGGAAATAATTCTGGTAGAAGGCAAACCAATTAGGATTAGTGAATTCCATTTCATTTAAAGTTCCAAGATAGAGAAGTAATTTATCTAGTAAATTAATAGTGTTAGTGACTTTCCTAATATATTAGCGAGTCTTTCGTATCATATTAGTGAAAACCAAGCTGGTTAATACAATAAAGGACTTATTATAAAGGTATGAAGGTTACTAATGTGATAAGATTTTTGCATCCAATTAGTATTAAAAGAAGGCTGCTCTAAAATGGACTTTTATATTTATTTATATGATTACCCAGCCTACTGTAGAGACCACAACTTTTATCTCAGCAAATTACTAATTCTTCTCCTGAATTTGGAGCTACTGTATGTTATGTTCTCCAAGCAAAGCTGCATGCCTCCCCTTATCTGCAGATCTGCATGGATAACTGACCCAGATTATTTGGTCTGGCTGCATTGTGTGCAGCACAACACGACGGTGGTTTTGCATTCTCCTAACCTTGGATCAGCTAGAGACTGGTCTAATCAGATACAGCAGCCTAAAGGCAAAACAATTACACTGAAATTATCATATGGAATCAAGCCAATGCTCCATCTTGTCTGCTATCCTGTCTTCATCAGTTATTAGATCTTCCCATCCTTCTCTGGAGCAAGGTGGAAAATACCTGCTGCACTGACTTGACAGAATAACCTACTTGCACAGGCATTTCTTCAGCTCCTAACCAGACAGTGGCTGCCTGATGAAACAGCAAGCTTTTCTTAAAATCCTGAATTATAAAATTGATTATTATAATACAAACTCATGTAACTAACCCCAACTCAGGCTATGCCAGTGAGTTCCAGAGGTGACTTTTCGATTGCTTAAAAAGGTATATGCTTTGCCTAATTTTACTATGTGCTGTCTTTCAAACTGTATTATTAGATATAGTATGAACACAGGTCTTTTTCCTGTGGAGATCTCAGCTACTTCCCAGTGCCTTTGCTGTGGGTGCAAAGAGCAGGCTTGCCTTCAGTGCTAATTGCAACCAAGGTTGCACATAGTGGCCACAAAAATGGGAAAAACAAGAATCAAAACGAGGTTTCACTAAATTTATGGGACTCTTGTTGTACAAATCAATAAAATGTTGGATCTACATATAATAAATCTTATTTATTCTTACCAACAGTTCTGGAATATCTGCCTGTATATATGGCTTTGTAGTGTGTTTATGCACAGTCTTGGGAAAGGAGGTTTCCCGATCATCATCAAATCCCTTCTTATGGGGTTGGCAGAAGAATTATACAGAATCAGAAAACTACACATGGGTACTTGGAAATCAATCGTATTAGAGAATACAATTGGTGCTATTTTTCATCTTTAAAGTTCCTGCAAGAGTAGTTTTCTGAGGTAGATCAAATTAGCAAAGTAGAAACAGATGCAGTTGGTTGTCCATTGTTCAGGTTGAGGTATGGGTGATAAAGACTGATCACAGTCAGGGGATGTTCATGTGAGAAGACATATCCCTGCACATTCCTCCAAAACCAGAGCTGTGACTGATCTGATTCATCTCGTGTCCTTAAATCACTGGAAATTGTCATAGTCTGGATTACAGAGTTATGTCCTACTATTTCACCCCTATGAAAAACACAGCATCTTACATACCAGCCTGGAATTTTGCCTGGCTTTGCAATACCCACACCACTGTACCTCCAAGCCCCAGAGAATACAGCAATCACAGGTGTGTGCAGGAAAAAGGGGAGCTATATGTTGGGGTTTATACTGATACATGAGTATAAGGAGCTGAAAAGATTAGGAGAAGTTCCACCTGAGAAGACATCATGCACTTATTTTTTTCAGCCCCTCTCCCATGAATTCAGACAGAGGGAATTCCTGGTGAAGTGCAAGGTCAGTCTTTTAAGAACACTAAAAACTGCCTCTTTTGCTGCTGAAGTCAACCTGAGCCATTGTTGAGGAAATTGCTACTGTTCAATTTAATACAGAACCTCCACCTCCCTGAGTCCAGGAAGAAGAATTATGCAAGCACAGTAACAGGTATATTTAACTTAATAACTCCTTTATTGCCCTTGTGGGGGTGAGAAAGGATCCCACATCATTAGAACAGCATATAGCTAGCCAAATTTGTTCATCTACCTGCATTTGAAATGTCAGTTCATGGGCACATCTGGATGGAGGCCATAGCAAAAATGGAGTTATTTCAACTATTTCAGGGTAGAGGTAAAAAGGAGGAAACAGGGACAGGAGAGGAGAGTGAGGAAGGCAGAGAGAACAACAGGAACAGAAAGAAAGTAAACAAAGAGAAAAGGAGGACTAGGCACATTTGGTATCTTTGAATTCTATAGGGCTTGTCAACCTTAACAGGGAGAAGGCATGAGGTAGGGACGAGGCTGGTATGGTGGCTTAGGCAACTGTGAGCTGGTGGGCCAAGGTTTGGGCCAAGCCCTTGAGCAGACAGTGAAGGAGCCCGAGGTCACAGGAGGCATCAGCAGAGCTGCTGGAAGAGCAACTGGAGAAGGAAGAAGAATACTGGAGAGCAACGAATTATGGAGGCCAGAGGAAGAAAAAGAAATGACTGATTGTCGAACCAGCACATAAAATACAGCAGCTGAAGAGGGAGGTCATGGGAACAACAAATACCAGGGTGGCTGTGGGGGCTGGGGAAAGCAAGAACAGTCACAGGAAATCAAATGATGGTTTGATAGGGGAAATTCAGATTCAGAGGTCAAAGGGGAAAAAGTTTTTGGTGAAAAATCGGTCAAGGGAGCAGCCTGACTTCATTATTTTGCTTTTCAAACCTTTAATTTAACAGCTGCTAAAATGACAGACAGTGCACAAAATGACATTTGTATTACCCTCCAACACTGATGTAAAAATAGGCATAATCCTGTTTTTGTGATGATTAATGCAGTGTGAAAAAGATAATTAAATGAGGCCTGGTGTACTTTTGCTTTCTATGCCTCACTGCTACCTTCTGTGGCTCCTGCTCAATCTCCTTGAAAATCTATTAGGCTTCACTACCATCATTTTATCACTTTTTCTGCGTTCAGTTAGACGTGCCCTCCCTGAGCTTTAGACCAGGAGCAAATCCTCAGAGGAGGCAGAGCAGGAGCGAGGGCCGTGGTGTGCCAGCACCCTGCCTGCCACCTCCTACTCATGTCATTACCTGACCCTTAGATAAATTCCAGCACATAAAGTTTTTACTGGGAATGCTTAGTCTTAATTAGCTCGTTCATGTAATAATAGCAACTTTTACCCCTTCACCTGACTAGGAAAACCTTTGGCAGCCAAGTTCACCACCGAAGGTGATGCACTTCAGCAGCTCACAGTTTGGAATCTCATTTTTGAGAAGCATGTGAGGGGAATGGGGCACAGAGGTGTTCTGAAAATCTTAAAAAACCCTGTAAAAATATTTGCATATTTGTAGAAAACATTTTTTAAAGCTCTGCTTTGGAATTTTATCTCTATGTTTTTTATTACAAAAAAAAAAAAAAAAATTAAATTAAAAGGCACCAAATGTCTGAAGAAAGACTTTCATAGTTATTTGCTTTGCTGATGGCCTAGAAATTCACTGGATTTGATCTGAAATGAACTGCAGACAAATGTCAGCTTACTCCTGACATTGTCAGAAATGGATTTTCTTCCTTTGTGCTGCCCCATACATAATCAAATACCCATTCAAAATACATAATGGTCTGCTAGTTTAAAATTATTGCTTGATCCTACGGCTGTGGAAAAGCAGTGGAGTCAGCCAGTGTTTCTTTGGGGTGCATCAGAGGCAGAGGCAGAACTAGAACTGAAGACACTGCAATACCTCCCTCTTCTCCTTCCAGTTCCCAAAGCAATAAAACCTTTCTATGCTAAATTAGACTATTGATCAGTGGCTACCATTCCTAATGGACATCCTGTCTCTCAGGCCTGGGATTGGGATGTTCTTTCTACTGCTGGATAATCTTAGTACTGTACAATTGCTCCTTCTCTGCTAATGACTGACTACAAGAAGAATCATTTCCTGGTTGCTCTTGTTTTTTTGTAAAATTTCATCAAGCAGGCTCACATGAGAGGAGCTAGCAACACCAATTTGTGACCTAGTGCTATCTGACACGTTCAATCTAACTACCAGGTACCTGTTTTATTTTCTGTGAAAGGATGTTACACCATTAAACCACCATCTGCAATATGTTATAAGATACTTTGATAATTCAGGCTATCGTGTCATAATATTCATTAGAAAGAAGAAGAAAAAAAAAAAGCCAAACCTTTCTTCCTGTTTTGGTGATGGTCAAATGATAAGCATGAGCCAAAAGTCACACACACCAAACATCTGAAACAGTATCACAGACTGAACATCTGCATCACACATGGCCTACGTGGGCAGGCTTTTAGCTGGGGTAGCCCCAACACAACCAAACTCAAGGTCCCTGTGATTACATGAGAAACAGAGCAAGAGACTCCTTTCCCTGTGACCCAACACCCACACAAGCTCTCTCACGACCAGATGAACATACGCCACGTGCTCAGCAGATCCTGCAGTTTGGCCCAAAATGGGCCTGAAGCGAGTGATGATGTGACAAAAGGGTCCACAGAGCAATTTCCCCAGCTCTTGGCCACGTCTGAGGGCTCCTGGCAAGGAAGGTGACTGGAATAGCAGAGGTTAGCCTCAGTACTTCTCTGCCCCTTCCAGACAACATAATTTTAGGGCAGTTTTTACAGATTCTCATCTTTTGGCCAGGGACGAGGGTCTCACACTAATTAAGGTTCTGGTACCTCAGCTTTAACACTAAAATTAATATAATGTCATGGCCAGACCAAGGGCAATTTTAACCCAGTTCACTGAAGTCTCCAAAATCTGTGCACAGCTTTTGTTTGCAGATACACCTATTATATTTTAGCCCAGCTTTTTCCTAGTCTGAAAACACTCATTAGCAGGCCAGGCTCCCAGGCTACATCCCAGCAGCCAACTTGTATGTCACAGGTTAGCAAAGGGAAAAAAAATATGTCTCTGGCAACTGCACCCTAAACTGTACCGTGCTAAATGTCAAGCACTGGTGGTGAATTAGCAGCCCTGACACATAGCTGGAACAGTGGACATATTTGAGAGAGCTGCTACCACTCTCCTGTCTTCTCTATAAGCCCACAACCAGTGTCCAACTGGATGTCAAGAGAGGGTCTTTTTTCCTTGAAGTGTAAGCTGTTTTCTATCGTATTGTGGCCTGCAACTCAGCACACAAGATGTGCTACAGCATTATGAGATAGTGACAGCTGCTGAAGAAATGCTGTGTTATAAACATGCAACGATGCAGTCAACTGGCAAGTCCATATGGCTGGGAAAATGATGAGCAGCAAGAAGAAAAAAAGTATTTCAGAGGGTTTTTTAACAAAGTAGATATTCAGTAGTTTGCTTCAGCTTACATGCCCTAACCACAGCTTTCTTCTTCAATGGAAAAAAAGGTTTATATACACATATATACACACATAACTATCTATGTTTATATGTATAATATAGATAGATATAGTATTATCCTAGGATTGATCTACACATGGCTGGAGAAGCAGAGGTGATACTTTCATATAGTACCATATTTCTGCTTCTTATTTATTAAAGCTCTTTGGCTGAACAACCAGTGTCTTGAATTGCCACAGTGCTAACTCCTTCAAGTGTTCCCCTAAAGTTTATGTGCAGCTCTCCCCTCCCTTTTTCTGTGCAGATGGATGATCTCTGCACATATACACCAGAGGAAGGTCAATCACTCAGTTTTCCAGTGTAATCCATCATGGAGGATTCTCTGTGTGTCAGAATAAATGAGTGTGGACAGGATGGACGTAGGACATCACCAAGGGAGACCCCAAAACCACATGGAAGTGTTTATACAGCTTATATATGCTCTCAAAATTGATGGATCTCAGCAAACATACTCATCCATTGCTTTTAAAAATGCTGATAAATCCAAGTCCATGACACACGCTTCTTAGGAAAGCAAGTATTATGGCTTTTTAAAAAACTGAATGAGGAATTGGAAACTTACAGTCATATAAATCCCCGTTTTCAAACCTGGCTGCCACAGTTTGTTTCCCATCTTCAGATGTCACTGTGTGTTAACAGTGGCCATCCAGCCTCTTCTCAGTCCAGCCAGTTTTTCCTGGGCCCCAAGTACAAAACAAAAAAATCCCAATTTTGTCACACAGATTTAAACCTAGAGCCCAAAAGCAGGTGGAAATGGAAGCTGAAGCCCATGAGTCTGGTTTTCTCTATGGTACTGTTCCATCCACCACTAATCAATGATGTCTGAGAAATGAGGGCTCAACAAGTATGCAGTCCAGCACTGGCACCATTTCCATAATCACCCTCAGATCTTTATGGACAGTTTTCTCCCCAGCGATTTTTTTTTTCTTGTCATTTAATGCCACTATTTCAGATTTCCTCTTGCTGAACTGCTGGACTATCATCAGTGCAACTATATAGAGTTTGAGAATATATTTGGAAAGCTTATTTCCAAGGGCCATTGGAGATGACTAACATTTTTACACTGCACAAAAGAAGAGAAAATAAATTTAGGAGTAGCAAATAGAGCCACTGTGTTATTTCCTTCCCTGTAAATAAAGAACTGTAACACTTATATTCCAACCATGGAGCTGGTTATCCAGCATCTTTGTGGGGACGGCACATTTCAAACAGCCATAAATGTTCACTCAAGACATTGACAAGGAAGGTTTAAGACAGCACAAATTATAGGGAACATGAAAGAAGCCCTGTTTCCCTTGAAGACACCACCTGTTTAAGCACCTGGGAAAAATTAGTCATAGCATTTTACCACTACACAGACAATAGATCCATGGAAGTGTCTTTGTTTAAAATCAACATTTATGGCCCTGATTTAATAGAAGTGTATGTAAATCCTAACCAATGGAACAAATGCAAAATGACATCTTCAAAAACATGGGCCCTGCACATCAGGCTTCTGTACAAGTTAAACCATTTCTGTTTTAGAATCTCATACTTCAGGAGCTGAGACCTCAGACCAGAATTTTCTTCCTTCTAATCTTCATTCTGGGTTGCTGCACCTCAATACATATTTATATAATGATTTTTTCCTGTACAGAACTGCCCTCCTCAGCTGAATATCTATTAACAGGAAAATGGGAGCAGAACCCACTGGCATTCATCCTAATGCCACTACTCAGTTCTGTGTCCTTGCCCAAGTCACTAGAGCTCCAATCCTGCCAGAGCAACCCAGACCTCTGTAGCTGGCCCCCCTCTCTTTGCTGTGCAGGTGGATAATCTCTATATGCACCAGGGAAAGGGAGACCAGAGACAGACATCATTGCACGAGGACCCAGGTGATGTGCATCCTCACTCCCCTACCCAGGAAACACGTTCCAGCCTTCATTTCTCTGCGTTCTGCCTGATTTACCATTCTGCAGAATGGGAGCCGTAGTATTTCACATCATGCTTGATCACAGTTGTAATTTAAAAGCCTTACGATGCTTCCACTGAAGTTTAAAATATTATGTTTAACAAGTACCGCATAATTTAATTTTGAACTATAAATTTTACAGTTACCTTACACCGGTTTGATTTGTTTCTGAGTCCTGTTGAAGATCTTCTGAAACCAATTAATGGGTGCTGTCCAGCGATCTCATGTTGACTCTTCTGCTGCCAGCACCTTTTGTGAATAAACATCCCACCACGGTGGAGAAAGCTTTCAGATGGACTTGGTCTAAGTTACCACGTGGCGGATGCAGCCCATTGTCCAGCTGTGTTTGGAAGGTGTCCTGCTGCTGGGGACTGCACACTCCTTAGGTATGAAGGACTCCGGTGGTCCTGAGCAGTAGGAAAAATGGAGACAAGGCACTTTTAGCCCTACTTTGAATCATTTTAGCATTCAACTAGAATTTTTCAGTTATACACAGGGAACAGCACTGTGGGGTCAAATATGAGGCCACCACCAGGTACCTCAGCCCTCATCATGCAGCATGAGATGGGACTACAGCGGTGTTCACACTTTCCGTAACACTTCTTTTTAGTCACATAGGAAGCCTGGTGACTTTTCTCTGCTTTCTAAGCTGAGGAAAATACCAGGAACAGTCCTCTCCCCACCCCCACTTCCTTTAGAGAAACCCCAGCAGTCTTCACAGAAATAGGAAATTACTGTTACCTTCAGGCTTGTGGGGTTTTAGGTTATAGTCTTCTTTCCTTTCTGCTCAAAAAGTTGACTCTTCCTTCCATTTCTCTCTGCTTGCCTCCATCTTCCGACTCTATTTGAATTGAATCTACCCCTTCTTTTTGGTCCCACTTCTAATTCAGAGTGCCTCAGTCACCTCAAAAGAGATGCCAAGAGCTAAGGCATAAAATAGCCAAAGAAATGAGCACAGTTGAGTTTGGGTATTTTTATTACAAGAGAAATTCTCTGTGATACCCCTCTCCAACATTGCTTTCCAGGAGTAAAAGTGATGAAGGGACATGGAAAATTTTTCTCCTGGCTAGAGGAAAACTCTGGCCTTTGAGAACGTGGTAAGTGGGTTTGTGGTGGGGTGAAGATTTTGCCCCTGGTTTGCTGGAGCATGCACAGACATCTCAGGCTCACAGAGCTCTTCCTACAAAAGTCACTCCCTGGCCATGTTATAAAGGAGGACTATGTGGGATCACCACAGCTATATTCACAGCCTTAGACTGCTTATACAAGGAGAAAGTCACTATTCATAGTGCCTGCTGTCATAATTTTACACCATGAGAAAGGGACTAAAAAGAGTAACTAAGACATAAGAAGTTGCAGCATGTTGAATTATTTTCTTCATTGCTTTTCTTCACTGAGTAAAAATAAGCTCTTAAAATACTAAGAAAAAAATCATGCACTCATTTAATATTACTTGCAGTGCTTTACGTGGAAGATTTTCCTAGTATTTGGTGGAGGCTACAATTTGCCCTGGCAACTGTTGTGGCTGGTTATTTTCCCCAGTGAATGAAAACAGAGATAGAAGCAGCTACTGCAACCACTGCTGCCTCATTTACCTCTGCAGTCAGGTTGCTACCGGTACAAGTGCTCAGTTTGATACAGGAAACGCAACTGCAGGTGCAAAACATCAAGCTCATGTTTACACCCACCAGCGGGAGGCTCACCTTCTTAAATGCATCTGTCTATGTGCAAAGCTCTGTGGAAATTGCCATGATAATGATACCTTCTCCAGTGCATACATGAATATTACAACGTCCCTTCTGCAGAGGAGAAAGTCAGTGCAGGAGTAAAAGTACATAACTTCAGGTCACAACCATGGAATAAAAAACGGAGTTTTAGGAGTTCCTGCTGCTTAAGACCATGTCTGCTTCTACACGTTACCTTGTTTTTACAAATAACTAGAAGCATTGAGAAACTTTATAAAAACCCACAAGAAGCTTTAGTGAATCTACCTTGTATTTGTTTGTTCTAAAGTTGCCAGAAGGTCTTTCAGTCTCCTTGTCATTTTGCACTATATGACCTAAGTAACACTGATATTTATTGCTCATTTTCATTTAGCTCTTTGAAGACCAATCCACTTAATGATCAGAAACCTCACACAATTTAGCAGATAACATCACTGCAGAGACTTGTTGGGAAGCTTTAATAAGTAAAATGAATACTAAGAGGTGGGCTGGGGTGATTGCTGTGTTTTAATGCTACATGATAAGAATCAGAGTCCTACCTGCCCATTCTTGCTCTGCGATTACAAAGACAGAGCAGTCCAAGTGGACACAATTTTAGGGGATGTTATTATAGTGACTACCTCAAGCACTTGTAAGACACACATCACAATAATAATGCCTGCCCCGAGTGACACTAGAATTTACCCACACACAGTTTCTCATGCAGCAGGTGAATCCTGTTACCTCTGATCTGCAGATGGGAAAACCACTGTGACCCCAATCTCAGCAAGCCCCAGGCAGGCAGGGCACATGCTGCCAGCCAGCCTAGCACTGGTCCTCTCCCTCCATCCTCCCCCAGCACCAGCTCAGGGACTGGACCACTTTGGAGCAGGTAATTGCATTGGCCACAGTCAGTTGGTAGCTGGCACAGGAGCTAAGGGAACTTGAACAAGAGTGGTTTTTCTGGATATAAAATACTTCAGAGTATAAAAGGAGTATCATGGAGTATAAAAGGGAATAGAACAGAGTACTGTCCACACGTGCAGGCAGTGAAACTCAGTCATTTGTTCAAGGTCATGCAGGAAATTTCTAGGAGAACCTGGTTCCTCCTAGTCCTTAGTTCATGCCCCAACAGCTGGACATGGCTCTATGACATATGGAAATATTCCTTTAGTCCCACTGCAAAATGCTTCAAATTACAAACTTCCTACTGTCCTCCAAGAGTGTTTTATTTGTGGAAACTTTAAAAAAACAGCCTCTGTATAATAACCGTGGAAAGTTGTTTTCTTGTAAAATTGTACACAAAGCAGTATTTATATTATTGTTATAATTTCTCTGGTCCTCAGCGACAGGGTGACCCCCCTTGGTGTACGGAAATGGAGCAATTAATGAGTAATGGACCATTTCCTGATATGCATATGCTGCATCCCACCTTTTGTTCTAAGATCTTCAGGGACTATCTCTTATCACAGGTCTCTTCCCTTATGGAGAAACACTTGGAGGTTGCTTTAGGTAACACAGCAATGGGTAATTTTCAAAGCCAACTTAAATTAAAGAATCTTTTCAGCAGTTTTGAGTATGCCATTAGTGGATGACTGCATAGGTAAGTGATTTGACTCACCTACAAAGAGTTTTAGGGTCAGAAATTCTTGGGTTTCAGACTTCTCATCATGAGATGAGGAAACAGTAATCACCACCTCATTGTCATGAGCACCTTCAAGTCTCATCTGAAACCACCAGGTTCTGTTCTATAATCTATAGTCTTTGAAGGAAAAATCACTTTGAGGGCTGCATTATAATTCGGTTCCTATCAGAAAAGACCAAATCCTAGGGATTTTTTTTTTTGTTGTTCTGGGGATGTTTACCTTTTATATACAAACAGATGGTGCAGGAACAACAGGTCTCTGTGCATAAGACAAGGGTTTGTGGATGTGTAGCTCTCCAGCGAGCATAAAACAAAGTAAAACCAGATTGAAAACTTTCATTACCCAGCAATGCAAGTCACAACAGCAGGGTTAAATCTGTTTCTATTTAGACAGTATCTGGAACAGCATTTTATTATACAGCCTGCAAAGCACTGCCTGTACATGGGTGGAAAGTACATTGTCTCCCTTAAATAAAGAACTGGGGCAGGATTGTTTGGCACTTTCTTTTTTCTTCTTCTTCTTTTTTCTTTAACCATAAATACAAAGTAACCATTTCTCCATCACACTGAACTCTTTGTGGCCTTCCTAGAAACAATAAAAGTATCCAAAAATAAACATCTACTGAGAATAAATATTAACTCAGAGACCTTTAAAATATGAAGAAAATAGTCTCTGCAATATCATCTGTTCCCTGATAATGCAAAAGCCACCCCATGGGATTTAAAACTGAGGGATTTCAAGGCTTCAGGGTGTCTTATGATGCTCACTCTGAGCAGGCTGAATGCCAGGCTTTGTGAATGGCTCTGTCTTAAAAGACAAAGCCCTAATCGCTTTCAACATTTCTAATTCTTCACATTCCTTCCTAGCAAAATAACTGCCTGCTTTATAATGGCAGAAACATTTGGAGACTAAAAGAAACAAACAAAAAATAATCAATTTTCAAGGTCCACTGGCAGACAGAGGAACTGTTTATGAAACATTTACTGTTCAGTTGCAGGAGAAAATCTCATCTTAATAGCAAAAGGGGAAGCATGGAAATATTGGAAAGATTTTTTTGGGAAGGTGGGTGTAGGCATTGAAACTTTCCTGCTCTACAATTCAGATGATTGACTTTTCCAGCAAGAAGATCCCACCCATGCCTCACCCAAGGAAACAGGAATTTTCAGCTCTGTGGAGCAAGGAGTGGGTGCTACCACCTCTCACACAAAGCCGAACATGTTTTCTGCCCTGAAAGGGGTCAGTTTCACTTTTAAAAACATCCCTGGCTTCAAATTGGCCAAACCCCAACTGCATGAGCAGGGCTCACCCGACTGTCCAAGTGCATCTCCCAGGCCAGTTTTGGTTTCTGAAACAAAATCTTCTGCTGCATTCTGACTCACCATATTTTTACAGATTTCCCACTGACAGAGGACAAGAAACTGAAATTTCAAGCCAGTCTTTCCACATAAGGCCCGTTCTCAGCTTTCCTCTACATTTTATGCCAGACTTGGCCTGGTTCTTGCAGCAGTGGCTTGTTCACAATGGTCTCTGCACTGCTCCCAGCTCCACATGTCCTGTACTCCCATCACAAAGACTGACACAATGTGGAAATGCTTCCAATTAAAACCTCACGGACTCATCAGGGTCTCCTGACCATTCTTTTGATCATAGACAGTCATAGTCATTTCTTTAATATGATCTATCACCTGCCTGTGAGATTAGAGGCAAAGTATTTTGTTACTCTTATCGCCTCTTAGATCTGGTTAAATCTTTATCTTTTATGATAATACTCCGAGAATTATAAAAAAAAAAACCAAACAAACACAAAACACAACAGCTTTTATTGCCTTAATTTAAAGTTAAGACTTGCTTTTCATTTCTAGTTAAATAATTCATTTAAATCTTGCCAGAGATGCTGAAAAACTAATGTGTACAGATGAGAAGCAAGCTTTCTAAAAATATGAATGGAAAACATCCAGTCTTTCCTGTTATGTTTATAGCTTTTCCCTTACAGCATAACATTAAAATTACCAGCTCTCATGTGGTATAATTTGGTTACATCCCCTAAAGACACATGAAAGTAGTCCCAAAGGAACTATTTACTTCAATGAGAATAGAAGGTGCTGAGTACATCTCTCAGGAACATTTATTTTTTGGTCATTAGAGGGTGGGCATGCTGGTTTATTGCCTAAATCTCCCCAGACCTCCCTTCCATACACATCATGATGGAGACAGGTGGGGTGGCCCAGCTCACATGCCACTCTTAGACAGAGGTTTCATGTCTCTAGGTCTTGAGGTCCTTTGGCTTTGCACATGCAGAGGAAATGAGCCATAAGAGCAAAAACATCACTGTCCCTAGCCTAGTGGTGAGGTGAGAGGACTTGCACAACTGTAGTCAGTACACCCACAAGCCAGCAAAGACGAGTGTTCAGTCCTTCTGTCTCTGACAGCTGCATGGAAACCACAACGTTCCTCTTACTATCCCCACCCTAATGAGCAAAATTTTTCAGAAGCCTTCTCCAGTGGCCTAACTCTGCTGCCCTTGGGGCTAATGCCACAATGAGTGACGTTTGCTGGAGGGCTCTGGAAAACCTGATATGATGCTCATGACCTGCTGAAGACTTGCTCTGTGCATTTTCCCTGTCCACACTCGTCTCCTTGCCATCCCTCTGTTCCTGGCTTAGGAAGAGGTGGGTCCCACTGCTGCTATAGGCTTGTGTTACCCCACTTGGTTGTGGGCAGTAATTTCTGATGCACAACAACAGGAAGAGTCCAGACTAAACACATTAAGCATCTTAAATTTGCAAGTAAGTGCACAGGCTGTTAGGCCTTGATATAGTACACCAGATAAGTTCAGTGCTTAACTTTAAACACAGAAAGAATACCACTGGAATCACTTTAACAACATTATGTTGCATGCTTAACACTAAGCTTATGCTTAAGTGCCTGACTGATTAATTGTCTCGCTGTGTACTTTAACTCAAGTTTGTTTGGGGTCACTTGATGCCATCTTACACTGATACGTGAGTGCACAGCTTCTCTAAAACAATACACTGGAACAAGTTTTCACATACTGGGAAGCTAACAGGTAAGTGAGGATTTCCCATGAAATATGACCCTCAATTTCTATCACTACATTTAGGGACGGACAACTTATCAACCAAGAAGCTGATCCTGTAGTTCTCAAGATATCACCATTTCTGGATGTCACCTCAGTGCTGCCAGGGTATGGGCAGCATTACCAGCCCTTAATGGAGAGGAAGATACAGTAAGTATATTTCTGAAAATTTATGCACAGTCTTGCTACAGCTGTTAAACCAAATAGAGCTAAAAGAGTAATTTTGTCTGTCTGGGTATTACACATTAGACTTCCATGCTCTTCACAGTTTAATGGTAAGATTTTGTTACCTTCATAAATCGGTCCATCACGGGTAGGCAGAAGACTTGTAACCAAGCAGAAGCTCTTTTGTATTGTCTTCAGGCTTTAGCTTTGAAATAGGTCCCCTACATACCTCTGTGCAGCCTTCAAATGGGACATGGTAGGGGAGACATTGATCTTTACAGATTCACTCTCCAATAAGGACTCAAGGAATTCATTCTCAACGCAATCATGTGGGCTTCAGTGGGTCGCACTGCCTTGACAGGGAGAATTTTTTCCTAGTGATTCTTACTATTTCATCTACATCACTTTCCTAGTAATTTTGCTTTAAGGTTGCTGTAACAAGAACTGGTTTCTAACTAGTACCACACTTCTCAAAGCACAACCACTATGGGATTTGGACATGTACCAGCATTGGTTTTTCACTTGCATTGCTCAGGTAAGGCAGTAAGAAACTTACCTACAGCCAGATATGATACCCCAGCTCCTGGCCTGATGAGCCAACATCCCATGTCCAGGGATAAGTCCCAGCTCTGCCACCTAGCTTGCTGCTATAGATGAACTGATACAGATGAGGTGCAGACCCCGTCCTCTTGCTGAAGAGAAGAAATTATGACCTGAACAGTGATTCTCCTCTTGCCACGTGGAACCCCTTACACAGAGCTCTGTATAAAGGCACAACGTAATCCTGGTAGCTGTTTTTGAGGAGCCAGTTATAAAATTCAATAATTAGCTGAAGAAGCTAATTGCTGATATTCTGTTAAATAAAAAGAAAACAAAATGCCTTAATGATCTGTGTTGTACACTGCTCTAAATGTATATTCAAATAAAGCATGTATCTTATTGAACACATCCAATACTGGGCCTTCCAGATTCAGTATAAATAATTAGACCTGTCTCTCTTGAGACAAATTATCAGTAGGGAAAGCTTTAAAAATATTTTCTTGTGAAATACAGTGCTATTTCTTTAAATAAAAGGCTCTGGCAGTTCTGTGAGGCAGTTAGCTTAGCACCATTAATACAGAATACAGTCTATCAGCATTTAGTGAACTCTCCATGACCCTGGTTGAAAGTAACTCCTTTAGCTTATACTTATGAAAAATATTATTTAAAAAATGCTGTTGAAATGTAAGCATCATTTATAGTCAGTGTTAAACCAGAGTGATATTGCCAGCTCTAGCAAGCATTTCACCAAAGATGGAGATCACTCATTTTCTTTTCTCGGGGATGTAGAGCAACCCTGGGAGCTAGGAATGGGAGCTTCCCGAAACATCTCAGTTGTCTTCTCCTATGTTTTTATTTTAGCCTCTGTATATTTTGCCTTTCAGTGGAAATCTCTCAAAACTGAGCTATACAGAAAGTTTTTTGATCCACCTGTTTGGCAACAGAGCAACGAACGTGTGCTATGCACATGAGTAGGTCCTGATGTGCTAAGACATGGCCTTCGAAGGTCAGAGCTCCTCCCTTGGAGAAGGGCATCTTGGTCAGGAAGGATCTGGGAGAGGAAGTGCAGGGCTGTGTCTGCTCTTCCTGCCTTGCAGAGGAGGAAATTTTAATAGTTTTCTGCCAAAAAAAAGACAGTAAATTATTTCTTTTGGTCATTCAGCACTCAGATCTTTGGCTTGCTGAACTAACATCAGCAGCACTATCCACAGGACTATGCCTGCATGTAATGGCTGCCCACCAAGTAGTATATGAGGCTGTCACGGGCTGATATTAAAGGCTATTGGCTGTGTTCCCCACAGAGGCCATATGAGAATATAAGCCCTCTGAAGAAGCAATTTGAGGTGACTTTTTGCCATGATGTTGTAGCTATCTAAGTCCAGACCCAGGGCACTACACATGCCCAATAAGATGCCTGCATCAGGACACTTGTTGCCTTGGGCTTCTTTTAGAGCCAATGGATAGACGGACAAAAGCACTTACCCAAGGTGTCTCTGGGAGCATCTGTCTCTCCCAAATTAATCTATAAGGGAGCTTATGTGCCTAATTTAGGCTCCTAACTTAGACATTTCATTTAATCCAGGCTGTAGTCCAAGCTTTGGCAGCTGTGAACTGAGCTCAAGGAGCTCTTGCAAGTTCCATATTTGTGTAACATTCAGGAAATACATCTGGCGACAGGGGCTGAGCCCTCAGCCCACAGCATCAGTGCTTCTGTGGATTGAGCTCACAAGGATTGCCTGTCTGAACCCTCTGTGTCAGAAAAAGGGGCTTTCCACATTTGGAAGGAGGCCACCACTGGAAGCTGAACCTGGCCAGACCAGTTAACAACATTTTCATGATAAAGAAAGCAGTGCATGGCTTGGGCCACTGGCTGATTATAATAGCTATGAAATTACCCAATTTAGCTCACCACGTCAATAAAATTCATACAAAAATACCACCAGAATCTTGGCTAGCATATGGATAACTGTACAAAAGTTACCCAGGCCAATGTGACAACCATTTAAGAGGACTAACCTCTGTCATACGGTTTTCATTTTATGTGCATGCTGTACAAACACAACCACCACAAATATGCATTACAGGCTGCCTGGGACTCACTACTGAGGTGAATTAGCACTGTAGTCTGACCTGTTGAAAAGCTTAACCTTTAACCTGCCAGGCAATGGCGGTTGCAATTTGCAAGCCATTCTTGTGTTGAGTGGCTGAAAACATACTTATTTACTTGTGTAAAGCCATAAATGAAATGGGTTGGGTGAGCTCAGCTTACTTCCCAGTTCACAGACCATGTCACAAAACACTACCACATGTTCAGCAATTGATGCAGCGTGAGGGCTGAACGCTACTGCACCCTGACCCAAATCCACTCTGCGGAGAATGAAGAGTTTCTTCTAATCTGGAAAGAAAAGAAGAGAATTTAAAGTGACTTCCTTTTTAAGTAACTTCCTACTATGCTTCCAAGAAGAAGAAATTCAAAGGAATTGCTTGAAAGTAAGTCATTTACCCTCATGAAAAATCTGCATAAGCCTAAAGCTTGAGAAACTGAAATCCTCTGCGTAACTGCGTTGATGTACTTATCATTAGCAGTAGATGTTTCCTCTCACTGCCCACTGGTGAGTTTCAGCTCTGTAGGGCAAAGCATTAATTCACTCACTTTTCCATCTCATCTGCAACGGCTGCCAGTGGTGCTATTTAGGATTAACTGTAGAGACAGAGTTGGGAGGTGGACAGAAATGTCGTTTCCTACTCACAGGTTTCGCAAGATTTATCACTTATCAGTTTTCTGAAAGATGCCTCGTTTTGGGATGTGAAGCTCTCCCATGCTAGACCTGCTCTTCTCTATCAAATGATGCCTAATCAGTAGATAACCCAGGTTTAGTAAACTGGATGTTTTGTAATGAAGATAGCTGGATAATAACTATTTCTAGATCAAAGTCAGTGACTAGGCGTTGCTCTTGGCTTGTTGGCTCTTCTGTCTGACTGTATAACCACAGGTAGGCTTGAGTTGCAAAACTCAGATCAGGATGCAAACTCCATAATTTAGGACTTATTCAGTTGTAGAGACCTAGTTATGGTTCATGGAGAAGTGAGACAGGAATCACGATGCTTAGAACCAGGTCTGTGTATGAATTATGGCCAGGCTGGCCATACGCTGCAGTCCTGGTTCACCTTCAATCCCAGTACACAAGCAATTGCACCCCAGAGGAGTTTTCTGATCAGCCTGAAGCCATATTTTGGTTTTTTCCCTTTCCCTGTACTTGGTCATACTCACGTTTATACAGACAGAAAACATACCTGTCACAAAACTCTTCCATTAGAGCAGGCACTTCTGTTTTGTTTTGGTTTTTTTTTCTGATACTTTGGTTCTTGTTGAAATATTCTATTTCCTTTCAGGTCCTACGAAAAGAAAAGAAAAGAAAAGAAAAGAAAAGAAAAGAAAAGAAAAGAAAAGAAAAGAAAAGAAAAGAAAAGAAAAGAAAAGAAAAGAAAAGAAAAGAAAAGAAAAGAAAAGAAAAGAAAAGAAAAGAAAAGAAAAGAAAAGAAAAGAAAAGAAAAGAAAAGAAAAGAAAAGAAAAGAAAAGAAAAGAAAAAAGAAAGCCTTACAATATATATTTACTATGCTTCAGTAAAGACATAGATAAAAAGGTTTATTTCTCTCTTACTTCAGAAGCTTTACGTTTTCCAGAAAAAAGCTGAAAAGCCTTAGATCAGCCAGGAAGGGTTGGGGAGGGATGTGAGGGAACAGCACACTATACACAATGCTGCTCTTCAGTGCTTTCATATCCATACTACAGGTAACTGCAGCCTACAAGGTTTAGGTTAAAATGGGACACAAGCCCTGGGATATATGAAAGAAAATGCAAAGATGATCCAGCAAGAAATAGGGATATAAAAGGATAGAGCAGAGCATGGATGTACAGGCTTGGTTTACTACAGCTGTAGGCACACTGGAGCATCCACAGCCCATGCTGGTACCAAGATCCTGCTTTCATTTATTTTCTGAAAAATAATAATAGGACTAGCAAGAATAATACTGATAATAAAAATAGTACCAGAATTTTAGGCTGTGTAACAACCTAGTTTCTGAATATTGGTGAGAAGCGCAGGATTTTTTTAGAAGAAATTTTAATGAAAAGCTTTGGGTCTAAAATTGCATTTCACAGAAAAACTAATCTTAGATTACACACATTCTTCCACTACATTTAAAAGTTGGTTTCAGTGGTGAATATCAGCATTTAAAACATTACTGTTAAAGCTAGGGTTGTATTTGTGGATTATGAAGAAGGAAGCAGATTTCCTTGGAAGAGAGGAACCAGTATTCCCCACTGGTTGAGAATTGGCTCTGATAGCTGTGCAGTCAGAGCCTGGCAATAATTACACCTTGGGTTTTGCGGTCATTTTGGATTGGTGTGAACATGATAAATGACACATTTTAATTTGAACTATTGCTCAGCAGGCCTGTTCAGGTAGGCAATAATTCACTCGAGCAGGCAATAAACCTGAACAGGCAATAGCCCACACTTTGAAGTATGCCAGCAAACTCTTTAGCAACAAAATAAATATGTACATGAACTTCCGCCATAAATTGTCTTTGGTGAGGCAGAACTAGTAAGAGTTTCAGAGCTGGCTTTTCAGGTACTCATGAGGAGCAGAATGAGTCAGTGGGCAGATCCTACTACAGCGTTAATTCTTTTGAAGCTGGACTAACAAACTGGACCAACATCCACTGCAGGTAGCAGGAGTCTTCTGTTCAATGAAGGCAGAGTGACTAAGCTGGTAGGGCAGTTCAGTCCTTTTACTAACATAAGTAATTTGCCTTCACATGAAACCACCAATGTATAAATAAGCCAAACTGCAAAAATGCAGCACCAACGTGCAGAGTAGCTTTGCTACAGCTCAGAAGAGATACAGCAGGGTCCAAATGGCTCTGATTCTCAGCGCTCAGGAAATCTGCTGGAGAAACCATGTTTGCACAGCAGTGTTCTTCACAGCATTCAAAACTGCTTTTGAACAGGGCTGTTTGTCAGACATTACATTATTTTTATATTACAAATACAACATTTTCAATCTTTGGGCAAATGTATGCATTGTTTTAGTTACTTAAGACACTACGTTTTGTGCAAATTACTTCGGACTTGCTGGTAACATGTTTCCATCACTCTGGGATGCTGTTGTAAAGGAAAGTAGAGGTGCCTTGGTTTCCTTTTGTTTTGACTACCAGTTGGTCTTATTTTTATAGGTTGGGACCTACAGTGTTATCACTGATTACCCTAATGCATGTTAACTTGTGATAGGAGGGGAAAAATAATTCGAAGAGTAAGTAGACTCAAGCCAACTTGTTTGAAGTTGGTGTGTGTGAAACTCTTTCGCCTTGTGCTTCATAATAAACAAGGGAAAGAATTCAAAGTCAGAAGAAAACACAACAACAGACAGAATGGAAAGAGACAGCCTTTCTGGAGACAGCTGTGGGTCCTGATTGTTCTGCTGCCCAACCATGCTTTCACACCAGAGACCCACAGCAGAAGTATTTGGAGACACTCCAGTCACTGAGGCTGTGCCCAGTGCAGGACAATCTCCCACCTGCTTGCAGAATCGTCTCCATCAAGCCATCCTGGAGGACAGGGCAGTGGGTGACACCATCCTCTGGCTGCTGGGAGGAACCTTTTTGCAGCAACTCACCATGCAGGGGATAATGTTGTTGGACTCCTCATTGACAATCATTTACCTTTAGAAATGCACAGAAAATGCATTTCTGTGCTGGGCTTTGAATCCAGATTTACATTCTTTCCTTGCTTGAAGTTGCCCAGCTCTGTCATTCTGGTTTGATCCATCCCAGAAACAAGATCCAGCAGCTTCCTTCAGACGTGAGTCCAGTCCTGAAAGCCTTCCTTCTCACTTCCCACACCATCTGGGAGCTGGGATTTTCCATCTTTTGTTAAAATAGTTACTTACAAAAGGAGGAAAGGGTTGAGGGCAGTTCACCACGTTTATTCCACTTGGTATGTATTTGCCTTTGCTTTAACACAGGCTGTTTTCATGCCAAATGACAGTTCTATTTGTTCCCCCACCCCCTTTTTTTGTGTAGCTTATGTAGAACATCTGGTTTTAAAAGTGTCGCAATTTCTAAACATATTCTAATGCTCTTGGGATCAGAATATCAACAACTGTCTATTGCGGTAAACCGCATGTCTGGAAAACATTCCTGCAAACTGAGTTCTTAAATAAACATAAAGCATCTATAACACATAATGCAAAGCAACATTCACTCGTAAACTCAATATTTAGACCAGATGAGGTGCAAAATATGGTTTTTCTGGACCGAGCCATCAGGATTTACAATAACATTGACGGGCCTTCCGTTGTATACAAGAGAGGGCAGAGGTGTGGCGTGCAGATTGGAGCCTTTCACTAAGAGCTCATTCTGCATTTATGGCCCATCTCGTGAGATTTTCTTGCTTTGGTTGGAGAAGGAAGACTAGGAGTATGCCCTCTGAAAAATTTCTACTGTTATTAGAAAGTGGGAATCTGAAAAGCAACTGTAAACGACAGATTAGAAATGCCTGTATCTGATAAGCCTGATCATCTTGTGTAATATCTGCATCTATGCTAATTATTTGCATACATGTGTCTGAAATGCAGAGATAGCTCAAAGATTAAATAAACTGAATAAGATGGTGAAAGGAAAATTGCAGTAAATTGGTCTGAGTGGGAAGCTTTTGTTATTTTCAATCATTATTATTATTTATAGGGTGTGGAAAGTGGAACCATAAGCAACTTTATAGAGATATGCAGTCATACTTTAAAAAAAAGTAGCTTTACTTTGAAAACACCCTCCACATTGGTTTCAGAAGCATTGCCTCTAATTTTAATGAGGAATAGTACCAAAGCAAATACACACTTCAAATCACTTTCAGGAGTACTGGATGAAGTTGGTTGACTGAAAATGGAAATGCTGGAAACTCATTAAACTATTGCTAAATGCTATAAACGTATTTTGATTACTCTTCCAGATTGCTATTTCTTAAAAAATATTACCTTCTTCCCCCTAAAAAGAGTATTAAATACTTTCTTCCAATTGATTGTTTAAGAATTTCTACTCTAAACTTCATGCAAAAATGTTTTATAAGGAGAAAAGATGAATATATATGCTCAAGCTAATCTAATTACTGAAGGTTAGTGAGAAGTCTACTGAATCCACCTCCTGTGGCATCTCAAATTAACGTTTATCAAAAGAAAATAGAAAAATTAAGTCAAGCCTTATCATTTCATTCCCTAATATTAAAAAGGGCTGGATCTTTTTCTTTTTTTTAATGATTAACATCTGGAGTTATGTAAGGTAAGATAAGGGTATTAGAACACCTCACTTCCCTGTATAAAGAAGATGATCTGAACAATATGGTAATGAGGGCCTCCACCCTAGTGCCCCATTATGCAACTAAGATGACATTTTGGCCCCAAATCTGCATGTATCGGGATGAAAATACCTCCCCTGCATGTTCAGCGCTGGAAAGACAGACCACAGGCTGGACCTAAGTGATTACTGGGGGATGGACCCTGCTTACTTTGAAGACTGAAGACCTCTTTTGAGGTTAGTGGAATTTTAGGTCTCACAAGGAGAAATGCTTAGGTTCTATTATTTTCCCCCCTTTTCCATAATGAATTCAAAGTTCACACTGCTCGTGTGGGTTACCACGCTGATCTGGTGTAACTGAAACTGATTCTCCTTCGAAGCTCAAACAAATGGTTTCTAGAAAGCAGAGCCATTTTCACTTTACTGGAAGCGAGTAAAATTTTAACAAATCAACCCGAGTGAAAAAAGCTGAGCATTCAGCCGAACATATATCAGACTTGAAACAACAGTGCTCTAATGCAAAGCAGATTTGTGCCAACCTGCAGGGACTTCTGGGACTCGGCATTCCCTCAGGATTTACCAGTGTGGTTTGGGAAAACCAAGCAGCTCAGCCTCTTGCTTCTGCGAGTGACGCTGGAGGAGCCGCGCTGTAAGCAAGGACAATTAGCTGGCTGGTGTCATCCATACAAAACAACTGCTTTTTGCCAGGTCTAATCACTATACTATGCACCTCACCTTCTTGAATGAGAGGTCCTCATTCAAGCATGTAGTTTATTCAAAAACACATGCTGCATCCATTATAGCTGAATATTAACAAACACCTTGAATTCTTGGAGCATTATTGGTATCAGGTCTCTTGGCTGCTGCTAGGACAGAATGCCTGATGGGAAGCTTGATGCCTGGCCAGGACTCAGATTACAAAGCATACGCATCTCTCTTTCAATTTATTGAAGAATCCACTCACCCTTACGTATCATCAAAATACTTCCTAAAAGTATGTGTTTTTTCAAAATGTTTACATTGGGATTGTAATGACTCTGGAAAACTCTGTCTTTCCTTTTCCAGAAGCTGGAAAACACAGATTACGCTACTGAAGGTTTTAAAAGGAATAATTGTTTCATAATCTTTTTTTCTCAAGCTTTTAACTTGAGTTTTGACAAAAAGCTGTATGAAAACAAAGAACAAGCTCACACAAGGGCAGTTTAGAGCATAGGTTGCATTCTGTGTTCCTGCTCACTATATGTTTGAGGTAATGACTAGGGAATTGCCACAAACTCATAACTAGTCACATTTTCCAGGAATTTGATCTATCCCTGCTTACTGGATCTTCATCACTTGAACACTTGAAAACTTTGCAAATTAAAAAGTAACTTTCCCATGGAGCAAAAAAGGGTTTTTGATATTTTTAAAGGCTGTCAAACTGTCACAAGTGGTAAATAAAGTCACAGAGGAAGCCTGTGGTTGCATGACAGCAGAAGGTGGATCACCTGAACACCAGTTCAGTGTCCTGCCTCTGAGATTGCCCTTGCTCTACACATGAAATCAAACTGCATCTTACTGACAGAGTCTTATTATACTAGCATATTTCTTAAAGCTGCATCCAATATAATACTGTATTTCTTCAAATACCCCATTTCTTTCAAGTATTATGTCTTGGGCATCTGATGTTGAATAAGCTGAAAATAAATGTTTCTATTATTATTCCTAAAGTGTAATATTAATTATTTATTCTTAAGGGTCATGGACATAGACATCTCACATGACCTGGGGCCAGGGTTCTTCCCAGTTTCAGCTCCATCCTTTTGTAATTCATTCCCCTGACCTCAAGGACTACTCTGTAGTCTCTGCAAAGCTACCCAGCAAGGCCACCAGTGATCCCTCTGGGATAGCTGTGACCTGCTGAAATAACAAGGAGAGCACTCAAATGAGACACCCTCGTGTGTCCCTAGAGGAAGGGGACAGCACTTTTGAAGAGTTCAGATGTTTGTTGCCGTGTAAATTCTGCAGTGGAAAGTCTCCTCTCCCATTTCCCAGTATCACTTTGGAGTTAGCATTTAAAGAGAGCCATTTCACAAACCACAACATATAAAAGCTGGCGAGGCACAGCCCAGCTCTGCTACTTAACTGAAATATGCCTTGAGATGTAAGTGGGCAGGGGAGGTGCCCCTTTAAAGAAACTAACCCATGGATTTTGGATAGGATTAGGCACAAATATCCTTCTGCTTTTGCAAATATTGACAAAAGGAAACAGGAAGATAGGTCTGTCCATAAAGAGGAGGTCTATTAACCATAATGCTGCTCTATTTGAGTGATAGTTTTACTTTTGCATTAAAACAAAAAGGGTAAGGCTAGATAATACTTTTTTTTATACTGCTACTTCCAAACCTCATAAAATATTAGTATCTGTATCAGCTATAAAAATTAACAGCTCCAGATCCCTCAGTGTTGTGCTCTTCAATTTCATTTTATCACCAGTTTTTCAGTTGTCTGTGTGTGTATGTATGTGTGCGTGCACATGCACACGTCCCATCCTTCCTAAGCTGTTCTGCTGGTGATGAATGGGCTTGTAATTGCTCAGTGAGGCTGTACGGGAGGGTTTGCAAGTGGCACTCCTGATTCCTTTACATCAGAGGTCACTATTGTACAGCAAGATCCTGATAGGAGATAGTGATAACCTGATGGGGAAGAAAAAAACAAAACAAAACCCAAACCAGAAGAAAACTCTGGTTTTGACAGCATGGATTGTTCTCCAGTTAAATCACTTTCTAGGCACAAAAGTAAAAAACTCTGTCCGGCATCTCAGTCCAAAATTGCCCTTTTTAAATGTTTGGGAGCCAATGTAAACACTAAACTCAGTATGATGTTTGCATTCACTTACCCAATCTAACTTTTATTAACAATTAATCCATCAAATTTCAATGCCTATAAAACCCCCTGAGTCACAAGCTCCTCTGGAAGCCTGTATCTCAGAACCAAAAATTGCAATTACTGGCCTTATGTTTTGATGCAGAGTAAGATTTAACCCAGGTTTTACAAACTGAAGAACTATCTGCACTTCTACTGTCTAAAGGCATCAGATTCCCTTAAAGCTCATATCCAGTATACGTACATAGGAACTACAGGAGGCAGCCAGTACATATGGAACAGATAAAGGCCACATAGTTTATTGAACCTTGCAGCCTGCTGATGTAACAAAATCAGCTTTGCAATGAGCGGTCAGATCTTAATACCAGCTCACTCCTTCACTAGAGTGTAATAGATGATAGCTCTCAGAGGGCCAGATTTTGATCCCCATATTTATCAGGAGTTTTACTTCAGGCTCTGTCCCTCAGTACACTGAAGGAGGCATTTAGAAGCATTTGTTTGTAATGTGTTGTGTTCTCTGAGCAAAGTGTGGCAAGGCAGCTGGAAGGTTTCGTATTCCGGCAGCTGAGGGGAAAGAGATCCTGACACCAGCTATGTGAAATCTTTTCAGTACTGATGAGCCCTTCTCTTTCAGACAGGTAAACAGCTCTTTCTTGAAGTAAAAACAATGTGGACTGAACTGTCTCACCACTCCAATAACTCCTTGCTGAAATTTTAAACCAACTAGAGAAGCCAAAGCAAGAAATGTGTGCCATTGCCTTTACCTGCTAGCTGAAAGAAGCCCATCACTCTTGAGAGATACACCCAGTTTTCTTTCATTGTCTGTCCCATTTGTTTTTTTTTTTAAACTCAACCTTCCCAGGATTCAAAGTCTAATCCCTCTGGGATCATTAGTAATGAAATCAGCCCATGGAAGTCTGGGGTGAGGAGAAAGGAGAAAGTTCTCGCACACCTTAAATCTGGTGCTAATGGAAATACCCTAAATACTGGTGAGGACCACAGCATACCAAGGCTTTGAGGGAAAGTCTAATGGTATCTCAAGAAGCCAAAGAGCTGTTCCTGTGCGTTTCAGGACTGCCACCTCTGCAGGTGAGGTGAATTCAGCCTCCAAGGATACAATCCCAATGCTAGCGCCCTAAGGAAACGGCCTGTGCTCTCTGTGTGTCTGTATGGAGACACTCCTGATGATAAACTGTGGCTGTGGCAGTGAGTTTTGGCTTGTAAGGACTGCTTGTTTGCTGGTAGCACATCTATTAACACAGAGAGTTTGTTGCCTGAGGGGACATTTTTTAAATGGAGACTATAGAGCTGTGAGAAGAATGGGTGACTATTTACTCTCCTCTGTTTCCAGCAGCTCTCCCTGCGTGCCTTTCTTTCTATGTTTATTTCCATTCTTCTGTTAGGAATTAACTTATACCTTCAAACTTCAGTTTCTAGGAAAAATTAGGCTGTAAGAAAGACTCTTTCCCTGGAGAAATACTATTTCATTCTAGCATCTCATAGGCCTGGCCCTCTCCCCACCAGCCACGTAAATCCTCCCTGACATAGAAAAGTGCAGATTAATGTAATTCTTGCTACAAAAATCCTTTTACAAATGTGCATTCATCAAGCTTCCACCTTGTCTTCAGTGAAGAACAGAGAATATTCCTAACCTGCTCCTGCACTTCTGGTTCTACAGATAAAACTCATTCATTGATACTGCCCACTGAAACAGAGTAACCAGACCACGGGACAAATTGTAGGTAGGTACACCTGGTTCCACTCATAATCAAGCAGATGTCTATAAAGAGCACCTTCTAATGCCCATGCTTTCTGAAATCTGCAGGGAATGACAAGTCCATTTCAAGATTACGCACAAAGTGAAAGCTCTGAAAAACTTGCAAATACTGAAATTGATGCAGATGGCTCTTGTGGGGAGATAACACTACGAGAGGAAGGAGAGCAGCTCACAGACAGTCACCCAAGGTAGGCAGGGCTGAACAGAAAGGATTCCCAGTCCTGGCAGCCAAAGAAACACGAGTCAAACGAGATCTAATGCAGCTCAGGAGTCAGGCAGGTCAGTCTCAAGCCCAGATGAGAAAGCAGGGGGTCATGGTCACCAGTGGCATAAGCAGATAAAAAGATCCAACAACAGTATGGAGAAATGCCCCCGCTGAGTAAACAGAGGAAGGTCACACAGCTCACAGCTCTTCTGCAGCTCACAGGAAACCCATCTCAGTGCCCTAGACTGGCAAAGAAAGCCCTGAAGCCCTGTGGAAAAGATTATTGCCTGGTGATATTCTCCGAATTATCTCCAAAATGTTCTCTTATCCTGATAAGCCAAGAAGAAAATTTCATCTTTTGCCTACAAAGACAAAAGAGAAGCAAACACTTACAATACAATAATGTGTTGATTCACAAATAATAGGAACTTGAGGTAATTTTCCACCTCCTTAATATTTTCTGCTTTGGGTGGGTAGCAGTCAAGAGCCTATTGTTTCTAAGGTCATTGTATCTGTTTTGGTTTAGATGAGACTTGAAAACTTCTGAATCAACTATTATTTTTATCTCTTGGGTTTTTTTCTGAATAACATACAACCTGTGAAAATGTCTTCCCAGGAACTGGTGAGATACACACACAGGCTGATCATAAAGCTTTCTTAAGAGCTTGTGGTCTAACCACGGGGAGCATTGGTTCAATCCTGATTACCTTTTATCTTCCAAAGGTTAATACACTTCATTCCATTTTGCTCATTATGTTGTGGATCTCTTAAAGGAAAGTCTAAAACCAAAAGCCCTTTGTGATTCTTGCTCCTAGAATGTAATTTTCCATGGGCAGATCTCAGCATAATTCTTCACATGGGAGAAATGAAGATTTATCCTCAGAGAACGGATATCAGGAAAAAAAGACCTGTAAGAGAACTCTCAGTATTCAAAGACATACCCTTATATATTTGATTTTAAAAATATCTGATCTTCCATACAGTAGTTCATACACTTTTAAAAGAGATTATATAGTTGCTGCAGAGCCCTGTGATCACACGCTCCCAATTATGCCTTCATTCTACATCTTCTTCTCTATTTCTGTGGCTCCCTCAGATTTGCATTTCAGTGATGCACTTTGGGATCCTCAAGATGAAACACACAACTGAAATGTTAAAATAGTTTCACAGTCTTTATGTAATATGTTTTTGCCATTAAAGGATAGGAATTCTATGAGAAGTTTGCAGCCTAACGCATAAGAAAACAGATTTAGATATTTAGATATATTTAGATAAAGGAGATCTGCACGGCTTATTTATTTCTTGTTCTTCAACCTATTACATGACATCATTTTAATATAAAAGCACTTTGTAATTATGATGCCTTTACTGATAGTTCTTTGTTGTACACCACTGGATCCTCCTTATCTGAGCCCAGAGATCTTCTTAGAGATTATGTACTCATACCTTAATGAAGTCCTACAAAAAGTCTTTCAGCCTTCCAAACCCCTTGCTGTGCTTTGGTGTGCTTTGGTGTGCTCAGGACAGCATTTTCTGTAGCTTCCACATTTTAAGCTTTAATCCTTGCCTAGAGGGCAGCAAAACAGCATCTCCTGAGGCTTCCAGTATCTAAATTTGCTTCCCTTATTCAGCGAAGGACCACAGCCTCTTCTGCAGTATTTCTAATGCTGTGCTGGAAGGTACAGCCAAAACGTAACCAATCTTGGCCAGCGTGGCTTGGCACGGGCACAGCGTGGTTAGCCCTGACTGTCTCCCCACTGACCTAACAAACCAAGCTGGGACCTGCCAGGAAAGAGCCTCCACTAGCCATCCCCAAAGAGTTTTGTCAAACCTGCCGCCAGAGACCCACCAGCTATGAGGTAGTGTCTCTGACTGCTGGGCTGGAGATTGCAGGACTAACTCAATTATTTAATGACGGGGGAGACGTTACTGCTGAGACTAGAACTTGCAGCTCTAGTTTCTGGGCCTCAGTGGGGACTGTGAAGAAACGCTGGAAGCAAGACAAGTGCACAACTGTTCAGTTGCAAAACTTCAACGTCTGTAAGATTTTCTTCCAGTGAGGTATGCAGCTCCGTGGATCAAAAGTCACCTGGCTAGTGGAACAAGATCGCAGATAGGCAAGCAGCCTTGGTGCTCTTTTCTTTTTAACAGAAAAAAATAAAATACATTAATTCAAAACCAAACAATCTCCAGAAATCTCTCTCCAGATCTCTCAAAGCTCTGAGGAAAGACGTGTCCAGTGGGACCTCAGTTACCCATCAAAGTATTTGAATTCCACAAGAAAATGCACTTGAAGCAGAAGTGAAGTATTTCCTAGATTAGAGCAGATAACACTGAAGTTGAAAATGTTGGAGTCAATGGGAACAGGAACGCCCCCAGCAAAGAAAAACATCTGAATAACTGAGAGGCAGGGCTAATAAATCTGGCTTCTCATGGCTTTGTCTGTCTTGACTGGCTTCTCTGATGCTTCCTGAGGGCTCCTGCTGTTGTTTCATCCATCAGGGAAGGCATGACTGAGGCCTTTCTCCTCTACCCTGCTATTTTCATAAACCTGTACAGGCACATTTTCCCAGTGGCATCCCCTTTTTTTGCCTTCTGTTAGAATTTACCAAAAGGATTAAAAGTTAGCCAGGGAAGAAAAAGATGGACAGAAATAGGATATGATATAGTCTCTCCCCTCTAGAAAATAAGAAGATGTGCCAGAAAAAAAGTAATTACAATTTAAGTCAGCTATTTGGAGATATGAGGGCAGAACACATGCAGGAGTGTCATCCCCTTAGTATTTGGAATTACTTAATCTTGCTGGGAGACAGTAACAAAAATAATAATAATGAAGACTTACAGCTAGGGTCAGTCCCTGGCAGATACTTGCAAATGTTTTTAAGTGTCAGTGCAGAAGGGATAACCCCTGCTTGGAGCCAGTCACCACTTTTTCTCTAGCACCGCTTCTGTCCTGTTTCTTGTGCACAGGTCTGGTTATGGTGAGCCACAAACCATTTTGATTTTCTTTGTGGATGCTTGATGCCCCTTAAAAAACACCAAAAGCCATCGGAGATCTGAACCAAAATTTACTGGAATTTGAAATTTGCCTGAATCAGTTTGTCTGAGTTGTCTGCTGACACCAATACTCAACATTCACAGCACACTGGTACCCACCCTCACAGTAACAGTGTTCACAACACAGTAACAAACACAACCTTCCCTTTCATCTCTGGCAAAAAATGGAGAACCAAAGGAAGATGGCTTGTAAAAAGCATTTTATATGCAAGGCAGATTAGAACATTAGTGGTGTAATAAAGTAAATAAGATGGCAATTGACCTGAGACATGCAGGGTTTACCCCAAATTTTTGTTTACAGTTGAAGGTCGTAAGCTATACAAACCTCTATTGATCAGAGTCCTCTTTGTTTAAACAGAACCTACTGTATTTATTTGTGCTGTTCCACTAAAGTCAAACAAAAGGGGACAGTTTCAAGTAAATCTCTGCATGACATTGCTGCCATGTGGTTCATTCACTCAGTATACAGATGTTTTCAATCTGTACAGTTTGTCTTTCATATCCATATGAGATGAAGCAGGCTTGATTTAGGCTGGGAAGGATGCCAAAGAGAGAAGATACATCATTAACCCTTAATAAACAACTTATTAAGCATCCCTGGTTTATTCATTAAAAGGACTCCATGAAGAATTACCATAACACCTTACGAGTGGTAAGAACCCTTTACTTGCCTATAATATGTGACAGGTATTTATATGGAAAACAAAATGCTTGGTGTGGGAGATCCTCCCCTTTCATTCCCTTGCACCCTAATATACAGGCTAAAAAGCATTTACCCAAACTTAGCATTTGGATAACAAACACTGTCAAGAATTAGAAGGACAGAATTAATTCAGTTTGTCACACTGAAAATGATGTGCTGTGATATCAGGACCCAGTGTCCTGGGCATGAATTGGTTCCTGCTTTACCACCTTAGTACACAACCATGTGCATATATTAAATACATACTACAGGCATTTACTCAATACATACTACATACAAGAGACAAGATGGAGCCTCTTATTACACACCTGTGGATCTGACAGAGCAGATGAGGAGACTTTCCCAAGATCATGAAAGAAGGATGTAGAAGAGCCAGGACCTGAACCAAACTGCCCCAAAGTGCAGCCCAGGGAGTTCCTCACTCAACCAACTCTCCTATATTGCTTCTATATTCTGCTTTCCTCAACATCCCTTTCTCCTAACAAATTATTACAGCTCTTGACAACCATTAGATGTATGTTATGGGGCTCATACTGGATGCAGGAATACTAGAAGTAGCTACTGGCTTGGAAGCAATTGGGGAAAAAAGGACACAGCTTTTTCTTCAGACAGTTTACAGGGCTTTGCATGCTGAGTATTCTTACTGTATTATTCGGCAAACAATCTGTTGCATTGCTACAAAGAAGAAACTGCTGATCTAATGCAACTCATAGACAATCTCATTCAATCATTTTCTTCCTTTATTAAAACATGCAAAACACAACAGTGAGTTTAAACCCACTGTGCCAATAGTAACATCTCTTTATTTTAGCATGGAGCAGTGTGGCTTGGCAAATAAAAACTATAAATCAAAATTTATTTGCTTTTTCCTTCTACTCCAGCTCAGTTAGAAGGCAGAAATTCAGCACACCATTTAGTTTCAAAAATTTAGAATTGAAGGCCACTGCTCAGAAGCGTGGGCTGAAAAGACTGCTCCCTGCTATAAAGCCTACGGATTTTATAGCCAGACCTATGCAGTTAGCAGGAGAAAAAGCCTATGAAGTCAGAAGATATTCTGCCCCACTTCAGGTTGTGTTTGAAGAAGAGGCTATACATAGCCACATGTATGTTCAATTACTCATTTTCCAGGAGGTGTTTGAGTCAGGCAGAGCAGGCTCAGCACATACCATAAAAAATACTTCTGCTCCTTCTTCTCAAGATCTGCACTACAGGTCAAACAAGCTACACTCTGTCATGGGACATTAAGTCCCTGGATCTTGAACTGCAGCTGACTGCCTCACCCAAGCTTTTGGGCTGAACGAGCAGCTCCCCAGCCTAGCTGCTAAAGGCAGAAGTCAGCGGGGTCAGGCTTCTCTTAACCCCTCTGCCAAGAGAGCTCCTCTCAGAACAGCTTTTGCACAGCCCAAACCCTCCCCAGACACTGCGCAAGCAAGGAATCACTCGAGCGCCACTTTTTCCCACCTCCTTTTCTACCACAAAAACGGAACTTCCCCAGTGCTCATCTCAGGGCTGGAGACACGGCCCTTTTTCGAGCTGACCGGGGGGAATGACTTCACTCTGCGCAGCTGGGCCAGCCCCGCTCCCCGCCAGGGCCGCAGCTGGGAGCCCTCGGCCCGGCCCGTGTAACCCCTCCCTCACAGCAGCCGCCCAGCGCACTCCCAGGTGAGCCCATCGGGGGGCACAGAGGGGGAACTGGGGTGCTCGGATTGGGAAAGCCCCTGCTCGGCTGCCAGCAGACTGGTTAAGCACCCCTCTGTTTAACTGCAGGTGCTGAACACTGGGGGGGTAGGGATGCTGCTTCTCCTCAGGCAGAGCTCCAGGTTGCCCAGCCCGGCCACGTCTCCAGCTCATGGCCTCTCTAGAGCATGAGGAGTTTTGAATTCGCAGCTGGGCAGAAGCCTGGACCCTTTGCAAAGCCAAAAGCCCAAAGATCAAGAGGTTCACAGGACAGTGATGGACAACAACTGGAAATACCCAAAACTGAAGACTGATGGTGGAAAACAGGTCTCCAAGGAAGGTCTCTGACCATTTGGGTGTGATCTAGAACAGGACAGTCACCACCTCCACCTTATGGTCTTAAAAGTCTTGGACTCCATTCTTTGGAGGAACAGTTTCGGGTGCCCTGCCAGGGAGCAACCAGCATCTGCACATCAAATGTTCTCTGTGTGGAAACATCAGAAAAAAGAGGAGGAATGACAAATGAAGTGAAACACGGTGATTTACTCCAATTCTTAAACCCAGTCAAGAGCAAAGCCATCCCAGAGCTCAAGTCCACCAAGTCCCAGTCTTGTTCACCAGCTTACACCATTCCAAGTCTGAAGTCTACAGCTATATGGAGCAGAACCTTTTGGAGATAAAAAGCCCTCTTAAAAAAAAAAAACATAAGGAGAGCAGACTGGTTTATCTGTGGTACTTCAACAGAAAGTTTCTTCAGCAAGACTATTTTAAAGTCAATTACTCATTTAAATATGGGGCAAGAATGGGGGATTTAAGGGGAGAGAGGGAGCCACAGTTACTGGCCCCTTCTTAGGTTTTAAACCAAAT
This sequence comes from Hemiprocne comata, assembly GCA_020745705.1. Classification (NCBI taxonomy): domain Eukaryota; kingdom Metazoa; phylum Chordata; class Aves; order Apodiformes; family Apodidae; genus Hemiprocne; species Hemiprocne comata. The sequence goes on from CM036598.1 coordinate 15,937,903, forward strand.
CAGAGACAACAGTCAAACTTGGGACAATCCTGAGTAAAACCACAAAAGATGGCAGCACTTCTCATCATCCTGAAACAACAACATTTTTCCAAGTTTTTTCAATCAAAAATGCTAGCGAGGCCACCCTGGAATTTGCTACCATTTTTCCTTACCCAAAGCTATTTTTCAACACAAGTATTGAGTTTACATATTAGTACACCACTAAAAACAGGATGAAGAGATTGGAATGTTGGAGTTACTGATTTGTTTGGGATTTTCTAAGAAAAAATAAAATAATTCTGTTCCACCAGTTTTCTTTTTTTTCCCTCTCTCCTTCCTTTTCCTTTTTCTCATTAAGTGACTGTTTCAAATTAATAGAAAGAGGATGCAGCATTTCTTGGGTTTTATTGTATGGGTTTTCCCAGCATATGGAATCTTTTTAAACATGAGAAGCTGTGGGTAATATGTTATTATATGCATATTTTGAGTTAACCATTCTTCATATCTTCCTCAAAAGAAAAGATTTACCATGTTTATGTCTGAGAAATATGTTTATTTGGAAGATTTATTCCAACTCTTATTTCCTTTACAGGGCTATCAACTGGAAAACTGTACCAGCATTTTTTATAATTAAAATTAGGGTGGAGCAATCATTGCTTGTTGCTTTTCTACATCATGGAAGCCTTCCATAAATCAGACTTGACAGGTTCAAAACGTTATTTTCTGAGCTTTATTCCTTTGCCAATAAAGCCAATTTTAGGATGGTGACAGAAATACTGACCTGTAATGCCCATGAGCCCATTGGCACATCTGAGAGACCAGAGGAACGCACTTTTCCAAAAGTGACTACTAAAGTGAAATACAGGCATTTGGGGAGGAGGTGAAGAGGGGCAGGAAAAAGGGGAGATTTTCTAAACACCAAACTGGCAAAAAATGATGGCCATGGAAAGCTCCAGGTCTCCCAGGAGCTGCTGAGCACGGCTGGAGAGCAAGAGTCACGGGTGAGCTGAAAAAACTAAAAGCAGCCAAAATCAGCAGCCACAAAATGAAAATATGAAGAAAATGCTCATGTGAATCTGTTCACCTCTCCTTAAAATGGATGTAATAACAGGAGGTATTGCTGGGCTGCCATGAACATTAACAAATGTTTCTAAAAGCTTCATTAGCAATACTTCTCCTATATACACTGCCAGCCATAGGTGGTATTCAGAAACCTGTGGAAGCATCCACTGAATCCAGCACGTCAGCTGATACCAGGCCCAGCTGAAATCTAAGAACAGCATTTACTTTTCTCCTTCCCCACTACCCTAAAGTACTAGGATAAGAAATGTGCTGCTTCCCAAAATGTATTTCTCTAAATACAGCAAAAAAAAATTACATTCAACTGACAGAAACTAGGGAGAAAACTATTTTTATGTAAGGCCTGCCTGCTGTAAAAAAAATTTCTTTTTTGGCTCAGGAAAGACATTTTAATTACACAGGAAAAATTATATGAAGTTGTTACTAAGCGATAACTGGGGAGGCAGGTTTTTGGATTCAAATTTGCGTGACTTTGGAATTTTGTCCAGGTACGTGTTTAGGGTTTCTGTGTGCCATAACTGGCAAGTCATGCTGAACAGAACATTTATCTTCTCTCTCTGCTGTAATTCAGTGTTGATCTGAAATTTCACAGGAGGGTGACACCAAGCTAATGAGGAAGGCTATGATACCTGCTCACACAGACTGTCCCTTCCCAAACTGTCTGACCCTTGGGGCAAAGACATAATTCAATTCTGAATTATTGTGGAAAACAGTGAAATCCTGTTCCCCAGATAAAGAAGAGGACCATAGATGAACAATGACCAGAGGCTGGAGATAATGGAAAAAAATGGGGGAAGCTATAAGAGCTCTTAGGGTCAACACAGGGTGGCAGGACCAGGAAAGCTGATGCATATGGGGGGGAGGACAGGCAGAGGTGGAGCTTGCAGCATGCAGGGCTCTAAATTCAGCAACTTCTGAGCATCCAGCTGGCCTGTGGGAGCCATCTGACAAGCTAGCTGACTCCAAGTCAAACCTAGACTTGCTTCTCCAGACTTTGTTCTGGACCACTGGTCTGAGAGATAGACGGAAGTGGGTCCAACCAGCAGCCTTGGTGTTACTCTCCAGTTCTGCACAGGCTCTCACACCATGTCCATTTCACAGAGCCACCCACAACACCTCCTCACAGATGTCCTCAGTAGGTGGGCTCCATGGATGAGGTCTTCCATATTTTGCTGTTTCAAAGGCAAACTGAGCTCAGCGGTGGAGCAGGGGGTATCACCAAATCAGACTGCACCATCAGGCTAAGGCAACATGGATGTACCCTTCCTGTTTGACATGCCTGGCTTGACCACACAAGGGAAGAGGAGAAGAGTATGTCCTACCTGTCTCTTTTTCCTGATCAGGGTGTGCAAGGAAGCAGAAGGCCCTGCAGAAGAGGCAGACCAACCCTATCAGATGGGGTTGGGACTGGCCAGACCGCCATGAATCAAGAGTCTGTAGGAAGATCATAGACAACAGTTTCTTTTTATGCCTCATTTTGTATCTGCTTGAAGAGCCTTTGTTGCTCAACAGCTTGTACATCCATTTATTTCTTCCTTTGCCACAGCTGTCAAACCACATTGATTTTCAGTCATTTTAACCTGGGCAGGATCAGCAAACCTACTCCCCCAGGTGAAAAGCCAGGACTGCAAGGAAACAACTCGAGTTGGCTGACTGATCCAATTCTTCTAAGACACAAAGAATTTGTTTGGTTCGCCAATGAGAGCCAAGGGAGGGATGGCACAGAAGGCTAAATCCTCACCATCCCCCTGGTACAAACTTCATGCTTTGCTATCGAAGCAGGCAGAAATGTTTCCAGGGCTTGCAATGCAGTTGGCAGTGTCTTTTCAGAAAAAGAACCTCTATGGAGTAAGCTCATGTCTGAATTACATCTCAGCCCTAGGGAAGATGGTTTCTTTAGTTCCCCTTCAAGGTCAGTTGTGGGGTAACATATGTTATTCGTCTCTCAGTCTTGCTAACAGAAAATCTGACTGAGCGACATGTGGAAACTGGGAAATGAAAATAAACAAAACGAATAAACACATTGAAAGGGCTTAGGGGGGGACAGAATCCTGACCTGCACATAACATCCTTACCAACGGGACAATGCTAAACGAAATTTGGGATTTGCATCTTGATGGGTATTGTAAATGTGAACTCTATGTGACTCCAGCGCATCTGCTAAGCAAATAGAGCCACTTACTACAGACATACAGCACAGAGTCAGTGTGAGATCCAGAACCAGCAAGATCATTGCATTTGTGAATGAGATTTTTTGTTATTTTGTTCAGACATTTCTTTTCATAATTAGATTGGGACAAGGTCTTGCAGAAATTAGTATGTGTGCATGGTACTTCAGCCCTTCTTTAATGTGCAGGATGAACCTGTAAAGCCTCTGTGTTCCCAGCTCTGCCTCCCCTCACTCTCCAGCCACACATTGCCCTTGCCCAAAGCTCCCAGGCAAAGCCATGAAGCCCACCCAGGGCCCCCGAGGAGGGGGGATGCAGCCCTGACAGCCTGATGGCAGCCCTTCTGCCTGCTTGATGATTCCTCTCCAGGACAGCGTGGGCATGAGTTTCTGTGCAGTCTGTTATTCCTACTGGGGATCTGCACTTAGTCAGCACAGCCCGGGGGGACACGTCAGCAAAGCCCAGGTGCTCGTCTCAGGTACCCAATACCTTAAAAGACATTGTTGATGTCACCCGTGTTGTGTGCCAGTATCAGGGTGGTTGCAGGCAAAATGGTCATGTTTTCTAGACACTCAGGGCTGCTCTTTCCTGCATGTAGCAGCTGAAATCAGACCCCACGGTAGTGCTGTAGCCCAACTCCAGCGGCTCTCATCTGTGCAGTCACGTTTGCCATTCCAGCCATAGTAAAGAGTTCCCTCACTGGCTCACCAATGCTTCAGCACACCCACTTCTTTCCTAAGATTTGGCTAAAGATCAGAGCAGCTTGGTTATAATAGCATTTGGCAGTAAAAGTCTACTAAGCAACCTGGCCTGAACAGCTGAAAGGGGAGTAGTGAAGCAAAGTATAAGAGATGATGATAAGAGACTTGAGACTCCAGAAGGAAATTTCTGGGCATCTCTTACAACCACCATAACCTTGGATTTCTATTTTTTCCTTATGCCTCTGCGTAACATGTTTGTTTTCACTCTTCCTTCTCTTTTTTTTCTTACAATAAGCAAGGATGAGGGATGAACTGTGAAGTCAGGTTATAAGCATCTGCCTGAGCCTGTGTGTGAGAGCACAGGCACATGGGCACAGGAGAGCAACCCACAGCATTGCCAAAGAGAAGAGCTGGAGCCAGGCTAGTGAAAAGAGGTAAACCTGAGGACAGTGAGTTATAGGAAGTGGGTGAGAAAAGTAGAAAAAAAATGTCACAACAGTTTCTCTGAAGCCAGCTGGCATAGCTGCTCTGCTAGTGAAAACCTAGAGGCTTTCAGTGCAGTATATTTTATAAGTGAGGTATTACAACTAAATGTAATTAGAAAACATCACACAAAAAGGCATGTTAGTATTTTGTATGGGAGCACTGATGCTGGAACTGAAGTGCTTTTGAGCTGGAAACAAAACTCAAAGCCTTTGCTTTGCTTATTCATGTAGCAGCATGAGACACGCTTGGGCTTCCCAGGAGGTGGAGGATACCAGCGTCAAATCTAGGACAGGGAACTTCTCTTCAGGAACTCCCAAGGATCAATCACGGATACAGGCTTCCTGATGGACAAGATTTGATTTGCAAAGATCCCATGGTTAGGATGTGCTCCCTGAAAAGCAGGTTTTGCAGTGCATCTTGCATCATAGTGGCCAGGTCCTGGATGTACATCAAAGCCTTCACCTTATGAGTCGCAGTAGACATCAAGATGTGATCTGCACTGCACCAGCTCTGCCTTGGCAGGGCAGGGCACCACACCTCACACCACCCTGGTGATGTTAGCAGCATCTCAGGGAAGAGTCCTTGCTCTGAGTTTACAGCCTGTTCAGTGATCACTCAGAGGTGGAAAGCAAACAAGGCAGGTTTTCTACCAAATTATTTCTGTTCTTTGTAGGACTGGTCTGCTGCAGCGTATTCACATGGAATTAATTAGTACAAACCTTCTGTTAATCCTCGCTGGGTTTAACACAACAGTATACACTGATTTTTCCTGGCCTCTAGGACAGCTGTGTCAAGTCTGAAGCATGTGCTTTGGGACAGGCTGAGCCCAGGAGCTTGGCCCTTGAGAGATTAGAGAAATCGGGGCTCTGATGGTTCACTTGGAGGTTCAGGTAGAATGAATGTAATGATTTTTATGATTCAAAGGAAAAATTCTGCCTCTTGAGACCCTCCCAACCTTGCCATCTCTGACTTGAAATACCAGGATCCACCGCTGTTATCTCAAGGGGACTGACTAATACATCCAATACTCTGACCTGAACCATGAAACAACGAGAGAAGGCTCCAAAGTTAAAGACAGCCCCTCACACACCTTTACCAAAAAGATGTCTTTATAGTACAGTGAACAGGTCATCCACTCCACCACCCCACAAACCCCCAGGAACCATGAGGTGGTTCAGCAAGCTTGCTGCTGACAGTCTCAGCAGTTGAAAAAGATTCTCCCTCTTCTGCCAGCTGTGAAACTAAGCCCTGTCCAAACAGCCTTGGCTCCAAGGCAGCCACCTAATGATTCCCAGGCTTAGTTGAACATCTTTATCCCTCTAAATACCACACTATTTGGGATAGATTCAGTGGCTTTTCTGGACTACCACACGAATAAACACGAGACACTCCCTGAAGATAAAGGTGGGGGCCATCTGCTGTACACTCAGTGGAGTCCAAACCATCAGAGCAATTGCAAACATGTGAACATCACTTCTGTAAAATGCTGGCATTGCGGCACCAGTCACATGGTTCAACCGCAGAGGCGCTGCCAAAACACTTCATGATGTCACGTCGGGAGCCACCCCGTGTCCGCCTGTCCTCACCCTGGTTCAGCAACACTGCTCAAACACACAGCCAAGCCCTGCTGCCATGGAGAGCTGTGGGGTGGCAACAGGGGCTAGAGCTCGGTGGGGCAGGGTAGCAGCAGAGGGGGGCTAAGGGAGAGGGAAGGAGATGGCAATCAAACCTGGTAGAGGTTTAGAGAACAGAAGGAAGGATGTGAGCAATAGGAAGCAGACTTACCTCACCTTTCAGAGCTTGATCAGGCTTGCACCGAGAGCAATGCAATTTAATTCTCCATCTCTTTAGATGTAAAGTATCCAGTTGCATCCAACACTGAGTGACAGCCAAGAGCGGATGTAAAGCCTTAGATGTACAAGTGTGGATACGTGGAGCTCTTACACTTCTGGAAAACCTTGTTAATATTACAGTTGAGAACCTCAGCTGTGCCCCAGCAATTCCCACCAGCTGGGAATTTCATTCTATACTTAGAGATAAATCTCTAAGCCCATGTGCCCTATAATGCCAGGTGCTGTCATTGACAACAGTAGAGAATTTGACCACTTTCTACTGTCTGTATTATATCATTTATTATCCAAACACTGCTTTGGCAGTGACAGTTTCACTAGAGCTTATTTCGTAATAAATCACTTATGTAATAGTTGCACTTCCCAATTTGCAAATTTTCCCTACAGGCCTCTCCTTTTTTGTGAATATATTCATTATTCAGAATGATAAGTTGTGTAACATCAGGTATAATTCTTTTTCCCACCTATCTTATGGGATAGTTGGAGTGAAAGAATTTTGGTGTCCCATTAGGGCACAAGTTATGTTTTTGCTCCAGGATTTTATTTTCAAACTCAAGTTCTTAAATTGGGCATCTAAGTCTGTATTTAAGCATAAAATAAAAACAATTCATTTGTCAAAAGTTTTATCTATCTGCTTTTCTGTCACTTTCAGGAAAGACAATGCAGTTAGAGGAGAGATTTCTAAGAATAATATTTTAAAATTTCCATGGATTTCAGCATCTCTTCAAATAACAGATGATTATTGTTATTACTACTATTGTGAGGTTTTGGTAATCTCACAATATCCATGTCAAGTTATTTCTCCTTGCCAGCATTTGCATCTTCAATCTGGGCTAAAAGTCATTAAGTTAATAATCACACATTCAGCCTGCTAGATCCTGGTGCCTCTCCCCCTTGCAGCCAGCTTGGCACTCTGTACATGTCCTGGTAGATAATCCAGGTTTTAAAAGCTGACTCCCTCTTTATCATTACATGACGTTGGCCTGCAAAGTTCAAGGTAAGGCCATTGTGTCTTTAGTCTATTTTTATTGTACAAAACACTGGATGGAACTTAATTATTTTTTCCATCTGCCAACCATTTTGACTAATTGAACCCTTTGGAGCCAGGAGTCAAGGTTTCCCAATGTAAACCAGACCCTGGAACTCAGCATTAGCAGAAATGTTGAAAAATCATGAAGGAATTTCTGGTTCTGAGGTTTGGTTCTGTTTTCCAGAGTCTGACCAGGATTCAGAAGAAACCCAAACCCTCTCCTACATATACATTTTTTTTTTTTTGGTTCCTTTAGTGTCTCAAATTTTCCAGGCACTAAAACTTCCCATTACCAAAAAAAGAGAAAAAAAAATAAATTAAAAATTGAAAGATAGAACTTAAAGCCACAGAAGTATGGAAATTCCCAGCAAAGGCTCAGTCTTCCATTATTTTGGCAAAAGCAGAACGTGCTTGGGCAGCATTAAAAATTAAGCATAACTTAATACTGGAGGGTTTCCTGATAAGTGCTCTGTGCTGAAGATTGGATTGTTGACAATTCTGCAGTACATTTTAATGTTATTTGCACCAATCTTCTTTTTCCCCTTCAGAGGGAAAACGGGTGCAGCCAATAAATTCCCTTGCATGTTTTATTTTTTGATGACCCATAAACAAGTTTCCAACTGCCATAATATTCCATCTCTGATTTTAGCTCAGAATGTGAAAATCTTGGATTTAGTGACTCCTCCAGCAGTGGAAGATCACAAAGGACTGAAAGGTAAGAGGTATCATTTTCCAGCAGTGACTTGTGGTACACCTCTGATGAAACTGGGGACCCACGCTTCGGATTCTCCTGCTTGGTAGTGAAGCCTAAATGGGTGGCTTGTGCCTCTTAGTTTCAGCTTTCAGTACAATATATCTGCCTTGATTTAGTTCTTTTTAGAACCCGGTATCATTAAGGAGGCATTTCCATGCCGATGGCTACTGCTTCACTCATCTCAGCCTCTTCTGCTGTTGATGTTTCTCTCCCAGTAGTTCTCCAACTTGCCACCACCATTAATGATATGCCACTAGAGATGCTTCATCCTTTGTTTGTCGTGCCTTTGCTGCCTGCACATTAGGAAGATTCAATGGCTTCTACCATCACGCTCCTTCCCTTTGACAGAAAACTCATTTTACAGCGGAGCTGTGATGCTTTGGAAATGCCTCACAGAAGTCAGGGATCTGTCTGAAATTCTGCACTGGAGGCAAATGAAAATTTTTAATAGATCTGGGTCTTAGTTCCGCTAATTTCGATGGTTCGTTTCGCTGTTCCTGCGGTCAGGATCCATTAGTGGAACAGAAGGAGAAGCATGTATAATGCATGTACAGCAACCGCATTCTAATCTGAAATTACTTCTTTCTTTTAAGTTCTTATTTTTTTAAATAAATATATAAGGAGTTACTGACAGTACTTAACGATATCTTATACTAGACACTGTAATACCCCCAATGAATACTTAATTTCTGCTTTCCTGCAACTTCACTAGGATTACATCATGTCAGATTACTCTAAGTCTGCTTTAACCCAGTTTGAAAACACTAGTTATTCAAAGATCTTTACAATTCTTAATTTCATTCCTTGAAATACCTTTTCTTTTGCTTCCTTTATACAGTTTTTTGAGCCTGTAAAGGCCAGGGAGTTGTTGAAGTCGGAACAAGCCTGCAAGGGAGGAAGCCAGGAAAGCACAAATGCTTTCAGCTGATGACAGAGCTCCCTCCCTTCCTCTCCCACTTGCCAGCAGCACCTCGCTCTGCTGGGTACAGATACAGCTCATTTCTGCACCTAACTCAACCTTCAGACAGTTTGATGTGGTAGCAAACACACCAGTAGTTTTTCTGATATCTGAAAGTATCTTTGGAGAGGGACATGGCCACCATGAATTCAGCTCACATAGGGTCCTCACCACCCATGAGACAGCACGGGTTTTTGATCTATTGACCTGCTTGTAGATCAGAAGCACTGAGTAAGAAGGGAGGTGTGCACTACCTTTAACCACCCAGTGAAGTCATTAACATGTGCTCCCTGCCATGAATTAAATTAGTTTAGATTCTACTGACGATGCAAATAAACTCATGAAGTATAGCTCTATGGGGCTGCAAACTAACCCATTTGAAAAGACTTTCGCTGCTGTTGTTTATCATTCCATATGATAAACAGCTACCACCCCAAATTATCAAGAAAAGAAATTTTAACTATTCAGCAAATAACAAAAATTGTTTTAATGATAAATAAAAAGTCACAAAGCTCAGCATGTTCTGCTGAGAACCATTAATGAGAGAAGATGGTGAGGCCTGTGAATTTACCTTCCCTTTTGTTAACACTCATTTCCATCTGCAATCCATATACTTGAACAGAACGCAGATTCTTTATATAAAAATTAACAAACTCCCCCCTAGATTTTGGTGCTCATTGTCTTTCAAATGCTGCCTAATCTTGTGCTAAAGTCTTCTGAAAAGCTGAAGCAACTGAGCTCCTAATCCCACTACGTTTCGTTGAAAATCTGGACCATAATGATGACATTAATTATTGTTGCCTTTGACTTTCCTTCCTTCACAAATATCAGCTTAAAACCCAACAGTTAAAATAGCCTTCCTGTGGTAGGAAGCACCTTATCTTGTACTTTCGTGTCCCTGTAACATCTGCATGTGGTGCTCTGAACTTTGCTGCTGCCCTCAATTAAAAGCAAAACAACAAAAAAAACCGTGATAATACTTAGCTGGAAAAAGACCTAAACAATATCCTGCTTATTGCAGAAAACCAACACGGTGTGTTCCTTTAGTGTAGGAAATAGGATGCAGAGTCTTGGGACACAATAAAGCCCACAAAGTGCCCTTCCCTTCCCTCTGCCTTCTGATCCCCATCCCTGTGCTCCACGGGCTTTCCAAAGCTTGCAACACTTGTTTCCTGCTCAGTTATCTAAATGGGAGATACTGCTGCCTCCTCCATTTCCAAAAATTTCTGGCAATCCTGTAATGTCTACTTTGAAATGTGTTTTTGGAAATATTATCTCACCCTTTTTTACTCTTAAAATGTATTTTAATGACTTAGTTAGAAGGATCTTTAGTGGCTTCTATACAAAAGCTTTAAAAGTGACTATTGGTTGCATCTGTCAATGAGATTTTAGATTATTTGGGAATTGCCTCCTCTTGATTACATGTTTCTGGTCTCTGTAGCAGACCTGTCCTAATCACTTTCAATTCAGCTGATGGAGTCAATAGAATAGACAGATTCATATGACCCTGTCCCAGCACCAAAACCCAAACCATTCACAGAATGGGATTTACGAAAGTTAGCATCCAAACTATAGCTAGTCTAAAAATACAAGAGAGAAAAACATAAGGAAACGGTGATTCCTTTGGACCTGAATTTAGCCAAGATTACATCATTTGGGTATGCAGAGTCCATTTTGCCTGAACCAGCAGTGCACGTACCAACTGCAGGCTCCCTCTCATCCCTCCCACACCAATCTGAGGAGATCTGAGCTTCATTAGACTCCTGGTGCCTCTACACCCCAAACTGCCAAACAATATAAAATGAATATCTGACTGATACTGGGACAAATGAGACAAGATATCCCCATAAAGTCTCTAGAAACAAGACAATAACCAAGAAGAAACACATATCACTCACATTCTTACATTTAAATGCAGCCAGTTGGCTGTTGACAGTATTTTATGCAGGCAAAAAGGCAATAAAAAGAGAGCAAGAGTACAGGCAGGGTGGGTACTGCAGATTGAGGAACCACAGAGCAAGTCACAGGATCTCCACTGGCCTGAGACATGCAGCAGTGGGTGTTTTCCCAGAGAAGCGTCTGCTGGAGAAGAGACTAAGGAGTTAGATGGTGGGATGAACATTTTTTATCTGAAAATGGGTGTTGGCTCCTGTCAAAAGTTGTCTCAGTCTCTCCCCGAGAAAGCTATTGCCAATACTTCTATGCAACTTGGCATGATCATCTGTATCTTTTCCAGAAAAAACTGCTCCCCTGTCTCCACCCTTTTATGTGATAGTGGAGGCTTAGCAACCACATGTAGACCTCAGTGACAGATGTGAGGTGAGGAGCTCTGTTCAGTATCTAGACAGGGAAAATATAAAGGTCTTTTGTCAAGGCACTGCAAACATAGGGCATTAAGTGCCATAAATGCACTATTTATTAAAAATAATTATAACAGAATAAAGCAGAAAGTATCTCATAAACACTTATAAATAAAAAATGGTCCATTTTAACATTATGTGTTAAAAATTGAACCATCTGAAAATTTGTGGGGTCTATCATTGCTTGAAATCATTGGTTCAGATGTCCAGTGCTCCATGGGGAAATGATCAAACCCTGACGAAGGGCAATCAGGAATCCCATTCAGAAAGGATTTGCAAAAACAGTAATTTCTGTCTGAATTTCAGACTTCTTGACACTGACCTCAGAAAAATCCTGGCAAGTGTTTTTATCATTACTATATCCACAAGAATCTTCAAAAGGAATTTTTTTCAAATTCCTCATTTCTTTGCAAATAGATGACGTTTAACTGCATATCACTTAACTAAGGATCCTCTTAAAAACATGTGGTCTTGATTTGGCACCTCTGGCTTTCATGTGATGCTACTCTGTGACCCTCGCACCAGATGACTGCATAAATTTTTTGCCCTGCATATTGGACTGAGGCCTGAACACTGCTCTCCCAGCCCAATTACTCCACACTAATGAAGAGTGAGCCAGAACACAGCACCTGAAAACCAAAATCAAGGAGATTGATAACCAATGGACACTTCTATACGTTTCTGCAAGAAAATACAATGCTCAGTGCAGAGCTGAATTTTTATTTGTCCCCTTTTTAACTCCCCATTTGGAATTTACTTCTTTCATCCAAGTACTGAGTGGTACCTTCATCACTTATTATATCTTTCATTTTGCACCCACAATTAATATTACTCACCAATGAAAACCCTCAGTCACCCATCTGCATCATTTTCCCACTTGATTGATAGCTGATGCAACTATTTTGGAGTGCAAAAGAGCATCTGCACTTTTGGAGGCTACTTTAGCTGTATAATTAGGCTTTTAACTCTCTGTGATGTAGAAATCATGGTCAACCACACTCCAACCCTAAATTCTTTCCTAATATATTACAATCAGGTTTTGGACCACCTAAATAAGTGAGAAGCTACCCGTCTTTAAGTCCTGCTAGAAAGGAATATTCAAAATGAGTCTTATAAAATGAAAAGGAACCTGGATGGTGAGCTCACTGACATGCTAAATGCATACTTGCCTCAGTATCAAAATTAGGACAGACACCAAAAAGCAGCAACACTTTGGAGTTATCATGCTAAGACTTCTTTTTAAAACATCCAAGACAACTGCTTCTCTCTGGTGGATTCCTTCAGATAATTCTATGAGCACTACCTCCACCTGGAAAAATGCACCTTGACTCGTTCCTCCAGCAGGAACAGGGCGTATTGAGGTTCAAGACATGGAAAAAAATACATCTCAACATATACATATGTTAACCTCTGAAATCAACTGGACTGAAACACGCTTTAAATTACAGATGAGCCTCTGCACTTCCTGAATGAGGAGGGATTCAGGCATGTATTTACACCCTTTGTGAATGGGGGCAAAAGGAAATTCAGTAGGGCTTGGTACCTTTTACATTCCACTTGCATAAGCTGGAATTAGGCAGCACGGCATTACTGGAAAGCCTCCCTGCTCAGAGGAGAGAACATGCTCCTGCACAGGCTCTCCCAACGATTTGGGAAGGAATACTTGGTTTGTGTAAACAGGAAAACGGGTTTGCTTTGTCACGAGACAGAGCTCTCCTGTGCCAGCGATTCATTTAATGAGAAAATGAAATTTCTTTCATGTAAAAGCTGAAATAGCTGAGTGGTATCAGTTGTCATGGCTCGACTTCAAAATCAGGAAACTTCTTTCCACTAGATTACCATCATCAGGAGGTAGATTGTTAAATGATAGTGAAACCAGTAAGTATATTCTTCCCACAGATCATCATCTTGGGGGAGATTCAGGAAAGAAAAGTAAGTACACTGTAGTAGTATAATCTAGGAAAATTTCTGCCTTTACTCTGGGGAGGTTTCCCACAACACTTTATCCCCAGGGCTTACTGTTCCATATTTACAGTATATGCCTACAGTAGAAATTCATAAGAGTAAAACCTTGCAGTAGATTTGGGGGCTTCTGAAATGCCAATCATGAGCATAAAATTCAAAAGCATCTTCATTTTTAAAGAGCATCAGTGTTTTCTGAAAAATTATGATTGGTTACATTTTTATTTTCTAGGTTTGCTGCAACTGGAAAGTGAATCGGACAACATTTGCCATCATAATTGCTTTCTGCACGAAGAGGTCTTTTTCAGGCTGGGCTGGCTGCTGCTGTTTTAATCAGAAGGTTGTCTATTTGTATGTTAATAGTTTCATCCTGGTTTATTAGGCTTGTTGATGAAAAAGCAAAAATCAGATGCTTTACTATTTTCAAGCTTCATTATTAATCTGTGATTTTTTTGGTGCCAACACAGAACCATTTCAGCATCCTCTGCCTTAAATCCTCTTAATGAAAGCATGAAGAATGACAAAATACTTCCTTTCATAAAGCAGAAGGCTGTGCCAATTCACTTTCAACATGCTCATTCAGTGGAACTGAGGTAAATATGTTGCTCCACAGGTGCATTTCCTTGCAATAACATACTCCCTAGTAATCCATTAAATTCACCTCATGCTCTGTTTAGTGCCTACTCTGTGAACTGCCTAGCTGGTTAAGGTCATTGTGATAATAGCACCAGGTTAAACAGCACGGGTAAGTTGAACTCTGACATTCATCCACTGTGGCCACAATATAGATAAATTATGGGCAGCATTAGATGTGTACTGTCTGTTCAGACCGACACAATCTTTTCCCCTCTGCAGCTCCTTACAAGCAAAAACCCCTTGGGATTAGGCACGCATCCTCAGACCTGAATCTCAGGACCCCTTAAAATAATTTAGAGCCTTTAGAACCAACAGATCAGCAACTGTCAGCTTGTCTGTTTTCTCTCATGTATTGAACTAGCCCAGATGACTGGGCAGGAGGAGGAGGCTGAGTGTCCTGTGAGGCTGGGCAGAGGGTGGGTCAGTGGGTACCTGTGCTCCTGTGATCCCAAACAGCAGCGCTGCTCTCCTCCTGCCGGCCCTGCCTGGGGAGGAACTTGAAAGCCATCGTTGCTTTTTTTCACAGCATGGCATCTTCTCATCACAGGGTTTAAAAACAAACTGGGTATAACTCCTGGATGATAACCTCTTTCATTATGGAGTTCCTGTTAGAGGCAGACAAATAATTGCCAGTTAGAAAGTCGGTATTAAATTCAGCCCAAATTCAGCCCCAGCAAACCTTTCAAAAAGCCTGACGGGTTTTATTTTATTATTTCCTTTGTGGGGTGTTGAGAAGTGTAATCACTGGTAACTAATCAAACTTCTTTCAAATACCCACAAATATATAAAGAGAATGAAATGATTAATTATTGGGCTAAGCTATTTCAAATGAGACCTCATCTAAATGAGCAGATTTATTTCCAGAGCAAGCTGGGTGTAAATTTAGCTGGTTTTCAAAGCTCTGAATCTAAAGCATGCCTGGATTTGAGGATGGAGTCAGTTATGGGTGGCTGTATAACCTTTCCCAGACATCGAGCAAAGCACAGCAATAAAAAATAGACTGCAATTTTACAAAACATTTTTTTTAAACAAAGTGTCACCAGGGTTAATAAGTGCTACCATTGGGTACTGTTAATTATAGGCAGGAGTAGATTGGGGCATTAAACTGTGAGGACTTTTAAAATCTCAGAATTCTTTTCCCTCATGTAACTGTTTTAGTCGAGGAGAATAATTTAAAATGTTTTGACAAATTTCCTTCCCTGCCTTTATTTTGTTCCTGTGGTTTCCAATCAGTTCCTCACCTGCCTGCTTTGTTCTTTTCATTTCTTCCAACATTGCTACCTAATTTAGATCAGGGCCAAGCTCTAAGGAGCAAAGAAACTGAAACATCTTTGGTTTCCTACTTGCTGTCCTCAAAAATCCCTGGAATTTGCAAAAATCTTGCCACAGGAACTTTAAAACCATTACCCCAGTCTACTGCAGTTGTGATAATCATAGATAATCTCTAGCAGTCTCTTTTCTTAGCAGTATCACAGGCTTATCTCTATATATTTAAAAAGGAATATTGTAGAAATAAAACTATTTTAACCATGCAAACCTAAGCTCATAGAACTACAACACCTGCCTCCAGAGATACCCAGCATTGCCCATATAAAGAAATGCATAACTAGAAATGAGTTTGCATTAATGTATACGCTGAATATTCTTGTTCTCTGGCATAAAACGAATGTGTGTGATTCACTTTCATGCAGAATTATGTACACGTTCCTTCACATACTCAACAAAATGACTACCAGTCCCACCAAAGCCCTGCTTGAAGAAATAACCCAAAACTTCACTGGCCAAGGGG
Source organism: Hemiprocne comata (assembly GCA_020745705.1). NCBI lineage: Eukaryota > Metazoa > Chordata > Aves > Apodiformes > Apodidae > Hemiprocne > Hemiprocne comata. The sequence goes on from CM036598.1 coordinate 15,953,656, forward strand.
CCTCAGCACACAACATGGGTCACACACCACACACATGTGGGTATTGCCTCTGAGCTCTGCAAAGTGCTCCTGGAGAAAAACTGTCAGCACCAGAATCTTTGAAGAAATCTGCTTTTAAACCCAAATAAACATTCATGGAAAGCATCTTCCTGATTTGTGAATATCTAATAACAACTAATTAGAGTTGTCTCCACAGTAGAAACCCTCCGTAAGGAGGGCTGAGGTGTGCTGACGTGTCCAGCCCTGCATACACCAACCTAAGAAAGTTCTTCATCCAGCATTCACAAAGGGCAGTTTTATTTTTCGTGGCATGCGTTTAACAGCCCGCTAGTTTATACTTGTCCCCAAGGTAATTGACAAAACACGTTTCTAGTGTTATTTAACAATTTTAATGACAGCAGCTGAAAGATACATTAAAAAAAAATAACATGCTAAGCCAAACATTTTTTGTCAAACAACACGGTCCCCAAATTTGCTGTTCTGTGGCACTCTATTTCTGTAAAAAACTCTCATTGAGGCTGTAGGTCACACAAGAAGAAAGAAGCCTTGGAAAGAGATACAATGACTAGTTAATATTGTGTGGGATTATATGCAGTGGCCTGTGGCAATTCCTTATGTCTCTCTGGGTAGTGATGCTTTTCCAGCATAGTTTTTTTTTTTTGTCATCGCACAATTCCATTGTGAAATATTCTTTTCATGAAGGAGGAAGAAAGAGCTGGTTACACCCTGCAGTGTTTTGGGGAAGACTAAGAAGCGTGGTTTGCAGGGAGTATGTGTGAAATATGACATTTCATTATGTGTAATTATTTTTTAACCAGTAATGTCCATGTTGAAATGAGTTTCTTATTTTTGGAATGCATGGGGAGTGGTTGGGGAGGGCAGTCATGTTTTTTTTTCCCTGTTAATAAACTCAAGTCATGCTTATGCTAAAGTAATTTCTCAACAAAACAAATTTCTCTCCATCTGGGTAATGGCACACCCAAATGTGATTACATTACAAGGGATTTTAAATTAAATTTCAAGGTAGGAGCATTATTAATCCAATGCATTTGTCTTTATTATCATTGGATCTGAAACAATAAAAGACTTGAACTCACTTTTATATGGCAGCTCAGTGCTCGCTTCTTATGGCAATGTGGGTTTGATCTGAAATCCTCAGCAATCTGTGTATTTTGGGTCAGGCCCCAAAACTCTCCCCAAAGGTGGAGCAGGAATGGCTATATCCACCCCAGAAAGGGGAGTTACAGAAGAGGTTCATTTGGTTTGGATTGTTTCTAAACTTAAATGAACAATATCAGATGCTGCTCTGAGGTTTAAGTCACACGGCTAGCAGGGCTATGAAGAGGTGGGACGTACAGAACTGGCACAGTCAGAAATACTCACTTTCCAGACCTACACAAAATCAAGTCATCGTCTTCAAAAATCAGAGTCTGTATTTTTAACAAACTGCTAAATGTTGCTCACCCTGGTATTTCAAAAAGAAGTGTTTACATGCACATGCAAAGGAATTGGATGCCCAAATGAGTTGTGTTCATCTGCCTTCATGTGTTCACAGGCACCCAGATTACATTTTGGATGCAAAACCAATTTTGTTTAAGACCATAGCCAACAAAATGCAGTAAATAAATACAGAAAATAAATACAGAATGTATGAATCCCTCTTGAGTACTGTTTTTCAATCCATCACACATGAAACTTCAACTATCTCTGCTTATAAAATGAATGTGATCAGAATTTGTCATCGCAGCATTATTTGTCCATTTTTTCTTGGAGAACCTGACAGCTATCAGCTGATTATATTTGATCTGGCAACAGAACATGGATTTTACCAACTCTTCATCACAACAGCACAGAAAAAACAAAACTCAAGTAGCACGTTCAGTAACCTTATTACAAAACGTTACTGTATGTTTTTCTACAAAGCTGTAACTTTACAAAATGTGCTGATTTCTCACATTTCAGCCCTCGGGGGAATAGCAGATCAGAGGTTCAGTTCACTCCAGCCCCTGCAGTTTTGGCGTGTTGGACTTCAGAAAGCACCAAGGGTGGAAGTAAGTGGGCAGCCCAGCGCTGAGGGGGGGCAGAACAGCCTCCAACAGAGCCAGCCCAGGGGAGCTGTGAGGGATTGCATCTTCCCAAGAGCCAACCCTGGGGCACAAGCAACATCAGGCACACTGGGCAGGGGGAGGGTTTGGTAGGATATCAGTGTCTTTTATATTGTTCTTCATGGGGGCTTTCCCTTTGCAACTCAGATTGAAGGACTGGGCTACTCAGTGCAACATTTCTGGGATTAATATTGGTTGCACTAGTACAACCGTGTGCATGGAAACGCATGCTTGTGACAGTGGGTGCCCACACAAATGTATGGTTTTTTTAGCTAATACCTGCATCCCATTTAATAATATACTCTGAGAGCCCTGCTGCAGCACAGAAGTGGGTGTTTCAGAGTGGGTATTCATTGCCACCCAGAAACAACTTAATCTTCACAGCATATTCCCTCAGTAACTGCCTGTGCATGAGATTTCCAAATGCTCAGACATAATTCTCTCACTGGAGAGTACAGGCTGATTATGACAAACTTCGTCAATTTTATTAGCCACACAGATGTTATAGATCTATGTGAAAACCAACCATCATTCTTCCCGTGATGTGCACAGTGGCACTGCTGCAGACTGTGCCTTTCCCCTCCACAACCCCAGAGCTTACAGGCTTCCCGCCACTCAGCCTCCATGTGGCCCCCGAGCTGAGATGATCTTAAAAAGAGAAATATTAAAGGATTAAAAATGACACGATTGAGCCGGTGGGGGACTGCAAGCACAGAGTCTCGACTGCTGCTGGAAGCGGGACGCCGGGATGAGAGGGCTGCCCTGCGATCCTGCAGGGCGCGGGATCTCTCCCCGAGAGCGCACCCGGCCACCCTGCCCCCGCCAACCTCCCTGATGCCACACACGGTGCGGCCAAGCCTGGCTGCTCCTCTGAAGCTGGCAGGGGGCACAGCTGAGCTGCACGACCGCTGAGGCCCTCCCAGAGCCCTTCTGGACACTTGCCGTGGGGTGACGGTGCTCACTGTGTCTGCCTGTGCCCGGCTGGATCAAAGTGCACTGTTGAAGAGCTGTAAGAAATACTCGCATCAAGGTCCTTCGGACAAAGCCTGCCCTGGCTCCCAGCACTGGGTCTCAAAGGCTCAGCAAGCAGAAGGGAAGAGATGGGTACAATTTGAAGAGAAGAAAGACACAGGGGGTTGTTGGTTTAAGTCCCTATTATAACACACCTGTAGGAAGCCAGGGGAAGAAGCTGAAATGCAGGTTTATTGTGTAGAGGCAGATCCAGGAGCAAGGAGACCCATAAAGACTCATCCCTTAAACCCTCTGCACCTCAGCCTTTCCATCTGTAAGAAGTCCTCAGGTTTAATAACCTAGAGAGTGCAACAGGCCATGCATGCAGGGTGAAAATAATTAGTAACTGGGAAGTACAGAGAAACTGTTGGTGAAAAGAATCGCACAAATGCAAAGTTATTACAAGTACCCAGTTACCATAGTGATTGGTGTCTCAGAAATGCTAATAATAGTAAAATAAATAATACAGGCCAGGCAGGAAGAGCCCCTAGAGATGAATGTGAGCTGCTCCCCTCCGGAGGGACCACGTGGACTGCTTTCTCAGCGCTCCTCGGCCCGCGCTGGCTCCAGCTCAGCTGCCTCCCGGGGTAACACGCTGTGCTGCTGCGAGCGCGCTAGGTCAGCCAAGTGAGAGCGGAACTTTTAAGTGCTTTATTATTTTCAGGAGTTGTCAGAGAAAATGAAACCCCCACAACTGCAAATAATTGAATACGTCAATAATATTTTGACTCCTTCATGTCTTGCAAGGCTTACTATAGCCCTGTTAAGTACTTTATTGCTGTCCCTCCAGTGTTGTTAATTAAGATCACCATAGGCTAACAAGCCCTTTTTTTACCCTCTTTCTTTCTTCCCCACTTTTTAAAAATAAGCGAGCAGTTTTCCCAAGTATAATGCTTAGCAGTAGGAGCTGTAAGACAGTGGAAGGCACCCAGACAAAGGCAGATTAGAAGGAATAAAGATGAGACATCCTTCAGTATTGTGGTCAACATTTATTCAGAAATGTTTTCCACAATATTAGCTGAGGGACCGTGGAAGTCCAAAGAAAGAGTTGAAGAGTCATGCCAAATACAGAGCACCAATCCTCAGCCTTGGCCCACTGTCATGTTAAATTTGTTTTACCCATATACAAAGGAATGTTCACAGATGAACTGCAGGTAGCTTTTTCACTGCTTTCACCCAGTAGTTTTATATTTATGTTATGTTTTCCATTTATAATGTTTTTATCAATAGAGGAATCAAATGAGGACAAACATACTAAGGAGAACAAAGTAAAGAGTGAGATCTACACCTGGTCTCTCCTTTCTATATGTCTCTAGTCATCCAAGATGGCACCATGAAGTTCATCGTGAACCCTCTCTCAACAAATCCTCTGCATCACCTACAGACCAGTCTCCTTCCACACTCACACTCCTCAGTGCATATCCCATGCTCTGCTGTCTCAGTGACCAACACTGATGGGCCATGGACCTCTCATTAGAGCTGGGAAGCACACAGGAGTCAGCAGGACCCCATGGAGATTTAAATAGTTGTGGGGTGGATTCTGCTTCCCATTATGCTTGTGCAAATCCAACCATTACCTTGTACAGGAGAATTTAGGTTAGTACTTCCCTTGTCAGCCAGGGCAGCTGTGATTTCAAGTGTCTTGTACCGAGTTGTCTACCTCAAATAAATCAGAAAAGAAAATGCCTCTTTGCAGCAAAAAGTGATGCAAAATCCCACAGGATGTATTGTCCAGCACACCTTAGCCAAGCAAATACTGTTTTACAAAGCTTTCATAATACAACCAATCCTCTGTTTTTGACTGAGAAGATTCATTGCTCTTACTGTACTTCTTTCCACTAAGCTGAAAGTGCACTTTTAATGCTTTTAAACTAGGAGAGTAGAAGTGTTGGTCAGTGTCAGAGTAAGAATAAAACTCTGCAGCAAGCTTTGGCCAAGAACACAGCCTTTTTGTCCAGGTTTTGCTCATTGAGGGTGACTCAATGTTCACTTATCTCCTTTCATTTCAGATTTCAGCTACATACATAACGGATAAATTGGGCTTATACTTTAAAAAACACAGAAGCACAAAAAACACTACTGAGAACTGCATCCATGGAGCCACCACTGATAGTGGGCAATTGTTTGTGAGCCCACCCCTGCTCTGCCTGATGTGTTTGTTTGCAGTCTGCTCAAGGATGCTCAGAGGCAACAATTTCTGTATCTGGCTGGACTACAAGGCCACACTCATTCTGGGTGAGCGTGTGCCAAACCAGTGAAGGGAATAAAAATAATTTGATGCCTTTTCTTCTGCTCCAACAATACTCTGGCACAATCTGGCACTGTGCAGTGTCCTTCCTGGCCCCTGGGCAAATCTTTCAAGCCACCTCAATTAATCTCTTCCCAGTTCAACACTTGCTGGATACATTATCTGATGGACAAAGATGCTGAAGGAGGACTGCTTTAGTTCTTGGAACAGTCCAACCTAATGGAAAGAACCAGTGAACCCTGTATCCACCAACTTAATCCTGAGTCAACACAAGTGTTTCAACAGGACTCCTGGCCACTTGAGTGATGAAGCAACACAAAAGAGAGGTGAGTCAAGTACAACACTCGCATGGCAGGACTAGGAGACGGGACAGAAAGGGGAGGTGGCTGGTTAGGAAGATGAGGCGTTCAATTTTTGCCGTGATTCATGCATATAAATAAATCAGTGATAAGATGCAAAGACACCAATGAGAAAAGATGAGAGAAAAAAAAAATTTCCATCCTTTCCCGGCATGGAAGTGCTAGAAGCAGAAGTGATTAAAAAGCCTGATGGTACAGAAGGAACAGGAGGAGAAAGGCAAAGACTACATAATACCTCAAGCTTGGAGTTAAATTAATTACTCAGATACTTGAGCAACAGAAATGGCTGTTTTGAGGCATAAATGAATCAGTAGATTGTAGGGAAGCCAGCATAAGGAAGATGATGTTGCAGACAGAAAGCCTTCAAATTGGTATAATAAGCAAAGCACTGAATAAGCAGGAAGGAAATGAGGTTTATTTGAGCAACAGGTTGCTCATACCTAGATGAGTTTTGAAGATGTTAACATGTGATCAGTGATAGCCATCTCCCAACCTCTGAGTGCTCCTCTGCATGTATGAATGTACAAACCAACATATCTACTGCTTGTCTTTGTGGCCTTGTTCTGAGGAACAAGGGACTGCCAGCACCAGAGGAATGGACTGAGAGACATGATGTTGAAGGATGGAATGGAGTGACTGGAAAAAGTCCACTACTGACCGAGACTCAGATTTGGACAATCAGCCAAAATATTTGTATGGATTAAAGGCTGTACTAGATAAAGCATTTTTCCCCCATGCCTCTGACTGAAGACAGAGTTAGGAGGTTGCACGTTTCTTCTGAGCCAGACATCAAGGCCATTTTCAAGACAACCAGGTGCATTTTGTGCTCTGCTCATCAGCCTCTCCAATGTGTATGACAAGTAAACCAAGCAATGATGTTGCTTCTGCCTCCCACAATAATCTTCCATGCACAGGATTTGGGAATTTTCCAGTGAAAGCAAACAGTTTGGCCTATTGCCATACCTAATTATGTCACAGAATTATCCCCTTTCTGTCCCTTCTGTTTGTGGCCTTGTGGTTTTTTTAGGAATATAAACCTATCTTATGATTACATAACATTACTGTATTTTTTTCCTACAGGAGCAAGTGAGGAATATAGAAACGGGCTGTAATTTTCATTAGCAGTTACGTCTGCTCTTGCTATGTAAACGGTTTCTCCTTCCCAGGCCATTGCATCCTGCTGCAAGCAAAACACAATCCTACCCTTGAGACCACATAAGCAGATTCCATGGGAGTCTATGTGATGTCAAGAATCTGCTCTCCTTACTCTATAGCAGGATTTCAAAGACACAGCTCCTCATGGGCACAGGTCACATAAGAGCAAATCCTGGTTTGAATGCTCTGCTCAAGCAGACTCCAGGAAGACAAAGATGTTCACCTAAAACACCAGTCCACCTATTTGCACTGTATCTCTGAAGAGCCTTTATGCTTTACCCCAATCCTCCCTACCCCTTGCTTTCTTTCAGCTCACCATTGATTTTAATCCTCCTTCTACAATGCTCTCAGATTCACTTATTTCCACTATTTTACTGTTACTCTTCATCCCTTCCATAGTTATACCACAGAAGGACACCAAAACCAAAAGGTATTGTGTTAAATAATTCATAAAGAACCAGAATCAAGGGCTTCAAGATGGACAAGCTATGCACACAAAGCATTACAACAGGAGTGAGTCACATTACCTTCTATAGCCATGTACTTTTCATCATTTCATCTGAAAAAAATCCATGCTCAAAGTTATCAGTATCTGTCCTCGGCTACGAAGTTATCCTACTTAGTAAATTCATTACAATAGCTAATCTATTCCAAAAAATACCTCAACCTACTCATAAATGATAAGCTTGCAATCCGGTAAGATTCAAATAAAAATAAGCCATTTGAGCAGAAAATGCAAATCACTCCCTTTATCTCAGAATAGTCCAAAAAAGTATAGATCTTGTATGCTACAGAATATAAACCCCTTATTGTTTGATGTGAAACAGGATGAAACTTCCACAAACCAAGCAAGTTCACAGATGTCCATCAAGAAGTAACTCTCAAGTTTCCAGAACTGGCCAGCGTTGAATGTCACTTAAATGTCAAACTTAGTACATGACTGGCAGACCTAAGACATCAATGACAGTTTTCTTTCCATAGTATTTTTCCTCCTAAGTAGCACATGACTTTCAAGTGGAGGATTTCTTTAACCAGAGACCTCTAAACCCATTCATCAAAACTCAAGACCAAATTACTGATGATAGCCTACGTCCTACCATGGTGGACACAAATCAAAAAATGGCACATTGAAAGAAAGTAAAAAGCTGTGTTTATGGCACACTTCAGCTACTTCTGTAAGATAGAGATATCCTCAGACTACCTTAAAGTCTTGGTAGTTGAAGCTCAGACACATAATAATGGTACAGTTGAGGTTGCTGTGATCAAACGATAAATGTGTAATTGTTACTCATTCCCTTAATGACTAGTCTGGAAGTGACTGCATTATTAGCTACTGTGAAAGAATACCTGGAAACAAAATTGTTTTAGTTTAGGAAAAACCGTCCCTGCTCATAGCAGGGAGGTTCCAACCTGATAATCTTTAAGGTCCCTCCCTTCCAACCTTAATCATTCAATGAAAACATAAATAAAGAGCCCACACTGTTAGTTAGTAGGATTCTTACTAGTGATTGGCTGTCGTGGTTGTGTGCACATATATATTTCCAAATTCATGAGAACAGGATGTGTGCTACCAGAAAAGATGATGGTTCTTTCCTTCTGCTAAAGAGAATGTTGTTTCATGCTCTTTTCTATTATTTTAGGCTGACTGTTGAACAGGTATGTCTTACTTTTTAACATGACACAGCAAAATTTCCAGTAACAAATTATTTATGGAGTTCAGCACAGGTGTTTTTTTTTGTCCAATGTTAGCAATACAAAGTGTTTTAAAGCAGTGATTTGGTGGCAACTTGTTCCCTTCCCATCCTTAGCTAAAAAATGCCATCATGATTTGCAATAGTTCACAGCAAGGTGGACACTGGTTTCATTTAAAGTTATGCTATTCCTAGCTAGAAGTGCTGGGATTCAATCATGTGACTCCCATTAACATTAATGGGAGTTATGTTTAAAACCTCTGCACATTGTGATGGGAATATGCTCCACGGAATCCAATCAATCTGAAAAACACTGCATACATTTGGGAACATTATTGTTGTACAATTTCACTGGCATATGGGTTTGTCCTCAATAAACCTCCTAGTCTGTGGTAACAAAGACATTAACAACCTACTGTACATTTAAATAAAGGACGACTAGACTATATGTTTTCCCAGCTCAGTGTAGGCAGCTACAAAGAAGCTTTTGAGTGTAAACAAATAAAGAATTGAAAAAATAAGGAAGATGATGGTATTTTGAGAATGTGGATATTTGGAGAATGCTTGGGGAATGAACACAGAGGAGGCTGTTCGTTTATAGGTTAGATGCATTTTCAACAGGAACCGAGCAAGTACAACAAAAAAAAAAAAGAAAAAACTATGGAGGGAGGATGAAAAGAATATTCAGACTCTGGCTGTTTCCCACACACCAAAGATAATAATGTGAATGGAAGTGATTTTGTTTGAGGGGTCAGAGCAGAGGCTGATATTGCAGCCTTTCCAAATCCAGAAAAACATCATTTGATTAAAATAACTGGCCCTGTTGTTCTTGTGATCCTAAGGAAGCTATTTTACATGATGAAGATAACAGCAAAGCAGCAAAGAGTAAGTTTTAGTGCTGCAGAGAGACACTGCTGCTGGAAAATGTAACAGAACATTAAAGCACATGATAAGTAAGCAGGAATCAGCAAAAAGTTAATAGGAAACCACAATGACAATATATCTGTGCAGTTCAGTACAGTATTTCTCCTTTTTTTCCTCCCCTCTTCTAACAGGATGAGGAATTTAAAGGAATTTAACAGGACACAGGAAAGCAATATCTTGGTAAAGAAAGAAAGGAACAACCAGAGATAAGGAAATAATGGCTCTTGGTACTAAATAAGCTATTCAATTTTAAGAACATTTGTTTGTAAATGTTTGACAAGTCCTCACTTGCCCAGACCTTGATGATCCTCAGACCTTCTTCAGAAAGGTTTCCCGTCTCTAAATGAAGAAACATGTAACCAGAATTGCCAGAAATGAATAATTATTTTTGAAGCCTCAATATGAAGCGTGTTTTCAGGCCTAGTACTCACAGCAGGATGTTCAGGTCTTTCAGAGGAAGCAAAAGCCTTGAAACCACCTCAAATCAGAGACGTGCCTGAGAAGGACGTGCAATGGGAGCAAACCCACCTTCCTGTGTAGCACCCTGCACAGCCCTGTATTTATGTCCACTTCTACAGATGAGTTCAGAGTGTTTCAATGCTACAAAGGCTAAGAAGTTTCACGTTTGCCTTTGCCATCCGTTACAGAACCAGCACACAGGCTGAGAACAAGGAGGTGAAAACACCCCAGGCTCCACAGCCCTGTGTTTGGGGGACTGGAGAAAACAATTGCATTACAGGGAGTAGCTGAATTATCAACTGAAAAACGACCTGAAAGCTTTTAAATTTAAAAAATAGTAAATTAAAAAAAAAAAATCAAGAAGCCAAAGTTTTTTAAAGTGTTTTAAAAACCTCTTGCTGAACTAGAAGGTGTTTTTTTTATTATTTTCTGGCAATGTAAAGCTCTCACTCCTAAGTCTGAGAGTTGAGGAAGTCCCAAAACGTGCACACATACCAACATGTATGGGCCTGCTTTGGGCAAGGTTTAATATGGCCTGTTGTGATCAGAAAAGGAGAAAAATACGTTTTCAAGTTTCTTTTGACCGTGAGATATAATACTGGGAAAAAGGTATTACTAAGAGTGTAAACTGCAGATTACAGAAGTTCAAGAAAAGTTTGGGTTGTTTCATGCCCCAGCAATGGGGACAACATGAATGTTTTTCTCCTCTTTCTAAGAAGGAAGCTGGCATTATGCAACTGTTCTGTCTTCCCAGCCATTTCACACTAAGCCACAGAGAGAGGAAACGAGGAGGAGTAACACTCCCCAGAGATGTACAGCATCAGTCGGCCTTCTGCCAGCTCTCTAAAAGGGCATAATTTGATGATTTGGGAGACAGTTATCACTTTGTATATCAGGAAAGACTCTAGAGGTTATATTCCAGAATGCCCTTGTGACCCAGAACCACAAAACAAATGCTCCATACCCAAGGACCAAGGCAGGGTAGATGGCTATCAGGCAGCATTGGACAGTGATCCCAGCTGAGCCCCGGAGCAGTGTCTCCACCACCACCACTGACTATGCCCATTCAACACTGCAGCAGCAGAGCTTTGCCACTGCTCATGGGACATAGCCTTGGAAAAGCCCTTCAGCTGCTCAGAGGTGGTCCTGAAGAGCCCTCACAGTGCCTGAGCATAATTTCCCATGGACAAGACACATTAGTGCAGGGAACATGCAGCCAGAAGTTGTGTGACAATGTGCACAGCGTTGCATTGTCACGTGCAGAGCATGCACGAACCAAAGACCTTTCTTCTCCCACAGTAACAGCTTGTCTGAAATGTGGAGCCTTCCTTCTTTCAGATTGCTGCCAACTCTCTGCATCTTTTTTGTTTGTCCCTTAACCATGCAGCTTTTTTCTTCTAGCAGAGCAGTGACCACAAAGCGTTAAAGCCAACAAAGACCATTTGCAGTTCATCTTTTCACTTGGTATCAAATACTCATTTTACAGATAGCAAATACATCTTTCTTAACAAAAAAAGAAAAGACAGAAAGAACAGGACCTACACTGTTTTTACAGACCATAATTTAAATCTGATCCTGAAAAGTAATGTTAAAATAATAAACATGTTGTTTGTGATGTGTTAATGTTTAATGATGATGTTATTGAACATGGAGATTAGATCCATATCAGATGTGGTTTTGAAGAAGATACCTGGATTATGGAAGGATTTCCAAAGGCATTTTTCTTGCTAAGAAATAACCAGCTCCTTGTATATGTCTCCATCTAAGTATCTTAAAAACACATCAAGTTTTTTACCCTTCAGTTCAGATTTCAGAACTGCTGTTTCTCTCTTTTAAAGATCCCTATGACAAAAAAAGAACTATAATTAATGAGAGGCTTAGGCCCTGCTCTACACACACACAAGTTTATCTATCTATCCATAGACACATTTTAACTTTAAGATGTGGTTTCAACTTAAAGGACTGATTGCAAAATATTGGCAAGGACCAGTTTATTTAACAAAATATCCAGTGGTTTGCCTAACATCTAATTCCACAATGACCTCACTGACGTTATCATTTTCCAAAAGGCTAACAGAGGTTTTTTAGGGTAAAAAAGAAGAGCTAAGCCTCAGAATATGGATGATCCAATGCTGGTGCAAAAGAAAGTCACTCCAGGCAACACATAACCTGACCTGACCTATGAACAGATACCACCTCCCCTCCCCAGTTTCCATTTGCCAAATCCAAAATTCACCCAAGCAATATAGGATGGGGGGGTGTCCTATTCCACAGGACCCCCAATAACACAAGGCTCTCATTAGTGCTGGGTGCCAGACTGCAGCACCACGCACTGACTACCTGGCCTGGCCCTCTCCTGACCCAGCAGAAAACACTGCACAAACAAGCAAACATTCTATGGGGAAGATGTACGTGTTAAGAGAGACTACAAAAACACAGCGACTTCTACAGTTTCATCAAAATCCAAACAGACAGTCCTAAATTTACTTTTGGAATTCATAGGATAGCAAAAGAGAAGAAAATAATAGATGAATAATGCTAACACCCCATTTATTAGCGTTCTGAGCTGTGTACGCTCTCTGTACATTTTTTGTGTCTAATCTATACATGTGCCTAAAGGACTTGAAAAAAATCAAATTACAATTTCAGAGTATATTTTCTTTTGAAGAGGAAGATCAAACTCCTGTGTTAAGTCTATATGCCAGTCCCAGGCACAACAGGTCTGCAATCAGAACTGCGTGTTTAAAACTAAATCTGTTTTTACATAAAGGCCAAATTTTGAGCAGAATAGTCAATATCTTACATGACCAAAGAATATATGGTAGAGTTGTAGATGGAATTTACCCCATGGAGAGGTTAATTCATAATCTAATTCAAGTTTCTACCTCCTTCTAGATTCTTGGTATTGAAGAAACTTGCTAATAGTGTGCTGCAAAACAGAATGACCTGTATCATCTTCAAAGATATGCCATTGCCTATTCAAGCTAAGAGAAAACAAACAAACAAAACATCCTACTTTTTAAGGATGGTAGCTTTCTAATAAACCCAATGCAGAATGGCACAGACAGCACTTCAGAGCACACTGACATAGTACTCTCTACAGAATTATGGACAACCCTAGGATCCTGCCAGGTTGAAGCTTAATACCAGAAATAGAATAAATTGATTCAAGACGTCATCTTGAACACCACTGTTCAGCCTGAGTGCAGTTCAGTCTCTAATGATTAAATGTTATTTCTTTATAAGCTTCGTTCTGGCCAAAACTATCTTACACTAATATTTTCACAAACTACATCCCAAAATAAACATTTTATATATGATACAAATACCAAAGTCTTTTCAGTTCACTTATTGTGGTCATGACCACTTTGGCAAGATTTTGGGGAGGGAGGAGAAATTCAATAAATCAGATATTTTCGTGATTTAGTGGTTGCAAAGGTCAGAAACCAGCACACAGTATCTCCCTACTCTGAATTACACATCAGTTAATAGAGAGAGCAAAATTTTCCAAGAATGTAGCCAAAACCTGGCATCTGACAGTGGAACTTCATCAATGTGTCCTATCCTTTGGGCTCCTCCCTCCCACCACTATGTCCTGAAGAAATACAGTGCAATAATGGACACAAGGACTAGTTCTTAAATTCAGAAACTGACAGCAGCAGAAGGATGAATGGCAAGAAACTTTTTTTCCTTTAATGGTGTAAGTGCTTTCGTTAGCTAACATTGTAGCATTTGCACTGAAAGAAAATAAACTAATGAAATTTGGTGACAGAGGGGGAAGTTGAGCTTTGCGTTTCAGGTGAGATCAGAGCATCTTCAAAACCTGATGTATCTCAGGGATTTTTGGTTTAGCCAGCATGTAAAAAAAGTTGAGGCAACTGCAAATTCAGAGCCAAAACTTAGAGAGAGAAAGCACATCTCCAGAGTACTGGGGATGTGCACTGAATGGGATTTTCTTCTACGACAATAAGTCTACTCACTTTCACATCTACCCAGACTGCTTGCTCCTCTTTGCACTGGTTTATTTTCTTCTGATCTATTCTGACACAGCTGGCTTTTGACAGATGCACACAATATTCAGCACATAAGGAATATTTGTGATGTGTTGGGAGAAAAAAGAAGGCCAAAAATGTTGGATTCTGTTCTGTGATTTGCTGTCTCATTTCCTTAGGCTGGGCATACCAAGCACATTCTCATCCCAACATCCTTCTGCTTCCCTTTCATTCATTGATCAACACAAGTTTCACCTGAATAGAAAAGGGTATAAACCATACATCAAAACACCCAAGATAGAACTGTCCATACTATCCCCAGCCCCACTGGCAGAAATTCCCTGTGGTGAGAAAGCTTCACAGTTTTCACTGGGGATGCTGCACAGCCTGATGCAGTTACAGACGAAAAAATGCAGACTTCTGCTTTCCAAGGCCAATAGCAACTTTGTGGCACTTAGTAAGGGAACCCACCATGTGTAACTGATATGAAAGGAGGAAGCCAACAGCCAGGAACTGGCAGGGGTGCCCCAACACATGCACCTCCTGCATATGTCATAGCATTAAAACCATCAAACACTCCTGGTAGAAAAGCAAACAAACAAGATCAGCATAAGACCAATACATAAAATGCCCAAAGCAACATTAAATCATCTGAAGATACTCACATTAAACAGAATTATTGTCCCCATTAAGAATCAATCAAGGCTATTTAGAATCATTGGCTATTCAGCTGGTTCCCTGGGAGACTTCCCGATTAAGCAGATTTTCCGTGTGGGTTTCTTGTGATTAAAGGCCCTATCTTGCAAATCCTCACTCATATCTAGTGTCCTAACTCAAGTGAGCAGTCCTAATAGATAAAGAGTGCTGACTTACTCCTCTAATCTACATTTACCTAATTCTGCTGATTTCAGCTTGATTTCCATGACAAGAAGAGACCAAGCCAAAGAATCTCTCTTAGAAAACAGTTTGCAAAAGAACTACAGTCGTGCCTACAGTTAGACACAGACAGACCCTGTGAAGAATTGCCCAGACTCCCAATCACCAGAGCTTAAGTCAGCTTTAGTCTGGAAGGCACATAGCCATGGTAGTGTAAGACTGAACATGCCAGACAAATCCACCTGAGAGGCAAAACATTGTCTTGCAGACACATTCACACCCTAATGCATCTAAATGGCTTCCTGACCAGAGCTGGCTCATGCCCCAGTAGCTCGAAGCTAGCCTGTGACAGCACCAGACTGTGCAGGCATGTTCTCTAAGGTTAAGTACATCCTATATTGACAGCATTTAGTTGATCCTCCATGATAAAAAGGGTATTCTACTGGTCCCTAATTGACTGGCCTGCTGACTGTCTGAAATTGCCTGGAGACCAAGAAATGAAATGTGACAAATTACTTTAAGAGTAATTATATTAATAAAACATAAAGCAGTTTTGTCTGCCATCTAGAAATACTGTTAGTGTCAGGCAGAGGAGCAAGAGAGAGTCTCAAATTCCACAAGTCAAACCAGAAATTAAGGACTTGCTCTTTTTTAAACCAAACTTGTATTTCCCATTATTTCCATGATTTATAACCCTGGAAATTAACCTTGACATCCATAAATTCCCATGTTCCAAGTTTCCTAACATATTCTTTCCATAGATCTTCTGCCCCACCCTTTCTGTGGTCCAAACATGATTTCTGAAGATACTGTGCTGATGCCAGCAGTTTGATAAAGTGCAGTGACTTCCTTCTGCTTTCTCTGAGGAATACATGTATGTCTGCTTGCAGCACATGTGTTTAACATGGTTACATTGCCTCTTCCACTTGGTCCTAATTTCAAAACCTGATGATCACAAAGCCTGAAAAAGGTTAAGAGGAAAGATACCACACCACTTAAGCCCACAGAATGGTTCACTCCCTGGTCCCTGTTTGAGGCACCAAGTACAGCATGAGTGAGTAAGAAATCTTAACCTTTTATGGTTAGCTATGTGATGAAGTGGATCTTGTCTTGCTTCATTTTTGTTTGACAGTGCTATAAACATATGAAATTAAAGTAGTGCCCCAGCCAAACCTTCTCTGATGGATTCTGTTGGAATTTTTGTGGGGAGAAGCAGAGGGAGGGAGACTGGGGCACAGATTGCAGGGTTGAAATACACATCTGAAACCCTGATGGTTGAAAAGAAGAAGTGATTTGATCTGCAGGAGTTATTCATGGTACTTGGGCAGTGACCCACGGGAGAGCATCAGAGTGGCCAGTAACGTGGAGAGCAGGAACAACTGCAGGCATTTCCATCAGCTCACCTGCAAATATCAGTCAGGACCCTCAACTCACCTGGAAGTGCATCCTGTTTAACACACCTTCCCTGTATTTCAACTCAGAGGAGTCCATCTGAGACAAAGGAGGGGAACATTAAAAGCTGGTACGTGGCAGCATCTGCTCAGCGTGTCTGTGTGTCAAGCTCTGCAGCCTCGTTACCTCGCTGTGGTTAGACACCTTGTTGTGAGATCCCAGCAGATTACCACTAAAAGCTTTTCCTTCCGTTCATTACTTCCTACTCCAGTGTTACTCATATTGATTTTCTTATTCTAACTCCTCAGATCTAAAAGCAGAGCACTGAACTCATAGGACTGCTTTCTGACTCTCTTCATAACCACGGCTAACACTGCTACAGATCAATCATTCTGAAAGTTATTTTTTCTTGCTTTTTTTGTTTTTGTTTTTGACTGAAAGCCAAAGAATTTGGACATTCCTGGGTTTGGTTAGAAGGTGTCTTATGTGATTTAAATATTATGTGTCCATAGCAAAGATAAGGCACATGGGAGAGGGAAGGGACAAAAAGTCCACATTTCTTTGCATTAAGACAGTAAGAAAAAAAGTCAGAGGATGCATGTTGAGTTGCACTGGTGTGATAGTGGGGCAGATAAGAGGAAAATCAGGCACTACAGAAAAGGAATCAGAAAATTACAGCTCTAATACCAACAGAAGTGCATGTAACATGCAGCTTAGATAATATATGTATGCATGGTAGATTTCATTAAAAACTACAAATATCTTCTCCCTTCTGCTATAGCTCAAAAAAAAATAGAATTGCTCTACCTCACTTTGTCAATAAATCACATTAAGGTCACACTGAGGAGCAGCAGAATATAAATGTCTTGTATGCAAAATCAAACTATGTTTGGGGTATAAATGTGATACAAATGTCATCCAAAATACGCTTGAAAGAGAGAAATGAAGTACTAGCACATTAGATTTCACAATTTATTTACAGAGTGGAAGTCATTGAAATCTACTTCTCCCTAAACTATCTGTTCCCAAGCTTTAAACATTCAATAACTTCTCAGCCAGAGAATGTGCTTCCCCCCCTTTTTTTTTCTCTGTGGTTTGCCTTATCATGTGCTAAATATATTACTGCAACACATTAGTTACTTTGGTCCACAGCTTTGAGACCTTCACACAAGGCTCTAGGAATCCCGCAGATAAATCATTGATCAGAATAAACTGATTGTCTATGCTGGATTCTACTCTGCAGGATTAAAAAAAAAACAACAAAACAACCCCCAAAAGAGAACTTCAGAAAACAAACCCAAGTCTGTTACTTCTCAAAAGGCCACAAGTTTTCACCCTGGGTCTATGCATTTTGGATTTTTTTCCAAGTCTTCTGTATGAATGGTACAAGCTGCATTTCTTACCAGTTGTGGGACAATCAGCCCACAATCAGAATATAATTTTAAGACCACAAGCCTGGGTTTAATTTGAGGTTGAAATGGACTCTGTGTATCTTCCTTCAATCCCATATTTAAGAAGTTGCTTTCGTGACCTACTGAAGCAAGACATCTGCACTACTCTGCACTTTTGTTTTCAACAGACTCGTATTTAGCCTGGTACAGTTGATGTACAGGAGAGAACATTGTGGAACAGATAAGCCATGAATAAATCCAGATCTTCAACTACTGCAAGCACCTTCTTTTGACATTCTCATTCTTAACATAATTTAAAAAAAAAATTAAAAATTAGTCAATAGATGCCAGATTGGGGTTATGGACTTCATTAATTTTATGTCTGTGACATGCTCACTGTATAATTATACCAAGCTGTGCAATATTAGATAATTATTTTTTGTCCTCAAAAGAGGAATTCCATTTATTTAAAATTATTTTAGTTCCTTCAGAAAGAAGGATATTATTCCCCTTCAAAAAGCCATCGAACTAAGTGATAAAGGAACTCCATTCTGGTGATAAAAGACTATGGCACTGAAGTGGTTACAAACCATTTTGTTCAACTAGACTATTTACAAGTAGCAACAGGGTATCTGTTTCCTGTCATCTCCATCATATATCTTGAGGCAGAGAGATTGGAGCCCAATTACAGCCTGATATCTAATCAATACACACCTTATTCCTAGAGCAGGAAGTAAAGGAGGAGGCCCTTGGGAGCCAGAGTTCAAATTACTCCGCTGTCGATTCCAGATAGCAGCTAATGATAGGATATATTTCTGGAAAGGGGGGTGGGTGGGAAGGGCAGCACAGTTTAATGGGATTGTTAATATAAGGAACACATACGTATATTAGTTTAGACATCTGCTTCTGAATTCCAAAAGCCCTACAGGAATCAGAAGAAAAGTGACCCAATTTGCTATTCACTCCTATAGCTTTTGGGACTTAACTTTGTTAAAATAAAGCATTCAAGTGACAAACCTAGTCCAAAACCTTTAAATGAGATTTGCAAACTACATTTGCTTAGACTCTCCCCTCCCTTTCAGAGTTGCTTTTTCAGAAAGAAGGACTTACTTTCTCATGGATACAGAGTTTACATAGCTCCAGGGACTTTCAACCAAGTCGGTGAGCTTTTCCCTTTCCCAGCTGGCCACTTAAACTTACTTTGTTGTGTGCATGGACCCACCAGGCCAAATCCTGCACTCCACTGAAGGGGGCAGTCTGTTGACTCTCAGTCAGTTCCTAGCTGGTTGGAAAGATCTTAAACAGATAAACCTTAGGACTATTTGTCCCAAGTGTCTCCTCCTAATTTTGACAACTAGTCAGAAAAAGAACCTCTCCTACTTCCCAATTCCTTTGTATTCATAGCAATGGTTCAAAAAGCTGCCTTTTGCATAGCGGTCTTTATGAAAAAGGGGGTTTTTGTGTCTTGCAAGAATTACCCTAACTCAGAAATGTAAAATATGAAGAGCAAATAGCCTGAATAATCAAAGAAAGTCACATGCTACACTCAGTACTCCAAGAAAGAGAATGAAGCACAGGAACATAATAAATCTTGTTAGTATTTAGCTTTCAAAATGATCTGGAAGGCTGCCTGGTGACATGGATTCTTTCTAGGTTTAATACAGGTTTGATTAGCTAGGAAATCATTGTCTTTTTCTAGGGAGCCAGACTACAGATCTACAAAATTCACAGTAAACAAAAGCAGGTTACAAAGATCTTATCCATGGTTTTCTGGTTGGAAGCACTGCAGTAGGTGAAAGACACATAGGTTCAGTGCCCAGCACCCCAAGCAAGGCTGCATGTGCAAGGCAGGTAAATCCTCACAAAGACCTTCAGGTGTCTAAAAAGAAAAAAAAACACACAACCCAACCACCTCACTTTTTTGGGATTAGCATTTCAATTGATACTTAAATCCCAGTTTGTTCCAGCAGGAGTCAAGCCACAGACTTCTGCATATCCCACCACTTACTGCATCTTCAGAGTCCTAACTTCACTTTCACATACCTAAATCTGGTCTTGGATCACATGCTTCAATTCTTCATCTGACATACTTGGGTAAGTAATCCTCCCTCTCTCCTGTCTTAACTATTTGTCCATCTTTAACTACTTGCAGTATAAATTCTTCCAGGCAGCAATCACTGCAATATATTTGTACAATACTTAGCACAATTTCAGCTTGGGATTTCTTAGTCTGACTCAATAGTGCTATTGCTAACACAGTTCCACATAAATGGGGCCCCAAGACTGAATGATACCTCTAAGTGCTGCTGTACTGCAAATAAATAATTATATGATATACATAAACCTTGCATTTTTAATGCTAAAGTCCCATGAGACAGAAAAAAAGATTTTAAACAAGACAAGAACTTTCTAATTATACTGCATGTTGATGATCTTGGAATAGGTACAAAAACCATTAAAGACTTCTACTTTTTTTTTCTGCCTCTTAAATAGGAAAAATCTTTTCATCAAACATAGATTGAAGCCAGTGATAATGTAACTCTGGCTTACTAAATAATAACAGTGCAGGGCTTTCTAAATAGCCTACTTCAAATAATGACTTATATTATCCTAAATTCAAAAGCAAACAACCGGGGAGAAGGAAATCGCTAAACGAAAAGCAATATTAAATTCCAGAGGGTGAATGTGTGCTGCTAAAGGTGTGGTCTTAATGGAATTTGACCTATATCCATAATTTTGCTGTCACTCAGCACCAGCTCTCACAGCACAAAGACAGCAGATGAGCAGGGTGTGAACAAAGCAGGGAGCTGCCCAGAGCAGCAGGACTCAAGGAAGGAGCTCAGGTATGACCCTGTTGTCTGTTCCCCTACCACAAGCCCTGGACCCCTGGGCTAACTGGCTGTGACTGCCATTTATGAAAAGGCTAAGGTGTGCTGGGTGGTGGCTACTGCTCAGCACGTGTTGGCATCTCCCAGGAGGAACAATCAGTTCCTCCAACACCTTTGCAGCAGAAACCCTGTGGGTTGTCAGCCCCTTCACTTCTCCAGGTGTCCAGGGCACAGAAACAAAGAGGTGGTGGCTACCAACTAGGTCCATAGCCCTTAGGAGGGAAAATGAGATTAGGTTAGTGAGCTGGCTTTATCGCAGCTGAACTGTTGGATGAACTTCCCAAAATATCCTTGAATTGGCATTCTGTGTACAGCTGTGTTTATGAAAGGCAATATCATGTATGTAAATAAATTCAGATGCTGCTTGAGTTATTTTAAAACAATCAGTAGAACACTAATCATTTTATAGGCACAATCTTATCCCAAGAAAGTGACAACTTGGTGTGTGTATATACATATACTAAAAGTTAAAGATACTGTTACTTACATCTCCATACAGGCATTAAGCAAGATGTAGACTTGCCTTACAGGCTCATGAAAAGCTACTTTTATTTTCTGTGTTTTCTGTTTGCTGATGTAAGCTTTAAACAGAGTAACCTAAAAAAATCCCTTCGCCAGAGCTCCAGGGAACTCATCCTAGGTGGAGCTCATCATCAGTAGGTATTAGATGTACCTTGCAGCATGTGAAACCCTGTGTGTGAAGACCAGCTCCTCCAGGGCAATATACCAAGGGGAAGAAGACAAGCACCAGCATGGCCCCAGTCCCTCACCAGCACCCCTGTGTCTTGAGGGGCCTAGAACATGTTCCTGGGATGCCCGAGCCCTGCTCTCCTGGGCAGGGTGGGTACTTTGAATCCAGCCTAGAGCCAGCCTGCTGCTGGGCCTCAGCCAGGAAGCACGTGTATCACAGAGTGCCCTGTGTTTAAATCCATTAATTATCTCACAGTGTAAACTGCTTCAGAGTACTGCGGTTGCCTGCTCGTGGGGAGATAATGCAGTTTAACCACTGTCTGTTCTAACTTCATTGCTGAACAGATACAAGGAGGGTTGCAAAAATACCTGAGCGGGATGGGGAGATGACAAACACATTCCCTGGCTTTGGCTCTGATCAGCCCATGACAGCTTGAGATGATACTTCCCCTCTGCTGCACTGTTAAACTGTGGATGTCACCTGGGCTGGGTCAAGGGTGCTCCTCCCTCTGCCTTCAAAGGGAGCAAGGGCATCGCTTCTTAAGAGAGCCTGAACTTCACACTTCTTTTCCTAACAAATACCACAAAACCAAAACTTTTTGCTTCTCCCTAGTGTTCCCACACAAATCCCATGTTATCCAGCAATTCTCTGGTTAACATTTGAAAAAAGAAAAGCTCTGAACAAAAAGTATATCCAGGCAGTGGAAACGTGCAAAAGAATAGCTGGCTACTTCTTTCTGCCACAATATACCCCACCAGAGTTCCACAATTCAGGTGGCTGTTTTATTAAAACATCATATATTGTTCCCATTTATTCTTTTATGATTGGAGAACAATCTGGGACTGAGAGAGTATAATCTGTCATAGTCTCTTATGTACTTTATCATCTTTTCTCCAGCGTTAGCCTCCAGAGATGACATGTCTGGAACTATGAATACTGCCAGTAATGTTAGCTCTGGTTTCATTTACATTCTCTTTTCTGAGCAGAGCCCTGCACAGCAAGGTGAACTGGTTATATAATGAACCAGTTACACCGTGACAGCTAGAGAGAATATGGGCACATAACAAAGTACATCAGCAGTAGATAGAAAAAAAGCTTAAACTTGTATGGGGATAAAACTCAAGTCTACCCTGAATTTGATGTGTCAGCAATGCAACATCTCTTCAGACACAAAACAAAGTCTAGTAGCTAACCAGTGTCACTGCCATTAACCTCATCCTGATCTCCAGGGTCCAAAGTAGGAACTTTAAATAAGTTCTCTTTATAGCACAGAAGTTACCCTGTAGAAGACTACAAAACCACAGGATTACAAAATAGAGGGTTATTGCAAACTTCCCTCACAAATGCTAATGAATTGTTTTCTCTTTTTTGCTCCAATCTTGTTGTTTGAAATGAAAACACATCACTGCTTTGTTGCTGAGCACTTTCTCCCACAGTGCCCTGCATAAAGACTTGCTTGTGCACCCTCTGGAATGTGCTTATTCCAAGATGTTTAATTGTCATTTCTTCCACCTTGCATCAGAAGCCTGTCACATGCATTAATTAGGTCCATAAAAATATGCTTGAAAACCCTACCATTTAAATACAAAAGAAAGAAAGAGAAATGAGCACCATAATTTCCAAGAATAACTAACGTCTTGCTGAAATTAATTCTCTGGATTGATGACCTAATTGCCAACATGGCTGAGGTAAGGCACATGGTAAGATCTCAGGCTGCTTGGCACTGAACACTGTCTTACTAATGCGTAAATGACAATTTTTAATTGATATTTCCAACTCTGCATTTGATTTAAATGAAATGCTTACTCACGCAACAAACAACAAGCTGCCACTTCTTGAATAGACATGCACAGAAGAAGGGGAAACCAGGTCCAGCCATGAAGACCTGGGAATTAGAGACTGAGAGCCCTTCTGAATGATCACAGGGGAAAAGCAACCCACTAGCCAGATCAGAAGTTCATGTGCTGCAGTATCCTGTCTCCAGCAGCATCAGCTCCAGATGCCTTCAAATAATGCATAAGAAACCTGTAACAGTGAGCTCATTTTAACTCCCTGAAGTAGCCATAAATTTAAATAAGACCCTTTTCTAGCCAGAACCCCCAGGCTGGATTGTCCTTTCACAATAATATCAATGGGAAGTAACTTCATTTAAACCAGTGGCATTGCAGTACAGATTTATTCACTGTGAGAATGCAGAGGCACAGCAGGGAAGATGCACTGAGCTTAGAACAGCCCAACTCAGGCAACAAATGTTTTAAAACAGCTTTGCTCCTGCAGTAGCATTGACAGATCTATGTACATGAGCACTAGTTTCTCTTTCTTGCCCCAGTAAAGAGAGCTGGTGGCCAGGGCTTCCTAAAGGCTTTTAGCCCCTTCCCACCTCACACCCTTCTGACATCCAACAAGACTATCTGTTTTCACTCAGACATGTTCTCTCCACGTGGCTGAAGATGAGCAATGCAGAGAGGTCTGGTAATTATTTCCACGTTGCTGCTGCTCTGCTGCAAACAGAAGATTTGTGCTGAGAGACAATCACTCCAATGCTGCTGCCCTCCAGCAAGGGACAGCCAGGAAACAGCACTGCCAAGCTGCAACACTACCAGAGAGCAGGGCCACACGCTCCCTCCTGGAGTGCTGATGAATTTGGGGAAGAAGCTCCCAAGGAAAAGAAGCAAACTGTACTACAATCTGTAATATTTGGGGTATTAAGATGTATTTACCAAGAAGGAAACTGTGAGAACTGTCTCTTTGACATCTTTGGAGTAACAGTGTAACTGGCAGGACTAAATGCAAAATCAAACTTCACTTTAAAAGTCTTGCATTTTCTTGTATTGGTATAGTCTGCCAGACTTGAGGGAATTCAACTGCTTAACTCACATAGCCCTGAAAAATGAGACTTATTGTTCAAATATCAACTTCATTCTTCTAGTATTAATGGCTTTTACTTTTGCTGGGAGAAAATGCTGCTGTTTGTTTAGTGACCAGAGATATACGCAAAAGGTGCCTAGGAAAAATATACAGACAATGAATTTCTTTCTGAAAAACCAAACCAGGTTTATATATCAACTGTATTTGTTTTCACAAAATTCTGATATCCAGAGTTAAAACAAATGCATGTCTTCATAAAATACACGTAGAAGTACATTCAAACTATCTCAAATGAAACATCTTCCACTAGCTCTGCTAATGATCTGTATCTTTTAGATTTATAGCAACACTTATCTGGGGAGGTCAAAGTACTCAGTGTAACATAAAAATTGAAACTCGCAACATCCCAGATGAATAGTAAGCATGATTATAATCTGTTTTACAATTCTAAATATGGTTTTGCAGTGGTCAGACACAAAGAGGTTAAATACTTAGCTCAAAATAAACCCATGCAACCTAGCTCTTCTTTCCCCATTCATGGCTTTGTTCCACCATGTCTGCTGATCAGAGAGAGTGCTCCACTGTCTTTAGCAAAAACAGTTCTTTAATTCTCACCAAGTTATCATCCCCCAGCATAGTCTACAGAAGGACAAACCCGACATCAGCACATACTTTGGGTTTTTATTTCAATAAACCATACATTTTAATACTCAGATCAAAGAGTGTTCTCCCAGGCAATTAACTTATAAGTAGACTAAGGTAATAATATATTTAATAGAATTTAAAAGTAATTTTTACAGGGAAGTGCACGCACACTAACCCATATTGAACAGGAGGTGAGCACAAACCCAGAAGTGAGCATCCAGAACCCTCACGCTTTGTAGAAAATCAAGGTATGGATCTGACTCTTGCTGATGACCTCTCCCTCCCTGCAGCCTTGCTCTGCCCAAGTAGCTGAGGTTCCAGCAGCCATCCCACAGAAAATGGCTGTTTACTCAAGAGGTTTGGTAGGTCCAAAACCCAGAGCTAAAATCCCATTTCTGAAACTTCCCTCTTCCTCCCAAATAATTTCTAAAATCCAGATCAGATTTCTGTGTCTTGAGCTCCATTTAGATGATGTCTGTTTTCCCTGATGTGCTTCATCTTTGTTTCACTGGTCTGTGTTAAACCTCAATTGGCCCATTGGACAATGGCACATTTTACAATGCCGGTTCTACCGATGAGAAATCTGAGACACAACGAGAGTAGGGGTGATGTCCCAGGCTGTACATAACGTTTATAACAGAGCTGGGAGCAGACTGAGTCACAGGCTCCTCTTTTCTCTCCTTACCAGTGGAATTGTGTTTTCTCTTCATTTTGTCTTCTCTCACACTTAAAATAGCTATGGCTCACTGAGGGATTTAGCAAGGAGCACAGAACAATTTACCTGTTTACCCAGAGACTGCAGTGTTTCTAGAAGATGCATACCTTGCAGCTATATGACACATGATGCCTAAAGGTGCTGGATGTCTTGCCTAATACTTAATTGGAGTATGCAGTTCTCTGCCAAATAACTTTTTTTTTTCTTCAGAAAAAGGGTGGGGGAAGAAGCCAACATAAGTAGGCTGGCAGAAGCAAAGATCTTACAACTCTTTTTAGATTCACATATAGCCCTTCAACATCATCAGAACCTTCAGCAAGGTCAAGAGAAGATTGCTCGTGTCTGGCCCAAAAGCTACTATCCTTTGTAAAAGGAGGACCTCTCTGTTATCATCTCCCTTTAGATGGCAATGATGCTTAGTGTCCATTCCTAAAACAATCCAT
The DNA here is from genome assembly GCA_020745705.1 of Hemiprocne comata. NCBI lineage: Eukaryota > Metazoa > Chordata > Aves > Apodiformes > Apodidae > Hemiprocne > Hemiprocne comata. The sequence goes on from CM036598.1 coordinate 15,979,509, forward strand.
CAGTGTCAGACAGGACGTCACTCCTGGTAGGATATGTTTCTCACAGCAGCATCTGACTCTACTACTCCAGGTCCCCATGCTCACTGGCAGTCTCTGGCTGCATGCTCAGGGCTCATTCTGCCCTGTGATGACAGACGACTGCGAGCCAACCCCACGTACTCAAAGAAGGTTGGATGAAGTCTGAAGTAAAGCCCAAAGGATGTAGAGAACTTGCTCAAACATCCAGTGCCACTGCAGTGACCAGCAGACACACTGAAGCTGGCATTAAGGAGGGGCAAGACACACATGTTTTGCTATAAAGCACTTGCAAAATAGACACTAACTCTTCCTGTAATGGTCCAGAGTAGCTTGGCTGCGTTGTACTTGGGCCAATAAGGCCCTCTTGATTTAACTAGGAATTAGACATTTGAGAGAAGCAATAATATCCCGTAAGGAAATATTATCAATTTGATTTCATTTTCAGATGGTTATTTCCTATTCTGGTATCAGGTTTTATTCTGCTTGTGGAGTACATATTCTACAATTTTTTTAATCAAACCATTGCAAAACTACCCAGAGGCACAGAGAGAATAAATTAACAGGCTACTTAACTGACTTCTTTTCAAAATTCTTAGCATCAGCTGCAACTGAGTGAAATAAGGAATGTAAAATTTGCCACTTTACAAGCCACCAGGCCATTTATTCTCCCAGCCTGCTCAATGTAGAAGTTAATTCTTAACCATTTTAAATGAAAAAAGCAAGCACTGATGCATCAGCTTGGTTACAGAACTACTGTACCCAAAGCAAATGCCAATTTCAAAAAGAGGAAGAAATATTCCTCCTTTACTGCTTCCGCAGTCAGAAACCTGACATCAGAAGGGTCTCCAAATCCTTCAGAAGACATCTGGGACATAAAAACTTCTGCAGGTTACTGTTCTTACCATTTCATTTATATGCACAATGGGGAAAAAGTAATTAATTTACTTGACCCTTCCAAACTCCAGAAGAAATGCGAGCACATTTCTTTCAATTGTACTTGTAGAGAATCATTTTGAAAGATCCCTTTTGCAGCCTCAGTGAGACTGTCAGGCTTTTTAGAAGAACACAAAATCTTTCCCAGTTTGATTTTTACTTTAACATCAGTTAATTTCTATTTGTTCTTCCTCCCCAGTTTCACTAATGCCCTCTTGGTATACGTATATTTGTCCATTACAATCTACAAAACAATCACCCTAATTGATCTAGTGTTAACCTCTAGCAGCTTAAGACCCAGACCGTTTTTATCTATTGCTCAGTCCCAGTTGCAGCAGTAATTCCCTGCAGTGCTTACATCTCTGTCACCATCACCACCCGGCCCTTTTACAAGAAGCACCTCTCAATAAATGCCACTGCAAACCATCCTGACAGGAAGAGTGGAGGTTGTTGAAAAGCCCCCCCCTCCCCCCCGTAACAGTTTGTTTTTGCCTTGTGTTGTATATAATGATAAATTTCATACAGGTGTCACATTTTTTAGCAGAGGTGAGGATTGATGGGGAGCAGTAAAATGATCCATCATGGGAGGCAGGTGGCACAGTATTGGAATTTCAGAAATCTGTTCCCAATCACATCCACTGCTGGATGACTCGGTAACGACCCTATTTGCGATGCGTTACTGAAAATCAATGTGCCGCATTCAAGGTCAATGTACTGTTAGAAAACTCCTTAAGCACTGATGGATGGATTGTGTTCATTCAGAATAAATGTGAGAAGAAAGTGACAGCTGAGCATCCCAATAGTTGTGCCAACTTCAAGAGAACAGCTTCCTCCTGGAGAGAGGAACGTGATTCCCTCAGGGATTACATCATTCCTTATTTCCTTTGTTCTTTCTCTTTTGAGCATTTAGGTAATTGTTTAATATATCTATCTTTGTGCAATTAGGAGACTTCAAAGTTTAAAGACAAATACTGATGAACAACACTCTGTACGGACTTCCCTGTATGAGTAATATTAATCATTATGAAAGACTATCAAAGTTTATAAGGATTAAGCAGACAAGAAGCGAAAACATTTGAAGAAGAAACTAAACCCATACACAGGTACAGAAAAAAAGCCTCTCTGTAAAGAGCTCTAAAGATAAAATCCCAAGTCAAAACATGGTCTTGATTTTTCTGTTATTATAGTAGTGAACAAGATACTTAGTGTCTTTACATATCTTTACATATTTTTCAACTCTCTAAGTGGTTTTGCATAACTTTAAATGTTTTAAATTAGCTGGGAACTCGCCATGCATGGTAAAACAGATTTTAGCTTATAAAAGATCTATGCTTATAAATAAAGCTATGTCACTTTTTCTTTCAGCAATGGGATGGGATATCTTATTCAACTAGTTTGCTAAATATGAATTAATGGCACTTCAGAGACTCTTTCCAGAGGGATTCAGAAATTATTCTCTTTTCTTTCCTAAGAAATTGTCTTTTAGTTTAGGGGGGGGGGGGAAGTAATCACCAGCTTCCAAAAGGAAAACAGGATTGATAGCTCCAACAAACAGGAAGGGGGAAAAGTGTAATTTACCATGTGGTTCACCAGCAGCTAAATCTGTTCACTTGACACAATAAATGATGTCAGGCTTCCTCACCCACTGTGTCAACAAAATGGGTGTTGTCAAAAACATTAAGACATCTTATTGACAAACTCTCAAGTCATTACACTCTTTGAAGTGGTTTTGTCTTCTGCCTAAAATTATTGCACCGACAGCATCGATTCATCTGATACATTGATACTGCAGCAACAAGCTCCAGGGAGGATTCTGAATACAGCCAAATCCATCAGCCAGACAAAGTTATTTTTTACTGTTTTGGTAAGATTGTGAGAGGTGGTAGGTTATCAGGGACGAGCAGTTCATTTCCAATATTCAAACAACTATGCTTCCACAAGAAAATAATTTTTGCTATCATAGAGTATCATACAGAGGACTTAAGAGAGGTTGCTTTGCAACAGGAGCTATCAACTAGGGGTTAATTGCAAATACATAATCTTAAACAGGTTGCTGCACATTATTTCAGCCAAAATATATTGCTTATTCAAATACTTTAGGGAGTACAAAGCTTCCAAAGCTCCTTTCCTTACACCGCTAGTGGTACTGAACTCTGTTATACCAGTGCCAGAAGGAAAACCTGAATGGTTTTGCCAAAATAGCTATGTTTATTAAAGAGGATTTGGTAAAAAATATGTAAAATATCTTAATCATTTCAAGTTAAGACATTGGAAGGAATTAAAGCACATCTGAGAGTTCAAAGAATGAGTGTACATCATGGAGCTTCTTTCCCAGTCTAAACTGATCTGGCAAAGCCAGGGTTAGGTCGGGCCTTCTGCACAAGTGCTTCTGACCCTTAACTTCAATACATCATAGGCCTGATCTTCACTTTACACCAACGTGAATCAGCAGGAACTCCGTGGAAGCCAACAGCATAACAGCATTTAAAAAGGGAGGAAAATCAGTTCTATATAAGATTGAGTGTCTAATCACTCCAAGAAAATAAAGCTCATTTCTCCTTTCTCCCCCCTCTCCTCTGTCATTCTGCCACGCAGAGGAGCCTGCAGCCAGCACAGAGCCCACAAGGCAAACTGCAGCACCCTTAGACCCTTGTGTATTTTGGGAGCAGGGTAGGTGTGGTAGGTACAGCCAGAGGATGCTGTGTCCCTGCCTGCTCACTGACCACTGCCTATGCTGTTCTCCTCCTTGTTGGCTTTGGCAGATGCTAGAGCCACAGGCCAGCATCATGGACTAATAACCAGGTTGCTTGATCCCACCACAACCACACACACAGGCTACAATCGTGTGCCACTGAGCTTCTGGCTCTCTGTCCTTGAGGTAAAGTACAGAGCTGAAGATAGAAGCAGGCTGAGAATGCCAGTTCTGTCCACTGTGGATTTATGATTAACTTTTGCCATTAAAATACAGTATATAAAACACTAATTCAAGCCAAAATTATAGACTCTGGTAATACATGGAATTACTTTGCCAACAATCCACAATAAAAATACACAGTACAAATAAGTGAAAGAATCTGATGTCAAAAATATGGATAATGAAAGTAAATTGTATAAATATAATTAATAAAGGCTTGGAATGGAAATTTCCAGTGTGTACTGGCTGAGACTAGATCCATGGAATATCCACAGACTCTTCTGAATTTAAGCTGGGATAGTAATAACCAGCTTCTTATGTTTTGTTTAAATTGTATCTTTTATATCAGAAGGCATCTAGGAGTCTCCACTAAATTATTTTAATTAAACTAGCCATTATGTTTTATTAGTTCCAACTTCACCACATTCAGAAGAGAAATAAAGATGCACGTAAAAAGCAGACTTTGACAGGGAGAAATCCATTCCTGCACAAGTATTCACAGCTGCTATCTTGTGCTGCCCCAGCTCTGTAGATAACAGCTACTGTTTTGCTGGACTTGTCATGTAGCCTGGAAGTCTGACAGCGTTGTTGTTTTTTGGGTTTTTGGTGATCCTTTTGCAGCCTGTGCACAGCCTTTTCTAAGTATTTGTTTTGCTTTGCTCAAAACCCTGAGCTTGGGTGGCCTTGGTGAAGGATTTTCAGATTCTGCTACTAGGATGATGAAGAAAAGACTTGTTTTGCATTAAGTACTTTTGTTTTAAAAATACCACTGAAAATACAGAAAGAAGGGGATATAACAACACCCCACCTTCTTCACAGCCTCTGACCTGGCTTAGTGCTGCACTTCTTAGGGGAGATTCCTGTAAAAAACAGCAGGAATTGACACTCATCTAACTCTCCACATAGACATGGATGAACTAAGTGAAAGAGATGCACATTGCATTATGATATCTACACATCACAGGGCAGAAGCAATTGTGTGTATGTGTTACTTACACAAGCCAAGAAGATGAAACCCTACCTGCAGCCCCAGTTTTTGCTCTCTCTAGTTCTGGTTTATCCTTTTAATGACAGGAATGCCTTCCTACTATTTTTCATACAATGGAAGGCCATGAGCCACCGAGATTGAAGGAAGAGTATTTGCTCATTAGGCTGGGTAGTGAGATTCCCAGCTTAATTTGGGAGTTGTAAAGTTTTTTTGAGATCACAGAATGAAAACTTGTTACCAGTGAAAACCTCACAGCCTACTCACATTGGATAGTTTGTGCAGATTGACACAATTCTAATATTAAGGAGGCCATCCTGCAGACATATTTCTCAGCTCCTGATCAACTTTTTAAGAGATTGCAATCATACAAAATTCTATTAAAATGTATTTTCCGTCTGTAATCACAATGCAAGTAATTATTACAGTCTCCTCAGGAATCTGATGGAACCACATGGCTAATTAGTTCACTTATACCACTCACACAAGGCCAGAGCTTCTGGGAACATCTTTCCCAGCCCTGCTACAGACCTTGGGTTGGGAACTTTTGCCAGTGTCTCAGCTTTGTGAGGTCTGGGTGCTCCCTGCTACCAGGGCTGTGATGTGAAGGAGCCAGTGCCACTGCCTGCACAGGCACGAGAAACCAGAGCTACTGGGAGTGATGTGAGCCTCCAAAACCTTCCTCCAATGAGTCTATGCCTGCAACAAATGACTTTCAAACAGGCACACAGGGAGAAACAAATAAATTCCTTGCCATTTTCATAACAAACAAAACCAGAGTGAATCACTCCAGAACAACAACTCCAGTAATTTGACCTCTCATAATCTTTCAAAGAAAGCAGAACTATTTTGTACAAATTAAAGACCATTTCTGCTGGGAAATGAGAAACAATATTCCAACTAATGCAAAATATTAAGCAATTGGTTTTAAAAAAATGTCACCCCCATCCCTACACAGGAAAGGTACACAAACCTTTTAGTGCTTAATTAGAAATATTTCTAGGCACCTTTGTAAAGTTGTTTAAATGCATTCCTACAGTAGCCCCACTATATTTTTCAGTCAGTTATCAGGTATTTAGCAGGGTAAAAAGGAGTCTGAGGTCTGGGTTGCAGTTTGGCTCCATGCTTTCACTCTGAAGCAGCACATGTGTAACTCCAGGTGCAAACCAGTGATATTCTCCAGCTCCAGATGCTGAAGACTGCACATCAGGCAGAGGTGACCAGCCTGCAGCCCAGCCAGGATATTTTCACACATAGTTTGTGTTCTCCCTGCTCATCATCTTCCTACTTACTTAGCAACTATTAGAGCAAATAGAAATACTATGTTTCTTCCAGGCAAGCCCTGCAGAAAATTCTCTGCACTCTTCATATGAATGATGCCAGTGGAAAATGTTCCAGTGATGTCAGTCAGTGCTTTATCAGCCCCTCCACGGCATGGCTTTTTGGGCAGTTTATGGCAGTAAGCTGCATTAAATAATAATTAAACTAAGTTACTCAAAAGTGGTTTGAATGAGCTTCCAAATGGAAGTCTTAACAGAGGGATTCAAAAGGAGTAAGAGATACACATGTTTTGATAATCTGAAGTGAGCCAGCTTACCCAAAAAGCCACTTAATTACACCAAAACTGAAACATCTGGTTTAGATTATCTGCTAAAAAATAGTATGGTGACAAGTAAACCACTTGGAGAGGAAGTATTAACATTATTCCCGACTTAGAGACTGTCACGACAGAAAACTAATACCTTTTTTTATTATATTTGTACCTTCATGTGATAAACAAAGATGAAGCTCAGCTAAGTAAGGAGTCCATTTGCCTTCACACTGAATTGAGGAGCAGCAGCTCTCCCTGCCCTGTCCGAGCAAGCTGTAGGCTGACAGACAGAGGGATGGCAGTGCTGGGGCATGCCAGAGGCATCAAGCTCATCTTTGTCCCTTGTAATCTTTGGAGTTTGTGTCCTTCTGATGTCCTGCCATGTTCAGGATATTTTCACAAGGAAAAAGTACCAAAAAAGAGAGCAACATTCTCTTAAGAACATTCCTAACATTTCATTTGGCCACTATTTCCTTCCTCCCCCCCTCCCTTAGTTGCAGCCAAGGAAAGACAAGCCATGCACAAGTGTTGCCAGCTCTTTCCCTGCACATACAGTAGGTGCTCCCCAACCTGGAGATATCCAAATCTCTCCCTGGTACAGTAGTCTGGTATTTCTTAACAGTATCTGTAGCTGAGAAATCACATTATAGCACTTTAGAACAGTTAGAGCCTAAGGAAAACCTTTTATGTGAGCATTTTAAAGCTCAAAGCTCTAGTCTAGGACTTGGAATATTTATCCAAGTCCTTAATTATTAATGTTACTCTATTGATTTGATACCTGAAACCCTAACAACAAAACCTGTGCAAACTAATTATGCCTGGCTTCCGAATTTACAGGGTTTCTTTGCTCCTCTTCTAAGCCTTCTTTTTCTTAATCAATAAGGTCTGATTCATAAAACAGTACAGAGATACCAAAATTGAGAAATAAAAGGCAAATTATCATATATATACTGTGCAACACCTATGCATGTTGCTGAAGCACTTATTCAGCTGAGCGATCCCAATGATATCTAAGTTCACCTTCCTTTACTATCCTAATGCAGGCAGCATAATCAATCCTAACAGTATTTTAATTAATTCAGAAATAGAATTATTTAAAAATAAAATCTTTGGTGTCCCCACGCATGGCTTTTTAACACCACTTTCTTGAGGCAGTGCAGCTCTGCCAGCTTTCTGCAGGAGTAAATTCACAAACCTTTCATCCCCACAGGTTCTCCTGTTCCTCCCAGCAGTACTGGTGCAGTTCCAGCACCAGGGATCTGCTCTGCTGCCTTGCAAAGTTCAGAGGCCCCCAGGTTCCCCTTGTCTGCATTCAAAAACACCGAATCAATTCTCTAATACAGCAAATTTAGGGCCTTGCTTCACTCTGAGTAATATCCTTAAGACAGGCAAGATGACTTCTGCAGTGATGTTCATGCAGAGGACTGGTAAGATCACCATATATAGTTGAAGTTTTTAAACTACATCACCAAATCTGTAGTGCAGTTTTGAAAGTATGTAATGCAGAAACTTTGCAATGCTCATCCCTGCTCAGTTAATTATTTTTTTGCTTAATTTCATGGGGGTATGAAACAATACAGAGGAGAACAAATATTAAATTGTCAACAGTATATTTGGTGCTTTTTGCCCCATGACTCTGCCATTGTGCTAACACTCTGTAAAGAGGGCATCCTTACATCTCTTCCCAAGATTTGTTACTGTCATAAAACTTATTCCTGAGATGGAAGAGTTGCCATAAGGAAGACTGAATAACTACAATACTATATGATCTTAACATTTTTTATCAAGGTCACTACAAGGCATGACTTAAAACTTAATGATGCTGATGGCTCTTTGATCACAAACATAGATAAAATATTTTCTTGAGAAGCACAAGTTTGGGACAATATGGCCTCACTGAAAAACTTCTTTGATTTATTTGATCCTTCTCAAATGTTGCTCCTTTTCAGGAGATAATTTAGTTTTCTTATGGAAGAAAAGATACAACTTTTTTTTATGACAGGATTTCACCTTTTCAGGAGGCCACCTTGAGGCAAGTTGTTGCTTTATGTCTCTCTTAAGAAAGGGTTAATCTTTCCCCTCCTTTGATTGCACCATAGACATTTTCAGTGTGATTTCTGAAACTGTTGTGTGCAGACTTTTGCAAAGCTAACCTCTGCCCTGTGTAATTCTCCTCAAGGCAACGAGTGAAATACACCGTTTGTGTTCTCAGCAGCCTGGATGTTGAGTCACTGCTGTCCTGGGGAGCACTTTTTGCCATTTTGCCTAGATGCAAGTGACTTAAAAATAAGAATGAGGAATGAGATCGTTCCTCTCATTCACTGCAATGACCATTACAGTTCAAGAGGCACCAGAGAGGGGACCTGTGATACCACAGCTGCCACCTCTTCTCAGCAGAGCAAGGTGGGAAACAGATCAGATTCTTTATTCACCTTCTGACCACAACTGTTTTTTGTTTTTTTTTTCTATAATACAGCCACACCTATTTTACAGAGAGTGGAGATTGCATACTCTATTTTAGTTGGGAAAAGTGGCTCAGAGAGATTATTAGTACTTGACTATGGGTTTAGAATTGGTCCCCAAACCTCCTCAGAGCTGTACTTTAGAAATTTGTATCTCTAATACAAAACTAATAAGTTAAAATAAGAAATCAGGTCCTAACACACTTCTAATCTCCACATTTGAACATCTATTTCTATTACTGCCAATCACTGTGTATATAGACTTAAGAATTAATTTCTTCAAATCCCTGACCTACTCAGTTCTTAAATATACTATATTCCTCTCAAATCCTTTTGCTTTCTAAATGTCATTTCAGATAGAAAAAAAATTTTAAAAACATGAATCAGAAAAGAAACAGTGCAAGTTCTGAAGAAGATGCAGAGCATGGATCTTATTTTTTTGAGCTAAATCAGAATTGGACAAGCCAAAATTCTTGAGTTCAGTGAGAGCACTCCAGGATTACATCAAAACCACTAGTGATCAGAGTTTGGCCCAAACATCTCCATTATGACAGAGCTTCATTAGTTCCATTGAACAGCAACTTACATCACAGAGGGAGGTAATTTACAATTTTTATAACCATCATGATTTGTAGTACACAACTAACCACATGGCCGTTCTTTCAAAACATCAAGATAAATCACAAGAAAAATCAAAGGCGTGTTTAATGTTTGATGACAAACGGTTACTAACAAACATTTACTACACTAAATTGTTGTTAAAAACAGAGATTATGGGGAAAAAGCTTAACAAAGGTGATTAGGACTACTTATTTTAAAACTCTTTTCCATTGCTTCTCTTAAGTGCGTGGACCACCAAGTTTCATTTAATCCTTTCTAATTCTGAGCCAGATAATTATGGCAAATAATGGTGAATGAATCACATGCCTGTACAGGAGTATCACAGCCATTGTGGCATTTAGATGAATGCTGTGTCAGAGGATTAATGTGGTATAATACCACATTTGCTTTTGCAGCCTGTTATTTTAATCTGGTGAGCTGCCTTTCATCAAGGTGGGGAAATACAGTAAGGTTAGTGTTGATCTCAGGCAGCCAGAGAGGATGCTGTGTGACATCCAAGTCCTTCAGTCCTACAGGGGACTCTTGGCAGCTTCCACAAGTCTTGTTTTGTGCATTAATGGAAGAAGAGAGAGAATTTGCCTGTGCTAAGGAAAAGTTGGCAGGTGAAGGAGCAGCACAAGAGACGCCATTGTGCCAACAAGTTACTTAGTTCTGAGTATTGGGCAACGTGCACCCGAGAATTCACGGGGTCCTAAAAGTGCAGAGACAGCAAATCACCAACTTGTCACTCCCTGCAGATAGGGAAGCAGAGATCTGGCAACAGTGCAGAGCTAGATAGCCAAGTAGTCTATAGAAGACAGAGGAATATGATCTGGTCTACAGAAGAGCGAAGAACTCTTTTAACACATCCTTCGTGCCATGATATAGTTTCTCCACTGTCTGGGCTGAGGTCTTTAGCATTAGACTAATGTATCCCTGTGAGAACTTTGTCATGGACCAGTCTGATCCTAATCAGTAGAGACTTCTCTCTCGCTGAGTAACAGAGCATTTGGAAGAGCTAGAATTGTACATTTAGTTATTGTGCCTATGGAATGCCCACCTATGAATGTGCACTCCCCACTCCCAACCTTTGCAGAAAGAAAAGCAGCATGGGGGTGTGAAAATTGTTCAGAAGCAAATGCTACTTCCCCAAGCCACTGCCCAAAACATAAAAGGAATTCAGGACACACTGCAGGTCAGAAAAAGTCCATTAAATTCTACCCATTATATTTTCTAAAACAAGATGGAGGAGTGCCAAAATACCTAAACAAAGCAGTTTTTTCACACAATTTCCATCCCACTGAGAAGTAATAAGTCCTGGAGATCTTATAAAGAAACCTGTTCTTGAACAATTTATGGCCCAAATTTATAGGTCCAAGAAATGAGGATGGTTCAGATAAACTTCATATAAGCATCTACTCTCAAGAGCTCTTCTCCAAGCTGAACCTGAGCCAGAATTTTTTTCCCAGCTCTCTGCCCTTTTACACTGGTTGAGTCATGCAAAAGGGATGGAAGATGGCCACAACTGCACGTTTGAGAATTCCCCCAACAATCGAGAAGTCTCCAACTGCTTTGAATCACTGGAATCTCTTCTTACACTTCCATTGCAGAGGCAAGACATCAAGCACACCAGAGAGCTCTGCTAAGCCACTTCATGGCTGGCACCCAGCACCTGACCTGCTCTAATTGCTGTTGGGGTCAGCACTATGGAGCATGCAAATCCCAGAGCTTCATCCAGTTGTGAATGTGCACAACTAGTTGAGGGGTTTTGTGTTGGGCATTTGTTTGATGGTGGGGTTTTTTGCTTGGCCGAGGGGAAAAAAATCTTCACTCCATCTGAACAAAAGATTTGAGATTACTTTTCATGTAAAAATTGCAGAAAAAGTCCTTTCAGCCAAGAATGCTGAAATTAAATATTGACTTCTTTAGCTTTTAAATTTTGATTGGACACGAGTAATTCAGGGAAGTCAACATGAATTAATTGGTGCAACTCTGGGCTGCCAAACGCATTATTTTTATTACTACTAGCTCTAAAAATGGTTTGGGCCACTCAGCAGGGACCAGCTTTTCTTCTAGGAGATAAACCCCTCCTCAAGCTTCTATTAATTCTCAATTGTTCACTATTCTGTGTTGTCCATTGCCTCAGATGAAGCAGAGTAAACTTGGCAGGATTAGCAATGAGAATCCAAACCTTGTATAGTTTACCTCAGCAGGTCAAGTGAAGTTTTCAACATCTGGTTTAAGATCTTCTGAAGGAGACCTTTGCATGACTTTGTATGTGGGAACCGATAAAAAATTCAGCCCAGATAGAGAATTTTGAAATGCAGAGTCCTCAGAAATCTGGCACCAAAAACAGGCTACGTACTCCAAAAAGGCAATGAAAAACTGGGAGCCACACAGCTTGTCTTTATCTTAACTACCTTGATTAGAGGTGAACTAACCAGACATTTTACATGACCCTAAACATTACCACAAATCCATAAAATACTCTGAAAATAGAGCAGCTAGGAAGAGCTAGTAAAGCATATGTTCAACTCTATTTGAAGAGAAAAATCAAATATTGTAGCATTAAAAAGGAGACAATCTAGGTATCAAAGCTGGAAGCATACAGGGAAAGACTAAAGGCAGAGAGGTACAGCTTCTAATCTGTACATACAGGTGGATGGTAGGATAAAAGTTAAGGTGACAAAAATGGGTTGAAAATATTTTGAGCCCTCAGACTCTCTGAACCATTTGGGACTGTTTCCAGGCCATTTTTTCCCAGAGGGTAAAACCGTTCTGAGCAACAGCTGAAGCAAATGGCAGTCACTCAGGCAACCTCAAGTCATACAATTTAATCCTGAGCGTCCCCTGCCTTATTATATTCATTTACAATTACACCATGCATAGAGAAAAAAGTGTTCACTGGCAGGCTGCAGAGAAACAAAGGCTGGTGATATCTTAAGTCAAGGCATTGTATAAATAGAGATTTAAACATGAATTTCCACAGGGAGAGAGAACAGTGGTGAGATTTCATTTTCCATTATTACTACATGCTGCTAATGTGCTTGATAGTGTAAATATCTTTAATGACACAAATGGATTTTTTTTAATCTATGGGTCTTCTGACTCTGCAGTAAATCAAAAGACACTGCTGATAGCAGTATTGTATCACTGTATAACCGGGTGAAAGGAGAAATTACAGCTACTGTTTGAAGCAGGAGTGGACCTGGTTCAGTATATATTCTCATTTGAAGCACAGATGAAAAGGGGAAGATGGTCTATCAGGCTGGACTGAGAGTACAAGATAGCAGCTCTACTCCCTATTTTGCCACAGAATCATTTAGCATTTTTGTATCTTGGCATCCCATGAAGCTGGTTTCCTAACACTAAGGGTTTTTGTAAAGGGGGAAAAAAAAGCTAGGAACTCTAAAAGCAACCAGGAAAATGTTTTTTCTTGCAAATCAAGAAAAAATTACAAGCAAATTCAGGAGAGTGAGATAATTTCAATGCTGCTTTCAGGATGTTTAGTAATTGTATTTAAGAATGTTGGGAGTAAATGCAGAGCAAAGATGCCCATTGGTTTCAAAAACATCAAGGAAGGTTATAGATTTGTTTTTAAGTGAATCAGTTACCATGGATCCATATTTTGGCAATAATGTGTCTACTCGATTGTACATTTGAAAGCTATCGAAGCATATGAAGGTAAAAGATTACTTCAGACTGAGAGACTGAACTAGTTTAAGGAAGGAAAAAAAACAGAGGGGAAGCAGGTTTAATTCAGTCTCTGAAAAAGATAATAGTGAGAAGTCTGACTTTGCTTATGCCAAAGGCATTTTGCCATCTACCTCCACAGAGCCAGGACAACTGTGTTGTGTTTTGTAGGGCCTCAATCCTGCAAACTGTGAGATGGAAAAGGGAATTTCTAAAGTCAGTGGGATTCCCCACAGCTCTCAGGATCAGAAATTTGTGGGAAACTATGTATAGAACTTGCTTGAATTTTGGCCCAAGAGTTTTCTCATTTCCTTTGACAGTCACCATAAAAACCGTCTTGTGCAACTCCACTATCTTTTCATCTTGGGATGCCAAAATACAAGAGTCTGAACATCTGTTTGAAAAATATAATATGCCAATATTTAAATTAGCCAGGGTCTCTTTTCCCTCCAAGACTATCAACTAATTATTTGAAATAGATTTACCCAAATATTGCACTTAGTTCCATATTACACATGCATAAATGAGAACAGAATTTGGCCCAATATGTTTAAGCTAAGCACATTTTTGCAGCTATGAAAGTAATCTGATTTCCATGGAACTGTTCATACATGGCAATTTGCCTTCCTGGGCCTCAGTTCATGTCAAGCCTTTTCACTCTGTTCCTTTTATGAAGATTTAATTGAATCCTACTTAAATAGCATCAACTAGCACTTATTCATAAAGCCATCAAGCCTTTCATCACAAATCCATAGTTTTGTAATTCTCAAAAAAAATTTTGAAATATATCATATATATTCAGTTCATCCTATCACTGGAAACACTTGAAACAAACTCTTCTGTCCGCAGTCCTCTACCACGATTTTGAAACCTCATTTTGAAGTCCCATTAAGAAATAATCATATTTTGACCCAAGGTGATTTTATTTTTCTGCACAAAACACGATGATGAAGTTACTGCTGCACGGACAAGTTAGGTTAATCTTAGAATGAGCTGATACAAAGACATTTAAAATAATGAGGCAGGATGGGCAAAGCTTTTTGGTCAAACCCAGCAGGATTGTTACCCCGGTATCAGAAAGAGATGGCACAGCCAAGCTCTCCCTGATTCACCTTTGTCAAAAACTCAACCACCAGCAAGTGTGCAAGGTGCAAAACCCACATAGGCCCTAAAATGGATTCAGCTAATTTCTACAGAGGCTTTGTAGGACTATCAGAAACTCCTGAAGAAGGCAAAAATCTGACCCCACCAGGTGTGATTTATCAATTAACAAAGACATCTGGGTAGCAAAAAACCTCTTCAAAAACCAAAGAACACAAAAAGCCAACTAAGAAAGGGAAGGCCAAAAGCAGAAGGAAGATGTAATTTCTTACTAGCCCTTCTCCAGCAGACCAGCTGTCCTGCCTGCAGCCAGCTCACCACCACCTGCACAACCACTCCATGTACCTCCATTATTTTATCCCCCACCTTATTACCTCTAGCACCTCAGCATCAACAATGAAATTGTGTTTTCAGAAAGAAAATCGGAGTACTTTGCCATTGGGTAAATTCTTCAACTTACTGCACCCCCAACCCCTTTGACTCAGGTTATTTGCCAGAAAAAAATTGGTCTTACATTATTGGTTCCTGTTCTTTACAGTTGCAGAGTTGATACCATGCTGTTCCTAACAACTTTTCCAAAAGAACTCAGACACGCCTCAGGTAATTAAGGAATTATACCCCCCCGTCAGCCAAACAATACCATATTTCTTATTTCCATCATAGAAATGATCCCACAAGGGACCAGGAAGCCTTTTTGTCTCATAAAAATAGCTTACACAGGTGCATACTTAAAGCATGATTTCTTGTTATTATTTGGCATGGTAAGACATGGTGGATTTTACTTCTTAGCAGGGATGAAAACCGTGTGGATTGTGGCAATGCCCACCAATTTAGAACTGATAGAGCAGGAAAACTGACTTCATTCATCCAGGATAGGATGGAGAATTTTTGCATTGCCTATGATCTTCAGATTAATTGATTCTGGATTATACTTCTAAATAAAGATGTAGGAAGAGTCCTTTCAGTTTGAAAGGAAAAAACGATGGACAGATGAGGAGGTAGTCCATTGCCACACGTACCTCACTGCTCTGTCAAAATGCAATGGAAAATGGAAGTTGTTTCCTCTGCTTCTTCCCTGATTAATTTTCACATAAAAGCAGTGCAAACGAACCACCAGAAATTATCCCAACAATCGAGAAGGAAAACGTAAAAATTGGAAAGTGAAAAGTTGAATCCACGACTGATTAAGAGGGGAAAAAAAGGGGTCTACAAACAAATCTTGTATCTCATGCCCCCATCTTAAGGCTGACTGCAGCCACCTTGACTTGCAGACTTTTGCACAGTCAGCCCTGTGCGTTCCCTGCCGTGTCAATCGGTGGTTGCACTAACCCTCTTACCAGTCCCCTCACCTTCTCCTCTCTCCATATTGTCTGTACTTAACCCTCTCAGCCTGTTCTCTGTGACCTCCCCTCACCCTGCTCCCGTTTCATGTCTTCCTTTTTCTTTGCTTTTTTCTCCATGCATTTTATTTCCTCCTCATTAAATCCACCAGAACACAATAATGATGCAGATAAGCTGACTTTTGCTGACCTGATACTCTCCTCTCCAGGTCATGTCTCCACAAGCCCAGCAAAGGACAGTGAGTTCCCATCTGCAAACAGCAGGACTGAATTAATGTGGTCCCAAGCATGGAGCAACAAACACTGTCTCAGATTTGGGTTTGCTCTCACACCAGTGGTGCTGCTCTGCTCTGCTCCATGTCCACGACTGACCATGTGATTTATGACCATAACGTTTTCAGACACCTGCTTTTAGGAGTTTGGGCTGATTTTCTCCATTTACAACAGCATGCACAGATTTTTGCAAAATAAATTTAAAAAGACGTTCAAGAAATCTGGAATATGGATTCCACCACTGACATGCTGTTGAGGGTCTCATCCATGCAGCAGAGTGACACCCACCTCCCCACTCAGCAAACGGTGTTTGCTCAGTAGCAGTCAGAGCACTGATGGCTCCTCTGCTGACCCTTTACCTCTGTATGTACTTGGAAGACTTTACTACTATTTTAACCTCTTGGGCAACCCTCCCTTTTGTTCTCCACTTTTACTTTCCCTATCTTATTTTTACACTCTCTTATCTGCATTATTTCACATCTTTTTATTTAAAGAAACCTTCTTCACTACCATTACTATTCTGTACAAGTTCAATACAGAACTTCTGAGCCTGTGTTAACCAGGTTACTCGTCTGCTACTACCTGTCTGCTCATAAGGGCAGTACCATTTCAGGGAAAATGAACATGCAGGTCTTGTTCTCTCCTATTACTCAAACCTCACTTCCAGGGTATCAAGCAGACTCCTTCCAGCATTCAAATGTACAGACCTTGGGCTCCTCCCTGTGAGTTTGTTACCCCAAATATTCAGTCTTAACACATGGAAAGTATATTGACTGATCTAACCCCAAAGAATACACGTATGAAACCACCTGAAATCAAAACAAAGTTCAGCCGAAGGACTTTCCTGCCTCCCCACAAAGGGTTGGATTCTCTTTGCCTGATACTTTTGCAGAACCTGTCAATATGCACATTTTATGACAAGCACATCCATTCACTGAAAGGTCCCCTCAGCTTCCTCTCAGAGCCAGGTGTTTCCTGGCAATACCTATTGTCCTGCCTGGCTGGCAGCTCCTCATGCTGTGACACCTACTGTAGGACCCTCACTTGCTTCTTTTGTGAGAACATAATCTGCTTCCACGCACACTTTTCTCACACTGAGAAAGCATCTCCCATCTGGCCAGAATCAACCTTCCTTTCCTTTCTCACCAACCCTGCCAGATAACAACAGGCTCATCCTCCCACAACCAGAGCCTACAACTGCATTCTCCAAGCAGAGCAGGATTGTCGCCAACTCAACATCATGAGCAGCAGCACACTGTGAGACAAACAGGGACATTATTCCAAGTTTCAGCTTCCTCTTCCCTTTCATGGTACAGTATCTGCTTAGTTCATCAAGGCAGAAAGCAACGTGCAGTCCAAAAATGTGTGCCAACATCCTTCCAGCGCACATTAAAACTGAGTCTCTCAGCTATCTGCTCTAAATTAACTCCCATGCACTGCGCAGAGCATTAACCACTTTAATGCACTGGGATGGAGAGGGCAGGCCATGCCCTGCTCTGCAGAACTGGTCTGTAGCTGGAGAAATCCTGCAGCTCCACAGCCCCTGAAATGCCTGCACTCACCTATACAAGTGTGGTCTTTGCCAGGTGCCCTGGGAGACAGCTCTGTGTGGGGCAGGGTTAACCCCAGCCGGGCGAGCACAGCAGCCACGGCGCAGGCCCGAGGAACCTCAGTGGCATTTCCTGCAGTGGCTGAAGGTGGGACACCTCCATGGCCACGAGCAGCCAGGACCCAACCCTCTCCAGCGTGGCACCAGGCACAGGCTGTTGGCTGCACTGAGCCTTGGTGTCCAAACAGTGATATACCAGTAAGAAAAGCCTCAGACTGCTGTAACTCACACCAGGGACCAGGAGCTCCCGGGATGGATCATCATTGCTGAGCAGCCCATGGGAATCAAGCACTTGATCCCACTTATGGGAGGAATGTTAGCCCTGTCTTTTCACATAAAACAAAATGAAGTCTTCAGTCACTCATAACTGCGACCCACATTGTGAAACTGCCAAAAATAAATTAAAATTAAACTCTAGACCTTGGCTTTATCTTTGTGATTCTGGTACCTTTCTCAACTCCCTTTTTTTAGTTTTTCTTCGGGGAAGACGGGGCTGCTTTGTTTTGTTCTGATATGTTTTTTGTTCCTGCCAATTGTATGAAATGGAACATATTTGGGAGGAATGAATTAAATTTTACAAAAGCTCTTCTAATAATATATATTTAAAAAAATAAGCAAAGAATAACAAGTATTTGCCCAGTAGATGAACTGTAAATGTTATCAGGCAAAGTAAACATTCCAACTGTAATTGTTATTGTAGATGGATGAATTCATAAATATGGAAACACTAAAAAATGGTGTAATACAGAAACAAAATGCAATGGACTGAGAAAAGAATGCAGCATGCAGCAGGCTGGGCAAAGGCAGTTCAGGAAGGTTAAATAGCTAACAAGAGCACTCAAGAACAGAGCTTTCTAACATGGCACCAGCTCCATGGAAGCTGATGCAAACATTTGTCACCTATTCACCCCTCAGGATGTCATTGACACTGCATATGAACCAAAGGAAAGTATTCCTATCCCCACATGCCTTCACCAGGAGTTTAGGCTGCATCAGGAGAGCACTTCTGAAGTCCTTTTCTGAACTGTCCTCACCTACCACACTCTGTTTCACAGCATGAATGGTCTTGGAGCAAATCCCTTTGGAACCCAGAGGACATATTCCAGGGATACACCAGAAGTGCCACAATCACTGAGTCCTTGGGCTCAGACCGGTGGCAACTGGAACCAAGATCCTCACTAACAAGCCCTGTGGACACTGGGTACTCAGCACTGGGTGTTTTGCTCCTAATGCACCATGTGTCCTCCTGACACGGACATGCTCTCATGTAGGTATTGCAGGCTGCTCTTCAAAGACTTCTCCATAGGCTTCTCCAGAGGACAGTTCACCTGAACTGGGATGCTCTTCACTTTGTACTGCCCTCAGTAGGATTTTTTCACTCATCCTCCCTCAGTGCTGGCTGTTAGGCAGCATAAATCCATGTGATAAAATCATGTTGACTGGCTTAGGGGGTTTCACATTAAAGCTGTTTTCCTTAATGTTCTGCTGTATGGAAGATTCTGGACTCCAGACACATGACAGACCAGAAACAAAGCTGTCCTGGATTGTTTGACAGATACACCTGCATGTGAGGAGCAAAAGTATCAGCCGTCATCCTCTGATGCTTGCCAAAGTCACTTTGGGCAAATTCAGAGGAAGCAATACAACCAAATTCCTACCCAGCCCACAGGGCTATCACAAAAATGAATTCTCCTCTGTGCCCTGCATTCCCAGCACAAATCCCCACACTGGCATCCCTTGGCCAGAGCATGGCCAGCAGCAAAGAGGCAGGCCAGGCAGCCTGGCTGGGCCCTAGCACACATCTCCCCACTTCAGCAGTAGGTACCATCATGCCAGTAAAACTGACAGGGACATCAAGACCACCAAAAGACACATTTTCCCCTATCTCTGCCCTGTTCACACCCGATTCTGGACCTAGGTACTGTTTTCCCTCTGCTGCTGCTTCAGCATGCACTCATGTAAGTGCTCTGCTAGTCCTGTAAAGTTAGACCAGTTCTTTGCTTTCCTAATGCTCCAGATCCCTCATGGGGCAAAGACAGAAATGCACTTTTCTCATAATTTTCAGCTTGCTGAGTTTCTCAGCTGAAATCAAGCTTTAATTTACAGAAAGGAGTAGTGTCTCCAGTCTAACACTTTCAGAAAGCTGCCCTCAATACTTAGACTCCTGGTTTCCTCCTGTACAATGCACTGCAAGCACAAATATTAGCCCTTAGCTGATCTGATCTTCAATCATAAAAAGCTGTCTCTGAGCTAATGCCTGCACCCATGGTTCATTAGCAGGCAGAAAAAAAAAGGCTTCTGAGAAATAGGAAGGCTGGCCCCTCTGCTCATCTGAAAATTTATCTCTGAATATTCAGTACAACCTCTGTCATTAGTTTCCAAAGTCACATACGGAGCAGATAGATGTCAAATCAATATCAAGACAGATAACTTCTTATCAGTAGGAACGGATACTGAGAAACAGTCAGTGTGATGGTATCATTTCATTAGGTTAGTTATCAACAACCAGTGCCATATGTGACAATCTCACATAGCCCTGAAAAAAGCCTAAGAGATAATAGTATGCTTTATAGCTTAATTCTCTGCACCAGTTAATTATATGGCACATTAAATCTACCTCAAAATAAACAAATATTGTAATTATAGCTAGAAAAAATTTACATCATTTTCATCAACCAAAGCCTGACTGGGGGAGCTGGCTACACTTAGACATCTAAATCAATATGTAAGTCCTAAAAATTGATATTTAGATTACGTCCAATCTTTATATTTTAAAACTGTTGTGTTAAACAGACCGCATTAGATCAAAATATTACTTCTCTTCAGGAAAGATGTCTTAATTTTTTACTGTTTAAAAAATCACTTCTATATTCAACTGGTTTGCATATGCACCACACACAATTTCCTTGAAATGCAGAAGAATCCAAATTTTAGATGCATTTTTACCACTCTTGCATCATAGAGAGCATGCAACAAGATGAAACTGAATTAATTTCATCACTGTGATGGATTATTAGTATGCAAATCTAATGGATCCCCTAGTGTTCCTCTGCTATCACATTACCCCTGCTTACAAAGGATTGCAAAACTTTCATTATGTTGGCCAATCAGTCAAACATTGAGTCAGCTAGTTCATCTTTTTCTGTCTCTCCCAGTGGCTCTATTTATATCAACTAGATGTTGGACAATCCTCTGAAGAGCAGCAACTAAAATACCCACACCCTTCCAGCAGCAAAGATCTCTAAAAGCAGATTCATGACAACTCTTGTGGCCCACCTCTGCTGCAGAGTTTGCAGCATGAGCTGGATCACAATACACCCTCTATCCTGTGCTTCCCTTCTCCCTGAGTAAATAAACTGAGCTAATTAGGTTAAGGGATAACCATGAGTAATGTCACAGCTGCAGCAAATGACTCTCAGAGAGGAACTATGGAATAACTCAAGCATTTGAAGGAGTACAGAAGCAAGTGCTCTACAACAACCCGCCATAAATCAAAATAATAAAAAGAGACAGAATTTGGCAACAGTGGGGACATGGCAGTTTTGACACACATAGAGATGTCCAACATAAATATTTCAAGATCTTTTATCAACAGTTTCTAAACATAACAGGAATGTGCATGAACTGCAGCAGCTCAGCTCCAAACAGCACCATGCTAGAGATGACCAGATTTTAGATGTAGATTCTGAGTGGGGTGGAGAAGAAAGAGGGGGAAAATGGTTTGCAGCTTAATAGGTCACTTTCAAACTAGCAGCATTGGTGCCAAATGGAGCTTTCTAATTACTTTTATTTTCCTGCTGAAATTGCAAGAGAGAAGCACAAAAAGCTGCACAGAGCTGGGGTGATTCACATGTTTCTGGAAGCTACAGCCCAGGGAATCCCTCCCTGGCACTGTGGCTGTTGTCTGTTGTGGGAATTAGGGTTTAGTAGCTCCAGGCTGATCTCATGAAAAGGAGTGACAGATATTCAGTCTATGGCATTGCAGTGGGGAAAACAAACCTTTTGGTTTTCAAACTGTATACTGTAGAAGTAGCAACATGAAATTGTTTTGCACACGTGAACTCTGTAAAAGTGGTTGATTCATAAATCCTGTGATTTCCATACTATTTCTCTATGTGACAGCACTTGGAAAGAGCTGCTAAATGAAAATAACTGTTTTGAGCTAATTTTTTTCCTCTTTCTGAAAGCACACGCCTGAGTGTGTGAAAACAGTCCGAGCCAGCACCAAGTTATTTACTCTCCAGACCACCTATCTAGTGCCACACTGGAAGATCTGATTTAACAATTCTGCAAATCTCTCTCCTACTGGGTGTCTCCAAACTTTTGTCCAGCTTTCTCAGAGACACACTGACAGTCTTGACTGGGTAAAAAAAAAAATTAAAAATCTTTTTTATTGCTCTCATGCTTACCATCACATTTCTGGGAGTGTTTCCTACTGAACAGAAAGAGCCTCCCCCTTCAGTTCAGCCTGCTCCAGGTGTACCTAAACCCTCAAAAAGGCAAGGCAGAATCCCTTGTTTGTGTCTGACCAGACAGCTACTCTACACCCACCACCAGGAGTATTCAAAGGACTCTTGCAGGGGCTACCAAACTGCCACCAAATGAATTAGCACTGGCTTGCCTAACCTGCTGCATGCCACACTTGGCATCTCAAAGTGAGCTGAACTGCACAGGAATTAAAACATGCCAAACAGTCCAGAAAAAGCTCCCCAAAACCCCAAACTGACTTGCCCATGTTTACATGAACCTAAAGAAAGAGTGGGGTAGGATTAGGGGACAACAAGCAAATAAAACCTGTGCATTTAGCTTGAATACCTAACTTTAGGCCGATGTTTTCTCCCAGTTTAACAAAAAAAAAAAGGGAAAAAACTCAACAAGAAAGGAAGTATGTGAAGTCTTGTATTAGCCAGCTTTCCAGAGTAAAGACAGGGACATCCACACCCAGAGCCCTACAGACATTCAGAGGTGATGCTTTTCCTGCATCAGATACAGAGGAGCAGTCAGCCTCTAGCCCAAGGCTGGGAACAACACAAGGTGATCCCTGAGCACATGTTTGCTGAAAGGATTTTGGGAGATGCTGCCCTCGCTCTTTGAATTCTGGGCAGTTCCAGTATCCAGTATCCTCCTCTGCATCACAGATACACTGCCTGGGCTAAGAAATGCCTTATTACTGTTCAATACACCACCCAACACAAGAGGGGGAAGTCTGCAGAGTAAAGAGATTTTATCTGCAAGTTCATTTCCATTTTAAAAATATTATTTACAACATACTAATAGCAATATTTTTGGCTGCATTAAATATTTGTTTGCTACAAGCTGTATTGTTCACCTTTTTTGAAGTTTAGGAGGAAATTCTCATACTTTTCAAAATTTTGCATACGTTGCCTCAGGGTTTTGGTCTACCTAGAGCCTCCAGAAAATTATTATTGTCTTATGCTTCCAAAGAGGGTTAAAGTTCTCTGAAAAAGACCATTGCCTCAGCATCTTTTCATCCATACATTCATCCCTAGCAGAGTGCAAGGTATTACAGTTTAATTCCATTAGGAGACCCACCAGCAAGCTACTGGAAAAGTCCCAGGAGCTGGTGGTTTAAAGGTGAATCAGAAAGTTCGCTGGCAGGGAGCTGGGGATGAAGGTCAGTCAGACACCACGAGACTCAGTGACTGTACAGGTTGGGCTTCTCAGCAGCTATTTTTAAGGATACAGACACTTCTTGGTCACTGGGATGATTATGAAAATCCTTCCCCTCACTCCAAATTCTCAATTTTTTTTTGCATGGGTTTTACACATCCATTTATTGATTTCATTGACTGATTTTGGCATTATGATCTGTTCCTCCGAGCTGCTAAGCAGGACTTTGACCTTTTATTTGCTTATCTAAGCTGATGACACAGCTCCATTGTGAGGTGTGCTCATCAGGCCTTTAAAGTCCAACACATTTTCAAGAAATGTCATGAGGAAAAATATCCTTTAATGGCTAAAAATGGCTTTAATTTTAAAAATAAACATAGTATGACACAGATGAAGCTCAAGAACATGGTTCTCACTAGGCAACTGATATTTCACTAGTTTAACTGGACTGTAGAAAATTTATAATGTTTTTAGAGAAGAATTCTGTTAATTGTGCAAGTTGAGAGATGCTTCATTTGCATCAAAAACAATAAGTTGGCAAGAAAGCTCACTAACTGTGCCAGATCTAAAGGTGTTACCACGACGGTAAGAAGAATTGGTTTAAGAAACCATTTATTTGATGAAATTGGAGGATCCCCAACTTCATAAATCAATTCCCAAATTGCAGGAAAAAATATTACCTTTTAAATGCCCCTAATTGTTATTCATTATTCTAGACTCTCTAAACCTCACCACCAGAGTGGTTTATTGATGATGTAGTCTTCAAAGAACATTATTCAGGCAATGGAAAGGGGGGGAAAAAAGAAAAGAGTACTGCACCAGAATAATGAATTACAGTGGACAATATCAAGAAGTTTTAGTTTGTTTTCTTTAGGCTAATTTAACAAGTAGGAGGATTTTTTTTGTTTATTCTTTCGTGAAGTTGGTTTACAAAGAAACAAATTCATTTAAACAGTAAAAAAAAGAAGGCAGGGAGATTCATATGGAGTTACTGTGTTTAAATTTTTAGTTTAACTTTTATAATACCTAATCCTTCAATATAGGACAGGGTTCACTTGCTGGAAGACTCCTGACTGCAGTTTGTGTGTGCTTGGGGTATTCCCAAGGGCTCAAAGCTGAGTTGACATCCTGGTTCCATGGATGTTGCAGACAGCTTTGGCACAAAAAAACCCAAAAAACCTCAGTTTTTTTGGACTGTAGAATTTCTGCTAAGTCAGGGGTAGTTCAATGTGCACATTAGACCAGATTTAGTGAAGGACTTCAGTGTGCCTAATGTTAAGCATGTAAATTGTCCCATTCATTCCACTGGGACTAATTCACTGGGTAAAATACTGGCTCAAATAAAAGTATAACTCCCACTTAGGATGTTTCTTTAGAGTTGATTCCTTCACAGGACAACAGCAGATGCAGGTGTCAGCCTGACACCACTGAGAAACTGGGATTGGGCAAAAAGCATCATATGAAAGAAGGAATAAAATCAGATTTGGGGGAAGTTAAAAAGCACAATCTGTAGAAAAGTCTGTGAGGGGCATCTGGTGATAGAGAAAAGGTGCTAGCAAAGAGAAAATAGGGGCCTGCATGGGGCTTGAACAAGCCTCCTTGAAGTTTATTCATCTGACCTGGGGCAGCGGGTAGACACCCACGTGACAGCAACCGTATTTGCAAAGGCCCTGAAAAACTTAAATCTAAATAAATGAGACAACAAAAACCTGAGGATACAGAAATAGGATCTTCCCCGTGTTACAAACTGAGGGTAGGACACAGCCACTGCCAGCTCCAGGCCAGGAAACGGGCTCAAGCGCTGAGCTCCATCACATTTGCCTTGCGCTGAGGTTTGGGAGGGTGCCAGCTGGCCCTGCACCCCACCAGGGCTGCAAACAGCCAGCGAGGGGAGGAGGAGGAGGAGGAAGGCTGGACACTGCTGCCCTGCCCAGGCCAGAGGGCAGATGGTCAGGCTGGTGGCAGAGCCCGTGCCACGGGGCTGCAGCTCCATCTCTGACCCGGTACGCTGAGCGGAGTTGTGGAGACAGCCAGGAGGGAATCATCTGCCAGGGCACAGAGCAAGGATTGAGCCCAGCCAGGCACCGTGCCTAAAGCTCTCAAATCCCATCCTCAGGCTTTGTACAACACTGTCTATTCTCTTGAAAAAAGCAACAAACACAAAAAGGTAGTTGTTTTCTTTTGCAGGCAGGCCACAGGAGGAAATGTGTTCCTGAACAGACACTAGAAGCTGCTGAGCTCCTGACTGTTTCACCAAATGTTCTGAAGCTGGGGTGTGTAACACTGAAAACCAAAGCTATTTGTATATTTGTAAATGAAACTTGCATAGTTTCATTTCTATCACAGCTAGCCTTCTCATGGTGTGCTCCCCCCTTTTGGGGGCAAAATGCAAACTAGCAGCACTGCCAGGGTAAGGGAGCACAGCTGTATCTCACCTGCTTGAGATGCATCAACAGAGAGGGGTTAGCTATAGGTCACCTATAATGGGAACAATCTCCATCCAACA
Organism: Hemiprocne comata; assembly: GCA_020745705.1. Taxonomy (NCBI): domain Eukaryota; kingdom Metazoa; phylum Chordata; class Aves; order Apodiformes; family Apodidae; genus Hemiprocne; species Hemiprocne comata. The sequence goes on from CM036598.1 coordinate 16,005,165, forward strand.
TCTGCAATTAAACAAAAATAGATCTCAAACTTTGGAAAGCTGTTTTCAGGGCAGTGGGTTCTGCACATAGGATGCTGCTTTTAAAACCAGGTACAAGTCATCTCTCAGTCCTGCCTCGCTTACTGCTGTAGAGGTGCCTTTAGTGACTTGAATAAGCCAAGTCCCATTGAGCACAAGTGGTGACCATAAAGAGTCTCAATCTCAGTCCATTTCTAATTTCTCAGTGCATTTCTAATGAAGCCATGAAAATGCCACTGGCTCACATTTATCCACAAGAGTTCAGAGAAGAGAGAGGCTTACTGGGGAAGTGGAAAAAGACTTAAAGCACAGAATGTCCCCAACAGCAGGACAGCACACAACCAAAATGGACTAACTCCATCAGTCATCAGAGCTAGGAAAAACATACATAGTCCACAGAGAAGAGGGAGAATATATATCCCAGAGGCAGACTGAGGTGGTGTTCTTGGAAGTGGGAAGTTTACATGGAATTTCAAAGGATTTCTGAGTGACTCAGAGGTGAGATGTAGCAAAACAAAAGAACCCAAATATTTAGCACAGGATGTTATCTATAACTAAAACAACACAAACGTGAGAGGAAAGTAGTCTCTTGCTCTTTTCCTGCTTAAGGATCAGATGTTCATGAATCCTTCCTTGGCTCTCCTAAAAAAAGCTAGCAAAGCAATAGATTCGGATTCTTCTGGGTAGAATTTATTGCTAATTAGTTTATCGAATAAGCTTTAACTACAGGTTTGGTCATCTTTCAATTATGGGGATGCTCTTCTTCCTTAGATTGGAACAAAGGCAGAGATAAACATGCAACTTTAAGAATCAGCTGTATCTCAGAGTGCTCTCAGTATAAAACTGGCTTTGTGCACACACAGACACAGGTTACAATCCAAGTAACTATAGCCAAAGGAGAAAAAGTATTACTCCAGAGATGGAAGTGATTTTTTAGCATAACTCATTGACTAATACAAAACTGGTGTACAAAGAGGCACCCAAACTCAAGATACAACCAACACAGGAGATAAGAGCCAAGACCAGGATTCCCAAACCTGAAATCCTTCCCAACTTCCAACCCAATTATGCCCCCAGTTACACTGCTTTTTAAACACTGATTGCATTTTAATGTCCTACCTGAAAACTGAACTGGTGTTGCCAGAAGATCAGTTATGGCATCAGACCCAAAACTTATTTAGGGTTTTATTCACAAGGTAAAAAAAAAAAGAAAAAATAGAAAGAGCAAAATAAACTTTAACATTGCTCAGTCTTTTAGAAAAAAAGAGAAAGACAATAGCCTGCTTTCTTTCACTTGCATTACAGAATTTACCCTGGGAGAGATTTCAGGAGCTCAGTACACAAGAGAAGGTGAGGGGGGCACTGCTCCATTAATTTTCTTGTTTGCCCCTTTGTTCCCTCTGCAGCAATCTAAACAGAACTAATTCTGATGTTCCAGTGTGTGTTGTCTGCCTCTAAGTGAAAACAAAACAAAAGCTGCATTAAACTGAACTATGTGGTCATCCACACACCATACCGGTTTGGATGACTCTCTGTCTATGTGGCTTTTTGTATTAGAGCTTGTATCAATGGTCTCCTTGTTGTCTGTTGAGCCCCCATGGGGTTACATGAGTACTATCTCAATTCAATAGCTTTTCTCTCAACCATTGTCTTTTAATATAGGTTTATAGTCCTCAAGGATATATGCTGCATTACAATTAGTCATAATGTCCAGCAGTTACTGGGGCTTATTTGCAACACAGAGTTTATTGCCCTTTGTAAGGCTGACAAAGAGATACTTGTTGAGAGCTCTATACAAAAGGCAAATACAATGTATGAATTTCTCAGTAATACAAAAGACAAAAATAATAGCTGGTCAGTAAATAGCTCTGTAAGTAAGCAAGTAGCATCTCTTCTCCCACCACTCCCTGGCCCCCTCTCCCAGCTCTCTCCAATCAATGCTTCTCACCTAATTTTAAAGCTGTATCTTGCAGAGACAGGAAAAAGGGACCAAGTATGCACTTTGTGTTGCATGTTCAGCTCTGCCTTCCACTGTACTGCCGCAGAAAAGAAATGAAGTGGCAGGAATTATGTTTTACACTCTACACTGGAGGTCCCTGTCATTTCTCAAGTTCAAATATACATTGCAAGTCTTCTTGCTGGGGCTCAACATGGTTCAACTTGCAAAGAAAAGGAACAGCAGCTCTAATATGACAAAATGAAGCTACATGCATAAGGAAGGCTTTCCCCATCTCAGCAGTCTCAGGCTATGCTCCTGAACAACTCCACTTTTGCACTTACACCACGCAGCACACACCATCCCGGGGGGGACACAGGCACAGATGGAAACAATCCAGCAGGATGCAATTACTCCAGGATCTCTGAGCACAGCAGCACCACTGACATAGCCACTCACGAGCTGCCCCTGCTTATCAGCCATCCCTGGATGGCAGCGAGCAGTTCCAGCACAGCACTGCCCACTGCTGCTGATGCAGAGCAGGACCCAAGCAGACATGTGCCCTGGGTGAGCTGCAGGTGTGCAGCAAGGTGAGGCAAAGCTCTCCTGCCCCACACACCCCTCTGCACAGGACAGGGCTGGAAAGGCAGCAATGTCCATCTTCATGAATCCTGTCCCATCCTCAAATTTGTGGGTAAGCAGGAAGGGAGGGCCTGACCCTTTATTTCTTTGCAAAATATAAGTTGTCTGAAAATTGCCAGCTGGTCCATGAGGCTGAGGAGCAAAGTGGGATCTGACAGCAAAAGCAAAGAAGGAGGCAACAAAGTCTGCACACTGTTTGCCCCAGAAAAACAGTAGCTTTTAAATGTAAAATATTTGGACCAGATATTGCAGTGTAATGGAAGAAAACCTGGGACAGGACTCAAGGCAGACAAAAACTGGATCTGCCTCTTCTCACCCCACCTCACCTCCCCCACTTCTCCTGAGGTTTTGAATTCGGCGAAGTTCACATTCAAACAATGCAAATCTACACAGCTAAACGGTCAAATCTAGGAAACAAAACCAACCACCTCTGAAGAGTGCAAAAGCTCTTCCATTTCAGACACAGAGGGCACAGTTCAGATCAGACTTGTAATTGTCAAAAAGAATTTGCACCAAGGGGCTCTCAGCAAGCAAACCCAAACAGTGCTGGTTAAGAGCTCCTTGATGTTGACAGAAACCTAGACACACTGGCCAAAAGTGGTCACTTTTACACCAGCAGTGAAAAAAGAAGACAAACTCACTGCTGGCAGAGAAAGCAGTGTCATCTGCAGGGGGATCCTCTGCAACCAGAGGATTTTAATATTACAAGTTGCAAAGGATCCTCTAAACACAAGGATCCTTTACATGTCTGCATATGTGTCCAAGTACAAAATATCCCTGTCACTTATCATGAAGTTGAAGGAAATGTAAACAAAAAAATGTTTTAGTCTCTCTGGTTCCTCAGCACTTTGGAGGATTCCTTGGATGGGAATCTGAGCTCATTAGCTGATGAGGATTTTTTTCTGCTGTCTCATGGCTTCTTTTCAGAAATTATTTTTTCACTCCAACTTGCCAACTTTCCCTGGCCTGCTCTGTATCCCTCCATTAGGTTGGCTTTTTCTCCTAAGAAATTATCTTTTCCTTCCTCAGAGCTATAACAAGAGTTTCTTGTTCCTCTGTGACTTTTTTCAATGCCTGTTTCATCCCTTTGCTTCTGTCCAAGAAATTACCAAAGTCTTTATTTCCCCTTTTCTGATGTTATTGGAGAAAATCTGGTCTCCTGACTTGTTGCTCAGAACCCAGGCATTAAGGTGAGTGACTCTCCATGGTCATTATACTGGAGTATGTGACAGACACATGAGAAAAAGATAGATTTGCTATCTGCAGCAAACCAAGATGCTACCATTTTTCATAACAGCAACTTAGTAACTTCAACCAGAATTCATAAATTGTACTTAAGACCCCCATATCCAGACAGGCTCCAAAAGTCCTCAAGGAATTGTCACAGCTCTAAGGCATTAAATCCATCTCTCATTCACCAGGTAGTAGTGTGGGTATTAAAACAGGAAAGCTATGTCAGCTTCACAGAATCAAAGAAGAGTAATGAGCATTTTGGACTCCACATGAATGTTTGCCAATGTACCTTTGAACATGAGTTTAATATCACAGCTAATTTTGTTCTAAGGCAGACGTATGTGTTCAATAACTCTTTATACTAAAGTATTTCCCTGGTGAAAACATTTATTTTTCAATGAATTCAAACAGATAAATAACAGGGACACATCAGTTCAGGATATAATCTCTCTTGTGCGTTCCAGGGAACACAACTTTTTATTTGATCCTAACCTTTGAGGGCTGAAAACACTCTGTTAGCACTTGAATAGCAACATCATCTATTAGCTTTTCAGCCCAGGAAAGCTTTCACAGGGAATTGTAAATCACTGTTCCCTATAGCCATGTGCTATAGGAACTTTAGTCTGAAAGCTCCTGACAAATTGGTGGCTTCTTAGATATTCATCATGTAGATCTGGATCAGATGCAGAAATACACATTTTTTTCCACATGCCAACCTTCCGTATTTTAAATTCATCATATGAAAAAAAAGACAGTAGCAATAAGTCATTAGAGATATGTCTTTTCCTGAATGTGCCAGTTTATGCACAGAGGTTTCTGTTCTATACTTTTTCTGGCAGGTATTAGCAGTGTAAACACTTGCATTTAAGCACCCTTCTAGTCAAAGGTTTTGTCTTTACTTTAAAACTTGTATGTGTGCATTAATAATAAAGCTGTATGTGTAAATAAGGATATGTAAATAAAGAATGCATAAATAAAATAAAGATTTTATTTCAGACAACCAAATATACTACTGACATTTAATTGGATGAAATAAATATTCATCAGGACATTTGAATCAAGGGAAAAAGAGGTGCAAGATATACTTAAGGATTTAGTAATCACTGTGTACACATTTTGACAAAGTACCTATGGGTGGAGTGTAACCCAGTGGCTGAAAAGCTCTGTAGGTGACATTGCCTTGCTGCCCCTGTGGGGCTGAACTGATCCTCTTGCCCAGCTCCTCTCCCCAGCCCAGGGAAGGTGCAGCACCCACAGCCATGAGGCAGAGATTAAATCCTTGACAGCCATGGTGGGCCGGGAAATTAATTTTGCAGGACTTTTTGCTCTCTGCTGGACTCCATCCCCACACACACCCTTTGGGGAAGGGCAAAGCACAATTTGTGCCCCCTGTGGCTACTTACGCCTACAACAAGGAGAGGTGAGAAGGGTCAGACTGTCCCCTGGGAGATGAAATAATCTGTTGTAAGCACGTTACTCATTGCAGCAAATCAAAGATACAGATGCAAAGAGCTTGAAAAAGCATCACAGAGGCAGTTCTGATAACTGCCCGAAGTTCAAACTTGTTGCTCTGCTTCCCTTTTCCTCTCTTAATGTATGTACATCTCCATGTGCTGGTGTATGCACAGCTCAGCAATCTCCACAGCATTTTTATGCCCTGCATATCCCTGGCACTGCTCTTTTGGACACAGTCCTTCACAGACTAGGTAAAAAGGCATTTCTTGCAATGCATCACAACCCTGTTCACACAGTAACAAGCAGAAGTGAGGGAGAATCAAATATTTGGAGGGGGAATAGACAAATTAAATTAAGCTAAGCCTAGCAAGCACACGTGGTCAGGATGATACAGAATGCCTTTTTTCTTTCTGCTGTTCACATAAACACTCCTATATGCCACCATAAATTTACAATAAACAAAATCTTCCTTTTATAGCAGTTTAAGGCAGAATGATAATACTCCCATCATTTTATCCCTACACAAGCCCATTCCTCAGATAGTCTAAAGCTCTGTAGCATGACTTGCTTCAGTGAAGTGAGACTAATTTATCCCCCCTTCTCAAAATGCCTTTTTTTTTTTTGCAGCAAAGTTCAGTTTCGCTGTGTTACTTCTGTCTTCCAAAGCAGAGTTAAAAGTTTCTGACACCCTAACCATGGTATTACCTGTTGTACAAGAACAGTGACAATCGCACCAAAGTTTCAGGAGCAGGAAATACATCCCACAACCTGAACAGGAGACTATTGCCTAACTTATTCCTGATGCTGCTCACTGCTGTGCACAATAAATGTGAGGCTGGCCCTGTTCTCCAGCTGTTTCTTCATTTTCTCCAGCAGTGTTAGCTTCCTGCCTGCTCTGTTCCCAACTCCTTTAAAGTTACCTCCCTGGATTAAGTCTTGAGCTACTTTAATTAATATCCTCCCTAATAACCCCCTAAGCTACACCACTAGCAAGCTACACGTTTCTCATATGTTGACATTTAATATTCCAACCCACTGCAAACAATGCCACGGAGCTGTCACCCATTTACCCAGGGCCTAAATTTAGGTCTTGTTCTGTGTTGTCACCACAATGTCGCTGTGGTTTATGGTTCTTTTGTTCTGGAAATCCATGTGTACCTGCTTATAAAAGCTGCACAGACAGAGCTTACTGGCTGGGTAGATAAACAGCTGAAAAGTGTTCCTGACATAATGATTTCTTAAAAACCAAGAATATGGTGTTTGTGTCATGGGGAAGGAGGGTTGTTTAACCTTGAAACACAAGAAGAAAGATGAAGCATTCCCTCAATTACTGACATTTTTTTACATTTATCACGTACTGTGACTTAGGATTTCTGGATCCAGAAATTCAATCCAAAAATACCACCTGTTGCTCTATTCTTGGTCTGTTGCATGCTACATATTCCCCCCTGTTCTAACAATGCACCCAGTTATTAAAAATACAAGTTATGTAGTGCTCTTGAAAGGTGCCAAATTCACAGCCACCAAGAATGTGAATAAGGACCTTTGTTTCCAGTGCTAGAAAGGCTAGCTTTTGCTAAAGATTTTAAGAGCTCTAATCCTTTTACAGATGGCAAGTATTTCTGTCTATATCAAGTTTGTCCACTTTCTCCAGATGACCAAGAAATAGGAGCTTCACTGCAGTGGTCCCCATGGAGCTGAGATGCACAGCTCTGCATTCACTCCTCCTTCACAGAGAGCTTTGCAAGCAGGACTCAAACTTTGGAGAGCAAATATAACCCTGCTTTATCTCCTGTCCTCCTAACATCATCTGGGTAAGACATTGGTGTTTTTCTTTGTTGGTCCCTAAGGAGACAGTAAAAGTATAAAAGGGAAATAAAATTCAAAAAAACAGATAAACATCTAAAGTTTCCAACAAAACACATGGTTTACGTTAAGGAAAATTTAGACAGTAATCTCTTATAAAAATATGTTTTTCTCTATATGGAGTGAAGGAAAAACCTCAAAGACAAGAGGGAGATATCAAATGGGAAAGCTTAAAAATATTGAAGTGATCATGGTTCATTTCAGCTCTGCACAGTGCTCCTGACACCAGCTTTGAAGGGCAAAGTCCAACCCCTGTGAACTCGATCTAAGATAAAACTCCCTACTCAGTGATCCCTAAGCATCCAAGCCATTATTAACACAGTGAAGAATCTTGTTGGAAAGAGCCAAAAGGAAGATGTTTTCAAGAACTGGCTTGGCTTCACATCCCTTCAGTTTTTGGTGGAGCAGAGGAGGGCTGAGTGACCCTGTGTGCCTCTCCCAAATGTTACAACAAAAGCCAGAGAAGCAAATGCTCCTCTTCCCTTCCCACAGCCCAGTGTAAGTCTAACCTCTGGCTAGTGTTTACTGACCACTCTGCCTTTCCTGTTGGTGTGGGTTACCTAAAAGCCTGAAGCTGGGCAGACTGAGGGCTGAGGCACTACATGAACTAGCTGTGCTTTTTTTTTTAAGTAATCCTGATACTAATTTCTTGTCTTTTACTTGCTTGTTCATGGGAATGGAGATCAAGGGATGTTCCTCCTGCAGTGGACTTTCCTGGCAGTTTACTGGTTCAGAAACAAGACCCAGCTCCATCTATCAGCAGTTGCATATGCTCCACTTTGACCTGCTTAAAATTTCTAATGTAGTTTGATCCAAAACTCAATAAAGCTAATCAAAATGAACTTCAGTGAGCTTTGGATGTCATCTGATTAAAATTTATTTCCTGACATCTTTGTTTTGATTTAAATGTGATATGTCACAAATACACCTAACATATTTTTAGAAAGAGAAGTTTCAAGAAACTATCCACATCCTCTCTCGAGACATTCAAAGCAGCCCTTATATGTGAATAGGGATTTACAGGGTACTCTGAATGGAGTTTTCCAGCATAAGAAAACCTCCACAGACTCTGCAAAGGCTTAAAAGTGTTTTTGAAATATAGAAAAATATTATTAAAAAAATTTGTAGAGGAGTACAGCCAGAAATGCTACAAGTTTCTTCTGTAGTTCAGCACTGACCAATCAAGACATCAAAAAAGAGTGAGAATCATCAGATTATGCTTGACCTGTAGAAAAATGAGATTCACAACAGTAGTTTCACTTCAGCCATCTCCATGAAAATCATCTACTACTACTACACCTTCCACCCACCAGCACAGTTGCTTCCTACCTATCTTGGGCAGATGGAGAAACAAACCCCAGACTTAACACTGACACACAGGCCAACTCAACCCCCAAAATAGCACCCAGATATCCAAAATTCCTTGTAACAGATAGGTAGCATAAATAATAAAATTAATTCCAAAGGGTAGAAAATTTTGATCCAAAAAAGTCATTGCCCATGAGGACCGTTGCTGGGCCAGCAGCATCTGTCTATTCTGACCACGTCCACTGCATCAGTTTTGGTTTTCCCATTGAGATTCCTAAGGACTGTCTCAGTTTGGGCAGAGCAGAGAATGTGACTATGCAATAAACATACTCCTGAGAGCACAGGGGACTAAATCTGCATCGAGAAGGTCAAAGTGTAAAGCTTGGTAATCTGGATCTGCCCACTTACATCACCACGAGAACCAGACACTTGCCTCTTGTACCTTTCACCATCACTACTTCTTAGAGTTCCTTTTTGTTCCACTTCAATTCAGGATTGGTTGCACTCTGAGGATTCAACCAAAGTCTCTGCCAAACACTTAACCTTGAAGTCCCAAGCATCCTTAGCTCCGAGGGAACGATATTTAACCAGACCCATATATTCAAGCCATGGCAAAGTTAAAACTCAGGTAAAAACAATGCCTTTCTGGGTGGGCCGATTTTAGCAGATCAAAAACATGTTTGGGAAAATAAAATACTGATTTTGAAACCACAGTGACCTGCCGGTGCTGTCATGTTCTTGCCATGTGTCCTATGGTACAGCAGGGCTATAAACTTGTCAGTGGTTCATTTTCCCTCATTTGATAGTGACCTCATCAAGTGTGAATCATGAAACCACACAAACTACAACAACGCTGTCCTTCCACTGACTTCTCGGAACATAAACAATAATAACGTAAATAAGACTTACCAAGGACTTAAGTAAAGCACTTAAAGGAAATCTATATTTTTGTATAAACCACGGATGTTTAGTGATGTGGTATGATATTTCTGCTTAGCTCTGAATAACTGGAAATTATCTCACTACTGAAAAGCAGTATATTCCTTGAATGCTGAGAATTAAAGCCAAAATGGTGTATTTTATTTACTACATAGTTTTATATTTTTATGTCAAGCAGCACAAGCATGAACATTGCAGACTGGTAAACGATTGTTTTGATCAGTTTACAAATGACAACAAAATGCTAGCAAGCTTCTTTAGATAATGTGAAGAAAAGCTCATTTCAAACAGCTTGATACAGGAAAAAGAATCTAGAAGAGATGTTATTTGCTGTTTATTGACCTCTCTTGTGTTCATTTGGCTGTTGTTGGACACTAACCTTAGCTGATACTGAATATCCTCAGATGGAACCGACTACGAAGTCACGCAATCCTCATATTTCCATCAGCTGATTGGTAACCACAAATATTTGTAGTTTGTTATCTGAGCGATCATGAAAATCCAGCATGGAAAAACTCAAACATTGAAATCAATGTGAAACCACCTTAAAACCCTTAAGATTATAAAAGACAGAGTCAAGCCTGGAACACTGTCCTTAAAGTACCCCGTTTTTACTAGCTCAACGCAAGAACCTTCCAAGATCTTCCACCTTTGCACAGAACAGCACGTGGCAAGGTCTGACCACGAAGAACTGCTGCTGCTGCTTTGTTTTACCAGCCAAAGGAGCCCCTTGCTCCATTATAGTCACCTTCCACCTGGGCTTCATCCAGTCTCACTCCCATGCTCCCCATGCCCCCTGTACAAGCCGAGCAGAGTGGGGGCTAACAATGAAAGAGAGCCACTATGATTAACAATACATCTACCATATCAGACACCATATCATTTCACAGTGTTGAAATAATGAAGACTGAACCATGCCAACCTGAAGATCTAAGGTGCCTTTGCACAGGCATGATCACTGTTGATCACAATGGTTCGTGCTGATATTCCAAGCAAAACTTCCATCTATTTCTCCATCCTGTCTAATTCAATTGCCTAACAGTTTCAGGATCTACAGGTTTCATCTCAGGATAATCTCATTTAAAGATTCCACGTGGCTGATGAATGAAGTTCTAAGGAAAGTATAAGGAAAACTATAAACCTGTCACTCAAAATTCTGCAAAACTGAAAGTCTGATGTGGAAAAAGCATTCACTGTGTTTCCTGCATCTGAGTTAGCATGCAAGAGTCCCCAGCACAGTGAGGCTGTGACTCCTGCCAGCACTTTTAAGCACTACTATCTACCTTAAAAGGCAAACACACAGAAAAACCCAGCAGCTTATTTGCATGGGACCTTTCTGCAATGACCTTGGGTGAGCCACACACCATTTTTCCTCTGTCAAATGAGAGCCAATGATCCTTCTCCCCTTTGACAAGTGCTTTGAGATCTGTAAACAAAGGATTCTAAATATTGAAATCCTCGGTACACTCAGCATGACATGTTCCCTGAGCTTTTGGCAAGAAAGGTGCCAAAACCATACTGCATTTATTTACCCATGTGAGTCCATATTTTGAATATTCCCTGATAATTTCTAATTCTACCTGGGTAATTGAGTGTAAGTCAATTGAGTGTAGAGTCTTCTTTCTGCTTTCATTCTTTTCCTTATATTTCACACCTATAGTACACTAGAGCCACTTGACACCAACTAGAAGTTGGTATCTTGGTCCACAGAATGACAGTACATTTTACACTTGCTTCTATTTTTGTGTTTATTTATTGGAGCCACTAAATTATCTAATTAGTGGCATATATAGTTGAAACATGAGCTGCTGCGAATATTTACTGCACACTTGTTCAGGCATTTATCTAAATAGGTGGCATGCCAGGCCTATGTAATAAGGAATAATGATTCTTTAGAAGAGTTACAGGAAATTACAGAAGACAAAAAAAAGAGAAGGAAAGTTTTGCACAGTGGGTTGTAGCTTCCAACAACATATATCAATTCTTCCAGAGATAGAGCAATTGCATAGTAATGACCAAAATTTTATTGTAACAAATAAATCAATACTTGCCCTACTGCAGTCTCAGATGTTACTTTTATGGATCTTCCCATGTCTATTATATAAAACTGCTCCTGATAGAGTGCATTAAATGACAACTGCCGGGGGGGTGGAGAACACAGTGCCACATCTTCACGCACTGTGCTCTACCTGCTATTAATCACACTCTCATTGCATGGAGATCCATTTATAGCACTGCACCAACAGCACTGAGTGGCTTGCAGTGACGGACTCTGCTGCACAGGGGATGTTTGTTTTTGCAGCAGAGCTGTCACCACACGGCTGGCAAAATGAAAACTCAAGATATCCCCGACTAGAATTGATTTTAAGGGAGGGGCAAAGGCAGTAAAAGCACACTGAGGCAAGCATAAAGAAAACTCCCATGTCCTAGAGTCTCGATCCTCATAAAAACTTGCTAGAACAAGTTTGCCCAGGGCCCCATACAATGCAGACAATGTCCCCCCCACACCATGAGTGCAACACCAGCCCCTTTTTGTACACAGCTCTTCAATGTAATAGCTGAGCAATTTTTCATGGTACACGAAGTGATTGTAGCAGTATCTTTCTGCCCATTTGGTAGCTCAAACAGAAGGCAAAGACACTAGACACAAGAAATTGTTATGTACAAGATTATACCATAGTCATTCAGCCTAGTATTCTTTTACTGGCACTCTTCTGTCTTCTAAGTACTTAACCAAACAGTTCCGGCAATTAAGAAAGGAACAGGAAACTCACCAGAGAGGCTTTATACATCCTCTTGGACAAGTATCTAGTAAAAGGAGGATACCTGTCCCTTACATTCCTTTATTTTAGTCTTTCACCCTGCAGCAAATGTGCCAGCAGGGACCAGTGCCAGCACAGAGTAACAAAGTGCCTTTGAAAACATGGAAACACCACGTGTGGGCAGAGTAATGACACTGGGACTGAAGAATTACGGCTGTCAAACATGTTCCCTTGTTTTACCTCACTTGTTAGCAAACATCTAACAAGTCTCTCAACAGAAAGGATATGGTAATCTCTTTTTTTCTTTTTCAAGAATAATTAAGTCAGCAAGTATCCATAACTGCAAAATAGTTTCTGAATAGTAGTGTCTTCAAGAGGTACTTGCATCATCTCAACTTCATCCCTCTCCTTTCCCTCTTCCTCACTTTTTACCCAGTACGCACAGTGTTACCTCAGACCTTTCAGGGAGGCACCTCATCTTTTTACCCTCACTACAATTTGGGCATTGTAATGGAAAACTACAGTGATACTACACACCATACTCTTTTTCTGCTTCTCAGAAATCCAAGTAAAAAAACCAGCATTAAATGAGAGTCCTTCCTTACCCACACACAGCCTTCCAAACACTGGGAGTCACTTTTTATCTACAGCTGAAAACCAGCTCAAATGCTACCAACATGAAGAAATGAGCAGCTTATGGAATTCTCTCCTTATTTCCCTGGTTTCTTCACTCTAAGGTGAAAGGGTTTTTTTGTTGTTGGAGTTTTGAGGGGATTTTTTTCTTTATGATAATGTACTTTGTGCTAGATCCAAACAGTTGCTGGACACTTTAAAAGAAAGTTGAGTACCTTCCTTGTCCTTTCTAACCCAATAATCTCCTGTCAGGTTCCCATTTCTCAGCCTACACGTGTCACCTGGATGATATTCTGCTCATTCTACATGATCAGTTTCTCTCTAGTGTATTACCCACACCCTGTGGGGAAAAAACCAAAACCCAAAACACTTTTGCATTGTACTTTAGCACTTCATATGGATACAGAAGTTTCCTCCTAAACTAGGATTAATTTATTCACCAATATGCTAATTTCATTTGCCTGTGGCTATTAGTGAATAACCTGAAGCCTGAATTTGGCATAGTTGTTAGGAGTGCTTGCAATGATAAATGATCAAGTGGCTATATCTACATGGATTTTCTTCTGCATTTTAATACATTAACCAAATTAGGTCTTAAAACCATTTACCTATTTCCTACCCTTCTGATAGATTAGTATGCATTTCATAGTCATCCATCTGATAAAGGTAAAAAATGCGAGACTGTCTTCCATAGTGTCACAGGCAGGATTCTCTCCACCCATCTCATTACTCAGCTAAACCCAATTTTGTTCCTTTTGTTATTTTCTTTCTGTACAGTCATTTGCAAGTGAATCACTCCTCTCTCTGAAGAGGCTGGATCAGATGCAGAGTAATCGTGCCAGGCAAGAACAAATGGAGCAGCACATCATCTCATTCTTGCTACCTCCTCAGTTATCTTGGCAGAGACGTTATTTTCTCGGCACCCTTTTGGAGCTCATACCTACAGAGCACTGACATGGGTCTATGAGCACGTTCCATCAGCATATCCCCTGTGGGAGAGACACCCCCCCATTCTGGGCCCAGGTTTCCTCTCTTCACCCCCATGGGCATGAGCAGTAGGTGCAGGGTGAGCGATGGCAGAGAAGGTGTCCAGCTGCAAGCTAATCTTTGACTGGTGCTACTGGGCTAACCAGATCATGCCCACACTGTCCTGGGAGAGGTGACAGGAGCAAGCAGCCAGGCACAAAGGAGAGCAGCAGGAGGGAAGGAAAGCCATCTCACTGGGCTGCTGCTTGGCTAACATCAATGGTGGAGCAGATGTCAGCTGGGCAAAGGACTTGTCCAGAGGACCTTTGTGTGGAGGGTGAAGTTCACCTATTCCTGACTGGTTTATAGCTTTACCTCTAAGACATAGTTGTCTTTTCCCTTCAGCCATTTGTTCTGGAGTTGTGTTTTTTCTGTTTGTTTTCAGTTGTTGTGTTTGTGTGTGCGTTTTATTCTCCTTGCAAGCATTTGGCTTGCTCTAATAAGGCTTTCAAAAATGTTATTGCCTTACCTAGAAAAAGCACATTACCTTAAAGTGAAGACAGCAGGGAAACTGTATAGCAGGGAAGCTCACAAGGGTCATAGCTCCAGCCCATCCTCATATGGTTTCTGTGTACAAGTTCCAGACAGTTTGTGACAAATTCCCTGCCTCCTCCACTTTCTACTCCAGCAGCTCTGCAATCCAGCATACTTCACTGTTTCATTAATTTATCAGTGCTTGCCCTTTGAAATCTAGTACTTTGAGATACTTCCCCTTATCTTTCCTTCCCAAACTTATTTTTAAGCAAGTAGCTCCTTCAGAACACCCTCACTACTTATTGACACCAAGATTGAAAAATGTCACCTCCTATTGACTCAGTAAATATTTGGTCATCACTTCCAGAAATAGTACTTGTTTTTTCAGCTCACATGCTAGAAGTCCTCCAGTACTACAAAAATATATTCACCTTTACCTTTTAGAATGGTGGTGAGAAACCATAAAAGATTTCACATCCCACACATTTTTTACTGCTGTATTTGGTGACTGTCTGAGCTTTTCTGGTCCCTGCATGCCTGAACTCCTGGATCTTTTACCTATAGATCTGGCTTTTACTTGACTTTCAGGGATCTGACTTCTTAAAAGGTGAATTTGAAAACCATCAATTGCTCTCCTGCTGAAGGGTGTGGATGGAGACTGTGCTACACCATCTGATCCCAGCTGATTTTATGCTGTCAAAGAGGGACAGCTTTTTAACTCAGTAATTCAAGTGTTTTTAGTTTGCATTTGTTGCTGTTCTACAGCTGGGATCACAATGTTTTGAAGTAAATCAGATGAGACTTACACTGTGCAGGAAGTAGCAGCAGATATCTAATGTACCTATATTAGGTTAATGTATTCTTTTTAGGGATTATGTTTTTTTTCTTCGTTCAAGACAAGCAGAACAGAATAGGGAAAACATTAAAATCCTTCAAACAGGTCTTGTACTCTATATCAGGGATGTGTTTCCCTGCTCTACTTAGCTGGGGAAAAATCAAGTTAGCTAAATGTTGCTATATATGAGTATTTTCATCCTTTATTTCCATCAAGGTTAGCTGCATATGGCCCCTAAGTAAACAATGTGCATTGGCTTATAAGCCCTATTGGAAAAAAAAGGAGCATTAAAGATGCATCTCTGCTCTCAGTTCCACTGCAATCACACTTCAACCAAGAGACTAAAAGAAACAAAAATGTTTATTGATTACTTCCCTATAACTTTGTACAAAGAATACTGAAGATCAACAGTGTACTAATGACTTAAACTCTTCCATTTAGTCATGGCACAAGGACAGAAGCAAAAAGCAATGGGGAAGCTCTTTATCTGAAGAGAATTTGAATTAGGAAGAACTAGAAGACTTTGCTGTCTTTCAAATTAGGAATTGTTTCAAGCAGAATACACATATATCCTTCAAAACAGACTGAAATACAATGGTGTTACTCTCTGCAGGGTAATCATGCAAGGTCATATTGTGTCTCCATAGCTAACAACCTGTCTTTTGAAAGAGTAGTTGACAGAGATGCCTCCAAAGTAGCAACCCTTCCATCACAATGATTTACTTCCCACCACCTCTTCCAGATCTCCTCTTCTGCTCCTCCTTGCCTGTTCATGAAAGTTACTTCATCCTTTCCCTGAACAATTTTCATACAGACACAGTATATAGATGGGAGGTAGACTAACAGCAAAACTGAGGATATAGTTCAAGGTAACCATGCACTGCAGACAACTCTTATGGTATGGCTGGAAACATTCACAATCCAGCTGGTGTCTGAGAATATCTCTGCTCTTTTCAGATTCAACTGGTCTACACTCAGCACAAGTGAATTTTCCATTTAAAAAAGAACTCAAGTAAAATTATCATAAACAGGCACCTCATTCTACTGCACACACATTCGAGCACAAAACCATGTCCCATGGGTATATTTGTGCTGCCTAATTTTAAGTGCTCAAGTGTCTGGTTAGAGCTCATGTTTTCAACCTAGGGACCAGAGGGGCACCTCTAGCATAGACAAAGTCAACCATAATGTACACATCTATATTAGATGCTTAAAACTATCCTCCTTGAAACAGCAATCTTTCAGAAATATCTGATATTTTAAGCTTTATTTTAATATCATTATAGTAACAATCCAGAGATTTTTCTAATTGCACAGCAATCAGTGCAAGTTCAGTCTGCCAACTAGACACAACCCAAGTAACACTATTTCTTTGTTGACAGTCCCTAACAAGCAGTCAGTGGACACAAAATGGCATAACACTTGCTTGTTTTTGCAGTCAGCATCGCTCAGACAAGGTTGCTCCTGGCCCTAGAGTCAACTGAAAACTAGTCCATTAGTGACCTAAGAGCACAGTGCAAAAGCTCCCACCTGATTACCAACCTGCCCTGGTGGAAACTCTGAAGGCTTCTGCACCTGCCACTGTCACTCCCTAGCCACAGCTCTTTATCAAGAATCAGTGAGCCTCATTTCATAAATTCTTTGGTTTCTAATGAGACCATCTTTAAAGGTTCCAACTGCTGACACCAACGCTCTGCGCTGCAAACATCCATTCTTTGACATCTTGGTTTGAGGTTCGAAAAGAAACGTACTTAACAATTGCATTCTGTTTGAGTTCACAGAACTTGAACATTTATCAGCTGCTCCAGTGTTTAAGGCATTATTCATGTCAACAGCATTTTGCTTGCTTTTCATCCTTTCCCCAGAGGAACAGTAAAACAGATTTATCTTCACTTTCTGATCTTTATTCTCCATTGTCACTATATACGGAAAAGCTTCTGCTTTGCTTCCTCTCCTTCAGATAGTTTTTTCCCTTGAAATCCAACTTTCCTGGGTGCTGTTCTGTCTTCTGTTAATCATCACTTTGCTCTAAACTTCACTAAATTGGCTTCGCCACTCTCTTATCTTATTCTGGTTTGTACCACAAAGTGTCCCCATGCTTTCAAATTTAAAGTCAGCCTTCAGCAAGAGAAGAGTCCAGGGTATGGTAATCCTGAAATACAAGCATATGTCTGGGCCCCTTTCAATCACTGTTGACCACCAGTGCCTTTCCTAACAATGGTTCTTTGTTCATTTGGTTCTGTTATTCTCACTCTCATTCCCGGAATAGACAGGACTGCAGACATGGCTGCCTCAGGACATTTAGTTAGTTTGGGAAATATGAAATGCATAAAGAACATTTTTTACCTTCTAGGGGCCATACCGAAAGAAAACTGAGATGAGAAAGGGTGAGAAACACCTGGGTATGGCTAATTCTATCTTGAAGATAAAAGTTACAGCCATTTTAAATGACAACTTATTTGCATAACTGTGATCAATAAATAGTGGAGTATTTACCAGACTTTCCTAATAAATTATGCAGCCTTCATATATATATATATGCCTTGCCCTGTTGCCAAACAGGTTCATCCTCTAAATGCTGGAAAAGCACAGTCCACAGAATTTTACTATAGACCAAAGCTATGCTACTCCCCTAACCCTATCAGAAAATAAGGTGTATTACTTTGATTAGCAGTGAGCTCAATTAATGTGGATACTGAGTACCATAAGCAGAGAGGCTATTATGAGGGGGGATTAACACACAAACACATATAATCCGAACTCAGAAAAATCTGAGTAAAAATGGCCTTTTCCTATTATCTATAGCCATTCCTGATGGCTCTAATGAATTAAAAAAACTAAAAAGTGTCTTTTTATTTTAGTATGAATTGGTCATCACCGTCCCATCTGCTCCATCACTCAATTCCAAAACATCTGAATGTGCTATTAAATTAACCTAGTGTGGGATCCTTATTCCTGTTTAAACAGCAGTATATTACAAGTACATTTCAGTTTTGACTTGATCCAATGTACCATTTTTAAGTTTCCTGTAAACCAAATGTGTGAACATCTCTACAGCAAGTTCCTCTCCTGGTATTAGGAACCCCATGGCAAAGCTGACTAAATGTCTGCTCAGTAGCAGCACAGCATGGCATAAAGCCATATACCTTTCCCACTTGGGTCAAGGAACCAAAACTGACTTTTTTTTGCCTCAATGCACAATTATTTTCTGAGCAACAACTAAAAGAGGCTCACTGTAGTATGCAGAGGCCAGAACCCCACTGCTCAAAACCATGGTAGCTGAGAGTCAACAACAAACACCATGTCAGTGAAATGTTGCCATGTGGCTGGGAAACAAACAAAACAAATTAAACACGGATTTCAACATCTGAAGTTCATCTGACACAACTGTGCAAGGTCAGTAGCTCAACTGAAGTCGTACAGAGCAGTCGTTTCATGTAGGAAACATAAGAATCAAACTTCAGGCACCAGCACTTGGGTTTAAGAAGCACAAGTTCACCATGATTCAACAGCCATTATCAAACAAACTTACCAGAAGTAGCTATCACAGCTAAAATATTCTTCAGATCAGAGAAATGGGTCATTTTCAGTTAGAGATCACTTAAATTTATTTTCATCTGGATTCATCTCAAATATTCAAAGATTTTTTTATTATATAGCAACACAGTAAACATCTTTTGACCCAAATGACTCTGTTTTAGTACAGGCATAAATAAAAACATAATGGAAAACTTTCAGCAAGGTTTAGTCCTCAAATTTAACTATGCTAAACAGAAAAAGTGCCAATGTCTGGGAAGGATTCTATCATCTGTTGTGTCACATACTGCTCAGGGATGCACATCCTCCCGTGCTTATCTCTTCACTAGGAACTGGCCTTACTCTGAGACAGAAGACAAACCCTGCATATGATTTTCCCCTTATCCAGGCAGTCTCCTTTCAAGCACTGCTGAAATAAGCAGGTCATGTGTGCATTCATATAAGACCAGATATAATTAGCAAGACAAATGATTTGTGTTTACAAGAAAGGATTTGCTAAACAAACATGGAAGAGTCACTGTTTTACATCTAAGTGCAAACACTTTGAAGAAACCTTACAATGACCTTAAAAGAAAATACCTCAGAGAAGTTTGAATTCCCATCACAAGACAACATAAAGCCAGACAGATTTTAAAAGCCCTAGGATCTAACTAGTTTGATTCTATATGCACAGCTTATTGCAAAAGAGCAAAACAGGGTTACCACCTCCTTCCCCTTCACTCAAAACTTCATCCTAACTAGTGTTGAGAAAGATAAAGGAAAAGCAGAAAAAGTATTTAAAGAAATGTTAATACTTTGTGGTCTTGGATTCATAACAGAGCAAGACCATACATTTATGATAACTTGCCAGGAATTGCAAAATTGCACAGAACAGTAAATAGCTCTGCAGAATCTGAAACAACAGTAAAACCATTTTCCTGTGATTCCTAGACACTGCCTTCAGCCAACGCTATGCCACACAAGTTTTCCTGCTGTTCACATGCTGTCAACAAAATAAATGGGCCATGATTGGATAGTGCCTTTCACACAGCTGGACTATGCCAGGACAGCACTGACCATAACATTTCATAACAGACAATGAAGAATAAAGGAGAGGAAAGAAACAGAAAATTATGTGGAACTGTGAACAAAAGCTGGGTGGTTATACGTGACAAACTCTAAAAACCAGATAAACAATCTGCAGAAGGGATTCAATTTTAGAGGAAGAAAAAGGACAGCCCAATGTAAAACTGTAGGCATCCAAGGCATCCCAAGAGGGATTAGTCCATAGTTGGCTCTGAAGACTCAAGTTGGACTACCTGACCCTGAGTGGTTTCACTCCTCAGATTTATCTTTTCAATTTGCACAGTGTAAAACACTTTTGAAAACATATGGTGAATGGAGACGTTCTTGAACACATCCCATACAATAAATGTTTTATGTTGCATAATAAATAACCAGATTCAATTAAGCTCAGCATAGGAGCCATATTTTGGGAGTATTGTTGGGAATTTTAACATCTAACACACTTTAAGAATAAAACATTTTTTTAGAAGCTTTACAACAGAACATGAAGTTAGATAGCCTGAAGTCTCCTTCCAGCCACAGGAAAAAGAATCTGGATCTAATTATTGTAGTAATCCTACAATGGGATTTTGACACCTCATTGGTGCAATCCAGGAATTACTCCTTTGTATCTTTATCTTTACAGCTGTGGAAATTAGACACTAGACCACAATTGGTTTGTATTAGATTTTGGTACAGTGTAATGCAGGTGGTTAAAGCCTAGCTGCAGAGGTCCATTTGTTATTTTATATTAAAGTCTTTCAGACTGCCAATATCTTGGAACCAAACTGGGAAACCAAGCAATTGAACTTCTGCCTTCTCAGAAAGAAAAGAACTACAAAGATCCAAGTAAAAAAGTATCCTTGAAATTCAGCACAAAATAGGAAACTTTTGTTCTCAATGTGGGCAGGCTTTCTTTAAACACTGCCTTTCTACCCCACTGTCATAGTTGTGTGTGTTATTCCATCTGTTTTCAAGGTTTGAAATTTTGATAGTCTCAAACCGGTGGTGGGGTGGTTGTGTATGGGGTTTGGGTTGTTTTTTGTTGTTGCTGGGGTTTTTGTTATTAGAAGCAGAAGTTAGGTGACAAAAGAAACAAGTTAAATGAACTTTCTTCTGTTTGGAGTAATATTTGAATAACTATCCTAGTAACTTGGTCTTGGAGAAGACAAGTAAGTGTTTATTACAAGGTGTTAATTTGACCCAAAGATGGAGAACATTTTCAGCTAACTCCTGGTAGAATGAGATTTAATTCACTGAGCACAGAGTCATAAAAAACATGACTAGATCAAGCTGCTACTTACTGATTTATTACACAATTCTTGTACAATACACAGTCACTAACAAAAACCACCCCAACAAGGAGGGCGTAACCACCCAAGGTCAGAAGGACCATTATGAATATTGAATTAGAATGACTAGAGCCTAAAAACATGGCAACAACTCTTAAAGATATTCAGGCTTGACTTAAAGACTGCAATAACAGACTCCATCACATGCCTATCTTCTTCCAGAATAAGCCTGTTTGACCAAAAGTGCTTTATATCCTAAGTCATTTGCCTACTTTCCCCATTGGATTCTGCTTTGCTATGCCCTGCTGGAAGCAACATCTGGAGTTAGTAACAGTACAAAGATGAACCTTGCCTATAAAAATAGGCATTAAAAATACTATCCTTGGAGATAGCACACTTATTTCCTATCCTTAATCTCCTGTGACAACTAGTTATTATATTTCCTACAGCAGCTGTGGTATTTCAGTTGTTGATACTGTGGTTACTATTGCTGAATGACAACTTTTGGGGGGCAGATATGTGAGCTGTGCTAAATAATCTGCCTGCAAAACAGGCTATGACTTGGTTTTCAGGCTTCCATATCCCTAACATATTCTCAATCTACACATTACCTAGAACTTTCTTCTAATTATTTACCATTTTGAGAAAACAGTTCAAAAGCTTTAAATGGAAAACAAAAGGATTCAAAGTTCCTGGATCCTTTGAATTTTCCATTTGAGTCAGTGGAGTATCTCCAGGTTTGCTGGAGCAGACTGTGGTCCTGTAAGATGCATCTCTTGTGGTTCACCCAAGATGCTATTTGGGAAAATTGGGAATCTTGCAAATGCTATACTATCATTTTAAAATAACTTGGTAGTTTGGTTTCTTATGATGCATGAGAGATCAGTCTGGAAACTACAGCAATCAATTGTGGCCAAGTTTTGGATGATAGCACAGACTTCAGTACTGGAAACTTCTCCAAGATATCCTATAGGCAGTGACTGAGAATGAAACTTGTATTTCCACTCTGGTACTCTATCACTGCTACTGCCATTTCATCCTTTCATTCTCCCACAACCATGTTTATCTGGCTTGTTAGATTTTCTATCTGTATCATAAGATTCCAGGGCTGGAACAACTCTCTTTGCAGCTTCTCTATACAGAACATTGATGGAGGGGATGTAAATATTTGGCCAGAGTTACTAGGTAGATAATACACACACAAGGTCCTTTACACAAAAATGAAAACCAGCTTTTAAAATCTTTTGAAAATAGGAGCTGTAGCCCAGGTTCTCAAAGCATGAGAAATTATACTCGAGGAAACAAAAACTCTTGTCCAGATTGTCAACAACTCAAGGTTTTTCCTGCTTCAAAGAAGGATGGTTTCAGTCCCTCCAGGCAAGTCATTTCTCAATAACAAGTCCCTTCCTCAGCTGTAAGAGCAGTCAGAGGCAGCTCTTGAGCACGGGAGAGGCTTCAGACCCAAAAAACTCTCCAAGAAAAAGGGATGTTTTTAGAACCAGTGAATGGAGACTGTAACCAATTTCAACTGAGTACAGAATCTTTACCAAGATACCAGGCTTCCATTCCAGTGCTTGTCACCATAATTGCTTGCTTTGGTGTGTTTAATTTGCTTTATGAATAAAATCACTTACTGGTATAGACAGAAGGCATCGTGTGCTCTAGAGTTTACTCTGTTTATGTAGACTACTGTGTATAACAGAATATTAAAGGGCCTGGGCACCTTATAGCACTCCCATTTGATTTAAAGAAATGAAAAGCAGCATCAAACAAGGAAAATACCAGGTTACATTTTTCATGTTGCCACATATCTAAGTCACAAAACCCTGTAATAACAGGGAAAAGAAACAGGAATAGAAAGACATTACCAGCATTTATGATAACCTGTACCTTGAGTATTAACAGACCTGCTGAGTTTTTTTAGTCTTATTCTCCCATGTAGATATAGTCTGAAGCAAATAACAGACAACTGATGTTGCATTACAGAAAATACCACATCAGCTACATTATAATACTTTATAATAATGTTACAACCTCTCAACCATCATACACTATCAGCATCACACTAGATTAGTTTTCTGAATTTTTTTTCATCTTTGAAAATCTGGACAGAAGATTAGTTTAGGTCATACCATCAACACAATGAGTTGGGTGATTTCTCAGGCTAAATTAAGGACATACATCTTTATCACAGGAGCCCAATTTTACCTTTGTTACAGAAGCTGAGTGCTTTGCACTTACATGTATTTAAGTTTAACTTCAGTTGCTTTTTTTCAGCACTAGCTTGTGCAGTAGTGATAACATGGTTTAAGTTGTGTAATGCATGTGTACAGGGGCTTGTATGCAGGATAAAAATTTACAAGGCAACTTGTATCACAGTAAAGCTACAGTTATCCCAGGCTAACATCCTGTAAGTTCAGTTATTTCAGCATCTGACTGTTTTTGCTGGATACACTGCATACAAAGTGACATGGGCAGTGACAAATCTCTCAAAGCCAATTTCACATACCTCAAAATATTTCTCCAGCAGAACTCCCTGGTTGTTGTGCTGGCTGGTAGCAATCCTAGCAAGAGGCAATTCTGAATCTCTCTAAACAGAAATGCAAAAAAAAAGAACAAAGGGCTTAGTATCATCCAGTGTGGAAGCTAGTCTAGAAGGTGAGTTTCAGTTTTAAGAGGAAAAGGAGCCTCACATAAAAGTTTAAGACAGTTTGGTAGGGATCGGTTTCACAGCAAAAATAATTGCACATGAACATCCATTAATTACAGTTGAAGGTACTGTACAGGATGCACACTCATCAGAAACACATTAGCATGAGGTCTGGAGTAGGACAAAATCCTCTTCCTGGTTTGGAACTGGAAGGACTGACAGCTAAACTGAAACGAAAAACTAGCTGAGGTGTAGACAAAAGCCATTTAAATAAGCTAGTACCAATTCAATCAAAGACTTCACCTCATTGTGCACACACCCATGCACTACAGAGATATCTGTAATGCTTAGTTCTTTCAAAAAAGCCCACATGCAATGGTTTATGATAACATAAATTGTACCGATTTACTTCACATGTCTCTGCAACACACTGACAGGTCTCAAAGCCAAAGGCTGAGCCCAGCCCCAGACACCAGTTAAAACAAAGCCACAAGATCTCCAAGCCTCAAACTGGCATGTTGTGCCAGAAAGGTGATGATTTAAACCCACTAAATTTCACACAGAGTAAATGAACTGCTGAAACTTGGTCTTTAACCAATGCTTGGAGCAGACATCAAATTGCATGGTCTGAGATGAGAAAGGTTCATCCAGAGGACACTGCAACAGGTCTGGACCCAAATAGGTATAAACAACCAAAGTGAGCTGTACAGCTGCCTCATTATTATACTCAGATGGCCAGAAATATATTTTATGTCTCAACAATGCTGTGCACAAGGGGTGGGAAAACCAGTTCTCTATTATTACATGGAAATTTTAAAGATGAACACATCTTTAAAAAGTTTGAAGGAAAAAAATGAAGAAAAATCCTGCTGATAGTGAGTATGTTAATTTTTGTGTTTCACTTGAATGAGAATCAGCAAGACTTATTTTTGTAACAGTTGGAGCCTTTAAGATATTTTATATCACTCTTACTCAGTGATAGCACATGAGAGCCACGTGCAATGAACTCAATGTATGTAGGCATCTGAAGGACAGGAAGCTGATGTTTCTGCAGTCTTACGTGGCTGGAGTGCTGTGCTCTGGGAATCAAGTGGCTGCACCCGACAGCAAAAGCACTACAGAGCCAGGAAGTGAAGATGTACCACTCTGCACCTTTTGCTTTCATACAAAGTAATTCAAAAACCAAGCAAGCCTCGCAGGGAAAAGCAGGTTCAAACTACATATCTCACAGCTTGGACTTATGTCCTGAAGGCTCCAGCAGCCCTGCTACCTTAGGAACTTGCTCTTGTGTCAGCAGGCAATTTCCCATCAGCTTGCACAAGGGACACAAAAAACTTCACTAGGTTATTGATAAATTTCATTATGATTCTATACTTGAGGCCAACTTGCATAAATTATGATTAAGCCATGAAAATCTAGTTAACGCCAAGAAATCTGTTTTACTACCACTTATGAATCATTTCTCCATATATATCTTTAAGATTTCTATTAATACCACTGCTTGCCTCTGCACTAGAGCTTCTGCTGTCTTCGTGCTGTTGAGGCAATAGGAGCCTCAAGATTTTATTTCTTCCCATAGAAAAACACGACACATAAAAATAGCTTAATCAGGTCCTAGTAATTTTTAGGAAACATCCAAAAAGAGTAATTAGGAGCTTAGTGTGGTCTACCAGATTACCTAGGTATTTTTATGTTTAAATAATGTTGGTGGATTACCCTACATTAACAACATAATACAAATTAATGAGGCACTCTAAACAACAGTCAATGCAATACACTTCTTTTGCTTAATTGCATATAATCTTAGCTTAGTTCAGTATAATACTAGCTGCAAACAATTAAATACAATGGTAAAGCAGTTCATCAAACTTAAGGAAGATCCATGCCAAGTATTCAAACCTCTTTCCCCTGAGGTCAGAAGTTTAAAATCAGAATAATACTGAATCGTATTTCCACTTGTAGCCCCATTATCTTTTACTTCTTTAGTTTTTAGACAAAAAATGATGAAGAAGTCTGATCTCCAGATTTTTGTCAAGCAGTAAGAACAGATCCATCACTTGGTATAACTCCATGCTGTTTCCTGAAGTCAATGGAGCTGTATTAATTTACTTTAGCCAAGGTCTGGGCCCTTGCTTTTATTTATTCAAAGCTACAAATACCAGATAACAATCACTAAGGGTTTCCCCCCTCCCATCCCAATCAGAATCAGCACATCAAATGTCTGTTTGATCTTGAAGTTTTACAGGTTTTTATTGGCATAATAATTTTATACTATTGAAAACATTGGTTGAAAATAAGCTTTCTTTTTTAAATCCATTTTAATTAACTTGTGCTACAGAAGTGCATAGTATGTTCTTATAGAGCTATAAATAATTTAAATCTATAAGGGCTGTTGGGAAAATTGTCTCCAGTGATCATTAGCCATGTCTCACTTGTCTAGAGATATTTGCATAGCATTTATTCCCAACTTTAAAAGGGGCTGTAGGTGATACAAACCACAGGTGCCTAATGAGGATGGAACAGAAGCTTCTCTCTCAAATCAGGCAGACAAGTCCTAACAAGAGCCACTAGCCTCAAATAATTTAAGTGCTTTCACAAAGTTCTTACAATCTCGTCTCATCCCATCTAGAACACATTTCATTTCCACTTGACACAGATATGCATCTTTCTCATCTACAAACAGCATTGATTGCCACAAATATCTTTGGAGTTAAAGATTATGAGGTTTGAAGAAAGGTTTTAGGAAGGCAGGAAATGGTTAGCAAACACCCAAAGACTGTAAAAGTAAGTCCACCAGCCTTTGTTTTTCAAGAATCATTCCCCAGAGAGGCCATTTTACTCAAGCAGACTTAATGCTGCAAAAATA
Organism: Hemiprocne comata; assembly: GCA_020745705.1. NCBI lineage: Eukaryota > Metazoa > Chordata > Aves > Apodiformes > Apodidae > Hemiprocne > Hemiprocne comata. Next base: position 16,031,681 of record CM036598.1, read on the forward strand.
CTGCCTTTACCAGTGGGTACAGAGCAAACAAAAAAGTAGCCTGAAAATGAATATACAAAGTACACCCCAAAATCCTTCATCTCTCAGAGAGAATAATTAACTTTTACTGGCTATTTAAGAAATTTAAAAGCATGCTTACAATTCCCAAAAGCAGGTCATCTAAAGCAACAACTCAGGGTCTTACTGATCAAGCAAAATAGTTCTGGATATTATCTTCCTCCACTGCAGAATTCACTCCCATCGCAGCTACTCAGAAGAGCCTCACACCCCAGATTACACCATTTATACCCTCTCTGCAGGCACTCATTCACTGCAGCTGAAGCCAGCACCATCCTCCCACAACCTCCCTGGCAACCATTTTGGTGATAACTGGCACCTGTGGTAGATGTTTAGTTCAAGGAGAACATTAACCTTTCCTGTGCCAGCGCTTTAGCCCTGGCCTATGTACATCTCATCACAGCCTTAAACACACGTAACTATTCCAATGGAAGCAGCCTGCTCCTCATTAGCAATTTCACAGAGTCCGAAAATAATGATGTGACAACAAACTCAACAAAATTTGCTCGAGGGCAAAACAAGAAATAGACAAGATTTCCATATTTTTGGAGGACAATTTACTGTACTTGAAAGAGATGAATTCTTTCTGTTTACATTAACCGCCTCACTATTTGGTCCAATTATTCCTACTACTTCAGCAATCATGTTATGCTTGTTCAAGAAGAAAGAAATAACAACAGCTTATCTTGTTGAGAGCAAAGAACAAACAGTAAAAAATCAGTGGATGCACTTAAGCACTACAGTTGTTGCTATTGTGCTAAAGAGATGATTCATGTTCTCATAGCAACTAGAGTGAAAGAAAAATGCTCTTCTTCTGAAAAGGATTCTGTTGTAGTGGTTAAAGAACTCTTGAATAATCAAGCCAAATGGAGATGGGAAAAAACACTTCCCTAGAAAATTACATGCACTAAACTCAAGGACATGTTGATCTCTATATTATATCGATCTTCATACATCTCTCAGTTAATAATCTGCCACTGTTGTATGGTATTAAGCGAAGACAAAAAAGGACAACATGAAATATCAGGAAGTGCTTTAAATAAGGTGAATCTTCCAGCCAACAGCTGTGGTAACCAAATGTTTATCGAGGCTTGCTCCAGGAGGAAGCTGTATCATACATTCAAACCCAAATGCTCTTCAGTCGAAATCATTCAGACAACTGATTACTACCAGCTCTTTACAAACTGCCCCATACATTTTGCATTCACATGGCTAACTGGCCACAAACAGCAAGCACCAAATCTTTTCTGGCATTGCTGTCACACCATGCTCAAGTGTCACTTTGCTCTCACTGGATGCACATCACTGTTGCAGCACATTGCAGGGAACTGGCAGGAGCGACAGAGAAGTTTGAGCGGACCGTGGTCACATTAACCTGACTTCATAGTTTCAATGCACTGGGATCTTGTCCTCACCCATTGAGGTTTACACTGTTATCACAGTCAAAACAGATCACAGTTTGCGAGCACATCACTGTCATGTTTTATTCATGCTGAATATGCTGTATTTTTTCCTCTCATCCATTCATGGCAAAATGGCTTTCACAAAGCACTTGGCAAGTTGCTGCAGGCATGGAGGGCAAGCTTGTCCTTGACCTGTGTTTTAACACTCTCCTTTGCGGCAAGCTTTAGTTTCAAATAATGGCCAGGTTGTGGAATTAGGAATCAATATTCAGGAGCACTGGCAAGAGAGAGAAGGTTTAATTTCCTGATACATGTCAGCGTGACAGCAAGTTAGACCTACATAAGGTAGCATCAGTTACCAGCACTACCTTCTGGGGCTGCTCCTAGAATGAACTTCCTAAGAAGGGATAAATGCATTTGCAATCAGCTTTGCTTCCCAGCTTTGTACTTCTTTCCTCTTTCACCTTAATCGTCTCCCTCATGATCCTCCTGTCCTTCACTCAGTTCTTTTCTTCATTTAAAAGAGCCTCAGTTGTTCCCAATCCCCCGAGCTGGAGCTGTGTGTGACCAGCACTATACAGGAATTGCTGCTTCTGGCAGGACCAGCTCAGCCCAGCAGGCCAGAGGCTCTCTGGATGACAAAAAGCCACAGTGGCCAGAGAAAAATGTATTCAATCTCTTGAACCAAGAGCTGGGCAAAGAGTTACTGTAAAAATTAGCAGAATCCCACCCAAATGAGGGGATCCCAGAAATATGTCTTTTAATCTTACTAAGGTATGTTCCACATTATCCCTGAGAGGGAGTATTCAGCTGGTGGCCAACAGCTGGCTGCAACATGGGCTGCAGCTTTTAATGTTTATTTCCTCTGCAAATTTGTGTTGCAATTCTGTAGCCACAGAGAGTTCTGTGAGCGACCTTTAATTAATAGTTTCATCCAAGTGACACTCAGAGTCTCTGCCCTGTTAGTAACTAGTATTTTGAACCTAAAGCCATATTGGTAAATTCTCTTAAAAGTTTTCTCAGCAAGTTTTGACAGCTTTAATACAGGAAAGTGGGGTGGTAGCAAGATATCTTTCAAGAGATTATTACACTGTTTCCTTAAGCTTATCCAGAGCTTTTTAGGAACTTTTTAGAATGCCCTATGGTTTCACCACCCTCTCTCTACAGCAGTTGGGATTTTGGCAGAGAAGCACAGCTGGGTATCAAAGAGCACCAGAGGATGCTGGATTGACTCAGCCACTGCTCCCACTGGAACGAAGCTGCTGTGACTGCTGCAAAGTCCTGCTGGACACAACCAGAAGCTCAGCACCAAGCCTGAGAGCTTCTGGTGGGTGTGTAACAGCCATCTCCTCTGGATGGAATCATTGCTGTGGCTCTTCATTAATCATTTTTAAGACATTGACTTGAGCATGTGCCTTATCCAGAGTTTGCAAGGTACCCAGAGATACATCTAAGCCGACATGCAAATTAAAGCACTGCCTCGTTAGGCAAATAGGTTTGAATTTCATTGAGGGTTGTTGTTTTTTTTTTCTAAATATCTGCAAAATATGTGAATGTCTAATAAAGAAAAGTTCTTCTGCTCTACTTTAGAGTCATGTTGAAACAACTAAAATAACTTTCCGTGTACCAGGTATTCACACCCCAAAAACTGCCCCAAACCAAGATTAATCTTTGCCTTACATCCAGCAGCTTAGTCCCTCTTTTAGCTTCTTTATGCAACCCCACCAGGCAGTAAACTTTACTTTAAAATTGCATCAAGAATGTATTTGTTGCAGTGAGGCCAGTGCAGAGGTGGGGAGCACTCCTGACAGAAACTTTTCTCCACTCCTACAAGGTCTGGGAGCCTGTACCCATTTGGAGCACTCCAAGCACTTTTCCCCATACACAAGCCTTTCAGAAATAGGCCAAAATGTCTTCTAGCTATTTTGGTTTCCAGAAAAGTTAAGCTGCATGCATATGGCTCTATTATGATTAAATGATGCAGATCTAAGTACTCTGAGTTTACAAAAAGAAAATGGTTATGAAGCGACTGTTTTCACTAGCTCTCTTTGTGTGCTCAGAACATAATTAACTGGAGGACAGGCTTGCCCTGGCACAAGTCAAAAATGATTTAAACAGAGATCTTTCAAATTAAATGTTTGAGAGGCTGCTTGCGGGTTTTATGGATTTCAGGAGGGCAGATTCACATGGCAGAGTATGCTGGGAGGTACAGGAACAACTCAAGGAACACTCGTTTCTTGCAGTACCTCTGTTGCTTGTCCATTCCTGAAGCATTAGAGCAGATGATTCATGAGGCCAAGGGTGTTCTGCAGCTCAATTTACAGTCAGTGTTGGTGTCACTTCTTGACACATTAAAGAGAAACTTTAATATACCATAGTTTGGTCCCAAGGAAAAAATAATCTCCAGTGACAGGAAGCTGGCTTGCTGGACTCGCTCAGCCTGCGTGTTCCTCTTACATGTCAGATAGGTGGCCCCATGTAGATCATTGCTGGATTTCCAGCACACTTCACCTCCAATAGCTTTGCTGACCCAAGTCACTGTGCTGTGGTGACTACGCATTTGCAACCCCACCAACACCCTCCTGTGACAGCCTGGCTTAATCTTGAAGGGCACTTCACCCTGGGAGAGGGTTCACTTTGGGGAGCTAGAGGCACGTGGGTGTTGCATGGAACAGAGCCCAGCACAGAATGGAGCTCCATCTTTTTCCTTTATCACAGTAAAATGATGGAGATTAATTCTCTTAGACCCTTTTTTTTTTTCCCCACTGCCAACAGTGCAGTACTTTTTAAACCAGCAACAATTTTCTTGCATGTGCTGCACCATAGTTTAAAGCAGGCTTCTGAGGGCAGGCTTCTGAGGAATTTTTGTCAGTGTCAGCATCAGTATATTACAGTGCCTGCCACCATCCATGCCAAGCTAAGCCAAGGGAGACACTCTTCCTGGAGACTCCCATCTTCAAGGGATTTCTCATGTCTAGTTGAATTTATTGAGGACCAGCATAAATTATCCTGGATGGCTTCTAGAGGCAGAAAATGCTCTTGAAGGTTGTGATCCTTTTTGCCTAGAAGATGAATTCCCACATGCTCATTTTGGACACAAATCAGATCTACTAACATGGTAGTACCACTACGAAAGCCAAAGTTGAAGCCTGACAGCAAACATGCCCTGTACTTTTTTATATTACTTTCTTTCTTTCTTTGAGTGTGCTAAATTATTGATGTTGTGGTAGGGACATGATCCAAGTCAAGGTGAGTAAGGGTTACTGCTGCTGAAACAAGCGGTTCCCAGGCCTCCAACATGTTCACACCACTACCTTTGTGCACAGTAAAAAAAAATTAAAAATCCACAATTAGATCTCAACCACATCAGTCCCCTGACATATCACACTATCCAGCCACATGAACCTTGTGTCTGCCCCAAGGGAGAAGCAGAAATGTGTTGCTGGGAGCAGGGATGGTTTTCTTTCTCAAAAGTTGCAGATGGTGTTGTAAAAAAATAAAAGCTTGTAAGCAGCAGATCTTTCTGGTAGACCCTGCTGGAGGAAGGTATCATGCCTTACAATGGATAATTTCTCCAGGAATTCACTTCTTTCCACCCTTTCCTCCAGAACAATGTTGAATTCATTGCCGAAGTGCCTTTGGCAGGCAGGAGTTACGTTTCTGCTTGGCTGCCCCAGATCAGATCTTGAGTGGCACGGATTACATGGAGTGCAGTCGGGACACGGAGCGATCTCCTGCGTTAGCCAGATACATCCAGACCTGGAGGTCTGCTACAGCTGTGTCGACAATTCAGCAAGTGGCAGTGCCAGAAATTAAATACAGTATTGCTCTTTTTGGCTGCCAAAGTAGCTCTAAGGAACCATTTACACTGAGTACTGCAGAGTCCAATATGTGGGAGGTATTGCCCAGAATGCAAGTGAAAATGTGACTTTAGAACTGCACGTTGGCAACCAGCCCTCCCACTGCAAACAAAAAGGGCCAAGACCATTCCTAGTATGAACTGAGGAGGGTTGACTCCCCACTGGTGGGAGTGAAATCTGAAACAAATCACCACGATCGTGATCCAGAAACCGTATGCCTATAATCAGATCTGGTGTCCTTCTCAGAGCTGTGGGTTGCCTAGAATTCACATTAGGTGGGCTTTTGGAGAGCCACCCAACTCCATAACTGGGATACCACCTACACATCAGGTGCTCAAACCTTGGGTTTGAGCCACAATACGAAAAATGGTGAGCCAGCTCCTCATCTTTGTTTTATCACGAGTTCCTCTTAGCCCAACACAGAATCACTTACAGTGAAGGAAAGAGTCCCACAGACTGATTGAGTTTTCAGTCAGACCCCTCAGGGGTCCATTCATTTTCTACTCATTTTCTCTTTCACATGGTTTTCACTTGGATCACTTTAGTCTTTAAGGATGGTTTGCATACTATAAGAAACATATTTCTTAGAAAAGTAGACTGCTCTTTTCTCCAAGCACTGCTCTTCTTTTGGACATCAGATTTGCACTGCTTCTCACAGCTATTTCTATTCCTCTACAAGTTACCCTTTAACAGAATTTTTATTCCAAAATGCACTGCTCGCAAGTCCAGTAGGATTATCTGGTGGGTACAATACTCCTCACCATGGCATCTCATTTTTTCTGAAGTATGAAAATAACCACAGGCCTCACTCAGGCAAAATGCATCGTTACATTTTCTATTGCTGAGAAAACAGGACTGCCTTGTCCTTCCACACATTCAAAAACAGTAAGAGGGAAGAACAGAAAACCAATTTCCCCTTCTATTTCTCAAAGGTTAAAATAGTTTCTACTCGATATACTTGCAGAACTGGAGCAGGAGTCTTTCTCAGGAAAAAGCTATCTGGCACATTTACTGCTGGGTATTCAGAACAGTTACCTTGATGAAAACACTCTTGTATTGCCGTTTGCTAAACAAGCAGAAAGTTCATTCTGTTCACCTTTGTGTCCCATTCATAAGTGAGCTGCTTAAAAAACTCTCCATTCCAAGCTCTCTCCCTGCCTAATAAGTTCTTTTATTGACAGCTTGCCAGCAACAGCCCTAAAGTCAGCCTGAGAACATAAATACAGCCTCTTGAGCTTGCTTCAGTGTGTTAGAGGACTGCCTTCAGTACTGCCGACAAAGCTTTAATGGTGTGAACTCGGAGCTCGAGTACTACTGAGCACTCCAGCGATCAACACCCACAGAACATTTCAGAGAGTTTCGTTCCAAAAGTATTTTAGGAACCCTTGAAATCAGAGGCTTTCTCTCTGCTCTGCAAAAGCTCATTTTGGAAAACAATTTAGAACATTTTTAGATGCAGAAACGTTGAGATAACCTCACTTGCAGTGTCATTCTCCTGTTGACTTGTTTCTTCAATGTCATGCTTTCAAGCTGCCTGCCTTTGCTGTCCTGAGGGTCTCACCTTTCCAAAACACCTCTGAACCACCATTAACATTTATTCAAAGCAACATTTCCTGTTCAGCTCTGTCCTGAGCAGCTCAAGAGATAGACTGTGTCTCATAGACTTTGCTGCCTGCTGGGTGTTGTTATCCTTTGATTAAGCCTGGAGAAGGCTGAAGGCTGCTCCTGCTCACAGTGAAACACAAACCATGCTGGCTGGGGCAGCTCGGACAGCCTTTGACTTCTCTGAGTTTGTGAATGCAGCTCATTAGAACCCCTGGGTCACAGCTAGGAGTTCAGAACTTCTTTACCTGGTATTTCTCCCTCATGCAGAGCAATAAATTGTTTTGGAAAATTAGTGCCCTGTGTCCCATCAGTGCTTTAAGGTGTCTGTTGCCTTCTTTTCTGCCAGCTTCAAAGAAACCTGCTGCAGCACACCAGCCATCACGGGGCGCCCGCACGTTCCCCGTCCCAGCTCACACAAACTTTGGGCCTCAGGACTGGCCTGCATGCAACAGCTGCACTAGTTTAACAGGTTTTAAACTGATCTACAGCAATGCAAAAGCCTGTGTGGAGGAAAAGCTACTGGCTTGCAACCATCTTATACAAAAATCAGACAATTACTGGTTGATGGCAACATTATGGCAACTTTCTGATTTGAAATAATTTTATGTAAGCTGGTTATAAAACAATTTAAGTGCATCCAATCAGGGACATACAGTGGTTTAGCTAAATGGATTTTGCAGCTGAACTGGTGCTACTATTGTGCCTGGACAAGCCCCCGGGCTTGTGCAGCCTGTTTCTCCACTGCTTCTGTCTGCTTTCATTTACACCAGGACTGTAAATGTTACCAGCTCCTGGCAGTAAAGCTGAATGCCCACGCAGAACAAGTGGAATGTTAGTATAAACCCAGATTTTTTTTCATTTCTCTGTTCCCAAAGAAGAAAAACATTAGTATTTTATCACGCAGCATGTAACTCTCACTGACTAGCCTCCTACAGACGGCAGTCAAGCATAAGAACCATTATAGGAATGAAAACACGTAGTCTCATATTTCAGAGGCAAAGGATCATCATCTCCAGCCACACAGCCCAGCAGATATCTGGACTAATTTTAAAGAAATGGAGGTGCTACCCTCTTGTGAAGCCAGCTAGAATTAGGTGCAGTGTCTGCAAGTCCTCCTGGAGAGCAGGAGAGCTATTTCCTGGTCCCATGACAGCACAAATACAGTGTAAGAAAAGGGAGGGCAGAGAAGTTGGTGCACAAAGGTACCTTGCAATGACTTTCACTTGCTCCCCACCTCATGCTGAAAATTCTGGACTTGTGAAAATTAATATGGGATGTCCTTTTCTGGTGCTGCTCTGATCTCAGCTATTCACTCAAGCTTTAGTAACACTGTCCCAGAGTCCCATTGGAGCATGATGTTCCTCCCAGCTCATCAGTCTTCTTCTTGATCTTACTTTACATGACTGTGGCATCTCCCCAGGCCACATTTCCTTCTGACCCATGGAGCATGGCTCGTCAGTTCTGAATTAATCATCTTCCTCTATGAAAACCTGCTTCTATTAATAAGAACAGGTTTTTTTGAGGAGTAAAGACCCAGATGATACTTCCCCACCTTTCCTGTCCATTGAGTTACCAACAATTCAACCCAATATATGAAATGCAGACAAGTTTGAAATGACCCCAAGAGCTTGTCCTTAAAAATATTTTACTTTCTGTAAAAATGTAGGGAAAACACTTTATCTTCATTAAACAGTGTTCAGAATTGGATTTTTAGTTTTGCTATAAAAACCCAAAGCCACTTTTAACAGAACATTCTAGGAATTTCCTCATCAAAGTTCTACATGGTTGAAAAGGCATTTCTCATCCAAAACCAAACACTTTGCAAAAATATTTCGACCAGTAATGCAATTTTATAGGGCACGGATATAGGTCCAACATAATGATATATTAGTATGTTGAGCTATCACTGGTCTGTGATACTACAATCTCTTAAAAGCTTGTAGCATTTTAATAAGAAGTGAGGCCCAATTCAAAATAAAGAGAAACCTTAAGCTCAGAGTAGACATATATAAACTGACGGGCTGACTGTATTATCTAAACTGCTGTTTTATAGCTGTATTATGCACTCAATCTAAAAAAAAAAAAAAGTAACATAAAAATATGTATAAAGATAAGGCACTAGTGAGGGGTGGAGTTGTGTTTTTTTCATTAGATACATTCTTTGATTCCCCTGCCTAAAGTGCTGCAGTCAGCAGTAGCTTAATTCTAAGTTATAATTAGGGTTATGCATTAAACCAGGACTCTTGAGCATGTCTAACCTAAAGCAGTTCAATGCATAAATGAAAAACAGACCTGTGGCTGGCTGACTTGGCATCAACCAGGATACCAATATATAGTAACAGAATAAATTTAAAATGAAAATTAAATGTGGTCATTATAGCTTAAATTGATGTCATATTGGCCAACTGTTTATGAAAGGAAAATTTAAAGATAAGCATGATTTTGGAGGAGGCAGTGTGCCCTGATACACAGCAGCTTGCTGTGACTTGGGGTGCATTTTAAAATAATTTAACACTAAATTTACAGTCTACAAAAATGATGTCAACATTTTTTTTAAGATTAGTTTTGCCCCAACTGCACATTTTGCTTAAATGCACAACACCACAGTACATTTTAGCTAACGAAAGACTATTTTTAACTTTGAGAAATTTGGTTCCTTACCAGCAGTGGTTATTAACACCAGCAAGTCAGAGTCAACCAGATCAAGAGACTTGGAAGCCTTACAAAATTAAGTGAAGGTGTCCTGATTAGTAGGATATTACTGTGCTTTCTATTTATTGTATTTGTCATAAAAGGTGGAAAGCCTTGTACCTTCAAAGACAGCTTCCTTCAAAAGCTGAACAAGACAGTGAACTGCAGAGTAACCCTTCCACTTTTCTGCATTTCAACAAGTATTTGGTGTGAAACACATTCTTTTTTGATACTTCTAAACCCTTTTAAGGTATGACATTGTTTAGCAACAGAATGCATTTTAAAAGTGTGAAGCTTAACCTCATGCAAATTAAGTATTAAAGTAGGCAATTGCCATGCTAATAAAACCAGAATCACAGAAGGGTAAAACTGGATGCAAGCAGTGGTTGAGCATAACTTGCATGTGCCTTGAAACTGGGGGAAATACCTCTATGTATCAACTGCCTCTCTGCCTATTGGGAAGAATTGCCACAACCTTTACTTTCTCTGTCCATGGCAAAGGAACTGGCTGTAATGAGGCATCTGAGGGGCACTGACAGTGCTGAGAGTAGCAAGGAGAAGGGAGCCCCTCACTGACCTCAAGGTTACAACTGCTATCACGTTCAGCACGTTGCTCCACGTGTTTAAGGGTCTGAAAAGAAGTGTGAGCTTCTGTGTTTCTGGGCAAATCAGGCACAACACAACAACGGAAACAGTATTTGGAAAAGGTGGAGGCTTCTGTTTTGGTTTTTCTTTTTTATGATCGTATTTGCTCAGGGAAGAAACAAGGTGCTGAGCTCTCCAGCAGTGGCTCAGCCATTTGCATATGGATCACTCAAATATATAACCTACTGTTTAAGCATGTGCTCAGTTTTAAGCAGAAGAAGTCCCTTTCAAGTCATGCACCTAATGTTAAAACACATATCTAAGTGCTTTATTGGACTAGAGCCAGAATGCCTCACTTGCAGGATCTGGCCTTCAATAAGTAGGTTTAGATCTTAATTTACAGACTTGACGTTAAGGAACAAGATTGTGCAAAACTGAAAAAACTTGCTTCGTTATCACGTCCATTACCCTTCTGAGTCCTTTGGGAACACATACCCTGCAATGGGCCCTGTGGACATGCCTTTATACATGGCTGTTGCAACCATACTGAAAAGCTGGCCAAGCTTCAAAGAACAAAACCCTGATTTTATGTGTGTGTATATATATGCATGTGAGTTTATATATAAACAGACATACACGTGTGTGTGTGTGTACATATGCATGTCATGCATGCATGTGTGCGTGCATATGTATCAGCTTAAGAAGCAATGAATTAGAGTCCAATATTTGTTTTTGTAAGTTGTATTGATTACATCAGTGATGTTTCCTAAATAATTAAAGGTTTGCTTTGATCTTTGATTGTAGGCTTGGGTTTATGACAGTTAATGTAAGTACCTTTAAATTATTCCATCCTACACTTACCTATTATACAGCCTCACACAGAGTCATTGCCGTTCATCTGACAACAAAATGAGTGAATTCAGGAAGCAAAACTAGCACGAAACTACTCACCCAAAGAGAGGGGTGGGATTCAGTTTCCTGCCAGTTCAAATCTCTGAACTGAATCACCACGAGGTCAAAGCATCCTCAGTGCTGACACGGGGGAAGGTACCTGAGCGGGAGCTGGGGAGCAGGGAAGGGGGCCAGCCCTCCCACAGGCCTTGCTGGAGGTGTCCAACGGCTCCACAGCGCAGCTGGGCCGCAGGCCCTGCCAGCCCTCTGCAGCCACAGCATCCTGCTGATCCTCCTCTCTTGAAGCCAGTATTTAAGTAAAAGAACACTAAACAGGATTCTTACGTAAAATAACCCCTTTCTTAACACAGTCGTGTTTTCAGATACAATTGCTAGTTAAAGAGAGAAGAGGTTAATCATCCCCCAAACTGACTGCGAGCAGCCTCACAAATAAGCAGGGATCAGCCCAGAGGCCCTCGGCACATGTAAATCAGCATCGTTTCATCAAGCTTGGAGCTTACACCATCATGCACTCACTCAGGATCTAAAACCTAAATCTGTAAATGAAAATTATGCTAATTACAGTTCACCACTGAATAACACTGCCTTAATTTTAAGGAAATGAAGGAAACGGGCTTGCTACATGACAGTCGATATCATATTGCCATACAACTAACTTAAAGTTGTATAAGTTAGATTATAACTTTTGAAGAAGCAATTATGATTTTATTGCACCCACTCTGCTGATGATTAATGCAGAGAGCCTAGGGGAAAATGCATCCTATCATTTGCTAACATGCACTATAATTATGCATACCTCTCCAGGTACTGTAATTTAGGACTTAAAAAGCAACATTCTGAACGAGGACTGCTGCACTTGTAAAACATTACAGATGTGTTATCATATAAATGAGGTAGCTTTGACATGATAGTGTTCTAATAAATCCTCAGCTAAGATTTGGAGACAAGATATGTCAAAAGCAAAATCCAAACTGTCTCTTAATCTTCTACATAAACTGTTTATTTTTTCTGAGCCCTACAATAATACATGTGTCAAGAAGGCTTTGATGGTTTCTAGATTAAAGTACAGTTGGGTTGGATTTTTTTTCCCCTTTACAGGTCATCTTGAGAATGCTCATTTTAGTTAAATTAACTCAGCTATTTGCAGGTTTTAAATGTGAAGCAGAATGAAACTGTTTTCACCAAATTGGGAACTTGTGAGATGAACTTCATAAATAACAAACTTATTTCACTCCATTTCAGTGTAAGTTCTTAAATAGCTAACACTGAATGATATTCTGTCAGCTGGAAAGCTTAGTTTCAAACCATTTGCAACAAATCCAGAAGAAAAAACAAAGCAAAAAAACCCCCACTCTGTATTCAGTGAGATGAATTTATGAATCCCTCTGACTATGTTAATTCTGTTTATGTCTTATTTATGTCACAGTACTGACTTGATGTCTTAACCAAGACTGGGGCCCCATTCTGCTAAAAAACATACTGGAAAAGGTGTTTCCAGCCCCCTGCACAGCTCAGTTTACAGTCCAACCTGTCAAAACAGAGACATTTGGGAAGGAAATAGTAGAAAAGCAGCAATATGGCAGGTCCATTTGCAGGTTAGAAGCTGGGAATAAAACCTGTATTTCTCAGCACGATCTGTATTCAATCATGATGCTTTCCTGTGTTCCTGATGCTGCCCAGTTATATGTCCCTCATCACTAGCAAAAAAAATTTGCTTTCCATTTTAAAATACACTGTACAAAACAGATCACACACACACACAGAGTCACAAAAGTGTTCTGGGCTGCTCCTGGGAAAAAAAAAAAATAGCATGGTCCTTTTGGGCTTTTAGTAGAGCATTTCTAAAATCTGCCTTGGTAAGTATCAGGGAAGGAAGAAAAAAAATCCCACAGATAAACAGGAAAGGCAGGATTTCACACAATAATGCATGAATAGCAGTTGCATGTTATACCAGCATCTGCTCTAATTATGCTATGTGAGTGGTTCAACTGCATTTTGTGGTTGACTGTGCTGAAAGCCTCCTATAAGTTGAGCTGGTAGAATTAAAGATTTATTGCTATTCAAAATCAACAGCTAAAATCAACATATATCTGTAGCTATTCATTCCAGCTTGCACTGTCAGTCATAATTTTTCCTCAATTTCATATTGTTTGCCAAAACAACAACACAAATTTAAAAGCTTTTTAACAATGTCACCACAGAAAAAGCATCTGAGAGGGATTTTATTTTATATACTACAAACACTGTAGTTTCCAAAAGCAGATTATTTTCAGGTGTATCACACCGAAATAATTTTTTTTAACTTTGAGAGAAAAACTCGTATTTTTTTTCCATGAGTGTTAGCTAACTTCTTATTTCCAGTTCTGATTTTTGAGCCAGCAAACAAAACTTCTTCACTGTACTTTCCTACTTGCCTGGAAGACTAAGCTAAAGCAGGGAATCATAGAATCATCATCAAGGTTGGAAAAGACCTTCAAGATCATTTGATTTTTTTATTTTTATTTCAGTTTTCTGCAAATATTTTGTTGTTTGCTATTTGCCTAATCATGCCTGATGTGAAAACAACCAGTTAAAGACCCTTTCTGTGACTGCTAGAATCACTATTCTTGCAATTGCTCAGGTGGCTGGTAATGTCTTTGTGGAAATAAAGCACATCCAGCTGTCTGAGGTGCTTGTAAAAAAATTGATTTGTTTTCTGTCCTCAGCTTTCCAAAATAAGCTGAGTATACACTCAATATTCACATATATTTCAGACCTAGGTAGTTCTCATAACACCTGGTAGTAGGTTCTGAATATGATTGCTGCTCATTATTCCAGAAATGCAGGAATCTCTTTGCTTTGTGATCTCCTCTCCTTCTCAGGCAGAAATTAAAGCCAGACTCAGTTTTCTCACAGTCACATTAAAAAAACTGCATTAACATGTGGTAGGACTCTTTTAAATATCCTGTCTTGCAGAAACTGATACACTGTTTTGCATTGATAAAATAGACCTGTTTCACAAAAAAACTTCCCAGGAGATTTTTATAATCCTGATCATTTCAGTATTTCTCTCCAAGATTGTAAAGACATAACTCATTACTTCCTACTCGATGTCACTTGGAAGATACTGGTCTTCAGTTTCCTTCAATCAGAAAAAGAATGATTTGTAAACGTTTTGTTAAGGATAATGCTGCTCACTTCCTGTCTGAGGGGAAAGTCTGACCCCAGACCTGCACAACTGTTTGCACTGCTTCAGGAAAAGATGAAGAAAACAAAGCTTTCATATATTTTTTACATATTTGTGAAGGTGTCAAAGGCCCTTCATTGCTATGGAGAGATCTTCTGGCTCTTCTGAAGCAAGAAACCTTGCCAGTGCTCTCCTCTCCACCATGTCCGTGTTGCTCCGGGCCCAGTCAGGCAAACTCCCATGCTGAATTCACTGCTGGCTGAACACAAGCCTTTTGCAGCAACATCCTTCTCAACATGAAAATCAAAGAGGAGGTGATTTTGCCCTGCAGAAAATGATAGCAGAGAAACAAATAATACTTTTGCTCGGGTCAGCACACTCTGTAGGGTTAGGGCAAAATCAACTGATATGCAAATGAGACAAGAAACAACAGGAACATGCAACAGGCAAGAGCGCACCTGAACTGGATCTCCAGGAGCTGGCTGCATGCACACCACTGAATCTGTTGATTGAAACACTTTCCTCAGCACAAGTTGAATCCTTTCAGAACACTACTTACCAAAAAGCCCCAAACTGAGGGATTCAGCTGTAGCAACATTTGACCTTAGACACTCTCTTCATTTACACCTTTACTGCAGGAAGCCCATCCAATTCCGGACTGTCACCAGTGGAGAAAACTAGATGGGCAAATGTTTCCTAAGCTCTTTTTTTATTATTATTTGGAACAAATATGCAAATTACAGACTTGCGAGTAGAAGTAAATGTTCTCATACTGCAGAGCATGCACTAAAATATGTGCACGCGCCATCACAAGATCTGCTTCTTTTACAAAGATGGCTGAACTTGTTTCCATAATGGGTTGTGTTTGTTCTTTTCCCTCTTCACATTTAGCTGATGTAAATTGTAGGTTTCATGCGCTCTGAAATGATGTTCACTTCATCAGCATTTCAGCACTATTTTATCTGTATATAAAGATTCAGCATCCTCACCCCTAGCACTCTTCACATTTTTCACCTCAGATTCTTCTGCTTTGTGCAATACTCTTCCAGTGACTTCCTTCTCTGACTCATCCCCACAAACTAGTGCAACAATTTTGTGTGCCACTCAAGCAGGTTCTGCACATCCTGCTGTTACCTTTGCCAGATAACCAGGACCATCACGACAAGGTTTTGAATGAAAAGGACAAGTATGCAACCTTGCTTGCACTTAACCATTTTTACCATCTTTTCAAGCTAAAGAAATGTATCTACCAATGCTTATAAACGTTAATAGACGTCCACTCTGGCTACACTAAATAAAGGAAATACTGTCCTTGCTTTGTGAGTTAAAGGATTAACTAATTCTTGTATGCTATAATGGTTTCCAGGGGCTTCCAGCCATCTGGGTAGACTTAAATTGGCCTAAACTACCTGCTGAGGATCAGTGAAGTGCAAAGTTGACCTGGCCACAATTGTGTTGAGTGCTTCTTGGCTATAATTCAATACAAGACTACATCTCCTCTTAGTGCATGGGACATGTCCTCAAGACTGCTCCCATGATTGATACAGACATCTGTCAGCATATCCTGCCTAAATGTCTGACAGGAAAAGTCAATACTCACAATCATGAAACCACACAGAACTGACATAGTGAGCAAAATGCATTTCTTATGCAAGGTGAGATTTCACACCTCTGTTAATCCTTCAGAACCATTTGCAGGGATTTTTCCAGGTGAAGCCATGAATTCGGTAAGAGAAGTGAAGAAGACAGTTTTAAACTGCTATTAGTGACAAAGCAGCTCTGTTTCTAGCTTGCTTGAAATTGGCCTTTGGAAGTCTCCAGTAAAAAGAAGAAAATTGGGAAATATTGATTAATGGTGACACAGGATGAGTGGATTTTAGTTCTGTTGTCTTCTCCCCCTGCTACAAATGTATTAGTCATTTCAAACACAGTCTTCACATTAGTTCTACATGTAAGGTGCTGGGCAATCAGAAACAGTTTAAGCCTCACATGGAGGTGCTCAAAAAGATGTCACTGGTGACTTACTTTATTTCCTCTGTACCTCTGATCCAAAAGTTTCAATTTAAATGTCTTCTTCCACAGGGTAAAACAGAAGAGGAAAAACTGCAGGATGACAAGACAATCTTTCCACTTAGTAGGCAATAAATAATAATATACATTTTTATATTCATTTAGCCATTATGAGGTTCACTGATTGCTTTGGTGTAGTTGACAAACGAGGGCTGGAATGAATTCTGAGCCATGGACCTCACTTTGTTGAAGGAAAGGAAATCTTGTGCCAATACTGTGTTGGATGGTACTCACAGGAAGCATCATGTGTGGTTATTTGGACATGAAGTGACACCAAGTCTCACTCAGGTTCCCTCAGCCACAGGTCAGCTTCAAGAATAGATTTGTAATGAGAGATGCCACAATGCTGTGTGAACATGTTTAGTAGAGAAATGTTCATGAAACCCCCTGAGAAACAACCCCAGCATTCATTGCAGTGAAGGTGTATTAAGGTATTTTCATGGTTTTGTTTTTGTCAGAGGAGAAAATCTGAGCAGGCAGCATAAGCAAAGGCACGTGTGAGCACGGAGTACACGTGCTGCTGTGCATTATAGATACCAACATAAGAGAAGGTCAACCAACAGTTTGAGTTGCCAACACACATACACATTGTTGGGCAGAGGTGTTTTAGAAGAACAAAAGCATTATGGGATTTTCCAACTACATCTTTAAAAAGAAACCAAATCAAAGTACAGAAATATCCCACCAGATAATCAAAAGGTTACTTGATAATAACTTCAATTCTCACTCTGGCACACTAGTCATTCCCAGTCCTCCAGGAATCCGCTGTATTGCTCTTTGGAGAGTTCTCAGAGTCCCAGCACACCAATGGAAGGTGGTTAAGTTACACAAAAATCTCTGCAGTGTTGCTTAGGAGCCAATCTTTGGAGTCTATAATGAAAATCAACATCTGTGCATTCCAGAGACTTTGAACTTCAGGTGTTTCACACTTCCTGCTACTCAATTTATGGAAAATGCAAATGAAAGTAAAGCAGATAAATGTTCTTTAACAACAGGAGGGTTTTGTCATGTTTGAAACCACATTGTTCTGAAGGAGTGGATTAATTTAGTCACTACCCAGGATACCAAAGGTTATGCTCATAGTGGAGACAAAATAGAACCTGCGCATATTTTGATAAGGTTACATCATCAGGATAGTAACAATAAAACCAGCTTGCCATTTCTGTTCAGACCAATTTTTAAGCAGGAGGTGTCTTGTGCTCCCCCTTAATAATGAATCAGGCTGACTGACATTTGAAATGGCAATAATTTCCCCAGGAGATGCAGCTGCAATCTTACTATTTTCTGTTCTTGCTCTCAATCTGATTTCTCTTATCCACAGTATGAGGCAGCTGAGTATAATGCAGGAAACATTATCAGCAACAATGCTACAATTAATGCTGAAAGAAAATGAATATTTGTCTACAGAAGAATAGATTTTAGAATACCTAGGGGAACTACTGTACTTTGAAAATGAAGCCATTTTGTGTGTTTATTGAAATGCACTCATATTTCTGTGGTTATATTCTGACTAGTTAACCATATCAAGGTAATAAGTGCATAGGCAGTTTTTACTATCCTGTATTAAAGCTGTTTACTGAATGCTAAGTAGTCCAGGACTATTCAGAAAACAGTCTGTTTTGGCTGTAATCCATCTATGTGTTTCCACACCTCACTTCTTCCATTATTAAATCCAAGAACTAGAAAGGTCATGGCAATTTCCCTCTGATTCAGAGCTACAACTGCAAAGGACATCCCAACATGGAAAAGACTCCTACAGCAGCAATACAGAACCACATCATGGAAACAGTTTTGTGTTCTCTTACTGGTGAATGTGGAGGTGGAGAGATACGGTGGTTTCCCATCTTTTCTATCTCAGGGTGCCTTTTTTTTTTTTTTTTGTCAGTATTTAAATGCCAGAAATTCAAAGAAGTTTCCCATTCAGCTCCCTAGTGAGATGGGATAAAAGAAACAGAAGCTAGCAGAACATCCAAGTCTGCAACCAAGGCCCAAAGTGAAAGGTGCTATTAATAGAGAGAAATAAGCAACTAGACTTCAAACAGCTCTGGACACAATAAGGCTTTAGAATAAGCTAATGCCCCCTTGACCATCTGCATATCATCAATCAGGTCATCCAAGTAAAAGATCTATAAATAACCTATCTGACCAACTCTGAAAAGGCTTTTGATACAATCCTGCGTAAGTGCAAATGGCAGCATTCAGACCACCTTATTTGTGAGCACAAGAGTCATTTGTCCCTATAAAGCAGCCAGTTGGGCAAAAATCTTTCCTGCTTGCACTTGATTGCACCCACAGGATGATACAAACAACAAATTACAGTGAGCCAGCTGCAATCCCTCGCTGAGACCTGTGAGCACCAACAGAAGAGCAGGAGTCTTACGCCATGCTTCTGGATGGACTGAGGTATCTTGCCCCATATAGCTTGAACACAGCAGAGTCATACAGTTTCCTGTCCATCCCCTTAATTTCCTATATTTGGACATCTCATTTAAATGGTCCCAGACAAAATGACGGCCCAACTGCTCCAGAGAGCAGCCTCTCAACTTCAGCAGCATGGCTCTGAAGCACAGTGATAATCCAAAATAATGACAATGCTGTGTGTGGCTTTAGCAATTCCTGTAATCCAAAGTAAAAGTTCAACTTAGAGTCCTCAAATCCAGCATCTCCTTTGCATGACATGAACAGTGGAGGTTCAGCTCATTTCTTCTCCCCCAGGTCCCACAGGACCAAGTCTCTCTGTGGTTATACTACCTGAGTCTACATGCTTTACTCACCAATATGCTGGAGTTATGGGTCCAGCACTGACAATTTGAAAGCTGCCCGGGACCCTGGAGTAGAAAAATGTGAGCAAAATGCTCTTTGACATTCCATAAGGAGGAGTTTAATAATGTAGCCCTCAGGCTAAATAAATATCTTTGATCAACAGGGCATAGTTATTTATTATTCATTTACTTCTATGCAAGAAATACAGGTCATCCACTGAACCAGGCACTGTCACATTCATTTTTCACTCATCTGGAGATAAGCCTTTATTTATTGGAAATGATCATAATCCCATTGGCTTCAACAGAGTTTCATGAGCTGAAGTCATCAGCTAATCTATATCATAGTTACTAACTGATGATACTTCTCAAGCAATTAAAGCTGTGTCCCTCAGATGACATATAGTTTTTCTACAAGTAATTCAGAGTCTACATGGGGAATCAGTGACCTCCCAAAGCGTCATGTGAAGACGCTGAACATCTGAGAACATTTTCTTCATAATTATTTTGACTTTATTTTTTAGCAAAGCCATTCTATCATTCTAGAATATTTATTTGTTTTCTGGCATAACCACCATTTTGATTTTCAGTTGATCTCAGTGGATGTAATCTGGACCACTCCACCAATGGATCTGCCCCATGAAGTCAGTGACATTTTAGTGGATGGGCTGATAGACTTTTCTTTCTTACTCGCTCTAGGTTGCCCTTTCATGTTCATGAGCTAAAATAATAATGAAGCTCCACTTAATGCTTTCATTGTTTTGCCAAGACTACTCTTCACTGAAGTAAGTGTGGGGATAGGGATTTTTTTTAAATGAAATAATACTGTTTACTACCAAAAAATATGTAATCATAATTACATTAAGAAACATACATAAAAGCTAAGTAATAAAATAAACTGAGTTGGATAACACAATGGGAAAAATAAGACAGAAAGGATTAAGTAGAGTCATATAAGGAATAGATTCTATTTAATGAAAATTTCCACAGTGTTCAACATTTTTATTATGGTTAATAGCACTGTGCTTCATTTTTGTCTGCAGTAATTGTGTATCCTTAATGAATGGGCACTCTTATTTCCCCATTGAGCACTGACAGAAATTAATAAACCTAATTCTGTAGGTTTAAGTTTAATTCTAGTGAAATATATAAAGCAGTTATATTTTCACTTAGCTACTAACTGGAATAGAAATGGGTTTAAGCTTTTCAGCAGCTTAATAGGGAACAAATTGGGTTTTCTTTTATTTCTTTTTTTTCCCCCTCTCCTTCAGCACTTTAGTCTATTTTTGTTGCTGCCTGCAAGAAAGGACATGTCATGGCTGGTGAGGCTGAACCAAACCTACAGTGAGAGTTGTTAATTTATTTTTTTTTCTAAGTACAATTACTAGACTTAGCCCTTTGTGCCAGCCTTGTTGTTAATGATTGGCAAAGACCATCTCCTTGGTTTATACTTAGATAGAGAGTGCAAGCAATAAGAGACTTCAGACTGCCATCTAGAAAACTCAGCCATCACAGCTTGCTGGAGACAAGCTTTCAGGTTCAGCCCTTGTCTGGTTAGACAAGGTAGTAAACACAGAAATAATCTGAAGCCGAGCGAGAACCAGGTGATACTGGATATCATTATAAATGCCACTTTTCCTGAAACAGGAAGTGAGTGACCCAAAGTCTTCCACCAAATTTCAAAAAAAATAGAGGAGTCCCATCTCAAATGTCATGTGCTGGGTGAGCATATACACATCACACAACAAAATCCACACATCTTCTCACCACAGGACCACAGCCATGTAACTGATGATACTTTCATACTAGTTATGAGAGACTGCTTAGGCACCATCATGTAAAACCTTTGCTGATCTCCAGATTTAGCCCTTTCTAGCAGAGGGCTGGGTGTAGCAGTTCAAAACTCAAACCAAAGTGAATTTGCAGATAGGTAACCCAAAACCACAAACTGGAATTTAAGGCAGAATATGATTGTGAGACTCTGAGGTATGGGGTTCTGCTGCTGCTGAGACCTAAGCAGTGAAACTAATGTGGGTCTTGTATCCTTTTGGATTAGCAGTTTTAAGAGAAGCTCCAGGTGCTGAAAGGAGCCATTTTAAGAGCCACTGCTGAGTGCCTGAAGGACTTGGCATGTTCACTTTTGAAAGAACCAATATTGTGACCACAGGTGGGCAATAGTGAGACAATCACTTTCTAAAATACATCATTTTAAAAACAAGAATAGAAACATCAGTCTGGCATCATGACAAAAGTACTCTTTGGGGAATAATTATACGGATTCTTCCTATCCTACAGTTTCATTTTAGAGTGGGCCAAATCCCCGGCTGGTTTAGATCAGCAGCTGATTTACTCCAGCTAAAGACCTGGCCTGGTATTTCATTTCTATTATTACCTTATCTTTTACAGTCCCCACTGTCCTAATTTATCATCTGTGTTAGAAATCACAGGAGCACAGTAAGGGGTAACCATGAACAAAGGAGCAAAGAGAGGGAAAACCTAAGATTAGAGCACATTATGAGCTCTTCTGTACCCCCATCTGTCCATTTTGCTAAATGATGGGACTGAAATATAGTTGAATCATATGTAAAGACGTGGAGACAGAGGAGGCGGTGAAAAGACAGTCAGAGGCAGAAATCAGACATGAGGAGGGTTTTGAAGTTGTCACAAGGAGAAGACGTAGGAGGCCAACAGGAGAAAAGACAAAGTCAATGGAGGAGGTTGGACTGTGTAGAAGGAGGAGCAGCAGAAAGGACATGCTGCTGCAGGGGGTCAGCAGTTCAGGGGACACCGGAGTGCAAAGGCTCAGGAAGGGGAGGATCAAACGGCTTCAAGCTTCACCGTTTGGCATCAAGAGCTGATGTGAGGTGTGGGCAGGGTTAATGAGGGAGCCTGGTGCCTCATACCCCTCACACAAATTAGCTCTGAGTAGTGCTGCCTGTATTTTGCAGTGTATCGACTGTGCTGCTTATAGAAATGAGAGAAATTGGGCAGGCATCTCTTCAGGGCAATTCAGGATCTCTCTCTGCACAGCCTCTTAGGGCTACCTCGTATCAATGGATGAAACAGACTGGTTGAACACTGACTAGTTTAGGCCCTGGGCCCATGGAGGATGATCCAAACCTCTGTGAATGGCCATCAGCATCGTAGCTGAGTGCTGAGGGAAAATGTCAGGCATTTAGCCACAGCCTCCACTCAAAGGATATGCTGCTCAGTCTGTAGGAAAGCGTCCTAATAGCCAAAGAGCTGAGTGGTAAGAATTTGTAACAACAACTTTCTCATTAAAACCATGTAGAAGATAATTTACTCTTCCCAAACAGTACCTGCCTAGCGACTGCTGTCTGGAGAAAAACATGTTAGGTTTTAGGCTTTTTTTTTTTTTAAGTTTTCACACCATGACGATTTAATTGTTTTTCCCTGATCAGCTAAATACCTATTTGGTTAATGACAAACAGCTAAGAGCTTCACTATAATAATCCATATATGAAAGTTGAGGTTACATCTTTCACTTGGTCAGAGAAATGCATTTGCCCGCCCTGGTTCCCATCACTGCTCCTATTAGCAGCAGACTAATAAAGATGCCCTGCAGCACCAGCCACTCTGTTAAGTAACAGGGTTGAATTTCCACCCAGTTTTTCTAATGGAACACTAGCAGGCACATACCTCTGCTGTTTACTTGCTTTGCAGGTGTCCTAGATGACATACAAATGCTTAATTTGGAGAGCATATGCACCTAAGGTATTATCATGAACTGCAGATTCATACTTACTTAAATTTCATTTTTTACTTAAGTGTATCATCTTTTATGTTTGCCTTTTAAAACCAGAAACCTAACGTGCCATGTTCTATTTAGAGCTGTGAAGGAACAGCGCAGGTGCAATGGAGACTGGATCTACCAGCTCAAAGTCAAGTTTGTGCACTGTGATTGATTTGCAGCCTCTGACAGAACCTAACAAAAGAAACACTGGCTCCTGTTCCAGAGTTGCACCTACTGAAGATGCATGCAAGTATGCAAAATTAGTATCTCTTCATTTCTTTGGATAAAACTGCTGTTTCCCCAAGGCTGTATTTCATGTCCTACACATTTCCCAGGCAATGGAATAATGTCATTCAAACCTGACAGGCATACTCCTTGGTGTGCCACATATAAAATCTGCCCCTACATGTTGAAGATCAAATTCCATCACCTACTATACAATTTTAGCCCTTCTGATTACACCAACACCCAACACCCCCAGGAGATACAGCTCTCCTGCAGCCATAAGGCTCTCTCCAGAATGAACTACCTGCTCCAGCCAAAGCTGGATGTATGATACATCACCTCCTTCCCTCCTTACTATAAAAATCAACTTTAATCACAGCAAAACTCTGAAGCACACATGCCAGCAGTGCTGTGAAGCTGTAGAGGATCATGTTCCAGAGTCAACTGCACACAGCACTGATGACACAAGTAAAATGGAAGGACACCGGAGTATGAGCAGAAGCAATGCCTGATGCCAAGTGCTCATTCCTGATAATTGCAGAGGGAGGGTCAGAAGAAATCCAGAAAGGTACAGGGAGGATGAGGGGTGGGGGTGTGAAGAGAGAAATGAGAAAAGAATACTGCTCAAGTACAAAGTCATTACAGAGAACTAGTCCATTAGGGTAATGGCTGTGCATGATGGGAAAGGTGAGCTCATTTGTTCTTTCTGGGGCTCCTGGAGAACACCTCTGCAGCTGAAGGAATGGCACTGCAGCATCTCCTTTGGCCAAGTCAGGAACAGCAAACTGACATCAGCTGAGCCTTATCCAGCACGCTTTACATAAAAGAAGTATAATTAAGGACCATGGCTCTGAGAGCAGCAGGTTTAACGTGGGTTACACTGGTTGAGCACTGAGAGGTGAAAGAAATATTTGACCTGCTTTCTTCCCCCATTTATGCTACAAGCCATAAACTACATAAGCCACGAGCACCATGGGATCCAGACTTTGGAATGCTAGATTACAATGTTGTTGGTTTTTTTTTGGACCTTTTGTTTTTAATGTTTTCTCTGAATCTAAATAGAAATTGATGTTTAACTCCAGAAGCACTTGATGACATGACATGAAGGCTATAGTCTGCTGCTGTTCCCAGAACAACATAATTCAAGGAGGGAACAAAATAATCAATGAGGCAGCATGACATGAGACAGTCTGGAGGCCCCACACTTGGTTTAGTGTTCATGACAACAATAATTAGCCAGGATTAATCATCATAATGGTTTTAAAAATTTAACTTGAAAGAGGAAACCAGTTAGCTCAGGAATGTTGCCACTGGAATTTTGGCTCCACTGCAGTCCACAGTGATCACAACTAGCAACATTATTAATCTTCAATAGTTTAAATAAAATGAGTTGGTGGGACAGAAGAGATTCATAAGAGATCAGTATCCCTGTGACCCATATATATTTTACAATGGAATTTTCCATAGAAGTCACCAACATGGAAGCCAAGTTCTGCTTTCACTCATACTCGCAAACACTTCAAAACAGGACCTTGGCAAAAACATCCTCAGCTGTACTAATCCTGATTAAGCAAGATGTCTTTGAAAATTCTCATACCTGATAACCCAGGAATCAAAGTTGTGCATGTACCTGAAAAGAAATCCAGATCTAATTTCTCCAGCCTTACATAACATCTTGACCGTCCAACCATGAAAGTCTGTGGGAGCCTTGCTTGTCTTCAATGAATGTAGGATGAAGCAGTAAATATATAAAACTAGGCCCATTTGGCAACAATCCATTTTACTGAAATCAAAACTTCTGAAAAGTTCAAAAGCTTAAAATGTCACACGTGAAACTGAAGATCAGTATGTAAAGGTGTATCTCAGAGTGAGGAATACATACAGCTCCATCCTGATTCCAACACGGTTGAATAAACTGAATCTAAGTCAGTGTTTACAGTACTGAAAATTTCCCAGAAAATGTGTCATGCTCATCTCTGAAAGGTCTTGGTCACCACAGGAGCAGGACACATCTACTTCTCATTTCTACTGGGGTAAGTCAGGAGCAACGTAACTGAAGCAAAGGTTACGTACAACTGATTTAGGCAAGACCACAATCAGGCCCACAAAAGATTTATTTAACTGATGGTAAAAGGGCAACTGTTCAAGTGAGTGGTCCGTAGCAACTTTTACTTCTAGGGGAAATGATGAATTTTGACAAGTACAAACCATAATCCAAACACAGGGTATGCATTTCATCATTAATATAACCAAGACCTTAGTATCAAAAGGAATTAAAATGCTAAACATTTCACCTTTTTTTTTTCATGGCTTCATGCAGGTTAAAGGGAGACACTGCTTGGTTTTATTACAGAAGCACATGTGTTGCTCCAGTGTCCAGAATCACATTCCATACACACTATTCCCCTGCTAGGACAGACTGTGGAATCCCAGCCCTCTTGGATTCAGGATATGGAAGTGCTGTGCAGAGCTAGAAATGGCTTTTCCAGTTGTCCTTCCTGAGCTAACCTGTTAATCATGGTGTACAATAGACACAGGCCAAACCAGAAGCCATTGTTAATACCATCACCTGAGTACAAATTATTATGAAAAAAAGTCCAACCATTCAACCAGTTCTTAGGTCAGAGACTGCAGACCAGAAAGCCAACAAATGCATGATGAAAAACTGGCAAAAATGAGGGTTACTTTTATCTTTGAGCAGACAGACCAAAAATGACACTGTTGAACAGTCCCTTGGTCAGTGATCGGGATAAGG
The DNA here is from genome assembly GCA_020745705.1 of Hemiprocne comata. Classification (NCBI taxonomy): domain Eukaryota; kingdom Metazoa; phylum Chordata; class Aves; order Apodiformes; family Apodidae; genus Hemiprocne; species Hemiprocne comata. The sequence goes on from CM036598.1 coordinate 16,057,526, forward strand.
AAGAACCTGAATAAGGTCTGAGAATCTCAAGTGCCTAAATTTCAATTTTAAGTTATTGAGGCAATGCTTCAAATTTTACTATTTCCAATATTTAGCCTGGTTTCAGTTAGTAAAATAGAATCTTGAAAAAGGTTCTGCTTTTTCCTATATCACACCTATTAATTCAAATATGTAAAAAGAAAATTTAATTAGAATCAAAGAACTGATTGTTCATGTAATAGATTAGTTCATTAGTGAGCATTCAGATTTCCCAACGTAAGAAACAGAAGTACCCCTCTCATGTTCACACGAGCAAACAGCAAAGTGACAGCTGAGATTTGCTTCTGTGGATCTTCATAGCTGAAGCTGCAGCCAGCTGCTTTGCCAACAAAGTCCAGCTGTAGACCATACGAGCTGACAAAAGCAGGATTCTAAGGAGCACAATCCCATTTCTAAATGCACCATACATCTATGTCAAGGTGCACTTGAGCATCTGGAATTCACAACTCTGTTCTGTAATGTCTGAGAGACTGCTGCTGCCAGGTAGCTCCCACTAAAGCTGCTCTCATGAGTTCTAGAGGATTTCTATGCCACTGAAATGCACAAAAAAAGTCACCTCTCTTTCATTCACCATAATCTCATTTTATTCCCTGCCACCAAATCTGCATTTGATTAAAGTAGGAGAGGAGACACCTAAACCCTCTACCTGAGAACTACTCCACATAAGAAGAAAAGCTATGGAGTTTTACTTTAACTCTGCTTTTAAACAACAGTCTTTTGGGTATAAACACAGCTGTCTGTGCTAACACTGAAACTCATTTATATTACATTAATCAAATAGTCAAGATCACCTACTACTAGGCACTTCAAGCCTAAGCAAGTAATCTCTTATTTAAATGAATCACTGGGTCATTTTAATCAGTTAAGTGGCTTAGGACAGGAATGCCTGCTGTTCCTTTTGTTTTCAGGACCTTCCCTACCTACAGTCATTGGTACCAAAATAATCCCTCTCCACCCAGCTTCTAGCCCTAATTCATCGAAATCCCTTAACCAGAACATGAACTTTCAGTGGGTGAGAAGCCCCTTTAAAACTGAAGGATGATATGGTTTAGGGGTGAACATGGTAGAGGAGGGTTAAAGGTTGGATTTGATAATCTTAAAGGTCTTTTCCAACCTAAATGATTCTATGGTCTTAAAGCTGTGCTGCTGCTGGTTTTGTATCCTTGGTCATTGACAGGCGATTTTAATGAGGCAGATGAGAGTTGCTCAAAGCACTGAATAATACTCAATAAAATGATTGCTCAAACTGGCACTTCCCTAATAAAAATAAAAATAAAACCAAAAAAACTAGAACAATGTATTTGAAGCTCCACGGACTTATTAATTCACAGGTTGCTACTTTATCTTACCACGGGATAAACTGGAGCAGAGGTGTCAGGAGTAATCTCAGCTTGTGTTATTGAACTGTCTAGAAATGGAAGTGTCCCAGAGGAAAGCACTTCACTCCCCACACACCTTTATACATACACACACCTTCTGGACATGTATTTGAGGCTTCTCTACCTCTGTTCACAACCAGGATGTTCACACAACTGTGAAGGTTTGGCCTCTTCCTATTTAAGGTTCTTTTATTTGTATGTCCCTCAAACATATAAAGGTCTTCGCTCCATCTGGGAGAAGTTGTGGAGAAAGGGCCAAAAAGGAGCCCTAAAAGAGCAAAGAACTCATTAATCCTAAGACATAACACTATTGAAAATATAATTGACAGACCTTGAAAAGATGTGAATTACAGTATTAGGTATACATTTGAATGCTTCTTTGGAGGACAGAAGGTCATAAGGACCTTTAAGGTACTTGAGTTTTAAAAATACATAAAATTTCCCTTCCTCGACCCTTAGCTAAGGTTTCCACAACCTCAAACCTCAGTGGTGACAGAGGGTTCAAGGTGCACAAAGGTATTCAAAGGGGGATGAATCTCTGCAGGAGCATGGCCACTGATATCTGAGACAACAGAAAAGGTTCTAGAAATGTATTTTTTTAAACCAGTCTATCTTCAACGCAAAAAATGCAAAAAGAAAGAAAAGTACAAGAGTAAGAAGGGAGATTTCTGTCAAATAATTCTAACAAAGGTCCAATAGATGTTTCTGACTTCCTGCATGGTCTCTGTCAGGACACTTCCCTCACCCCATCTGCCATCATTAAAACCAAGGCAAAGGCCTAAAGTAAGTGGGAAGAATTCTTCATTCATTAGTGCTGGTTAGGTCTGAAATTTCTCCTTTTCAGGAGGAAGGGAGCTGTGGCAAAGCTTTAAAAGAGGGTTATACTTTAATCACATTTAAAAAAAGAAAAAGGCAGGCAGGCTATCTATTCAGTGGGAATCCAACAGAAAAACAATTGTCTTACAAGGGCAATTGAAAATCAAAGTGAATGAGTATTTATAGCAACTAAACTCTTTAAAACAACAAACTCAAACTGCAGCACCAACTACTTCACAAAGTCATATTCTTGAAGAAGGGGGAAAAAAAGATCAAAGATCTGCAGGCAGCCAGCTCTGCATACAAGTGGCTTTATCAGCTCTTGGCTGTGTTAAAGAGAGTCAGGCATCCCGAAAGAGAAAACATTTAATGAGGTGATGAACAACACTTTCTTGGCCTTAATTATAAGGATAGGACTAAGCAACAATAATTGCAGGATAAATTATTGTCAAGAGAAATTTCCAAACAACAACAAAAAAACCCATGTCATTATCAAACAATTATTTTAAGTCTCATTTACATATAAAAAAGAATAAATGGAATAGTCCTCTTTTTCTTTTCCATTTGTGGGGGTGGTGGAAATTTTCAGGGTGGTGCATGGGAATTAGATGCACTACACCCAATATTGCTAATGACAGATTAATTCTCTGCAGATCTCTCTGGGAATAGTACATGTGTATCCAAGGGCAGAATTCAATCCAAGAAAAACTCAAATCTCTGTGATGTGCCCCCAAAGAATCACACGTATTTAATAATAGGAACAGAAGACCAGCTTCCTCGCAAAGTATCATTTGAACTAAATGGCAGAAAAGTTCCATTTAGGACAGAGAGATTTGAGCTTTAGGTGTTGTGAAGTAGATGTGCTCATAAGCTACTCAGACCTTATCAGATGAGCCTTTTAAAAGCTCACATGAAAGAAATGAGATGTATACAGTAGCCTTGAGTCAAACGGGCTTTCAGGAGCCAGCAAGTGAATGTCATACAAATGGAGACAAAATGAGATCATGGCAGTTGCTCTCGGGCATTTATCTCAACACTACTTTGTGCCTACAGATCCCGAGCAGTGGAAGACCAGGAGGTTTTTGGCATTAGGAGTGATGCAGAGCTAGGTCGTCTGCTTTCCCACATTAGCAAAAGGAGCAAAGTACCAGGCAGGTTTTCAAAATGGCTCCTGCTTAGCTATTAGAATAAACAGTCACATTTTCAGAAAAGCTCAGAAGAATACTAGCTGCCATTGGCTTCTGAACTTCATTTTTTTTTAAATCCAGCTGCTTAAATTTGCCATTACCAACTAGTGGATTCTGGGTGGCTAAACCAGAGATCTGATTAAAAGATGGATTTTTTTCACAAGTCAGGGTAGTTTATCATCTCCCTGAATAGATAGTCCCTTACAATTGTTTTTAGTTACCCCTCCGAAAATTGATTGTACCAAAGAACTGGTTGCTTTGGAAAAAATGTAATCTTTCTCTCACATATATGTACATAAGAGAAATTAAACACATACAGTGGTTGTGAATACAGTACCTACAAAGAAGCCAAATAAAGTTACAGTATTTGAATGTCTCTGGCAAGTAACTCACCCACAAGCAGTGATGATCAGTTATGCTTAGAACAGACCAGCATATTATCATATGAATATACACAATAAGAAATCTCTTTCACAAAAACGAATTAAATAAAGCTGTGTAACACCAACGCTTTTGCTTTAGTTTCATCCAGACAATAGGGGCAGTGATAAGTATTATTGTTCAAGAAAAGCTTCCTTTTTTTTTTTTTTTTTTTTTAAACTCTGGTAAATTTGTCAAACTACTTGAAACATCCAACAAATGTTTCCATAAAACAGGAATTCACCAGTATTTTTACTCACTACCATAAAATTATGACAGCAAAAGCAAAATTTGGCAACATTTGGTCTATTTCATGTCTGTTTTATCAGATACTGGAGCTACAAGACCTGATTTTCAAACAGGATAAAGACAAAAATATTTTAGACATTTCACCCATTAGCTTACAAAATGCAAAATACATTACATAAATCAGCGAGTAGTTTTCAGCTTGCATTTCAAAGATATTTTGCATATTTTGGAGACTACTCCAAAGGAATCTACAAAGAAATGTGGCATGAGTAGTACTCAGTAGGCTTACATTTGCTGTATTTAAATCTAACAGATCTACAAGAAGGGCTCCATTAATTAAAAAACCTTTTCAACCACATGGTCCCAACTCACAGCACACATAAATGAGTGTAGAAGGTGCAAACAAGTGAGGAAAAAGTCCTGAGATTATATAAACGGACATAGAGATACAAGGCAATAAGACACAGGTAGTTTAATCAAAGTTCAGTAATTTCTAAGATTCTGGCCAAACCAGTGGGATATGATCCAGGCTCTAGATAAGAACTACTTAAGACTGGGATTATTTTAGCGACGAGGACAGAATAAAAATATGTTTCTTTCTACTGCTTTGCTTACTGACATGAGACAGCCCACTAGCTGCTTCATTTCTGCCCTTATTGTGCTTATTGTAAATTAAAGCCTTGGCTCGCGAAACACAGAGAAAAGCACAGTTCTTATTTCAAAAGCTCCCTCTAGCTTTTCCTAACTGTTTGTTACCAGAATTTTCCTGATGATCTGCTAGAAAAAGCAGCTTAGAGTCAAAGGTGGTCTCATCAGTCTTAGAGAAACACAAGCACTTATTGTATAACCAATTTCAAGTAGGTTTTTTATTTGTAAAAGCCACACAGTTAAGACGATGTTAAAAATCCACCCCCTTCTTTTGATTCAAGATCAAAGAGATTTTTAGAAAAGTGACATAACCCTTAGATGTCCCAGAAAACCACATTTGCCACAATTAACCAGCTTCAGTCTCCAAGCCTCATACACACAGAGGAGCTAGAACAGCACGTTCAGAGCAGCGAGGTTTTATTGCAGTTGTGGGCACATTTGGAATAAACAAGCACAGGTCAAGCTCCCCACGGCTTCGTTCCAGCCTACAACAACCAGGGGCAGACGGTCAAAGGGAGCCTGAAATGGCCAATCTGGGATTGCATCATCAGGTCTTCAAGGCGGTGTAAATCAGCACAGCTCTACTGAACTCACTGTGGGCTCATTGATTCACACCAGCCAGAATGGGATCCATCAATTCCAAACAGGGTGGAGGCCAGTGACACTGCACAGGTGAAAACCCAGATGCATGTGACACAGATGCTTCTTTTCATCCAGGGACAAACTAAAGAGTCTGGTGACTGCCCTGAGGTCTGAGACAGTCAAGCAGACATATAATAAAATGACTGAGATCCCATTGAAAGAGAAATTAAGGAGAGAGGAAGTCAGAAACTAGATCTACATGCAAGCTACCTCAGCATACTTTCAGTCACCAGAAATTCTGCATAACATATCTTCCCATAAAACTTGGTGTAAGGCGGTTGAACAAGGTACTTAGTTTCAGAGATGCATGAGATCTGCTCAGTCTTTACCATAAAACTGTTGCAGGAGAAAGTGATGCCACCACATGTATTTCAGAAAGGTGAAATGAGAAACTGATCAAATATACAGCACATAAGTAATGTAACTAGATGAAGATGATAAGTAACCTTCCATGAATACAGATAACTCCTATGAGAGAAAGGTGATGCTTTAAAATTACCTTAATTTGAAAAAAAACCCTACAACTTTTTGCAGTGGATTATCCATCACAGTGTTGAAGGATGGCCTTAGCTGCAATGGCAGCATGTCAGCAGAACATAGGAAGACACTGCAAGAGTGGCAGTAATACAAATGCACATCTAACATTGCTCATAGCTTCTGGGGCAAATCAGCACAAGGAGCAGTCACATTCCCTCAGGCACCCAGGCTGAATCTCAGCATGCAGGGAGAGCACACACATATGTATCCTGGAGATCAGTCCTGATACTGCCAGTGCAAAACAGGTAGGAGCCTCTCTGATCCTGCTCTGGCAGGGGAGTTCGGAGGTGCCTTCCAACCCTGACAACTCTCTGACTCTCTCCTACTGATAATACCCTTTTATCTCAGTGATAGAACACATATGTCTAAAGCATGAACGTCCAAGTCCAGTTGCACTTTCATGATCATATGAATAAGAAAGGTTATGGCTACTTAGAAAGCATATTCATCATCTTCTCCAGGACCCAGGACCCCTCTGTTCCTGCAGCACATACAGGCCTTACCAGAGATACTAGATCAAATAAAGACATATGAATTCCAGCAGGTAATAATGCCCACTCAGCTACCACCCAGGGAGCTAGAAACACAGAAACCTTTAGAAGTAAATAGAAATGAGGGGGAATTTTGCAAACCATCATCAGAGGAACTATGGCCCACATCTTGTGAAGCGCTCGTATAGATGAGCAGCAAATAATGCACAATCTTGTATATTCTTTTTATATATTTTAACCTCATCCTACCTTTATGCACATTTTCAGAGATCTAAGATTTCCCAGTGTTACAGAACTCTGTGTGCTATAGAAAGGGATAAAAAGACACATTATAAGTTTAACAACTGAGAATTTCACGGGAGAGTTAAAATTGTCACTAAGGACACACTAGAAAGAATTACTGATTTTTCAGACTGCTCTAACATCAAAGGATTAAATAAGAAAACCAAAGTCTTTTATAAACTCAAGCAAACGTAGAGACAATGTCAAAGCTATTTGGTCACAAATTGGAGCCATCATTTTCACTTTGAAGGCTTGCACAAGAAGCTATTCTGCACTGGAACTGCTGCAAAAATTGAAGGGAGAAAATGAATGGGACAAGGGAAATATGGACTTACAGTTCTGAAACAGCCTGAAGTGCTATGTAAAAGCAATATTTATATAAGACACCAGACTGCTAAAGACTTTACTATTGCCCATCACTGACTGTGATATATGGGCTGCAACTGTCATACACACAGAAGGACAAACCTGAATTGGATTGTCCTCTGTAGAATGAAACTGTTTGTCCCTTATAGGAAATCACAGCTCCTTCTCTTTTTCACTGGAGTTATCTCAAACTGCTCTCTGCTCAGTGTTCCTGTGCATTTGTGGGGCTGTTCATGGATGCAGGACAAGGTCCATCACCTAATACAGCTCGTAATAAAGCACAAATTATGAAAACCCCAAGTCCATATTCTGCAATATGCAGACAACTGTAGCCAAACTGAGCAGTGGGACAACAATCAAAGCTGATGAGACAACTTCAGGTTTTCTTGACTTTATACATTTTTCTACTTAGACATCTGTATAAAGACCACCTGCCAGCCCAAATTCAGTGGGCTGACTTGGACAGAAAGCTCTGATACATCTGGTTGGGATGGATTCAGACTTACTTCTGCAAGACAACCTGTATGAGCAACCTCCACCCATATATCTCAGTCTTCACTGTATTCATAGCAGATCACATGGCTTTGTCCCAGCATGTTACACTTAGTATTGCAATTATTTACAATAACTTATAATCATGATGGCAGCAAAAGTGAAGTGAGGAGATGAAAGAGGACACTCTTTCTTTGAGTTCAATAGGGCTGACAAACATCAGCCATTAGAAGTGCCACAGAACAGGCCATCAGCAGGTGTAAGCAGCCATGAATCTATCCTAACTGACATGAAAATTCAATTTCAAACCCAACTCTATACACACACAAATATCCAGCAAGTTCCTTCTGAACTAGAGAAAGCATTTAACTGGTTAGTTTCCATAGAAGTCTCCCAGCATTGGCCTTTTAATGTATTCCCCTGGAAAAACATTTGTTGCATGTATATATTTCCATTTTCCTTGAGATTTCAAGAGTTGGCATTGTTAACTTAGAATACTGCTAGTTAATTGTTGGTGAGAAAAGACAAATTATGAGCAAGGGAACTGTTCTGGGAGGATTTAGTGTATTTGAATAATTTAGACCCCTGCCGTTAACGTGACAGGATTGTTTTTCTCTTGCAGTAGCCTGCTGCTACAAGAATTAAAACTGTCGTGGCAGGCTACAGCTTGGGCTAGGCCTTAGTAATGAGCTTTATCAGTCAATAAATGATTTTATGCAGCAAATTAAACTGTAAATTTGGTTTAGGTGGTAAATATTTAGAGAATAAAGATATCCAGCTAATGAGGAGGTCTGGGTAGGGAAAAAATGTAACGCAAATGTCAATCCTTTAAATCTTTGGTAGACTAAAGCTTTGCAGAAAGTTTACTGCTACTGCTCTTTTTCTTTTTTCTTACCTTTTCCTTTTTTGCCTTTGTAAACACCAAGGGAACACTATCTCAACTGTATTTACAGATGCTAGAGAAGGAGGGCAAGACTTTTGGGGGTATTGTGTGAGCCACTACTCCACACACTGACTTGGCTCTCAGACCAAAGCATCAAACAGCCTCAGATCATAGACATCGTATGTGTTGGACTCCCAGTGGAGAAGCACAGCAAGTCTGGTCAGAGGTGAGTTCCCAAGGGCACATGGGACACTTGCAACTTGCTCCTGGCTCTAGTCTCTACCTCTCAACAGAGCTTAAATGACAAGGTCTGTTTGGTCCTCAACTCGTGTCAAGAGTGAGCAGCAGCAATCCACAGAGGCAACCAGATTAAAACAGTCCCCTTTCAAACACGAGACAACTTCTGACTAGATGACCTTTCAGCTCCAGAGATTACTTCTCGCTTTTGGCGCACCAAACCCCACACTGCTCTGTCACCCACCCTTGAGGGCATGTACATGGAAAGGGAATCTGAGAACATCAATTGATCAACAGGAGGAATATGGTCTTAAAAGGTACATCTGGATTAATATGGACGAAAATGTCCCAAACAAATAAATTACATTTGTTCAAAGGTCAGGTGATAAGCAATATGCTGCTTCAAAAGCAAACAGGAAAACAGTCTACCAAAAAGCTGGTTTCCAAGGTGAGTCCTTGACTTCCAGCTATGCTCCAAGGGCTGTTCTTTCCCCAAGGAAAGCCTGGAACACTTATTAATCTTGCCAAGGGCACTTACAATGAAAATGAAAATTTTGCATGTTAATTTTTTACGGTGGCCAAAATACAAGCTTTCAGAAGAAAAAAGTATGCGAAAAGATGCTTGTCAGCTCCACAAAGAATTGCTGGAACTCATGCTAAAGCTAGGAGTGTTAACCTTGCTGTCCTTTATCAGTTTCTAACAGTAGTAGCAATTTTTTGGTGATTTCTGCTGGATCTGTTATTCTATACTTTCTGACAAGGAAAATACATGCAGCCCCTGATAAAATCCATGAAACAATGGTTTTATTTATGACTTCCAGGTGACACTGCCAGATGGTAAAATCTCACACAAACAAAGCCAGAAGTGCCTGTGCACTACCTAGGGCTAACACAGAACCTACTCCAAGAAGAGGAAACCATCTCCTTTTGTGAGAATCACAAGATATCCAAGAACTGATGCCAGAAATGCCCCTTGGAAACAGTTCCAGGCTCAGTGCACAGTGACAACACACAGAGAAACCCCCAACTATTGCAGAGACCCCAGGCATGCCCTTGCACTGAGGGAGCTCCTTACTGCTGCTCTGGTCAAGGTTAGCCTTGACATTTTAGAACTCAGTTGGTAAGGCATGGAGCAAAGGTTTTCCACCAAAGAAGCTGACTGCACAAGGCTTTAAAGCAAAAATTGAAAAGGACACAGTTACATATTGAAAGGAAATTGAGCCACGGAATATCCTAGTAAAAGTTGGTCAGACCCACACATTGTACACTCCAAACAATATGCTATTAAGTGCAATAAATTCAAACAGCACCCTGGAGATTTGTTTGGAAGTTTAGAACATATATTTTGGATATAGTATGGAAGGCTGTTTTTCACATGAAATGTATTCAATTGCAAGCTGTTGATGTTAACCGTTTCTTGAAAGACCCAATATACTAATGCAGTTTATTTACATGGCAGAGAATGAAACTTCATGTATCACCTTCTCCATGCCTTTCTTTGATTAGATTGCCTCAGTTTAATTACTAAATTCTGTTAAAGGACTTTCAGCACAGATGTAATTTCATGCAGGTGTTACCTGGTGTAATGAAACCAGATGTTTCCAGCGGAATAGGCCTCCCTCATTTGAGATGTGTGCACTGCAATAGCCTGATTTGTACATCCATCAGTTCAAACTGAAAAAAAAATAATTGTTGGGGGTGTTAAGCAAGATCACATTTTGAAAAGAGAATGGGTAGTGCCACTTGTTGTCTCCCGTTACACACACAAGTCTTCCATTGGTATGTAACTTCACCTTTAAATATCTTCCCCTGTTGTTCCTATTTTGATTAATTCAGCAGGCTGCCCACATTGGCATTTAGGAGCCTGATGTACAGAGGCACAGATTTATACTTGAAAAAGGCAAAGCTGTTTTTCACAGGCCACAATACTTTATTTGTATTGTACCTCATCTACTTCATCTAATCAGTGAAGATTTTTAGCCAATTTCTACAATGGACTTGAAGGTTCTTGGCTGGTTACAGAATGAAACAAAACACATTTATTGAGGTCTATCAGTAGCAATTTGATAAAAACCCAAACTTAAAAGCCTTTTGTTTTCAAATACCTTTGAATAGCTTTTGAATATCCATAGGTTTCTACATGAACCCTAGCAGGAAGTTATTCTCTGGGCAGTCTTAGAGCTGGCATTATAGCATAAAATGGAGAGAAATGAGTAGTTACAAAGATGTTTATAAGAATTACATGGTCAGATCTCTCAGTAGCTCACAGATTTGAGATAAAAATCAATAAATTATATTAGACTGGCCACTGTGTTCATCCTAAGAGAAGTAAATGCTCCCTACATTAGAAAATTCATGGAAATCTACTTTTTGCATAAGTTTCCTCATAAGTTGTCTTAGCAACACAGCCTCCTTATTTTCCATCACATGTATCATCATTAGTGCTGTTTACTTTTATTTTCATTATTGTAAAATTACGACTGGCCAAATGACAGACCAAAGGCTTAAAGTGACAGCAAGAAGTGCCACTGAGCAGCAACACAGAGAGAAGAATCAAGCCCATATCATGCTTAATCTGATAGCAATTTGGATTCGTTTCTGTAACACCCAAATTTTGAATTGCTTTTCTGATTAGCCAGTTCATTAAACACCTCATGGTCAGAGGAGTTGTTATGCACCAGTCGGTACCTTCTGACTCTGGGGAAAAAATTCTCACCATCGTGGAGACAGTAAAACCAGGGGAATTTGCACAGAAAGTCTTTGCCAATTCCCAACTGCCACAAAGGGGTTGTGATGAAATGTTCACATTTCAACCTAAAAGGAGCAAACCCAGCTGCAGCTGGCAGGGTAAGTGGCTCCAACTGGCAGTTCCAACACAAGCTTGAGTCAGAACCTCTTCACATTTCTCTCCATTGTTCTGTCAAGCCCTGATGCTGCACAGACGACACCAACCCAACCTCCCTGACTCAAGCTCATGGGACTACACAGCTCCAAACAATGAGGAACGAATGGCCTATGGGCATTAGCAGAAAGTTCACAAATAACAGCTAACAAGCAGTGGCACAAAAGGCTTGCCAACCAGACAGCTCAGAGCAACCAAGACACTCATTCTTTGGGTTAGCTCTTTTATTATTAAAAACAAACAAATAGAGAAGATAAATAGATTCATAAATTACACTGCCCTCTCCTTCTCTTCCCTCTGCATTCACACACTCCAGCTTTGATCCTTTTGGAAAGCACCCATGCATTTTGGTAGGCACATGAACAAGAGTTTGCAAGGTGGGGTCTGAAGCTGTAGGGTGACACACAGCAAAACCAGAGACTGCACAAGCGCGTGAGTGCGCATGCACGCACCAAGACACTTTATGTGAGCGGCCTCCATCTTTACAATTGCCTTCTTGAACAAAGCAATTTTTATTTTGTGTTATTTTCAGGTTTATTTACAGGGGTGAGGAAAGGGAAGATACAGGCTAGTCAACTAAACTACTGTCTGCCCTCATTATTTCAATTCAGGGACTGACAGTACAAGACTTAATATTACAATAAAGCAAAACTGGTGTCAGCAAAAAAAAAAGTTTCGATGACACACTGATGTGGAACACTATGATACACTGGTAAAAACTATGTGAAAACCAGAAACACATAAGACTGCAATTTAATCTTTTTATTTGAAATATAAATATTGTTACTATCAAGCTTGACAGTATAGAAAATGTGTGCCCTGCAGCCTTCTGACAAAACAAAATTTATATTTAAAACTTCCTGAAATAATGCCTTTCATATGTGGAGTTTTGTCACATTGCAGCGGCTCTGAGCCTACCTTATGGTCCTGCACCTTTAATTATTTTATGCCTAGAAGACACATTTTAAATAGAAGAGGCGGGTTACAAGAGTTTTGACAGCTGTAGATGATTAAAATACTGACAACATGCACTATATAAAATTCCCTGAGGTTTTAGCTGGGTACTCACACGAAAGTTAGCGATTAGCTTCCCTCCCCCCTGCCAAATCCCACCAGCATGAAATGTTCATACCATTGGCCTGTTTCCTCCTCCTCTTTGGGCAATGCAAACCTTTTTCTTTTCCTTTTTTTCTTTTTTTTTTAATATCTAAAGGCTACATGCTTGAAAATTGGTCAACGAATTTGATTTAGTAATCTGTTCCCATTTAACAAATATGCAGCCAGGGTCATGACCAGCTGTTCTGTATCATTGCATGAATGGAGGGAAGGGAAATGGTTTAAAACGTATGAATGGTTTTAGGTTTTGTTTTCTCCCACCCCCCTTAACAAGAGTGCTACAGTTTGTGCTAACTTTGTGGCCTCTTGAGCTGCATGTTTGGATTGTGAAGAATATTATATTATTATATTATTTATGAGGGGAAAAAAGTGCTCCCCAGTTCAGAAAAACACTGAAGTCAACATTCTTAACCTTAACTCTGCTAGCTACCTCCTAACTTCATACACTTGAGTTAGGGACATATTTATGTACTGTCTGTCAAACTGGGACTCTACTCTTCAAGTTCTTCAAATTAAAGCTGCATATGAAGTAATGTTAATTACACTGACTTTGAGTTGTGCCTACATTATGTCCGTCTGTCCCTCCCTATATTACACTACTGGCTAAGGTGTCAAATCCCAGAAGAAGAAAATCACCTCCAAAAATATATGAGCAATTGCAGAGTCGGACTATCTGGATGTGGTTCATAAGTTATTGTCTATTTTTATAATCTTTAATTCTTTTTAATTTGTTTAGACACTTCAACATGCGAGAAAAGGCAAAGAAGGAAATCTTATCACCCAAAGAGCAGACTTATCATTTGGATGGTCTTTTCAACCCCAGAAGAGAGGTTTGTGAAAAGGCAAAGATGGGTTTCAGATAAACCACACTGATGGAGGGGAAGCATATCCTTCAGTCTCATGAAGCTCCATGGCAGAGGTGAAATTTAAGGATGGATGGAAAGGAACAAACTCCAAATAAAGCAGAAGTGATCCAGAGGTACTTGCAAGCCAGGAAGCAAGAGCAACATCAAAGCTGATGGAAAATGCAGAAAGACACCCCTAAATGCCATTTAGCATGAGGTGGAAGGGGTGCAAAATCTCACTGACTCAAATACTTGTAATTCTGCTAAATCTTTCTGAGCAGCTATTCCACCAAAATCAATACACTTTGGGATACCAAACATAACGCCTATCTGCCGAGCAGCAACCGAAGGAACACAGTAGAACCTAGACTCTTAATTTGTGTAATAGGACACACACATTTATTTTCTCTGGATGCAGTAACAACTTCCCTGTTCACTTACATTCCTGTATACTACCAGTGACATTTCAGTGAATCCAGGGGAGGAGGGAGCAGGAGCAACACCCTGCTCTGCTGTCCATGTGCTCACCCTACCACCTTGCCCACCTTGGCCTGGCTAAGCCCATCCCTGGCTCCTCAGAAAGAATCCCACACACCTGGGTGGGATGAGAAATGGGTTAGACTCCTGGTTTGGGCAAGAAGACCAGGTCTGTGGCACACAGGATGCAGCACACCCACCCCGTAACGTAGGTGCTACTCCGTAACGTAGTGGTCGCCACCACTGTATGAAATGTGTGGTTTGCCATTCAGGGGATCTCTAACAGGACAGTTCCATGGGCTTTTTGTTTCCTTGGGAGCAGCAGAAAGAGACTTTGCTGCATAGAAGCCTACAGGAGGTGTTCAGTTCTCAGGCACCCACTCTCCCACAAGGCACACAGTATACCTGCAACTACGTACGCTTTGTTGTTGTTGTTAATGATCGTGTATATAATTTTGATTGTAGAGCTGTGTAAGCTGTGTAGTTTTAATAACTCTGATATTAACAAAGACAGGGGAAGGACAAGGCTCTTCCCCTTCCAGAGCAGTGCAAGTTACTGAAGCAGAAGTGAAATTCCAGAACCAGGAGCCAAAAATAGAAGTATTTGATTAAAGAACTACAAGGACATAATAAGAATTTATCAAATGCTCCTATTATGCTTGGCCAAGGTACAAAACACTCCTTTTAATCTTCAATATTTGCAAACAGAATGTTGGATATCTTTTTTCTATTAGAAATAAGTAAAGCTTTTTCCTTCCTTGAAAAATCAGAACTCCACCAGTTACATACCGCAGGAATTAACCACAACAACAGGACTTCATACAATACTTCTCTTCCTAGGAAAACATTACTTACAGCAAAGTGCATTTGGAAAATACAAATGCCTCCAGCCATGTGCCTTGAGGATTTTGAAGCGCATCAGACAAGCAAATAGGGTCCTTTTCCTTCCTCCTCCTTCCACATGTAGAAAACAAAACAAAACAAGTTCTGAAAACAGCTTATCTGAAAATTGAAAAATCTGTAGTTTATTGGAGGGGCAGTGCCCACTTAAATAATCCAGATTCTTTAACCTTCAAGCCAGTGAAAAATACGCCAAGGATTCCATGCTGGAAAAGTTGTAAGAGAGGAAGATGGGTGTTCCTCCCCCCCTTTTCCACCACTCAGTCCTCCCTGTGCAATCAGCAGCATCTGCCATTTCCAGACCTTTGTCAGAAGACAACGTTGACAATCGCTGCCCTTCAGCTAGCCAGCACCCATGACCAAGCTGAATTCCTCATGGGCTTGGGCACTGTTTGTAAAACACTCGAGAGCATGTCTTTTTAGAAAAAATATCAGGGAATATTTAAAGCATCCTCATGACCCCACCCTTGGGAAAATGAGTTATTAAAATGCTGGAATGTGATCTTTGTCAAAGGAGACATTACATCAGTCACTTGTCCGCCTGCTTTTTGCTGTTCAAGTTCTTGCTAAAGCAAAAGCACGACATACGTAACCTCGTGTCCTTGTCTTCAAACCTTCATTGTTATATATAGGATATTGCTGAGTATTTTATGGCTACTGCTGTTTCCTCAATAGAAACTACCCAATACAGATGTTCAAGCATTGGTCTGTAAAACAGAGTGCCTATTACAGCAGTTAGGGCACCCAACTCAGCTCTTTCTAGCTTCCCAGTTCGTTACATATATCATCCTGTATGTTACTGGTTGAGTCATCACTTTCCAACTGAGTTTGGATTTTCACAACACTCAGCTCCTAACACACATGCTGATCTGTTCGGGCTCTGTCTCTCTCATCTTTCTTCACACAAGTAGCTACAGCTTAGTATTTTTGTGTCCAATTATGAAGAAAGATGAGAATGGAATGGGAAATTAAAAAGTGACAGGTAAAATTACAGAACAGAATGGTACAGTAAGCTTGCTTGATGCTAATTGGTTTTCTTAACTGTTTAAAATCTGGCACAGCATAAAATAATCCAACAGGAGTGGCCTGACAGCCATTTTAGACACATTTCTAGTCAATTTAATTTACTTCGTGGCAGCTCTAATACATTTTGGCTGCTGAGGATCTCAACAGACACACCAAGGATGACCTTTATGGCACACAAAACAGGAGGGATAAAAGAAGAAACAAATACTTTTATTAAAGGTGAGGTTTCCTTCTTTTTAGCTTACAAAAGTGGCAATATTTAAATGTTTAAGTAAATCAGCTAAAAGTTCAGCACTTCTGAGCTCCACCATTACAAATAATTTATACCTCTTTTCATGTGCTTCTGCTTATTGTTATTGATGGAACTTTTCAAGTCAAGTCAGCTGAGACAGCAAGCAGGTCACTGTCAAAGAGCAAGTGGAAATGAGAACAGCCAAGTGACAGCACACCAAAGTAATAGCCTCCAACTGAGTACTTCCTCAGTACACGTCATCTGGGTGGGATTCTGAGAATGCCTAAAGACTCATCGAGAATGATCAAGAAGTGTTAAAATCTCTGTGCACCAAAAATGATGATACTAACGTGGTTCTGCTGCTGGCAGCGGGGAGGTGGTGGCAGGGTTGTCTGCAGTGCCTCTATCCCATCTGTCCAAAAGACAAACTGTGCTTTACAGCACTAGCATCCTAAGTCTGAGTAGATACATCATTTCCATGTGCTAAGAATATTGGACATCTAAAAGAGATTTTTGGAACGGTACTTTCTCCACAAGCACAGACACAATATATGCATACACTTTACACACATTTGGGTGAACGATGCCCACTTCTGAAAATGTGGATCGTGTATGGTATGCCAAAAAGGAACTAATTAATGTCCATTGGCTTTCAATGCTTAGAGATCAACCTCTGTTGCTTTTGTATTTCTCTTTATCAGCACCAAAAGTGACAGAAGGTAAGGAGTCATGGAAAGACAGAGAATAAACTTGTAAGTGACCTTAGGCAGATAACGAGATTTTCAGCATGGGCTCTAGAAGCAAGGGGGGTTATCATCTTAAATCCAGCATTTTCTCTGGGGGACAATGTTATGAAATAATTGGCATAAACCCAATAATAAATATCACCTTCTTTGGAACTTTGTGAAACTCATCTCATTCAAGTTTGAAAGCACTCTGAGATTCAGATACCCAAGTGCTGTAAAAAAAGCAAGGCACATTTAAAATTGAGCACTTTGGGCTGTATTTATGTTCCCAACTACAGCTTCTGGGATCCTGTACATTAGTCGTATATATATTTCTCCATATTTCTAAGAAAAATGGTCCTCAGAAGATGATGGATAGCATGCCTTACCAGAAAATATACGACAGGTTCTAAAAATGGTACATTTTTAAATTGGTATAGATATTTATACTTGCTCTGATCCTCTGAGATGTATATTGAAATTCGTAATATAAACAGCAAAGGGCATTCCAAGACAAGCAAATTAAAATGAATTCTGCATCATTCTCTCCTGTCCTATTATTGTAAGTTCTCAGGAGGCCTACAAAAATTTGTATGTAAACTAAAACTGTATGTGAGTCTAGTAAAAGTTACTTTAAAAGAACCTAATCTTTTATTAGATCACAGTGTAACTGATGTTTAAAATAAGAACTTAGGGCTATTATCACAATACATAAACAGAGTTTGTGATAGACTATCACTAGTATGCCATGGCTTTATAACATTTTCCATTGCATTTTCCTATCTATATTAAAATGTATACATCACCATCAATTCACGATGAAAGAACTTTACTCTTTTTAGAAAGAAATATCACTCCATCTCTAAGAAAGAGCTATTTATCACCATCTGATAAAACCACCACTCAAAGTCTCTTGGCAGCAGCTTTTACTCTTTCCTCTTGGGTTGCTCTTCACAGGTAATAACACAGGCCTGGATTGGACCTCCCCAGCCTTGGAATCGTTAGTTGTGCCAGACTCCCCTTAACATCTGTCTACCCTGTTCTGGAAACCCTCTGATGAAGTCTGCATCATTACTCAATTCCCCTTGTGGTTAGAAAGTTTTCCTCCCAGTCTTCCTAATGCATCTTTGCTGAAAATTAAATTGGTTTCTTTTCAATTCCCTCAAGTGGAGAGAGAACAATAAGCACCAGCCTTTGCGTAACTTTCATATTGGAAAGACTATCACGATGATTTCTCTGTAGGTTTATCAGTTCCCACAACTTTTCTTAACAGGTCATATTCTGTAAATCTCAGATTTTCTTGTCACACTCCACTTAACTTACTACACCTTCTTGATATGTAAAATCTGGTGCCCAATGCAGTTCTTCAGAACTTCACTGCACTTCAGTGCAGTGCACTCTCCACTGGAATTTTTTTTTCTCTAATTTTTCACAAAGACATTATGTGAGACAAAAACAAAAGCTGAAATCAGGGCAGTTCAGCAGTATCTCCCTCCATTCCCCAGGCTAGTTACTCTTTCAGAGAAAGAAATCAGATGGATTTGCTGAGAACAAATCACTTCAATCTTATGCTATCTTTTAAAACCTCCTTATCATCTGAATAGTTAAAAAGGATTTTTTTTTTTTTTATGATTTTTTCCTATGTATTTCCAGGAATAACTACTGAGCTGACTGATTTATGAATTCCCAATCCCTTTTCTCCCTTTAAAAAGGGAGGTACAATGCTTACTCTTCTCCTGTGCTTTGGGGCTTTACTCATCCTCTAAAATTTTTTGAGATTACCACTTAGCATTTGCTGACTAGAAATGCATGCTGCTATTTCATTTCTAATAGATTGAGGAACTCATTCTACGACTTTCCCAGAGAACTGAACAACTGGACATTCTTAAAAATTCTATTTGAGCATTGCCTGACTTCCAACCCCAAGCAAATCTGCTCACATTCATCTTGTTTCCTTGCTCTTAATCTTCAAGTATTGAATGAACAAGTTTAGGGACTTTAATTGTCAGAAATCTATGTATAGGGGCAAAAAGATTTTTCTACAGATGCCAGAGTGTGCCACTGCAAGGGATAGGAGAGGCCAGTGACACTGGGGGATGGAGAAGCAGAGCCACTCCCTCCAGCAGTCACTGGTTATGAGATTGGTTTTCCTACAAAGTAATATCTCATCAAAGAAGTACAAGCTAAACACACCACCAAATCCTGGCTTATTAGCAGCAAAAAAATGACAAATTCCAAGCCAAGAAACAGCAGTGGAGTCCAGATCTCCAAAAGCTTTGGCTTTTGGGTTTCAGACTGATTACTACAGTGATACAAGATGCCTTCTTCTATCCAGTTTGTCTCTTCCACTGGCTTTCCAGCCTGGCTGCTCCTAGGGTATACAGCATAAAATTCATAGTTTGAAGCACACCGAGCCAAGCAACAATTTCCAAGCCATGGACCACTCCTGAGACAGAGTGCAGAGACTGCAAGAACAAATCAAGCAAATGCTGTTTTCTGAGCTGCAAGGCAACTGCCCTTCTCTGAGCTCCTCCCACAGTGTCACCCGACTGGCAGTCCCCACAGGCACCATGGTAAGGACACTAAGGGTCAACAGAGCTGTCCCTTCTCTGGTGGACCAAAGAATAAGAGAGTGGGCTGAGAAGCAGAGCCAGAGATCTGGCCCCAGCCTTCCTGCCACTTCCCTCCTGTGTTTCCAGCAATGGGTTACAAACATCCCTGCAGCTACTCCTCTGCTTAAGGTTATGCATGTGAGTAAAGTGACTGTAGGATTGGTTTCAGGTTTGTGCTGAAGAGAAACTTTAATAGTGGAAGGCAGGCAACTTGAAACCTTTAGCAAGCATTAAATGCTCTTAATAAAGAACAGAAATAAATTGCTGTCTTTGTGTACTGCCCCATCTGAATATTTTTTAACAGACCATGAGAAAAAGAAGTCTTTATGAAGAGCTGTTTCATGTGTTATGTCACTTGTGCACTAAATACTATGTTATCTTCTGAACTTATAGAAAGGAGGAGGATATATTTAGTAATTGTTGGCCACTCAAGCCACTGAAAGAAAGCATGTTTCTATGGGTACAACTAATTCTGCTTGTGGTTTCAGAGACCACAGCCAATATTTCAATAACATATACATTACGAACTGCTACAGCTGGCAAGGTGTATCTGTGTTGTCTATTCCAGGGAAGGATTTTGCTGCCTATTCAAAATGAATATATTCAGAAGTGGAATCCAGCATGGAAAATGAAGGAAGGTCAGGAGAAGGGTAACATTTATGGAAGAATGAGCATTTTAGTGTGCTACTGGCTTCAGGGTCTGCACTCCCTAAAAATACCAGTTTTTGTGCACAGGAGTGCTGAGCAGACAGAGTATAACTAAAGTATTTGTTTGAACCTCCAGAAACAGACAGTTGCTTAGTATTCAAAAAAGAAAGAGAACTTTTACACTTAATGCCACTCTAAAGCAGAAACAACCCAAATAAGCAACCCAAGGAGGGCTTTTCAACTGACAAGCACAAAGCTCTCTAAAATACACCTTGGTTTTGGCAGGTAGTATAGCAGATGCTGGACCTCACCCCCTCTCCCCACTCCAAGCAGAAAGCTGCAGCTTTCTGAAACATTTGCGTGTTGGGGGACTGGATGGATCCAGTGTGCAGAGGGCTGTAAGAAGGATCAGAAGGATGGATGAAGTGCACCAAGGGTTGTAACATGGATCTGAATGTTTGGGGGAGATGTGGGGGACAGTACTTGATACCGTTCAAGAATTGCCAACTGTAATTAAGATGTAAATAAACAATGAGAGTTAACACTCCATGGCTGAATTAATTTTTTGGAAAAACATGAGAGCTAGTGAGCTAGTGGGAGAACTATTCAGTGTGAACAGCTGCCTAGTTCAAATGTATAAATCCAATGGGACTATACAAAACTCCTATCTCACGTGACCGACCTTTCACTGATGTAATGTTTGTGGTCTGAGCATATCCTCCCTGTAAACAACATTATCATTACATGTTGGTAGTCAAATGTGTATGGTCAAAGACTGAATGGACAGGAATGCTACTCAACATTTTGATAGGAAAGAATATGAAAATATAAAGTGCTGTAACCAGAAGAAAATAATTCTCAGAGCTTCCAATTCTGTATCTTTAAGCATTAAACTCAGGGGATGGGAGGGAGTGGGGGAAGAGGCACAACACAGTAAAACCAGTGACTCTAAAAATACACTTGCAGAATGCTGTGAGGAAACTCATGCGCTGGGTAGCGACGAGAATTAACTGAAACACTTTGCTTCACAGCACACTGCTTTGGGTCCTTGATGCAAAACACATGAGTGCTGATGCACTACTTCCCTGCTCCTCCACACCCTTCAGAAGACTGAGGCCTCCCACAGGAACATTTTCAGCACAGCAATGACATAAAAAAATAAAAACTATTTACATAGTTGCTCAACAGCTCTTCCAAAGAGCTCCTATTGATATCAGTTAATTACACATGGGAAATACTCTGTATTTCCTAATACTAAGGACTGATTTTTGTCTTGGTTAATGCAATGACCAAACTTGTATGCACTTTACCTGGATCATATTGGACCTCTGACTTTTCAGACTTATTTTCATGTGCCTGGGAGCAAAATTCCAGTTGTATATTCACTCTGCAGTTACTCTTTCCATATCAGGCATAACTCTGCTCATGCCAACAAACCTCCTTGAGCAAGAAATGAGCACTGCTCCAAGGTTCAAGGATACACTAGCAGGTCCTGCTCCCTGCTCTGTTTCTAGGCACATTTTGTTTTCCTGCAGTATATAAAGTGACTTACAGGAAGCTTCCAGTAGCAGAAAGTTGTAACTCATCTGAAAAGAATCTGTGCTTTAAGGAACAGGCACCTTCTTACTGGATCTTAAATAATATATCACATAATGCAATTATTCTATGTCTCCTGGTCATCACATGGTCTGGGGAAATCACAGCCAGTTTTTTAATATTGGGAATGTAAGGATCCTACAGAATTACAGACTAGACAGAACTGTTTTCTTCTCTCTGCATAATCGAACCTCTCATCAGAACAAGCAACTTTTAAAAATTATGATCCATTCTCCATTTCAAATGTGCACACACATAAAAATCAAATGCACCAAATATGTTCTGGGATGGTTGCTTACTGAAAACGTACCAGGCAATTATGTGGTCTGCTGTTTTAATTACAAACTCTCTCTCTCAACAGGTCCTGTTTGAAATGTGTGACACCCTCTGTACTTCATGCCTGAAGTTGAGTTGTATTACAATCACATCTCCAGTCAAAGAACATTGCCATTTTTTCCTAGATCAGACACCTGTTATCAATTTCAATGGTATCTGATTGAATATTTGTGCAGGAAGGACAAGAATCAATTATTCATGAGTACTAAACAATAGACTGCATAAACATAGTTCATGAACCTGAATCCTTTACAACCTAGCTTATCTATGATACATTTATAAGGGCAGTCACATCTTTTAAACAACTGACATATTTATGGCATGAAAAAGGGAGAGAATAGATGAAGAAACAAATGTTTTTGTTAAAGACAATGTGAGATGTTTTGGATTAGGCAGAGTTTCTTTTCTTTTGCTTATAAAAGTGGTAATATTTAACTGTTTAACTAAATTTAACTAGACATCTCATGTGACAGTCGTTTCCCTGAGACTCCCAGCTCAGAATTTGCTGAACCAGGCCATTTGGGTAATTCAAGTGAACACAAAAATATATGCAACTTTTGGATCCCTACCCAGGAGTCTTGTGAGAGTTTTGGACTCCTACCTGTTCCTGGCAATTTAAAGGAACAAAACATTTTGAGGTTCTCCTGTCGTTAGGTTTTCTCCATTGCAGGAACCTGTGTGCTTTCCCTGGCAGCCTCTTCTCTTTTAGGTTTCCAGTACAATTCAATTAAGCTCTGTGAGCTCTGCACTGCTGATCTGGTTGAATGCATGCCAGCAGAAATCCTGCACCTTGTTGTTTCATCTGAGCTTCATAATACAAATGTGGCTGATGTCAGAAGGGGAAAAGCCTCATCCACAGCTTCAGGGAAATTCTAATCCTGACATCATGGTGGAACAATACAAAAGAGACCAGTAAATAATGTATTCTGCTAAAATCCTTCCTCCCTCGAAACAGGGCTGTTAATGTTGCTGTCACCTTTAATACATTTTTATGTATTCTCCTTTTGTTTTCTGATGGCAATGATTTAAATTTCAATACAAATGTTTAAAGCATGTGACATCCTGAAATTACATATTTAAAGACCAAAGATTACAGTTTCTGGTGGTGAGTGGTTGAATTGTTGTGAAATCCAGTTTTATTTAAAATCAATCCTCCAATTGACTTTAAAAAGGCACCTAGTTCTGTTTATTTGTTTTTATAGAAAAAAATGCAGGCAATTAATTTATTTCATACCTTAACTGTCTGAGTTATGAACGTCTATAATGTAACATGGCATGCTTGATGAATAACATCTGAGGTGATTTAGTTTAGAGCAAGTGATTGGCAGTTAGTGATTTTGATAAAAACTTGCTGTGTGATATGCAACAGGCAGCTCAGCTGTACAGCCAATTCAGTGGAAACAAACTCAGAGGGAAAAAATTTCTATCATGTTACATTTTATGCTGGGGAGTCAGAGAGGAGGACGACGTAATTCTTTCCTAGATCTAGTAGCTGCTGCTTTAAGAAAAGAAACGATAAGGTTATGGGTTCTCACTCTGCCATGCATCTCCTTCATAAATTTTAGCATTAAATTATAAATAAAACATATGAGGACTTAGTTCAATGAGAAATATGTCTGGACTTTGGCACTGTATAGTTCTGCACAAATCCATACAAGCTGCTTAACATTGATTTTCTTTGGCGTCCTTTGCAGCCCGATGTGGGCTTTGCAATGCAGAAGGCAGACATGCCTTTTATTGTATCAGGCCCTTTGCCATTAATTACAGACATGCCTTTCCTTAATGACTGGGCACAACCGGCCTGTTGATCCCCAGGCTGGATCACCAGAGGATGTAATCAACAGCACAGACCAGGGCTCTCAATCATTTGCTATTCCTGGCCTACCCGTTCTCCCCATCCTCTTTGCTCTCTCTGCCAACGAGAGGTTGAGGCCAGTACCCCGACTGGCTGAGCTCTCCTTGTCACCCCTCCTTCTGTACCAGTTCCTCCAGAGTTAAAAACAACTCAGCGTACCCCTCCACTCACCTTCAAGCAGATGTCAGTGGGGAAAGCAAGAAGAAAGACTCATCTTTCATACACCTAGAAGTGAAAAACTCCATGGCAAAGCCAGTATTATCCTCCTGCTCAACATGGAGAGCTAACCAAACCTCCTGAGTCTGCAAAACTGAGTGGAAAAGTTGAAAAAAAAACCCCAAATTTTGCCTGTGGTATTTTCACATCTTCACTCTGGCCCTGGCTAGAAAAGTAAATGGTCTTGGTGGTTAGTGCACAGGGCCAGGAGTGAGGAGCCCTAGGCTCTATTCATACCTCTGCTACTGACTCACAGCAGCAAACTGTTTGGACAAAATTCTTGAAAAGCATTCGCTAATTTTAGGAGACAAAGTTTTTGCATAAACAAGTAGAGACATGTAGGCACAAAGCACCTACCGCTTTTCATAAAGCCAGAGGGAGACTCTGGCACACACCACAGCACTGTCATCCACACCATGACCTGGACCTTCATTTAGGACGACACAAAGCACTCTTCCATCTGAGTCAGAAAGCTGAGAGCTTCTCCTGTGCCCAACAGAGATTCTTCCAGAGATACACGACTCAGCATTTACTCATGACACCTAAAATGACTGGACTCATGAGCTTGAACACTCCCTCTTTCTCCCATCTGCTAAATGGGCATTAGATATGTGTCATAGGAGTCCTTTGACCTGTGACAGTGTGTCAGAAAACCTGGCAGTTTTTCAGGATGAGAGCTGTTTTAGAGCAGCAAAAAACTACTTCAACATTTTTATGAACCTTAGAAGATGGTTTGGTTCAGGTCTGTGCATCTTGCATTAAACAAATATTTGTTGGAGGATAATTTTAATTTTTCCAGATTAGTTTATCCTGAGTAATACTCCCCTGTGTATCAAGGATTTGTTGAATTGCTTTTCTTAATAAACCTTTCATATCAAATGCATCCTGCTGCATAGATCTTGCCACTTTAGCAGGAGCTACTGAAACATATTTCTGATTAGGAAAAAACTATGTTCATGTTTGATTTATTTTTACTTATATGTGCCATATTTTCTGGAAGATCTATCAATAGCAGCCAATTCCCATGATTGGTTCATCCAGATAATGACCACTGAGCATGTAAAAGAAGGCTTTGGGGAGACCTTATTACCACGTTCCAGTATTCAAAGGGTAGCTCCCAAGAAGATGGAGACTCCCTATTTACAAGGAGTCACATGGAAAAGACAAGGGGTGATGGGCACAAGTTGCTCCTGGGGAGATTCCAATTGGACACAAGAGGTAAATTTTTCACCATGAGGACAATCAAACATTGGAATAGTTTCCCAAGGGAAATGGTAGATTGGACAGTTTAAAGTCTCAGTTTGACAGGGTGCTGAGCCATCTCATATAAACTATACTAGTCATTAGAAAGGTTGGACCAGATGGTCCTTGATGTCCCTTCCAACCTGGCATTCTACAATTCTATGATTAAAACAAACTGGGCAAGACCCTTCCCAAAGAGGAAGAGGTAGAACTCTCACCAAAATCAATTCTTTCTCAGATATAAAAGGTCACTGATAATTACGCCCATGTATCTAAGAATGAAACTTGCCTCATTGAGCAATATTACCTCTTCACTTGTGACACCATAAACAGGAAAAAGACAGAACTGAATGAGACATCTTTGTAGTTGTTCTACCAAGTGAATGCCACGTTTCTGTCCACAATTCACTTTCTGCTGAATTGCCTGCACTCAGCATTTCAAAACCTGATGCATTTTCTTTGCCCAGGGCAGATTATATATGGCATGTTTTTTCCCTCAACTGACTTTACAATTCTTATGCTCCTAGAGAATTCTCCCCCAGATTTACTAAAACCATGCAGGAATTCTGTTGTTAATTGAAGAAAAATGTGGTGCTTCAGTATTAAAGTCTAGATGTGAAGTCCTGAATCTCTTACTGAAGTGCAGAGAAAGATTTAATGTTCAGGGCATCTGCCTGGCCTGCTAAGGCTCTAACAGATCCTGTACTGTCATGTCACTGATCTCAACTGGAAAGCCCTCATCTTGAGGGCACAGAATTATTTCACCTCCTCTGTTTCTTTCCACCCTCTGAGCAAATCATTAAGAGACAAAAGAAAAGCCAAATAGATGCTATTACTCCATGCACAGAACACAATCAATAATATTGTTACAATTTACTATTTGAGAGAAATATGTTTAGAGAAAAAAAAAAGAAATGAGAAAATCAAATCAAGCATGTCTTAAACATGTCCCCAGCCTTATGTCCTTTATGGAAATTGTGCTTATACAACAGATAACTCAGCAATGCAGTCAATAACTGGCACACTTGATACTTCCAAAGGCACTAAGGGGGAATGTCAACCAACACTGATGAGCAGCTTTGAACCCTTGGCCTTTCAGATGCAAGCTGACTAGTTAACAGGCTTTTCTTCCTCTGTAGGGAACAGGGTTTTCATAGCCTGTACTCCTACGAATAAAATGCAATCCAAAACTGCTGGGCACATGCCACATTTCTTCAAAGGGTAAGATTACCAGCCCCTCTTGATAGACTGTGGGATGCCAATGTATGTTTGCACTCAGGGTACTTTTTCAAATGAAAAAAGGGGGGAAAATATTCCACAGAATCTCTTCTAGATGGGTAACTACATCCATTCAGCAGGGAAGGAAAATGGAGTCTAGAGTTAACGTCTCTCCATTTATTTTAATATTTAGCTCTGCAATACTGGTCCAGCAGCTCTCATTCCACTGAAATGGCTCAACATCACCTCTTGAAATTAAAACGCTGCTGGACAACAACTCGAAGTGCTTTTTATGTGTGGCTCTGAGGAGGAAAATCCCTTTATTTATTAACCAGCACACAGAGGCAAACCAAAATGGATTCTGTTAGGTTGCATGGTCAAAGAGATTAAAGGAAATCTACTGGTTAGTCAGGTGTGTTAATCAGAGGGATGTTACATATTTATTCTGTTGGTCTGACAAACCCTATCAGAATGTCAGCACAGGGAATCACATCCACACAAACAGAGATCTTAGGGTCAGCAGACACATAAAGACCATGTCAACCATGTCTGTGGCACTTGGCCACACTCATCTCCAGCCCATGTGCAGGGTCCTCTGTAAATCCAAACAACCATTTTAAAGACCCTACAGAAACAACACATTGTAGCCTGGCTTCCAGACTTCTTCGTATACATTTAACTACTTGGAGAAACAGTCATTATTCACTGCTAGAAAAGGAGAGAGATGACCTAAAAAGCATCTAGGTAAGCTTAAGAAAAGGGATAATGCTCTTAACTCTCTCAGGCACAGATTCTACAGCTCTGTTTTCTCTCTTTTTCTTAGGTTATCCTACGTTTCCATAGCTACAAATACTATTTGTGGCTGGAAAATATCCTGCCCACTTTTTATCCCCCTATCCCATAAACACCCATTTGAGTTTAAAATCTAATTCTAGGTTTTGGTGAGTGTTGTTGTTGTTGTTGTTCATAAGTGAAAGATTTCCACCATGAAAGTGGAATACCGTAAGTATTTTCAATTTTTAGAAGTAACAAGAGCAAAAGCATAGGCTATGTAATTTTGAGAAGTGGACTTCAATCAAGCTGGGTATGGGATCCCACAGAATATGTTCTTTAGCAACTCTGTTGTTTTTATTGAGATATCTGGTAAGGTCTTTTGGGAAAACATACCACATATCTCCTTAAGGTCCAACCAAAATATCAGCTATCCTGCCCTCAGTACAACAGCTTTACTGAGATAAATAGTTCAGGGGAAAAAAGAAAAAAATCTTCCACTGTAAATCATACTAACCAAACACTGCTGGGCCAATTCTCTACCCTCCATTCCAGTGAGATGCTGTTTGTTCAATAAGGAGTCAGATTATTTCACAAAATTTAGGAGGTTAAAATTAAGACAACAGAACTGCGGTCCTCTAAGAAATTATTCTGTTCTTATTTTCTTGCCTCTCTTTTTCTTGGCACCGGGGGACTTTGGGTCAGAGCTAAACAGCTTATGAACTCATTTCCTAAAATTTTCAGTCTCCCAAAAGCTTGCTTTCCTTGGATTATTTTTAATTCAGTCAATTTGTAACACATATTCAGCCTGTATCCTCCACAATATTTTATGATAAATCCCATTCAATTTCACATGTACAGTTGCAAGCTTTATTGCTTAACAAACATTTCATCTACTCGCCCATAATTTATATCTGAATGGGTTTATTATAGACATAGCATTTCATTCATTGTGCAGTTAATTCTGTAACATGCTGCCTGTTTTCTGTATGGCCGCTCTACCATTATGTGCTTTCAGTACAATTGAATTTTTCCTTGGGAGCTTTATAAAACGGTTTATGAATATGTAACAAATTGTATTAACAAGGCAAATGTACTTTTCATTCCTTTTGTGAACATTTCCAGTCAACGACTAGTAAGAGAACAAGCATGGTAGCACATGTCTCCCTCAACTCCTATTCACCAGGGCTACCCATGCCGTATTATTTTTAAAAGGCTCATCACTTCAAAAACTAAGGTGTTTTAGAATCTTGCTTGATGCTACAGTCAGCTCCATGGAAGAGCACACAAGAAAGGTTTGTAACACAACTCTTTTTGCAGGGACTTTTCACCTTCTGTTCAGGCGAAAGGATCTTTGGCAGATACTATTTTGAGAAGGCGTTACCTTTTATCACCTCCATTTCAGGCAGTCTATTGCCTTCATTACTGCCATGTATTTGCTTTGCACTGACACCCAGAAACACCAGCCCTGTTGCATTACGTGCCTAAATTCATATTAAAACAAACAGGCAATCCTTGCCCTAGAGCTGTGACTGACCATGTGCATCTAGTGAGACGGGAAGAGGATATGATCAAAGAAAGGGTGTAAGAACATGGTTAGAGGGTTACAACATGTATGACACATTCCATGTGTCCATCAACTGCTGGAGAGGCTGTCACGCAAGGGGCAGGTACAGATGATGTTAAATGAACACACCAACATTTTAGGGAGCTCCTGGGATGACTGTCAATACTTTCCTATACTTGAAAAATGAGAAGCAATGTGTTTCCTTACCTAAATTAGTTTGCTTGCATTTGACAGAAGGATATTTGCACATTTATAAATGAAGGCAGGCCCTTGGCTTCTGCAAACAGAGAAAGCTTCCATACAAAGGGAGGCAGAAGCTTGTTTTACGTCACAACCTCAAAGTTCACCAAAACACCCTTGCTAAACCTCACAAGGGGATTTGCTAATGCCCTTTACCTGCTAAAACACTTTCTAAATCTTCCTGTCTGTCTCTGATTTGAGAACATAACTCCTATTAAAAACCCCATCCTTCCATTCACCATCTTGGCCAGCACACTTTCTAGAACAAAACCATGTCCATCCCATTGGCTGATGACTAATGGCTTGCCACAGGTTCTTTCTTACAGCACAGGGGATTAATTCCTCAGTGACATGACAGGAAGGCTGGAGCCTTCAGTAGGAAATAATGTGGTACTGACAGAAAAAGGACAAAATGGAAAAAGTCTGAATATATTTGTGCTCAACCGTACATATTACAAGAAGGGACAGTGCAAAAAAAATGCTGCTGGAATTCAGATTCTTTTGAAGTCTCCCCACAGGCTCAGTAATGTCTGCACTATCTGGACTGGGAGGCAAGCAATATTGAGCAGGGTTGCTTTCCTCCCAGTATTACATGTAATAGAAATACATTGAGGTAGATTATAGAGCAGGGTTTGGCTAAATTCTGCTGTCAGGTGCCCTGACATATGCACGGAAGAAAATCCCCTGGTGTCATTCTAGATCCCTCCAGTTAGCCTGGATTTGCAGGGAAACCATCATGAATGAAGAGCAAGTACAAGAAGGGATGTTCGCATTTCATGAAACTTCTGTGCTTGTAGAAGCATTCCTATTTTAGGAGAGGAAAAAGACCCACTTCTAAAAAAGGGATCTTCTTATCTGCCATGCATATGCAAAGTGGGGTCCAGCAGCGAAACACTCAAGCAAAGTATCTTGTGCTTAGATTAGATTCATGGAAGAACTCAGAATTAGCAGCATGGATTGCTGAGCCATACCTACTCCTTATTAAATTCCTCCAATGACAATTTTACTGGTGTTTTATATTAGTGTTAACAAAGGACCTGAATAAGATATAAGTAAGAGATGTTATATTTTAAATAAAAGTCCGGGTAATCTGTCACTGGGGACCTTAGGATCAAATGAGCTTTTATATTTTTATGTAGAATGTAATCACTTTTTTCATTATTGTGGTTGCTACATTACTGTTATTAAGGAGTTTATTACCCTGTGGGGGATACTGCTCGTTGGAATTACATGCTTACAGACTAAAGGGACAGCATAGCTTCAACCCCTTAATTCATGACACAGCCACAGGACAACAGAACATCAGTACACTGGGACTGGTGTGACATGCTGGGCACCCAGTATAATCCTGCTGGTCCCACAGGAAGTCAGAGCTAGATGCAGTGGAAACTGGAAAGTCATTGTTATCTAGTCATCTGGTTTGCAGACCTTTAGTACATGCAGTTTCTAGCAGGCTTTTAGGGAAATTAGCCAAAATACCACATGTAAGGAGAGGGCAAACTGGGCAAAAAAAAGGCTAGATATTACAAGAAATGGAAAATTACTTAACAGGCCACTTATCCCTATTCAAACTTTGGAAAACCTTAGAACTTCTTCCTAGACTGTTATAAAGCTATCATTTATTATCAAGTTGACCTTCAGCCCTCTCAACCTTGGCAGCATTACACTTTCATGAGAATTGTTTTTTAACAGAGTAGTTGATTAGAAGACCCACTCAAGCCCTACTTTAGAAGAAAAGGGGTCAACACCCTCTTCCCACTGGTTTGTATTTCAGCAAGCACTACAATGAACATGGCAGAGGAAAAGGGTGTCAGCTCCTGGGACAATCCAACTGGTTCCTTGCACATTAAATGCCTCTTCTACCTCAGCTCCAGCCTGCATCATGAGAACTGTCATTCAGGAGGGAGGTGCATTACACCAGGTTTGAGTTTCTACGCCTCCCATAGTTTCCCATGCTAATCATACAGTTAAATGCATACATCCAAGAAAGAGAACATTATTACTGAAGTTTCCTCCTTGGGACTCCTGTGATATTAAAGCATGGGTGGTGCTATTCCTTGGCATTTTGCTTGTTTTTAAGGGGGAGGATATCTATATGATATGTCAAGACTGGAATGCAAACATCTAAATGCAAATCTAATAAGTGTGTCCATATCATTACCTGTTGCTTCACTGAGACAAGGAAGGAATCTCTTTGAGGAAGGTGAACAGGAATGTATTACCACAGCATCTTAAGAAATGCAAGTGATTCATATTGCCCAAAAAGGTTATAGAAGGTGACAGAATAAATAGGTGTCTCTCCTTCTTCTCAACACTGGAAACATCACCTTGCTTCATTTTCCTTGACAAGCTGTCAAATAAATACCTATCCTGAGTATACGAGGGAACGACTCCTCGGTTCCACGTACAGTGGCTTCTTCTGTTTACATTTCAAGGTAGAAGCAGTGGTTCTGATCATACAAAACCCAGACCTATCAGTACAATATGGGAAAAATGGATAACCTGGAACATATGTAGGTATTATCCATGGTATCTGCTATTATCATTTATCAAAACCATCTTTCAAAAAGTCGTTATTAAATTTTCTGACAAGGAGAAATTATCATGGATCACCCACATTACCATGAAGTATTTGATGTCTATGACAGAAGAATAGGGGTTCAACTGCTATTTGCCCTTTCAGTCAAATACATCCAAGACTTGAAGACCTGCCACAATTGTCAGTGTTGAGATGGCTGCTTGGGTAAGGGGACCCAAGCAATACAAAGCACCTTCCCCACCACTGGTTGTTATTCAACATTCTTGCAGATACTCTGGACTATACAGACTGCCATGTCAGACATCAAGGCAAGGGCTTGACATCAAGGTAAGGGCGTTTGCAGGTGAAAACGGCTGCCTGGTGCCCTCAGAATGGCCACACCACCATGAACCAAGGCATCCTCCAGCAAGGTGGGAAATCATCAGCAGTAACATCAAATCAGCTGCTGCTGTGCTTTAACCACACACCTTATTTTTCCTCTAAGGCAAGGCCAGGCTAGAAGCAAGCAATTTCCCAACGCTCCTGAGTTAAGGAGATTTACACTCATGCTTACTGCACGTGCACAACATGAACTCAGCCTTTACACAGCCCCACAAGTGGGAGGCAGTCCCCTGTCCTTGCATACCCATTCACACATCACACATCATGTAGCTCATAAACCATGTCACACAGTAATGAGATCCAAATAATGCCAAATCTACAAAGTAGTAACATCTGTAGTTAGGCTATTTAGCTTAAGTCACCAGGATTAACAGTCCCCAAGGTTCTAGAAATACACTAATCACGTGCAGGGATCACAGAAGAATTGTTGCCATCTTGCACTGCCTGGCTGGCCAAGTGATTTTAATCTTCTTTTGGGATAGATACTGGATCTTACAGACCACTGGTATGCTGCCTTATAAAATGAAAGAATTCTGTAGCCCCTGTATTATCTCTATCCTCCTTGTGTGTGTAAGAGGCAGGAAAATCACATTTTAATGTGAAAAATGTAGCATTAAAAAAAAAAAGCAAAAAGCTATCTCAAGACCAAGGAAAAACTCTAGGACAGAGCTTTGGTTTTCATTTCATTTTCACATTTCATGTGTGACCTGCCCTTAGGTGGCCTGCTCTCCAGGGGGGTCAAACTCGATGATCTCCAGAGGTCCCTTCCAACCCCTAACATTCTGTGATTTGTAATTTTAACGATTTTTCCACAAACTTGTGTAACCAAATCCTATGAGTAGGAGATAACAAATCCATGCATATCTGCAAATGCAATGTTGGAATTAGATTACAAAACCACTTTCAACCCATCTTTAATAAAACGAAGAAAGTCCAAAATCCTGGATGAGTAAGTTGTGGTTTTTCATTTTTTTCCCTGCATATTCTAAAAGTTTATTAGAAATCTGATTATTAAATAGCACCTTTTTAACCCCCCCGCTATCATACTGTATGTCCAATACATGTATATATGTGTACTGAAATTTAACAGATACATTATTTTTTTACCTTTTTTTCAGAAATTATAAGATTCTTTTCACTGACTGCCACAGGCTTCCATAGATCACCCAAGAGAGCACCACAGAAGAACAGCGTTTCAATAATCTGTACGTTGAGTAATAGTTTGAACATAAAAGATTACTGTGCTGAAGGCAGCCAGTGGACATATTTCATACTATCATGGTAACTTTCCTGCTTATCACTTTATTTCATGATACCATCTCCCTTGAAAAAAGAAGACTGTATGATATTTCTGTCTCCTGGAGTTGAGATAAGCATAACGAGTCTATCTGTTTTAATGCATGATAGTGCTCTCCCATCAGTTTTCTGTGAAAATGTAGAAAATCCAAGGAAAGGATTTCAAGGAAAAAAAAAACCTATATACAATGTTTGTTCTGTGTATGTTTGGCTTTCTTTTTTTCTGCAGGCTTTTCGTTACTGCCAGAGAGTGCTGGCCTAACCCTTTCTATAGAAAGAATAATCGTAAATCTGCATGAAGTTCATGATGATTAGTTTCTCTTGGAGTTGGGCCAAAGAATAAGCCTTTCTCCAATACAGACTTCAGATGGAGGCTCAGTCAAGAATTCATTTATTAATCCTATCATGCTTGATAAAGCCATCCAGGGGCCCTAGTGACATCAAGTAACTCTGTACCTTGAGACACGCCTCCCAATCGAAAAATCTCCAGAACAGCAAGTAGAGGTTAGCCCTGAACATAGCCCATGCTGAAATCTGGAGTCCTCCTAGGGCACTTGGCTCAGGATGTCTACATACAGTCATCACCCATCCCTTTGTGAGCACCAACAGGCTGTGCTCCATTTTAGGTCAGGACACACCACACAGGCATGTCACAGGCCAAAGGTTACAGGAATATTGGAAAGGTATGATGTGATGAAAGGGACAGTGTAACCAAAGATGAGAAGAAATCCAGCAGCTGACCTAAGAGCTTCTTTACTCCTACGCTTTTATTCCAAAAGTACAGCCATAAAAAGATTTTAGCAGCCACTCATGTCAAAATCTACAGATTTACTTACCCCCGCACAGTATTATTTTTTTATCAAAGGCAATTGTACTTTGATTCAACTACTACTTTCCAAAAGCTGTATTAAAACTCTGATACTCCATTTCTTAAGAGTTCAGCTGAAAATCTGTTGCTCTGGCTTTTAGCCCCTACAGGTTTCCTGGTTTAAATTCTTTGTCTTTCACTTTAAAATTCAGAGGTTGATATTGTACTTCAGAAGCAAGATTAAGCTAAAAAACCACTTTCTACCTTCTTTCATCTATTTGGCTATTTTATTTCAAGAGAGCTAGCAAGGCTTTCCAGTTGCAAAACTCCCACCTGGTCCAACTTGCCTGAAAGGTTAATATCTCCTCTCAAACACAGCTGAGTTCAAAAAGATCCCTGTCCTCCTTCCTGCCACATCCCCCTCTCCATCCAGGCAAGATTTGTTGCAAACATTTCACAGAGCTGTAACGTTGTGTGAACTCTTACAGAATTATTGTTGTTCCAGGAGAATCCTGGGGGATTTTCAGAGCTGCTGTGAGACAGTGATATCCCTTGTGGAGGACTAATAGACTGTCACTGTTTCCACTGGGAACAATGAAGGTCAGACGTGCTAGCTAACCTATGTTAACATGTAACTTCCTTGCTCTGCTCAGGAACAGCATTGAAAATAACACCATGCCTAGATACCCCTCCTTGCCATTTCACTGAGATCACATCGAATCAGTTCTAATAACACAGTCTTTTTTGCTTCAGCTCCTGGCAAATCAGCTCAGTAACCCCATGGAGTCTACTGCTCCGGTCACTCTGTCAGAAAGTGTCAAAGGAGAGAAAGGGAGCAGCAGGGCAGGAGGAAAAGTTGCCTGTTCAAAGTGTCTGCCCTGGCAGCTCAGCCCTGAGCCCTTCTCTCCCCGGGCACCATACCCTTACTACTCACTGCTTCAGCACTTGCTTTTAGAACCTTATCAACTGACCCGTGCTACTTGATTGTAACTCCTTGTTTTCCAAGTCCTCTAAAAAACGCTTGCTTCTGTTTATTTTCTTTTCCCCGGCAATCCACCCCCTCCTCTTGGTTTTTGGGTTTGTTTTGTGGGGGTTTTTTTACCTTTCAAGTCATTTGGAGTCCTTCCAGAAAAAACAGACTGTGCATGTTCACAAGACGCAAAGGCTGGTGGATGAATTCTGCACTCCTCTCTGTTTCGAAACTGGGATTCCTCTGGGTCCTGCAGAGCTGCAGGAGATTCAGGGAAGACTTTCCTGGGAGTCGCTGCCATCCTTCCTTATCTAATACTCTGTAAAAGACAAAGCTTTGGTTGATGGCATGGACACTCGCAGGTGCTATTCCAGGTTGTATTTTAACACATTTGGAAGCATCTGTTGAGCTTTCACTTCCCTATACATTAATGGCCCAGTATTTTATTATCTTCTGAAGAACGACAGGAACAAATGTAAAGCTGGGGGGGAAAAAAAGGGATTCAGAAGTTTCAACAGGAAAAACTGTAATTCATAAATATTATGACTACAAGGGAAAATGAACCACAGCTTGATCACACAACAAGAATAGCAATTAGGAACAATTGTTGAATTTAGTTTAGGTATGCAGCATATGTAGGTAAATACACTGAATGGTAATGGTTTTATAATAGTCTTATTAATTCACACACATAGTTAATGTTTAAGATAAACTCCCCATCTTTAGGGTAATTTATGCATTCCACTTTTACAGAATTCCAATTGAATGAATATGAACATAATCATTTTGCACAAATGTTCTCTAAGGAGTGTGCAGAGAGTCTGAGGCAATGCTGAGGCTCCCCACAGCTTTATTCATAATGGATCAGTCTATTCATTCCTTATTAATTTAATGGAGTACAACTGAGCAGTCTAGCAGCTTGAGCTTATGAGTGTTTCACAAATGGGGCTTTTTGCCTGTAATCGCTTAATCCTACTGGCTAGGCCTCATAAATTGAATAAAGGAGTGAACTAGGTTTTAATTAAGTCTAAGGAATGAGCTTGTCTGAAAGATACTTCAGCCTCTTAAGATCACAGTGGTGAAGTGTGTTTGTCCAGCAGCCTAGCAGGGGCAAGCATCCTGGGCTACTTAGGTTAGAGACCAGTTGCTTTGATGTAAGGTATTTGTTAATACCTTTTCTCCCTTTAATTAAAAATCCATTCTCCGCTGTCAGTACCATCCAAGAGTGCAAGTGAGAGACTGCAGCAAACCTGACCAGTTC
Source organism: Hemiprocne comata (assembly GCA_020745705.1). NCBI lineage: Eukaryota > Metazoa > Chordata > Aves > Apodiformes > Apodidae > Hemiprocne > Hemiprocne comata. The sequence continues at coordinate 16,093,973 of CM036598.1, forward strand.
TAGAAAAGAAAGTGTCTTGGGATTCATTCTTTCTAACTCCATAAAGCAGCTCACAGAGAAAAGCAGAGATTGACACCAAAAAACTGGGAAGAAAACATTTGGCCCTAAGAGTTTCAAACTGTTGTCCCTCAGGGCTCAGTGCCCTGGGTTAAACAGGATTGAAGCAGAACCTGTGAGGAAAAGTGCAAAACTGTGAGTTGGACTCTCATCCCCTTCCAGGTTTGCAAACTAACTCGGCTCTCACCCAGGCTAGGAACGACAGAACAAAAATTACCATCTTCCACAGTTTTCCTCCAAACTACCTGTTGAGGATATATTCTGGGCAGCAAAGATTTCCAGATTCATGGTAGTGTAAAAGCCTTTCTTACGAATGTATTCCATTTTCTGCTCTTGTGAGCTGTCCTGAGCATATGCAGTAGATAAAGCAGAGATGTTAGGCACTGAACCCAGGGGCCCTCCTCTCCCTCTTGGGACCACGGCTGGAACATAAACTCTATTTTGCACAATCACAAAAACTATTGGCTTGGTACATCATCCTCCAGGATGTACACGTAGGTAAGGAACAAGATTCTGGAGAATCCTAAACCAAGGTTTTTGTTTATTTGTTTGATTATTTTGCAGCATATTGAAGGGGGAAGATGCACTGTTTCTACTAAGATTTTACAGCGTATAGTATGATTTTACAAGGACTCAAAAGTGCTCTGTTACCTGGCTTTGGTTTTCATATACTAATGCAACAGTACAGTGAAGTCTCAAAAGAATCAGGCCCCTTTTGCAGTGTATATAAAGACATAACCAGAGACAGGTCCTGACCCCACACAACCTACAGCATCCCACCTAAGGGCAGTATCTTAGAGAGATTTGGCATTCATTTGTCATTTTCCTTTCATCTTTGAAAATAAGAAATGGGAAAATGTAAGACTGGTGAAAGGAAGGCTAATTTGCCTGGCTTGCTTCTTGTGGGTTTTACTGAATTATCCTGCTGCCCTTTAGTCATGTTTTGGTATTAATTTAGCTGTAGGTTTAAGTTATGCCAAAGGCAAGAAGGATATGAATTTTAATTAGGCACCCATCTCTCACTGAATTCTCCCAGGCTTCTTTGAAAATCCAGACCCTAGAGCTGTCATGTATGTGTGCGTGCTTGTTTCTGGGCATGTTGTATATATTTGTGCATACACAAATCTACATAAATAAATAAAGTGACATGATCAGATTTTCAAAGGCATTCAATCTCAAGAAGCACCCCCGTTGCTCTCAACAAGAGTTGGTGCATGCTGAGCTCTTCTGGAAAACCAGCCCAAACCTCTGACTTTGGGGAGCACTGAACTTCATACAGCCAGGGCCTGAGACGAACATACATGATTTCTGATCACAATTAAGTTTTAATTGCTTTGAAAAGATTGTGATCTGGGGGTGGAGAAAACAATGCATTTTTCCAAATGGTTGGCTTTTCAGTTTAAACCCACTTCTCCTAGATGGGTGACAACGTTAGGCATCCTGCCAGCTTGAGTCTGGAGGGCTCTGATGAACAGCACACAGGCTGTGACAGGCTGGAGGAGTGGAAGCATTCAGAAAGCCTGCTGTAGATTTTCTATTATGTTACAATGGGGTGAAAAAGAAATAATGTTAAACACCAGAAGTGCACGTTAAAATGTGAATGCAAGCTGTATGTATTTAAAGGGCTGCTATGATTGCTTAATTACAGTTCTTTAAAAAAATTAGTAATCCCTGGCTTTTTTTCGTTAAACAGCTTGTTTTCTGTGCACAGCTAGACAGGCAAGCAAGGTTCTTCTTGGGGATGACAGACCTACAGTGGTCAGCATTTTCAAAGCTGATACCTTTTCAGATTATTTTCAGTTTTAATTAAATTTTCTAAACTTCTAAAAAAAAATTTAATTATTCATACAAGTAACAAATAAGAAGAATCTAGTATATGAACATGAAGGAGTGAAGGCTCCTAGATGTCCACACCTGAATGCACTTCTCCTGGCAGTCAGTTTCACTGCAGTCAGCCTCCTTGTGGTTTTGAAGGGCAGACTTACTTTGAAAAGAAAACAAAAACATAGTTGCAAAACCACAAAATCTGACAAAGGCAGAGACTGAAGTGATCTCCCTTAAAAAAACAAACGAAGGCTGGAGTCCTCGAGCAAGAATTCAGCAAGGGGCAAAGGACTGGTTGGGGGAAAAAGGAACCACAAATTGTGGGCAAACGAACAGCACCCAAGAAGCTAAAGAGCCAAAGGAGTCATGAGAGACCCACTAGTGTGTTGAAATGGACGTTGGAACTTGTCTTTTGACTAACAAATTCCTCACTCCCAAGCAAACTCCCTCTGTAGCCAACACCACCTTTAGCTCAATCTCTTGCCTACAAACAGCATCTTTCCCTTGCTCCCCAGACTAAGAACACAGCCTTGAGTCACCACCACCACAGCTCAGCAACTGCAGAGGATCAGTGTGTAGAGGAAGCATCATAGGGAGCTGCTGGAACATCCCAGACCACGGGCAACTTCGTTTTGGATGGGGTCAAACATATGCAAGTCAAAAGGATCCCTCTATAACCTTATTTTCAGTGTGAACAGTTGATGGAGCAATACCTTGAGAGTACTTTTTTAAATAAGCAGAAAACTGCAGGTACAATGTCAACTGTCTACTGAATAAATTCATAAAGCCCTTTAAATCAAAAGCTGCATAATCAAAGTACTACTGATCTATTTTTAAAAACAGATTATTTTATCACGTTTTAAACCAATGCCACTTAAAAGAGATAACATATAATAGAGTGCAACGTTTTCCAAACTACTGCAATTTTTAAGGTGTTGCTACCACAGATCTATTGACTGATTTACACTAATTACTTAAAAAAGATGCTCCAGGGCAAATCAGACACTCTCAGTCAATTTACAAAGGAGGGCATTCAGTAATTGACAAGGTGTGCACCTCCTTTTGAACAGCTGTCGGACTGAAAAGAAAATAAATACTGAACTCAGAGAAAATACATAGAAAATGCAGTTAAGCTAACACTGAATTCTCATCTTATTGTTAACTGGTAACACCTATTTCCTCTCTTTTTCATCATCCAGCAAAGGAAAAAAGGCACAACCAGTAAAAATATTAAAACTGCATAAGAATTAGTCTAAAATGCTAATCTGTATATTTCCTTGAAAAATATTTCTGTGAACACTTGGCACTGATGACAAGACAGGTACTTCACAGGAGCACCACACACCTCAGGAAAGCCCATAGTGTCATTCCCTTGCATTTTGTGATTCGTGGGAGGCTTTCTGTAATATACACAAGCAATTCAGTGCCACAACAAATCTTTGCTAGTATCTGACGTGATGTGCAGCAAGCTGGGATCATTCATTTGGAAAGGAGATGGGACAATTAACAGCCCACAGTGACAGGGTCAGGACAGAGTCCAGATGTTCATAAATGCATTTGAATAAAATCTACATTTCCCAAAAAAAAACCCAGGCAGCCATTTATACCTGTGCTGTATGCCTGCTGAAATCATCAGGACAACATGGCCCAATGGGTTTTAGGAAGAGGCTGCAGCCAAATTCAGCCCCCAGGCTGGTTGTCAGCAATGACTGGGCAAATCTGTATGCAGGCTCTCCTACTGGTCACCAAGCTCCCTGATTTTCTATCTGTAATTACACATTAGAAAGTTGCATAAACAGGTGGGACAGAAGGGTTGACGGGCTAGTAGTCTTTTTTGCCTTCCTGCAATATTATAGAATATATATACAATCAAAAAACAATTTACATTAGCATCAATAGTGAAAAATAGGATGCCAGCATTGTCTACCACAACAGCTGTTCGGCATCTGAATGAAATACCGTATCCAGTATTCACCCACCTCATAACATCCTTTTTGTAAGTCTCAGAGGTCACCTAAACACATTTATTGACTTCATTATTTTTATATAGGGAGAAAAAATTGATGGTGCTACAGAGCTGAGCAAATAACTCACAATAAAATCTTTATTCAATATATTTCATCTTTTTTTTACTGTTCCTGCAACCTAGTGAAATTCTTATATTTAACCATCATCTAAAATCGCTATCGGAGAATTTCTGCAGTAAATTTTTTTATGCTATAAGATGTTCTTGGAAAGTTCAGAGTGAATGTTTACCATTGTGTTTATTATTTAGATAAACCATGCAGTACTGTTTCTGTTCTCCAATTGACTTATATAATTTATAGTACAGTGTGACTTGTGAATTTTACTGGTAAGCGTACATGACAAATCCATGAACAGTTGGTTAGAGCAGCTCAGATTCTAGGACTTGTCAATAATTAATTTCATGGGGAGTAAAATTAAAAAGCAATTTGAAAGGATCACATCCCAAGTGTCCTATCCAGAAGAAACAGAGACCAGAAAATGTGATAGCAATGCACAAATCAGAGGTTGATTAGTTGTACATATTCTAAAATGAAACTCCCTGTGGCATTTTATGTGAGAGCCTGGATATATTTGGTTGCTTTTTTTTCATATATATTTTTACAAAAATATTTAATTCCACTGAGCACCCCTTTCACTCATTTCCTGAGTAGGAGACAGCCAAATCTGTAGATGCTATCAGTCACCCCAGGCTCCTTGGCAAAAAACTAGTGACATCTTAGCTGATGAACCTACAAAAGGAGAGACTACAGTGTTCCAAAATAGATGCTTTTTGCATGAAAAGTGCAGCCCACTCAGGCCAGGTACCTCAATATGAATCCAGATGAACCCTGGATCCCTCAGCTATACGATGGTATCAGTTATTGCTGATAGAGATGGGTACCAATTTCACAATATGCAGTTCTGAAAATTAGATTCACAGCTTCAGTGAGCTCCTCTTTGGATCTTATTTTGACGCAAGCTAAGGAATTAAGATAACCTCAGGGACAGTTTTGTACATTTTTAGAGTGCTCTTAGGGATTAGACTCCTCAAACTGAACAAGGGCTGAAATTTGGTTGAGAAAGCTCGACCCATCCTTATTAAAACAAATGAACCAACAAAGTCAAGCACATAGCTCATTTTGAGTATAAAAATAATTGAAAGCAAGCTCCCCCCTGGCTCAAGACAGCGGGACAGCTCATTGGGTGTGCAGGGTATGAGTAGGGACATGCACAGATACAAACTGTACTGGGGACACAATGATGCAAAGCTGTGGACACATGGACAAGTTTTATCCTTTACCTGAGCACAGGGGATTTGTTCATATGTCTACTCAAAAGAATCTAAGCCACAAGCTCTGCATAAAAATGCCTCTTCTCTGATGAGGACACAATTTGCAACGATTTCTAAGGCGTAAATGATAACCCAAGTTTTATACAAATGTCCTCTGAATTTTCATGCATTCCTGACCACAGTAATTTAGTATAATTAGTCCAGGAAATCTAAGTAATGCATTGGTTGATTCCTGTACTTGCCAGAAATACATCACAGGAAACAGAAGCCTTCATATTATGGCATGAGAATGGTACAGAGGGGCACCATGTTCTCATTATGATGGTCTCCTCCTTTTAATCTGTATCCAACAGTGAGCAACTCAGTAAACCATGGTTAAGTTCCAAAACCTCTCTTCATTAATATACAAGTATGGATCTGGCTCTTCTGCTATCTAGTACAGACCCTGCTGCCATGGCATTTTTATGACATTTTTTGTAAAAGACAGGGTTCAAAATCTGCTGAAAGGGGTAACAACCGTTTCATGTAGTCTGCTCACACTGTATGAGGAAGAGTAGTGAGAAGCTTTGAGACAGATGTCTGACACCCATGTTCCAAAATGTTTGTAGCACTGCTACAAAGGTATTAAAACACTGTCCATGTTACTTTCTTTACAATCCTAATAACCTCTAAATACTACAAGTGATTTTCCAGATGATCAGCTGGCAGAGCTTTGACCGAGATGCCCACACGTGTACACCCAAGTTCCTGTTTCAGCAGGTACTCTTCCTGCATGAGAACAAGAATTTGTCCCTCTAATGAGCTCCTCTGGATCCAACACATGGCACATAGATGGTAAGGTCTCTCTGTAATTTCTAGCAGTCACACATGTCTCTCAGTTGCCAAGTCAGTGGGACTGGTCCCTTTGTGGGCTAGCTCAGAACAAAGCGACTGAGGGAAAAGACTGATGTGAAGCACATGGAATATTTTACTTTCTACCTGATGAGTCTTTCAGGAAGACTTCAGAGGTGACACACAGAAAGACCAAGGTTAAAATTCCCATCTCCTTGAAATCATAGGATTTTTTTCTAAGATACTTTGAAAAAGACTGCAGTCAGCCTCGTTCAGCAGCGTTAACCAGCGTATCATCACTGGCTGCTGCTGATTTACACCAGCTGAGGATCTGAACCTCAGTATTGCAGGGAGGACAGATTCATCCTGCTATCAGTCTGCAGGGTTACTTACCAGTCTGAGCCTCTGCTGCGGATAAAGAGCGGGCTTTAATCCCCAGCACTCTCAATCCAATACCTTTCATCAGTGCTTCACATTTTGTTTTGTTCCTTTAATACGAGCTTACAGAAAAACAAAACTGATAAACTTCCTCCTGCTCAGATTGCAGGAACACAGGATAATATAGCAAGTTAAATGTAACATTAGGAGAAATAGAAAGCACTTCAGAAAACATGCACTGCCTCTTCAACATTTCAAATTTTTCTTTTAACAGAAAATTACAGCATAATATAAGAAAGGAATCCAGCAAGATGCTTTATCACAATACTTGGGCAACTTTAACTCATCTCAAGTGTTATTATAAGAAATAGAATTTACTGGTATGGACTTATATTCAATAGCACTCCTTCCCTTTTTAATGAAATGTCATTATTCCAATACAAATCCTTTCATTCTGCAACCCGCTCCCCCCTTCATCTCACTATATTTCATTTCCTGCAGTTACGTGATATTATTGCCTTTTTTTTCCACAGCTATTGATTTAGGTGTATATGGTTATTACAATGCAAAATAAAACAGTTCCCCCATCCATTCTACCTTGTACCGTTGAACATTAACTTAATTTGTTTCAAATCTGCATTTGATTTGGCAAGGAAACCATTTATCTTTATGAAGAAAGCCCTCATAAAGTAGGGACTTCAGAAGATCACTGCTTTAAAAATTTAATAGCCTTGTGTCTTATACACTAGAAAAATGAATTAAACCTTCAAATATTATATGTCTCAATGTAACCTTTTTGCATTTCATACTATGTTTAATTTATTATATCCCAGGGAAAAAATCAGATAAAACCTCAGAAGATTTAGGGTAGTAGTTGGTTCTCATTTTAGTTTTGACTTGGGTTAGGTATTTTACATCCAGGATTAAAAGTTTATCAATATGGTACTAGCAGTTGGATGTAGCTCATATGCTTAGGCTGGAGGTGGTTGTTATATATCTGATTTTCTTGATTTGGTTCTCAGCACTGATGAGCACCAAAGCTGGCCTTCCAACGTGTATGTAATATCTTTAAGGATGATTTCTGTGGCATGAGCAAAAGGACAAGCTTTCAGAGTCTAAAGCAATCACAAATCAAAATAATTTATGTATTCTCAATAGAGACACAATATTTGGCCTGCAATATGATGCCTTTTGCATGACTGGGGAAAAAATGAGGTGGGATGCAGAAATATCCATGACTGTAATGGAAAAGTTCTGGTTTAGAGAAATAGTGTATGACTAGGCTGATGAACAACATCAGCAACCAAGGGAAAACAGTCTAATGGTTTTGCTGGGGTGAGAACTGCTTTAGGTATTTATCTCACTTTTTTTCTTCTAAAAACTAGTATTTCACACTGCTGCATAAATATAGCCATTTTGGACCTCTTTAAAAGAATGGCTTTCCTTCCTTCAGCTTATTTTTCTACTCTGACCAACAAGGGCTGTGCTAATTGCACTGATTCATTAATAATTCATGTTTGCATCACTGAACACACCAAAATCAATTGCTGTCCTAAACCTAAATACCTTTCAGGACCTGGGCTGAAGGCCCAAGAATCACTGGCTACCTCTGCAGTGCCAGAGGTAAGGTAAAGGTCTCCTTAACATGCAGACCTGATGACCACTTATACTGAAACCTCCAAGGCAAACCATCAGTAACTCTAGACTCTGCACCTCTAAACTCCAGCATATGAATTTGATCATAGCCTATTACACAGTTCCTCCCCCACATCACTTTTGTGTATTTGGAATTTACCCAGGATCTTGAATATTGAACACAGGACTCCAGTCAGCAGCAATCCTACTATTCCCTGTACTTCTCTGCCAACCATTCTTCTCACTCACACACATCTTCCGTGCCCTTTGGTCAGAACAAGCTTAACCAAAAAAAAAAAACAACCAAAACATCAAGTTTCTGAGGTAGATGCCTAGGAAGGTCAGCTTCACAAATACAGCCCCCAGGAAGAACAGACATGAGGCAGATTGTGAAGACAGACAGCTCATATTGCTGAGTATGATATGAAGTTTAAGCCTAAATTAGCAAACCAGAAACATATCAACAGGTTCTCTCAAGTCAAGAACTAGAAGTCAGTGAAATTGTGATTAAAATTAGACCACTTACTCAGATGAGGTGTTATAAAGGTAGTTACTCAACTTGAGGCAGGTTGACCTTAGTAAACTGAGGAGAAAGACACAATCTTTGCATGGCACACAAAATATAAATGTTGTATTGTCTCTCTGAGGCAGTATTACAGAATTAATTGATTTCATGTTAGAACCCTCAGTAGTGAAAATAATCTGTCAAAAAATACCCAAAATGAGAAAAGAGCTTCAAGCAGAGAGGCATCATGAAAGAACCAAAGAAAATTTAGGCAGAAGAAAAAAGCACCTCAAAGGACTCCTTAAAGAGGACAACCAAGTGAAGGGAAGGGGGCAATAAAACAGCTAGACATGTGTAAGTAGGGAAAGAAGGAAGCTCATAATGTTCAAATCTAAAATAAATTCACCATCAGAACAACTTCCATCAGCCTGCATCACTGTATTACTGAGCTATATTCTTTGGTACACCTAAGTTTTATTGATTTTACAACTATAAAGCAAACAGCAGACACTAGAAATACACTGGATAGGTCTCATTACAAATCTCCCTGTCTGTATCTTAGAACACTCTTAAGCTGCATTGAGCAAGCAACCTGGAAAGCACTGATATACTGTGCACACATATTTAGAGACATGACTGTATTTGCCTATTTCTTCCCAGTAGGTAAGAACAGGCTGTTTTCATTGGGTGATTTCCAGAAATTAAATCAGAGCACGGCATTGTGATTACTCAGCTCATACAATGAACACCCAGTTTCAGTAAGAATAAATAACATTCTAATTTAGAGTTGATACTTGACACCGTGTAAGTGGGGAGGGGTCTACTTTCCATTTTCTCCTTAGACAACTGTGGTAAACTGCAGAACTCCTTGCTAAAATGTATGATCTTTGGAGAATGCTAATTGACCTACTAAAGTTGGCTTATTTTCTTCAGTGAAATTTGCTTATCACAGGCCTCTAGGTGCTTTACATAAACAATATAAACGAAAATAATGAATAGACCAAATACCTAAGTGACAGTGGGGACCACATCAATAGCAGTCTGCCCAACAGAATACGACTCAAAAGAAACTGGATTATAGCATCTGATCACCTCAGAAGAAGGAACTTTCCCCCCTTTTGAGGTTTGTTTTATTTCCAAGCACAGAGGGATTTGTCAGTTGGAGGCAGATCAGGTATGTCTGCCCCTCACAGACCGCAGAGCACGGCAGTTCTGTGGATGTGAGTCCCTGCAGAATTGATGCCAACCTGTGGGTGTGGGAAGTGGACACACAGGGAGTGCAGGTGATCCTAATGAGAACTGTACACATTCCCACACTGCCACACTTTTCCAGTGTGGTGACTGGTCCAAGATTACAGGCAGCAGAGGTTATCTCTGATTTTAAGCATTTTCCAAAGTAAAGGATTTCTCTCAAGATAATATATTTTTTTTGTTGCTATTATTTTGCATTAAGCCTAGAGAGATTTCTGACAAAGATGAGCTGAGAACATTGGCTTTTCACAGAAAGGCTCATCCAGCAGCAATGCTCTTTCTAGGTCAATCAAGTCAGAAAATAAACCACATTTGTAGGAACATGGGCAGGATCTGAGAGTAAAACAGTCACCCAATGTGAGTCACAATAATGCTTGAGGGATATAAATTATGAAACTGCAAATTTAATACCGAAATAACTAGACTAGACTTATGCTAGCTAGCTAACAAAACAAAGTTCATCATAGCTTCATTCACCTGGCTGCTCAGGCAGCTTCATGGCTCACTCTGAACTTAGCAGGTCTAGGCTCCTAGTGAGCTGGAGTCTCTGGTGGCTCTACAGCCACTTGTCCCATGAGAGTAGTTTTGAAATACGGATTGCCCTTCTGATGCGAGGGACAGATGAGAGACCGTCCCCCACTTAAGAAAGCATAATCCCAGGCACACTGCCTGCCAGACACTTGTGTCCTGCTGTCAACACCCCTTGCAGTGTAGTGCTCAAACTGGGATAGCAACAACTCTGATTAGTACGTATCATTCACTACATTCATGATGCCCAGAACTATGCAACTCAGCTGGCTTCGAAGTGAAGTGCATCTGCTGATTCTCTGACCAGTGGAAGCAAAGCAGACAATAATACCTGTTCTTTATAGACTTCATACCACTTAAGAGCAGGTACCTGGAGTCAAGAGACATTGCTCTTCATGGACTTAAAAAGTTTGGATGGGAAGAAGTGTCATTCAATCTTCTGCTAATACAATATGAAACACTCTTCATAGCTGTAATTTCCTGTAGCATCTAAAATGTTTCCTGTTAATAAATTCCATGTTGTTGCTGTTTTTATGAAAAAAAATCCCCTAAATATTAACATTTTCATAAGGCAGAATGGAAAAAGCTAACCTAACTCTTAGAGACACAGCACTCAAATCCAAAATTAGATCTAAAGCCAGATTTCTCAGCACTCCCTAAACTCTGTCACAGGGAACAGACCAAAACTCCAGTCCAACCTCCTGCTTTTCCTCACCCAGTATGCAGACGTTGTCATTTGACCTCAATTTTAGCCAGAAGACAAGCCCTGTTTCTGTAGCCTAACACAAATTGTGCACCTTTATTTTCTCATTGTATCCATACTAATTCCACCATTGTCTCCTCCTCCCATTGCCATGGCAAATAATAATCCTACCATTGCTTATAATGCTTGGAGGAGAAAGCTTAGGCTCTTTGTCTGGGAGGAAGAAGATGTTTACTAACTATAAAAATAGTTACTCAGTGCTCTTGCTATTGAAAGTTTTTAGCTTAATGGGAGGTTTGAGAGACAGGGGACAATAAACACATAAAGCTAAAAAGTAGCCTCAAAAAAACCCCTAAACAAAAAAACCCCTGGGCTTTAGTCTTGTAGTGGCTCTCGGCTACCCTCCCAAATTCCATCTTAAAAGGTTTAATGACTGCCCATATTGTGAGCAGCTAAAGGGTGAGGGACATCTACAAAGACGACCAGAACTACACCAGTAGAAGCATGCCCAGCATCTGCTAGGAGCTTTATTGCCCCAAGAAAACTAGAAAATGCCTTACCCTTGTAGACAGCAGCAACATACCCAGTAAACAACTTCTATTACTATTTTGCTGTTTCTTTGTCCGTGCTGCCTGGAGGGCAGCAGCTTTGTATGAGTATTTGTTTGGCTGCCCTGGCTGCTGAGCCTAATTACTCAGCAAAAAGCAGTGGGCTGATTCCTCATCTGGTCACTGTAACTCAGCAACTGCCAGCCCCTGTCAGTGAAGCTAGGTGTATTTATACCAGCCAAGCAACGTCTGTCTGCCTGTCTCATCACCCAGCACAGGGCTACAGGATTTATGCAGTGTCTCCTCTCTACCTAAGCAAGAAAAATACCAAATTGGGCACATTTGCAAGGCTGTGCAATTAGTTGCTGAATTGGGTGTGCAGATTAACATTTGTTCATGTATTTACCTAGTCACGGACAAATTTTCAGTAATGATCTCTACAGCTGTGGCCATAATTTGTGTACTCAGAGCCCATGAATATTGGCAATCAGATGTCTTGTGTGTGCCCACAAATCTGGGAAAGATCTAACGTGGGATCAAGGGATGGCTTTTGAGACCTTGCTTGTTCTGGCAAGGTGCTCACTTATTCCAACAGAGAAAACAGGGAATTGGCTGAGATTGTTGATAGTCACAGTAGAGGCAGGCAGGCAGACAAGACTGAAGATACAAAGGTACCTCTAATTCCAGAAGATCTTGCTACAAATTGGCCTCTTTTGTGGCTAATATGAACAGTGAACTAGACGCACTCTTCCAGGGCAGCGTTCAGGATCTACCACAGACATCTGATACACAGCTTTTGAAGATGTTTGCAAACTTTCTGATTGAAATTAAAAGCAACACTCCTTCTCACTGCAAATAAGAAACCTTTTTTTCACTGAGAATATGCATGCAATTTTGACTTTGTCAGAAATACATCTGTAAAATTTCTAGCCAGACCTGTTCTTAAAAGTGAGAAGAATGCTTATTACAGGGATCATCTTGTGCCAGAAATGCAGTGGCTGGAGAGCCCAGTTTTAACAGAAACAACTCCAGATCCCTAGGTCACTCTGAATTGCACTGTCCTGCTCATTCAGGGTCAATTAAAGCAATGAGTGGAATCCAGGTGAATCCCAGAGTCCCTCCCATAACAAGGGACTCTCTCTACCTTTTCTCCACAGACAGCTGCAGGTGTTTCTGCCAGCCTAATGTCCAGCAAAGCCTGGGGCCCATGGAGTGCTGTGACTGGCTTTTCCATCCTTGTCACCACACATCCATACCCTGCCACTTGTATCTCTTCATATTTTGATTATTTAGATGCAAATCCACAGCACACAACAAATCCCCCTTCTCTCAAAATGCAATCGATTTTAAAAGCATGTGAGAAAAAAAAACTGAGTGCTCAGAGTCTTTGCAAGTGTCCATGACAGGAAAGACTTTAAGTGACTCTAAGCTATTTGCCTTGCTGTCAAGCTGCCAGATCATTTTCCTGCCATTAGCACATGCCTATACAGGCCAAACTAATGCTTGCCTTTTTGGACATATGTGAGGAAATAAATGTAATTACAAGCAAGATGTAATCACAATTGCTTTACTATTAAAGCTGCTGTATGCTCTCACAGTTTAGTTAACAATACATGCAGAAGAGTGGAACTGCTTGATGTTCTCAGGAAAGAGAAAAAGAGGGGAAAAGAGAAATATGGCATTTTTCATTTATATCTGTGAAAACACAACATCTAAATGCAGAATTTGACTTTCCAAATATCACACCAAAAACCTTTTAACAAAAACAGCAGGGAGAGAAAGCTCTTTAAACCATGATATTCCATGAAGGATTATGAAAATAGAGGTCATTGCAAGAAAGAGAATTGCAAATACAACTTGAAAAGCTTCTCACATTTGTAAATACATCGAGGAGAATTTATTCCTCTCTGGTTTTGCTACCAAAGGATATTTACAGGTTCCTAGGGAAAAAGGAAGAAAAAAAAAAATGACATCAAATTTGATATACTCTGTGTGGTGCAACATGCTGATGTGTAGTAGTAACACTCAACTGAGCTTCAAAGGAAATGAGTTTTCTAGGCTGGAGTTACACATTATGGGCCTGATCCTGACAACACACTGAGCATTTCCTGAGAGTTTTCGTGTGCCCTCAGCTCTTGCTGAATTCAGAGACAGCTTTTGATTTCTTTTGGTGCTGGATTATGATCAGAAGTAATGAGACAAAAATGTAGCATGCTTCAAAGCAAGAGCTGAAGCTCATCTTCTTACAGAGTCTATCACACTGGGAGCCTCGTCCTTCATTAGGGCTCTGGAGTGATAAAATAATAACAATTATAATCCTAATAACAAAGTGAATCTTGGTTTGTCTGTACAGACAGTCCCAGATTCTGCACAATGACGTATCTTACGCACCCAGCAGAAGAACAAAATGCATTTGGGCTACTTGCCTAGGTGTTTTGGCATGTCACTGACACAGAAGTGGCTGAACACATTCCCAAGCCTCTGACTGACAGCCATTATTAGCAGGTTTCAGCGTCTTGGTTCAGCGAGGTCTCATTTTGCAGCAAACTCCAAGTACCAACAGTCTTAAAATTATACCTCTTGAACACATAGGCTATCTTATTTCCAAGCAACTAAACCCATTGCCATGTGCAGGGGACACGCAGGCAGCCCCTTCAGACTTGAGCCACAGGACAGATGCAGCTAGCAGGTCGTGCTTTCCATCCATTACTGATGAACAATTCCCACAAACCTCAGAAGCTCAGTTTGGCTGGTTTATGCACTCTCAGATAACCAAGGCATAAAATTCCTACTGATTTGAACTACATTATCTGAAACTTCAGATATTTCTACACTTGCACCATGAAAACAAACTGCAATAAAGTGACATACACCAGAACCAGCCTTCCCTGCCCAAACTTTTGGTGAATCCAAGTAACAGAGAAGATCTTTCTGAAGACCATGACCTGGTACAGGTGATGGTTATTCACACTGAAAAAACAGTCCAAGCCCTGCTCATCTCTGCAAAAGGCCACATTTAAGTCTGCCTTTGCTGCTGAGGCTATACAGTCTTGCCTGAATTTGGCAACTACTGTACAGCTGCAAGGTGAAACTCTGATGACTGAAATCAATGGCAAAGCTCTCACCAGTTCTAGCAGAACCAGGATTTCACCTTATGATTTCCTTGTGTACGAAAAAAAATCAAGCAGAAACCGAGCTCAGCTTCTCACTGCCCAGACATCTGATACCAATAACACTTTTCTACTCTGTCCAAAACCATATTTAAATTGCCTTTCTGGCAGGTTTTGAGATGTGTGATATAGATCTCCTGCTATCACATCAAATGTAGTTTCCCTCAGAACTGTTGAACCAGATGTAAAATGTGAGAGATGTAAAAAGCAAAATAAAAAACCCTGCTCAGAGTAAAGTGTTTCTGGCATGTGGCTATTATAAATGGGGGTTTTAGATGTGTATCTCCACTCCAGCCATGTAAGAAGGTACATAGTACCATAACTCTATCACAGCTGATTAGTGCCAGCTACTTGTGATCAGTAGGAATTTAAAAACCAAGGGCTGCCAAACACTAACAATTTATAAACTGTATGCCAGCAATGTGCTGCAACCAAATATTCTGTAGTGCACTTAATTTCAAAGTAGAGCCATATTTAGAACACTGAGAGGGATGGGGGGGAGAAGTCAGTATTTGATTTTTCAGCACTTAGGACTACACATGCTCTGTTTCTTACTGACAAAGAGAACCAGAGCCACAGAGTGAAAGGAATTCTTGCAAGGATGTCAAGCATCAATACATTTGCACAGACAACAGGTATAGCTGTAAAGTAATTCTCCCTTTTCAAGCATAAAATTGTCTCTTACAAATCTCAGTTGCAAATGGTGTAGGTATAGATGTGAGTTACAAATGAAGAGCAGTGAGCAAATACTTTGGCAGCAAAGGTGAATCAAAGCAAAGTGACACGGAGGAAGAAACAGGTGCACTCACAGCACATTAGCATCCTGATTCTACCCCACTCCCAACAGATTCAATGAACACTCGCATGACATTCAACACTATCTGAGGAGCAAAGGAATTTAACCAACTGCCTCTTCTTAGCAGAGAAGGGCAATGATTCTCCTGTCACTAGTTTTATCTCTTTGTGACCCCTTTTTAGTCCAAGGAAATCACTTCTGATTTATAATACTGAGAGGAGAATTAGCCTGAGTCTATTTCATCACAAGACCACAAGTCCTCCAAAAAGCAGGCTTTAATGTCTCACAGGGACTTGGGTTTTGCTTTTCCCTAGTGATTATGTGTCTATTAACACCCCAAAGACAGTATGCTTCATAGTGACTTCAGTTGGCTACTGCAGCTTGGACCACACTAAAAATGAATATAAATGTGTTCAGTGACCATACCAAGAGGAAAAGAAGGTAGAAAGAGCCATAAAGGCAGTTCATCCAATCACCAGGAATCAAAAAAGGCTTCTTGAGGAAAAAATCCAATGACACAAAAATTCAACCTGATCCCAGGAGAGATGAGATGTCTTTGTTGTACACAGCACCCTGACACTACCTCAGAGATGGACAGCACTGACAAATGGGCACAAAGCACAGTCTGCTGTAAAGTAAAGAAGGCTCCTTCTATCATTCTTGTCCATGGAAGATACCCAAGGGATCATCTATTTTTTTTTTTTTCACTATGAACAAAAGACTTCCACAGCATATGAAACCAAAAAGCCTCACTGAATCGAACTGAGTTAGAAGTAGAGCTAAAAACAATTCGCTCATAATCCTTGTAGTTTGTCTGTATCTACACAGTGTTTCCTGCAAGTAACTAAATCCCCTTAAGTAAACACAATATACTGAAAACTCTTTGCTTAGACAAGCTCCTTCACCGATAGGCACAACTTTTAGGAGTTCAAGGAAGCAAAAATGCAAATCAGATCTTCGACAACCCCAGCTCCCTGATGCAAGACATGGGGCACAGGAACTAAGCAAAGAGCCCCAGCATGACTGGAGAGCAAAGAATGTGGTAATTCCTGCCCTTGCTGGATTCTGGCAAGTGCTGCTTGGATATTTTAGCATCATTGTAATTTGTAATTGTTCAAATTGATGACATCCCAGTTAATGGAGCTATAAAAATGTACATAATCTGGGGCTCAAGGCTCCATGGCATGCCTGCAGCATGGAGCGTGGGGATTTGGGCAAGGGGAGTTCAAGTGCTCTCCATGCTTGATACAGGAAGAGTTGAATTGGGCATTTTGACAGAGGTCTGAGAGTGCTCAGAGAAAGTTTACAGCTCCAACAGTCAGAAATCTTTCACACTGGCAGGGCAACTTCAAACCCCCTCCACTGTATATTGCAAGCAGCTAATATAGAAATCCCCCAAAACATGATTGGAGCACCTGGCCCTGGTGCATCCAGCTGTGCAGTGGTGTGCTGAAAACAACACAATGTCTGTGGTTATTCCGAACCAGGAGCATTGTGCATCCTTCAGAAAGCAGCCACCACCCTTTGTACTCAGGAGGAGTCACTATACACCCTGCTGTACCCAAAGGGCCTTAGCAGAAGCTGTGGAGGGAAAAAGACACTTGTGATGCCAAACACAGAGATTTCTCCATTCGTATTTTAATTTGGGATCATGCACAGAGTTGCTGCACCCACTCGTGCATAGACAAACTTAGGGCAAATGTTTCATTAACAGGAAATCCAGATGTTCTCTCATATTAGTACTGGAAAGGATCACTACAGACTATGCTCAGTAGACACCAGTTATGATCTTTCACATATATTTTTAGAGAAATACTGTAATTTAAAAAAAAAAAAACAACAAAAAACAAAAACCACAAAATTTATTCTAATGGTAAGTGACATTTTAGTTCAGTCACAATTACAATCAACCAGGCTCACTCTTGGCATTAGTAGCAGGGTATGATCCTTAAGTTCATACAGGGTTAAGTTTGTCATCCTCAGAGATTTCTTAATGACTCTTGTTATCTAAACCTCAACTCAGAATGGTGGCTGTGTATTATGTTTTCAATGCACATCTTCAGACATATTAGAACATGAAGTGAACCTGACAGGAAGAAGAATTTTCCTCCTTTCTCCTCTGAAATACCCCAGGAGGGTTTTCTGCAGGTGACCTCCTCAGACCTTGGCTCTACATTAGAGTTATTGTCCTGAGAGAAGATTCAGTTAAAACACCCAATTCATTTCATATAGTGCTCTTGAGTTTATTCTTGGTGGCAGCTAACTTGTAAAATTTTATTATGGATTCTTCTCTGGTTTGCTTGATGGAAAACAATTATTCTATCATCAGGGCTAAATGATATACCTTGGTGGACCACACAGTTTTCTCACCATTACTATTTTCAGATAAAATGTTAAGTTCTGCTTAAAAAGAAGTTCAAAATATCCTTCCTGACATGGTATTATCAATACATAATTTAGGCGTCACACTTCTAAATGGCTGTGTTCAAATAGGTCTGATGATACCTGAATTAAGCTTATGACATCTGAATACAACCTGTTGAAATAATAATGATGATGTAGCAGCATACTGATGTCTCTGAAGAGGAGCAGAGCTCACTGTCATGGGCAATACACAAATAAGAGTTCATCTATGCCTGGAACTGCAGACACTATTAGCAGACAGAAAGACACAGTGCAGGAGACTCCTACCCTAGTAAGCAAAGTTGAAGTACAGAAAAATATGCAACTTTTGCACAACTAAACAAGCCATCTCTGAACAAGCAGAGTGTCTCCCCAGCCTTGACCAGCCCCCAGCTCACAGCCCAGCAGCAGCAGGGAGCTGGGGGTGCAGCAATGCCCCTGGGGCACTTGCTCTGCTCCTGGAGAGGCCACGCAGCCACGCTGTGCCCAGAGCCAGCCTCGCCAGAAGAACTCGGGTATCTCTGTGAGTAGTTACAGAGGGCAGGTGTACCCCACATTACTCAGAGGGTTTGAGAAGGGCTATGCTGCCACCTAGAACCAAGATGACTAAATCCCAGCTGAGAAAAGTAGCTTTAAGTCTGTTCAGGTGTGGTGCTTCCGAGTCAGTAGAATTTTTTTCACAGTAGCCCTAGCGTTTACTTGGGGGA
Organism: Hemiprocne comata; assembly: GCA_020745705.1. Lineage (NCBI taxonomy): Eukaryota > Metazoa > Chordata > Aves > Apodiformes > Apodidae > Hemiprocne > Hemiprocne comata. The sequence goes on from CM036598.1 coordinate 16,112,607, forward strand.
AAAATGTCAATGAGAGCAGAGCTAAGCCCATACAATTTATTTATGTGCATGTCTTGCAATGATTGTAGAGTGTACCTGACCTTGAAATATATTGCTGTAAAGGGACTTTGGCAGGGAGCTACTCTTCTACCACAATAACATTTTCAATGCTGTGACCCCAGCCTGGTTTCCTGACATTGCCCTACGCCTGCTGTGGAGAGACAGCCCCCCAGCTGAAGCCAGAAGCTAAAGCCACCCTCTCTCTTCCCTGAACGCTGTGTGTTCCCTAAGATAAGAGAAATAAAAGTGGATAATGAGTGTATCCAAAACCTATTAAAACTTTGTCAGGATTAGAAAAAAAAGAATCCAACCATCTGCAAACTGCAGCAGGTGCGGTCCCTCTGAACCAAAAGTGTTTACAGAAATGGACAAGTTTGAGTTGGATGGGCCTCTTTTCTGGAAAAAAATAGAGCATTTCAGGCTTTATGTGCCCTCTCTCTTTTATACAGTCATATGCATTAGAAGTCTGATACACTTTCAAAATCCATGAAAAATTCACACTGAATTCACTAGACTTCAGGTAAGAAGGATGGTCAGTACTTACAGGAGGGTTGAGCTCAAAATATTTATATCAAGCCCTTTATTTTAAATCCATGGGCAACAGGTATTTAAATCAAGGTTCACCTCTTATTCCACAAATTTGCTGGCTCCAGGTTGCTACTTCTGGGCGACTTTTCTCTTGCAAAACAATCTGCCATCTACTAAAAATTCACAGATACTTCTAGAGCCATTATTCATGTATTTGTTATATATCAAGTGAAAAATCCAAGCCACTAGAAATATTCTGCAATTTTTTCAGTGTGCAGTACAGTCAGATTGCTCTGATGAGATGGCAGATGCAACCTAGGAAATTAAAGTAAAGCTAGTACTGTGGATTTGTATTTAGAATCTGGTTGAAAGCTTGAGGAACATCTGAAGCAGCTTTGTGCAAAGCCCGTTCACAGGGATGAATCTTGTTTTGTAGCAAGTATCATGGTGGGGTTAAAGGCTGTTGAAAAAAGCCAGATCTTCTGGAGGGAAGTGTATGGAACGTGATTTTACTTAAGGCATAGTAGAAAGTCCTAGGAAATAATTCTGTGGTTTTTTTCATGCTTGTATATGCACTTGAATATCAGTTTGGAGGCATACAGAATTATACGATCCCATGGAAATGAACACGGTAACAAATATTAACATGATAATTAATAATACACTTAAATGTGTGTCATGCAGCTGAGTAAGCCAAGAATGAACCAAATGTGTTGTACTAACTAACCCCCCACAGTTACAAGACAGAAATGAACAGCATTTTGTAATTATACACAGTGACACATTTTCTCATATCTACTGCCAAAAAAAATATCACTTTTTGGAATTAAAAGAGAGAGCAGCAAATAAAAATAGCTATGTCATCAGTAATTGCAAACATGTTTTCAGCTCCAGTTTCTGATAACTATCCAAAGAGGGTTTTTAATTGGTAAAATTGTCAACTGTCCAAAAATAAAGGAGTCCTTAAGAGCCATGTTCACTCCTAACAAGTCAGATAAAGAAATCAGAGTGCCAGAGGAGTACCTATAAAGTTTTGCAAGGAGATGAGAATTACCAAATAAGCAGCACAACTGGAAAAAAAACAACAACACTATTCTGCTTGTGAAGGCGCTTATTAGATATTACAGGATTCTATCAACTTTGCCCCACGGGGCCTGATCAAGTTGCCCATGAGAGCTGGACAACAGCTTGACCTACCGTATTTAAAATACAACCACCTCTCACAGGAACAGTAAGAGGATTGCTTAAGACAAGTCTTAACACAGGAGCTCTCTAACATGTGGTAAAACAAGCTGGTGAAATCCAAAACAGCTTTCCAGCTGATATAGAGTCAGAGAACTTGATTCCAGAGCTTTACAACTAAAAGATGCTTTTGTAGGGCATTATTCTTTGAGGCAGGTAAGATCTCAGTCCGAGATGCTGGCTCATGTTCCTCAGTGGTAGCAGGAGAAGCTGATGATCCCACACAGAAACCCCCACCCCGCTCACAGGTAAAGTGGCTTATGTTAATGAGGTCTACAAAATGATCCAAAGGCAGGCAGAGGGAGACTCTGCCAGATCTCCTCTGCAGCCAAGAAGATATTTCACCAGCCTGATCATGTTTGAACATTAATCCTTACTTAACAAGGATTATTGCTTGATATCATCACAGGCAAGAAGTTTCTTATCTAAAGAAATTAGGTCTTTCAAGTATCATACGATACCCATGTTAAACAATGAAGCCAGAAGAGGCCCACAGATTCTGGTCCTCACAGATTGAACAGGAATTAGAGCACTGAATGTCTCTAATTTTCTTTCAGAATCCCAAATTATCTGCATGTTATAGATGACATACAAGTAATGAAAAAAAAGGTGATAATAGACCTAGTGCAAATTCCAGCTGGAGCTGACCTAGGAGAGTTCTCAGCAAGAGAAAAATCTCTTTATTCACCTGGCTGAACAATCTAGGTACTAAAAGCCTGTATGATCTACGAACCTCTGTCTACTCAGCACACAGGTACATTCCATACATCCCACATGATTATTTTACCATTTTTTACAGAGAGTTGTGGGAGAAGTTGCAAGCGACTCTACGTTTCCTGACCTTTAGGTTCAAAGACATCTTCATATTCATACTCCCTTGAAATCAGCATTTCTCCCTATGATTAGCTGCCTCCTGTCTGCTTGTAGTGTTTAAGCTACTAAAAATACTGTATTCAAAGAATGATTAATAAAACTTGTTGAGGCCCAAGAGTTGCCACGGAGATAGCTTTGTGTACATCTTAAAGTACGTGTAAATATGTATTTGGACAGTTGTTAAAAACATGTATAATTTTTCTCAAACACCACAGCTCTTTCCAAACAGCATAGTTTGATGGCATAATGCACATTTAAAGATTTTTTAATAGTCTGTTTTATTTATAGCTATTTACTTCATAGAGCACATCAAGCCTTTAAAACTTTTGTGGGCTATGTGTGAACTAAATAGGCATTCTCCCAATTTTTAAAAAATGTGTCATTTATGCAGTGGGTCGATCTGTCAAAGTCATTACAATCAGACACTGCTCTCAGAAAAAATAAGACTTGAATATTACCTTGAGAGAGTTAGCATGATACTTCTCATGCACAGGGGATAATTCTGGTTTCAGATGCCCCTGTAAATACACAGCATGTCCATTAAACCACTGCTCTTATGTTGTTTTTTTTCTTCTTGGTAAGTGACAGCATAATTCAACTCTTTCTGAAACACATGGAAAAGGACGGAGGAGGCAGAGCCCACCATTAGTAAGATTTCTAATAATTCAGTTTAAAATACAGCATGAACAAACATTTAGAAAAGGCTCTCAAAAAACCCTGTTCCCCTCCATTTTAGATGGACTCTTTTGTGTAAAACTTGAACTGAAATCTCCTTCGAGTTTTACAATGTGCGCAGTTCAAACATGGTAATACATGTCAGTAAAAAATGAATCCAACGAGTAGCACACCACAAGTTCTTCAACCATAAATCATTCTGAGACACACTTCCCATTGAGTAGATCAGTCACAAAAATCTGGTTTCTATTTCAGTACTGTCACCACTCTGTTGGTAGTATCCTGGTCATCTCACAACATCACACCTCAGTTTTCTCCCTCTGCAAGGTCCTTTACAATTTGTTTTCAGGTATAATGGTGCAAAGAGATCTCTCAAACTAGAGATGGTTACCATTGGTTTTGGTGTTGTTACTGTTGTTAAGCAAAGTTTCTTTAAATGCTCAATCTACTCTTCTGTCTTGTGCAGAAACTACAACAATAGCATCCCAGATACTATTGCATCACAAACAAAACTGGGAAATATTGAGAGCACTTAAGAGATTTGCAGAGATTCAGTCCTAAAAGTGTAAGGTGCATCAAATTATTTATTACAGGCTTTACTATATATTGCAGATATCAAATTCAACTTTGAATGTGAGAAGGGAAAAAGTGAGAGATATGAAATTCATATACTGTAATTAAATGGAAAACACATGCAAACTGTAGCAGAAAAAACAGAAACATGAATCGTGTATATCGCATCTGTCTGTTATTATGGTAGGAGTGGCAATGATTAGTAGAAATAGGGTTGCAAAATTATTTCTTATACAGTATCACTTCCTGTGCCCATAGGGTAATTGTAATAAAGACAACTCACCCTTAGGCAAGGGCAAAGGCAGAAAGCACAGTTCTTTCTGCTGGGAAAGGGAAGCACTCCTGCAGGAGCCTTGCCAGCCAAAGGAGGTGCTGACTTCTCATCCTTTGAAGGTATCAGCAACCAGTCTCAGAGCTGGCACACCTATCTGAGAGAGAGATACCACTGCCAGGGACCTACAGCCTAGGTTATGCTAGCCCACAAGAATTTGCTTCAGAATCATCCTGCACGAGGGAGGAATGCTAAGAATGCTCTAAAAGCCCTAAAATGCTGACTTTTGTGGACAGTAATATTCAAATTCAATGGTGCATAAATGTGAACTTTTACATATATACTTAACACTGGCAACTTGCCATTATGCACACATATGAATGGTCCTGCTGAGTGCACCAAAAACATTCCCATACTCAGCATTATTCCCGAGTGTTGTGTCATGCCTTTTTTGTGTATCAAATGTAAAACACCTCGGTTAACATAGAGACATGAATTTCTCTTGAGGTTCTAGGACATACCCGACTTCAACAGGCAACAGTCAGCCATTAAAATATAATGGTGATGGGCTGTGCTTTGCTTTAAGACTTTAACCCTGAGGTCCTCCAGAAGCAGAATGTAACACATTGCCTAAGACCACAACATAAACCAGTGGCAAGCTTCAGCTGGCTATCTGGGTGGAGGATCTCCCCCCCTCCACCCAACCCTGACTCACTGCAGCTCCCTGCAGTTGAAATATGAAGGGGCAAGATCTTTGGTGGTGGTTGATGCAAGCAATGAGTTAGGCTGCCTTTCGGAAGTGCTGAAATGGGGGATCTTAGTGGGGACATCTGAACTTTGCAGCAATGAAGTTCCACATTAGGTCTTCTGTCCACCAGAAACTAGAGTGGGCAGTGGTAGATTTGATGGACGCTCTCTGCATGGCTGCATCAATTCCCAAACAATGCAAGAAACTAAACTGTCTTAAAAAAATATCTGCTTCCTGGTGATTCCAAGAGCTGCATCCCTCAGGCACGTCACTGCGATGCCCAGCTATTGCACAGGTGTCCAGCCCTTCCATATATGCTGCTGTGAGCCCTGCTGCATTCACCTAACTAACAAACCCTCCTGGATTCTTTATGCAGTGTGTCGGGTTTGGAAAAGGTGCAGGGAAGAGGGTATTTTTCTGCAAAGAGAATTTTTCATAAGAGGCACAGTCACCTTTTGCTATTACAAATACAAGAGCAATAACAATATATACAGGCCTGAGCAATAATGGAGATTCTGGCAGATACTTTTTTCCCTGTCATAAGCACACTGGGCCTAAGGCAAGGTTTTTCTCTATTTAATAAAGAAAATGGAAAGGTAGGGAAAAAAATAAAATAAATAAACCACTGCACTGCCTCTCAAATTACAGAACCTGCTTAAATATTTAGGGCATTCTTTCCCACTAACACTTCAAATGGATGAGAAAGAGGTTTGTCTTCTTGACGGTTCACATCCTCTTGTGGGAGAGACTCAGTCCTCTGGAAGCTCACTGAAGTCAATGATACAGAAGCAGGGCTGACAGATGAAGCTCAAAATCCACATTTTAGTGGTACTTACCTACTGTTCATACAAATCAGCTCAAGATTAAGATGCAAGTGAAGACACTAAAGGCTCACGTTGAGGCGACAACTGAGACAGCAGAAACAGTCTAAAAATCTGTGGCAAAGGTGTGTGTTAAATTCCACTCTCAGTCTCTTGGCTAGAAGGGAAGGGCTTGAGCAATGTAACAGTGCCTAACATTGCTTTTCAACATTTGCTATAGTGAGGTGTTCTTGCTGTTTGGGGTGGGGTTTTTCCCCCCGTTGCAATGAATTGCCATCACGTACTCTCATCACATGGCTGGTTATCTTCATTGTAAAGAACAAAGTGAAAAGTGCTTACGGTTGACTAGTGATGGGTCACCCTGCAAACAGCTCCTAGCTTTGCAAATCATCAGTCCAAAACGCTCCTAACTTCCTTCAATGCACCAAGAAGACTTCCCCAGACTTCTAAAGTGAAATAGCAAATCTGATTTCAGTAACAGCCCTCACCCAATCTGAGTTTACTAGCAACTGAATTAGAAGTTCATCTCAAGTCCAACTGAAAACCAGTAAACAGTCATGAGACCAAGTAAAAATGAAAGCAAAGAAGTCATAGCTGCAATCACCCATCCAAAATTACCTTATGAGCTATGAAGCAGCTAACTGCTATGTTACAAGCTTTTCCACGTTAGGCCACTTGTTCTTCATAATAATTAAAATACAATGCTTTAATAAAAGAGTTTCATTTAAATTCTGATAGTCAGGCTGGCACTTAACTTGATTTGGGGCTGTTCTCAATTAAGAACTGTATATGGTCTCCAAAATCCCTTCATGGATACTTCTGAGGTTCTGCACCAGAAAGAGGAGGGGAAAACTGGCAAATCATGAGAGAGATGTGAGAACTGTGCTGGGGGAAAAAAAAAAACCTGGAATGTGGATTCTGAACTCAAACAAAGCCAAGCTGCACTAAAATGTAAAAGTTTGGCCAACTTTCTAAATTCTAGTATCATGATCTTCATCTACAGCACTTTGCAGCACATACTGAGTTCACGTTGGGTAAAACACTATTTTTAAGACAAATTTTTCAATTGCAAGGTTTTCATCTGCCATATCCCAGTCCTGTCTACCACACTGAACTTCCCACATCCAACCCCGTGTGAGCTGGATCCCCAAATCCCACAGCTGCCCCTTGACAACCCTGGCTCCAATGACAGCATTTTCACAGACACACTGGTACTCCCCACAACCATTTGTGTCTGCAGCTGGGGCCACCTCGTTGTCTAACAACGTGGCTGAGGCACAGCAGCCTGCAGCACACACCCTTTGATACCACCCTCCTCCAACTGCTTTGCAACAGGGAGAAGGTGAGGACATGACAAGGCAGCAGCAACTGTTCTTCCTTACTTCAAAAGACAAACTATGCCACTAATAATTCTTCACACTTAAGTAACAGCCAGCTTTATAAACAGTAATTAGAGATGCCTTCTGGTGTACCTGCAAAGGAAACATTATTTTTGTTCTCCACAAGGACCACATTTTCTTCAGTGACTTTTGATTAAAGGAGTCAACCTTGAGCACAAAAGGCTTAATTTTCAGGGGGACAAGCAGCTACAGGTCATATTGTATAACCTTCTAATAGTGTCTCCTAACATCAGCTAGAAGTCAAAATCTAGTATTTTCAGCAGGAAGCCTCACAACCTTTCATTTCAGAAACTTTCTGCATACTGCTAATTAGCAGTTTTGAAAGCAAGGCAGGATTCACAGCAAAGCATTGTGAAATTATTTTTTTCATTTAAATATATATATATATATATAAACTTGCTTAATCCCCTGATATCACGTACACCAGCCAGGGTTGAAATAAACCAGCATTCTGAGATTTACTATGTGGGCTGGTCACCTGCTATTGCTTCTCTTTTTATTTTTCATCTTTGAACTAGCCAAGGCTTTTACCACTCTCCGTTGACCTCCAAAAATTAAGGCTTCTCTGAGCACTAGTTAGAAGTGAAAACTGGTGACAGTTACAGTCCTGCCCACTCAGAAACCCCAGTGCAACCTGGGTGAGCCCAGAGACGCCAAGTCACTGCTCTGCCTAATTACAAACCCGAGGCAGATTAACCTTTGATGACTAAATTAATCTTCTAAATAAAATGAATATGCATCAGCCTGCAAATTAGGATTAAATGCTTAGCAGAATCTTTATGTGATCAAGCAGGTTTTGTGGTGCAGATGTTAACCATTAACATGAAGCAATAAAATCATTCTTTTTTCTTATAATAACACCTAACAATTCTAAAGCCACCTTTCATCTGAGAATCTCAAAGGGTTTCATAAACATAATTAATTAACCCTCTCAGCATCCAAGACAAGAGCATAATAACATCTCCATCCAACAGCTGAAGAAACAGGCATAGCAACACCCTAGCTCGCGTGCCTCGGACTGTGTGTGACGTGGATGTTACATACTGAGAAGAAAAAGAGAAGACCAGGTTTCCATTGGCTTCAGCCCTTCCCTCACGTAGCACTTCTGCCAGGACTGGCAGGGTTGCTTCTCCATAAGGCTGAACTACCACCATGCACCCATGTCCCTGTCCCAGAAATGCCCCGGTGGCTCTGTACAACCTCTAAGGTTGGGCATGGCCTCCACCAGCCCCAGAAACACACCTGTGGGCAATGTTTGCCCCCCCTGGTTATGTGTCGGTGGAGCAGACACATTCCTCTGCACCAGGACATTTTTTACTACTATAAGCAATGGAACTTTTTACAGTACTGGCCAAACACAAACAAACACTCCACTTTCTAATCCACTACTTAATGCTGAAGTAAATAATTCCAGGGGTGGGGGATAAATCCTTTCTGGAAAAAAAAAGCCTATTTCTTCTTTCTTTTTCCCTTGTGCATCAGGAACTACCAGTCCATTAAAGTATTTGTTCCCTGCACATACCAGTTAAAACACTTCAGTCCCAAGGAGACCCAGATGACAACAATCTCCCTTCGTTTTGACTGCTGGTGGAGCAATTGCCCCTGCAATGTGACTCCTTTGTCTACATGGAGCAAAATGCTTATATGCAGAGCTACCACTTCCATCCAGATCCTGACACTGACACTGGAAGGATTGTGGCCCTGGTTCTTTCAGGCTCTCCCAGAAGACCAAATAGGTTCAGGGCATCAAGCAAACCTCTCAGTGAGGTCCACTTTCTGTGCTCCTTCTTCCCATGGGATATTCATTTCCAAGTAATTTACAATGAGGAATATAGACTAATGTATACATCATGACTTTTCAGCCTTACTACCCCTGATTTTCATTTAATTAGTTTCAAACATTATGCATTCGACTATTATCAAGCTGTAAAATTAAGCTTTAATTTGATCTACTTGAATAAAAAATAAGAGTATTGGTGAGTTATGCACAGGTATGTGAGAATTCATATTAATGATAATTCCGTTTGTTGACACGTTTCATTGTCCAATCATAGCAGCTTCTCTGAGTAAATAAGCTTTTCTTTTGATGTAAACTATCTGATGGTGTAAGATGTCTGTTACTGTAAATGGAATTTTATTTGCTTAAAAGGGAGCTGGACCTTAAGGTCAGTTTAAATTTCTTGGCTTCTAAAACAAAGCTTAAACTAGAAATTTACAGTTCTTTTTGAATAATGACACCACATATATAATTTTTGGCATATAAGTGGCTTCCATGGTACTGGAAGTCAGACATTCAAAAGCATTTGTTGTTTTCATACAATGACTGCTAAAATACGTGGAAAAATTCCAAGGACTTTAATAAGCTTTGGATTGGGCAAATTATTACTATGAATGTAATTCTTGATACCTCTCATAACATCCCAGGCCATGTAAGAAACTTAGGAAAAGCAATTAACATTCCTCCATCGACTTTTGTATTTACATTTTAAATTTACCATTTAAGACTTTAATTCTCCATAAAACTGCTTAAATATACATAACTTCAGTGTTATTTAAATGTTTTATGATCATCCTGAAATGATCAGCTAATTAAAATCACTCACCTAATTTAGTACCTTAAATTTACCTTCCTTTATTGGGAGGGAAATTGATTTAATGTGCAGGTTTTGTCCATTTTTTTGCGCAGAAAATCCTAATTTGGAAGGAAAATCATGATTATATGGTAGGGAGAAGGATGTCTTCTAGGCTGCAAACTTAAACTAGTGGTAATCATTAGCTACCATATATGACATGGCGTGTATAATTAAGAAATAAATTTATTACAGAAACTTGGAATTATCAATTAAAAACTAGTCAGTGCAGTCCCACAAGGTCCGATATGATTACCTACGTTATCTGGGCTGTCACTTCCAATGCTGCTCTGAATCTCAAAGACCTCTGAGGGGTGCTCTGTGTGTCAAGTTAAATAAGTGAGACAACCTTAGTGGAAAAATGCACAGATACAAGTGGGTGCAAACACAACTCTTCTAGAGGAGAATAAAGATGTCAGCTTCGGCTTGAATATTATTGGCAAACTGTTCTCCCTTCCTGCTGTACTTCTGAATGGACTGACAGGGCTGTTCAATTTGTGGCTGTACCACAGTCTGTTTGATGCATTAGGAAGGGCAGAAACTTGGGGGCATTAAAGGACACTCCAGCCTGTTATTTTTTTTTTCTTTCTTATTACCTTTGCAGACTTTGATTTTTCCTTCTTCAGAGACTCCTCAAGTTTAAGGCCGGAAGAGGTAGATAATTATCTAGTCTGACCTTGTATATATGCCAGGCCATTAAACTTCACTCACTGACTGATCATCCTGCACAAACACTTCTCTCTAAGCTATCTGTCGTAACACTGACCTACAAATGTGTCTCAATTATGAGGCAGTAGATCGGTGTAAAAAAACCAAACAGCTCCTCCCACCAGACTTTCCAAAATACCAACTCCAGCAAAATTATTCTGTTGCTCACTCTGCAATGAAATTGAACAAATGGCATCCTCTGATGAACCAGATTTTGTTTCTTGTGTTGAGTGTCTCACATCTCTATTGCTCTAGGCTTTAGTTTGGAATAGAAATAAAATGAACAAAAAATGTCACCCCATCATACTTTTGACCTGATTGGGGTAGATGGATCTTAAATACTTGATATTCAGCTATGGAGGCTGAATACACCTATGTAGGAATTCAGATACAAACTGAATGAAGTTAAAACACAAGTTGTTCATCCACAGACTCAATATAAAATCCTAATTTTTTCTAGCACTATATAACTGCTTCAAACCAGTATACATCAAGAAACCTAACATTGTTTTCACGACTCCAGTACCTGCCTATGCAGTAAAAATTCTGACATTTACCAGAAACAGGGGAAAAGAAAACAGCAGTCCAAAACTCATGATACCATTCTTTAGGATACAATTTGAAGACTCTCTCTTGTCTCTGAAATAAAGACTACTGTAGACACAAGAACACTGACAGACAGTGATTGCCTCCTCTTTTAAAAACTATGCTGACAGCATCAACCATAGTTCAGCCTAGTATCAGGCAGTGAAATACTGCTTACCTTACTGCAAAAATCCAGCATCTCTGTGTTTCCCTGGATTCACCCCACCAGCGTTCCAAAACGTGGACAACAAAACCACATGAAACTCAGATGATTTCAGATCACGTTACAAAGTCAAAATGCAGAACAGATTCAGAGGAAGATTTGCTAAGGTTCACCAACCTGTTGAGTGAACCTGGGCCCAGTTCCAACCAAATCTGGATTGATTAATGTTTTCTTTAAATCAACATCACCTGATGTTCTTTGCTACTGATGTGAATCTCAGCTTTTTCTTTTCTCTTTGGAATCAGTTTAAATACAGAGCTGAAAACAGCACATGGAATGCCCATCCACCTACATACTAACTGAGGAGCATGTAGCACCATTTCCTGCAATGCAATGAAATATTGCAAACCCAGCAGCCCACCAGCCTTGTCAGTGTTTTGCACTATTATTAGCTTGTTGGTGAGCACTAGGGGTAGGGCTTTTTTCAAACTGTTCAAGCATTTAAGATCACAGCAGTAAAGGAGCTCTGTCTTCATTTCAAACAAGGGACCAAATCAAGATTTACTCAGGTACACAAGGAATGGAACCTCTCTCTTAATAAACCCCCTGAAATCAATGGAACTACTTATGGAGTAATATACTATTACCCATTGTGAGTAGGAGCTACTGTAAATAAGCTTTGGAAACTATATTCCAGCTACAGTTGCACTTGGTTGTTTGTAATATTCCAGCACTTACTAAATACAAATAAATGAAACAAAGTGGGACTATAAAAGACTGCTATAGTGATACTAAAGTATGACTATCCTCTGATTTCTGTTAGCACTGACTCTACTTGTTCCAAGTGCCTCCACAATCACAACACTACATGAATACCTTGCTATGCCTGTGGGATCCCATGCTAGGTTATAATCCATCACTGAAGCAGGCAGCTGCTCTTGAAGACATGCTAAAGCACTTCTGAGGTTGAATGTAATTCATTGCTACACTCTCTGGTTGCATGTTTATTTCCTCTAGCAGGAAGAAGCAGCTACACGCGGAGCAGTTGCATGCTGGAAATTTCACTTAAAATTTGCATCATATTAAACAATTATTGACCAAAGGCTCTGTAATTTATCAGTTGATTTATCTTCTCCTTTCTAGAAGAATTCTTTGTCAATAACCTTTACATTCAGGAGCTCTACGCTGACACATAGCTTATCTGTATTTATATCTTTATTGGAAAACTGCACAAGTTTTCAGGACTGAGCCAGCTAAAACCATTCGATAAGCAAGAAGAATCTGTCCCACCATGTCCTCACTACATTATGTATGTATAAAAAAACCCCTGCTTATCACATAGTTGCTTTATTTATTTTCTTCAGTTCTGACTCCTGGTTTCAGACAAACAAAAAAATGAGGAAGATGTTAAAGAACTGCCAAAGTTTCTGCTGGAATAGAAAAGGAACAGGAATATTGTTAAGACAGGCTGTTCCCTCAGCTTCTTCTGGCCAATTTGTAGTCCCTGAAGATTTGCACAAACTTTGAACAAGCACAGAGGCCTGGCAGTGCTGACATGAGCTGAACTCCTCTTGCCTTGTGAAATTCAACCACTGCAACTTCATAGGCAGCTTTGGCAAAATACAGAAAAGATCAACCCAAAAGAAAAAGAGATTTAAAACCAATGGGATTCTTAAGGAAAATTTTTGTCAGCAACTGAAAAAGCCCCCAGTGTTTCATCAGGGACCTTTCTAGCAGGTTAATTTTTCACTTATATGTTAGCTTTGCTCTGGAGCCCATCCCTAGTGTCCTGAGTTCCTGCTTTTTCTTTTTACTACTGATTCAGAAATTGTTGTCCACTAATGATCTAAAAAAAGGAATCTTTAATGCTCAGGCTGTAAATACACCACTGAGTCCCAAGAGCCTAACATATGTCAAAGGCATGAAATGATGACCATGCAAGGGAACTCTACATCTGTGTTTGCTTAGCAGAACTGCAAGGCTGACCTGTGGACTGCTGTGGCTGTTTAATACGGTCTCTGCAAACCGTTCAATAACATCAGAACTGTTGTTTAATCCTCTAACCAGTCCCATTGACATTATTTCATGTTCTACTAATTCCAAACCATCTGCAGAAATATCTGCCTCTCTGACAAGCCAACAGAGAGGGCCAAATTTTTTAAAAGGCTGAAGCTATAATCGTCCATGTATAATTTCAGAATGAGATTATTATTTTTTTCATGGGACCATTTTTGCATAATCCCACAGTCTGAGTCTCATCTCGTTTTTACTTTTGCAAGTCAGGAGTAAAGGTAACGCAAGGTCAGGATCAGAGCCCAAAGCTCCATGAAATTGAATTTTCTGAAACAATTACACAAGTATATTTTGAGATCGTATCTCCAAAGGTGTTAATATTCAAAAACCTCAATTTTTTGGCTTTTAGAAGAAATAAAAAAATTAAAATAAAAAAAAAAAAGTTTGGATGTTAGAAGCTTCAGAGGTACCTATAATTCTCCTTGCAACTTCTTGACCAGTTTTTGCAATATTAACCCCTTTTATTTTGATTTCCTATGGAGAGTTTGTGGCAATCATATAAATGGACGTGACCTGTTTTTTCACATTTTCACATGGTGAATCCCAATTCATTGTTCAACATCCCGAAGCTCGCTTAATGAAAAAGAAAGAAGAAGGTTGTTAATAACAACCTCTCTTAATGATTTTCCCAGGCATTTCCAGAAACTCACTAAGAGTGCTAGACCTTGAAGGGGAACAATCCAAGGGACTGAAAACCTTCTGGCTTTGGAATGAACTGAAGTTTTTGATGCTGTACAATCATTCTTACCTCTCTTTGCAACCTTTGGAGAGTCACAATCCATCCAGGAGAATCAATTTTTGAATGTAACTGTGAGAGTCTTGTGCTAGCATTCGTGTCATGTCACTGCCTTCTGTCAGAGAACACAAGTGGGTCTGAAACCAAAGCAGACACATAGTATGAATGAACAGCAAAAAAACAGAATATTTCAAAATCTGGGTAACTGCTTAACACCAACGTCCTGCTCCGAGTATTACACACCACAGAAACTGGTCAAGGAAAGAATGTTTCTATATACAATCAGCTCAGGCTCCCACTATCACTTAATCCCTCTTCCATCTATGCCAAATTCCAGCTGCAGTCTGTACTCGCCTCCAAAGGACCAGAACTAATAGCAAAGTAACAGTCCTATCTATTGGCTCCTTCTCCAGCATTTCACAACAAATATCATATGATTAGGTGTTAAGTGGGACTATTTGCACTTTTGCTTATGGCACATATAATTATGTAATTCTGTATAATGCCAAAATGATGTTTTAAGTAGCAGCTGCACAAAACATTGATACTGGTTGGACAGCACAGAAAATGCAACCTTAAATAAAACCAGCACAGTAAAAAAACACACAGATGCATGTATGTATTTATATACCTTCAGCATTATCTAATGTGAAATGTTTTTACAAAAAGATCACATCCAAGGTTCTTAAGCAGGACTCTGTCTCTTTTCTTGCCTATGTAAGTTTTGCCAGGCCCAGAGTCTTTACATTACAAATAGTGGTTTGACAGATCCTTAAAACATAATGCATGAAACCCTTGGAGTTCATGAGCTCATCCATCAGCTGCTGCTGGGGTTTGTCAGGGAGCAGGCTAGCACTAGATGGCTCTGTCAGTGTTTCAGGTGAGGTAACATGGCTCGTATCACCGAGATTGCCAATGCTTTAAAGCTCTGGCTGCAAAGAACCTTACGGGCAGCACAATGGGAGAGATGGGTGTAGACAAACCATATACAGCCACCTTCTGTAAAGCTCCTCTGGGGAATTAAATTAATAACTGTCCCTAACATAAAAAAATGGAGGAAGGTACATTTAAATTGTGTCCTAATTTCATGGCACAGTAACAGAACTACTGTGAGCTTTGATTAATCACAAAATATCAAGGTTAGTTAGAAATGCTGTTATATTTTAAAATACATCCTTCTAACCATATGGGTAAGGTGGTAGCAGTGGTAGGAGTCTGCCACAGAGGTGCTCTATAGAGGTCAAAAGGAGATCACCATTTGTTTAATTTAAATAAATCAATTTGTTAAACAAGGAGCTGCTGAGATTATACAGTTAGAGGGTGGAGAGCAAAGAAAGATAATTATTTTTGTTTGCATAAATCATTTTCCTATTACTTGGGGATCAGAGTGATATTGTTTGGGTTTGAGAAAGGAGGGCAAAAAAAGATAAGTATATCAATTTGCTGATCAGGGTTACATGGGATTTTGCTGCTGGGGCTGGAGAAAGGAAAGAAGATCATTATTTTTATTTAAATAAATCAATTTGTTGTGATCAGGGATCACAAGGGGTTGTGCCGTTTGCAAGGAAAGCACAGGAAATTCTCCTTTATGGATAGTTGGTTGTAGAACAAATGCTCAGGCACTACTCTATCAAATGGAGAAAGAACAATAAAAACCCTTCAAGAACACAAAGCTGGATTTCTATTTCTTTCTTTTGAAGACCTTGTCTTTGGCATTGTGTGTTGGTCTTCAATTTCAGTGAAACCAATAGCTGTTACACTTTTGACACGCTGCATCAGGCTCATATACATGCATGTGTGTGTGTGTGTGTGTGTGTGTGTGTGTGTGCATATAAACCATGAATACAGATACTTCCACAGACAGGTAGATCACCAGACAGCAGCTCATGGGGCCTGGTCCTGCCAAAGCCCTTCTACTGTCAGCAGAGACTGCTGCAACTAATGGAAAAAAGTGTGATTGCCTTCCCAGGCTGTAGGATCAGTCCTCCAGAAATCAATGGCCATTCTGTGCACATACACTTTAAGGGCCTGCTAGTTGTTGCTGCTTTTCTGAGGCAATTAATGAAGCTCTGTGTGTAATTTTAAAGGCCCCTCAAGAACTAACTGGAAATCTACAGCACTGAACATCACTGCTCTCATATCCAAAACTAATAGCTTCAGTATCACTGCCAAAAATTGACTAAGCAGTCTTTGTGCCTGCAAATGGTGTTCTGTAGGCTGTATCCTTCTGTCTGCCTTCAAGGGATAATCTCCTCTTACAAATAAAACAATTGTTTCATTTGCTCATTGCAATGGTTGAATGAGGCTGCAGAAATGAATCTCACTGGTTTTGAATGTTCCCAAATCAATCAAGTGAGGATTTGGGGAGTGCGGTTGCTTCCAATTAACATGTGTTGCTATTTGCAAAACTAGTTTGAAAAATGTTTTCACAGGTTTGGGTGCAAATCATGCAAACTAACACCACTCCTCTTGCTATACCCAACTAAAAGATGGCTTCAATATAGGATAAAACCAAAAATCTGTATCTGTGGGATCAAGGTGTCCTATGTATTACCTTGGAGTAAAAATAAGGAATAATCTAGTTAGCTCTTTAACAAATGAAGAAATGTTTAAGTAATGACAGAAAATACTGGTTCCAAGCACCCTTTGGATGCTTTCAGAGCCAATGGCATAGTCTAGGGGATGAATTTGTGTTTGTAACAAGAATGATAAATCTAGCTAAACATCTTTATTTTTACAGTACGTTAAAGAAACATTTTTATTTAGTGCAGTCATATATCTCCACATTATTTTGAAGTATGCTCCTTTATTGCTTTTATGTCTTCAGAACTGCCTGAGGAAAGCATCCTTTTCTCCTCTGTGTTTCATTGTTGTTACTCTTGTAGAGTCTAACATGCACAAACTTGATTATGATTAATTGAGGGCTCTGGCAAATTATGTTTTTATTCCTTTCCATCTAACTCTTCCATCTGCTTGACGAAAAAAAAAAAAAGAAGGAAATTTTACATGTATAAGGACACTTAGGGCTTTCTGGGTAAATGACCTGAACACCTTGTTCAGCAGTAATGGCTACAAGTGTAGGAAGTCTTCCTTCAGTGGCACCCTTGCTCTTGCATCATCAACACTTAATGCATCTCCATTCTGCAAGTGAGGCTGAGACACGATGGTAACTGGTCAGACTGCATTTGATCCAAAATCTTGCTGTAGAGCTGGAATTTCAAACTGAATCAAACCAGTTTAGAATATTGCTCAATGAGATCCTACCACCAAAGAAACACGTCAAGCAGTTCATACTAAGTCAGTAAATATAAACACCTGTGTCCTTGGGCACAATGCATGTAACATCAGGCATGCTATTTATAAGAGGCTCTGTTGAAGTTCTTACCCAAGGTGATGCAGCTGCATATACCAGCCCATTAAGCCTGGTGTACCACATCAGATAAGGCCCTTCCTCCAGGGTTCATGATTCAGGTATAAATGCTTGCCATCCCTGGAAACTGGCAAATGAGGTTGCACTTGGCAGTCTGGGGTTTTCTTATTAGGATGAATGACAGAAGCAAGAAAGTCACGTTTAACTTGTACAAATGTGAGGAGGAAAAGGCAGGGCTTTTTCATTTAAAGACAGCCTTGTTCTCAAGCCTTGTTAGCTCTCCAGCCACTGTGTATCATAGAGTGGCACCTTTGGCTGATGAGAAAGCAAAAATATTGAGGAATTTGCTTCTCTGAGACCACAGAGCTGAAATAACAAAGACTCAAATAATTTTAGGAACCAGAATGCAGGTATAATTGGTCTTTAAAAGGCTGCTCTGGCCAGTTTGGGGCACAGGGACAGGGGCTGCAAATTTATCACAAGGTCAACACCAGTGGCATTTCTGTCACTCAGTCAATAACATGAATTGAGTTGTTAGTCTTGGCCCAGGCCCCTATGAATAATGCTCCAAATGACTAACACCACACTTCTTGAACCACCACTGAAGACGACAGGTTAAATCTGCACACCTTACACTGGAGTGAATGCAGAGCTCTGGTGTGATCTGTTACTGCAAATCAGCTGTAAAGGTGGTGACTTCAGCAGGAGACATAACAATCATCACCAAAGACAAGCCTAAGTGTGGGTCTAATTGCCTACAAAGATGACATCTGATGACTAGCACAGAAGTTACTGCAGTGTTTCTGCACACAGGTGGACAGAAGTGAGGCTGATTAAGTGTCAAAAAACAAGGAGCCTGTGGTTCAACTGAACCAAAGTAGATTTAGAGGTAGATACAGAAGCTACACTTCCTTTGCCAAAGTTTGCAAAAGATCCTTGTCAAAGATGTACTGACAGCAATCCTGTAAGGCCTCTCAGCAGCAAGCAAAAAGATTATTTTCTCTGGTAGCCTCAGAGTAGATGTAGAAATCACTTTGTGTAACAGACATGGTTTTTACGGTGAAACCAATTCTGTAGGGATGGCAATAGGGATCAGGAGTCCTCCACAGCAGAGTGAACAACACACAGAGCAACAGATAAATGGCACATGGCTGGTAACAGTCACTGCTCATACTACAGGAAAAATCACTAGCAGTCACTGCCTAGCAAGAAAGGATGATCTACTTATCTAGTCCAAAAGAGTTTTGTTCCCAGTTGAGCCTCCCTAGATGTTGGTCAATTCACTTCTGCATTCTGGTTTCCAGGGCTCCCAAAATGGAGAGGCTGCATTTACCCACCCCTGCACAGAGACCTTAGTAAGAACGATGCACCAGGGAATAAACTTTTCCAGTGGTATGTACAGCCTTTTCCTTCTGCTATGGCACAGACTTCACCCCTCCAAGGAATAATCCATACACCGCCAGGCCAACATAGGACATCCCATAGAAGATCCGGTGAGTAATCTGGTGACTAAGCTACGGGAATGTGTGTGGTCAGAACCCCCTGGTGATGTTGTCCCAGCTTGCTCTGGGGATTACTACAACACAAGCGTCCTGCTGCAGTCCTCCTCCCCTCCCTTTGCTCACACATCATGTATACACAAGGGCACAAGAGTTAATTTAGTCTGCTGTGGAAAGCTCTGCGTGAAACCGCTTTAATTGGGCTTCGCATAAGTGTGTGAATCTCATCCTGATACTTTCAGGGTACTTGGGGAAACATTAGAATGGCAGCACGGCAGAAATGGAAAATACATTATCATGCACTGGCAGCAAATAATTTATTTGCTAGCCACCGACCTTTCTTCTTTTTTTTTTTTTTCCTGCTGGCTGTGTTCGTGATTGTATGTGAAATTAATTTCGGAAGAGTTTAGCTAATAATTTTTGGTGAGAAGATCCTGTCAGTCTCTCAAGATAAACAAGAAATGGTTCTGGCTGCCACAGATTGTGTGTCACATGACTATCCTATTTTTCTCATGTAATAAATATTAATCTTTCTGCCTTTTAGGAGCATTGTGCAAGATTTTTTATCTCCTGATTTGACATGGAAAACGACGTATACATGCCAAAACTATTCCTATTATATAAAAAGGAAAATTTTGCTTATTTCATTTCAAGACAAGACATTTTTCAAATTAAAATTAATATGCACAGATTATATCTTCTCTTATACAAATCTATGCAAAATGCTATTTAGGGTGTGCCTTTTTCCTAACCACGAATTCTTCTAACATCAGATAAAAGAGATTTATTGTTATATTCTCATTTTATCTTCTAAATTTTGCCTAGTGGGAAAGCATAAAAGAGACAGGTGACCCCCCAAAAAAATGTAGCATATGATCTTACATCAAGGTGCTTGGCAGCAATTCAGATGATCTCTTGGAAGTTGCCAGCCTTGCCAAAGATTTTCCTCACTGCCTTGAGGAAATTGCTTTCCTTCTTGTGCCTCAGTTTCCTAGCTGTAAAGTAAAAGGGACAGGAAAGTATAATAGTTCTTTCCCTTTTCTTTCCATTTTATTCCTGTTGCAAACTTTTCAAGGCAAGCCTGATTATGCATTTAGCAGATGGGGGCTCCAAACTCAGCTGGAGCCTTTAGGCATTGCTATAGTATAAATAACAATAATGATGGAGTGTTAAAATAGACAGAACTTGTTCTTTGCTCTCCATAATGTGAATCAAACTGTGGCTGGACTTATATTTAACACCACCAGCTAGTTTATTTATGAGAGGATTTATCAGAAGTGGTTAGGTTTAATTTCCTCTAATTCACACTGTACGAAAAATGGCAACTGTCTGCTTTTAATCTATAACCTGATGATAGGGCTTCCCAGAAATAACAAAAATACCACATTGGAGGTATCCAAACAGTTCCTGAAGGAGTTACACAGGCTGATTACACCTGCTGCCTCACATCTCTCCCCCATCCCCTCTCTGCCTTGTCTCTTCCAACAATATCTGCAAAGGCCAGAATGACAGGCAGTAGATAAACTATTATTGGTAATAAAAAGTAATTCTGGATTTTGAGTGTCTTCCTTGGCACATGGACTTACTGAAAAACTTCATCTTTTGTTCTTAAATCGGTCTTTTTATTGTTTAACTAAGTGGATGTGTTTGTTAATCTGCTTCTTCTAAGGTGGGAAAAAGGAAGAGGTGGTGAAAAAACGCTGTCATTTTCAAATGGAACAAATGTATGAAGTTAAATATAAATGTTCATTGACAAGCTTGCAGATTATTGGGGGGGTGAAAAACAATAATATAAAAAAGATGGAGTTCCTTTTCAAACCAATAGGAGAAAGATTCAAAAGCAGGGCAATCAATACCACCCTGTGATCAAAAGGAAATGCTAAGAATAACTGTATATCATGTGTGGCTGCAAATTTACAACCAGGACATATAATCTCATTGTAAGAAGAGAGTCAAGTTCAAGAACTTAGTCTCTACAGTAAAGCTCTCATTTTAACTAAAGAAGCTGAGGTCGACGGCCTCTCAAATGAAACAGATAAGGCGACATAGGGTTCTTGTCAGAAACAAATGTTATGTCTCTCCCTACTGAAAAGCTTAAAGATATTATCAGCAAAAGCCTAGTTGGGCCTGAAATGGGTCCCAGAGAAGTAATATTAACCAGGCTCCTGGCAGATCATTTATTTATCTCAAGCTAAATTCAATAAAGAGAGCCATATATAAGTGAGGGAAAATAATGCAGCTGCTAGTAATTTATCATTGGATGGAAAGTCATTGTTATCCTTATCTCTCCAATGATGTTCTATTTCCAACTGGTAATGAATTATGGGGCTTGCCACATCTTTACTATGTGACAGGTCAACACTACCTCATGGGTACTGTACTGTATTTATGCAATCGATAGAGAGTTTGCTGAGAAAATATTGGCAACCATTTTGTGAGAGTGACCTAGAGCTGTATGGCCCTCTGATCGGTGCTGGTGGTCAATGCATGTAACAGCTTTCCTGTACTCCTTGAAAACAAAGACTTCTCTGAATGCTTTAAAAGTATTTTCACTTTGCTCTTTATAAAGCCAAGCTTGTGAAGTGAACCACTGGATTGTTAATTAGAAAGCATTCTGCTCATTTAAGCTGGCTCAGCCACCGAAGGGATCTTTTCTGTTCCTTTGTTGCACTTATTAGAGGGATTTATTAAATCAAACTTCAGCAGAGACTTACCCCAAATTATTTGTGCCTGTGGTGTCTGGGCCATAGCAGAGGCACGAAGAGCAGAGGTTTGCCCAGGCTGCTGCTGAGATGTAAGGACAGGCTAACGAGCAGTGCTGGGTGCCCCGCAGAGCTCCCAAATTCCACACGGAGTTTTAAGGTGGCAGCCATGCAACTCAACACTGCTCTACCTTCCTCAATCAACCGTGAGAGACCCTCCCAGCATGATCCCTGCAGGAGAAGCAGTGGAAAAGAGTGTTACGTGATGGGTGGCTTCAGGAGGAAGAGCCCTGCTATAGGGAAACTTGGCAAAGGTAAGCTTTCTGGAGCAGTCCCTTCTCTGACACTGCCCACCCACCTCCACACTAATTATGTCCAAGTTTTCTCTCTTCTCTACTTCTCCCCATTGGGTTTGGTTTTCATTAGTCACAAGAAGGGCTCATGTGGCCCGCAAAGTTCAGATTTATACTAAAAATATGGAAATATAATTTTTAAATTTTAGGAGGTGGGAATATATGTCACAAATTACTAAAAAAATTTCTATTTTGAAAAACACCCCTTGAAAAAGAATGAAGAAAATTTCCAAACACCATTATTTTTCAGAAAAAGATTAAAGAATAAGCAGCCTTTTGTCATAAAAAGTTATCAAAAAACCCCACAACATTTTGGCCAAGACCTCATTTTTAGATCATGCCACTTGATCTTTATGACATTTAGTTCCCCTCCTCTCCTTGAGCCTTCTTCTCCACTGAGATACAAGAGACTACCCGTTTGTCCCCACAGATTGTTTCAAGAACTGAGCAATCCAGAAAACCCCATTTTGATATTTTTTTTCCAATCAGGCAAAAAGGTGGGAAAATACATTTCCCTCAAGGCAGAGGAGGGACAGATTTTGAAAAACAAAGGGAATAACACTTCCACTGAAGAGAAGCAGCAGCTTTTTCATGGACTTTTAGCCATGGAAGGGGAGTGGGGCCACCAGTGCTGACCCTACAGACCTTTCCAAAAGAGCAGGATCGTACCCGTGTGGCATCCAAATGAGGCAATAAGAGGAAAAATAAAGCTGCCTTTTCACATTATTATGGGAAAAGGAAATTTGGACACCATGGCCAGCTACAGTTCACTTAAATAATGTATTAGGTGACCTAAATGATATTAACTAAGGGGGCTGGGATTAACTCATGAAAAACAAAGGCAGACGACTCTATCCATTGTTAAATAACGAATGTGCTTCCTGGTCACAGAGACATACTGTGCCTTCTGGCATGCATGCATGTGTTAATATGTCTCTTTGGCTCTGTATGTTTAGGAAAGTCTTAGTAATGGAAAAACAAGGGTGTTGTAGGTGAAGGCTGAAGTCCTTTGGCAGAGCAGCGTGTGCAAGAGCTTGACCAGAGCCTGCTGGATTGTAGTTCGGCCGAGCCTGTGATAGCAGTCTGTCAGCTCCACAAGCATTAACACTCATTCACAAAGATTCAGAAAGTCAATGAGAGCACTGCCATATCCTGGAGTAAGTAACACTGTTTTCCCATGTACTGACAGATATAAATTCCATCTGGTTTGGCTATACCAGAAGGGGTCTTGCCTAGATCACATTAAAATATGAACGCTCTGATACTTTCATAATCAATTAACTCAATGGGTCATCTAGCTCATGCCAGGAAGATCTTGCCTTTCTTTTAATAGTTGAGAAAGTATGATGGATTTAAACAAGTAATGTAAATAGCAAAAAATAAAAAATCTAGATGACATAACTCATATAAACCAAGATAATCCAGAGGAATATATCCCTTGAAATCAACTATTGACTTCTCAGTCTATCATAACCAGCAAGGAGTCTGCTACTTGTCAGATACTCTTTCTC
This sequence comes from Hemiprocne comata, assembly GCA_020745705.1. Lineage (NCBI taxonomy): Eukaryota > Metazoa > Chordata > Aves > Apodiformes > Apodidae > Hemiprocne > Hemiprocne comata. Next base: position 16,136,107 of record CM036598.1, read on the forward strand.
ATGTCAAAACTGTGTATAGCTTCTAGCTCCCAGGCATTCTACTTACATACCAATCACTCAATTCACTTTTTAATTTCCATTGTTTGGAGTCCTATCCCAAAATTTTCAAAAGAAAAAAAACTACAAAATCTAAAATATTGACTTAAAACTACTTAGGTTTACAGAGGTACAGTCTGGTAAGAATGATGTATGTGTTTAATAATATGTTCCCTGGCTAATAAAATACTAGATTATTTTTGGACTACAGAATTTAACTGGAAGGAAGTTTAACCATTAGAAACCTGTTTACTATTACCAGGAGAATAGCCAGTTGGCAGGTCAATAGCTATCAGCAGAAATACAGAACCACAGCAGCCACCTGTGCTCAAGCCTCGTCCCTGTTAGGAAAAAATGTAAGTGAAAGGGCAAACACTGAGAAGCAAAGCTAGAGCATGTTGGGGGATTTTTCATCTCAAAAGAAAAAAATAGAGGACATTGCTCTGGGACTACTGACTTCAGAGTTTAGTGCAAATGATAGTCATCTCTTCCAGGCTGCTAAAATGAAATGGGCAATAACTATCTATGTCAAACTTCTCTCGATGAACAGTTCAATGTGAAGCATGTTGAAATATGTCAGACAGGATCTTCATGGCATGAGGATGAGCTGTGAAAGGAAGTGTGCATGCAGGGATGCTTACCCTTCCTGTGTGAATTGTCCCACCACTAAGCCAGTTGGAAATTGGCCATTTAGGGTTGAAAAGGCCAGTAGACACCTGTGTCAAGTGCATCCCTCCTTTCCCAGGTGGAAATAATTGGAGTCTTGAGAAAGTTCTCAGTTACTGTCTTCTGACTGGGTTGGAGAGAATCACACCTGCAGAAGAGCTGCACTGTATCTCTCAGACCAACACACACTGGGTAGAACCACGGTCCCAGTGGTGTTAGTGGGACTTTTGTTGTGGAACTTGAGGATAAGGTTGTTGCCAGCAGTGGACATTTTCAGAGGCAAGGAAATCTTGTTCCTACATAATCTAAGACACACAGCAATCCTGACTATAAATGCAAAGGAGAGGGATTTTTTTTCCCCTCTGATTTTTTATTTGCACTTGAAGATTATTTTTGTCACTTTTACCAGTCAGCTATGGTTAATTCACTTTTCTGTCCTAGAGACTTCTCTGTGTACACATGCATGTGTGTAATTTATTGACATTTACATATCTTTAAAAATGAATTGGCGTCATGTGGTGACTAATTCTCTAATATAAGCACAGAGAACAACTCTAGATAACATTTCAAAGGTGAACACCCTACATAACATGTGAAATGTTCCTTATTAAAGACAGAAACCTTACAGTCCAAATATCAGCCAAATACTGAAATATTGGATGTTTAGGTGATGGATAAACCTACATAAGATGTTTGTTTTGTTTTCTTTTATTTCTTTCCCATGAAACACTGAGACACTTGAACTCAGTTCAAGTTTGGATAGTCCAAAGATGTTCCATTTCTCAGAAGGAAAGAAATTTTCATTTAGTAAAAATTGGACTACAAAAGCAGATGACAGGCTTAAGATTCCCAAAGAAATAACTACAATCGATCCAGTCCAAGACAAGTCTTGTCACTTTTTCTTAGAAAATTTCCTGTTCTGTTCCTGTACTACTACTAAATTTTCTACAATTTCTACTATTTGATTCAGGGGAAAATTATTATTTAGGAAACCTCTTGCTATTTGGCTTCCACTTAAAGGGCTCTGGATGTCATGTAGATGCAGTAGCAGCACCTGCAGAAGAAGACACTTGTGCTCCTGACCACCTCCTGGTGAGGGTTCCTAAAGGTCTGTTGAAGTCCAACGGCATTCGGCCAGTTTAATACCAGTTATCCCATTTACAAGTTCACAGTGGCTTAAGAGCTGTTACAGATATTAATGGCTAATCAATTACTATTAATGCAATTATTCTTCTCATCCACAAACAAAGCCTTAAATAAATGGGCAAATATTAACTTAGGCTCCAGCTGAGGAGGTTTTCTTCCCCATGCTTGTCCGTATAGGCTTCCCTTTGATTAGAAATTTACAGAGTGAGAAAAAACAATAATGGAAGAGAATGATTGCTGCTACAGGCAACCTTTATGTCATCATCACAGGACCTTCACCCGGACTTGTCTAATGTTACATAACTGTTGGGTACCCTGCCCCCTGTTTGTGCACTTGAAAGATGATGAGTAGTGAAAGCACAGGCTTGCTCTCCCGGCTCAAGGCCAGTATGCCACCTGAAGAGCCCTTCAGCACGCCCTGCCACCAAAGGAAACGCTTCCACAATGGTCCATGTTCACAAGGAAGGCAAAACCTGATGTTGCCTGCAGCTTGCTACTTGCCAAAACCATTCTTGCCAAGCAGACAGCAAAGGCTGAGACCACAGCTCTACAGCTCGTGTCATGTGTTCCCATAATGAGCAAGCCAGGTGAGGTAGGAAATCTGAATGTCAGGACCCTGTTTATCAACACAGACACGTGTGCAATGGTCTCAAGAAACTTTCAGAAGAACAAGCTCACAGGAGTTCAACTGGATAACAAGGCTACAGGTCTAATTAGGTAGAAGTTGACTGCAGCACAACCAACAAAGAGGAAGACACCTTTTTCAGCACACGATACATTACTTTGAAAGCAAGCTGTCAACTTTTAGTTCTGTGTTGGCTTGCTAAACAGCATCAATTTTTTTCAACTCCACTATTGTCCAGAATGAAGCCTTCAAGTATGTAAATAAAGAAGCACTTCAACTGCCAGAAAAATTACTGGGTTTTTTTAGCTTACAGGAACTCCACTGCAAATATTTTAAAGAAAAACCTCAAGCTCTTAAGGTGTCTTGTTTTAATCTGCTATTTCTTCAAAATTCTGAAAATACTTGTACACTGATTTGTAAAAATTACATGTCAATAGATGCAATTCTTAGTCTCATCTGAGTTAATACAGGGGCTGTGGAGGGAGACACCAGTATATTTTGCTTCCTCTTCTTGTACAGTCTGAATTCTGTAAGTCAGATAATTGACCCACAAGAACAAGCCAGGATGGGTAGTAAACTATCCAGGGCAAACTTCCTGTCACTTGAGTTTTTAGATCAAGGTGGTTTAATGTATTTCTAAACTACGTGCTCTAGCTCTACCACAAGCTCAATGCAGGAATCACTTAAGTAAAATACTCTGGCTTATGGGAGTCAGCCAAGATTATTGTAATGGTTCCTGCTAGCCTTAAAAATCAGTCACGTAGGTGAAACAGAAACTATGGTTGAAATTCATCCACGTGCAAAGCCCTGTGATAAAGCTTGGAAGAGAATTTCAGCCAAAGTACTTATAAAGTCAGGCTACCCTGCACCCAGTGAGATTTTTAGGGAAAGCCCCCTCAATTATACAGAGAAGAACAGCTATGTCAAGCCTTATTAAGGTTTTGTTTTGCATACTGTGAGAGGAAATAAAAAGCATTGCCTTCTGCCCCAAGGCTGCTGCTGGAAGAGAAAGACCAGCTGGGACCTCTTGTGGAATGCAAAGGAAGCTTAATGTTTATCTGCTTTTGCTCTCATTGGTATTTGTTGGAGGAGCACTTAAAATGTGCACCTCCAAGAAAAAAAAAAACAAACCTCTATGGAAGTTGTTTTGACCTATCAGCAAGTTTCAGAAGGACTGGAGTCAGTGGTGGCTTTGCTACGTATCCTCCAGGCCCACAGAATAGCCAGCCTCCAACAAATAAGGCTGAGGCTCCAGGGTAGGAGGACATGCACCTTGCAGCATGGCACAGGAGAAACTCCAGCCTGTGAACCCAGTAACTCCTCCAATTCAATAATGCTTATTGTGGAACAAAATTTATCAAGGGAAATGCTGACTCTGCAACTCACTAACATAAATCATCTGCTGAAGGACAAAACACACGGAATTGCCTTGAGATCTGGAGCAGTTTGGGAAGCACATGATTTTAGCCCAGGGCCTTTAGCCAAGGCTTATTCCTGCCTCCTGCAACGGGCAGGTGCCCAGGGCTCCTCCCGCCCGGATGCACAACCCAGGGGCGTGGGCAGAAACTGGCCACAAATACATTCACACAAACTGTACCTGGGTATTAGTAAACACACAGGTTCCACCATAAAGGAATTCTATGACTCTTTCCTGGCGTCTGGAATGCACATTATATTACCAAACAAAGGAAATTATGCAAAGATAGCCCCAGAGGCAGAATAACCATGATCCGCTCCTACTTGTGAGTATTGGGGAAATACTTACTAGCCACAATTAATTACCTGCCTCTGCTCGTTTTGTTAAATGATCAAAGTAATACATCCACTGGTTCACATGAATGTGATGATTTGTACCAAATCACATTTATACAGTAGTGGTGCAGGGCCAGATCCTGCAGTATTTGCCATTATTTACATACAAGTCACCTCACTGAGGGAATTGCTCCTAATTACTTAGCATCAAGACTGCAGGACATAGCCTGACTTTTGCAATATTAAGGTGATATGGATACATAGCAGAGCAAGGCTAGAATCAATCATTCTTAGATTCCTTCTCTTCCTCATCAGCCCACCTGACACACATGAAATATTTGTGAAATCAATTTCAGAATGACCAGAGGAGGTACTGAAGTACCACAGTCAATTCAACAGTTGGCTCTTCCAGGAACACTTCAGGAATTAGGATGGAAGCATATTACTTCCTTTCCCACAGGATAGCTCCAGTGAATACCATCACCCTGTTCTCAGAGACAGTGTATGCACTGCCTCACACACTTCATCAAATGAACAGTCTTTGCCCCCTTTCACCAACAGCTCTGCAAAGGACCATTCTCTAAGCTTAAACTTTCTTTCCTCATTTCTTCCTCGTTGTATTTACCCCTATAAAGCCTACGTGGTCAGTCCAGCTCCTGCATGATGCAAACAGAATTGTGCCTTTTGGCTGTCTAAAATAAGTCATTATCAGCCTACTTGGAGCAGAAAACACAGAGCAACAAGGATTCTACCAGGGCTTGGTTCTTGGGCCACTGAAGCCCTTAGGTAGCTTTCTCCTGCCCACAGTTGAGTTTGGAGGCAGATGACTAACCTTCCATCTCAGGCAATTCAGTCCCTGTTTGCTGACAATAAGGCAGAAGTTTCACAGGCCTTAGCAAATCTGGCCCATGACTTCGTTCTCCTTATGAGAGTCTTGCATGTGCTCTCCTGGCACAGAAGAAGGTAACATTTGCAATAAAGGTATGGAATTAGGTTTGCTAAGAATTTTGATAAAAGTGCATCCAAAAGGAGCTCCATTTAGCGTCAGTGGAGACCCTTTAAAATGCATACACGAATATTTATGCAGCTTCTTTTTCTTCCAGGAATTGTTTGTTGCTCTATTTAATCATAGTACTTTTACAGCTCCTAATATTTTTGGCTAATGTTCTTGCCTTCATTTGTAATCACTCTTTATTCGGTGTGGAAGATGGATTTTTCCAATTTTGTGCTATTATATACCTTAGCATGGAAAGGATTAGATGGGTTTTTCTCTTTCCTTTCAGTCCTTATTTAACTGCTTGTGAGCTTCAGGGATTTATATCCCAGTAGGTCTAATTCCAGGATTATAGGTATCTAGATATCCAGTAAATCATTTAGCAGCATATAGGTTTAATGCAACTCAAATAACCCCTCCAGTTAGCTCTCCAGCTAAAAACAGGTTAGCCAGAAGCACTAGATTTGAGTAAGAGTTATAAATTAATGCAGAATCACTAATTTAGAGCCTGATTCTACTTCCTTCAAAGGCACTGATGCAATTTATACCCACTTCAGTGAGAACATGGCAAGGCCTTCAAATCCTCTTGTTTTAGATGCTTTCCCTCTTCCTAGCCCAATACTAATCAAAGTCTCCTCCTCCTCTGATTTAAGGTTCTGCCCTCATTCCCATAACTGTTGCATTTTTATTTAGATAAACACTGTCAGGTTGAGTTGACCCAAAATTTAGATTTATTAAAAATGAAATAAAATAAGCAACAGAAAGCTTTCTGTATTTGTTTTTCTAAATTCTAGTGAAAGCAGCTTCTTAATTTGGACTTTAATTTTCCTCTGCATCACCTGCAGCCTGAACACTGCAGCACTGTGCTCGTACATGCAAACAGGGGACAGACAAAAGTGAAACTGAGTGAGAGGCTTTCCTTGCTTGGGCTTTGTGAAAAGTAAGCATGTGGTGTCAAAGATCAAAAGTAAATCTGGTTTCTTAGGATCTGCCATTCAGAATAATCAAAAGCAATACTAATAGCAAAGATAAGCAAATCAGTGCTTTTAGCTGTCTTCTAATTTGCTCGTGCCCCTCTAAACATGGCACAGCGAGTGGAAAGGCTTTGCCCCAGCAGAGCAGTTAGCACAACCACGGATCTGTGCCAGTTCTCACCAGGCGTGTCTGAGGGCTTGTCCTCCTGTGTTTTAGGTAAGGCATTGCTCCCCTGGCACCAACACCATGAACGCTGGAAAGGCACAGGTGTTTCAAGGGTAGGTTTCTGGTTTGGTTTGAGATGCATGATGGTACTAAATCCCTCTGATACATCTGTAGCACTGACTGAACCTCTCCAGCCTCTGTGAGAAGGTGCTTTTGTACCTGACTGTTTTTCTACAGTAGAGCATTATGGAGCAAGAGACTGCTAAGTGACACAAACCCCAGCATGGAGGCCAGTTACTGCACACAGGGAAAGAACCTGGTTGCTCTAACAGGGCCTGGAGGAAACCTGGACTGCATCTGGGGTGCAGTAAGCTGATAAAACTGAGCATCCCTCCCACCCTTAAGGGTAAGTGCTTGTTTAAACTCTCTTTATATTGGGTGTGTCAGAGGTGTGGGCCTAGAGGATCTGCCATAGCCAGAATTATGATGTTCTTCTGTAGAACAGATATAAAAAGGCCTTTCCAGACAGAGGCTTTCTGCCTGCATGAGTGTCAACACAGAGTTCATTTCAGGCAAGTTCTGTGGTGAACAGAAAGGTAAGGTTAGGTGAGGAGCCCTTCCCATCAAACCGAACTTGAAGGAAAGCCAGGACTGCAGGGCTGGATTAGGACCGGGCACATCCCAGCACATAGGGTGGTGAGCAAGATGCATCACCTCAAGAAGGCACAGAGTCTCAGAAACACACTTTGCATTTGCAGCTCCCTTCCTCATTTGGGATGGGAAGGTGGGATTCTAGCTTATTAGTTTTCTATGCTCTACCTACTATCCTATGCACTGGCTCAGGCAAGTAGGCCAGTGAATAAGACAAGCAGACAATCAGTTCTCCTTGCCTCCATGTCCATCCTGCAAGGAGTGAGCAACCAAGCAGGAAGACTAGTTAACTCCTGCATTCCTGGATCCATGGTCCAGATAGCCAACAAAGGGGACAACACAGCATTCAGTTCATTTATCTCCTAACACCATGTAGCCTTCCCTTTCTGACCACTCAATCTCTGCAAACCACTCCCTACCTACCTATGGACACAGCAAGTTCAGCTCAATCCTTTTAAAATGGGCTTGAGAAAACTGATTTATAAATGAATGAACAGTGAATATGGAAAAATAACACATTCCATTGGCACCATTTCATCCTGGTCCATCATTCATAAAATGTCATGTGTATCTAGACCCTGTTAACAGATCTGCCTCAAAGAGCATGCAGGATCAGCAGTGTGCAGCTTCAGAAACAGACATCATCTAAATCTACCACCATTTCAGTAACATCTCTGCCTGAATATGATAGATAAGGATTTCAGGAAGGCACATCAAAGATAAAAGGAAAGCTACCCCTTGCTCTTGTTTAATTTCCCTTCCAATTTCCTAAAAGGCCTGTTGTGGGAATGACTGTCACCAGAAAGATACAGGGCCCAATTTACAGCCATTGCACAGAACTGCAATAAGCAGTTGCAGTCTATAATTTTCAAGTAACACCACATTTATGAAAACTGCAACAATCCCTTTTGCTGTGATTTGTGGACTCTGACGGCAGAACAGCCAACCTCTCTCCCATAGAGCAGAGAGCAAGAAGAGAGAGAGATGAAGAGAAAGAAACTGGCTGCTGCCTCAGCATGTAGACTGCAAAATAAATAAAAAACAGTCTTAAAAAGTGTTAATAAAATATCCGCTATGAGTAGAAGGGGAGATTAGAGCTGACAAGTTGGCCATAGGGCCTTCTTCAGGCTCTTCCAGTTCGAACTGACGCAAGATGACAACTTGAGAAATTAAACTATGTTGACATGGCCTGCATTTTCATAAATTTCCTGCTTCTTTTTTATTTTTAAAAAAAATAATCTTCCAAATAAGAAGGACAGTATTTAAACAAAGACTTGTAATACCATGCAAGTATTCCTAAACATCCTATATCAGGCTTTGGAACAAATGCAAGGGTAACTGAAAGACTCGTCACAGACAACACGTTATATTTACTGAGTAATCACCTCTAATGATTTTCACTAGGGTTCTATTTGAGTGGAAAGACTTCAGCATGAGTTGGATGAGGTCCCAGATCATCCTGCAAGTTCTAGGGAGAGCAGTGTTACTACTACAAAAACAAACCAGAAAATACAGTGGTTAGAGCTTATGATCTTTTGGGTTTTTTTCAAAATCCTACCAAAATCAGCAGAAAAGCTTTCATTGGGTCTGATCCCTTTCTGAAGAACACTTAAATTCTTTCTAAACTGGGATTAAAATGGTGGTATTTGGGAAACATTAATAAAGAAACGAGAGATGCTTTTATAAATGTCTGAAACACCAAGCCCTTACTCCCGTTACACCTCTGAAGAGTCAAACCCAGAGGTCCGTATTATCACCATTTCACTCACTCTGTGTTTCAGGCAACTTTAATGTTTTAATTCTGAAGCATCTCCTCTTTTTCCCCCAAAAAAGTAATGCCATTATTAAATAAATTAATACTATGCCTCTAATTTCAGTGTCTGGGAGCTTCTTTCCCAATCCAACATTTGGGACCTGGGAGTTTTTCTCTAAATTGCTCAGACTAAGCACAGGTAACACAAGAGATTTTCCAATTACATCATTGTATTTTTATCATCATCATCATTATTATTGTCATGATCTTTTCTTTGGTGTTTTAGTTATTACCTAACCAAGATGTATAGTGCTGCACAGCACGTAGTCTGCTTTCCCATTTCAAATGAGCATAGCTAGGCAGATATTAAAGGTCCAACAAAGAGTTTATCATAAGTGCATCTAGTATTGTTTCTAATCAGTGAACTGCACATCATCAGGACCATTGAGCTGAAGGCTGAGAGGTTACAGAAGTGTTCCTCATGCAGTGAGCTCAGTAACAAGGATGTTTCAAGAGAACAGGTTTTTATTAGCTTCAGTCATACTTTCAGTTGCATGGCTGTTTTGATGTTCACTCCACCTTCTTTGAGGGGGCAGTAGAAGATGTAAATCTTAATCCCTTCTGAGCACATAGGGCTTGAAAAACAATAGAATAAATCTGTCTTCACCATATTAGACGTGGGTGGAAAGCAAGGAAGACCCTTGACAGAAAGTTTACACCCCTGTAACGAGCTCTACAATCCTAAACCTCAGAAGAATTTAAGTCATTGGTCCAGCTGGGAAAATCCTGCCTGAAAGGGATGAAATTTTGGTGCAGGCCTTCTAGCAGATCTTTTTGTTAAGGTTGTGTCAGAGAGTGCACTCACCTATGCTGGAGCTGGCCTTTAAAAACAGAATCATCTTGGCTTTTGAGAGATCATAAGAGAGCTAGACTTGTTGTTAACTTGGCTTCTGTCCTGAATTTCAAGGTCTGGAAAGGCCCTGACAACAGGCTGTTCACTAGTATTTCAGGCCAGTTTCTGCTTAATGAAGTTTAGAGAGATGGTAAATGATCATCCAAAGGCTGCCACTTACATACAGTGGACACCATCTCTGTGCTGGACATCAGAGACAGAAAGAGGCAGACCAGCAACAACCTTTGGCAACACAGTGATGGAGAGAGAGACCAGGCAGATCAGGATAGTAAGAGCTCTCTTGCTCACTGGCTTCAGTCATCAACTTAGCCAAACAACCAAGGCTTCCTCAGACTATCAAGTGGGACTCTTAATGGAAGAAGTTATGTAAGGGCAGAAAGTTTGATTCACCAAGCCGCCACACTGGCAACACGTTTACACAATTTCTCCACCCAAATTCAAGAGGTTTAACCTGTACAGATAATTGCACCCCTTTGGCAAGGGCGGTAGACAACACTTTAAAAGGCAATCAAAGCAGAGAAAAAGGGAAAGCAACATCATTTTGGATAATTGGAGCAAAGAGGTAATACATATCTTGGTGTCACAGGGAAGATTGGCCAATGCAATATGCATTTATTCTTATCTCAGAATTGTATTTATCAACGTAAACCATGTTTAAGTTAAAAGGAAGCACATAAATCTTCTCTTATTGTCATCTTGCAACTGACAGAAGCTGCTAATTATATTATAGATCTTCCAGAAGTATGTATGGTAATTACCAGTTTCAGCCACATTATTAGACTTGGAAATACAGTTTGCTCTTTGCAAGCCTCTCAGGAGCAAAGGGTCAGACCAAAAAAGGGGGTAAATCAGCACAGACTCAAAACATCAAGCGGGAAACCCTAACTGTACTAGACCTACTCTGATTTGCACAGATTGAAGACACCACCTTTAAGAAGTACAAAGGTTTCCTTGATGAACCCTTTCATTTTGATGTGTTCACCCAAGTTACAAGTTACGTCAGGCTCTCCTGTGTGGCCAACTCATAGCAATTACCAGGGTCTGACCTGGGCCCAAACTCATTGTATTGGAATCACTGACAGCTCTCTTTATATCTTAAAATCTTTCAGAAATAAAAAAATACATTATTGTCCTTAAGTAGGAGTAAGTTCAAGGCCTTGGAAATCCTTGAGGAACCCTTGATACTGTATTCATCTGTGGAAGCATGGAAGCACCGCTTTTTGTCAATTACACAAACAGGCAAAAAAAAAGAATCTGGTTATACTACCCACCTTTTCCATATACTATAGCTCAAAATAAAAAAAGTGCTACCAGGCTTAAATCTTAAGAATTATTTATATGTGCATTTACAATCACTTCTATTACTAATTTGTTCTATTTGTTTGGGTTTTGTATCACACGAGCACTGGCTGGAATTCTTAAACCAACAGGAATTATGTGGGCAAAAGACTGAAAGGTTGGCATGCAAGGCAGAACTTTCTAAAGCACTACATGACTTATGAGCTGGACCTCCAATATGAAAAGTTACTCTTAGGTCCAACATATTCTTCCATAGAAAATATAGAAGTATTAACATTATTAATATTCAGAATTAAGCTTTCTCCCACATTGATTCCATATGAATACTCCACATATGACTCCATGTGAAATCATTATTCAAATCTGTTTCCTCAAAAGGGTGGTAGAAACACAAAAGCAACCAAAATAATAGAGTAGACAAATGGTTAATATTTTCTGTTAGATCATTTGGGGCATTTAAATATCGTATCTCTACCCACATCAAGCACAGCTTATTCTGTGAAGCTGCAATATATACAAGTATGTGCTTTCCATGTGAATTACACATCAAAAAATATTTTGATACCTTTACTGGAAAGGTTTAATGTGAGTACAAAATCATATAATTGTGGGGAACGGACCATTTTTCCTTCCCCCCCATAAGCCATGCAGTCATTTAAATAAAGAAATCTTCATATTGCTTTGTGGCTCCAGTGTCTGCTCTTGCAAAGTACTGAATTTCCTCCATTTTCATTGAGAATAAGAGTTGAAATAAAAGTGGAAAACATTTCTCTCTGCCCAGCTGGATGGGCAATGTTTAGTGTGTAACATCCTCCTTGGGAAAAGAATCTAAAGAAGATATTCAAGATGAATATCCAATTTCCATGCTTTTACACTACTTGGCAATCACTCAAATCTAACAAAGAATCAAGGGAAAGATTAAAAAGCCAAAGGCCACAAACCTGTTTAAACTGGTAGAGTGGGTTCAAAGTTTCCTCTAAGATCTTGCACTATAGTTTCCAGATATCACTGAAGTAAAAAAACTAGGCAGCCCTACAGATAAACTCCTATTTACTGTAGATGAACCGAAGAACTATAATGAATCACACTTTGGACATTGTTCTAAGCTATAATTAATACCCAATTATTTGGTTACCCACTGAAAAGTGACTTCAGTACAATCTTTTGAAAGTGTTTAGGAGCAAAATGAGTGTGCTGGTTTGGTTTGGAGGGTTTTTTGTTAGTGGGGGAGAGGCCCCATGGGTGGCTCTGGTAAGAAACTGAGGCCCAAACCACAACAGTGAGCTGCAAAAAGAAAAAAAAAAGAAAAAAAAAGCTGCTGCTAATGGGGGGAAGGATGGTGGGAAAATACTTGTGCGTCCTTGCCAAAGTGAGAGTGCATTAGTGCCTGCAGCCATTGACACTCCTGTTCTTGCTGAAAACTTAGTGGGAATCCCGCTGACTCTGGTTGCAGGAGAAGTGCTCACAAACGGACGTGTACGTGGGGAAGAAAGACATAATGCAGAGTCCTCATCTACCTGTGCCTGGCATCTGTGATCCCCTGGTTGTTACACTGTTTTGACATCAGACTGATTTTAGTTCTATTGCTGGATGTGACCCAGATCCTTATGTTCCAACTTTTACCAATGAACACCAGTGGGAATCCTTCCCCTCTTTCCAGCCACCCTACAGGAAAAAATATGGTACGTTTTGAGGAAGGCAAACCATTTAACTGTTCTCCTTTAAATAAAGCACAGTAGAAGTCCATTTTACCATTCCAAAACTTCAGACACTGAGCCTAATGAAGGCTGAAGTATATAATCAGTATTTAGTATGCTCCAGTTGCACACAGTGACTTACACAACTGCTCATCCTAAGTACCAGGTACTGAACACAGGTACAATGGAGTCTAAACACACAAGGAGAACTAGCAGAACAGACTGAACACAGGCTAAGTCAAGTGCAGCTTTTTGAAAAAAGCAGTTTCTTTCTCCAATGACAAAACACAGACCAACTTTTTCCTTTTATTAGAGAAAACAAAAAGTTTCTTCTCAGTCTACGAAATATTTGTGTATCATCTAATGTCCTCAGATTATTAGCTGCTGAAATCCTGCCCTGCATGTTTACCAAGATCTAGGCTATGACACCTTATGTCAAACTGCTTTTCCCTAGCCTGTAATCCCTTTCCTACAGAAGAGAACTAAACTAACCTTGATGATAGTTAGGGAAACCCAAAAGCTTTCAGTAAGTATGAAATCATCTTCAGATATAAGATGAATATCTGTCCTTTACAGTGAGATTCACAGGATGTCATCTCTAGGCAGCTGATAAACAGTTGTCACAGCTAGGCAGGATCGAGTTCTGGAAAATGTGTCTTGAGCTTCAATACATTGACTTCAAGGTCATCAAGAAACCGGTTCGAAAGAGGAACATCTCTAAACCCTTGGATTATAAAAATTCCACATAACAAGTGCTTACAGTAAATTCCATTATAAGGAGCCTCCACCAATAGCTAGAGCTGTAGGCTCTTAAAAGCAGGGTGTGTGACACCCGATTCTTGGAATCGAGGACACATCTTAAACCAATGTGAATGAACCAGAGGGAAGAAAGACTGATACATTGCCCGTTATTTTAATCAGGTCTCCTATTTTTTATAGAATTTTAATACCAAGACAGTTTTTATACTGTTAGCTCCCACTGTACCATCACAGAAGAATCAGCTGTTATCAGTTCACCAGCTTGGTATTTCAATGTGTATCCTCAGAGGATTCACTGACCTGTCCCCCCTGCTCAGGCTGAGCCGTGCAGGTAAACACCCACTGCCTTTCCCTCTGAGCTGCTCTTGCTGGCAGCTACTCCCAGTTCTGGAAAACAAACTGCAGACCATTATCAGCTTTTCTAGTAATTGCTGCAGGATGGAATCTGAGAGTGCAATAAATCACAACATCATTATACTATAGCCCAAATGGTCTGGCATGTTTTTGCTTAAGATGGTTAATACAGAATTGGTGTAGACTATGTAGACTAACAGTAGATAAAAATATCCTATATTGACTAGTTTGCATGTGGGCACTTTTGTACTTGTTCATATTATTCACAACACATTTTAAATTAATAAAAATAACCTTGTCTTCAGCTACCACAGTAACATTTTTCTTTTTAACTCCATGGGAAGAAAATCCCTCAGTATTTAAATATGCAAGCCTGGAACTCTGCACAAGGCATTACATCTTCTAGGGAGGTACCACTCAAAGACTGTGAGCTAAAGGTTGGTGCATTTTCATTGTTTGTATTCTGTCTTGAAGGCAAATGTCCAGTGACCAACTATATCTCAAATTAGATGGACATGACATAGTTTCCAGTAAAGTTTCTTATGCCCAGGCTAAAAGATGGTACCCTGGGTCAAAACGAAGTTCTCTGAAGTCCAACATAATACATGAACTTCAAAACTCAGATGTTAAAAGAAAGCAGCAGCAATACCAGGCACTTTCAAACCACCATTAGGTCATGTGAATACGAAAAGTTTGATGAGATTTCCCTTGGGATAGACCAAGAAACATGTACAATTCCAGGTGCTGAGCCAGCAGGATCCAGGCACGACAGTAAGGTGCAAGACAGGGAGGGGTCAGCAGTTGTGTTCAAAAATACACATTTAATGTTCAGCCAAGGAGCAACATCAATGGCACTTGTGGATCTGCCAAGTGCCCAGAGAAAAGTGCAAGGATGGAGTAGAAGGAAAGGAAATAAATAAAACTGGAGACAGAAAATTATATATAATAGAATTTTGCTTCTCCCTCCAGCTGCAGACCAGCTCACCAAACCCAAAAGGTAATCCCACTCATTGTAGTATCTTCCATCTTGTTCAGATTTCTACCAGACAGCTGGAAATCTACCAAAAGCACAACCCTCTGACACACTAGCAAAGCTGGAATTAGATACAACTTTCATGAGAAAGACCCACAGATTTAGTGGATGTGACTTTCATAAAATCTGGTGTTCAGAAAGAGCAGCTTTATAGAAAACATTTGCCCCTAGTTTACAGTCTCTGCTGAAATGAGTTTAAACTACATGAGTATCAAATGTATCTTCCTTATATTTCTCCTTTTTTGATGATGACAATGTTATTATTTTCATTCAGCTAAAAAAATAAAAGGCTCTGCAGGGCTTGTACTAAACAGGTTAGGATTATTATAATCAAATTTTGATTGAAATACTATTAATTATCTGTCCTAGGAATACACAGCATGATTTTTGGGTTGATAGCATCTTTGTGATGGAAAGGATATTTTTTAAAATTGGATTCTTGGAGAAAGTACTGTAAAGCTTGTGCAGTTTCTATTTTAATCCAGACTGCCCCATATGTATGCATGTGGCTGCAAATATTTATGTTCATGACTATGTTAGATACACTTGACAGGGAAAAAGAAGGGGACAGTGCAGAAGACAAGGCAACCTGCCTGTTTTCAGCCAAGAACATGAAAGTGCCACTAGTTGCTACCATGACCGACAGTAAAGTTGAGACAGAGGCCACAGGATCCTCGGTGCCAGACACACCTCCCTTGGGCCATTGGCCCTGGTGAACTAGGGTGAACTCCTTGCACTTCAGTCAGGAGTACTTTTTCTGACCCCTGTACATCCCAGTTAGAGGAAGAACTATTAGGGTTTTCTGCCTGTTAACATGCACTGCTTTCTGCACTGAAAACAGTACCAGCAGTACACTCTGAGCAGCACTGTGTGCACTGGTAGTTGCTCTGGTGCTGAAAACAATTCTTATCTAAAAGGTAGGGCACAACACTGCTATGATGTGAGCCCCATTTAATTGAGAGCTGACAGCTATTTACATCACTGAGGATTTAGCCACAGTGTAACTGCTCTTACGACGAGCCCTGTTGCTTGGAACATCGGACACTTTACTTCCAAATCTTTTATGCTTTGACAGTCTCTAATCACTCAGTAAATAAATTGTGAAAGTTCCCAAATGGCATTTTTTAAAATGACAGTTTTACTGCTACCATCTTTACATCAGCTGCTCCAGGGTGACTACTATTTTTTTGAAGTAGTCAGGGTTTTTGATTATTTAAGGAAAAAAACCCCAAAGCAGGCTGCTGCTAGTACTCCTTACCCAATAAGCACTGCCTCTGACACACAAACAGTGAAAAACTACTTATGTTATCGAGCAGGCAGTAATGGTGGCTCTTACAATACCATCTATCTATGTAAATGCAACTTCTGCTGCTGGTGAAACCTCAGATAATACATTCAAATGCAGACTACTTGCTACCACTTCCACATTATTTGAGTGTTATCCTACTGCTCAAATTAAATGAAAGTCAAGGCAGAACAATATGTCATGTCCAGTCTGAACTTCTGGCATCAGAGAAAACATTGCAGAAATGCACAATACGCAGAACTTCTCTTTCTACAAAACGTTTTGCTGATGGCAATTGTATCAACAAAAACAACATTCTTATTTACAAAAGTGGATACTGGCAGGGGAAATGCTAAAGCAGCTTTGCTAATTCCAACACTGACAGATATTCCAGTTTGCCAAATACCTGCATTGATTTCCAAGTGTCTCCTTCCCTCTCTTATGGTGACCATTCTCACCATTAATATTATTGCAGAAAAACAACTTATTATGACAACACTCAGCTAAAATCAGCAGTGTCTTCAGGCATTTAGGCTGTGTCTGAACTGTAGAAGAAGGAGCATTTCCTGGATCTACTCACATTCTTCAGCCATGCCCTCAATTCCATTTTAGGCCAAAATGCAGAAACACATCACAAGTCAATCCTTTTGCTCTTTTTATTGTGGGAAGGAACCCAGGTGCATGTGCTGGAAGGGAATTTAGACAGATGCCTGAGGCACTAGGATCTCCTGGCTCACTATTGCTTTTACAGCCCTTGCAGTACAGACCACAGTCTCAGATATGATGGTGATGAGTGCTGTGTAAGACATCAGCACTTATCACAGCATTATTGAAGTTGAGGAGTCGGAAGGAGGTGGATAGATGGGATGAAATCTATAGCTGCCATCTAGTTCCACCTTCCTGCTAGCACAGGGCTAGAGCCAACTGTAGATCAGACCAGCCATGCTCTGTCTGGCCAAGTCCTGAAAACCTCCTTGGATGGAGATTCCAGGTCTCTCTGGGCTACCTGTTCTGGAGCTGCACTGTGCCTTAAATACAGCAAGGTACGGGAGGAGCTGGGTAGTTCAGCAGTGCTCACAGAACCAGGCTTCTTAGACACAGTCTAAATACATTTACTTAGATCAGTAATCAGCCAACAAAAGATTTCTAATCTCTGACCTGCATAAGAGACATGGTATTCCATCGACAGTGATTGAATCATTTATCACTTTACCACTTGTTTTCCTTGCTGAAGAGAATCATTTATCTGCAATGTCACCTGGAGAACGGTGGGTGTTGTCAGAAGATCAAGGTCCAGCATCAGAGTATGTAACAAACATTAACCACTTCATCCCACTTCACTGGGCGCTATTTTGCTTTCATTTTTTATTGAGCCTGATTATTAGTTTACAACAGGCTGTAAATAATGGAAGAAGCAAACCTAGATCACCTCCTGCAGGCCAAAGAGAGAGCAGACTTTTTTCCTTCACAGGAACACTGTAGTTCTTGAACTGCTGTACTGCCTTTCCAGTTTCTGCAGCTTTAAAGAGCCCTGACTCCAGGAGCCTGTTCTAGCTATGCTGAACTGCAATTATTTACATCAGTGCAAGAAAATTATGGAATATTATCTTCTAACACTCTGAATTTCGGGGTTAATTTTTAAGGCTTCCCCATATATGTGTCCCAGCCAGTACAACAGGGCACTTCAGGAAACGAACTAGAAGGACCCATCAGACGTCTGCCCACTTTATGCAATCAGAAACAACCTTTGTGCGTGAATCAAGATCATGGTGTTGTTCTTTTTTTTTAATTTCTTGGAACCCTTTTGTGCAAAATGGGGTTTATGCAGGCTATTGTAAAATACTGTGGGGGAAAGAGCATATTAAAAGTATAATATATTCTCTTTACTGATCATGATCTGAGAGTTGAAGCGTGTTTGAAACATGGTGTTTTGCAATCCAGTCTACACGATGAGTGATAAGTTATATAGCCATAATAAACAGTAGCGATACATAACATGTATTACACTCTGTACAGCCCTATTTGCATTGCAAAAATCCCTATTTAGATTACAATGAACTTTAAATTACAGAGTAAACAAGTTTTGGCTACATCTTGAGGCCCAGCAGGGAGGAAGGTATCGTTTGCCACCCGAGCAGAGGAATGCTGTTTACATCCAACTGGACTGTACTTTGAGAATTTGCAGCTTTAACGCACAAGAGGCTGCAACCAGACTGCCTCAGTCCCTGTGCTTAGTGGTTTTTATTGGATGGCTGTAGGCTCCTTACTCAACACCAGAAGCTTTCAACAGGGCTTAACTTTCCCAAAAGTGGTTAGGGCTCAGGAGATCAGGCTGAAGTTAGCTTGCTGGGCAGCACTCCTGCCAGGTCACTGAAATGAAACGTTACTGTGTGCTTTCATAAAGAAACAAGTTTGTGATTTCATTTTGGCCTAGTAGCAGATAAGTGACAATAGGATATTTGCTTTAAACTTTCTCTAGTCTTTCCCCTTATGGAAAACATAGCAACATTTCAGTGGCTAAGACCACCTTGACCTCTCAATCTGTCCATTAGCACAGGCACAGCACAGGACTTGCCAATTGCTTTGGTTGATGATCTCTTCTTAGAGTGGTATTTAGAATAGACAGATGCTTCCTCTCTCAAATGTCAGCAGGTCACCTGTAGGTATTTGACACTGTTACAAACTCTTCTGTGCTCTAAGAGGGGTTTTTATGAAGTTCCAAGTGTCTGTGCTTCCTTTCATTGAATGCACACTCAAGGCTATTAGGAGTGAGACAGCATCAATTCTGATGATGTCAGGATGACACCAGTGTGAATTATTTTAGCCTGGCAAGGTAAGATCAGGTCTGGAAGTGGCACAGATTGTGAAGAGCAACCAGAGAGAGTTTGCAATTAGATCTGCTCTAGATACTGAAGGCAGGTTGCCACCTCGTTTCACAACTTACAGAATCTGATAAGATCCTCAGTCTCTTTTGGACAATCAGCTTCCCACAGCTTTTATTCACTTGTCTCCACCAACAGTGACATAAAATACTGTTCTTTCCTGTTGGCCATCATGGAGTGATCTGTCCGGAGTCCCATCCTGAAGTCATCCAGAAACTGAAGGTGGCACAAAAGACATCAACTCTCTTCTCAGCCAAAGGTCCCTTTGTAGAGCCAGCCCGTACTAGACCTCACCACCTACAGCATACAGGGGAGTGAACTTTTGCCTATCTGCAAGCTCTCGGATCACCACAGAGAGCCACAGTGTGTATCACCCAAAACATTCAAGCTCCAGCCCATCCCATACTTAAGACTAGGAACTTCAGTGTCATTTGAAGGCATTTGACACAAGAATTGATTCTTCCCTCTTTGTTCAAAATAGCTCAAATTAGTTATTCTTCAAGATACGCCACAGTTTTCTTCTCTAGAGGAAAGAAGAAGAGGCAGAGGTGTCTTCAAAAGGGAAGGAGTTGTTAGGCATTTCTCTTTTTTACTTTGGCATAGATTATTGATACGACTGCTACTTTTTGTGTTTAACCTTGAATTACGACCAATAAGGATGTGTCAGGCTTTCAATACTTGCTATAAATCAGCCCACATAATTTACATTTAGGAGCCTAACTTTGAATGCTCCCTTTTTCTGCAAATAATTTCTATAAAATAGGAGCTGGGATAAAAGCTTGACTGACCAGATATGATTCCTGTTCTTTGGAATGAAGTAGAACACTCTACCTCTCACCTGTCCACTCATGGTGGCTTTTCTCTGCATCCTCCCATCTACTGTTTGAATTAGGATCTAAAGTGCAGAAGAGGCCTGAGCACATGAATGCAACCAGTTTAAAAAACAAAACCAAGAAAAAAAAAAACCCAAACAGGTTTGGTGCATAACCTGAGGTATATCTATGCATAAGCAGGCACCAGAATCTTCAGGTTCAGGTGACAACATAAAAAAAACAAAACAACTTGTTAAAACATTACCTGAAGCAGAAGTTTCTAACTCAGTGCCAGGTGTGGTACATGCTTGAGCAACTCCTTTCAATTAAGCTATCATCCCAGAGATCCCTTGTGGGTGGTATGGCTCCGTGCTGTCCCCAGTGTGGGCTGGATGCTCTACCACCTGCCTTCACACTAATTATCATCTTCGCTCTTGTACATGTTCATCATGAAGCCATCACAGCCATCATCACAGCTCAGCACCCACTCCTGCTAGGCCGGTACTACTCACTGTGGAACTGGATGCCTCAGTGACATGAACAGCCAAAGTGAGCAAATCTGCTTATCACAGCACTGGCTGCCCTTCTAAATTTCCCAGAGTTTCTCTGCAGATTCCCTCAGGAAGCAGGCATGTGCCACCAGTGATTGCATAAACCAGTAGTTGCCAAGTCAAGAATGACTTTTCCATGCATTAGATTTCTAAAGTCAAGGTCAGAATTTCTTAGCAACTCCTGGACTCCTTGGCTACTAATTCCCCATCTGCTGAAGGCAAAGTAACAGAATAACAGACAGATTTGTCTTGGAAAACAGGAAGACTTTCTTGGCTGAATTAGCTTTTCTCTGCTATCTTCAGAAAAAAAATCTCCCTAAAATATCAGCAACAAATCAATTTTACCTCTTTTCAGTAGAGAGCAAGGAAATTACCTTTCTTGATTTTGACCTTCTTCCAGTGTCACAAACCCATCAGGCCAACTAATCTCATAAGAATTTACCATATGTTCAAATTGGAACCTGAAAATGGGCTTATTTTCTGTTTAGTCTAAGTCCAAAGCCACAAAATGAAGTTTATGCTCAAGGTACCTGAATCTGGAACCTCTCAAAATGTGAAGGGTTTAGGTCTGTACTTGTACCTTTATTTTCTGTTCCATTTCTAATAAAAGGTAACTTGAAAAATAAGGATTAACAATTTATGGGGTAGTAATCTATAAAAAGCTCTACATCCAGGGTATTATAAAGCAATATAAATTCTTTTGTGGAAATGTAAACGGTATTTAAATGTAAGTAGGTATTATACTCAGTTGGTTAGATGGGGACAGTGAGAAGTCTCTGACTAGCTTTTCCGGGAATCAGATAGGTCCCTAAATCATTAATTTAGTATTAAATCATCTTGCAGATATAAATAAATTGAGGGACTTATTCAGGGATGTCTTGCAGAACGTAAGTAGTTTCTAGATGAATGACTCATCAGATCAAAGTCAAGGAAGACACCCATTTAATTAGGAGAAAAATCTTCAGCAAATCTGTAACGACACCTTTGCCAGGGACAAAACTATTCCTGTGTGCACTCCAGTTTCACCTAGATGTTCTGGAACACAATTGCCCCAGATTAAAGTACAAAAATTTAAATTAAGCTGAAAAGCAGCTGATCTAGGAATCCTCCTCCTAATTCCAGAACACTGCAACTATCAATAAGTATTCAAAGGTTTTTTCTACAGTACAAATTATCCAACAGAACAGGTTTCCAATCAGAATGCAGCTTTACAGTAAGTCAACCTTTAAATTCCATGACAACTTTACCAGCTCTCCCCTTCTGCTGGCCAAGAGGCCCATGTTCTCAGCACAGTCCAGTGTGGCAGTTGCATGGTTGCTTTGCATCAGTGATGATCTCTGCCTGGCATAGTACATTTTCTCATGACATAAGCAATCATGCTATTAAGGAACGACTCATCCTTGATGGCTTATTCAGAGCTAACCAGAAACCACAGAATTATTTTGCCATTCAAAAATATGCAGCATTTCTTTCTTCTCCAGACAGCCAAGGTATTTCAGCTGACACCTGAGGCAGGGCAGTTAGACTCACTTTTCAGTGGATTTTCAGAATTAAAAAAACCTGAATGTATTCTTACAGTCAACACTGAAAAAACTGCCCTTTAGATTTGTGTTTTGCATGAACTGGGAAGTCTGGTATGTCACTAAGTAGAAAATACTATTCATTCTATGAACTAATGTTTCCTTTGTTGTAGTTATGAATTTAGTAGGTGTGTCTCCATTACAGAGTGGAAAAATCATGATCCTGTACACTTTACAGTGTGCCTTACTTCTACACCAGCTTATTTAAGCTATTTATAACTACATGTCATAGTCATTACTTCTGTTTGGTTTGGTATCGTGGCAATTAAAAAATAACATTCTCACTGTTTAATCCTCTAGGTATATGTACTTTGTGCATTTTGTTCACCCTGCATTGCAACCCAAGATATGTTTTTGGATCATTCCCCCTGCATCCATGCTGGACTGTCTCTAGGTCTCTTCTGGAGCAGAACAACCAGACTGTGCTAAATCTCTGCAGTGGTTTGGTTCTTTGATCTCTCATGACTACGGAAAAGATGAGCACAGCAGCTATTTTGTGCTGCTTATAATTTTCAGTGGATATCACAAAATTCATCCAAGAATCTGTTGCAAAAGGTGAAGTTCAAAAATTAACACCAATTTGTCAAAATCTAGTGCACGATTGCTTTTAAAAGTTCTGATCCCTGCATCTGGCTCCTAGCAACACTTTGGAAACTACTGGTTTAATGTGAAGACGACATTAATATACAATCAAGTGTTACTCTCTTACAATTAAATCAATTACATCAAGCAATATATAAAATTTTGTTTCCCTAAAGATGCAGAAATTAAATAAGGAAAGATGGTTTTCATGGCCTGACTTTCAAGCCCTTTTCCAGGCAGCACTTAGCTCAAAAGCTCTCAGTAATAAACACGTGTGGCAAACAAGAGATCTGTGCTGAGAACTAACCTGAGAAACATGTGGTCCAGCAGAAGAGGGTGATTTTTTGCTGCTCAATTTGATAGCATCCTAGCACTGCTGTACAACTTCTCTCCTGCTCTCTCCCATTGGCCCATGTTTTCTTTCATTCAGAAAATATGCAAGTTCCTCTCATTTACATATCAGTAAACACGAAAACCTCTTGCACTGGCTTTTCCTTTAAAAATTACATTTGCTATTGTTCCCCCACAACCTTCACTAGAAAAGTTGATCTGGATTTTCTAGAAAAGTCATAGTCTGAAGGATCTTTCAAAAAAATTATGGTGCAGTGTCAACTGTCCAAACTGAGTACATTTTGCTGAAAAGCCACTGCTACAAACACTTGAAAAATAAAGGAGAATCTCAGCACCGTGTAAGAGAGCATGATGGAGATAGAACTTGAATATAGTCTGTACCAGGACTGGACACAGATTACTGTGACCTTTTCCAATCACATTTTCAGTCTTCATCTCTCTACAGCTGTAAAACATGAAGAAGTGAAGATGAATAAAAGCAGGAGAAAAAAAAAAAGGCATTTCAGGGAATGTAGGGAACAACAAAGGAGTGCAAACAAAATGGTATCTCAGAAAAAGGACAAATCAATAAAAGTAATTACATCTTTTCCTTTATTAATCTATACTTATCTGGTATGATCCTCTGCTTTTCTATGCTTTGTTCAAAACAAGGGCATGACTACCCTGATCATTCACCTTTCTACTAGTGCTTCCTCTCAATTTTGTAATTAAAAAATACATATATAAAGCATACCTAAAATCACACATACAAAATAGGTCTGCCCTTTGCCATGTTGCAGATGAAAGCCAGGCATCCCACAAACATAAAAGAAGAAAAAACAGTTATCTGCAACCCTAATTGAAGGTGTGTAATTAGCAAAGCTGGAATGCAAACACTTTCTCTGCTCAAGTCACTGTGGGTGTATATATGTATGACATATCTAATAAGAAGCTGAGCATCCAGCCACTGAGATGCTCCTATAAGCTGTACCACAATCCTCTTAAGGATTTAGGGAAATCAGAGGCTCAGCTTTGCCATCTGTGGCTTAATAAATATTTTCTTCAGAGGCTTTGTGCCTTGTTTCAGTAACCAAGAAAACAGTCCTACAGTAATTCCTGAGACACAGTGTTACTGCAGAGCTCCTTTTTCTCTTCCCTCAACAACACATTTCACAAGTGGACAACCAGTGGTAGCTGTACTGGATGAAGCAGTTCAAATATAGCTTCCAGGCTTCATCCTGTGACCCAACAAGGCTGTGTTAGATCAAGGGTTTCTGTGCACTCTGAATCCCTATCTTTGGGATAAAACTGTCAAAAGATGCTCATAAAAGCAATATTGCCAAGTCCCTTTGAGTCCCAGATGGACTCTCAGATTGGCATGTCCCACAGCAAAGGATAGGAATCTCTGAGGAGCAATTCCCACCTCTGACACGTCTCTCACATCCTCAGCTCTGAGGAAGTTGATATATTAGAGGTGATCATGTGAAAATTTTGGTATATGACTCAAAGGATCCAAAAGAATCCTGTCCATTTTTGCTCACTATTTTTACCAGTGCTGTTTAAGCACCATCAACAGACATAAAGCATTTCTACATTTTTACAGTTTCTTCACCACACTCAGTGATGGGGTCTCAGTACTACCTCCACTGAGGAATTTCAATTCTGCTTGCTCTAACTGTGCTATCCCCAAGCTCTGAAGCTTCAGAACTATCCAAATCTGGCTTAGAATAAATGAAATCAGAAGAAGCTGGTCAGCTTCTAAGAGAACGACAAATTAAGGAAATAAAGATGAAAAGCATTTCCCTCTGGAGCTTTAGATGAAGATAAAGAGGACTTGCATATGCCAAGGGATGTTAGCATAAAAAGTGCTGGTATTTAAGTGGATGTAAGAAGGCTTCCTAGGGAATTCAAGAAAAAGTCAGTAATTTCCAAAGGTTTTACAAGAATCTGGAAAAAGAGAGAGAGGAATATAGAAATAAATACATAATAAGTTATGAAAAAAACACATTATTATATTGGCTGAGTGGTAAGAGCAAAAGACTGAGAGCCAAAAGACCTGATTGCCAGTTTTGACTTTGCCCCTGATTTGGTGCATGATGTACTTGGCATAGGATGCTGGTGAAGTTACCATCTCTCTGTGAGCCAAAGATTCCCTTCACACGTGTGCTACAGATGTAATCGAGCTGAAAGCCCTGTCTTCTTATGTTTCATATTTTGAGGGGTTTCAATTTCTGCTGCAGCCTGAAGCTGTTAAATATAACATAAAAATAAAGACAAAACAGAATGGAAACTATAAAATAGGGTTGGCTGGTTGGTTTTGATACTTTAAACGGCTTCAAAAGTGATAGTACTTATATAATTGCTCTGTTTTTGGAGCCAGATCCTGGGCTTGTGCACAACATAGTTTTTGCATGTTTTTTCATCACGAGGACACTATATTTTAACTTGAAAACACATTGTGGTTGGACTTTGAATGTACTGCACTTAGCACATGCAAATCTTAACAAGCACATCTGCAACTGTTTCAAGAAATGTTTTGTGAATAGAACTCCACACAAATAAAATGCTGTCCATAAGTTATTTCAGAAGTCTTTCTTTTCTGAAGAGCCATGTCCTGGATTCCTTTGTACTACCACACATCAAGGTGAGGGTAGGAGGAGAAGAAACAGCAAATATAATTCCTCTGAATATTTTGTTCTAGAAGATACTTCTTTGTCAAATGAATGCACCTCAGTCTATAGTTGTCAGTTTTACAGAATGACTGAGTGATGCCCTTTATTTAAACTGAAAGAAGCACTTTGCTCTGGAATCAGGCCTCAAGTAGAAGCAGATTTGCAAACCAGCTTGCCAAGCCCATGCATGCAAAACACAACAGCGTTTCCACTTCGCACCTCCAAAAGGTCAACTCTGACAGTTTCAGTGTGCAGACAAACTGCACACATCATCATGCTAACTGCATGCAGAACTTAGATGCAAACTGCACAGCTAATTTGTTTTTTAAAAAGGGAGTAATCTTGCAACACTAAATACAAAGCAGTCAAACAATAATTAGAATGTGCTTTTCAAACCTCTTAGAACAAACTCAGTGTTTCCATGGAGTTGTGATAAAATATTTTCCAGCTGTCAGTGTGCCTGCACACTGATATGAAAAAAAATATGTTTTAAATCACCAGGAGAGATTGATGAATTTAATTTGCTTGACAGAATGCTTGTATAGTATTTCTTAACGAAGGGTATCAACAGCAGCTTATATTGCTGGTCTAAGGAGTACAGATCTGTAGCAGAGCTCTTATCAGATCCATAAATACATTAGAGAAAGTGGTGAGAAGTCAATGGAGTCAGTGCAGTTTGCTAGGAAGGCCTCAGCTGAGACTGGGCATTTTGCCTGGGATGGCAAACTGAGGATTAAGGGCTTTATGGGACATGTGAACTCCACTCAAATGCAAACATAAGCATGATTAAAATTTAGCAAACTATGATGTACAGCCCTTGGGCAAAATCCAGTAGACACAGCTGTATTTATAGGTTGATACAAAGAAGAACTGTTAGACCTAACAGCAATTCAGCAACACAGAGAACAGAGAGGAGTTTGAGATCTCCCACAGCTACACAGTGCAACGAAACTCCATCTATCCCAGCATATCTTGCTCTTAACTTTGGCAGCTTTGAACATACAGTTACTATGTGGGACCATTTTTCAAATGGATCAACACATTAGCAACTATAATTAGACTCACAGGAGAAAATGGCATAGCTTTTTCAAAGACCAGGTGTCTGCACCACTATTTAGGTCATTTGAAGATGTTGGCTGAGGGATGCAGTTCAGTGGTCTGTGCTGATAATGAGAACAAAAGAAATTTGAAAACAAAAAGAAAGATTAATGGAGAGGAAGGCACTACAATCTAGAATGGCTGGAGATAGTCACATACAAAGAAACACTTCACCAGTAGTGAAGGCACAGAAGTAAGCGGAAATGAGGTGTTAGTATCACCCAAAAATTCAGAACTTCTGCTGCCAGTTTTCTACACAGAAAGAAACCTGTAACTTCAGTATCGGGGGGGAAAAACAGGGGAGAGAGACTGGTTATGAAACCTTCCTCTTATTTTCTCTAAGTGGATCAACTTTGCTGCCCTAGGGAAAGGCAAAAAACACACTTAGGAATAATCATGGATAGTGTCTTTGTGACAGCAGATTATGAGCTCACTCCACCCTACAGAAAACCATTTGTAGGACAGTCACCTTGTTCTGATTCCATTATGGGAGTAGAGTAACTTCAGTGTTGCTTGTACAAAGAAGCAAAGGTCCCTTAGTATTACCCTTCAGACACAGTTGTACCTTGCCTTGCTGCTATAGTGGCATAGAGCTAAGCTGTTTTCAGGGATCATCTCATTAGGGAAAGCACTTTTGGGCTGGCTGAAAAGGCTACTGCATTGGGCCACTCTGAACTCCTTTGGGTAAGCATGGGCTGGACAGGAGTGTGTCTGGGCTCCCCCCTCATCTCTCCACAGCACACCTTGAGAAACTCAACACTTAAACTGTCAACAGTCCTGTGAGCCCGGGTTTTTTAGAAAGTAATACATGAAGCAGAAATTCATGCATCTCAAATAAACATCAAGTCCCTGCATTAAACCCTGGTCCATTCCCTGGATTCCCTTTTACATCTCTTCTTCCTACATCTGAGCTTTGCACGACTGATAACGTCTGGTGTTAATGTAGACTTGTGTTCTGCCTCAACAGTAAATGACTGCATGGCAACTAGGAAGAAGCAGGTTCCCACCAGTCCAAGTAGCCATGTGTCACATCTGCCTTGCATGTGCTCTCCAGAGAGTGATCTTGATGCTTCCCTTCCCTCTCTGACTGAGGAACAGCACCAAGAAAAGGATTATTATTCTGGTTTGGATACTAACAGTCTTCAAACATCTCATTGTACTGCAGGGCCTGATCATAACTGGAGGTAGGAAGCAGAGTAAAATAGTCACCCTGAAAGAATCTCTGCCTCCTGCTGAGCCTCAGACAAGAGTAGATATTCACCTGTGCCAGACTGGCACTGGAACACAGCTTTTTCCCTGAGATAGAGGGCTGCAAAACACTGGATTACATGGTTGGCATCACTGCTGCAGCAGTGAGCAGGATGCCACAGTGCTGTGCTTGGGTGTCTGAGGAGACACTCATTGTTCATTTACTGCAAAAGGGCATTAAAAATAGAAAAAAAAAAGAGGGGGGGGGGGGAGAAAAATAGAACTTTCTTTTTGGAGCACCAGGAGCCAGGTGAATTGCTGCTGACAATAATGACCAAAAAATGCTGGAAATATTTTGCACTTCATCCAAGTAATCATATTTAGGAATAGATTCAAATTATCAAACTCTGAGCAGCATCCTGCAGTTCTCTTGGAACTGGAGCTGTGTTCACAGAATAAGACGTGTTTCTACACCAGTGAAAATATGATAAAGTATCAGTAGTAATAAAGGTCAGATTCTTAGATTGCTGTTTACAGACTAGCACACGTCAGTAGAAGCTTTAAGTCTTATAATGAGGTTTCTCAGAGAGTAAGGAGAACCCAGACAAGAATAAGAGTGGCAAAAACTAGCCTTCACGTAGTATGAAAGTACTGTAGATATTAAATTGTGTGGCATTATCTAACTACAGCTTATGGTATGATTCTCCCTCTGGTAGGTGAAAATCTTAGGCTATGTTTCACATGAAAGGACAGGGCTGTATACTTTTTCTAGAATATTCAGCATTCTGCATATTGCAAATATTCTGCATATTCTAAAGCAGAGTACAGTGCGTGCTGGCAAAAGCACTCGGAGGAATTCAGAGGAAGCAACAGTAATCACAAAACTATACCAAGTAATAAAAACTATACCAAGCAGTCAAAACCAAAATGAAAGAAAGATTGCAAGTAAGATGAAGAAAGGTTCATGCCTTTACCAAACGTAGTAACTATAGCAACTCAAGCCACTTTCAGCTGAATCTTCTACCAAGAAAACTTCCTGTGTTGGTGCATTTCACTGCCTAGATGAAGTTTGGGGCTTTTTGTGTACAACTAAAAGCAGCCATAGGCAGTGAGAAGTTGATCTAATAAGAAGTGGTCTGTAAAGCAGTAACTGTGGAGACCACGCATGTAGTCCAGCAAAGAAGTTCTCCTTTCTATGGAGGCTTTATGTTCCACAAAGTGGTCAGAATAAAAACTGGGTCTGCTATATATGAGATACTTCCTTATCTGCACCAGGGCTTCCAGACCATGACCTCAATCCTTCAAGCTTCTGGATTGCCTTCAAACCCCTGCCTTGGAATCAAGGACAACTCTCACCTAGGCCAAGTCCTCATCTTTCTATAAAGGAGATATATGTTATTCTAATACACATAATTATAACTGTATCTTATGTACAAGTCTCATTCTGCAATTTTTTTTATTTCATTCTATTCATTTGTGTGTTGTTTTTTAAAATATTTTCAATTAAGCTTCAGAGCCTGACTTATTTGTAAGTGAAACAAAGTCAAAGAGAATTTTCCTCCAGTTTAAGTATGAACCAGATGGCCACAATTTATCCATTTCCTTTAAATCAAAAAAATTGCAAGCCAAAATATATTGGGACAGACATGTCAGCTGGTGCAAAGCACCATCAGCCTACTGACTTCAAGGAGGCGGACAAATTTACAGCAGGTGAGCCCCCCACTTCGTGTTGCAAACCCTAGTGATTTTATTGAGTCTTGCAATAGCCAATGCTTTTGAAGTGTTACCTAATCAAAGGACTGCAGAAGAACCTAAGGGCAATTTTTGTGTTGACTTTTTCTTAAGTTTGAATTTCTAGTCCATATGGCTTTAAAGAAAAAGAGGAAAGTGTTAGGTGAACGTTACCATGTAAAAAGAGCCAACAATTTTAAACAAATCTCATCACTGTTATTCCTTTTATTCTTGGCATATGCTTTTTATTTGTGAGAGATAAGGAAATACTATATTCAAATGGAACAAATAAAGACATCCTTAAAAACACATTCCTAACTCTTTAAAACAAAAAATGAAGAGTACTGAAGATGGCAAAGTGCTGTCTCAGATGAAAATCAGGGCAATTTCACTGCAATTAGCAGGGCTGAAAAGGAGACAAGGAAGTAGCAATAAGACCTGTCCTTTTAAGAAAGAAAGAGATTTTTTTTTCCACAAAGTTTCATGTTTCACAAAGACTGTGTTACCTTTGTGTCCAGTTTCTTGTGCTGTAGAGATGGGATATGGATAGGCAGGTGTTGTGCCTAATCTTTGCAGCTCTTAAATACAATCAGTTCTTAAATACAAGTGAATTAAGAATAGGAAGGGCAACATTTGATAACTGATCAGCTGAAAAGCACAGGAACTGCAAGAAGACATGTTGGGATTGCTCTGTTCATGAGCTTTCCTGCGAGGACAATGCTTAAAGTAAGATTTGAAGTTTCCATGGCAGTGATCACCTTTTTTTTTTCTCTTTTCTTGTGTGTTTTTACTCCTCCCTTACTGATTGTACAGAACTCTGTGCACTGGAATACTCTTCAATGACTGGGGATCAAAGCATTAATACAATTCACATAGAATATGCCAATAAAGGATGAAATTCACTATTAGGAACACACTTAAAATACATCAACACAAAGTATAATAGGTTGAAAGATAACCGGGCTCTTTCCCCACCCTGATATCCTTTTCAGACTCAGAACACTAAGTTAAGATGGCAGCAAACAATGCTCCTTTCTCCTCTAAAAATACACAGCACATAGTAAAAAAAGTAATGTGCAATCAGCCTCTTGATGTTTTTAAGGTAGTAGCAGGAACTGATACTGCCCAGAGCAGCAAATGAGCTTCTGAGTCCCACACATGGTAAGAGAAACTGAAACAAGGGATATATGGAAAACCCATTAGCAGAAACCTACATGTAGACAAAACATTTTGGTTTTCGATGGATCTCAAGAGGTCCAAGCACAGCATGTGAATGTTTATGATAGAAGTCAGTCAGTCTCCAAGCTTATGCTATTTTGTTTTGGTAAAAGAATATGAGATGTTAGAATAATCACTGGTATTTTTACTGACTAACTGTTCTTGGTAGCTTCTCTCAAGTGTAGCTGGTTTTAATTTGTGGAATGAGGGTGGTCATACTTGAACATTTATAAAGCTCTAATTGAGAGCATTTCCCTCACAGAGAACAATAACACAACACTTATTTCTTAGAAGTTTTTAAATTAGATGTTTTGATTTTAGTTGGCAAATTTCAGAAGTAAGCTTTTCCCCCCCCCCCTAAGTCCTTTGCTTTTCCAGTGTGACTAAATCCAAATTGTTTGTACCATAAGATGACAGATGAGAGGGCCCAAAGGCAAACACACAGCCCCATCTATCAGGTGTTTGGCTCTGCTATGGTTTGCTGTGTGCTCTGCCAGTAAGTCTTAGCACTTTTGTATGCTTCTGTTTCCTCACCTGTAAAATTGAGATAATGATATGTACCCTCTTTGTTAAAAGCTCAGGAATCTTTTTTATATAAAAGTGCTGCACAGCACTAAAATACAAGTGTAAATATTTAGATAATCCTATCTCACTATATATAAAGGACAGTTGATGGGGGGAGAAATGGTAACCTTTGTCTCAAGGGATCTGGGGTTGGTGGTGGTTTCTAGTCTCTACCCATTTCTTCTTACCTTCCAGAATTGTCTGAAACATCTGCTGAATTGGCACAATGTGAATGGAGAGATTCCACCTCATCCTAATATTGTCCTGATGAAAAACTGTCAATGTCTGGTGTTTTCAAAGGCAACAATTTTTTCTGAGTGCAGTGCCAGGAATAATCTCCTGCTCTTTGACTCAATCTGTAAGCCCACAGGGTTATGTATTTATTTACTTATTTATTTTGATGTCTCCAAAATAGCAATACATGCTGCCCTACCAGACTGCATGCTGTAAAACAGCGGAAGCAAATAAACTGCAATTGTTAATGCTAATTGGTCTTACTTTACCATGTCATTTCCAATTTTTTTCAAAATGGAGATTAAAAAGGGTTGGAGAAAAAGCTGCGAGTTTGTCATAAGCAATCCAGTTAGCAGAGTGAGCTGAAGGGATTTGATTCTTCAAGCTCTGCACAAGCAACGAACCGCACAAATTCACATTAATCTGTCTGTCCACGCCCCCCAGCCTTGTCTGCACAGACCTGTGTTTGTACAGGCAACGATCACACAGGCCTCTGAGGGTTGCACACACATGTGCAGAAGGGCTGCACTGGCCTCCGTATTTTGGACCACTCATCCATTGCACAGACCTTTGGAAGAGCAGATGCTGAAATTTCGGTAAGCTTATAACTCAGTGGGGCCTCAGGTTGCCTCTTCAGGCCAAATGGTGAAGAAAATGTTGACCTTTCACTTGTGGCTGGTGTGGGGTTTCCTCCATGGAAAATTTCAGATAGTGAAAACAGTATCTTGCAGACGTGAGAAGCTCATACAGTCTAAAAACCAGTTCAACTCACTGACCCACCAGTCCAAAGGCAGAATTGCATCCTCACAGTGGGGCACTGAATTTAAAAGACCCAAGGGAAAATGTTCCAGCCTAAATGATCTCATTCATTCAGGACGTTTTCATTGATATCCTGCCTCAATTTTCCAGTCGATATTTTCAGTTGTACTATTCTTACCAATCTCTTAATAAACTCCATATAGTTTTTTTTAATGCCATGGTGTTTATGCCTTTCACATTCCCCCCCCACACACGCTACCTGCTCATATCCTTGCCCTCAGTTCCAGCAGTTCTCAGGGAGACTGAGCCACTGTCACTTGGGTGCTCACAAACACATCCACATGTGCACACAAAAACATGCTCATTTTTCTCTGAAGTTTCAACCCAGTCTACTCTTGAGATGCCCAAAACTGAGCATACTGTCCCAAGAGGGATTATAATTCTGGTCAAAATTCTGCCTCTATTTGACATCCCATTTGGGACTTCCGTGTTGCTGTGTCCACAAATTTATTGTGTGCACCACAGATTTACATTTCATTTTCTGTTCTCCATTACCTCAGGACTCTGTCAGCAAAATCATCTTCTAGGTTTCTCCTTCAGAATGAGCTTTTCCTCATGCATTAGCTTCTCATTTTCCACATGGCATGGCATTGTGCTGTTTTCTGTTCATATGCCCATCCTCTGCAGGTCTATTTGAACATATCTGGGCAGCTTCACTGTCCACTCAATCTCACAAGTGACTGTCATTTAAGATCTTATTAGCACAGCCTTCTTTCAGATCATTACCAGTAGCTAAGAATCAACATAAATCCCATCTTGGTGCCAGCCTCTGCTAAACACCTCCTCAAAACACGAGATGCTGCTGTTAATAACCATCCTTCAGCCAGTCCACAGTCCCTATAACGCAATGTTTAGAACCAAACCAATGCGTAAACTTGTTTTGCAAGCAGGAATGTAATGAGAAGCCACATCAAATGCATTACTAAAATCCAAATCATCAGTAGATCCAGAAAACTGCCTTTTATGCATTGATTTTGTAGTTCTGTTTTCTAAAAGAAGTTTGGAAAATTTATTTTCTATTCTTTCATTGTTACTAAGGCTCATTTCTTCCTTCTACTCCAAAAAAATTTCCATAGCCATTTCCTTTTTCCATTCCTGCATTCCTTTTCTCAAGCTGAGATATTCCCAAAAATTTTCATTAATTAGCTAGAAAGACAAGATTGGTCATAGTTTACCCTGTATCACAAAAGCCAATGATAACTTTGATGTTTGTTGCAGCTGTGGGGCAGATGCAGGCCCTGAACTGAGATTTTTGTTCCCTCTGTGTAATGCAAGTCAGAAATTTTAGGGGAATGCATATGCCAACAGTTACCAGAGTGTGATACCAGAAACGCCTCAATATTTGTCTTTTAGCAGAAATGGGACTGAGCTATAATACTTCAGACAGTGAGACATGCTCTTGCTGATGGCTGCAATTGATGCCAAGGAGCAGTTTCAAGCTTGGATCCTGACCTTGGAGCCCAGAACCGGACACCACCTTTCCTAGAATTGAATAAGGCTTCCAGCACAGAGGAGATTAAACTCAGATACCACAAGAGTACCCTGAGTTTTCTAGGCAGTAGGCATCTCAATAATAGTGAAAGACTGAATTATTCACAGCTTGAACTCTTTTGGCCTAATATGAAGAGCAGGAAACTACAAAACCCCCAAATGTTGATGTGACTGCAGAAGCAGAAAGAGCAGAGAGTGCCCGTTGAGAACATTTAAGACCACACATTTAGTCCCATTTGATGGAAAAAGAAAACTTGTGATTACAGGAGAGGAAGAAAACAGGCAGGAAGGTTGTCAAGTCTTGATCTAGGTAAAAAAAGATTACAGACTCTGCTAGAGAAGACTCAGGCTCCCAAACCCACTAAAGGTAAAACTTACTGCACCTTGGATTTACACAGAATTCTGCCTGGAAATCAAAATACCAGGAAATGAAAAAAAAGATATGTACAGATGGCACGATCATATGGCCAACATATGGAAAACAAACAGAATAGCTACTGGTTTTTAAGTTCCACAAGAACAATGAATTGAAGAGGAGCGAGAGACTCCTTTCTCACTCTGTGTATTTCCCTGAATACCCTGCTGCTTCCCAGCCCTCAGGGCACATGTAGCACTTACTCTGCTTTGCAGCTATTTGCCACTTCTAACTCTTAGGATGCCTCAGACAGTTCCATAAATACTCTACTTTCCTGAGCAAAACCACACAAAGAAGTAGCAGATGAAAGGCAACAGAAGCAATGGAATGCAGTTGCCAAAAAAAAAAAATTCCCCCAACAACCTCATCATCAACACTGGGCTAGATTCTTACAGCTAGATGGAAAAAGTAGCATGTGAGCATCACTGCGCACACACGCATCCAGTGTGGTTGTTTAACCACACACATATAAAAGGCTGTTGAAATCAAAACATATCCCAAGCCTTAGCAAAACGTTTTAATTAAAGGAAACATATTTTCCTCATTAATACATTGTATGATGTATCAACGACCATGACATGCTCCTGTGGCATGTTTTTTTTCTTCTCTGTGTGTGAACATCTGTACATTTCCCCAGAAGCTGAATTTGACACACGTGATGCGGGAACAGAAATGTCTTTTCAGGGGAAGTCTAACGCAAACAGATGTGTCAAGCATCTGCCAACAAGTTATGGGGAAGTTACTTCTTCTCCAGGACTTAATAACCTATGTACTTCTTCTTAGAAGAATGCTTGTCTTTTGTGGAAAAGGCAACTCGATGCTGCGAGTTGTATTTCCACGTGCATAGGAAATCTCACAGGACCACAGAATCACGGGGCTGGAAGGCACCTTTGGAGATGGTCTAGTCCAACCCTTCTGTTCAAGCAGGTTGCTCTGGATCATGTCTAGTGGGGTTCTGAGTATCTCCAAGAATGGAGACTCCACACACTCTCTGGGTAATTGCTCCATTGTTTGACCGCTCTCATATTGAAAAAAACCCACCTTACATTTAAATAGGATTTCCCATATTCCAGCTCGTGCAGTCCTGAGAAAAGTCAGGCTCTCCTTTAACCACCACCATCACGTATCAATACAAACTGGCAAGATACCCCTTGAGCCTTCTCTTCTCCAGGCTGAACAACCTCAGCTCTCTTTGTCTCTTGCTGTACGCCAGACTGTCCTGTTCCTTTCTGTAGCCTCTCACTGGACTCTCTCCAGTATATCCATATCTTTCTTGTACCAGGAGCCCAGGACTGGACTGGATGTGTCTTGCCAGTGCTGAGAAGAGGGGAAGAATCACTTCTCTCAACCTGCTGGCAAGATTCCTCCTAATGCAGTCCAGGATGTTGTGGGTCATCTTTGTTGCAGAGGCATAAAGCTGACTCATGTTCAGCTTGTCATCCACCAGGATCCCCAGGTCTTTCTGTGAGACCTCTGGCTTCTAGGTAGCTCTGGCACACATGGACATAATTTTCAAATCTGCATATGTAAGCCCACATAAATCTGTATCAGGCATCAAAATAAAAGCAGGTTGCTATTCCAAGGCACTGCACACCTACAGCTCCCAGCTCCCAAGGGAGAAAAGTGGAAGCGTTACGATTTCATGTTTCCAGGTTGCCTACAGCAAAGCCTTCATCATCAAATTGGGTATAAATGGAGTCTCTGTAAGATGCCACATTTCAACTAAGCTCTAACAAGAACCACTCAAGAGAAAAGTGCATTTCCTTCCAGTTTATTCCTTTGGTTTCAATTGTGATAAGTTACAAACTATTGTGCAACGCAACATAGGGGTATGCAGCTCTAAGATAACTCATCCTAAAACAGTGATCTATCTGGAAGGTTAGATAATGCTGCATTATACATGAGAATATCAGTTTATGAACAGACCCCCACTGCCATGTGCTGGGAGGTATGAATTAGACATGATGAACATAATAAAGCAAAGACATCAGTGCTTAGGATACCTTTTTATAAAGCACTTGCCTGTCCCTGCACTTAGAATAGGTACCCGCATCCATTCCCTCATTAACCACCACAGACCTTCATCATTCTTGAACTCTCTTGTTAAGGCAAATAGCAAAAAAGGGAAAAACAAGATCTTACTGCTAAAGCCCAATCCCTGGCCCCTGGTGTGCCTAGTTGTACAAGATAGTTGCAGAATGTAAATGCAGAAATGAGCACTACAGAAATGCTTATGGATGAGGAAAGAATATCATGAATTGTGTTATGTCAAGTGAGACCCTATTTATAAACAGACAAAAAGCTTCTTGGTGTGTAAGTAACTGATGGGAGGCAGGAGATTGTTCATTGTACAAATGAGTGCAAAATATGATAAAAAGGAACTGCAGGGCTCTCAGGAAGAATAATGCATGTGCCATTATCATTTTGACACAGAGGACAGTAGCACATTAATCAGTATCGAGTTGCAGAGAACCTGTGCCTACCCTTTGTGAATCCTGAGGGAGGTTATATATGTGGTATGTTTTTGGGGTAGGTCTTTGGAAGATCCTGGAGCTCCTCATCAACACCCTGACACAAGCCAGGGCTTGTGCATATTAAGGTAGGTTTGGCAAAGAGGCACAAGAGTCCTGATTTGAACATGCATGGCAGAAACATTTCCTATGCTCACGTTGTTTGGAAAGCCATGGTTGGAAAGGCACAAAAAGGGCATGAGGCAGACAGTGGCCAGTGCATCAGAGACCAGCAGTAGCTCTAGAAGGATATGGGGGCAGCTATTTGCACTACAGACAAAACAAGGCAGTGACCCTGCATGTAAGATGTCTGTTATTTTTCTAGTGGTTTGCAGCATTGCCTCCCTTAT
Source organism: Hemiprocne comata (assembly GCA_020745705.1). NCBI lineage: Eukaryota > Metazoa > Chordata > Aves > Apodiformes > Apodidae > Hemiprocne > Hemiprocne comata. The sequence continues at coordinate 16,173,237 of CM036598.1, forward strand.
CCCCTGGGTGTGTTATACCAACCCTTTATTCATTTTCTTTCCAATTCTTTCCCCACGCTCCCCTGCCAAATCAAGCAGTCACATCTTGAACAAGACTCATAAGAGGCAAGCACTCAAGCAAAGCTGTCTATCTAAGGGTTAGATCCCCATGTAAAAACCTGGACTGACTGCTAGCTTTCCAGATGTGACAAAACGCTGCAAGAACTGAAGCCAGTGTCCAGACTGAGTTCAGACTCTGGAAGCTTAAAAATCCCAAGTTGCTGAGAACAGCACGGTGAGGTGACCAGATGCTGCCATAGCATTCACCCACAGATCTGGGGTGATGGTGCTTTCCCAGCACCAGTCATTATGGCCAATGACCTACACAAAGCTCCTAGCGCTTTAAGGAAAGTTAAGGCCAGTTCTGTTCCATCAATACTGTGTTCAACAGATGTTACGGTGCCCATACCTTCATACTGCCAAGGAGAAGCTGGTTTTGGAGGCTGGAAAAACTTTCAGATAAATAAAATCTCCAAGAAGGAATCAAAGTCAAGTTACTCTGCAAGTCTGCAGTGTCTTCACATCAGCTCTACAACACGTACACACACATTGAGTTTAACTTTTTCAAGGACATTGATGGGGCTTGGAAATCAAATCCTGCTCAGGAGGTACAATCCAGACACACACTGCAACTGCAGTGCTACACCGACCACTCCAGACAAGATGTAAACAAGGGACAGTGGGTAAGACGCTGAGTTTGCAAGGCTAAATATATTTGTTATTCTCTGTCATTGCTTTAATACTATCCACTATAAAGATGTTGTTCAGAGTCACTGTTTTTTTCCTGTTGCACTTTCCTAACCTTGCCAATCTCTGAGTGTGGGGTTATAGCAGTGAGTAGCTTATCCCTCCTGAAGTAGTAAAAAAATGGCATGGCTTTCAGACCTCTCACAGACCCTGATATTTTTTACTTCCAGTTGTGCCTGGGAAAAGGATAAGGAGCAGATGAGCGCCCAAGAATTTAGCACATGATTTATTTTTTTTTTAACCTAGGGGCAAGGAACAAAACAAGGGAGCTAAGTGCTGTGAAGTAGCGCTCTTAACTTTGTCTCCCCCTCTCTCAATCTAGCACATTAAAGGATGGTGTTGCTGTTTGATACCTGCTGCTGCTAAGAGAATGCATAATGATAAAACCACCAGCTAAGCTCTTACATCATTTTACAATCAGGCATCTCAAAAACTGTTTATCTGATCAGCACCAAATTCTGTCAGAGCGTTGACATGTGCATTTCTAAATAATTTCAGTATGTCAACCTGAATAGACACACAGAATCAGAGAGTTAATTATCTTTGACAACTTTGCCAGCTAATTTCCTATTTATACGTACCAAACTAGGGGCTTCTTTTATCCTTCCTTGTCACAAAGAGTTTATCAATCAAATCAAGGCCTAAAATTGGCTGCCAAGGCAGTCTGCCATCCCAAAGGGAAGTTTATCTGTTTGAAATCTTTCCGACTACCTAATGACAGCAACATTGACATGAAACATAATAGGCATTGTTTTTTGTTGTTCCTTCTCTCTCCCTGCCCCCTTTCTTTTCCTACTCAAAGCAGATATTGCCTCTTTGGGAGAAGCTGAAGCTCAGGCTGGTATCTCCCCTGCCCTCCCATGGCTCCCTGCATCCTAAACATGCCTGTGCCTGGATGCAGCTGTCAGGACCAGGTTTCGGATGCACACAGCTCACCTCTGGATTTGAGCTGACAGAACCTGCTCGTGTCAACTCCATCCTTGTCTCTGCCAATTCAAGCACGTTCACTGAGGAATATGAATGATGTTAAAAAGTACCCACTCCTGCTGACAGGCATTAGATGGCGGGGCTTTTGGTGCACGTTGTCACTACTTTTCTCTGACAGGCAGTTGTTTTACTGTAATAGCCATATATCTCCTCTCCAGTTCCCTTTAACTGGGTGGAATTTTACAAGGATACCACGAGGTTGTCCCTTCATCAGTGCATATCAGTTTTACCCCTCGTTGGAGAGCTCCCCCTTACACACATCATGTAAAAACATGTTGCATCCCATGGCAAAGGCAACAGGAAAACCCCCAGTCCTTGCTAATACCATACTAGGACCTTCTGTCTCACCATGGGTGGGGAAAGGCCAAGCAGTCCAGGGGCCAAATCCTAATGGTCAGATGAACCCACACAGGCAATTCCTCTAAGGGTGTTATAAAAGAGAAAAAATTTCCTTTAGGACCAGAATGACCCAGTAGTAATTCTCAGATACAGCTGGAGGTGGCAAGATTCATCACACATGATGGTGGTCTTCAGTCACATCAGCCTTACTAGTTAAAATTTAATAAAAATATAGAACTCCTTAAAAACACTGAATTGTTGCTTAGACAGTTGGCACACGAGGAAAATTACCTGATATATGAGAAAAAGACAAAAAGCACAGTGTTGTTTGCTTTCTTGGAGATAGTGCCATTTATTTCTCACCAATACAAACGTGCTGACCTAAGGCAGAAGATGCTCAGCTCTCTGCCTTGCACGCATGCTGGGCACTGTGGATCCAGAGGAGATAAAATGTCTGCTCTGGTGCTTTCCCTGACCTCCGAGTCAAGACATTTATATCTCAAGATGTTTCCCCCTGAAGTGAGCCAAAGAGAGTTAGAATCACACTTCTTTAACGCTTCACTAACTTCTTAAATCTGCAGGTATTTTCTGTCTTTACAAAATGTCTCTCTTTCTAATTCCAACCTTTTATCCCAAAAGCTGTCTCCTCATTCCATCAGTTTCAGAACATGGTGGGCACTGCACAAACCACTACCCCTAGCTGGAAGAACAGCTGAGCTTGTATTCTTCCTATAGCTGAAGCAGACATTCAATATATGCTCCCTGCCCCTTACAGGATGAGGTCTCACAGAAGGTACAAAGCATCTGGAATAAAGTGCCTCATTGTAATGAGGTCTTGAAAGCAGATTTTATGTTATTTTATGACTTACTATCTAAAAGAAGAGGTGCAGGGGGAAAAATGACTGGCATATTCTTTAATGTCACCCAAAAGCCTCAAGGGCCCAATTAATCAGGAAATATGTTTGGCTTTTGGACTTCAGTTGTCCATTCCCTTGGGCTTCTGCAGTGTGGAGGCTGGACATATGTTACTCGCTCACGCTCTAAGAAATGATATTTACATGGGGAGTGATACCTGCTAGTCCAGAATTAAGATGTCAAGACCTTCTCTCATTCAAATGCCAGCATTCTCAGCTGGAATGTGTCTGGAGAGGGCCCATGAACCAGTTGAACAGCTTGGTTCATAACCTTCGCCAGTCCCACGAGAGTCTGTGTGAAGATCCAGCTGTTTGAGTAACACAGTGGAATAGGAAATAGGAGAACATGTATTCTTACACCCTCCTTGATTCTTACTGAAGAGTATAAAGTGACTCACCACCATATAACTCAGGTAATAAGAAAAAAGATTTCAAGAACTCATGAAAATGATACTGGTTCAAAGTCCTTTCCAGGCCTGCCGAGTCAGTGGAGAAACCTCTTCTGCTTTTCAAATCAATGACAAAACTACAGCAGAAAAGGTATTTTTCCCCAGATACACAAGCCAGGAATGGCTCTAAGCTGCTAAAGCGGAACTGATTTCTTTGGAAAAAATTGACATCAACCTGAAAGTTTATAAGTCTGTCTCATCTGGGCTGCCTGTCCAATAAATTTGGTATTTTTTAAATGTGTCAACAAAATGTAGTCATTTTAGCACCATTAGAAGGCCAACTTGTACTCATGGAAAGTACTCTGGCAGCCTAGAGGTACCTTTCCACAATTTATCGTGGGATACACAGATAAACATTTAATCTCCCACTTGTTCCAAGGCGCGCACAGATGGTAAAACCCAGTGACTGCTGGGCTGCTTTGATCTACTGAGGCGTGATGGCAAAACCCTATTCCACGTTCCCATTGCCTGCAGAACAGTGTGTTTTCAGCAGGAGCAGCTCAGGGCCAGGCATATTCAGAAACACTCAATGTGTTTGGGGAGCCTTTCAGCAACAGATCTCACACTAACTCCAGTGGCAGAAAAAATGCTCATAACACAGCTAGGGGAGCGACAGTGCAGGGTGATGTTGTCTGTGCAATGGCTATTATTTTTATTTTCCTGACTCTGGACGATGAAGACTCAAAAATATTCTTAAATACGGATTGAAATTACAGTGCCCAGCCTCTAGAGAACAATCCTTGGTGGTTAATACTGATGCCCTGGTTGCCAGAAGTCTTGTTAGTGCTGTGAAGGGCTCCTTATAGTTAGCAAAGTGTTGCTACAGTTTCACCAAACACACACAAGTCACCAAGCAGGAAACACTGAAAAGCAAAGTTCTCATCTTTCCACTGCATGAATCAAGTTACTGTAGCAATAGTGCAAGGTCTCACACACCAGACAACCAATTCTTAGCAGCAAACTTACATATAAAGGAGGAGATAACTTCTGGATGCTGCCTTTGCCGAGACTCCCAGCAAACGCTGTTGGTGATGCAAGTGCTTATCCAGTAGAAGCTGGGCAGAAATCAGCAATTCATTTCACATTAGCAGGTATTGACCATCAGTCATTACAAGCAGCCCAGTCCAGATTTGAGCCAGTGACCTAAGGGTGAAAGGCTGTAGCTTCCCAAGCCAGTAATCATTACGTCTTGACACAACCAATTATTCAAAAACAGTCACTCAGAGCTCAATTAAAATTTTGGTAACTTAACCTTTTCTTTGCTTCTCCTTTGTCTCCTGCACATCGTGTTTCCCAGTCTAAATAAACTGCACACTTTGTCACTGCACTATATAATTCTGTATTCAAACTGTCAGGACCTACCATAGTCACCTCTGTCACTGTCTCTGCCAATCCCAATGTGCTCACTCAGGCCTCTGAACGATATTAAAGTGCTCTCCCTGACAGACACTTTGATAACATCACCAAGCACATGCATTGAGGCAAATTCCTTCTGACAGCATTCACTCAACAAGCTGCAAACTAAAGAGCTATACAGATTTGTTTTAGGTACCTTGCTTGTGTGATAGATATTATAATTAACTCTCTGTCTAATACTGAAAAGCTATTGTTAAGTTTCACAGCCTTTGAAGATTCACATTTGTAACAGCAAACCTCTCAAATGAACACATTTAGCAATGACTGCATTTTTCAGTGATTTCTCAATGCTGCCAAACAGCAGCACTGAATATTTATAGAGTTTCTCTTAAAAAATTACACATATCATTGCTGGTTTTGCTTTGATCTAGAATTTATTGTCTAAGAAGTAAAAAACAACAGCCCCCACACACACACACACACGTCCTTGTACACCTCCATTGCATGTTGGCTGCTTAGGCATTGCATAGAGGCAGGTCATCTCAGACTCCAGTACAAATCTAATTAAATTAATGCAACCTCTTGGACAACACAGAATCATTATTGTTACAACCATTCTAACATTCATCATATCTACACCATCATCCATCAGAAACTAAATGCTTAGTCTTTTACTCTGTGTTCACCATAATGGATCCAGTTACATTTTTTTCTCCCCAGCAAAAGCAAATTATTACAGACTCTACACTGATGTGTCCACATTCTGTGTTACTAGCAGAGTCTGCACTGCAATTTAACAAGTGGGTACTCCTGCCCTGAAAGCTTCCTGCCAAAGCAAATACTCCACTAGCCCTTTGGGAGAGAGGAAGTGGGATGCCTCCAAAGGTGAGGTGAATGCCTGGGTAAATTACCAGCTTCAGAGACAGCTTAGGCTAGAACGTGTCTCCAACTCTATGTTATGCAGTGGGAAACTAGTAGGGAGGAATTGCAAACAGGAGCTAACAAGAGGGTAAAAGTTTATGTCTAAATAGGTCTCTATAGCTGCTTTGACTTCAGTTGATTAAGAGTCCCATAGACACTCCTACCAACATATAATTTGCAGTACTATAGATGTCACCTTTGACGTTTGGCCCAGTAGGTAACCTTCTAACAGGTCAAGGGTTCATCTGCTGTATGATAGGGCATAGGGATACAGCTCATCTTAGCACAGAACACATGCTTTTCACACTGCTGTGTTTCTGAAAGCCAGCCTGAGGAGAATGTCTTTGATGGAAGAAGCTAAATAACCTGCTCTACATATGCTAATAGTGCCATATCCATTGCCTGAACTGCTGTTCCTCCCATTTCTCCTTGGAACATGGATCAAATCAGTTATTCTGGATTTCTACCTACCAGGGAAATTATAACGAACTAACTAAAAGGGCTGCAAACCTTGCCTGCTGCCCCAAACAGCACACAGAGGTCCCAGCATTTCAGACCTCGTGGTTGCTGCCACTGCTTTGCAATACTCTACACAGCCCAGTGGGATCTTGCTCTTTAAGGCAGCCACAAAGGGCCCAGCAATCACAGCATTCCTGACTCCATGCTGCAGAATTTACTGGTCACTGATGAAATCAGCTATGCAACTGGCAACTTCCATTTTGTGAATTTGAAAATAAAGGAAAAAACAAATTGCTGTTGGAATTTACTTCCCACTCCCAGTTCTGTCCCTATCATTACTGTAGTGGGTCTTTTCCACAATTAACTTCACAAAAATCTCATCTTTGTTGCTCTCCAGGCTATCTAAGCATTTTAATAGCTACAGTGACAAAAACAAAGACACAACCAGCCTGCCTCAGGGAGATGACAGTCTGGCATTTTAAACAATTTGACCACACACTGCATATATTTCCCATAAAGCTACTTAAAGAAAGGATAAGCTTACTTACAGAAAGGATAATTTTTCTGTATCACCTTCGTATAATCAGTTCTTTAAATTATCCCTCTTCTTTTATCATATTTTTTTTTTAAATCTTGAGATTGATTTTACATGAAAGTCTGTCACTACCCTTTTAGCAGAAAGCAAGACATAAGGGTTTGTTTTAATAATTATTGTAGTCCCCTAGATGATCTCAAGCACAGACAATAGTCTTATTCTGATGAAATATACCCAAAGACTGATGACAGAGTTGGCATCCTCATGTCTTATGTTCCAGGTAAGTGAGATGCTGTCATTTTGATAACAAATGTAGCACTTGAGTTGAATGCACCTTATCACCATAGTAAATACTGTGTCCATGTTTCCACTGAAACACATTTCTTTGGGGGTTTATTCTGTAACTTGCTCTGAAGCATTTGCTTGAAGTTTGGTGGAGAAGCTGAAGAGAACATGATTTTGAAGAATTGTAACAATAAAACATTTCAGCTTCTTTAAACTACAAGAGTATTAAGAAAATAAAAGTTAAGCAGTTTAGGAAGCTTAAATTTTATAACTGTTCTGGGGTATTGATATAAGGAAGTTCTTGTCTCAATGTGTTTCTGTAAATGCAGAACAATACCTGCCTGAATGCAAATTCACCCAGGAGACCAGAACATCTCTGAATTGCTTGTCTCCTTTATAATGCAAAATTTTTGTTTATTCTACAAATATTCTTGGGGATAAATAGTATACAGTTAAAAATTTTATATCTTAAATATATATGCAATCTTAGAGAGAATAAAGTCTGTGGGATTAGGTTTTCCAGGCCAGTATAAACTGAGGGACTTCATTCACGACAATAACATTTTTGGAGATGCACATTAGTATCTCTAAGGTAAGACTATGAATTCTTCATGGCCTGAGGCAGACATGTTCATTGTATCCCTTCTAAGGTGCAATTTAAGGACATGCACTGCATTTAGTCTAAAAATGCTGCATTAAAACTTGGTGTTATTAATAGGTCTGATCTCAGAAACAACTGGAGCTGTGACCAACAGCTGTGTCTGCTGCCCAACACCATTTTACACACAGGGCTTTCCTTGTTTGGAGCCTAAGGATGACCCAGCTACAGCCTCTTTGCACTGAGCAGCACAGGAGAGATATAAAGCAATGAAATGCTACCTGAAGGTCTGGTTTTGGCACAGAAACCTCCTTTAGCATTTCTTCACTTCACTCAATATTTAGTCATTTATTGAGATATTTGTTGCTGTAGATGTCTGGAATTAGCTATTCTGCTGCTGGATCATCTGCTTTGCATATAATAGGAAACTGTTGGGTTTTTTTTTCTGAAGAGGCATAATTTATTTTTTAAGTTATTAAAACATACTTTTTTTATTACAAGCTGTCATTTAAACCAGTGAATGCAATCCCATTTGTGCCAATTTGTGACTATTTCTTCCTGGACATCCTTGCTCCCTGACCCAACTTGCATCACATTGGGTTTTTTTCTGACATTTCTGAAATTATTCATCTCTTTGCTTCTTCACTTTCTAACATGATATCTCAACTGGGAGATACTGGGATTCTTGTTAGCTTTTGGTTTATTTTTAAGTTTGGGGTTTTCTTTTGTTGGGTTGGTTTGTTTTTGGTTTGGTTTTTTGTTGGTTGATTTTTTGTAGGTCTTCTTGTTTTGGTTTGTTTAGTTTTTTTAAGTTAACTCCTTTTGTGACTCTGGCCTATGTTGCATCTTTCCACTGGTTGCTAGTTGAGCTATCACTCAACTACTAGATATTATTATTACCTATTAGATAGGGGAGGCTGCTTTGTTTCTTATCACCAGCTGATATAACGAAGAAGACTACAAAGGCTTTACTGAGCAAGCTGTCCACTGGCTGAGCATTTAGCTGACAACTCATGATGTTAATGATGATTAACAATGAATTCAAGAGGAGCCTGAGAAGTTCCCTCTTAAAATCTATCATTACTTTTGGCCCCTTGGTACTATGTTCTCTTTACAGAGACAGTACGGCCAGCTCAGGACCTGCAGGCCAAAATCCAGCCTGGCCTTCTTTTACTGTGCCTTTGACTTGACCTTCCTAGCAACTCAAAGCATCATTTCTTCCTTATCTAGTTAATTTCTCTTAAAAGGCATTAAAGGTTTTGGTGTGACATTTGTGACTGATGCCATCCAAACATAAGAAAAACTGCTTAATTCCCTGAGATTCAAATAAGGGGTTAAAGATGATGTTGCTGCACAGGTTACTGACTGAGCTTCATCAGCTCTTAGCACATTCTACTTCAAAATAAAACCATTTGCCACTATTGTCTCTCAGTGAATGAAAAGATCAAAGACATGTGCTTGAACTCTTTATATAGATTACATGAGCATTCATTTGTTGTCTTGCCTGTTAGGTCTACATTTAAAAAAAGACAATTAATTTTTTATGAGATTAAATTATATTTTCGTATTTGGGAAACAGAGCAGATATTATACAAATGGAAGGATGTGCTTTATACTTGACTGTTAGGCCAAAGAACATCAACCAAAAAACAATGAATCTGTATAATTAATCCCCCCTATCATAAATAGGTTTAAACAAAAGTAACGTAAGAGAATTCATACGTGATTGAAAGTAAAGTTCTACATTTCTCTCTACTAGTAATAACACCATTAATTTAAAAAAATCTAGATCTCATCAGCAACTCCATAACAGTCATTTGGGGAAAATTTTGTATCTGAATTTTGACCATGAAAAAACCTTATTTCAAGACCACATTTTACTTAACCAGCATCAATGTCAGGACAATGCACACATATCCTAATATGTCCTATTAAATTAGACATTAATGGACTTAAGGTTCTCCTTGGACTTTGCACCACTTGAGTGATGCATAATAAAGTATATATCATAGGAATTTGGAACAGGGATTCAGGGAAACAATAAACCAAAGTTGGAATGAGGAACCCTGAAGATTTGCACCTTCAGCCTCCTAAGAGCATATTGTTGCTAAGCCAAGCCCTACATGCTATACACACAGTCCTTCCACTCCTACTGTCCCATCTGGTGGAATAAAGGACAAAAAACCCCTATATTTTCTAATTAATTCTGTTTATTACTGCCTAGTCAAGTAACATCTTGCTATCTGCCTGCTAAAAGGATCTGTTACACTCTAGTCACTCCCATTCTTTTCTATATTTCAGCTTTTAGCCTCATTTCCTGTTGCTACACAGCTATAACAATTCTATAACTATAATTACATTATTATATACAGGGCTCATATTTATGTATATAATTATTAATAGAGTTAATTTTTAGAAAATCTTAATAATACTCAGCTGATTCCTCTTTGTCCACTGTTCCTAGGTGGATCTCTCCCCTATCTCCTTCAAATTATCTTTGTCCTGGGAGACAAACTTCACAACTTTAAAGTACTCTCTAAATGAAAATGTCTCTGGTCTCTTCTCACAAATAACTGGTGATAGAACAAGAGGAAATGGCCTCAAACTGTGCCAGGGGAGGTTTAGAGGGGACATTAGGAAGAACTTTTTCACTGAAAGGGTTGTCAGACATTGGAACAGGCTGCCCAGGGAGGTGGTTGGGTCACCATCCCTGGATGTGTTTAAAAGTTGTCAAGATGTGGCACTTGGGGATATGGCTCAGTGCTGGACTTGGGAGAGTAGGGTTAATGGTTGGACTCAATGATCTTAAAGGACTTTTCCAACTTAAGTGATTCTATGATTCTATTCATATGGTACAGAAAATTGACACAGTCAATAGCTTAAGTACATTTATGGAGATGTAGGACTCTTCACCTCCCAATACACAAGCTTTTTTCCCTGCCAAATGCAGATCTAGAGGCAGAAAGAACAGGAAACAGGTATCAAACTAGCTGGCAAGCCACACGGAGCAGATAAGCACCTTGGAGAATGTGAAGTAGTTCAGGTACTTATTTGCTTGCTTGAAACACTCTTCCAGGTAGTTTGCCACTAATGCATGCTTTTAACTCATTGCAACCTTTAGAACCAAAGGGATTTCTGTTTAATAGTAATAACCAAAAGCAATAAACAACACAGCTCACCATCCTAACTCCCAGATGACCAACACCGAACACAGCACTGAAATCTGATTTCAGGAACATTTCAAATCACATCCTCAGCTGTTGGAAGTCAGAATAGTTCTATATCCTCCAAGAGAGTTGCACTGATTTTTTTTTTATCACCTAAGAATCTGACTGTTGTAACACAATATACACACAGGAAATCTAACATTATATCAGATAACACGTTAACCAGCCTTTTGTTTTTCTCTCTGATATCCTGTCTCTTCAATTGCTGCAAGCAATTAAGTGCCCACCACTTGTTTGAAAAACCAAACCAAAATAATTACAAATGCATGTTACACTACAACAATTGCATATTAACAAAGGCTTGGGGCCAATTAATCATTAACCATCAATATCTTATTTGCATAAAACTATTATCTTTAAAGACTCCATGTTTGGGGTGACAGGGTTACCTCATTGATTATGTAAATTACCCATCAAGCTTTGCAGAAGCAGTCAAAAGAAATAAAAAGGCTTGTCTGTTCTGAGCTAAGCCAACGTTCTACCACTATGAGGCAAGAAAAAAATGGGGTGGGAAAAAAGGAAAAAAAGACATGAAAAAGAAAAAAAAAGCAACAATGTAGACTTAAGTTTTAAAAAGCTGGGCTACAGTTCAGGCTTAGGAGCATAAAGCTGCAAAAAAATGAATCCAGAGTATGCCAATTAACAAAGCACCAATGGGCTAACTTCTTTACAGCCATCTCATGTCATAAACCTTAATAAAACAGCTCAAAACCAGTGTTAATTTTTTATTTATTTTTTTTTTTACCTAGAGCTCCCTTCAAAGTATATCCAAAAAGGACATGTATGCCTCTTAAGACAAAAGGAAGTCATACAGATGAAACCCCATAAAATGATGTACTCCCCTTGTGATTTGGGATATTCATTTTCCTGATAGTTTTCTCTGGAACAGCACTGGCTTCTTAAATTAGCAATTTTCTTCTTGAACCTTCAGAAGAATTCTCACGCTGACTGTGGGCAACAATTATAATGGCAATATTTTGCCACTTGCACAACTGGACTGCAAATTAAACAGGCCATGAACTCTAACCACTTCTGCTTGGCTCTGCTGCAAAAGCCAAGTTGCCCTGTCACTTACAACCCTGACAGCCCAAAGACATGGCCATGTCACAGTTCAGCATCACCAGTTAGCTGCTAGGACAAAGCAGGAGGAGCAAATGACTGCCTGCTTCTGCTCATCCTTCCCAAATAAAAGTAAGGTATTTCTTTACTCCAATTGTGGGTTGATGCAAAGCAAGCAAGACTTGCCTTTTTCCCCAGGCCTGTGCAAAGTGGGCAGTACCTTGTATTATTCCTTCCAGAAACTTTTTTCCTTCAGGGGCTGGGAGTGAGCAGTCATAATATAAACAGACCTTCTAAAGGATTAATTATCCCTTTCCTATGGTAAAAGAAAGGCACAGCAGGTAGATTTATTTTTCCCCAGATTTAGAGAACAAGCCTCTAACATGAAAACAAAAAAAGCCCTCATCTCTGAAACCCAGGATTCACTGTGGTTGCATGCTTTTAGTGTTGCAGTGGGTGGAGAGCAAGGTATAAAACAGCTAGACTAGGTTTTGCACTTTCCAAGTACACATACCTTCAGAAGAGACCAAATACTTGCAAATTTAAAATAGCAAGAGTTCAAGCAACAAGACCACCGAGTAGGGAAAGCAGAAGACTTCCCATGGCAAGTAAAGCAAAAAAGCATCAGTGTAGCATATATTATACCTGCAACATGCTTCATGCTCTAGCCTCTGTGGAGGGCTTTTCAACAGCAAAATGGGGGACAAGGTGAAGAGAAGGGAGTTTAAAGTGCAAGCTTCACACTCTGCTCCAAAAAGCACACTATGCTGATTCAAAAAAAACATTTTCAAAAATGCCTGTGGGTAAATTTGAGCTGCCCACAGCTCCCCAGGGGCAGTCGAACTTGCTGTCGAGCCATTTATGTGGATTTCAGTCAAATTCTAATTTTAGTGTTCATTAAACATGGGTAATTCCCAAGCCAATCCCTGCATCACCTAGTATACATAATACCTCTACAATATAGGTCATCCTAGCTTAGAAAACATATACAGACATCAAAGTGCAACCATTTCATTATAAGTATTACCTTTATAAATAATTATGAACTTCTTAATTCTTTACAAGATGCTGTATAATCACAAATGTTTAAAAAACATTATGCTAGGAAGAGGGGTGGGTGGTTATGGTATATAGGTATATATGTGTACATAACCCACACACACGTGTTAGAGAAAGAAGTCTAAATAGGCATGTGTCTGTCTACTTGAGTCAGAAGTAAGGATGTTTTCCTGAAATGTAGGTTGTTAAGGAAAAAGTGTGGTCTCTGCTTCAACTAAAAGAATGCCTCAAAGCTCCTGTCCTAGTAGGTGTTCTCAGCTTCTCCCTGTTCTCTGCACAGCTCTTCAGTGCAGGGAGGTCTTAGTCATTCAAGAAGCTGGTTTCAGGTTCTTTTGAGACACTAAGGTTGAAGCAGGATGTGGCAGCAAGGTTGTAAGCACCCTGCATCAAAGTATAGTGCTCATGGAAGCTCTCCACAGATCTGTGTCAAGTACAGTCATATCCTTTCTTCCCCTTTCCCCTAACCATCTCCAGTCCTGTGACCCCAAGGCTGCAGGGTAGATGCTCCACTCTGTCTATACCAAAATGTAGAACTTGTTTTGTGTGTTGCAAAGGAAACACGTTTGACTTACTTTTTGGGTGCTACAAGTGAGGCAAAGAGAGATTTGTGCTTTCTGAAGCTCCCTGGAACTTGAGCGATTTGGCTGAGCCTTATTACTGGAGAAGGGGATGATTCCATGTCTCTACAGAAAAGAAATAGAAAGGAGGTACTTGAACACTGTGCTAGATTATGTCAGATCTCATAACATAATTAAAACTGGACAATTACATCAGACCAGACAAGTCTGACACAGAGCAGGGAAGAAGTTGTAACTCTGGAAGTAGGGTTGGTACTGAAATGAACCTCACAAGAGGATACACTTCCCAAAGGACACAGAGAGATCAGTTAGTATTAAACACCATTATTTTATCAGAAGCACAGATATCTCTGGTGAACTTTAGAGAACTAAAAAGATGCTGCCTTGAAGACAGACAAATAGATCTCCGAGCAGTAATGAAACTCAGTCCATTTTTTGACAACTTGAAAGGTGGCCCAAACAGCCAGCTGCCAGCACAGTGCTGGTCTGAGCACCTGCATGGCTCAGCTGCCCTGCCCTCAGAGCTGGGCCTGCTGTGTCTCACCAAGGGAGGACTCCTGGTGGCAGGAGTCAAGCCTGACCACACGCAGGTGAGAGCTGCTCTGCATTGAGCTGTTGGTGCACACATGCAGCCCAGTTGACTTCTTCAGATGGCCCCAAAGAAGTCTCCTCCAAAAGAACTCTCCATAAGCATCATTTATTGTTTCCTTTGAGCAACATCTGTTACCAATCTAACCGTAGCATTTTAAATATGCACCCTTGCACAGCATTAATGCGAGAAAGTGGATTCAATATAGTTTGCTTGCATTTTAACAGCTCCATCGCTAATGTTGTTTATGAGCTGTTTGGTTTCCTTTTATTAATTTCTATTGATTTTAAGTGCTCAGAAAAGCAAAGCCTGATAGAAAGAGCTGAAGCCAGGCAAAGTACTGATCAGCAGTAGGCACACATCCCCACACAGCACTGCCAGGGGAACTCATTTGCAGCGAGCAGCGCACCTGCTACTCTGCTGCCAGGTCCCCGAACGTGAGCCCTTTCCTCAAGCCAAAACAAACGTTACTTTTCCACAAGGTGAGCCAGCATCCTAGAGATCAGGCTGAGATCAGGCTGGGGCTACCCTGCTTCTCCTAGTCTCAGTCTAACCTAAGAGTGCTTTTACTTCTGCTTTCAAGAACTCAACATAGAAAGACACAGTTCTCCGTTTGAGAGCAAAAAACAATCGTTATTGGAAGAACGTGGCAGAAAATGGAAGAGCTGCCCCTTCTATTCACAAAATTTCTGCACTGAGCAGGCAATGAACTAGGAGCAATTTGCATAGAAACCCTAGAGTGGCACAGTCCACAGTCAACTGCTTTCTGTCACCTAGGAACAAACCCGGACCTTCATTCCACCCCCTCCCTCCAATGCTTTTGCTCAGCTTGTCACTTGTACAATTACAAAACTTTGCCATTCCTCGGCAATTCAGGGTAAATGAGGCTAACCACTGCTGCTCAGTACAGCTGACTCTGATCCCTTCTCCAATCTTACTTAGGAAATTGCAGTGGGATTGATTATTTGGGATGGGATTTCAACCCCTCACACTCCTTGCTAGGTCACATGTTGTGGTTTATTTATATCTACCTCAGTCATTTTAAGGACAAGTGGAAATTTGTCAGTCACCATCCTAGGGCATTCAGATACAGTAAGAGTCAAGTCAAATGTAAAGGACATCTTCAGGCTTCTTTCTGCTCTGGCCCTTCAGTTGCCCTGGATCTGGCTGCTTTTGCACAGTTACTGGCTAAACCAACCTTGCAACTTGCAATAGCACAAAGAATGTAAATAAAAAGCTGTGATTGATACCAAGAGCATTACTAATTAGCTCAGAGCAACACAGAAAAAGGAGCCAGTAGGTAAAATGGAGGGAGAAGCAAGAGCAGCCATTTATCAAGGCTATGTATAAATAAAATGTATAAAGCAAATGTGTGTGGAAAGAGAAAAATAATTGTAAACTACAGATAAAAACTACAAACTAGGAATTGTAGAAAAATGATGAGACATAAATGGATACAAGGGTCAGCAGAATTAACAGCAATAATAAACACTTATTTTTAGTACTTTAAGACATATGGAATCCTAAGAATGAAATGATACCAAGAAAGGCAGATATGTTCATTAACAGTAACAAGCTTCATTTAGGGCTGCAAGAGGCAAAAACATTGGCAAATTGACAAATATTTACAACATATCAGTTGCAAAGTGGAAAAAAAAATCAAAGTTTCGTGAAGTCATATGTGTTGAAATGTCACCTTTCACACAAGAAGGGACAGGCTGATTTTATGCAGCTCTCCTCACATACAGTATGCAATTATTTTTTCAGGCTATAAAGCCTTCACAGAAACACCATTTCTTTATTAATCTGTATGGAACCTACCACCATCCTGGCCATGCACTAATGGACTCTATCACTGCTATAAAATAAATGTGAGCCCATGCCAAAAGAACACATGAAAAAATAAATCCATTGGGAAATCCACAGCATCTTTCTGATCCAGTTGTGTGCCTACATATAGTTTATTCTGGCTCTTGATTTTCTAAAATGAGGAAAATTGTAAAATTTGTAAAAAAATTGTAAAATCATCATCCTTATCTAGCAAGTTTCTAAACTTAAGGATTCATCTGCAGTGTTTCAGGACTAGTGCTTTAAAAGTGCTACGTGCTACAACGTGCGTTACCTACACCACCTTTCTCAGGGAAGAAAGACTTACCCATCTTGTACAAGCATCACACGTATTTCACAGCACTTCAAGGACAAAAAAGAATAAGGGGGAAAAAATCCATTGAGGCCATTTAAATTTTCCAGAAAAATCAAGAGAGAGCATGCCCTGCAGCTCCTGGCTGTCAGTGGGAGCTGAGAACCTATATCCCTTCGAAATTCTCAGCTTAAATGTTTCTTGGTTTTGACCCAATACATTCTGCAAAGAAATTAATAAATACCTCACTTCAGTTCCTACCATCCCTGCTTCCCTCCTTTGCTGGCAGCCCAATACTGAATTCATTAAATTTCATTAAAATATACATCTGGTTCCTGCTTTTACAAGGCTATGAAATCTGTGGGTCTTTACAGAGCTAAATCAGCTGTTCCCTGTTTCAGTACAGCCTTTCTGGCATATGGACACTAGGTTTGAGTTGAAGATCCCCCTTTACTCAGCTGACAGTCAGCAGGTTCCTGTGATACAAAGCCTAGTTCAGCTAGAGATTGTGGAAGATTAAGGTTGACTTAATGATGCTGAAGCTTGATGCTCTGGTACACGCACCACTAGAAAACTACAACTCCCATAAGACAATCTGGCAGTCAGGGTGGAAACAGATCACATGTCAAAGGGACCCAACACAATTTGGTTCTAAAAAACCACAAATTCAAGCAGTCCAAGTGGAAACAAAATATTCCTTTGCTTTTGCTAATGGAGGATGGATATTCTTGTGACAATAATGAACTTTCCCTTCAAGAAATTCCATAAATAATCTTTTCTATTAAAAAAATAATAATTTAGAATAATCTGTCGAAGAAAGTTCCAGGGGTAACTGAGATGCTCCATGCACTTGCCTAGTCTGTATTCACTCTCAAACACACAGAACTGAAGTGAATTGTATTAACACTGACAAACATTCCTTTTGGCAGTTCCAAAATACATCATTTTGATTTGGGAGAGATTCTGCTAGGGTAGGTTCACAAGGACTTGATGTTCCATCTCCAGGCTGCATGAAAGCAATGTACTACCTCCTTTCCTTCACTGAAACCAAAAGACTCGGGCTCCTATTTCAGATGTGGAAGATTCAGCTTTAATTCCCACCCCCACAGGAGTGACTAAAAACTCATCTCATGAATGACTGTCAACTACTGGACATTCCTGGGTTATGGTTTGTCAGAATCTCCTTTTTAGTACCAATGGAACAACTCTACTTAACTGAAACAGCAAGTGCACAGTGCATAGAACTGCACTTTTATAAGGTACATGTACAGATCCCACTGTAAAGTGAGGGTGAAATACAGTAACACTGGTATCATATTCTCCTTTGTTCCTGTAACGCAAGTCAAGAAATGTAGTAAAATATTCTTACCCTAAAAAATGCAAAGATTACTACCACCTTTTTAAAAATAAGCACTTAACCTTATTAGCCAAGCTTAAAATCCCCAACCTACCTCAACTCTGCTGTCCAAACACACACACAGCCACCAACAACGAATCCCACTAACTTCCCCCTGGAGTTAGAGGAAGGTCATGCCTTTGCTATCCTGATTCAAAAGTTTCTGTACCTTGACAGCAGCTATTTTCCACCTCCTGTGACCTTGAGAAGTGCTGTTCCCTCTGGGCATGCCAATAGTTGTACAACAGGGAATGCAGTAGGAAATGGATATGGATAGAGTGAAAGTGATTCTGTTGTCCTTTCACACACCCTCCGTGAGATGTTGAATGTGTTTGAATGTGATCCATCAAGACATTGATCCCTTGGGGAAGTGGAGATGTGTAAGGAAACTTCAAGTGCTTTCTAACCAGATCCACCTACAGGAGAATGTACTGAGCAGTACAGTAAGAAGATACATATATTATCGATAGTCCCATGTCATGGGACAAGTCACAGTAGAGGTGAGGGGAAATCAGATGTGTTCTGGGGCTCTGGAGGTTATACATTCACTCAAAACAATTTCTCCTTGGAAAGTAACGAGCACACTGCTCTCTGTTGTGGTCTCTCTAGCTACCCTGTGTTAAAATCAGCTGCAGGAAAAATGCAAGATCGAACAATACATTTTAATGTAACATTTTCCAGAAAACACTGCAGAGATGGTATTCTATTTTAAAGCTGCCAAACTCCATAATTAAAAGAAAAATGTACGATTAACTATAAGAATTTTATGCTTATGTGTAAGACCCAAAGAATTAAATTAAAATCCTTAAAAGCCATTGCTAAATGAAGGAAACACACGAGCTGGCCCTAGCAGTGAAGCCTGTCACCAACACAAGCTTTATCCAGCTTAAGGTACTTCATTCTTTGATCAGAAAAGAGTGGCTTGAGCGGGTTTATTTTAGAAGGCTGGCAAGTGTCTCAGCTAGGACAGCTGCACGCTCAGAGCTCATCTCAGGAGTAATCCTGCTTTCCCTTCCCCCTCCTTGCAGACCCCAGGGCCTGATCCTGCAGAGGGTCCTGCCAAGTATCAGGAGTTACATTCTGGCCAGCAGGGATAAGCACAGCAGTAGACATCACACACTTTGGGCTAGCTCAGAAGTTCACTGTGAGAAGCAGCACAGAGGAAAAGGAGAGAGCGCTACAATTCCCCTCATTTACTCCAACCCTCATTTCCCAGAACCCACCATGAAACACCTACTTAAGGACATGTGACCTGTGAAACTAGGAAGATGCTGGAGAAAGCACCTTTCACAGGCACTGCCTCAGCTACATGGTGTTCACCTCTGCCTTGTTCTCATTCTTGAATCATGCACACCTGACCCATCCTCAGACCAGCTGCACATGGCTCCCATGAGTCCAGAGCCAGCAAAGCCACTGCTGCCAGCACAGGATCTGGAGCAGTAAAAGGTCCAGAAAAGCAAGTTTCTCACTTTGATGGTAGGTCAGGTTTAAGGCTCAGCAATCCATTCCAGTAGCACACACCATCTCAGACCGCAGCCTTAACTGCATTAGCCAGAGAACTGAGGAAGGTGCAGAATCAGACTTAAATGTCACTAACTGCATTACAGGAGCTAGGACTGAAGCCTCCTAAAGCCTGCTTGCTCTCTTATCCACAGTGATCTGCCCTATGGACTGGGGGAAATGAGAGGAGCCCTAGCATTTAACCCTCAAAAATCAATAGCAAACCCTTTCCAATCTTAATGGTGACAGATAAGGACAGCTCTGCCTAGGAAGATGTGCTTGCTGGATCACACTTGTGTTTAGCTTTTGTTTTCATAGGGGGGATTTACTGAACACAAAGCTAAACATCCTGCATAGATTCTTTGCATGTTTATTTTCACAAGGCTTGACTTTTTGCAGTTGGTGATACATGTCTTCAGTGATGGCATTTTCGATTTAATTCAGATCTAAATTTGATTGGCTAATTCATCAGTTAGGTTTCTAAAGAATCTGGAGACCAATGGAGCCCCTAACCATGAAAAATGTGACACTGCTTTTTGATTACCACCTGGGATCTCCAAGCTCTTTTGGCCTACAAAGTGACAGTTTTTCAAAATATACAGCAACTAATATTTCATTTCAGCTGGCAGGGCTCCATAAAATGGTTTAGACCTTACAGTGCACTCCAAAGCCTTTGATAAACAGTCTGTATAGATCGAGCAGATGGTGGTTCAGGAGTTCAAAATGCTCAGGTTTCCAACTGAACATACAATAACCTGTAGGCAGAAGCAGAATAACATCTGAACAGGTTGGAACTATGTCTGGGATGGTCTGTTCTACTTGTTAAACGCTGAGGGAGAGCTGGTCTGAAACTGGTGCATAGGATTGGTTGGGATAACCTATTTCTATGGTAGAAAGCATCCAGGCCTCTTGTGGCTGCAGGCAGCTGCATCGTGGTGTAGCCCCTTTTACAAGCCAGCCTAGTTCCATCATGACAGCAGTTGGTTGCTGTGCCCTCATCACTTCGTTTGGAAGCCTGTGTGAGACTGTAATTGCTCTAAGGGACAGACACAGACATTTCATCTACCTTTTAAGAGTATTTATGAGGAAATTGAAGCTTTAACCTATACTCTTTACCTTTCAAAGGGAGACATCTGCAGGAAGACAGGTCACACTTGTGTAAGAAAGCCAAGGGCAGAGTGGCTTTTGAGCTTGTGTGCAAAGAAAGTAGGAGGCAAATTCTGCAGGCTGTCCCTGCTGGGTGTGCACAGTGTGAACCATGGCTCTTCTCAGAGCCTACAGCTCCATAGCTTCCAAAAGTACAAACTTAACACTGGTGAAAGGCATGCACAACTCACCTCAAGCACACTCCTCTAGTGTTTTCCCTTTCCAGGGTATACATGATTGTCTTGGAAAACATGACTGGCTGGGCAAAAAAAGGACATGCTGAGCCTAGCCATACCTGTGTACAAGTTCCATTTTCCTGAGATTCTGGCTCCCCAGACAAAGCTTCTCCTGCAGGAAACTGCCAAGGGTAGCTCTAGGAGATGCCAATTTCCACCTAGAAGAGCTGAAAACCTTGCACGAGGCTGGACAATTTGATCCTACAATCCTCAGTTTCTTGAGCTGTCTTTCTTAAGTCGATGGATCTGCTAACCCGGGTGCATATCGGTTACAGGAAGAAAAAATACCAATACTGAGAGTAACTCAGTGGCAGTGGTTATAAAGGAGAAGGAAGGAAAACAAAGACCTTTCATGTGCCAAACATTAAACCTTCCACTTGTATTAATACTTTTTTCCTCCTTACAGAGCTGAATTTTGACTAGCAGTTACAGCAGTTACAGTGCCCAACAGAAAAGCAGGGCTTCTGGCACTACATCACCATAATATAAAAAAATACTAACTCAGGGTTAGTAACTGTACAATTTCCTGGTGTGCTTTTAAAAATGGGGAGGAAGAAAAGGATCTATATCAAACATGCACATCTAATGAGTCCTATGACCTGATTTGGAAAAGACTCATCAGGATGTTGAAACAAGCCAGACCTGAGACACTATAAAGAGATCTGCTCCTTAGAGTTGAATTTCAAGGCATTTAGTAAGGTGTTCCCAGATAAATGCCAGATCATGTTACTCCTGAAAACAGAGGCTTTCTGTGATATTCTGTATCTCTCACACATCTGATGTTCTGAATTAAGTCCTTAGTGAGGCCTAGAACATCAGCACCTAATGTCTGATGCAAAACTACCAGTGGCCTGATCCTGCCTCTGCTAGAGCTGGGGCTATCAGCCCAAGCAGGAATATTGGAGTGGGCCTTTGATAAATAAAAAAAAGGTCTTGTTTCTAGCAGTCCTTCTTTCTCTCCTTAAATTAGTTAATATGAAAGTCAGGCTTTTTTGTTTTCTATACTGGGGGGGGGAGGGGGGTGTGTGTGTGGAAACCCGGGAAAACGAATGTTTCCAGAAATTAAATGGCAAGTTGTGTTATTTTTAGGGCGTTATATGACAGGAGGCATCACATTTGAAAGTACTCACTTGATCAAAGAGCCCTAAAAGGATTCAGCAGCACTGAGAACTATATATCAAATAGGATTATGACAGAATTAAGGGACTGAGCCATTTATAACTTAGGGCAGTCTCCCTCTTTGAAGCCTGCCTTGGTAATTGATCCATTTTTCTATAAACCAGAACCATAGCATTGCATTAAAAATCTGTATCTATTCCAAAACTATTAGCTTTGTACAAGATAATCAGGGGAAAAGGTAACATTTGTATGTGACACTAGAATTTTCACTTGAAAAAGAAAATAGTCATGACATCTAAATAGAGAGAACATTTTTCTATCAGTATTACCGTGTCCAACAAATTCTCTTCTGCAGCATGTCAAAGCACCAGTTGTGCTTTATGGAAACATAAATCACACAATAGAAGTGGAAACTATTGTTTTGTGTAACACAAATTGAAAAGGACAGGAATACATCAGTGGCATTTATTTTACTTCTTGAGACTTTCAAATAGTGCTGAGAGGAAATCTAAAGACACAAACACACATCAGTCCAGATGCTCTTACTCATGGAAACTGTCCTTGTTTGTGAGAACACCCTCCTCAGGAGAAATCTTGGCCCTGTTCAGGTCAAGAGCAAAACTACCAACAACATAAGGCATCTACAGATGCCAATGGACTGCACGAAGCAGTGGCTCCTCCTTTGGCACTAAGGTATCCCTATACTTGTTAATTTATTAGATGCATTAGTGTAACTGAAGAGAAGGAATAATTCCAAGCTACAGACTCCAAAACCCATCACACTTATTAAAGCACTTTGTTCCGTCAAGTCAGGGTTTTAGTGAATTTAGCAGATAAAAGTACTGCCATGTGTCTGTCTCATCCTACAGCAGACAGACCCTACCTTTTCAGATGATGCAGATATAAATAGGACCAATGTCTGAAATTCAAAGAAAATTTTCACTACCTAATATAGGTCCTAGAAAAAAAAAATTAATAGCCTAACTTGCTCAGGCACTTTGGTTTATCCTCCGGTGGCACTGATCTCCCCTCATTGACTAGAACAGGAACCTCATAAAGTTCAGAGCTAGCAACAAATACCCGTTCCTTTCCCTCTGCATGTGGCTTCATTAAATGTGGCAATTAAATCCATGACACTGTCTAGAGACGTGTATATGCACATACAAACACGTGAGACAGCTCTTTTACTGACTTACGCAGTCACTTCATTTCACATTCACATAAGTTTTCACTTTTATTAATGAGTATCATTGTATGATTTAGCCCATTATTAGGGAGTACCTCACAGCTTCTGTATCTAAAGCAAGCAGGGGCTGTGCTGGAGAAGTATCTTCTCTCCTGCTATTAATAGAAGGTGCACCTGGCAAATTCTGAGCTGCTTCTGCACATACAT
The DNA here is from genome assembly GCA_020745705.1 of Hemiprocne comata. Lineage (NCBI taxonomy): Eukaryota > Metazoa > Chordata > Aves > Apodiformes > Apodidae > Hemiprocne > Hemiprocne comata. Next base: position 16,196,308 of record CM036598.1, read on the forward strand.
TTTATGCATGCACACATATATGCAGACCCATAGAAATGGAAGAACCTTCACTACGTTCTTGCAAGGTGGCAAGGATGTATGCAGACTGCTTCACAGATTAATGGCAACTGCAGATAATCTGCAGCTTTAGATCCCACCTTTTCCATATTAAACTGCAGCATACTATTTTCAGAGTTTAAGTGCTCACCTGCCATCAAACATTGTAAGAGTTTTCTCTGCAGATTTAAATAGCTGCAGAAACAAGATGTGAGGTGACAGATAAGAATCTACCCAGTGTGTATCCAGACTGAGATGGGGCATTTCCTAACAGGAAAAAACTTGTCTCATTCTCCAGGTTCTCTTCCATAATAAAATGTTCCACCTCTCGCTTTTGAGGTGAGGAAAACACACACATACACACTTTAACTACCTTTAAATGAGGAATCTGTGGCTGCTCCAATGGATTAAATATTCACATTTCAAAAATACAAAGGAAGTTCTGAACCTGAATACTACATCTATTCATTTCTAATGCTGGAAAAAAATGGAGGCTTTTGCCTGAAAAACTTAAAAAATGTTAAACTTTCTAATCAGTGTCTATATGTTATTCACTTGGGTTCCAAGCCAAGTTCATCCTGAAAGTCAGCAAAACCCACTCAACTTCATAGACTTAAACTGCAAATGAATTTTTCACTCCTCCCTACTCCAGGGGTAAACAAACACCATTTGACCTTGTATTGATTTCTTTGATTAATTTCCCATTTAAGCCCCATTCTGAGGGGTTTCAGTGGGATATATGAGATTCATGACATTCGTGCAGGCCCTTTGCACGGGGTTGGATTTCTCTCTTACCACACGCTACCAGCCAAAATTATGAAAACAATCCATTCTTAACCATTCCCTTCAGTCCCAATTACCATAGACTCCATCACAGCCAGCTGAGTTACTCCAGCAGATCCAATCTCCATCAGAATCAGCATAAACTTTGCATTACATGTTGTCTATGTTCCTTCCATTTAAAAATATTTACATAAGCTTGGATTTCAGCAGTATTTACAGTTACAAAATAGCAATTTCTGTCAGGACAGTTCATCCCAAATCATGAAATGCTGTTGAAAATATCACTGAAACTGCATGGCAAAGGTTAACGTTGCTAATTCTGTGTTCCACTTCTTTCTTTTAAAATAAAATGAAACTTGTTTTCAAAGTCTTCTCGCAAAACAAACAAATCAACACTAATTCTCCAGGAGAAAAACCAAAGGTTGGTTTCACTTATTCTAAACTTCTTACCTCAAAGCTTTATGTAGCAGAACTGGTTCTGACCACGTGAGCACAGGTCCACTAACCCTAAACCCAAAGCACGGTGTGGGACCGAGCTGGACTAGTTCCCACCTCAGACCACACGCAGCATCTGTGGCCAGGGATGCAGGGACACTGCACATGGACACAGTAGCAGGTCTCCTGCTCAATTTCTACAGCACAAGAAGGGATTTAGGGGGAAATCCCAACCCCAGAAAACAATAAATGAGAGTTCTGCCTTTGACTACAGCGAACTAACTCAGTGATAAGTCTCTTGGGTGAGATTAGCCCACATTTAATAGGCCAGTATTAAGTTTTGTGCACTGATATTCAACAGGAGCAGTAAAAACTGTGAGCATTGCAGAGGCCTGATTCAGTGGCAAAGCTGATGCAAATTGCAGGGAAATGTTGTTATTACACTACACACAATTACACTATCACCCAGAGACTCCAATTAACAGCATAGTCTCATTGTGCAGTTCTGGCTTCAAAGGGAGTTTGATTTAAATAGACAAGGCAGGTAACTGAAGCCTTAGGATATACACTGTACAACTGAGAAATGAGGCAAAAGTAATTAAGTGACTTGACCAGGATCATACAGGAAATCTTTGGCTGAGCCAGACCCCGATTCCCATTATGCTTAGCCCTTGCCTGCAGCCATAATTACAGCAGCATTCTTCTGCTCTGACCTCAGCCTAGCTGCAAGTGCATGCACTCGTCAAAGGCATGGCTCCAGTCCCTTCACCCCTGCAAACCGTGCTCCACAGCGCTAGGCAGGCATCAGAGAGTCCCAAGAAAAGGGGAAAACAGCTTTCCATTGCATCTCCGGACCTGTCGTTGTCTGTGCTACAAGCCCGTGTGCCTCCACACCCCAGTGCAGGCACACAGTCCCCTCCAGCTAACATCACACAGCTCTGGGTCCCGTACACAGCCTGGCCAGGGTTTCAGCAGCCACAAACTAACCCAACAGTTTTAGTGTGTTAAAAACACTGGGGTTTATACAGTATAGATCAAAGACTGATTTTTAAAATTTTTTTGCATTTATTTAGTGATTACATTTTCACAGGAAGTGTACTAAAATTATTAGCGGTAGATAAATGCAGCCTTGACAACACTACCTGACACTTGAAGTTGCCAATGCTATAAATGATTAGGACCTCCTTTAGTTTCAAGAAAAAGAAGGAATAAAATTGGGGGTTTCAGAAAGTTTTCTTTTTTAATTTAAAAATTAAATTAGAATATACCTGACATATTTTTTGCCCCAGTTTCATCTTCTGATGCTGTCTATATAACTGTGAATACTTTACTCCCTTTTCTCTCTTCCTTAAGTGTTACCAGAGGAAAAGCTCTTCAACACATATTATTGTTAATATGAAACAGTCCATTCTAAAATCTGGGAGCGCCAGAGCACCAGTTTCTAGATACTGCCATAGTTCCACTAGCACTTAGTGCAGCTGAGCTCTTCCCCAAACCACCTGAAGATACAACAAAGCCAGACCTGCCACTAGAAGCTCAGCAGTCATGTGGAATACTCGCCCATACAAACAGCACAGGCACAGTACCTCTCAGTTCCTATGAGCTCTTTCCTTGTTCTTACTGATTTTTGTAACAACAGGTAGGATTCGAGTCCTGGATCAGCAGGTTGACAGAGATCCACCAACAGTTAAGTGTTTCTAGCTTGTTATCTCCTATTTAGCCAGCATGAATTCACAAATTCTTCTGATATAGTTGATTGAAACAGAGGCATGTTGTCTTGTCTGTGGATCTCCATACCTTTTAATTCCAGACAATATTCCTCTCCTGGTGAGCATTCACTAGAAAAGGAAGTCCTGTTAACTGGCAGGACGTTGGACAGTTTTACAGCCCACGTAGTCAGGAAGAGAGCAGCTTTACAGCATGTCAACCAACTGCAAAAAAGCAGTTCTGGGTTACCCATGATGATCTCACACCATAATACATCTTTCCCCACACCTCCATTGACAGGAAACTTTTGTAAAACCTACCAATGACAATCTTTTCCAAGCTGGAATTGAACACACACTAATTTGCTCAGGTTGGTGAGAAGTAGGGAAACAGAGAGAAGATTTTTGCCCAAGCTTTTCCCAGAGCTACAAATTCCCAATTTTCTGGGCTGTGCAAACTTCAGCACACCAGGAAGCTCTTGAGCACCTCACCCATGATGGCACAAATCAGTTTTGATTCCAGGTCTGGAAATACTGAGTACACAGTATCATGCATTCAGCTTCCACCAGGCCTGTGACCACAGGTGTAGTTATCTGTAACCGAAAGAAAAAATATACAGATAAAAAATATACCTCTCAAGGGTTTACTTTAAGAAGGCAAGCCACCTAGGAGACATGTTACATTTTTTTAAGCAAGTGAGTAAGTCATTATGAATGAAAGGCAAAGACTGCAGATTAATTATCCAACTTGCTCTTCCACTGCCGCTTAGCGAGATTATGACTGTGACTCTTGCAGAAAGGGGACACTGCAGTATAATTGTCTTAAAAGCTCTCTGTAGCTTAGTGAGATTTAGCCTGTTAGTGTGATAAATCTGCATCCACCAGAAGCAGAGAGGGCACCAGCAGAGCTCAGGTAGCGTGTGCTGCCTTGCCACCTCTTCCAAGGCACTGTCAGTGTGCAACGGGGCTAAGACAGAGAGACCCTACAGCGCTATCAATTTAGCACACTGAAGGCAAAGCCGGTCTGACTGATTACGTTGCTGGTTTAACCTGAGCATTCAGACTTAGCATATTTCAGGGCTATCCTTTACTCAAGATTCTGAAAGCAGGAACTGCATAAAAACGTTCGCATTTTCTTAGCAGGCAATTTTTCTAAGATTTATAGTGACATTACAGTTTGTTTATCGATTGATTCATAAAAGAACGGAAATTAACACCTCGCCTCCCCCCACCCCTATGCCCAGTGCCAGGGTAATACTTGGACATGCCACCAGGTGAGCTGAAAGCATAAATTCCTTCAAGACTGAAAACAAGCAATATTGCCCCCCAACTTTTTAGATTAATATTACTTGCAAATGAACAACTACTGAATTTTTTTTTCAAGATAGATATTTAATACTTGCTGATCCTACTGCATGTCAGAGAAGAGGCTATCAATTTCTCCCTGAAACCCCAGCCACTCCACTGCTGTGTTGCTGGGATCTGCTCAAAAAAAAAGCATGTCTCTTATTTTGTTTTAGAACACTCCTGCTACTACAAGCGTTTCATAATTACCATGAACTCCCTGAAATCAGTTGTTTCTACAATTACTGACTGATGACACACAGCACTAAATATTGCAGGCAACAGTTCATTAACTCCTGGTATCAGACAGTATGAAAGGACTCTGGTTTAATTCAATCAGCTTTGCCCACAGAACTGCACCAGGCAGCCTGTTGAGAGAGCTTGTGCGTGCACGCAGAAATATTCCTGAAACTCGAACTCCCAATCCTGACCTAAATTAAATATACCTGGCTTTATAGGTGGCCTAACCAAACCCTCAGATCTAGAAGGCTGAAACACTTCAGATGAATTCTCCAAAATGAGGTGGATTCTGTAGCATTGGCCAATCTGAGGGTTTCTCTGTAGATCAGCTATGCCACTTGATTTACATTCACCTGTAAAAAGTCAGAGGGCTAAGGGTCAAACATTCTTCTAAAAGGAATTATTTCACAGATTTTCTTTTTGAAAAAGAACATTGATTAGAAATATACTATAATTCATCCAGGTAGGGCAGCTAAGAAAAGCACGCCAGCTGCATGTCTCTTTTAGATTATGATCCAGATTCATCATGTAATGGCATATGATTTAAAGCACACAACCTCTGCTACCAACTTGGGAAGCAGAGGAAACCTCTGTATCCACATAGCTTTTCAGGTATCGACCCGGGTGTTAGGAGGTCCAAAAAGATAGCGACAGCCGCTAGTAAAAAAAGCAATTGAACAACATTCATTGACAGAATTCACCAGTCCCCACGGACTGGCTGCAATTGGCAGCAACTTCTCAGTTTCAATGTCCAAATATAGTCGGGTAATCACAGAGCTGATGCATCCGCTGTCCAGTCTCCACTTATCAGCATTTTTTTTTTTCTTTTCTCTTTTACTGTGGAGATTAAAAGACTAATACCAAAGAAGAGTTCAGTGGTAGAAATAAAAGGAAGAATAAGACATACAATGGTCAGGAAGAATTTGTTTTCTAAAGAACAGAAAAGAAATGCCCTTAAGCACCCTGAAGTCAGAGGAAAAATTTCCATTGACCTCTCAGGGAGTTAAATCAGGTTCTTAGAGATGTTACTAAATGCCCCAGGAAATGCTTCAAATCCTTTATGATACAATCTTTTCCCAAAGAGAGCTTTAGCAAAAAAGGCTTGTGTGTTGTCTAGGTGTAACTCTGTTATTCTGGCTTGAAACCAAATGTTGTCTTCATAAGTCCTAAGGAGCCTCTCTCAGGCTGCATTGAGTTATTACAGATGCCTCTTTATCCAGAATAAAAAAAATCACAGTAACAAGCTTGTTCACCGTACAAGTCAATATCATCTTCCAAGAGCAAGACTTCATATTAATTAGACTTTAAGACATTGACATTGCACACTGTCCAAATATGAGCCCTTCCAAGGGCCAAAGGAAACCTTAGACCCACTTAAAGTAGCAATAAACCACCTATTAAGTATGTGCGGTGGATGAAAAGTGTGATACCAAGGATCTGGATTATTAATCCACAGACCTGAAAGCTGGTCTGGGCTGTCATCATTCGCCTGGCATGAACAGTCCCATTTCATGCCTCACATACCATGGAGCCAGAACTCAAACAAAACGCTTTTAGTTCTAAGTTGAGCAATAAACACTGGGGGGGAAACTTCTAAAAAATGGTAGTTTTTGCCCTACTGCCACTCACATGCACGAGAATAACTCTCCTGCAATACAGACATGCTGGTCTCCATTGTATGCTCTTCTTCTCCCTGCCCAACCACGGACCAGGAATGAGAAAAAGCAGCAGCACTGCAGGACTTCCACTTTCCAGTAAAAAACATTCAAATGAATGATTCCCAAAACATCACATCAAGACAAATATAGGTAACACTGTAACAGGGCTGTCATGTTTGGCTGTGGGAGTACTTCTTTAGTGTGCATGGAAGACAGGTTGTTAAATTATTCTAAACCAATGTCGTGATGTACACATAATTAAAAGTCTTGTCTCTAAAGTAGCTGTTAAAAAATGAGAGGCCATGGACTTCCTTCCTCAGCAAAACCCTTGTGCCCAAAAAACTTCTCAGAAAGTAGCTAACATAATAGAGAAGGAAGAGAGGCATTCATTTCCAAAATAGTGGGAAAATAAATCATTTTGGGAACATGTTTTAAAACAACACTTGGATTTGCTAAGAATTTATCCTTAGACTAATTCCCTGACTTCCTAGTATTTTTTTTTTTCTTTGTCTTAAGCTGGGACTCCAGAAGTAACAGGCACCCAAGAGAGATAAAAATAATTTTCAGATTGAGAAACTGTATTGGGATTTATTGTATGGAAGCTGCAGAACTGGAGATGCATTTTCCAGCCTTTTTAACTATGTACAACCTCTCATATAGCCACGATTACATTATTATAAAGCTTTCTCCAACTCATCTGAGGCTATAAACCATAGTTAGCAATTAAAACTCTCACTGAAGTTTCATATTGCTTCCCATGTAAGCAGAGGACAGCTGACCTCATTAAGAATGCACACGACCTCTGGCTGAATGTGCTGCGTGGAGCTGCTGCTCGCTGCAAAGGAAGAGACAGACACGGTTGGATTTCTCCTTCCGTCCCAATCTTTAAACGTTGGCTACTGTTGCTTTAAATATTTATAGCGGATGCAGGAAGTGTGGCTTGAATATAATGGAAAGGGAGAGATGATGAGAAACTCATTCTCTCCAACTTTTGTTTCACTGTAATCCCTGGTTGCTAGAAGTCAAGAATTTTGATACGATACGTTAGTGCTAACAGTGGGGGCTGTAGATTTAGCAGGCTCTGGGCCTCTTAGCATAGGGTTAAATGTCAAAAGCAGAGGAAGAAGCTGTCTGAAGTGAATGTGAATTAAGTTTTCCCTTTTTCAGCAAGCCAGAAAAACCATTTGCCACCAGAAAAAAAAAGCAGAAACTTCTGTAGCACTGTACTGTAATACCTAATGTCTGCTTCAAGACATCACAGTGGATAGACATCACTGCTATGCCTGCAGTACTACTGCCTAGGAATGAAATCCAGTGGTACCCTGTGGACTGTCTTTGCTTCAAGGTATTCACTTTAAATCTCACCTTGTTTTTCACAGAGTCCATCATTTATCCTCCTCCCATTCTGGCCACATACGACAAATAAAACGCTATCAATTATATTAATCAATTATGATGTATCCTGTTCTTACAATTAATCTCATTCATTACAGTGGAATCTTACATAGTTATGAACGTATGGCAGCAAGTTAAGCTAGCTCGTTTACAGTAGTGACTAATGACACCTCTCCCTCCTTACAAAGGGGGCAGCTTTATCCAGTGAGCTCAAGCTCCTGTTGGCAGAGGAGCCCCCAGCTGCTCTCAGAGAGGGCAGCACAGTGTTTGAGCATGTGAAGTGTACCTCTGGTGGATGTGATGCACTGGGCTCAGTTGGGCTGCTAAGATGGGCAGATGTAACTATGGGCAATACTCAGGGTGGGAAACTGAGGCACAAAAAGTTACCCGATAGGAACATGATTACATGAGTGATGAGAATAAAAACCGATCTTTCTGTTCTAGCAATAGGACAAATCCCTACCGCTCAAAAGCTTTTTTCTGAAAAGAAACACACCCTGACTAAGCTTGACTTCAACAAGGCTCTATTATATTATGATGATGATGATAGAGTTGAGGAAATAGTAAATAAGGGGCTTTGCTGGCTCTTTAAAAAAAGAAGGGTAGATGTCTTCACTCTAATTTGTCAGTGGATTTGACAGGCTCAGTACAAATGGGCATTACTGACAGGTCCTTAGGACAAGGACTCAAAATGCCACGTTTATTTACCCTGATTTTATGGATCCAAGAGAGAGGGTGTTTGTCTCTGGGAATTTTGTCCAACCCATGACACCAAGAGATGTCAGTTATGAAGGGCCAGGACCACAGGGGGGAACGCTCCCTTTCTGTGGGTGTTGGAGGAGGCCTCATGACAGTGTCTGCTGCTGAATTCTTCCCAATGTCAAGAATGGAGCTTTGTTCTCTGGCTTACCCTCACCTTCCACTATGAAAGAGGGAAGTGGGACTCCTTGGAGGATCCACACTCACAAGATCAAACTGTGCTTTGGCTGTAACAGAGCGATGGACAGTATTGGGAGGAAAAGAAAGATTCAACATTTACCTGTGTGGTAAGTTTTTGTAGTTTTGTCCAGCTGTTGCTTGGAGAATCAGGGGTACTGGCACATCCATGCACATGCTTTGCTCAAAAAGTTAGGAAGCTAGAGAAAATATATAGCAATATCAGCTGCACACTGTACAGCAGGAAGATGCAACTAACCGACAGCAAGTTAAAAATTAAAAACCAAAACAAAAAACACCTTTCCAAACTTTTCCACACAGATTTTTTTTCCCCAGTATTTTTAACTTCCGAATTACCAAAAACCTATCTTCCTACTTTGTTCTTTTTATTTTTTTTTTCTCTCCCCCGCGTCTTCATGCAAATCTAAACGCTCATTTCAAAAGCTTTGGGGATTATTTTTCCACTGGATTTCTTTCTTAGGCCACACAACTTTCTCACAAAAACAAGCTTTGAAAAATTACAGGATCAGAAGTAACATTTTAAGTCAAGTCATCCTGGGAGCACTGGAACTTAAGGCAGCGACTTTTACCCTCTCCTGGGTCTCAAATACAAGCTGCTCCTGAATCTCTTGCATCTAGTGGGAACTGCCTGCACCCACACGTCTGTTTCACAGAACTTGGAGGCACTTAACCTTGACCCCCATGTTATCTGTTCTATTTTGTGAAATAGGTCCCAAACAAGTGTGTACTTGTTTGTAAAAAAGTGATGAACTTTTTATAAAATCCTCCAAAATGATCCAGAAAACAACACTCTAGCCCACTGACCTAACCAGAGAGTTTCACCTTAGTATGAAAAGCTGGACTCAAAGACCACATGGAGATCTCAGGTCACTTGGAGTCTGCCCACCAGAGTCCTCAGCTCCTCTCAGTCTGGCTCTGACTGCAAGACACAGGAAGTATCCAGTGTATGAGTCTGTTCTTAGTTTTGGCCATTTTGCTGCCTGCAACTGCCTGTACAAGCATAGGAAAGTTGGAACATCACACAACTGGGTCATGAAGTGTTTGCATTGGATAAATTACTGAGCCTGCCACCTGAACACAAAACAGAGCTCCAGGGGTCAGAGCTAACAAGATTACAAAGGCTGATGAAGTGTAAGTACAGACAATGTTCCTGCAAATGCTTAATGATGTGAGTAACCTAACTCTCATGCAGAAATCCTTTGAATAGCATAAGTTGCAGCTGGGGCCCTGTCTACCATTTGCAATTCTTGCACTTTGGTGAAGTGGTATCGTTGCTGTCCTAGGCCATTTCACAAAGGAAACATCCAAAGTCCCCGAGTTCCAGTGCATGTGGATTTGCCTCTGTCTGCTTGTCAAGTGGCTCAGAGGGACCTACATTCTCCCAAACTAGTACTGGGTTGATGAGGAAGGCGAGAGACAGCCTCGATCTGCTAGGGACAGACAGGACATTGCATGGTCACGTGCATGCTGCTGTAACACATCATTCTGCCCAAAGAAGTGCTGCTGGAAAGACATTTGTCTCCTGCCTCTTCTAACAGCAAATTAATCCATATTAATTACCAAGGAGACATCATGCATAGCTCCAAATCAAAGTGAAAGTCCTCCACAAGCTGAAAAGTTTGACTTTCTGAAAAGACAATACTTGTGACAGGTGTGCCCAGCCAAAGAGCAAGTCCTTTAGATGCTGAGCAGGTAACAAAACAAAAACATCAAGTTTAGTTACGAGGAGAACCACTGAGAAAAACAGCAGTAATTAAGTTAAACTGGAGATTTTGAAACTTCCATTTCTGTCTGGGGTTCAGGTAAAGAAGGGCAGCAAGCCAGTGGTTCATGAGTTTAGTGCAGTTCAAAACCTTCAGTTCTGTGAGGAGCTGAGTATTACACTTCCTTCCAGGTGACAATCTATTGAAGTATGTGCATGTTCAACCAAAAATTCCTACATTTTTAGCAACTTCCTCCAGTGTCCACACTCCAATGTGTCTTGTTTATTTGGCAGGGTTCTCTTTAAACCCCAGCACACCTAAAGCAAGGCCCTTTGTAAAACTTTTGCCATCCAGGGAACAGTTTTGTTTATCTCCTCACTGACTGTCCCACATTTTTTATTCTCTCCCTAAATTTCCCTGTGTACTACTTTATTCTTTAGCCTTCATCACTGTATAAGTTCTGGGGAGATTCACTTTTAGGAGTGAAAGAAACAAAGAGAAAATTATTTGGGGATGAGAGAAAAATCAATGTAGCCCTTTTATGTAATTTTCTCTTCTAGCGTAAGGATTTTGAGGTGAGATTTTTATTCAGTTTGGTTTTTATACTAACCAAAGCCACCTCAGGAAGCCAGTTCTACTTTGAAACAGACAAAACAAAATCTCAAGCATTTTTACAAGAACCATTTTGAAAAAATAAAATTTCTCTAGGCAGAGTTTTGCAACTTACACACACACCCATTCCCATCTGAAAGTATAATTTTTTTCTCTTTGGAAAAAAACAATTTGAAAAAAGATGAAAATAATTCTTCAGGAAGGACTTCACTGTGGAACAAATCTACACGACTTAAGTGCTTTAAGATCCTTCCCATACAAGCAGAGTAAGTCACAATACTGAAACTGAGGCTGGCAAGAGCAGCAGAGTTGTAGAAATACATCTCTATAGCACAAGGCTTAACATACATATTGTGTAGCATACAGACAACACAGCCCACCAGCTGTGGGACCACCACCCTACCTCTTCAGAAGCTGCAGCAAGAAAAGGGTTTCTGATGATGCAGACACAGTTAGTGAACACCGGCCATTTTACAGAGATAAGCAGATAGAGAAGTCTTCCTGCCCTCTCTGGTAAGCAGGTTAGGAAAAGGTCCTTGAGATTAGTGTACAGTGTTTTTTAACTGAGCTTTGCTTTGGTGGAATGTAAAACAAGCATATAGGAAAATGCCTAAAAAGCACTAAAGCTACATGTCAGTTTTGTAACTGTCACACATCTTGGAAGAGAAGGCATTTAATTAAAGACTACTGCTCAACTCCAGAGAATCTTAATTTCTAGCTCACTTGGGTACAGAGACTTAGAGAGGAAAAAATTAGGGAAGGTACCTAGAAATGTGAGAGTGAAAGAGAACTCTACATTTATTACTACTGCTGTCATTCAGTCTTCTGTTATTTGAGCATTTGGGGTTGGCAATATTGCTTCCCTGATGGGCACAACTACTCATTAATATACGTGATACATCTGCTTCTCCATGTTGTACAGCACAAGAAAAATCAATCCTGAGTTTGAGCTTGGAGCTATAATGGAGACTGAGTCTAAGCCCCATTTCTCCATTTCATAAAAAACATATGCTCTGAGGACATAAGATGTGGTCTCTCCTTCCATTCATATCATGTAAACAGACAGTTTTTCAACTCAAAATTCAACATCTGATATCCTGGGCTTTGCTCTGCAATGGGCATTAAGAAATTATCATTGATTTTATCAGTTTGCAACTACCTTTGCTTCACTCAGAACATTTAGTTAGTAGCATGGTATATTACCCTGCACTGCTGCCTGGTCTGTGGTATGCTGCTGCTTCATTACACAGTCACCAGTATCTCATGGTCTACCATGCATCCACTTCAAAACACAGCAACAATTTTCCAGTATAATCTTAGTAAATTAATACTTTAGTTATTCCAGTATTCAGTAACATAAGAGACAACACTTTTCCAGATGCCTTGGTCATTTGGATACCTCCAGTCTGCCAGTCTAACAATTTATCTGAATGGCATTCACTGGGACAAAATAAAAAGGAACAACTTTAGTAATACTGCTGCATCAGTTATCTGGTGCTTGTAAACCTGCCTTCCCAACCTCTTGACAACAAGGGAAATCAGACATTTTCACAGCAGTGGAAGAACTGATACAATTCTGTTTTATGTAGAACTCCACTTCAAGCCCTAAGGAATTGCTTTTTCATTTTATTGTTGCCCTTTTCTCTTCACCCTGACCTGCCTTTGTATTCCCAAGTTGCTCAGCCTTTATCTCTATGTAAAGAGGGCAAAAAGCTGCTCTCTGGTGCACTGTTCTGAAGGGGAATTCCTGTCACATGAACACTCAAACATCGCTACAACCCGGCAATGATATCTCCCTGAAATGTTATTCCTGAGCACTCACTACATATTAAAATATACTAAATGATATGTTATCTGCAGAGGAGAGCAAAAACGAATAAAGGTCGATAATTAAATGTTTAAAAGCTTACAGGTTACCATTTGTGTGGTAAAGGTTGCAAAATCTTTCAGGAGTGAGTTGCTGTTACTCAGATAAAAAACCCTGAATGCATATATGTGTAGAGCCACGAGGTCAAACACATTACATGCTGCTCCTGGCATGTCAAAACCAAAATAAAACCCCCAGAGCTTTGGGATAACACATACACAAGGTTACGAGTGAACTTCTTTATGCCTAACATCATAAAAGCAAAAGGACCTAAGAAAGATCAACTCCTGGGAGCAGTATTTGCATGGAAAGTTAGTTTACCTGTCTAATTACCTAAACATCCATGCTTCTTGCGTTTATGATGTAGGTCTACACTACTGGCATTCACAGATTTAAAGCTTTTTTAAAATGTCACATATTAAATACTTAGCTGGGAAGGAAATTAGATTTCCTTATAGGCCACTAGTCTGAGGCTGACAAAATAGTACTTTCCAAAAGCACACTGAATAAGCAGTCTGGTACAGATGTTCTCTTCCCTCTCAGCAGTGTTGGATGCTGCTCTTTTTAGCCACCCATTCTTACTCTTGCTTCAATGCCACGTATTGCTCCCAGAGTTCTTCTACATTTGCAATACAGCCCAAACCTAAACTAAAACCAGCAACAAACATTCTGCACACTCTAGTGGGCTCTGGATCAGAGTCCTCTATGGACTCCACCTCCTGAACATGGGATCAAGCTAGGATACAGCAAATCTCCACAAGCCTCCACTGGATTCACACCTGAGCTCATTTAGCTCTGCAGGTTCTGGTCCCCAATCCCGTGCAAGCCACTATGCACTACGGTCATGGAAACATCATGACCTAGTGTAGTAAGTCATTCTTTTCATGCAAATAGGATCCTAAATACTAACTGATTGTTAAAAGGGCACTTACCAAGGTTTATTAAGTACACACAACATAAATCCATTTGGCATGTAATTAATTCAAAATTACAAGAGCCCTAAATGTGCAATTAACTCTGCGAGGAATGTTTAGGCCTTTAGCTGGCATTTACAAAGGAAGCTACAAGTTTATTAGCTAGCAATTTATTGCTAAAATACTAGCAATTCATGAGTATGTTGATTGAAATCTAACTTACTATCACTATACTGTTATAGGGCAATTAAGGGTCTAAACAATGCTTTCAAGTAAATTAAGAAACAATGGAAGTTTTATGCATTAATAAGAATGCTGGTAACCACACAACTAACAGGTCTTTTATTAAAGCCCCAAAAGTTTGCTTCTCCCTAGCTGTAGAGAACCCTTTCAAATGCACTCAAATATTTCAGCAACACATTTCTAACCTTCAAGAGATATTAGGAACCTATTGGAAAATCCCACCACTACTGCCAGACAAATATTGCACAGAAAATCATACAGTGGTTTTTAGCCCACAATACATTTTAGAAATTCTTCTAGGCAGAATCGTAACATGAGAAAAGCTCAGCACAGATGCTGAAACAGAATGTAGTAAAATAGAGGAAGGGTGTTACTGTTGCCTTTGCCTGGGAAGTTGTGCTCTTGGGCCCACATGTTTCCAGGAGGAAAGAGCACATTTACACAAACTTTGATGAATATGCTCTTCTGGCTCTACCAGCCTGGTGCCCAGACACAGTGCACGTATCAGCACTTAACTACAAGGTGTCCTCACCCAGGAGAGTGCAGAAGAGCCCTCAGAAGCTCAGCAGCCTGCACAAAGGATGGGTCTATGTGGCTTCATTTCTTGCTTTGTTGAAGAATCATCACCATCGACGCAACTCCAGCTCGAAAGGGAAACACTAGTTTCCAAATCTGCTAAATCTGGCAAAAGTTTGGATTCAGGCCCAAGCTTCATAGCCTGGAGATCTTTAACTAAATACCGAATCTGAGAATGCACAAGTTTCTTGAAAATACATCCTTAATACGAACTTGGAGACTAATCCCCTAGTCCATTACTCAAGTATATATACTCTCCTGGCAGGACATCCAGTTTACGATTACTCTTCTATCTCTGGAAAGCATCATCTGTCCATAGCAATGTCAACAGACAGCCATCTGCAACACATATTTTGCTTCCACTTATAACCTCCACCCTGTGATTCTTTTCATGTAAACTAATAACCAGCTCCCATGTGCCAGTACTTTATTGCAGCTGCATCATTGCACCCATTCTCTGCTGCAGTCATTGCATACCCTGGATTTCATACGTAAAGGCAATTCAAGCAAAACGAACAAATGACAACAGAGCAAGCAGCTTGAGGAAAAACGAGGCAAAAGAAGGAAATGTGTTGGCGGATTTTTGTTCATTTCTTTACATTTCACTATTTTGGGGGAGGTTTAGTTGGTTGTTTTTTAAGGAGCTTCATCTTTTGCCTTGCTCAGGGAATTTAGAGTTAAATGTGCCTTACAGAATCCAGGGGCTGCAGCAACCGTCAAGTGTTTCTCTTTAGAAAATCTGAATGCAAATGTTACAGGTGACATTACTTTGAAGTTCTATTATTAGTTCTCCAGTAGATGTTTAATGACACCAGAAAACATTATCCAAGGCAATACAATTAAGCCTACTCTAAAATCCCTGAACAAAAGATGTCCAGTACTGAGAGCACATGCCCAGGATAGAGTAAGCTGTCAGATCCCCACACTTCCCTACATACTGGTGGGGGGCAAGTCTGAGCAGGTTCAGATTTAAACTTACTTAAATTGACCTCACTGTGGACACCACCAGTGCCTTTCTGGGCGTTCAGTTCACGCATGGATTAATCTCCTTCAATTTTTAAAGTAATAAATCAGCAGTTACCAGGCTAACTTAGTAACCAGACACTGCAGATAACGAGAGTTAGCAGACGGAGGCTGTGCTGGTACCTAAGAAATAACAGGATTATATGCCACACAGTCAGCTTGAACCACAGAGTACTCTTCCCTGCCCTGCCTGGGACTTTGAAGAGGACATCGTGGAGCAAACCAGTAGGAGACACAAGTTGTGGTACTGTCCTAGCAATTGCCAGTTCCTATTTAAATACCATCTTGCCTGTTTATGTTGGATTTTAAGTGTAAAATGACATTCAAGCACTTTAAACGTTGGGAGGGAGACTTAATCTCGATATACTACTGATATTTTACCCAGGGTCCATGTCATGGTTTGAGTAGCTGTACACCAGGACAGTCTCTGCTGAGCTTTTGTTTTACATATTAATGCTGCTAATTTACATGCAATCCTCATTCAACCCTGGCCCAGCCCTGTTTTCTCAACCTCCACCTGTCCCTAAGCCACAAGGCATTTGTCTCCAGTCTAGATTGATTGAACAGTGGGGGAAAGTTTGACAGGGTGGCTCCATGGAAATGCCTAACTCCAGTAGATGTTGAAGAGGGTCTTATATGCACAAATATATTCACAAACAACAACAAGAAAGCAGCATTTACTGGTGCCTGCCACTGAGTCCTGAGTTATGGAGAGAACTGTGTCATTTGAGCTATTTTCAATGTTCTTTTGTTTAGGGTTGATTAAAAGTGCAGTCTCAACTGTGCAGCTCCCACTGGCAGGCTGATAAATACAGGCACAGCCGTTCTGTTGATTGTCCTCCTCTCCCTTTCACTCCCTCTCCTTAAAAATGCATTTCCAAAACTGCTCCATTCATTCTATAGTCTGGTCACCAAAGAAAATCAGTGTTTACTGGAAGGCCTTCAGTTTTTGGAAAGCTATTTCGGTAAAGTAAGAGGAAAAAAATCCCCTGGGAAAAACTCATCTGAAAAAAAAAAAAAAAACAGTGCATTCAGAGAGAAAAATCAAACACAAACATTAGGCATGAATATACCAACATGCCACTAAATAAAAATAGTTCTTAGAGCTTACACAGAGCTTTCTGACTCTACAAAGCAAACATTAACCAATTAGTTAAGGCTAAAACACAAGCACTAAGGTCAGCCACGCACTAAGCTGCTGCACTGTAAATCTGAACTAAGTCCACAGACTTCCATCACAGTGCTCTGGATTCCCAGTAGTGTGTCCCACAGCAGAGGGTGGTCCATTGACTACATGCAAAACAAGTTCTAAACTTCTGAAAGTCCCTTTCTATGTGCATGTACCTGAACTTGGCTACTTGACTACATAGGTTTCTTTCACAAACATTCAGATATCCAGGGTGAGTTTTCGACTACCCTTTTTTTTTTTTTTTTTTTTTACTAAATTTTATAGTCAATACTACTCTGGAATGGGATCTCACACACAAATTCTTAAGTAAATACTGATGCCTTTAAAATATCCAGTGCATCATCCCTGTCCCCCTCAGCAGCTCTTTGGAGAAAGCAACTTCTTTTAAACACAAAGCTTAGTAGAGCCAGTAAAAGAAAAAAATCTCCAAAGCAGCTCACTGAACTTAGAAGTTTTCCATCTCTAAAACAAACACGCTTCTATCTCTTTAAATCTGCTTCCTCACAACCATAAACATGTATGTTTTTCATAAAGCTCTGGAAATTGTACTGGACCCAAGGGAAGGTACCAAGTGGAAACCCTGATATCTTGAGATTAGAACTCTACGAGTCCTGAGGTACAATGTGCTGTTTGTAACAATTATAATAATACACCTGTACTACCATTGTCAGTGTGGAGTAGCCACATGGGGTCTCATTAGTATTGTATTAGGACTGCATGGGGAAACGGATAATGGCCCATAATGAAAAATGCCAAATTTTCTATATAATAAAAATGAACTTGATTAATGAAAATCACTTTCAGGGAAAGAGTTACAGCGTTGTTAGAAATAAAAAATGATGTATTAATCCGACACTCTTACAGATGGTCCCAACCTCCTGACAACTGCTATTCATTTGAGATGCTATTAGCATGCATAATTATGCTAATTAAGTTGTAATTAAGCACCAATTCTTCAGAGGGCTTTTTTTGTCTATCATTTAATACAACTCAGCTTCAAAGAGTGCTTAAAGCTTTACACAGTGTTTCATGAGAAAGGGGTTCCCAAGTTTCTTAGTAAAGATTCAGCAGCTGAGCTGTGGAATAGGGCCTGTAATCTTTGTTTTGGTTAAAGGGAAACCAGTAAATTGAAGCAGGGTCTGCCAATTGTTGATAAAATAATTAACACTTTCTGCTAAAATAGCACAGTTCATACTAGGACAATTATGAAAAGGAGAAAAATGGTATAATTATCAATGGAGCCAACACCAGTGGCCTATTATGGCTCCTACCCCCTAATTTGGAAAAAAAAAATAATTCATTGAAAAGTAGATTCCTGTAAATAATAATAATGGTCCTGATTCAGATACTCTTACTCATATTGTGTACAGTCCCTAATTCCAAGACTTACTCCTGCAGGCCTAATTTCACTAACAGGGCAAATTGCATCAGCTCGATTTAGATTGATCTGAAAATCAATTTAATTAAACCAGGGCCAATCTCAGTGTGAACACTCCTGCTTCATTTTAACTTACACCTGTTTCCAATTGATCAAGGATTTGATCCAGTAAAGGAGTTGAGATAAAGCCACTCTCATTTCAGGATTTCCACTGTTTTAATGGAACTTTCCTGTTTAAATGAGGTTAAATCAGATGCAAAAATAATAATCCTTTTTGACAGCTCCTTTCTAACATTTTTATTCAAACATTTATTAAAATGAGAGAAATCTCTTAAAAGCAAGCAGAAACCCAAGCCTCTGCTTGCAATTGCTGGCAAATCTTTCCCTCCTTTTTGGAACAGGACCAGGCAGCATTGTGAAAGCCATATTCTTATGATTCCCCACCTCCCTTTTTCTAGCTCAGTAGATCTGTACTCCTATTTGGGCAAAACTCTACTGTCCCATTAAGCCAAAGGAAGATTTTTTTTATTTTTAACTGATTCAGCTGATTTCTTGTCTTGTGAGCAGAGCTGAAATGGCAAACAGCTTCTTTAAAAAAAAGACTCATGATAAAATATTAAACTCTGCACTGTATGTGCAAGTTGACATTGTGAGTATCCAGGCTTGGCCAATTTCCTGGGACCCAAACACTTGGCTATAATCCTCATTTAAACAGCCTGAAGGACCAATAATTTCACTCTCTCTTTACTACAGACCCCAGCCCAAACATTAAATGTGTTGCCAATAAAACCTAAAGAAATGTGGCATTATTTGCCTCACATGGAATACTGAGCGATATTTATAAAAGCATATAATTTATTTGTCAGGTTTTTTTAAGTAAATGGGGAACATGCACTGTAAAAATCAAAAGTCTCTGCACTAATCTTCAGATAAACACAACTGGTTGCTGTTAAGGAAACAGCCCAGAGGGGATTATCTAAAATACTGTTATGCTGCTGACAACTTGGCCGTCGCTTTGTTGTTATTTTATTATATTCTTATTTAGTGCTCTACTCTGTCATCTGCTGTAATTTCAGATTGGTCTTCCCAGTTAATTTAAGTTCTCAAATACTTGGCAGGGTCATTTGGATCAGATTTCAAATTCAGGATGTAAAAATTAGAGAAGCCCGCTTTTTCTGACTGGGATGTTTTTAACATTTGGGGTCTTCAGGAATCAAAAAACAGATTGGAGGCAGAAGGTTTGACTTTCTTCTGGAAAAAAAAAAGTGACATTTTAAAAGCAGGCTGGACTGCTTTGAATACAACTGATAAGCTCCATTTAGCCAGATGCCAACTAGAAATCCCTTGAACATGGTCTGGAGCCAGATTATCAGATTCCTGCATGAACAAGTTCATAGGCAAAATGTGCATGATTTCCATATGCATTTTTCCATTCCCATACATGCAGCCTTTGTAGAGTCATCCACAAACTGCACCTTGTTGCAAGTTGCTTGCAAATACAGGCTCACATGTGCTACTGTCCAACATCAGACCTGTGTGCTTACTTTTGTTCAAAAGCAAATATGGTTACTGAAAATGACTATAGGAAAAGCCACTGAAACAGCAGAATATAGGCATGTGGGGCAGTTTCACACTAATTATTCAACACTTTGTTAAACAAAACACCTACTTAAAAAACAACACTGATTCATGCTGTGCTAAATACAAAGCTGAGCACAGTGAAGTAATCAAGTCTGCATCCCCATTTTCGGTATGTTCCAAGTATCTCATCATTAAGACATGATTAGAACTTGCAGTGTGATTACAAAAGACACCCTCTGGTAGGAAATCCAGCACCAGTGCCCTTCCAAGTCTTTTTCCTTAAGAGAAAGAAATCTCAGGATCCGTCACAAAATGCTTTGTTCATCTATATAATATTTTTCCTGAATTTGCACTGGTGGCAGTGACTTCCTACAGGTCACCTGTATAGCTGTGGGATCTACACCCAGAAGGATACATAGGATTTCTCACACTTTCCCCATTCCTCCAAAATGCATTAGCACTAACCCATGCAATGTAGCAGGAACTGTGTTGTACAAGTGTCCCAATCTCAGGCAGTCAGTGCTTCCCCCAGCCTGCTGCAAAGCCACCTGGCCTTCAGACAGTCATGAACCACACTGCTGGTTAAGACAGTCAACTCCCATTGCCCTAGGAAAAAAGAGAACCTGGAATTCTCTCCTGCCAGACAACTACAGGGTCATGATTCCCTCCACAAGTATTTCAGCAAATCTTAACAAGGTGGCGCTTACCCTTATCAGGGGTTATTGTGGACCACTCCACTTGAACTTTAAAACTTTTGGCAAGAGTCCAGCAGTTTATTTCCTCCTTGTGCTAAGCACAGAGAGCACACAAACTGGCACTGAGCCTGGCACCTCACATCAGACCAGACTTACACACTGGAATGGGAAGTTCACCAAGTCTGCCTATGAGACCTCCCCCAGCAATAAAGGACTAGAGCCATCAATGAAGTCTTGCTTGTCTGCACCTTTACACACATCTTATTTTCAGCATGGGTTAAGTAAATAAATCATGTCATCTACAAAAGAAGGGCATGCAATACACATGATATGTGCCTGAATGGAATAGAATATAGCAGTGAATGTTTGAAAGCCTTTCATGCAAAATACTTTGTGTGTTTGTTTTCAATCTGCTTTATATCAGCTACATTGAAAACTACCCCAACTACAAGAAGCTAGTTCAAAGACAACAAATGCAGGTTGTTCTTTCAATGCAGATTGTATTAAAGGAATCTTGTTCTCTGAATGTCAACCAACTGCTGAGTATTGGCAAAAAGCAATTTCTTTAATAGCAAGGTTAATTGAAATACCATTGAAAACTGATTTCTATTGTACAATCGAAATTAGTGGCTTTATCTGAAAAATCCAATTGGCATTGAAAGAGGTTGCCAGGTGATCATAAAATGATGAGAAGAATGGTGGCTGAATAAGTGAACCCCTGGACAGGGAAAAAGAACACGTGGGTTATGCTTAAGTTTCATCACTGCCTAACTTTGCTTCTGAAAAGCCCTTTTCAATCCGTTAAAGATTTTGAGACATTTGGGTCAACTGTTAAACAAGAATATCCTCTACTGTAAGGAAATGGTAATTAATACTTGAGTCAATCATGAACTTACTAAAATGTTAGTAAACCACAAGAGATTTTAGATTCCAAATCACTGGGAAAGCCCATCTCCAAAATTCACTAATCTCAGTGAAAAAATGTAGCAGTCTCATAGCTGCATGAAATGAGCTACCTTTGTCTTCCTTTCCTTGCTGGAAAGGAATTTGATTTGAGTGTTGTCTGCGTGATTCAAATATCTCTACTCTTCTTACACTATAACAGCTTCCAAAAAGCAGGATCTAAAAAGACTAATACGACTTTGGAGTTTGTAATGAAATCTGAAACTGCTATTTTTCTTCCAGGATTTTGCTTACCTTTTTGAAAACAGAATCTCTAACAGGTGCCTGTTCCAAATCCCAAAGTCAATGGCAGTCTTTCCATTGCTCTCACTGGGGTTTTGATCAGGCCTACAGTGTCCATTGTTCCTGCTGTAGGCAAGAACAGAAGACTTTCAATCCACTGCAGAATTCTGACCTCCAGGCTCAACCAGAAAATTAAGTAGTACACAAAAAAATAGCAAAATTCAGGTCCAAGTCTACCTCATCTCAAAAAGAAGTAAAAATGGGATTCCATGTTATGTGTTAACCATCCTCCATGAAAGAAGCTTCTCCTGACTGTACTTGATTAAAAAAAAAAAAACATGCTTCAGTTGGCTTTCTTTGAAGAACAAACAAGAAAACAATCCAGAGACTGCTTCCCTCCCTCCACAGCAGTGCAAGAAAAACTGTGAGAAATTATCTTTTGTTTTGTAGCAAGCTCAAAAAGCATCACAGCCCATATTGTACAGACTGTGACACTTTCAAATCAGGCCTCAGCAGTAATAAATTCCTATGAAGAGCACATGAAGGAATGTGAGTTGAGAGGGAAAGTTTGAAAGTATTCCTTTCACTGAAATTTTGTCCCCGTGTAGCAGAAATGCAGAGTGATTAAAAGTGATTCAATTGTAGAAACAAAAGAATGCTTTTTAGTGACTCATTCTGGGGTTGCCAACTCCAGCAGAAGACACATGGGATTGTTTTTCAAGAATAAATGCTCATGTCCCTGTGTCAGAATCTATCTTCGCAGTGACATTTGGCTCTCTCTCATGGGACAGAATTTTTTGCAGTAATGCACTGAGTTTATAACGAAACACAGAATAGGTGACATTAATATTCACTTTAAGGAAGACAACATTGCTGATGCTGTTTTGCTTTTCATTCCTACCACTGTTCAATAAGAGTAACACTCGTCCACTGGAAAGTTTGTTCACAGTTAAGCCAGAATGAATTTCACTCACCAGAGCAATATGCCCTTACATTTTGTGATGAATGTTGTGTCATGCTCTCAGGACACTTTCTCATCACACGAAAAAATGGGGAAGTCCCAGTAAAAGCAGAACATATGGTTACTGTAAATAACAGAAATGTACACACTGGACAAAAAAAAGCCATAGGAATTGCACACAGAAAAATGCTTTTTCCCACACCTTTCTCAGACAGGTTCCCTTGAGGACACTTTCCACAAGAGCAACCAGCCTTCTCTTAAATTTCCAAAGCAACAGTGTTTCTACCATCTCTTCCAATAGACTGGATTCATGAGCTTCCTGCACATGCTCATTCCACTACTGTTTTCTCCCATCTGTGCCTTACTACTTCAGTAGTTACATGGGATCTGAACAACCCTCCAACAAGAACCTAAACAAGTGCTGTGTGCAGATACAGGCAGGATGAGCACAGTCAGGCTGTCAGGGTAGCAGATCTATGCCTTCAGCAGGTCCCTTCAGTTCACTCGCTG
The DNA here is from genome assembly GCA_020745705.1 of Hemiprocne comata. Lineage (NCBI taxonomy): Eukaryota > Metazoa > Chordata > Aves > Apodiformes > Apodidae > Hemiprocne > Hemiprocne comata. Next base: position 16,219,299 of record CM036598.1, read on the forward strand.
CTTGAGGAGTTTGGCAGTTGCACCCTGTTCCCCTAGTGGATAAGAGTTTTGCAGCTTGCATTCAGAAAGCAATCTCAGCTAGTTTGGGCTCTAAGAATCAGGATTACTAATTCCTTCCTTACTCATTTGTGGGGTTTTTTTGCTACTGGGCTAAGTGCTTAAGATCTACAACTTCACTCTGTTCATCTCTACAACAGGGTCACCAAGAACCATAGCAAATAATCACAATTATTTTATTTTCATCAAATTTAAATGTTTTCAACATATATAGTGACAAATACTGGTATTTCTTTTCACCAAATAAAATATCTTGGTGGCATCCTGTCTTCTTTTAAAAGATCTTCCTTACGTAAATGCTTTATTTCCTAATTAATTCCTGCTGGTAAAGCACATTACACTCCTCAGATAAGGCGTACCACCTAAATTCAAAGAACTAAATATTTAGTTTCCTTGTTTAGAATATCATTCAAAACATTGTAATCCTTAGCCATACAAAGGCATAGTAGTTCTACTAAGTTTCCAAAGCAGACAGTCATCTAGATTTTTATTTTCTTTCTTCAGTTATATTTGCACACCAAATAGGAAAAAGAAACCAAATTAAACACGGCTAACAGCACCTGACAAAAAATGGGAGTCAATTGAGTGAGCTACACAGAAAGCTCCTAATCCCTGCCTACCACTTGACCTAGAATTAAGAGAACTGCCAAATTTAAGAGTTAAGTTCCCTCAATGTGGGAAAAAAAAACCCAGGCCAAACAAACCACCTCTACCTTCCTGTTCTTAGTCACTCCTTCAAGGAAAACCCTGAAGTCAAAATAAAGTTTGCACAGGGTTTTAGTTAATGTATAAGCCAACAATGTTTACTCAATATTATATAGACTTTGCAACACACCACGGCAGTAAATTAGCTTGATATATTAGCTCTGTGCTGAGAAAATGAGACTGTCTCCAAGATCTGTACAGCACTGCAAGTATTTCCCTTATGGTACAAAGATGAGTTCAGGTCACAGCAATAAAATCTAGACCAACGTGCTGTGCTGTACACAGAAGAAAAACAAGCTCTAGGATCCTTGCTGCCCTCACGTACACACACGAAGAACATCCACTGACCACCACAGTGGCAACACTTGCCATCTGTAAGGACAGACCTTCTTTACCTACCCCAAGAGAGCTCTTTAGGGAGAAAAACAGATGTACCCTGTTCCTTCTCTTCCTTCTGATTTCCCCCAAAGACAATTTTCTTCTGATACTAACCAACAAAACAAACCTCAACAAAACCTCAGTCTGTAATGGGAAAGGAGGATTAGGGACAATAAAATAATTTCAAGCATCTCTTATTTTCTTGGCTGTATCTTTCCAGCTCAAGCTGCTTAGAACAGACCTGGTTTTGCTGATCATCTATGCTTCCAGTCACATCCTTGCTTAAAGTTAAACAACAAAATGAAGCTGAAGACTCAGGGTCTCCACATCAGTTTCTGATGTAAACACAAACATCCCGGCACTGTCCTGTGCACCAGCTGCAGCAATACCCTCCAGAAGAAACCAAGCTACTCAGCCATTTCCCTGCTCTGTTCTTCTGTGGACCTATTGCCAAGACAGGAAAGGAACACTTCCGTGGTGCACAAGAATGCAAGCTTAAACCAGAAGTATTTATAAAGTGTTCTACATTATTGAGTAGAAGGTATTCCATAACAAATTGCTACATTTTAAAGCGTATCTATTTGCTGACAAAGACCCTTTTGTTACCCTCCTTTTTACGCTTGTGGTTCATCACTCAGGTGTAAATGGATGAATGAAGGAGCAGCTAGCTGTTCATTTCAAATCCAAGACCTTGGACTGAACAGTCACTTATCTCTACAGTTTAACCAGAAGAAAGAAAACCTTATAACCAAATCAAACACCAGTCATGAGATGCTCACTGTTGTACAACAAGAACAAACAAACAAAAGATAATCTGAAAGGACATATAAGCACTACAGCTTCCAAGAGATAAACTATATCCTTTTCCAAACTGACATCTTTTCCATTGGTGGACTCTCTCTGATGCTGTGATAACTAGGTACAGAATAAAACTGACTGCCAGCTCAGGAATTTTTAATTGCTTCTCTAAATCAGATGGCATAAATCCACACTAGAACATAGGAGGTGAATTCTACATTTGACAGTCGATGAGGTTTTATTACATTCTGAAGTACTGTATATATTATCTCACAAGCCTAGTGTCCCGAGGGGAAAAAAGTCTGTGCAATACAGGTATTTAAGACTACCATTCAAACATACATACAGCCTTTACAATGACACTGCTATCTTCAGCAAAATCACAGTGTTTTGATTGTGTTATATTGAAAGGTATCGTTAGCAAGGTTGTAATAGCTCCCATTTGGCTACAGAACTCAGAATGTGTATCTGCTGAACAAACAATTGCTGCTGGATTCTTCCACATTCGTGTAGCAGGGACTTAGAGAATACCTGCAGAATATTATCCAGGTACAGAAATTTCACTGAAGTTTGGTTATTGATTTAAACAGGTGATGAACCACTTAGGTCAATAGGATCTACCTTTTTGCTCATACTTTAAATCACTATTTTAACATGACATTTTATATTTGATTTAAACTCACCATCTCTCCCCCTTCTGCTCTATATACTTTATTTATTTATTGAAAAATACCTTCGTGTGATTTGTTGGAAAGTAGATGTTCAAGTATGAATATCAGAGCTGGTTAAGTGCCAATGTTTTTTAAATGCTAAAAACAAAACGTGACTTTTTGTAGTAAGAAAACTAAAGTGTGGACCTGAAAACAAACAATGGAAAATAAGACACTTGGCTTTGTATTATAATTTTCTAGAGAAAAAATATTTATGAAAAATATTTCTATTGCTGGAAACAAACTTTGCTAATAACTCAGTCAGTATGACAGTAGGGGGTCACAGTCAATTAGCACAAGTTAGCTATGCTGTCCTATACCAATCAGTGCAAGACCAGGATTTTTCTGGGTGCAGCTTTGCTGGGTGCACTTGCTGAAATCACTGGTTGGTAGGGAGACTCTTCAGATGAAGAGTTTTGAAAACAGAATTTAAGATGTCTATGACTCAGACAGGTCTGAGTATTAGATATATGTGGATCTTGTTAATGATAGCAAGTAAATCCTGGTGGCTAAAGCCAAATCCATGTGTCATCAGGTCTTACCAACATATGAAACAGTTTCACCTTGCACTATAACTGGGACACCATGCTTTTCATAGTCTGGCCCTGAGCAGTGCTCTCTTTTTGGTACTATTTGTAGACCTGTCCTGATAAAAATTTATTGCCTAGTCATTATTTTAAACCATCAGCAGTGCTCAGTGAGAGGGTTAAAGCCCATTAGCACAATATAAATAGTACCAGTGCTAACAGCCTCCTATCATTTTCATCAGTGGGGAAGATACCAGATCTGCTGTTTAAGGCAAATAGGTGTTATTGAGGAAAAATAAGATGTTGCCCTAAAACAGGACTTAAATGCCTAAGCAAATAAATATAAGAGTTCAAGAAGAAGACAGAGAGGGGTGACTAGAACATTAGCTAAACATTCCACAGTCACCTGAAACTGCACAGGAAGGTGTTTTTTTTTCCTGACACATGGCTTACCATGACAAGGCATTAAGAAAGTAGGTGCCATGCATATTCCCTTAAAGATCAGGCATGGAAAGCTTCTATTTGCTTGGGTGTTGTAAACTGATCTTAACCAAGTCTTCATTACAAATCACAGGGTAGAGCAGAGGTAAGTAAACTTACGTTCTCCATTCAAAAGTTGCTTAGAAAAATCACACCAAACACTAGTAGAAAGCCAAAAATGCATTAAAAAAATAGTTCATGTTAGTTTTTGTGCTCACATCTGCTCTCTGCAGTCTTGATGAAACCTTCAGAGCAGCCCAGACCCAGAAAAGAGAATCTGATTGCCCCTCTCGTGTCTTCCATGCACATCCACCACGGCAAGTGTAAGTCAAGCAATGCAGATATTAACACTGAGCTCACTGCAGCTCTGGGCAAAGTCAGATGATGTGCACCTCCACTAACTGCAGCAGAGCTGGGCATACTTCTGATTTCACATTGATACTGCACTAGTACCCAGAGACCTCAGAGAGACCTCTCTCCAGCTCTGAAACTAACCTGAATTATTTTAGGTAGATGTTATTGGAAATAGGTTTTCCATTTGCTTAATAGTCTCTTCTATTCTATAGCTACTTTGAAGTGTTCATAAAAGCTGAGATTTATAGAATACTGATATTCTTATTCAATTACATAATCATTCTCTGGTTCTAAACTACATTTCTCCCTGACTATATAAATAACAATAATAATTCATCAAATGACTGTTGCTTCCATGCTTACAACTCATTTTACATATAGTATTCAGGGCGAGCTTAAGTTATAATTGCTTAACCTATTTTTATCCACTTTATGTACTTTTGCTAATATATACTTTAAGTCATGCTGCCAAAGAGTATATTTGAGAAGGCAGATACTGCAAGGGCAAAGGTCACTGAAAAAAGGATATTAAGTTTAACATCCTTTTGAGGGGACGTGCTTAATTAAAAATGGCCTTTGTTACATGAGGTTGCATAAAATATCATTTCAATGGAGTACTTGGGGAAACTTTCCCTGACTGTGACAGTGCTGCCAAAATCTAATTAGAGATTCATCTACTTTATCAATGTTATTGTCTGTCAGGCAGCCACAATGTATCATGCTTAAGTGGATTTTTAACTGTCTAAATCAGTCTGTCTAAACAACATAAAATAGGAAACAAATCAAAAGACCAGTTAAAATCATGAAAGTGACACATTTATTATAAAATACCATTTGTTGTATTAATCGGTTTAATGGCAGGGAGATGGAGCCAGGTGTGTCAGAGCAGTGATTTTCTGCAGAAGGAGATATCTTAGTGCTAATATAAGAGACAGCACTCTGCAACCTTTGAAACTAATAGGACTCAAAAGGCTTCTCCCATGTTTCATCAACACCCCAGCATGGGTTCACGGGGCAGTCGTTGTCACAGTCGAGGGCCTTCGATGAGCTACAAAACAGCCTTCAAAATCATCCCGTGCACCTCACAGTGCCGGCCAGACTGCGCCTCAGCCATGGGGGAAGCCACTTTCCTCTGAGGCCTATAAGTTACCTCTAGGGGAGGCTCTCCATCACCTCTTCCCCAACAGAGAGAGGAACATGCAAAGGAGCTGACAGAGACCAGAGACAACTTCCTAAACGTCGCCCCTTGGCTCCATGGATACGAGACAGGAACAAGCAGCACCACCTCCCAGCTGAGCCTGCTGCCTCTCGCCCTGGAGAAGCAAGTAGGAGTTCAGGTCAGCGCAGCAGCTTCCCAGTACAAGCCAGAAGGCAAGGCCTGGCACTGCTCAGCTCTTCTCCATCCACCCACTGAAGTTTTTGGGTTTGGGGATTTTTATTTTTTTTTCCCTCAAATCAATTATTTTCTCCACACTATCTCTGTGCCCCCTTATTTGTTTTGTTCATCCATGAGGTTGGGGAGCACTTTTACATCATGCTTGCATAGTGCTATGCACAAAGCAGATTTAATCTATGCCTGTGACACCCATGCAGCACTACATTATGACTTTGTGATTATTTTCCACCACAGGTTTGTTGGCAGAACTATTTATTTTTCCCTCTAAAAATACAGATTAAAAACTGGAAATTTTTGGTATCGAAAGCTTTCAACAAGAGGATGCTTATACATCCACTGGTCAGATCTTTTGCTACTCTAAAGAATGATTTATGTTGAATATAGATCCACAAATACCATTGACTTAGACATAAAGACCATCTGCAGGGGAAAACCATGGTCAACCTACCACCCAGACTCTAAGGCTGCCAGTCACTGATGCAGCTTTTCACTCAGTCACAGCAAGGAAGGATTTTGGTTCCTGAAACTGAAAACTATGTGGTTCTCATGGCTGGAAAGCCTGTATTTTAAAGGCACATTTATTCTTATGCAATGACACGTCATGAATTTTGCATGAGGCATAGCACTTGGTGTCAGAAATTATACCAGCTCCAGCTAGGGGGACAGTGATACATATGTTTGTACAAAACATATAATATGTTTTATTTAAAGTATGCCATAAATATTTTTGCCCTGAAGCAGGGTTTAAAATGAGCTCTGTAAAGCATCGTAAAAAAATGTATGTTCAGAAAGTAGAAAGAGGTGCAACTATACTTAAATGTCTAGCTTTATCTAAAAAAAAAAATGGCTGGATATTCACTGATAAAGCTGCCACTCCATTCTGAGATGGCCAATACTAATAGTAAAACATACAAGGCCACGTTTTCTGTCATGGCTCACAACTTATGCATCAAACCTTTTCTCTCTCAAGAGCCTGAAGGTAGCAGTGCCCTGAGAAAAGCAGCAAATCACACCACAGATTACAGATGCATGACAGGCAGTGCTATCCAGTGAGAGAAAAATAAACTCAGTGTCCTGGTCTACAAGCAGAGGGTCTTAGAAGCAGAAAGAGCAAACATGTTGGCAGGTGTCACCACCTACCCAGACAGGTAGCCCTTGCTGTCTGTCAGGGTTGTTATATCTGTGCCTGACCCAGTGTCTCAACAGGAATGATCCTTGCTGCAATTCATCTCTCCTCTGCTCACTGATGCCTTCAAGTACCTACTGCAATTATATTTATGTCCTTAGTCAAGCAGATAACTGAGAACATGGATCCCGAATTGCTCTTGATTATGGGGCACCAAATACGAGGCCGGCTTGTGGGTCTGTATCATTACTGTAGATTTGTTCAGCAGAAATTATTAAAAAGGGTAATTCAACCACTAAGACATCTGTAGTACTTTGCTATCTCTAGGCAGATGACTGGTTGAGCAAGGAGACCGTGTAGCTTTCTTCAGCTCTGGGGTGAGATTTGAATTTGTATGGATGTACACAGACAAATACACAGATACAATGAGCAAAGCAGGAAACAAAGCCAAAATAGCTCAAGGCAGCCTGCCATTTGAGTTGCACTCCATTTAACACTAAGTCGCTCTCAATAAATCAGAATTGTCTGTCTCCTTTCTCCAAGAAATAATTTTAAATTATTCCAAAATCCTAGTCCAGTAACTAACCTTGCTACAGCGAACTGTGCAAGGCAGATAGTGACTAGAAAGCACACAGACTAAGAAAAATTAAAGTTAACACTGAATATGAAAAAGCAAAATAACTCTACAATAGGATGTGACAAGGCTAATATTTGGGAAATGTTACTATGTTGACAGTAGTAAATGAAGCCAGACTTCAAACTGTGGCCAATCATTTCTTTCTACACCAACACAACGGTTCATGATTCACAAACTGAGTAAAATGAGCAAGAGCTGCAGGCCTCATGCCACTGATCTCAATCTCATCTATCACTGAGGGAGGTCTAGGTGTCACTTCAGATTTAGAGCTATCAAAACAGCACCAGAAAATCAAGGATAGGTTCTAAAAAGCTATGTATGGGCTTGCATCTTCCATTAATGAGAAGACTTACAAATGCTCTGGTTTTATACCTGCCCCCAGCCAATATGTTTTTGGCTGAGCTATAATTACCTGGTTAGATAAGCATTAGAAATAGAAGCATTTTGTTCCCAATTATTTGGAATTGCCTAAATGCCATCGTTAGGAGTGAAAATTATTGCAAGTAAAGGAGAGGTTAGGTTCAGACCTGCTGTCCTGAACATAACAGCATACAAAACCACCAATGTCAGAAATGGCTGCAACTTGCATTAAGGAAAATTACAAATATTAAAATAAATAAGAAACAACCTTCAAAAACTAGTAATGAAAATAACAATAAAGTTGGCAAATTAATAAAGCTCTAATATCAAACTTAAAAAAAAGAACTACAGGGGCTGAATCAAAGTCTTCCATGCTCAAACTTGCCCCTGGAGAGAAAATGTTTGGATGCCTTTCTGAGTGATCTACCCTAGTTTTGGTCCTGCTCTGGCAGGGGGTTTGGACTCAATGATCGTCGGAGGTCCCTTCCAACCCCTGACATTCTGTGATTCTGTGAAAATCATGAGAACACACTACAGAGTATGATAGATCTGTCTGGTTTGATAGAAGGAGAAGAATTCAGTTTTAAAAGCATAGGAGAAGGAACATTCCTCCATGTTGACGTGTAGCATTCCCATTGATTCTGAACCATCTTCTATTAAATTGATGGCAGTCTTCCATTGACCTCGATAGAGGCTGGACTGGACCCACAGGGGAATCAATCCCATAGGTAGTAAAACAAATGAAGGCAATGGATTTCTTCATGAGCTAGTCACCAATAGAATTAAGCCAGTCAAACAGAATCAGATAAAGATTTAAAATTCAAAATAAAGTTGTCTTTCTCCCCAGCCCACACTTGTCTACTTGTCTTCCTCAGATATACAGACATTCAGGATCTGAGCCAGCCTCGTTCAGTGCAAAAAATCTAAATACTACAATCCCTGTATTTTGGTGTTAGCTAACCTAGCAGCACTTGGTCTAGATGGAGACTAAATGAATAAAGTAAATATTCACAACATTGGGAATTGGAGCTCAGACAGGTCTTTAAAAAATCCAACTTGTATTTGTATTTTTGATGTGCAACCTAATTAGACCAGAGCATCTTTAATTAAGTGTGTCAGCCCCAGTGGAAGCCACAGAGTTCAATGCTAATAAAGCTGATAAGGTTTTTATTTTTCAGACTTAGTTTATTTAATGCCTCATCCATGTTAAGCCAATCTGTAACATATGGGCAGTTCTCCCACTATGGATTTATCATTTGGGTGTTTCTTTTTGTGAATTAATGCAATCAAACTCCTGCCAGTGTTAATTATTTTTCTCCAAGAGCAAATCCCAGAACTAAAAATACACACACCTGTTATTTGCTGCATAAGCCATAGCATGACTGAAAAATAATTTCAAAAATGCTGGGAGACCCAGAATGTTTCCAGATTGTATAAAAAGAGATTTGGAAAAAGCTCAAGAAGGTAGTATTTATATTTCTGACCTTATAAAACAATCAGCAGAGGTGCAACAAAACCCAACTCCATGTCCATGTAGAAAGGAACAATTATCCCAGTCTTCTCTTTCATTTACTATATCTACTTAAATGGAGAGTGTGGGAGGAAAGCCAAGTAATTATTGGAACAAGTTTTAAAGTAATTTGGCAAATCATTTGTTTTAGAATACTAAAACCAAAACCATCTTTTGAAACGGTGTACTTCAGTTCAATCACGAGTAACAGAACTTAAACAGGAATCACTAGTGAAATGGTATAGCTTATGTTATGCCTCCAAGCAAGCAGTCCTTGCTTCCTTTAGACCTATGAAAGGCTCTCCCAGCCACACACCCCTGGGCAACATAATGATGGTCTTGGATACCCACCTGGAGTCAGTAGCTCTGAAATCTCAAACACTCTCCCTCCTGTCTAAGCCATATGACTGGGAATGTTAAGCGCTACATCTGAAACACTATTTCACTGTGTTTGGACTTGAACAAAGCCACTGATCATTTTCATGGCTCATTTGTGCAGATTAATTGGTTAATATCTATGCCCTGTTTTGGAGATGGAAAGTACTAAAGCATGGCTTGCAGCCCCATCCTCCTAGCTCTGGGCTCTCCATCACTATTTTAAATCTCTCCTGTTCTACACTCCCTCCCCTTGCAAGCAAGCTAATTACTATCATACATAACAAAGGAAACATCCCTTTATAGGGGGAGATGAACTAACAGGACTTCCCCATTTCTAATTTTTGGCATTCCTTGATTACTGGAGCTACAGAACACTGACTGCAGAATCTTTATGTTCTCCAGGCATACTAGCAATTCTGCTAGTGAACACACAACTGTTCAGTGCAACACTTGCAAAACTTCACTGATTCATACTTCTTGCACAGCTTCTGTATATCACATGCCAAATAGTGCCAACTCTATCTTCCCAATTCCCTCCGCCAAGCAGGTGCTATTCTGCGTGGAAAGCCACTCCTGAACTTGCCTGTAGACTCCAAAGGTCTATCTTAAACTCCTTCAGTTCTGCTGTGAGGCACGCAGGAAGTGAACAAAACCAGAGGAATTTATTTCTTCATGTTCACTGCATGCTTTTGCTGAGGATGTTCTCCTTCCTGGACACTTCTCTATCCATTACTTCCACCTTTTTCTTCCCAGCTACCCATTCCTATGTGGTCAAATTCATCTGCACATCCTTTTTGTCACATATCGTCTTGAGCAAAACTTAAGTTCCCCGTAGCAGGAACTTTGTTCTCAGAGGTGTAGTCACTACACCTACACTGTCCCAGAGCTGTAAAATAATCCCTTTTCTATTAATGGCTACAGTGAACTCCACAAGTCCATGATGTGCCTAGTCCCAAAGTTGAAGCAAAACATACAGGATTTTATTTATCTTCTCCCACTTTTTAAGAATCTACTGCAAGTCCCAAATAGGTTATATTGACCCACAGGATGGCAGCATTTTATTTAGGTTTGCTGCTGTTAACAGTTCTCTATTTTCCCCTTTCACACAATGACGGCTGTCAATAACAAAAGTAGTTCAAAAACCTATTTAAGCCCAGGTCTGTCCACTGATATTTATAAACCCCAGTGCAACCTCCAAAATTGACTTGTAGCATTCCTGTAACAAGCACAGCATCCTTGTATTTAAATTTTGGTTTTACTTATTCAGTTGCTGCTCAGAGCACTTTGCATCTACTTTCTTTACTTAACTTGAAGAGATTCCCAAAGGAGGGGAAAAAATGTCTCGTTTTCAGATCCAAAAAGGATCTCACCTCAGACAGATTTCATCTTTCTAGGTGCATACAACTACAAAACTGCTGGTAGGAGTGCCAGAGCTGTATAAACTTGCTATCCTCTGACCCTAGAATTCTTACAAGGAAAGAACTGGGCTTACACAGGTTATTTGCTGATATGGTTTTAACAGCAGGGATATTACTACACCTCTTAGTATTTATTTCAGGGATTCTAAAGCAAAGCAGCTGAAAAAATAAGTGTAAATACAAGGTTAGAAAAACAGAAGGAAGAGAGCGTGACTGCTGTCTTAGACTGTGGTTCAACTGTTTCTGTGACCTTTGCAATATCCCTTTGGAGTCCTGCTTTTTACAGTCCAAAAATACTAAGAAACTATTTTATTTTCTTTTCTCATTCTTACCCCTAAAATGAAAACGTTGCTTAGGTCTTGATTAGCTCCACAATGACACTAAAAACCGATACCTATAGCTTTATATATTTTTATATACATACATATGTATGTATTTATAAAGGCTGGCTGAATTTGATATTAAAGTATTGTATATGCTTATGTTATTGACCCTTTTTTCAAACTACTTTAAAGAATCAGGAGTAAAAGTTTCACTGAAGGACAGCAAAATAAAGAGTAACAGAATGTCTTCTACAGGAAATTAAGCAACACTGGGAGCTGAAAATCTCTAAAAATCAGGTCAAAGTTACCACATTTCTGAGAATTACTTCCCTCCTGTTCAAAGCAGAGATACAGGTGAAAACAGAAGAGGGGAAAAAAGAAAATAAGAGAAAGAGAAAAAAACCCAACCAAATCCTTAAGTAGTATTCTCACAAACTCAAGCCCAAAATGAAAAAAAAAAATTAAAAATAACCCATTTGGAAAAACTGGTTCAACTGGGGAAGTACATTGTAGGGAGAGGGCTTTTATGACTGGCCAATACAGGCACAGACTTCTCTTAATGTCAGGACCTGAGAACACTTCATTGTGCATGAAGTTGTTGCTTTTAGGGATTCTGTTTATTAAAATACTCAATCAAATTAAGACTTTTCTAACAACAAAGCACAGAAGTCAATCCTGATGGTACTAAATAAACCAGGAGGGGAGATGGAATGAAGCAAACACATACACAAAGGACTTCCTCAACGATTCCCGTAAATGCTGGGGGGACTGTGCCACCCAGGATTATCCTTAAAGCTTTAGCTCCTAGAGTCCTGCTACAGCTGAGAATTTCAGCTTTCCTTTACCAGTGAAATATGCTTCTAACGTGAGATTTTCAAGATGAAATCTCATAACAAAAACATACTAAAATTCTGCAAACAATGACAAAGATTTTTTTTTAAAACCCAAGTTTATAACGTTATTGGTGAATGAACTCTAGCTTTTTCTGTATAGGATTAGCAATAGTATTTTATACAACCAACCACAATCATACATGGAGTAACTAGAACAACAATGCTGCCTCTATCAGTACAAATAGCAACACTCCCAGTAACTTCAGCTGCAGCAAATATCTGTGGTCCTCAGACTTACGTGGAATCAATACCTGCCTTCAGAAACAGCCCTAGAACTGGAGGAAAGCCCCAGTTTCTCAATTCATAAGCTTATCCAAACTAAGAGTGAGAGCAGCCTCAAGGACACAGCAGACACACCTATAACAATCCCCCTCTCTGCCCTGTCCTATTCACCCAGACCTGCTTCTAAGATGACAGAACAGAGAGCTCAGAAAGCAGTTCAAGCCACCTCTTCTGATTCTGTTCCCTCCGCATGAAATCCTTGCAGTACCAGAAGGGAAGGAGGGCGCATGAGCTTTCACAAGTATTACGAGTTCCCAGATGTGCTTTTTCAGTTTGCTGAGTAGCCCTGCACAAGAAAAGCAACTGGTCTCAGGCAGGGACCTCATAGGTCATGTGGGCAAGGAAAAAAGCCAAGATAAGCACAGTCCCAAACATCCACAACTGTGCAGAGTGCATGGAGGCAGCCTGTCAAACCACACAGCAGATTTCAAGCTGTCTGTAAAAGTCCTAAAACGCCACGTCATGAGGAAAATGCAAATCTTCTTAATCTCACCACTCTCCTGTAAACAGGGGTCCAGAGAGCTGTTTAACAGCATATTGGACCTCCTCCTAAGGCCTTGCTGCCCAATATGCTACAGAGCATTGCAATACTTCTTTGGTTTTGTTCATAAACAAAAGACTGCCATTCGCCATACAGGCTGAGCCAGCAGAGTCCCTTCAAGCCTGAAAAAAAGTCCTGTTTCGTACAGCATATAAGTAAGTGTCTTTGGGTACTGAGGTCTCCTGGGCTCAGTCAGACCCTGTTGCCTGCTTGATCTCAGGGTAGGAGATCGAGATTTCATTTCTTGGCACTGTGGCATAATTTGAGCCAGGCAAAGCTTACCTCTACCTACATCATACTGATACCTATGCATCTATTAATCAAACTAGGATGTGGCTGTTCACATTATTTGTTTACTTGTCTAAAAGTGGCTTAAAATTATTTGTTTTCCAGCACACTACAAGCTCCCCCTCCCTGTACACACCACCACCCTTTTTCATGACGTGGTTATGTATTTAGGCTTCCTGCATTTTCCCACTGACAGCGTTATTGCTTGCCAGTTCAGAATCACATTCGTTCAAGGATACCATTCATCCAACATTAGTGCTTCCATTAGTGTGGACAGTTCAAACTGGGCAAAAGTCCATAATTTAATGGACTTAATACAGTGAGTCAAAAACTGTTAGTCCAACAGCATAAACCCCAGACTATTTCTTTAGAGACTCATCACTGGAAATACTGAAACCAAGGCAATTGCTCCACAAGCTCAGGAGTCTCCACGCACGGCGGCAGCAAGAAGTGGGCTGCACGCCACCTTTCCCTTAACTCATCTGAGATCTTCCACCAATGCCCTGCAAAGTTTTTCTGAATCAAAAAGCCATCCTCCTCTTCCATAAAAATCTGCTTTTCCTTCAGAAAGTCTCCACTGCCTAAATATCTCCAGAGTTTCTTGCTTTTGGTCCCAATGGTATGTCTCTGGCTGATACAGAATGCGAAACTCCTTAGGAGAGATTATTTTGCAGTATGATTCTTCTTTTGGTTAAGAACTAAGTTTCCACACCATCTGATAATCCATAAAAATAAATCAAAACCAGAATTCCATGCAGAGTTTTCCTCCTAGGTGAGACCTACGACAGGCAATCCACAAAACTGAGCAGGGATAGCATTTATTATTTCACCAGAATCAGTATCTCCATTGATTTTACTCAAAACCTGCTCATGTTTAAGGGACTGACAGAGCAGTATAGCACCCTAAAAGAGATGTGTTCACACTACTCCCCATACAGTCCTCAGACCAGGCAGGCTGAATCATACCCCTTACATCTGAATGAGAGATCCTGCCAAGTGCCAAGGCTTTGCCTCTGTGAACACAGACTGTGAGCCACCAACAGAGGGGAGGCACAGCATGGGAAGAGGTGCTAGGACCAGGACCCTTGTGTGTTCTGACCCACAGTGTGGTCTGAGGAAACTTGCACCAGTTTCTGTTCTTCTGTTCCTCCTTGCAATGCTTTGTCTGCATTTGTTATCTACAGATGACAACCAAAGTAACCAGGCTACAAGGCACCGCTGGCTGGTCTTGGAGCAAATGTTACCAAAACTGCCTCAAATCACTCATTTGATTTGCTGGATTGTTTCTTCTGCTTTCTTACATTTTCACGATTCTATCGGGGTTCTTACACACTAAGTTATTAGTGAACTGTTTCTAAAAAGTTGAAGTACCTTTAGCTAAATGGAGAGAACAGAGCAGTAATTTCTGACCTTTATATGGGATGATTCACACACTGCAGCCCAATTCTTTGGTTACTTTCCTGAATTAGTAATTCAGAAAGGTGGGTTGGTTGCCATCCGATCCCCCTTATTGCTACTGGAAATTCATCACAGCAAGAGGAAATTACTGATAGACTATGACACAAAGGTGTAATTTCACAAATTGTCATTGACCTATCCCATTTATCCTACCCACTTTTCCCTTTCAAAAGCATTCCTATAAAATCTCCCTGTGCCGCTTGTGTGAAGCTGTGCTGAAGTAACATCACCACATCATGCCTTTCCACTGCTGCTCTCATCTTACTCTCTACCTTGACTGTCCACCTGAATCCAGTGTCAGTTTGACCTCTCTCACTGAATTGCTCAATTTAAATCCCAAGAAGGGAAGAATTATCAAGCTACCAGTTTGCAGTCCCAATCTCAATGTGATTTTAGCACAGCAACTTTACCCTGTATTGATCTGATGGGTGGCTGAATACCACTATACTTGCACACTCTGTGCCTGTGTTTCCACCGATCTGCTTTCTCTCTAAGCAAAGCACTCACCTCAGTGTCACAGTTTCCCCTGAGTTAAACAGAGACAATCAGATTTGTTTTTTGAAAGGCATTTTAGAAAAGCTTTAGGCAAGATCTGAGTGTTAGAGAAAGACCTGCCGCGTATATTTAGGAAGAAAATACACCTAAGTTGCCATTTCTTAAAAATAAAGATAAAAATAAAATCAAGATGGTTCCATTTCTCAGTTAAGCTCTACAAGAGGACCAAAAAAAGACCAAATACCTGACAATGAGAAATGGAAAATTATGGTATTTTCACTTGTGAAAATACTAGGAGAATGAGAGAATGATAGCAAAGCATGCCACAAGGCAAAGGAGGTCAAGAGAGAAAAGAAACATGTATAATCAAATTACAGGAGTTCGGATGCACAATGTATAAATCTATGTAATATACTGTGTGAATTTGCAGTGTGTCAATTTTTTTTTAATTTTTTTTTTAATTTAAATTGCCTTACAATAAGGCAATATTCTTCTTATCCACCCATGGAGAAGGTTCATAAGGCTAATGTGAGTTATGACTTAGGAGACCACTAGCCTCAACTTTAAATTACTGCAACTTAGATAATGATTTCTCTCCAGCTTCAAAGCCAAGACTCTTCAAAACAGCCAGCAGAAACAGTACAATAGATCTGTTTTGAAGACAGAAAACAAGTACCACTGTTCATGCACTTTTTCTGCAGTCTCCCAGCTGCCAGACCCATTCATATGAACAATGTTTGAAGTAAACTACCCGCCCCAGATCAAGTACACTTGATGTCAAATGTGACTGGCTGAGGCAGACAAGTAACACTCAGTGCCTGAACTCCAGAGTCACAGCAGGGTTTCAAAAAGATGAACTGGAATGCTGGGGGATGAAAAAAACATGAGCCTTCCTTCCTGAAACCATCAAATGTCTCCAGAATCTTTGGAATCAATATTTCTTCATAGATGGCTGAAGATGGACAGCTGAAATCTATCCTCAGCAAATGAAAGTTCTTGTAGGAAATCCTTATTAGTCCTTTTCTGGTCCTAGGCCAGATCTTGGTACCCTCTAGTTAATTTACAAGAATACTAAGAGTTTTATGGAATTTTTGTGGATTGAGCAAGTCAACATGAGTGCAACAGCACAGAAACTGGTCAGAAAGAAGTGTGGGTTAGGAGGAAACTACTTTGAATTGATTACACAATGGTCAAATAAGTTTTTTTACATACTTACAACCACTTTCCATGACACTTAACAGCAAAACCAAGAACATTCCTGACACAGGGCAATACTTGAATTTCAACCTGGGTACTTCCCAGAGAAAAGAGATTACTCTAAAGTGTCAGGGCCTTTGCCTTTAGGTTGTAGCCCTGGGTGGGAATCCTGCCCAAGAATGTTAGACATTACAACAAGAAATTACAAGCACTTTGTCTGCTAAGTCACTTATTATGTTCCATGGAAGTAGTGAAACGTTCATGTTCTCTGTCCCAGACACTCTCGAGAAGGATGTTTTATTGAAGTGCTACAGTTTTTTCTCTTTGATTTATAACCCTACATATTCCCACATGAAATGAAAGACACTCAAAATACACAAGCAGTCTCCTGTTTAATAAAAAGCAGACCCTATTTCAGCTAACTGTATTACCTGAACATTCTCCATCTCAACAATGAAATCAAGAGAAATGACAAAAGGTAACCCCTTGCAACCAGAGAAGTAGATGGTCATCTCAAGTGTTTTTTCAGATCTCATCACAATCTTGCAGTTGCTGCCACAACTTCGACTCAATTAGATAATTAACACTGAAGCTTTGATTTAGCTCATCTGTGACCCAAGATCAGACAAACAGATACACATTAAACCAGAGGATACCCTTTCCTTGTGCAGCTCAGAAGTATAAAAGCAAATAACCAAGCAACAACTAGTGGGAGAGTATCTATCTATATAGAAAATTAACGTGATGGGTTACAAAAGGGATAAAAAGCAGTACTATAAATGTAATTAACTGCAAGTGTTGTTAAATGTTTGAAGTATTTTTTTAACCCAAAGAAAACCTACCTGAAAAGGGTACACTTCGAATATTACTCTTGTTTTTACAGCAAGAGTGAAAAATAACATGGGAAACAAGGAAATAATAGAAAATATTAAAATAGAAGTATGAAGCCTCCTCGTCTTTCCGAGTTGTGTTCTTTTAGGCCACTTACACTGTCTTCACCTACAGGGAACACTGCTTTAGAGGACCACAATACATGGTATGGAATAATGGTGAGCTGAAGGTTAATGGGGAATCAAGTATCTTCTAGAGAAAAACACCCTTTCTGATAGGTATCCCAACAGAGCAACCATCCCATCTAATTACCTAGGCATTTCTACTGCTTCATCACTGGATAATCTCAGCACCTTTCCCTCCATCTTTATTCTCACTGCTCCCAAGTAGCACAGGAATACCACAATGCTATCCCACAGCTGGGAAATACAGGCAGAAGAGTTGAATCAATCACCCTTTGTCACAGGTGATGGCTACAAAAGAGCTGAAAATTGAACACTGAACAAGAACATGTTTCACTATCACTAATAGTTTCTGCTGGGTAATTCAGCAAGGTGCTGAGCATCTTCTGAGACTCAGTGAGAGTGATTAATTTGCAGTTAGACTTTGAATACATGAAGCTCACAACTTATAAACTACACAGTAAACATTTCTTTGATTCATTATTTTACTGCATTTTAGATGGTAAAGCAAAAAAGTATTTCCACTTTTCCATAAAACTAATTTCTTGCAATTTCATATGCAACAGACTCATGTCTATGATTTCCTCATTTCATATATATTCAACAAAAAAGCCTTCAGTGTCACTGGAGTTTTTTGTGGTTAGCTTTCTTTATTAAAAAAAGCAGACATAGGCATGTTCAAATTTCTTCTTAGTACATACAGGTTTATGCTCAGAAATCCCATTAAAATCAACGCATAAATCAAGGTACAAATACGTTCCCATGGGATTGATGACAAATGACAGAAATGGAGACAGTTTAGGATTTAAAACTCTTCCAGCAGCTCAGCACCATGGGGTGCAGTTCAGAACTAACTGAACTTAATTAGAAAATTCATTTAAAGTTCACAGGCCTTCTACTAAAGTCACATGGGGCTTCAAATGGGAAGGAGATGTAACAGTGACATGACTTGAGAACCCATCAGTTAGACCCACCAGAGGAGGGGTCACATGCACTGAGAGTCATCACCTTCAGTAGCTGTTCACTGCTTGTGGCTTGGGAGCAACACCTAGAATGAAGAAGTAACCGAGACCCAGGAAATAGATAGAGAATTTTCCTGGCTGTTTGGCTATCCTGAACATCTCCCAGTGCCATTAACTGGCTTTAAAGAGTTCAGATGCCACCTTCCCCTAAGATGTTCAGAGAGCAGAATTCCTGAAGATTTCACTGGCTATATGCTGTTACTCACACACTATGCACAGGTCTACAGAACGTACATACTCTAACACTACTGCTACATCTAAGGATCATCCTCATTTATTCTTCCCCCAGAAACCTGATCAGACCATTTTATTTCAATGGGAAACATAGATGCTGTCCATTGCACCAGTTTCAGAAGCCACGAGTGTCAGCACAACTGCAGTTAACACCTGTGTACAGAATAAAACAATGAGCCCTGTAAGGTGCTCAGCACATTGCAGGATCACTTCTCAACATGATATTCTGGTGAACATTTAAAAATAAACCCACCTGAATTACCATAGGCAACACAGAAAAAAGAAGATTCCATTTATAGAGTATTTTCTACAAGAGTGAATTTTATCCATGTTCCCCAGGATTTTTGTCAGCCACACAGCCAGTGGATTGACACAGCAGATTAATTTGGCATTTCTTGCATACGTGCTTGACAGTGAGAAAAACTGCACCAACTTCAGTAAGTTGCACAGTTTGTCCTAATCTCTGTTTTATTCTTTCACATACACCTCAATTTGAGGGGAAAAGAAATAGATATCAGATGTGACAAGTGTATGTTTTTCC
This sequence comes from Hemiprocne comata, assembly GCA_020745705.1. Classification (NCBI taxonomy): domain Eukaryota; kingdom Metazoa; phylum Chordata; class Aves; order Apodiformes; family Apodidae; genus Hemiprocne; species Hemiprocne comata. The sequence continues at coordinate 16,238,420 of CM036598.1, forward strand.
CCCTGATATCTGACTGTTCATTTTGCCTCGGAAGGGCTGGAGCACCTTTCAAAAGTTTTAGCCCTCTGTTTCTGAGGAACTTATCCTTGTGGCATGTCTGTCAGTTTTCACAGTGCTCAAGCAAGTCTTTGCAATTTTCACATAATGGCAGTTGTTGACAGGTTGTTAGGGCTGACAGTGAATATGTTTGAAAAACTGTCAAGCTGGTGAAAAAAATTAGAGGGAGAGAGAGGGAGCCTCCTTACATTTGTAACAGCGTGTTAAACTGTAAATGCATTCTCAAAATGCACAGGCCTACTTCCAGTCATGGTACTTGCTCTACAGTGACAGCATATGTGAATATACGATCCTTAAAAATTAATGTCAGATTGTCACTTTATAGGGCATGGTTGAATTACTACAAAACTCAGTTTACCTTTATAGAATTGATTTTACCTTCAGTGCTCAATAGTAGCTGTTTTGAACACAGAAATTGCTAGACATACAGTGCTACTGCTGCTAGCTTTTAATCAGCCTAATGCTGCTTTTGCCAGAGGTATTATTGGCCTCCGAGAGCCTGTGGCAACACATAGAAACTGGTTTATGTCCAAACGCCTTTTCCAGCACTACACAGAGGTGGTATGGAAAAAGGTCTTCCAAAGCTCCTCAGCTGAAGAAAGGTGAGTAACCTTCAGCAGCTGTGGCCTAGGTTCAGCCCTAAATGCTCCTCCACAGACACCAACACCAGGGTCATTAAGAATCTCTTTACTCAAAATTGCGAGTGTCTTCAGAAACAAATCAGTATGGATGTTCACACCTTTGTTACTTTGAACAGCAGTGTACTCCAAAATGGTCCCTTGAACAAAGTGGGCCAACACATAGAGAAGCCCCATCAATGTGAAAGAAATTATTTCGTTTCACTCTTAAGACAGATTCTGCTCATTTTAGTGATCCTGTGACAGCATGGTCAGTATCTGATATTAGGGAGGAATATCTCCTCTTACATATTTGCACTATGCAACAACTGAGCAAGACTGATTTTTCTTCTTTGACAAACAAGTTTTAAAATGCAGCTTATTTCTGTGAAGAATGAACTTACTGGGGTCTGTTCTGAAAACTCTCCTTCACATAAGGTATTTCTTGAAATAACTTTTGTACAGATTTTAAAGACTTGTTCTTGCAGTCCTTTTATCTCACTGCTTTGGTTGGCATTTCAAAGGGAAGACTGTAGATCCTGAGTGTCCACAGTGTGGGGCAAGGCTGCTTTATCTAATATTGGAATGGAATAAAATAACTGGAGCAAGTTGCATAATCACAGCCATGGAATTATTATAACCATGATAAAGTACTATGTGCAATATTCACAACAAGAAAACTGATCTGAAATTCCTCTTGAGTAGTAATTCGATAAGGTCAACTGTGTAAAGCAGTGTTTCAGTAGACAGCAGTAAAGTTTGCAGTAACATATCCAGCAGAAAAAATAAAGTTGTTGAAAAGAGGAAAAGAACTGCACTGGGTAAATCAGTGAATAGCACTGCAAAGGTGATATGGAAAAATTAATGGATATTGTCTCTCCCAGGGTTACATGTAGCATCGGAAAGTAAGCATGCTGGACTTGGAAAGATACCAAAAGAAAAGATATAGAAGGTAACCAAACCAGAATAGTAAAGAGGAAGATTAAAAATTAATCATGTAAGAAAGTCTAGATAATGTGGCCAGGAAATGCCAAACCTCTGTACTGTGAAGAGAAAGGAGGGTTCCTGAGGTTGAGTGTGAGTTGGCATCCTAGACTGAGCTCAAAACTTCATGTGTCACAGAAGACTTCTTCCAGCTCTTGCTCAAGTCAAGAGAAGAATTCCCATTTATCTGAAGAGAAGCAGGATTAGGTCCTAATCCTTCTGCCTCACTATCCAGTAAAGTGAGGATAATAATTGTATTGACAGGTAATTCTGTCTCACAGGAGTATTCCGAGGATTACGTAGCGTCTGCACTGTGCTGTGAAATGCTAAGTGCTAAATATGATTATACAGGGATTTCCATCCAAAGATCTCAAAGCACTTTCCAAACATTAATAATTGAAGCTTTAAAATACCCCTAGGACTGCACATGTAAAGAAGGCAAACAGGATTCAGGGCTCAGCAAAGCGGGCAAGGATTATTAGACTTATTTTCTAGCGGATAAACTGCACCACAGTCAGATTAAGTGACTTGCCCAAAGTAACACAACAAATGAGCCTAGAGGGCAAGACTCCTTCACACTCCACACACGAAAGATGCATGTGTGGAATGAGAGGGTCACTCAGCTTTTGGGAAGAGTTGGATGGATCAGGCCACAGTAGAGAGAACTGCAGAGAGCACAAGAAGAAATGAAAAACACAAACCAAAACAACCAACCCACACCACGTCTTTGAGAGTAGCAGTGTTTAGCTACAGAGGCAAGCACTGATAGAAGACAATGCCTTAAAGCAGCAAACAGTATAGTTTATTGGCAGGAGGTATAGCCACTACTAAAAACATCATCAATTCTTTGCCTCACAGATTCAACAAAGAAGATAGAGAACACATGTCAGGACTCAAGATTAATTTCCCAGGGGAAGAACAAACACGGAAGGAAATTAAAATCATGTTAGAAGAAAGAATCAAGAAATCAAAATGACTGAAGACTCTGTAAGACTTATGGATGGAATTGACTGCTCATTTTCTGGAATAAAAGGCTAAGTATTTAAAGAATCCTTCAAAATCATTTTGGTATCAGACAGTTACACAACCTAATCTGACACTGAAATGGACTTGAAACTCAAGAGGGCTGGGACAGTTTCAGGAAATCACACCAGTCTTGATATACAACAACAAACATAAATGTAATCAAATACAGCTTCTAAGAACATTTAAGAATCCAGTTTTTTAGATGCTCACAAAAGAAAGATCTTGCCTAGCAAAGACTGAATACCAAAAATATTACTCTGGGAGTGAATTGACTTTGACTGTGTTAGAGGGTTTCAACTGGCCTAAGCAACCACGTTACAAAGTACTGATATTCTAGTACATTCATGGGACAACCAGCAAGGCTTTGGAGTAAAGGACTCTGGGACAGTGCTGCAATGTTCAGATGAGGCACCACAGCAGATGCTGAACAGGAAAGTTTGTTGTCAGGACCAGCATTTGGAGATGAAATTATTTCTCTCACAGCGTGTGTAGGTACAACCCTCTCACAGGCTTCTGAGCTAGAAGGAATGTAAGACCAGGTTTGAAGGAAGCAGTAAGGGGAGCACGCTGTCAGAGGTTACCTCAACATTTAGAATTCTCATTTCATTGCAAAAGTGAAAAAAAAAAAAGATCAAAGTTTCCAGCTCCTCAGTGCAACACAAAAAAAAAAAGTGTTTTGCACAGTGGAAATGAACACAAGTCCAAGATCTCTCTTTTAGCTACTAGAAAAGCTTAAAGAAAATACTATAAATCTATACAAGCACAGTTTGTTTTTATAAAAAAATGGTAAATTAAGAATAAATACTTTGCAGTAAACTCAGGAGGAATACAGAAGTGTTCCATAGCTATGTATCTACATAACTGCACACAAAAATCATGGAAAAAATGTTTTAAGTATTTGCTAAAAAAATGATACCAAAATAAAACTGCTAACTTGAAAGTGGGACTCCGCTTCAGAAGTGGTCTTGGCTTCACTTCATTTGTTTTCAGATTTTGGCAAAGGAAAAAGCATTTCCTTAGTGATTTCACTGCAGAAAACAAGCCTTGAAATAAATACAGGAGAGCAGCACCTGAAAAATGTCAAGTGTTGTCTTTTACTCCAATTCCAGTCTCTCTTCTCTTCCAGCTTCTTGGTTTTGATTTTGCTAAGTCTCTCTTCCATGTCATGCCATATAAAATGTTGGGCACTTAGCTTGAAAAGATAGTTTCCAGCAATTACTAAGAGTGCTATGAATGTACATAGTTAATACTGACCAAAAGGATGAACTACAGAGCAGTATTTTCTCCTTTTTAATGAGGTTAAAGTAGAGCTCAGCAACAAGATTTGATACAGACAGGAGCTTCCTGACCAGGCTCTGTTACAAATTCACTATAACCATTTTTTGTTAAAAGTGATCTGAAATACAGATGATTTAGTGTTTTCCTGCTTAAAAACCTTTTAGGTTCATTGTAAAATATACTCGAGACCTGTAGACAACATTTTGAAAGTACTCTGAAAACAGTCTCCAATGTTTGAAGATATGAATCAATTTCCCCTTAAGTCAGTGTGAATGTTTCCATTCATTTTCAAAGAATCATTGTGAAAGACACAGATACAAATGAAGTTTATATAAAGATGAAATTTCCTTTTAATCCTGATTTCCTAAAGTTTTTAAACTTCCACCTGAGTTTTTGAAGGTTTTCCACTGACTTCACTAGCAATGGGATCCATATTTTCTGACGTAAAGTGATAAACTGTAAGTCAGTTATTTTGTTTCCCAAACAAAAATTAACATCTCCATCAACCAGATGCTTTTTTTGAATATAATCTATTGGTTAAGAAGGTGCTGACCTCTCTTTGACACACAAAGGCTGTTCTTACTTTAAATAGGCTGTTGTAAATTCAGCTTTGATAAGATCTGACTCCCTGTAAGTGAAGAAACATACCAGATATCAAACCTTCATTCTTACACTTCTTACTGACATGTGAGATTTGCCAGATTAAGGAATTTTCCAGCATGCAGATGATGGAATTGTATCCATTATCCTTTCCTATATCCATTGGAAATAACATGTAATATTCTTTTTGCACATTAAAAGCACAATGAACAAAACAACCAAAGGAGAAGAAATAAGAATCTCCAACTTGTAATGGCTTTCTATCTTTGGGATTAAATTACACAAGATTTCAACATCAGTATTTTAAAATGATAGTTTTTTTCACAATACTTTGCAAATTAAATAATTTACACTACAGACTGCATTCTCTTCACAGTGAAGAAAGTATAAGTACTACTAGCATAAACCTAAGATATCTGACTTTAGATTGGATAATTCCTGCCATTTAGAGTAGAAGAAATTGGCTTATTTAAATGCAAATACTTTTATTATTAAGTGAGTAACAAAAGCAGTGTGTTCACCTTCCTAATACATTTGCTCCTTGCTGTTTCTGCAGTACGTGTCATGTTTGGCACCACTAACTAGTTTGTCCCAAAAAGAAGCAAAAACATTGTGCTCCACACACAGACCCCTAACTCTGAAAACTTAAGACACTAACATTTGGAAATTTTCTAAATATTATTTAAAATCAATTTTTTTTTCCATTCTAAAATAAGTAAATGTTTTTACTATTCGTTGTCATTAACAAGGAACTTGTGATCTAATACATGTCACAATCAGTTTCATTTAATTAAAATAATAAATATTATACAGTAATGCAGATTGACATTTATATCTTCATTTACGTGAAGTTGGATTTATGGTCAGTGCTTTATTTGATGGAGGCCACAAATAACTGCTATTAAACTGCCACAGGATGGACACAAGATCACATTAATGAAATGAGACAAGGCAAGGCACTGATATATGGAGCCCTCCTGCAAGAAAATAAAGTCAGTCATGTCCAAAACAGATGTTTTCTTTGGCTGAAGTTTAAGTTTGCTAAATTTTTAGTGGGCAGTTTAACTTTGTATACACAAAGGTGGGAAGGCACAGAACTCCTGGGACAATGCCTTTCGAGCTGTGTTGCAATTAGTGCAGCTCATGAGCTCTGCTTTCCTTGTCAAACACATTCATGCAAGAATGATTCTTAAGTGTAAAGAAATGTCCAATACAGTACTAAGCGTTAAGAAGCCTGAAATAAGGTTTTTGTGCTTATTGGTGGAATAAATACCTTGTCTCTGCATTTTGCTAATTAAACATACATCCAGGAAGTTAACTACAGATACATTCAATTTCTTCATCTTTTTCTTTTAAAAAAAAGAATATTAGGAGTTTCAGAATATTGGTGTAAGGTTATTATGGGGCAAGCAGAAGGGATCAGAGGGAAAAGACATTTCCATAAGGGAAGACTCTCATCTTACCTCTACAGCTGCACCCTTACCAGTTTTTCTAGCCCATCCTGGAACATGATGCACTGGGCAATAGCTCATTGCTTCTCACCCTGGAGTTTCCCATGCAAGATAGTACTGCAGTATCTATCCTCACAGTGCTTGCTTAACAAATCAGGCTAGTCCATAGCTCTGCTGCAGTGAATAAATAATCTCAAGTAGCAGAACATTGAGAAAAATGAAACAAACTTGCCTCGTGGGCAAATTATCTAACTGGATGCCATGTGTGAAGTTCAGATAAACATTCAGTAACATGGAACAGCATCTCAAAGTTTGATATTTATCTTTGTGGATTTATTTGCACCTCAGGATCTTCATTGCCATGCTAACATGATGCCACACAGGTTCAGGAGAAAAAAAAAGAAAAGTAAAACGGGCACAGTCATTTTGGGAGGCAACACAGACAATAAAAAGACCTGAAACAAAGTAATTATATTTTCTACTTCTGAATGAGACAAATGGCTTTTAAAGCTATGCCTTTTAAAGAATGGCTTCGTTTGGTCATTTATGCTAAAACTTAAGCAATACAAGCCTAAGGGTCTGGTCTAAATAACAATACCTTCATTAATCAATTTATAACACCTAAGATCCTATTTCTGGCTCTAGAGAGGAATGCAATATAGTCTGCTGAAATTTGGCCTCACATTCCCCAGGCTCAGGTGAAAATGACACTGCAAATAATTTAGACATCTTTGGACAATTTATTCAATAAACTGTCCAGTGTCTTGATCTATTTATCACAGGGTATAGAGCCAGTTCAAATAATAACTTTACCTGCCTTATTCCAGAATAACAACTTCTTTCTGTTTCCAAGTCTCTCCTCAACAAAATTAATTTTCTTATACAGATAAATTTATGCCTAGTTTTCTTGAGAAACCAACCACAGATAAATCCAAGGCCTTAAGGCACTTCTACATCTGCACCACAAAAATCACACAGTGATTAAAATACTGTTGGCTCAGCTTTTGACTTTTAGCCATTGTTGGACACAACACTAGGTCTGAAGAAGACAATCCCTTCCCAAAAGTCCTGCCAGGTGGGCTAAATACATAGACTATGCTATCCCCTTGTCCTGCACAAGGTGTTAGACCTTTCAGAGCCATGATGCTCAGCAGAGTGATGCAGACCTGGGCAATACTACAGCCCTGCTTCACCTTACTCTCTCCCTGGTGTGGGCAATCATGAAGCAATCTTTGCCTCACTCAGAAGGCCACAGACAGGCCTCGGGTCAACCTTCACAGGCACACAATGTGAAAACATCAAGATGGCCCACAACCACCAAACAGCTCCTTTGTTCAAGATCTCATCCCTTAGGTCTGTCCTTAAGGCCTAAGGGATTCAGATCCCTTATAGTGTAACTAGCTGTAACACCCAGCCTGCCTGTGGCCCCACACAGTCCGTCTTGTGAAAGAGCATAACAAATAAAATAAGCATTTAATAGGGTTATTTCCCTTTTGCTCCATATCTTTATCAACCGGAGGGTGAGGAATGCTGTGAGTGCAGAACACACCTGGTTTTATGTGAGGTACGTGAAGTAGAGCAAGGGGTGTGCTGGGCCTCTGCACACAGGTGCTCACGTACCCAGTGCCAGCTGAGACGTCCCTGCTGTGCTGCCAGCCCGGTGGGGGGACACTCAGCACACCCTGCCCCAGTACAGCTCCAAGGCCTCACCACAGAGCACTGCAGAAATGTTTCACCTCCCTCTCCAATCGGTACTTGAGAACAAGCAGCGTGAGAGACGTTTGCAAAAAGTTCATTTAGTTGAACTAATTTGTTTCAATTTATTTTCAAAAGTGCTTGTTCAGCATGAAGTCAAAGGACAGGCTGATCCCTGCAGCACACCCCATGTGCATTAGAGTCCCCAGAAAAAGAGTCTGAGGGTGAGCATCACCTCGCAGGGGACCAAGTGCCCCTCAAGCTTTACCAACTGCATACCAACATGCAGTGCCCATTTCTCCAACAGCATATGCAGCATCTTTTCCCTGTTACTGGTACTTTCTAGAGTCGTCTCCCACATCTTACTCCTCCACACTACAAGGCTGAATTGAACACTTTTCACTGATGTGCACTTCTGCATTGCTCACTTTGCACTCAAATCCTAGAAACGCAGGGAAAACAAAACCAGAAAAGGCCTAGGACACATTTGAAAGCACAAGAGCAGTAGCTGGAAAACCAAAATCATAATGATCTTTATGACAGAAGGACTGAGCCCTTCATTTTCATCAGCTTTCTAGGTAAGTTAAGATGTACTCTCTACTACATCTTTCACGTTACAGGCAACCTTCACTAAAAGGAAACCATTTTCCTTTGGTGCACAAGAGCCCTATTGCATTTCAACAGTAAGCAATGTGTAATCGTCACGTGTAAAGCAGACATCTCACAATATACTGTTATTTTTATGCATACACATAATTTTGATGAAATTAAAAACCCAGCATACTAGCTTCAGTAAGCAAAGAGCCCTAGACACCTGCAAGTGCTGTTCTTTTGTTCCTACACATCTCTCACATGACATTCTGCTAAGCCAACCCTTCAGGAAAGGGCTTCACAATCCTCAGTGTTGCATCAGCTTGTGCATGTGAGTCATTAAAAATCAAAGGTTTGTTGTCAGAAAGCCAAGCATCATTCATTCCTTTCCTACAGATAGTGACTTCTGGAAAAAAAATAATAAAATACCTGTCTGCTTCAGGTTTCTGTACCTGTGACCTTAGTCATAAATATGCATAAATAAGCCAAAATACAGTCCTGTTGAAATCAAAAGAAGTTTTGCCACTGTAGTGCTGAGTCTACCAAGTTTCAACTCTGTCATATTACAAATCAGGCTACTGAAAAGACAGGGTTCCTCTAAACAAACCTGATTGCCTTTACAAGCTATACTGCTTTCCACTTTTCGCATTTACCATGTGAAAGTTAGGGCAACATTCCTCCTGTCAAACTGCTCAGCATGAATAATAGATATGTCATTTTTTAACTGTCAACAAAGTATCTGTAAGAGATGCACTTGGTCCTTTTAAATATCTACTGCAAACTGTTTATTTGGCACTACACAGAGCTCATTTTCCAACTAGCAAAGAAATTACTAAAAGAGACATGCATATTAAACCACTGAAATTATTTTACTCACACCTTATTATCCTTATGTAATATTTAATTATCTCCTCTCCTACTCCCTTGCTTCAGTGACAGTTTGCTCAATGAAGTGTCAAGGAGATGAAGAAAACAAAACAAATTAGGTCAAATCTGTGCAATAATACGTTGGTGTTTGTTTACTGAGGGCCAAAACCTCAGCGGCTGCAAATGGTTCAACTCCTGTTGAGCTATACTGACTTACACCAGCTGTGGACTGAAACATCACTGCTGAGAAACAGATTGTGTTTATGTAATCTTAAATGTAAACCAGGCAATATTTCAGATACAAAAAGTATCACATATGAAACTGTGTTGATAGGGTGACAAATACTGCCATACATAGAAGAGGACAAATTTTTGAGTGGTGTAAATGGCCACACTTCTCCTGGAGCTCAGCTCAGGACCACCCAGTGTTTGTGGTGCTGTGGTCTCCATTACTTCCTTCAGAACAATTAGTCTCACTTCTCTCATCTTTCCTTTAATAGTCCACTCAGATAGTGCTTCAGCGTTGCTCTTCTGTCAGCAGCACATCTGATGCCTTTGGCAGACTCACCCTTCTGCTCCACCCTCCACTGCCATTCCCTCTCCTCCACCACGTGCTGGAAGTGACCGTCCTCTCAGTTGTGCTAATCTGACCATTTCCACAGCCACAATCTAAATCAGGTATGTGAAATGATACTCTTTAAGAAAAAATAAAACCACTCTTGGATTATGGCTAGGCCTCCAATTATTGGTCTTTCCATCATGGTTTATTCCAAGAGCTACCAGATACTTGAAGGGTAAACACTTCATTCTCAGGTGAGGATTCATCACAGGGGATACCTTCAACATTTAAAGCTTTACTGCATATACAGACACATAAGTGATCAGTATTATGTGCCATAGCATAACAATTTGACAGTGGCTGGTGGCAGAGCTGGGATGAAAATGCTCATGTTCTCAACCAGATGAAAGCAAACATGCTGAGAAGTATCACAGGTGCCTGTGCAATGGCCAGCACTTACCCCACATGCTCTGGAAAAAGTGCATTTGTGTATGTTCAGGCTGCTATATTTCTCCTCTGCCTCTCCTCCTAGGTTGGATCTTTTGCTTTCCCCCCAAGTGTTACTGTCCACAGGAGCAATGGTGGGCACGTAGCACCATAATTCAGGAGTTGCATGCATTTGTTCTGAGCAAGGCAAGAGGTCCCTTAAAAAAACAGCCACCCACTTCCCATGCATTAGTGTTTTCATTCTTCAGAGCACCCCTAGAGCTGAAAAACTGACAGCAGACAATGGGAAAATTAGGCCAGGAAGAAAAAAAAAAAAAAACTAAAAAAAAGAAGGAAGAGACAGCCCTAAGAGTGAGGATACCATAACTTGACAAACCATTAAAACAAGTCAGTATCCACTTTAAATATATGAACAAATTAACAGAATACACCATGTTCAGCTACATGTTAAGAAGCATTAATGAGAATAGCTTGCAGTTCAGTTTACTTAGCTCTTTAAATAAACATGGGCTATTGGAAATGTTATACAACAACGTGAGCACCGTAAGTGTAGCTCCAACTCCTGTCATTCCTGCAGATGAGTTACAGATCTACCAGAACTTGTCTGCTCCACGCTTGCAGCCACCGCTAAACTTAAATTAGTAACTATGTAGGCCTCTTCCAAGGCATATCAGAGACCAGCTGTGCAAGGACCTGTCACCTTCTTGTCAGTGAAAGTTTTCTGTCCAAAGAACTTTCGTCATCCCTCATTCCTCAAGTAGCTGGATGTCACTTGAAGAGACAGCTGAAGTCACTTGCAATGAATGGTCTCAAATCAGAGCTCACTGCCCTTGTCACAGAAAGTCTCACCCCGCAGCTAAAACTGTCACTGATCATGTTTAGATATGTACGCTGAGGTATCAGATTAGAAAAGAGTATGCACGAGATGGGAGTTTAAAAGAGGCCAAGTTGCAAGGAAAATCTTAATAGGGAGAATCGAGGGCTTGAAGGGTGAACCCTTTTCCAAACCCAATTTATATTTCCCATCAAATCCAATAAAAAAATCTAGCTTCTAAAAACGGCATGTTTCCAACCAACATATTCAAGAAGAAGCTAAAACTTTAAGTACTTTGGCCAGAGAGCATGCAGATTGCTAGGATATTATGGCACCTCTGCAGCAAGTTACTTCATTAATAGCAAAATACCCAAAAGGCATATTCTGACCTCAAGATTAATGCTCAAAATGGTAGAAGCATTTGCTCTAGGTAAAAAAGAAAGAAAGAAAAAATTGATATCACATTGTCAAGAGTTTCTTAATATAGTATTTGCTGTTTGTTTCTGAACCTCTTACTTACATTAGCAATAGAAGCATTACCTAATGGTTATGGCAAGAGATGGAGCAGTCCAGGCTCCCCAGTTGCTTTCCCATCTCAGGTACTGACTCTTAGGTTTAGACTCTCACTAACTTCTAAGAAATCCAGCTTAGCCATTGGCAAACCTAACTGCATGGGCTTGCCAAAGAGCACTTGAGGACACATTTCTAAGATTGACCTCTACAGCAAAAATAGCAAAGCACAAGCTGGGTTGCAGCTGCTAGAAGAAAGACAAAAGACACAGAAACATCCAAAAGATGCTCATTATGTTCTTCATTATTTCACTTGAAAATTTTCTTCTGAGATATTGCTGTGCCAATACATCATAGGAGCTAGATCCTGGGGAACGCTGTGAGGTTTGCTCATGCTACACTGCAACCTCTAGTGCTCCTCAGGGCCTGTTCCAGAGCAGTGCAGGAGTAGCAGCAGATCTAAGAGATGACATTTCCAGCCCAGTAGCTCCAGAATGAGGGTTTCTCTGCTACGCATCTCCACAAAAAGTGAATTTTAGTGGGACAGTTAGCTAAAGGCATGGGGACTGGCTCAGACAATGCAGGAGTGCTCTCTCCTCTGTACACAGCACCTCCTTAGAAGCTGGAGACAGACAAGTAACCCCTGAAAACTCTCGCATTCTGCTGCAGTCTGGGAATACATACTTGAAGTTTCACTCATGCCTGCCCGGTTCTCCTTCAAGGCTTTGAAGGACTTGAATATAATATTTGGACTCATCTCCGTCTTAGAAGCCGAATTAGCCCAGTACCTTATTTTCCACATATAAAACGAAAATGTAATCTTCAGTCAGAAGCATCATAAGCTTCTTTCCTTTTCCCCTTGCACTGTTGGCCTGAAAGCAAAGTAATTTATAAATAAATAGTTGGAACAAAGACTATTTGCTTTGTTTCTCCTTGAAAACACATCCAGAGAAATTTAACTCCAAATTTCATATGCCAAAATTCTCTCCACAAATGAAGTTCGACACAGCAAAGGGAATTAATTCCAACTACTCTTTTTTAAGTATTTCTGTTTTGTTCTTGCCTGAAAACACCGCAGATAAATGTTATTCCAAAAAAAAAAAATTACACAAGAGTTCTGTTCAGAATAGAAACCCACAGTCCACTTCACACTGAAGTAGTCCCCATGGGATACTGTGACCAATCAATTAATCCCTACCATGGGAGGTGGCACAGAGAAGACAGGCAAGGAGGATGTGCTCATGAAGCTCAGATTGGAATCTAGGAAGCGACCACAACTATCTTAAAGGAAGTTGAACTTATCTCAACACAAAGGGTACCAGAGGGTGGCCTTTTTTTAGACAATGACTATCAGTTGTGGGTCGACTGACAAATAGACTTCCTTAAAATAAAGGATAGAAAGTATCTTCCTGGACCAACCAGACCAGCAGGGGAAGTGCATATGTGACTCAGCTCAGGGTATACAACTGAACGACCAAAGTGAACTTAGAAGAAGGCAACAGGCTTGAGCTGGCTTCAATCCACATATTCCCTCCCAGAGACACAGGCTGCCCAGCATCATGACTGTCAATGTGAGACCACCAGCAAAGGGAAGCACATTTGTACCGTGATCCAGCTGTCGGGTGCAATCACTATCGTGTTGGTGTTGTGATCTCAGACTATTGCTGTGTCACTCTCAAAATCCCATGCAACACCAAATACCTACAAATAAGTAGATTTCATATTAAACACCAAACCCTCCTCTTGTGAAATATCAAAAAAACCTGTCCAAAGAGTGATGACCCCCAACAGGAGCTCATGGATGCTCAGCCCTTTTGAAAATTCAGCCACTGCTTTAGAAATCTAAACATAGAATGAGAATCCTAACTGTAGGCTCCTATTTTTGAAAGTCCTTAGTCTTTAATTTTCATAGCATGATAAACAAAGCATCTTTTTTTCTACCCCACTAGAAAGTACTCCGGGTTCAGAAGTTTATTGGAAACATAGCTGACATCCAAATCAACACAGACTGCAAAAACAACAGGGCTGACAAGACAGAACACTTCCAAAACATCACACTGATCATTAGAACAGCAGAGCAAAACATTAATATCATAAGCTTTTGCAGTCAAGGACTCTGTTCTAGCTGGGTATAGCTCTTTAAGCAACGGAAACCTGGGAAAATAGACTTTGAAGATAAATAGATGGATTTGCTTTCCAGCAAACAAATACAGGATCAACAAAATTGAACATGATGACTGTTCCATAGGCAACAGTGATGCTGCCATGCAGATTTTCAGAAATGTCACTATAGCAAATAAGCCTCTGTTTTGCTCTTGGGAGGAACTAAAGTGAGAAAGCAGAGCAGATAGCAAGGGACATTTTGGCAAAAAATAATATGAAAATAAAAAACCTCTCCCCACCATTACGCTCAACTTTCAGTTGACTCAGTCTCAGGCCTGGGGGGCAAGGGGACAGTGTGTAGCTTTAGCAAAACAATATCTTTTTTAAAAGATCTTCAAACAGAGAAACAATTATTTTAGCACTGTGGAAGAGAGAAACAAAACCTCAAAAATAGAATATCAGCTCTAACAGAGGAGGGTCATATTTACAAAAGATGTTTAGGAGTAAAACCAGCCCTGTTCCCATTACATTCAAACTCAGTACTGGATAAAAGCCTCATTTGATCCAGACTGAAATAAACAGCAGCTTTTTACACTGATAAGACTGGAGATACTTTTTTTTTTTAAACACTGAAGAGTCTCTCTTTTCAAGTTCTGCATGTGAAATAACGCCCTACAAATATGAACTTCATACATTTTAGTGACATGAGTGCCTGTAGACCTTTCACTAACAGACCTACTAATGATCTCAATGGGAGTTACATGCATAAAGAATCAATACTGTTGACACTGAATTAATGGTGTGCAGATATACTATGTTTGATACATGAACATAAGAAATAATAATTAGGCAGTTTGGTCTTCTGAGATGATAACTTTTACTGGAGATGCTGGGTCCCTCAGTATTTATATTATTTCATTAGTGCATTCTTTTTTGGAGCAATGACTTGGACTTGGCAAACACCTTTTTCTTGCCAAAATACGTATATTTACGACAGGGAAACTAAAAAGCACCACTCCCCTAATGTCTACACAGGATAGTTTGACAGCAAAGACTGACCTGTCTCTAACCACAATGATACTGGTAGAAGCGAGACTATCGTTTAATTGAACAGGTCAAGTCTGAAAACTGTTTTCAACAAAAGACAAATCTGATTCAGTTTAACAAACATGCAACTATGAAGATAGGGATTTCCAGATCTTCATCCCATTGCTGCCTATGATTTGATGAGCCACTTTATGAAAGTTCACTTATTGTTTAGATTATCACACATTCAATTTTTAACTGAGGATACTAACACTTGCTTACTTTTCACACTGGGTGTTTTGAACATTTCCACATGTTCATCATTAGAGAAGTGCTAAGCAGTTACAGTGTCTGATTTAATGCTCCCTTTTCTGGAAGCTGGGATAGTGTTACAGTTTTCATTCTAAGCTTACCTCATATTGCTTGTCTCAGTAGAGGAAAGGTCTCTTCTTAACTACGTATCACACAGCACATATTCCAAAAACCAGAACCAGTGAGGTTTGGGCCAAAAAAGAAAAGCTTTAGACAGCCATAACGTGCACTCTGGTGAACTTCAAAGAGCAAAACCAACCGCACGCAACAGTGTTTTATTCTTATCTTATTAAAATTCATTTTTTCCTGCATGTTTTTCCATTTTTGCTGCCTAAGTTACTCTGTCCATCTCCATCCTTCACCAGCCTCACTGGCTTGCAGGGGTCACACTGCTGTCTATGACATCACACATCACAATCCCCATGGTAACTGCTGTGTTGTCACAAACAGCATCACAGAAGGAAGAAGGGAAATAGAATTAGAAAAGCATATTTCCTAGAATCATAGAATGGTATTTACACACAAATATCTTGGCAATCAAAAGGACGGGAAAAGGAAAGGCACAAAAAACAACCTATGACAACTTAATGAGGTTTTGGTAATATGCTGTAGTTTTCCAACTGTGTTCAAGTGTGATCTTGGTTCTTAAATCTGATTTTCCTTACTTTTATAGACTTAAAAAAAACTACATCCATTTTGCTCAGCACAGCAATCTGAAAGTTCACGTCTGATTTTATTATTTAATGTGTAGGAAGAATTGCATTTCAACGCCCGCCAAAGAAACTGCCTTTTATAAAGACAGTCTACAGAGATATGTTTGGAATTTTAAATCCTGGTGTTTTGCTTTTTCTTTAATCTTTTATTGATGGTTTGTGTTCCCATTACTCCAAACTGAGCATTAGGTTGCTGGGGAAAAGCGCCAATCAAATGTGTACAGTGACTGGAACTTATTTGAAAATAAAGGAGGGTTAGCTGATCGAAATCAGTATTTCTGAGATTGAGGCCTGTGATCAGCATCTTCTATTGAAGGAAAATAAATAAAAAAAAGGAGAATCATTTTGACAGCAACAGGTCAGGAGGTACTGAGAGAGACTGGAAACTGGCTCCCATTTTGCTTTAATTCTGACTGATCAATCTCAATAGTTTACGACAGAACCAAATTCAAATGCCATTTACTTCTCCGTGACAGAGATGGGGATACATGAATTCTGCTGGCTGAACTGACCACTCCAGCTCCTCCTGGGGTCCCTCCTTGCAGCTCACTCCTGCAAAGGATTTGTGTAATTTGAGTCACCAGGGATAATGGCCATGATTTGCCTATTTGGACTCAGCCTATGGGGAAAAGGGAAACCAGAACTTTTTCTGGCAATACTGACAGCTAAACCTCCATTTTCTGTCTTTCCTCTGGAAACCTAAGCAATTACTTCCCCTGGGTTGTAACTGCAACTCCAAAGATTTAAAAAACAAAACAAAAAAAACAAAAACAACAAACAAAGAAATTACAAAAGAACTCCATGGCAGAGAAAAGCTACTTTCACATTCCCACCTTCCCTTCCCCAAGCACAAAGGCAGCCCCGGTTAACCAGGCTGCACAGGAACCAAGCTCCTCACCAGACACAAAGTTTCAGGATAAGAGGTAGCAGCTCATTTGCTGTTTCCCCATGAACAGACAGCTCAGAACAGAGATGCTGGAAGGGTAACTTCCCTCTGCAATATGCCCTCATATTTTAGTGGGGATGCAGGTCTACCCTATAGGGATGTTTAGTAGGGCTTTCCAGAACTGTGTATATTCAACTGCCATTACCACTATTAGAGCACACTATCCTTCCTTCTCCACAGAATTATTATTATTAAAACACCTTATAGCATTTAATTGGAAGTTTTATCACAGCTAAGGAATTCTGGATTTAAAATTACTTAAAGGGGTCATTTTAACATGGCCAGTGACAGTGCTCACTGTGTCCTGATTCTAGGGTCACTGTTGCTTTGGTAATATTAGGAGATACGAACATTTCCTTTTTTCTTTTGTTCACCTAAGGAGTTGTGTGTATACCACAGTGTGCTCCACATAGAATCATAGAATGGTAATAAAAGAGTAATCTAGACAGAAGGAAGGCAAAAATCACAGTACTCTCTTCCTCAGAATTCACATGAAAAAAGCTTGTTGAAGTGTTGGCCAGCTTGCATGGCTGTCACTTGAGAGGGAAGGCAGGGTACCAGGTCAAAGATGTGCATAGTATGAAAAAGAAAGAATCATGAAATCAAGGCCATTATGTTCTAAAGAGGACAAAAAGGGTTCCCAGGACAAAAAAAAAAAAGAACCACAAAAAAAACCCCACCAAAACACCTTACCCAAACAAAACAGATAAATCTTCAGGAATAGTTTAGCTTTTGAGCACTAAAAAAAAAAAAACCACAACAGGTCCAGTATTCACTATTTACCACATACTATTTATGGATCTTTTCTTAAAACGTACCTTGTGTCTTTGGTTTAAAGATACATGCTGTACTGAACAACATACTCCTGAACAGCAGCATGTAAAATGTCTTTTAAAACACTAAGTGAAGAAACTGGAGTGCTTCACACACTGTAAAACTGAAGAGTATAAACACAAGAGTTTGCTGCTCATCTAATTGAACTTACCTGTCTTTCACTATACACGTAACACTGCCTGCTTCTCAGACACACAGCCCAATAAAAAAAAATAATGATAAATGTTCAGACAAAATATAAAATAGCAAATTCTAAGTTAGAAGTTGGAGATGATGTCTCCTATTTTCCTAGCCAACGTCTTTGCATTTGAGTTTAAAATTAGTAAAAACAAAGCATCAGAAGTAGTCCTGTAGCAGTAATGCAGTGTTTGAATACTCAGTTGAAATACACTATTATATGCAACCAACAACTGATTGATTAAACACTACAAAATAGATACTGGCAAAATGTTAAGACTGTGAGGAATGACAAATGTAGAACATGAGAGAATCAAAATTAATTATCAAAGATGAGGCACGTTGCAATAAAAAATGGCCTTTAGTTATCTCAGCAAAATTCTACAGGAGCCATTTGTAGCTTGAACACAGACTCCTTAAACACAACTAAAATGCATTTCTAATAAAACATTATTAAAAGCAGATATGCTCATAAGATTCTTTTCTCATTTGGTAGTAGCATCAGCTCTCTCTTCCGCAAGTCTTTTCTGCTCATAGAGATGGGCTCATTTTTCAGTGGTTTAAAAATAATGTTGTAATCACACCCAGAAAATATGAAACGTGATACAGGAGCCACATGGAGTGCAACGTGTTCCAGCTACTCTGCATATTGTCACTGTTGAGTTTACCTGTTCATGTCCTACCCTCACTTTGCTGGACATTTGCTACTGTTTTGCTTTTTAATGTTCCCAGGATTCAAAAAACTTTGTAAGGATTCAGTCCCAAGGTCTAGACTTTGTCTATGATTACAGGAATGAGGCATCTTTGTGAGGAAAGACTGAGAGACCTGGGTCTGTTTAGCCTGGAGAAGAGGAGATTGAGGGGGAAATCTTTTAAATGCTTATAAATATCTAAAGGGCAGGTGTCAGGAAGGTGGGGCCAGACTCTTTTCCAAGGTGTCCAATGACAGAACAAGGGGCAATGGGCACAAGCTGGAGCAGAGGAGGATCAAAATAAACATAAGGAAAAACTTATTTACTGTGAGAGTAAGAGCACCAGAACAGGCTGCCCAGAGGGGTCGTGGAGTCTCCTTCTCTGGAGACATTCAAAACCCATCTGAATGCAGTCCTGTGTGAGCTACTGTAGGTGATCCTGCTCTGGCAGGGAGGCTGGAGTAGATCATCTTCAGAGGTCCCTTCCAACCCTGACAACTCTATAACTACTTATGCACACCTTAAAGTGTCTCACACTTAAAGCTAACTATTTTGATGTTGTGATATTTATTTTATTCTACATTTACCTACATAACCCTGCACAGGAAAATCTACAACTTGCAGACCCAGAGCTCAGAAATTACAGAGTCTGTATCCTCGCAGGTGCAGAATACATTTTTCCCTCAGGCAAAGAGTTTTAGGAACACAGAGGGTGAAAAGTCAGCTGGTTTGTTGGTTTTTTGGGTGGTTTTTTTTGGGGGGGCGGTGTTGGGGGAATTCTGGCCAGGGGAAGGGCAGGTCAGAGGAGCAAGAGAGGAACTCTGAGCCCAACAGACCAACAGGGACATCCTGTGGGTTTTGTCCCTGGGGAATCAGTACCAAGACTCTCTGACAACCTATTCTGCATAGTGATATTGTTCAATGAACATAATGAATTTTTAAAACACTTCCTCTAAAACTGTTAGTTGATTCAAAGAAGGGGATTATGGGATTATTTTTCTTCCACCCCCCCCATTTGGCTAATCTGAAACACACTTTTTTCTGAATATAAAGTCCTTCCCCTTGCCCACAAAATCTAGTTTTTTGTTTGTTTTTTTTTTTTAATTTGAAGCTCATTGGTTGAGCAGCTCATTTTAAAATACCCATCTGAAATGTTCACACCAAGATGTTGAGACAGGTTGGCATGACAGTCATTTCCCTTTTTCCAAGTGCATGATCTCATTATACACTGATTCAGACTTCCATTGTAACTCTTCAGGAACAGTAATTTGGTATTATCATCTACTAATAGTTAGCTATCTCCTCTTAAAAATCCCTTGCATCCATGAACTTCCCAAAACTGATATCATTTGTGAATGTATTCCCAAAGCAAGAACAAAGGAAGCAGACACATATCAAGACTAATTCATGTAAAAGACAATCAAGCATTCCCTCTAACCTTCTGCAGTAATTTCCCATCCTTTTCCAAAAACTCCTGGTATGAAGCTCTTCCTTAGAACTGCCTTTAAAACCACTTTCTCACACTCCTATGAAATGTCATCATGTGTGGCACAATTTCTTTTTCCAACTGAAAATCGGCTGAATAAAACAAAGCCTTTCAAAACAAGTAAGCAAACTCACCTGAATGTATTTTTTGAGACAGTCAATGAAAGCCATGAACAGCTGAAATAATATATTGAATTCTTAAGTAATATTTTAGTTCACTCTAAGAACATGCTAATGGTTATCAGTAATCTTGTCTTCACCTGAAGAGAGAACCCGTGGAACATTCTAGTGAAGACACTTGCCCAGGACCAGACACCACCAGCTCATTTTGACCTAAATCCATCACCTCTGAGCTCTATCTATTTGCCAACAAAACTTTGTGTAATAACTGATACCGTGCTTCCCATTTAAACAACAAAATCATGTCTGATGTTTCTGAAAAGCACTGCAGTTGAACAGTAACTTTTGTTATTGCAAAAGGTGGAACAATTTTAGGTTGTGTTGTGGCTTACAGCTTTAATCACCTGTGATACTTCTGTGATTCCAGACAAGCAGCTTATCTGTAATACACAGGTCATGAGCCTCTGCTCCACTGAGTCCTCTAGTGTCTCACTTGGCTGAAGATTACAGATGGGCTTCCCTTCTTCCTTTTTGCTTTGTTAATATTGCTTCTTACTTAGAATTCTCTAATTATGCTATATATTGAGCAGTCCTTGAGTGACCTATGCCAACACGAGTGGTTGCTTCAATGAAATTTACAGTTCTAATCACAAAGGAAACACTACCATCTGGTGGCCTGTTTGAAAAAAGTTTCATATTAAAAAAAGAAAAAAAATCAATATAGCTTTCTTTCTGGTCTAATACCTTATGAAAATCCAGTTTCTTTTCCTAGTACTGAAGAAATCTAAAATATTTCAATCAGAGAAGCATCGTGTATGCTGTTTCTTCCCCTTCCCTCCCCCACACCAATCATATAAAAGATTTAATAAAATCCTATCCTGAAATACCAAGATACCCCATGCCTTGTATAGTTTCATTCAATAGAGTTTTTACTCGCATGTTGCACTCACTCCACAATGAAGCAAGTTATAAAAGGTGGGTAAACCTTGTCCTCTCTTGTCCCTCAATAAGCAAAGCAAGGCTTCAGCAAGGCAAAGGCTTCTTGTAGACAGGGCTGAGCTGGAACGCTCCTCCCAGACCCTCTGAAACACACAGGAGTGCAGGCTGTGCTGCTCCAGTCTGAACTTCACTGGTGCTCTCTACCATCACAGGTTAGCAAGTAGCCCCCAAAACAGATTTAGTACAAGTGTAATTTCCCATAGGATATACAATCCACTTTGTCCAGCTTCAGTTCTGTTGTCCCACTCTCACTATGCAGCCTCATTAGGGGGCTGGAAACTTTTTCCACTACAAGAAGCAACCTTTGGCTGCATGAGGTTTTGTAATTTATTTCCTTTTAAAAATCTTATTCTTTAAAAGTATACAAGGTATGCAAAATTCAACACCACCTGTTGGTACCCAGGGAACAGCTTTACAAAGACAATCTCCTTAGATAATATAAAACCCTCTCGTTTCTTTTCTTTAAGCCATTAACTGTTTTCATACCCTTTACATCAGCTGAGAACTATGTATCACAGACAATCTCATTAGTTTTAATGGCTAAGTAGATTCAAAATTGAAACAACTAAAGCAGTTTCTTCTGTTGCTTTTTTAATTTCAGTCCCTTCACTCCTCCACATCCCCCTCACCACCACCACCCCTTACTTCCCCTAGAAAAGTACTTTTTACTCAAGGACTGGACTGCTGGCAAATCACTGAATTCAGCATGAATCAGGTTTAAGGCAAATCAAGGACTTGACCTCAAAAGTTCTTTAGCCTCCTAGCACTAGCTTAGGATGCTTTATTACTGGCATTCCTCATCGAAATATGAACTTTGAAAGCTTATAAAGAGTTTTATCTTCTGTAATGGCCAACAGATAAAAGAAAAGCGTAATAGACAAACTGTAGCAGTTGCTGTTAAAGCAATAGTTGTATCAGGTGCTGTGCAGGCAGATACAGGTCAGGTCCTGATGGACATACTAGTTGGCCATTTAACTGGGCACACTAATCCTTGGCAGATAATTATCAGTCATCTGCCATTCTTACACTTGAGTTCATCATAACCTGCATTCTGCAGTGAGTGACTCTGGTTCAATTAACATTTCTTTTCAGCACTTCTACGTAATGAAGGACCTCAGAAGACAACCCAAATAGTACTAAGAAGGAAGACATTTTTATTTGATCACCTATAGTTTCCAACATTTTAGACACTGACTTGTATAATTTTGTTAGCATTTGTTTCCTTTTACAGAAGCTCCTCAAGGTCTCAGGCACATGATTGCTAATACATCCAGGCCTGTGGGAAAGCAGATACTCACTTCATGCTTTCATTCTTTTCAGGCTACTTGGAACACCTGTAACTTATCGTGCACATTTCAATCCTGCACAAAAACTGGTCAGAACATGCCAACAGTAGATTTTAATGAAACAAGTACATGGGAAGTATAGAGCATCTCAAAAAACTTCTCCTTCATTATGATATACAACATATGTCAACCAGCTCCTGAGAACAAAGCAGTGGCCCAGTCCTCCACCTAGAAGTCAGACAACTTGAACAGAATTTGATGCAATTTAGACTTTGCTTGCCCTAAGCCTCTTGCCATGAGATGCCCCATTACAAGGCAGTGATAACACAGTGCTGCACTGGTTCACACAGCATTGACTTAAGCACCCCCATTCACCTGACCCATAACCCAACATCAGTCATGGACATCTTGGTATCAACTAAAGGCTTTAATCCAATCAGTATATTTGCAGAAATAACCAACGTTCATTTGAACCTAAACAACCTAGTATCCTCAACACATTTCCAGGCAACAACCAATACTATTCACTCCACAAATTAGAAGAAAAAGGAAAAAGACCCAGATTTTTTATCAAAATCATTCTGCTTCACCAAAGTTAATAGACTTTACCAGAGAGAAATTCAGGCCCCAAAGCCAAAGACAGGAAAAGGAAGCGTTAAATGACTGGGTAGCCCAGGCAGAATGACCAGGATACAACTGTTTCACCCCAAAGTACAAGATGGATTTAACTTAAGGCTTCTCAAGGAAATCTAACAGAGATGAGTTATTTCACAGATGTACAACACAGACAGAGAACTGCTAGCACGCTTAACCAAAGCCATGTGTGAAAAGACAAAGGTCTGGACAAACTGAAAGAGAGAGGTCATTTCTGAACTGCAAAATGGATATATTTTGATTAAGAAATACAAGAAGGTAATACAGAGAGCAGTGACCAGAATTTCAGATCATACAGCAATAGAAAAGGAACTCATAAGCCCCACAGGGACATAAGGCTACCCACCCACACACAGCTTGTATTTCAAGTCTTCATTTTAAGGCCATGACTTGACCTCTGTTCAGAGACATATTAAGGTCTTGGCACAGTATCAGATGCCTAGAATAGTGAAGTGTCGTGAACAGATTTAGTGTATGGAATTTTACACTGGCAAAAATTAATTGGCTAAGCGGTCAAATTACAGCCATTAATATTTTGGAGTAGCAGCCAAAACCCTCCGATTGCCCTGAAGTCTTAACTGTTTCTTTCGTTGATATTTACATATTTAGTTACTTTGTTGAAAAAAGTCACAGTTCTGCGGTTTTTCAAAAAGTGACAACAAATATTAAAGTATAGCTCAGCTTTGTGCAAATCCTGCTTTCACCCAACTGCAGGGATCACTGATAAAGGCATGGCCTAAAAGAAAGTGCAAGGAAATGAGATCTGGGTTTTATAAGACTACCCTAAAATCCCAGACAATCTAAGTTAAAGCTGCTCTTGCAGCACCACCGGCTTCTACATGAATTTAGGAAAGTAATTCAGGCACTAGAAGATGAATGCTGATCATAAGGGCCAACATCAACGGCATCATTGTTCTCATGAGACCAATTATCAGCACCAAAACACATCTCTATAGCAGGCCAGTCTAATCCTGAAAGGTGTGAAGCACTTCCAGATAGGTCAGCCTCTGTTGTGGTCCACTTCCAGTTCAACCATCCCTAAATGCACTTGGTCCTGACACCTTTCATCCTCCTCTCCTTCTGCCTGCAAATATATACAAGGGTTGAAAAAACAGTTGCCTGCTGACCAATTCCTTGGGCAGCTGAGCCCCTCCCTATGCATCTGACATACATCCTAGAGGCACTCTGGAGTAAGAAGATCCACATATACATGGTTGGCTTTAGTGTAGGCCCCAAGGTTTAATACAGATGGAGGACCGACTTCATGTCCAACCCTAATTATCAAGCAAAAGGATGAGGAAATACTTTCTGGCTCCACTGAGGTCAGTGGCAGCAGTCCCACTCTCAGCATTTCAGTGCACAGTACTACAGCTCTATCACCAGTTCCCTTCCCCAAATATTGACAGACAGTTGCTAGAGTTGGTGTGTATGGGAGCCAAATTCCAAAATTTAGACCTGGATGTACAGTGGTGTCAACTGTAAGTTTTATAATCAAAGATCCCCGACCTAAACTTTGTGCCTGTACTTCATACCTGAGTAACTTAAAAGCAAACCAACAAGCATCTGCCCCAAACCTAATTCTTGATACCTTTATTACTTGGAAAGCCAATAGCAGCATTTTTTCCATGAAGCTAGGTCTCTGAAAGAAGGCTAACTGCTTCACCAGCTAGAAAGTAGTCAGAAGATTACATCAGTATACCACTCCCCTCCAACTGAGCATTGCCTAACCTCATTTCTGCCTCCAGTTGGCACCACACAATCATCACCTCACAATTATAGAGCAGCCATGTGGTAGCCATAGCATCACTTGCATGAAGAGTTTAATTGGGCAAGTGCCTCTCTCATTGCTGGTTGACTTAAGTGAGAACGGATCCGTTCTTTGTGAAAGAAAAGAGAGTCTTGTTCCAGTTCTCAATTCATCTTTTCCTCCCACATGTTAATTTTTTTTCTACCAGAAACCAGACAGAAAGACTGCAAGATGACCAAGAATATAACCTACACCTGAAAAAAAAAAAAAAAAAAGAGAAAATTGCTTGGAAAACAGGTGTTTCTCAAGCAGCCATCTCACCAGACTCAAGGGTACTATTGTCATCTTATCTACATGTTTCAGTTTAAAGGTCTTGTTTCCTTAGGCAGGGTCATGGTTTGCTACAGAGATATATGCTCATGCTGCCTCAAGTCTGGACTAAGCTGGGGTCCCACTCTGGTAAATATCACAGGAATATAATCTTGAACTGCTTATAAATACTATCCTTTGTATGGCAGTCATCTGAAACTTTGACTTCTTTAAATACAACTGCAGCAATTTGACTGTGCTCTGTAGAAAGACAGCAGTGTGGATGCTTCAAGGCTTTTTTCAGTTCTCAAGATTGAAGAAGATGGGTGCTGAGAAAAACAGATCCTAAATAAAGAATTAAAGCCTTTTAAGTGTTACACAAATCATCATCTGTACATGATTATGCAAAACTGCAAATAAGGTATTGACTGGCTAGTCCAGGTCACTGCCATGCTCAAATCAAAGATCAACACACAAACCCACAACAGGAATCATGACTTATCGATATTAGAGAACTTCACTTCTCTTCTGCCCTTGCTGTTAATGTTCATAAAAGGGCAATGATACATCCAGCCCTAACAACTTACTACTTTACAAGGCCAGAAGGTGGAGTTGTAATGTAGATGGCCATCACAGAACATCAAAAACTACACATCCAACGAACACTAGCTCTCCTCTACTAGAAAGACTTATTAAATTTTGCAATAATTAAAAAAGCCACTCTGCTGTATACATGCCTCTCAGATGCCAGCATACGGCCCCACTGCACAACTATATTAGAGCCAAAAGCAGAACCTGCACTTAAAGCCAGAAAGGAGCCTAAAAAAGCAAGCAAAACCCATAAATAATTTGAAGTACGTTCAGTTTTTACCTATCATTTCATGTTTTTCTAACTGAGAGGGTTTTATCTGCAAGGAACTGCGTAAGTTACACATCCATTCATAAATGCATATTAATAATGTGTAAGGGCAATGCTGTTACTTTTTAAGTAGACCATTGGACAACCATGTATATACGAGTACCTGTTGAAAGACTGGCCAAGAAAGTCAGCCAGAAAACTTTGCACCCAATGGCAAATTTGAAACAAACTCGTCCTTTGATTACATCTCAGAAGAGTCCCTTTAAGCCAAAATAAACATTTAATGCCAGTCCATCAGTACTTAGTGGGAGGATATACTTAATCTGATTCCCATATATTGGCTCCAGTGTCATTGGGAGTGGGACACTAAATATGCCACCCTTTCCAAGCAGTGCTGGTCTCCCATCCTGGACAAATGAAAATGAAAGCACATAACCCTGAGAAGCTCCAGAGCCCTGCACTCACCAATGAAAACTGAGTCCTGAGTTAAGACTTGGCAGGAAACTAATTCCCTGACATTCATCAGAGCTGATGCCATTGGTGCAGTGGTTGTATCATTTACATTAATCCTTTCAGTGCTCAGCTATCCCAGTGGCCTGACTGCAGAGCTGGAGATCCTTGATTCCAGAATTAAAAATAACTAACA
The DNA here is from genome assembly GCA_020745705.1 of Hemiprocne comata. Lineage (NCBI taxonomy): Eukaryota > Metazoa > Chordata > Aves > Apodiformes > Apodidae > Hemiprocne > Hemiprocne comata. Next base: position 16,264,824 of record CM036598.1, read on the forward strand.
CACGCACACACCAAATCCAAAGTATTCAGAAGCCATTAAGGACTGAGCTAAGTCCTCAGACTTACCTACTACAAGGCTAAGGTAAGGACTGAAAATTAAAGACAGAGAGACTTCAAGACCAAAAGAAACTTAATTCTCAGAATTTATTCATATGGCTGAAGACACCCAATAAAAATTTACCAGAATTGTTATTACAATGCTCGCTTTAGGTCAAATAAATTCTGAGAAGGTCTCTTCTAAGTTCTGCTCCCAGGAGAACACAATTTACAGAACAGTATGTTTTGAAGGGGTAACAGGATTTTTTTGTTGTTGTTGGATCAGATTCTATCACCTTCAAGGCTTACTTTAAGTGCAGCTTCAAGCAGGACCTAACCTTCCAGTAACAAGACCAACACTTCAGCATAACACCATTAGCTGACAATCTGAAATAAACTTGAGGGGAAAAGTATCATAGATAACATGCTGGACAAACAGGAATCTTAGTAAAGAAAAGGCAAGTGGCTAAAAAGTAAAATACAATGCCTTTTGGAGTAAGACATGTGCTCATGAAGTCCAGGAAGTTGAAATAGAGTAGCTTTATTCAAGATGAGACTGGATTCTTGTTAAGAATTCTGCTGGAGTGGAGCTTGTAAAAAGCATATAATAAAATAAACCTTTCAAGAAAGTATAAGTACAAGGAATAAAGGTAACATTGTACGTGGGACAGACACCAAATGGCATTACATGGGCAAGCAGATGATCCTAACAAGCTTGTGAATACAGGAATGTAGGGGGGAGAAAAAGAGATATGAGGAAGATACAGCAGAAAATGTCAAACCCTTTGGACTAAGGATGGAACAGTACATGCAGAATGAGAAGGGGAAATGAACGAGCCACTGCAACTCCAATTTCCTTGCCAGAAACAAGAAACTGGGGAGGGAACAACATAAAACCATTTTTTCACTGAAGGAAAGGGGTATAAGGAGAGAGGAGCAGGAGGAAGTTAAGACAGAAGAAGTCAGAATGGGTAGTAAAAGCTTAAGCTTAGTTTTCTGTTAATGACTTAAAAACCTACTTGAAAAATATTTAAATCTACAGCCAGTAAAATAATCCTTTCAAAGTACAACCTTGTTTCAGTGTATACTTCTTTCACTAAAAATATTTAACGTCTTTTGGGGTGTTTGTTTTTTTTCTTTAATGAAGGTTTAGAGCATTTGAATTCACCAACTATGATATTCAGCAAAGGTCACAGAACATTTTAAATAAAAGGTAGCACTAAAACAAATATTAGAAATTGAGGTCATTTTTTTTAAAAAAGCTCTCTTCGAAGCGATCTGTTCAACTCCGCCCAAGTTTTATCAGATTCTTAACAGCTTTATCAGACATTTCTATTGTCATATCTTCCAATTATTATTTTACAGATAATGCTATGATAAGAATCAATGAGATCAGCAGACTAGCAAACTGTTTCTTATTAGGGTATTTCCTACACTTAAAATAGCTATTACAATACACATCACAGAACATTTACGTACCCTAGGCATCAAATCTCTATTATTCTCTGATGGAAATTGTAAATTATAAAAGTACACTTGAGATTCATTTTGAAATGTGTGGGAGGCAGTCTGTCTTTAAACAACAAATATGTAAGATATGTCTGTTGTAATGGCTTAACCACTTACACTGCTTCCAATATTTAGCCCATATATGTGACTAACTTGTTTCCTCCATTTGTACTTTTTGCTTTTTTCCTATTTTTGAATTACCTAAAGTATCAGCGTGCTGAAAAATAGGCTGAAAAACAGCAGTACCATAGAATGCAGCCCCATAAAGTGCATCACACTGAATTAACCTGTTTTCACCAAATCCACCTCTTAGTCTGGGTTTACCTAAGCAGCTGCGAGCTCCTTCACCAACCAAGTTTTCTACTGGGAAAGAATGCACGTTTGCAAGATGTACAGAGAGATCCATCAGCCTAAGTCTTCTTCAAACTGACCTTATGAAAAGCACATACAGAGAACAAAACCCAGAGCACTCAAAAGGAAAGCAACATTTGCTTCTAACAAACCCTGTAGGGATTAAGCAGGTGCAAGAGCCTACTGTCTGAGAGACAGAAAAAAATCTGTTAATATTTAACTCCCAAACAAGTGCTGAGATTACTGTGGAAAGGCTTACAATTTATTCTGCATTGAATCAAGCAGCTGGTGAAACATTTAAAAGCCTGTAAGGTAATATGGTCATTAGGACTATTTAAATTCCTTTGAAGGAATTTAGCAAAAGATTCTTAGGCTGCTTCAAATGAAATACGCAAAGACTCTCATTGACAAGGCATAATGGGATGGACAGGAATGTTGTGGTGTTGATAAGAGGACCTTTAAAGCTGAAACTCGCTAAGAATAAGTTTTGACAACCTGGATGACAGCTCTGAAGGGAGAATATATCTGAAGAGGCAAGAGGTTCAGATTCCTATCGCCCTTCTGAAGAACAGCAAACACCCAGGTTGTGAACAAATCTGTCCAAAGATGCTCTGAGCTATAACGTGGTTTCACATGGATAGCAACTGATCTTTACAATGTGTGAGGGGCAGCAGATACCACCTGTCAGCAGCAGGGCTACTGGATTAAGAGGATGAGAAACCTTCTTACTATCTAGATAGAGATATCTATCATGACCAGCCACCAGCATATGCTTCCCTTACTTTAATCTGTGATAGATCTGGACACTCATAACCTGAACAGAACTTTCCATCTGTTGTGCTGTTTAACAAGTTTCAGGTCGGAAATCGCTAACATTTCAACTTCATCTGATGTTCAGTGCCCCACACAACAGAAAGAATTGACCGTTCCAGAAGCTGCATATTTTCATCACTCAAAACCAAAATAAATTTTTAGTGCAGATTATTCATACGCTACGAGAACCTGTATTTTTTAATTAAGACTGTTGGGCAGTATAAAAGTAACAAGTTTTCCATTTCCTAAATTAGAAAAGAGATCAAAGCAGCAGTCTAACACAGCCCAGTTTTCCATGCATTTGTCTTCTCTGGTTTAAATGAAACCTCCTCAGTTTCTACTTACATGGCCTTCCTCCCCTCTCTCTCTACCCTCAAGCTCTGGCACATCCTGGATCTTCCTCCATTGCAACACCCTAACCTCTTTTTCCCAGCTTGTCTCCACCACAATACTCCACATGTTTAGTCTAGTTTTGCTGGATCTTCCAGATGGAGAGGAACAAGGCTTGCTGTGACTAGACCAGACCTATACCTACAGAGTGGCCAAACAGCTCTTCCCCTTGGCTGCCAGGCAAGCCAAACAGAAGAGCAGCCTTTCAGCTCCTGCAAGTCTGCCAGCTGGATTAGGGGGACTACAGCTCCCAACCTGCTGGCAGTCCAGGCTTGCTAGAAAAACTCAGCCTGCTTAAGACCACTTGCACTTGTTAATCAGGAGGATCAACTGACAGAGAGGAGGAGAGGAATACATAGGAGAGACCACTCATTCATAATCCTTAAGAAACCAATTAAACAACAGTCATTTAGCAACTATTCTGTCAGTTTGCAATCTTTGTCCCACCGTGACACCAGGTTATCACGAGCTACAGCACTTACTCTCCACTCACATTTATCAAGCTTCTTGCTACCTGCTGTGGAAAAGGAATGCATGAAAGAAATAGGGAGAGATGAGGAAAGCCAGCAAAATCCTCACACCTCGGACACGCACATTCAAAATCTGAAGGGAAAAACTTCTTATTAGAGATACTCTAACTCTGAATGTTGCAAAACACAGGAAAGAACTTCATAAAAGGGAGTTGAACTGGTAATACTTGCTAATTCAAAAAACAAAAAACAAACAAAACAAACCCACCCCAAAAAAACCCTATTAGGATAGGGGAAGGAGGAAAGGAGGTACCAAATGTTGCACCAAAATAAAACATCCACAAACATCTATGTGATAGTTAAACAAGGGAAGAAAGAAATCTGATTTAGTAATGGCATCCCACAAGCAGAATAGTGCAAAGCTGCTGCCATTTAGCTTAAAACAGAAGGTCAGAATAAATGGCAGACAGGAGGCAAAATTGTCTGTTTACTAAAGCCATTTGGGAACAACACTGATGTATGTAATATTAAAAGGATCTAATTTCCACTGACTCCTTGGTAACAAGCCTGGTACCCCTTCCAGCAAGAAGCAGCTTCCAGAGCTTAACATTTCGTAAGTAGCATCCTGGTCAGAAGAGCTCTCAGAAGCAGAGGACCATATCCTATTAGGACCTTGTTTTGTATCCTAATTTTACCATTCCTACACCAACAGGAAACCTGTGAGTTAATGGTTATGTACTTTGCTATAGTATGAAGTGTTAAATGAACAGAAATGTAGGAATCTCTCAAGCAAGAACATGAAGCACGCTGAGCTTAATTATGCAAGTTATCACCTGGATGGGAACCCTTACCAGCGAGTGAACAAGGCTGCACACATCAAGTCTGCTCAGATCAGTTGTAGTTTCAGGAATGAGACGAGACCCCAGGACTCAACAAGGACAGCATCAAACTGACTATGTATTTTGGTAGAGAACCTATACAAAGAGCTAATCATTAACCATTGTGAAATGCATATATATGTAAAGATAGAAGGCCCAAGAAAGGCTCTACCACACTAGAGGCTAATATTTTAATGATCTCTCTTTAAATAATACATCATCTTTTGAACAAGCTAATACTGTATAGATGAGAATCTTCAAACCAAGTGTAATTGAGCTACAGTGTTTCTATAGTAGTGTCCCCTCATCCTGAATCTCTTTTAACACTCATTGATTTCTGCCAGACACTCATTGGAAGAATTAATTTATTTATGAACTTGTCATTACAAGTAATTGATTAAGATGTCCTTCCTTAAAGATTTAATTATGCCCAAAGATAAAAGATTTGCTAATTATTGTCTTTTATCTAATTGAAGCTTTGTATTACAAATAAAGTTCAAAGGTTTAAGACAGTTGCCCTTTCAACTATTTGGGCAAAGATGAGAATTTAATTAGAGGGGAGACCATGTTCTCACTAGCATCTTCAGACTTTCTCCAGGCACCATTCTGTTCACAGAATTGATGACTACTCAATGTGGAGAGACCCCAGAAAATCTTTTAACCTTTTTTTGTCTTTCACATTTCCACTGCATTACTCTTTGTTTTGGATCCATCAAGCAATTTGACAGTCTGACCCAGCTAATGAAATATCTTAAATCAAAGACTAACAACTTCCACATTTCTTCTTCCAACTTTACTTTCTGTTAGATACCAGCAATGGGAACAATTCCTAAGAATGGAGGGTTTCAGGTCTTCAGAAAAAGACAGCAGCAATAACCTCTTAATTGAGAACTAGAGCAGAAAAACAGCATCCAAATATCAACATCTCTTAACAATAAACAATTCAGGAAAAAAAAAATAGTACTACATGGGAAGCTTCTTTTTGTGTCATTAAACAAACACACAAACTTGTTGGCTCATTTTGTAATAGCACAAATCAAGAAATTGACACATCCATGGAGCAGCAAATGCTAACATACAAATGACTTAATTTTCAAGCTTCCTAGGATGAGACCACATTTTCACAAATGTGAAGCACAAAGCTACCCTGTTTGGTACACTTGTACATCAGAGCAGCATGCAAATATCACCTGTGGGAACTGTACTTGCAAAGGACAGCAAAGCTATCACACTGTGCTCATAATTATTAGGTTTCACACACAGCTGCAAACACACAGTTTTTAAGAGCTGGAAAGCCCCTGTTTCCCCACCAGCATTTACTGTGAGGTTACAGAGAACCCAAGGCTCTGCTGGCACCTCTACTACAGGGCTAGCCAGACTTCGTGGCAGTGTGTGGGCAAAGGCCCTGACAGTCCTCATTAGCCACAAAATGATTGCTCTGAAACTGAAAGCTATTCCAGGTAGGTATCTGGTCGTAATAAATGCTCACCAGACTACTACCTAATGAAATTGCTTGACATTTATACATATAATTAAAACAACTATAATTAATTCATCCATCCATATAAAATCAAACTATAGTTTCCAAAGTCTCCTTGATTTATGACAGTTTATAGAAATAGAATATTTAATACTTCAGTGAACCAGTGTGTCCTCACTTTTTATTTCTATTTCTCAAAAAATACATTGGACACTTGAAACTGTAAATGAGCTTTGAGTGCCCTTTACCAAAACATTCCTGAATTCAAGTATTGGGGCCAAATACCTGTAAATTATTATATCTGAGAAGAACTAACCAAGTAAAATTGCAAGCACCCAGGCTGAAAAAATGAAAGCTATTAATTGAATTACCAAGTGATAGAAGATTCACATTTTTTGCGTGAGCACTGCCATAAACATCAGTCAACTTCTGTAGAAAAATAAGCAAGATACAGGATCAAGGAGTTGTGTTTTGAGTCAATGAGTTCTGTTCAGTAGTACATGTCATGCCAAGTGCCAGTCACCAAAGTGACAAAATCTCTACAAAGATGGAGCAGATCTGTAGAACTGGGAGCTCACTCTGTTCTGCTTAATGCATTGCCACCTAGAATCCTGGCTGTGAAGATCCAGATAGCAGTTTTTTACAGAAGTACTTTTCCCACAGATGACTGGATGCTGGATTACTCAGATGTTGCAAAGATACAAAATTTCATCCTCTCACCACAATAACCTACTGTGTGAGAGCACTACCAGTGAGCAGACAATCTGGCCTGACTTACACATTACAAATGATTTCATGCTTGCAGCAGCACAACCAAAAACAACTTACAAGAACCCCAATCCTAAATACCCATGCACAGTTGGTTTTTCTCTTTCTGGGTGGTATTCTGTTTATGGGGAACCTCACATTGCTCCTTGCATTCAGAGTCCATGCACAGGGAAGTTTCTACTGTGCTGCTCACACTAGAATTGCCAATTCCTGTTAATACTACCAACAGTAAAAAGCAGGAGCTGTATTTTTTTCCCCTACAGATGTAGAATTAGTCTAGCTATCTGCCTACATTTTATTTTTTTTTTCATTTTCAAAAGAAATGCCTTCTTGCAAAAGCTATAAACAACTGCATTGCACCTAAACATCCCCAAATTAAATCACAGTGTTGTACCATCACTATAATGAGACCAAAATGGCACACCAGAAGTGTGGAAGATTATTACGGTTCAAATCTTCATTTTGATCTACTGCTTCTGGATGCAAGTTTCAAGGCCCATGCACTTCCATCATCTTCAGCAGGAATTCAGTGAACTTTGCATCTCATTGACACTCATGCTTAAAGCAAAACATACTTTGAGGTTTTAGTTTTTAAAAGACATTGGCAAAATAAGCATGGGTAGGCACACATTTCTTTACTTCTCACGGTTACAGCTTCAGCAAATCTCAAGAGGATCTAATCAAACACATGTTCAAAATTCTGCTTTTTATCATTCTAGAAAAAATGTTATGGCACAAATAAAACTGTTCTATTTGGCAAGCTCCAGTTTTCCCATCTCATTTCCATTTTCACCCAAGTGAAGATGTCACCACCACAATGGTGAAACAAACAGGATAGGCACCTGGATCTTTATGCTGCCCAGTGCAGGCACCTCCTTCCAGTTTTGCTGCGTGCAGGACGTGACTATGGGATAAGTGCTATGACCTGAAGAGGAAACCTGCCATTAGTGTGCCACTGAACCAACTAGATCCCAAAGACACTTGAAGGTTGTGACTACTTTATTTCCAACAGAAAACACTTAAATCATTTTCTCACTGATATCAGTAGACAATCCGCCTCTTGCTTCTGCCATCCTAGAACCTGCTCTCTCACATTCAAATACTCCCAGCATTTTGAAGTCTAGAAGTTTCTGCATAGCAACCTTTTCTTCCTTTTAGATTCCAGATTTGGAAAGGATACACAGTTAAGTCTGCCTGGAAGAGTTTCCCATCCCTGATACTTTCATGCTATCTTACATGGTGATTTAAATTGTTTCTCAAGCCACTGCAAGTTAATGATGAGGATCTAGTTCCTGCTCTCAGAATAGAAAGCGAAAAGGAAAGTGAAATGTCCTCATATGGGGGAGAAGCTTGTGTATTGTCAGATTTTTATGTGGTTTATTTATTTTCATAAGTAAGCTGTAGTATCTGGGCATCTCCTAGTTTTATTTATAGGCACTTCTATAGAGCTCAGCATCGCAGTGAGTGCCTCACACTATTTACGAGATGGCATTTATCTCCAGAGGATAGAGCTCTCCTCCTTTCTGCTTTGAAGACAGCTTCTTATAGAGATAAGGTACTGATGATTGATGCCTTCTGCACTTGGCATCTTGGGACATGGCTGTTTGGGGAAATGGGAGACTTCAATCATGCTCTAAAGCAGAGGACTTGGGCTCAGTTTGGTCTTTTTTTGTTTCTTACCTTTTTCTCCAAATACAGACTATAGTCAATTTCAAAATAGAAGAAGAGAACAGAAAATTCCATAGAAAAAAAACAGCAACTGCAGTTTTCCTCTCCTGAAAAGCCACACATGACAAAGTTATTCCTGAAAGGAATAGAAACGTCAACATGTCTCCATCCTAGGTAGATTCTGCTCAAGTGGGACGTCCTTTCTAACATGTCTCAGAGCTTTCCAGTATTCCAGGGAACATTTTTCTTTTTTCCAGTTTGAGAGGGTCATTATGTTTCCTGAGAGGCTGACAGATGGAAAAATGAAGCATCTTCCACACTTACTGACACTAAGCAGTAGTTTTTCTAACTTGCATGAGCTCACAGGATAGTGAGAGGTTTCTGAACTGCCAGTTTCTTCAGGACCACTAAAGAAAGAGCTAAGATTAGTCCTTTAGACAAAACATACAGAAAAATGCAATCAGCTGATAAACAGAAAGTCTTTGATGATGATAACTCTTCAAAAATATATTAAGGAGAAAGAGTAAGCAGAAATCATGTCCAAGAGGTTATTTAAGAGGGTGAGGTTTCTCATAGTTCAGGACTATTTTTTCAAAGCAAATAGGTTTCAATTTCTGAAGAACTGTAAGATTTTACACAGAAAAAAATAGTTACAAACAATATACGTTGGTCACTAAGGAAAAGTTTTCTAAGACTAATTCACATGCCTGAGGATGTTACTGATCCTTAGAAGACCTTGTTAGCAAAGACTAGAGAAAGATCAAAGAAAGAAAATCATCAATAAGGGTAACTTAGATTTTTAAGCTTTGTCTTTACTTGGTTATATATCTTCAGTGTCTGACACACTGACCTTAAGCAGAAATGGAATACAAGCAAACAACAGGCATTTCCTCACTGGAGTAACTACTGAACATCTTCTCTCAACATTGCCTTCACTGATTAAATTAATTTGCAGGGACTTTGCTGACACCCAAAGTTCACAAACATTTCCATGATTAAGATTTCTGACAGAAAAGCAACTGCCAAAGGACGAAATTCATGAGAACATAGTTTAGTTTTAAAGATCTCTCTAAATAGATCCAAAATACTCACTATGAACAGGCACTTCCAAAAGCTTCGTCCATGTATCTCCAGGAAGCATCACCAGAAGTATATTCTGAGTGAGGTGGTGTCAACTTAGATAGATACACATTATTTCTGTAAGATGACTCATTTACTAGCTGCCAGATATTTCCCCATCCACATCTTCTAGTCCATTAGAAACAGGAGCGTGATTTTTCACATGATGGATACAAAAAAGCTGGTTATAAAAGAGCTGAATTCTCAGATATCCGTTTAGCACTTGATAAAAGCACTTGATATCCTTCCAGTGTCAAAATAGGAACCAAGGTCTTTTGACAAATTATTTCCATAATGATGAATGTGGGGTCCTCTGGAAATGAGCCCCAGGGTAGGATTCTTGTGGGAATTCCTGAGAGGTACTGCTCAATCTGAACACATAAGGAATGTAAAACACATTCCAAAAGGAAAAGACAGCAAGTAACTATCACTCTATGCCCAACAAAACACAATACTTTCACCCTAGCACAGTGTAAGTCAGAAAAGCTAGAGTATAAAACCAGCTCCAATTCCTAAATGCATTTGTCCTCCTAATAAACCCACACATGGAGCACAAACTTGTGCTGATATGGGTGGGTTTGGTTTGGGATATTTTGTTTGTTTGTTTTATCAGAGTAGTCCAGCAGTGGAAGAGTCCCAGCACCTCACAGTTTGTGGCAGCACAGAATCCCATTTACCAGACTACCTTCTACACAGACAACCAAGGTCAAGCTTCATTTCAGAATCTAGTCTTCTTACAGATTTGCCATAAGTGGGGAAGAATGGAATGGATTCAAACATCATCTTAAAGCCAAATGCAAAGAGAAATAAATCAGCTTAAACTACTGAAATTACATTGGTATGAGTTGGGAAAAATGAGGGTATAATCAGCTCAGTTTTCCTTGCTAGGAATTTATTTCCTTAGCAGAGAGATTTCCATAGAAAACCAGCTGAGGAAAGAACAAAAAGACAAATACGAGAAGCTGAAAGGTATAAATAAAGGTGTGGTAGCAAAGTTATTTAGGAATTTTGTGAGAAAAAAGTAATTGCACAATATTAAGCATCATTCTATTCTATTTAGTTCAGAGAAACCATATGAAAACAGAAAGGTACATCAGAGGGCACCAAAAATAATCCAGGGTTTCAGAAAATACAGAATGATGAGTGAACATTTGTAGGGATTGGCCTCCACAGCTCGAGAAAGGATGAGTGAAGGGAGAAGGGGGATTCAATTTCCAATAGAGGCTGGAAAGGCAAGTGATGGACTGATGTAGCTGAGCTGTTTCACAGTTGCTATTTCTAAAGCCATCAGCTGAAGCCAGGGAAAGCAATAACATGCAATTCAGTTACATTTCATAAATGGTGTCGGCACAGAACAAGAGGCCAAAGTCAGCAAGAGATGTAAGCAGCACAAATCAGATCAAGAAGCAAATGAACGCACACGAGGCCTGATCTTCCTGCTTATACCAGCACGAGGGAACCCAGTGAAATCAATTTACCAGTGAACACAGAAGTTCAGAGAGGAGAATTAGACCTATGAGGTTTGGGCTGGTTGGTTTTGGTGAGTGTTTTTTTGGGTGGGGACGTGTTAAAAGAACAAAAATATAGATAACCAGATTAGGTATCGCAGCAAAGGATGAGGTGCTGTGGGCTCAACTGATGTAAATCAGACTGAGATCCTTGTTGAGCACCATCTCCTTCCTGTGGCAGAGGTCTCCAAAAGTATTCTAACAGATCCAGTGCATTTTTCTTGTGCTAAGCCTAGAGGCAGAGGTAGTGGTATTTTCATACAAGACTACAGAAACGGGGCTCTCAAGTGAAAGCTGTTCCAGAGAATATATTCTAAACAAAGAAGGTTTGCTGGACTGCATGTGGAAAGCACAGAAAAAGGATAGGATGATACTGGTAATTTTTTGTTGTTTTCTTTAGGATATTAGCTAAAATGTTTTTTCTGTGCTAATGCCATACTCCTGTGGAAGTTCCTTGTTGCAAGCAGAGCTGACAGGATGGTGGTCCCTGTTGGCATTCCTGCTATGCAATACCAGTCACAACTCACAGGAATACTTTTATAAGGCCTGGCATAAGACCTTGCAAGTGCTTTATTTTTATCCTCTGGTACTGAGGTGGGATAAAGAGGGGGTGTCTTCAGCCATTTTAATGTATTTTGTAATGCTTCCAGATGCTGCATGCTAGTCTCACTAAGAGCTTCTCATTATCATAAAATTTACATGCTCGATGGGCCTGAAAGACACTTCAACGTGATAAAAGGCATATTAATTTCACAAAATTATCAAAAGATCATGTAATGATGTTATAGAACATGCAAGGACATTGAAAACAGACTTTCCCAAGGACTTGGAAAATACAATAACAAAACAAAGCACTGGCACTTTTTCCACTCTGTTCTTCACTTGAGATAATCACTTAAAAACAATACTGATCACTCAGCATCTCACACACTTAAAGCACAATGAGAACACTAACTGCTGTTCTACTGTAGATCAGTGTATGAATTATTTGCTGAGAACACATGAAACATCCCTTTGGTCAGGGCATTATCATGGGCACCCTTAAGTAACACTTGAGCAGTGAAGGACACACACTTAAGAGTGTCAGATTGTTTCACTGACGTTGAAAAAGTATTCTTTTTTTAAAGGTTTCAATAAGCCAGGGTTGTAGGTTAGGATACCTGAAGTTTTATGTCGCAGAGATGCAGCTCAAAATAGACTGTAGAAAATGAGTAATAAAACATCTCTCTGACAGCAATATGCAAGTTTTTCTAAAAAGTTTATTTCTAGACATTTCACCAAAGCCTGGTTCAAGGCCAAGGGCAGGTCTACGCTTACCTTAATATAGCACAGACAATTATAAACTGTAAACCACCTCAATCCTCTCAAACATTTTAAGGAGGGAAAAAAAAAAAAAGACCAATGTGTTTAGTTACTCAGCCCTAAAGATAAAAGATAGACTCAGGAAACCCCTTATAAACTCACAGGATAAAAACTGGTTTATCCACGAACAACCTCAACATTTTCTCACTCTGTATTCTGGCCATGCAGTATCCTATTCCGATCTCAAGAGATATCAATATTTGAGATTGAGTATTTTTATGGGTTTTCTTCAAGTGTCTAAAGAGTCTTCCCAAGGCAGTATACATTAAACTGTATAAGCATTAACTACACTGTACAACTTCATTTTATCTACAACCATGTAAATGAACCATGTCTGCTTTTTTCCAGAACTGGTATCTCCGAAAAACACTTCAATATTAAATTTGAACTAAGAAAAGTTCTCAGAGTCATGTGACAGGAAAAGGTACCTTTTATTTTAATTACACTGATTTACCAGATTACCAAAAACCAACACATGCCTGCACACTACAGCTGTGAAACACTCCAATACTACAGGTTCAAGGAGGACAAGCCAGATTTTTATCAGCCTTCAAGAATGTGGGTACCATGATACACTGTGGTTTAAGATGCTGCAGTAATTCCCATGCTAAGTATAAAAGATAGCTCTGATAGTTCAAATAGCATTGCATGGTAACTGTTGAGATTTTAATGATAACTTCATTAATAATGTAGCAAACTACTGCTGATGAAATCTCTCCAACATTCCTTATAACTGCAGTGGGTAATAAGAAATTAACTTATTTAAACTTGTTTTCCTGTAAGTTAAAAGGAACTCCATAAAAGTTACCATTCTCCTTTAAGCCAGATCTCGGCCCTCATGCCAGGGTAGGACAATGAAACAACTGCAACACAACAGTATTCCAATATGCAAAAAGCTCTCAAGATGTTTTGTTGAAGAATTTTACTATGACAGACTGGCGTGGGTGCCCCGAGTCAGTATTTCTTCCAATTTTATGAGACAGCCTAACTAAAGGTGCCAGTTTTCCTTTACATATCTTGTTTCTTTAGACTGGGATTCCTGTAACCATCCTGGGTCCTTTAAATTAATTTTCTAAGGCTAAATTCAAGTTTTATTTTGAAGAACTCAAAGCAATACGTGCCAGCTTCCAAATCTAAATTGAGAAATACACACCATTATTAAGATCTATTGTACTATGGGTTTCTGGAGGTCACAGTACAGCCTCTATTCCTTCTTCCTGAACAAGATGATACCATTAACTTCAGCAGAATTCCAATGTTGCTAAATATTGCATTTAAAAGACCATACGATTTATCATTACATGTAATACTTTCTTGACAGGTATCAAGATTTGTAAATCTTCTGATGGATTTAAAAAAACAAAACCACTCCTGAATGAAAACTGATGTTCATTAACAACAGCTTTCTCTTTCATAGCCTCTCCATCTTTTATCCCTTACATGTTAACCTGATAATCCTAAGTATCTGTCAAAGTTTAGCCCAGAGGAACAGTTTGGCAGTTAAAAGAATTAAGGTTCTTAGACTTATCTAGAAATAGAATTGTCATTAAAGGAAAAAAATAATCCATACTTTAGAAGTTAATTTTCATCCTTTGTAAATGGTGTAACTTGCAGCTGAATCATTGGAAATTATTACTAGCTCTACAAGTTGAAGCACCAAAAAGCTGAGTTCTGCCAAGTTCTGGCCTATTAATCCAGTATAATCCACGTCCTTAAAATAACATCTTCAGAAGGATTGTGGCTACATCCATCTGTTCAAGCTCTGCATATTTTATTATGTCTTACAGAAACACTAACACATTATGGAAATGTCATCTAGTGATGTTTTAATTCTTTTTATATCTGACTAGCTAAAGACATCTCTGTTTCAGAGCCACAGAGTTAACAGGTAAACTAACACCCTACTTCTATTCCACAGGTGACTGTAAATTAGTATTTCAGGTAGGGTAAAAGAAAAACTGGGTAAAACAAAGACAGAATCAAAAGTAGCAAAACCTACAACCCACCCTTCTCACACTGTTCCTCAGCAGTTATGTGGCTGCAAACCATGTGTGACACCCAGCTTGTTACATGACCAGGGCTTGGAGGGAGGTTTCCTTAAACTATGCTGATAACTGAGCACTAGGGGTTAATGAGATGATTGGTAACATCATTAGTACATGAGAAGGAGATACCACACAATCCATCAGGTAAACACTGGTTATGCACATTTGCAAATCAAAGACTTTGTAACAGTCTTAGCTACCAAATATATCAATGGATTAATTCCTTCTTCAGAGACCTGTACCTTTTTTGGTTACACCAAAATAAGCCAGTGAGGTACACGTTTAAAAACTAAAATACACCATAAATACAACAAAAATCAAAGCCAAGACAACTTATCAGAAGCTAATTTTATCCCTTAAATTCATTTAAGCAAATAGCCAAAGCTATTTCTCTCAGTGGATATGAGTCTCTAAGAGTCACACCACTTCAAAGGTGCATGTCTGGACCCAAGAAAACACTTCTGAAGTTCCGAGATATCTTGGAATTTGAGCAGAACCCGATTCTCACTAATGAAACCTCATTCCATCAGGAGCTGTCACAGACATGGCATTTAATTCCATTCCAACAACTGGAAAATCTAATGTAGTTGTGTATTAGGCAGTCCCCTTTTTATATGACTCAGTTTTCATTTTAATATTAATGGTAGACAGAACCAAGCAGGGTCTGATGCTCATTTACACTCCAATAGTGAAAAAGTGTCTTATAATGGGCATCAGCATCACGGCAGTGTAACCAAATTCTAGGATAAAAGCTGTCAATTCCCAAAGATTTACATCCATATTATCAAGTCTCTCTGCTTTCAGAAACTACCAGAACTTGAGTAGCAGTGAAAGAAACTCCTTTTCTTTTTTTTTACATAAATGCTACTAAAAACATACAAAAATCAGTAGAAAATTATAACTACTTTAAACCAAGCTGTAGAATTTTATGGTAAGAATATAATTTTCTTCTAAGTTTTATAGATGTGCCCAGAAATAAAACACCAGGCCTCCATTGAGTTTTATAGGGCTTTTCTGTAAGAATTACAAACAGTGGTATTCAAACAATACTTGAGGATCAGGCTGCCAGCAGCCCTGAAGCTAAAATTGCATTGCATAGACCAGGCACTGAAGAATTTGGGATAATGAACAAATTCATAAAATGTCAGTGGCTGTTTGTCAGTAATCTGTGAACAGACAAAGTGGTAAATTCATTGAATAAAAACTCCTGGCTGTGAATAGTTCACCCAACTTTACTGCTTTGCCTTTAAGAGACTGCCTGAAGGGCTTATAACTCCACAGCATTCTTGCCAGGTAATTTGTGCAGCATTTTTTAGCAACAGTTAAATTAAAAAGCCCTTATGGGAAAACTCAATGAATTTAATAGAGATGAAATCAATATGGTTCTGCAGAAATTACTCTAAAACCTTCAGTTAGATCCTCTCTCCCAAACTCTAGCCCCTCAGTATGGTCAAAGCAGCATAAGAGAATCCTAACATGGTGGTGACAACTGCAGGAACAATCTCCAGGGACAGCAATTCTGAGACCAGAGCTTGTTTTGCCCCTGGAAGAAGAGGACAGAACAAAACTGAGGAGTGAGGCAGTTCTTAGAACGACCCTGGGGTGTTGATGCAGCTTAGCTAGGAACCAAATTAGGCCAAGAACCTCTCCACCAACTTAGCACAAGGAAATCTTAAATGCAAAGTGTCCTCTCTCTCAACAGTCAAGTAGGCCATAGAACACAGGAATTCAGTCTAACCAGGGAACCACAGCTGTTTTAATATTCCCACAGAAAAGCTGGCCTTCCCAGGTAAGTTCAGTAAAGCCCTGCCTTTTGCCACTTGCTTATGCTTACACCTCCTTCACTGAAGGGGAACCTAAATACAGAGGAGTCAACGAGATGGAAAGCAGGACAAAACCCACTCTTTCCCAGATTAAAAAACATACCCTGAAAATCCCAACTGAGACCCATGCAATCAAAGTAACCACAGGGAGTGCAGTCAACATTGATGGAGCCTCAGGAATACAGGGAGATCCTAACAAAACTCCCTTTAGGAAAAAAAGCCTCACAATTAAGGTGTCTGGGGTGGCGAGATTAACGTTAATAGTAAATTTTACCCTGCTTTGCAGAAGTATTAGCCCAGATGACAATACAGACCCACCACCATCCCCTGTATCCAGTTTCCACAGGGCTGAAAGAAGAACTCAGGCAGCATGACCAACAGATGGAAAGATGGGGCTGCACTTAAGAACTCTTGATTTTGACCATAACCGTGCTTTCCTCTCTTCCTGGGACAGCACATGGAAAAGTGCATTGAAGTCTGCAAGATACACTGGTTAGCTTGGGAAGTATAGCAGCCCCTTAGACACAGGGGTGGCAGACACGATCAGAAGATTCCATCTGCAAACACTTATTCAACTTCAAGGGAAAGTATTTAATTTTTGCCCCTTAACCTTTACACTTTCTCCTGATGAGCTCTCTTAAAGCTTAGTTTTAGTATCCAAGTTCACCTAAGTGGATGACCAAGGGAATAAAGCACAACTGAAATCAAGATGCTTTTAAGAGCCATTTAAGTTTTGAAGCTTTGTTTAGTATTGAACACATTCATTAAAAAGCAGTTACCACAATAAATGTAGATATTACTAATTATTATACTAGATTTTAAACGCAACCTGAGTGTCTCCAGTGGTTTCTAAAGTGGTGTCATAACAGCCAATTCAAATTTAATTAAAATGATCAGTTTAATTTAGTTTACATTTTAGTTTACATTTACAGCTAAAAAAACCTCAAAAAATCCAAATTTTACAGCCATTCTATTATTCTATTCCAAGTACTCATATTAGGTACAGGGAAAATCTGAGTATTTGTTTTGGTAAATAACTATCTTTTTGCCCATCCATGCTTACAAGTAGACTTATTCTTTACTTAGTTTAGAGTGGAAAAATGCACACACTTCCCTCTTTCTTTACTACATGCATTTTTCCACTCAGTGCTTAAAGAATTGGACAAATAAATCCCACTGGTAATTACAGCATGTAATCTTATCTGAGCTTCAATCTGTTGCACTAAAAAAATCTCCCTGGCGACATCTAAAAGGGTAGACAGATATAATGGAAGATTTCTGGAGTCTGTTCTACTGTCCTACATCACTGAGGCCAAGAGCAACAGGACTGGGCTCCGAAAATTGCCTTAAGCCTCTGAGCATAATGCTTCATGTCCATGAAAACTGACTTGTTCTTCTGCCCTTTTGAAATTCCCAGCCCGCATCCCTGTTTGGGAGAAGGATTGTTTTTATTTTATGCAGTGGTAGCATTTAGAGGCCCCAACAGAGATCAGGGCCCCATTGTACTAGACACTGAGCAAGCACATAGCAGAAGGCCTGTGCTCTGGAAAACTGACAGGAGAGTGGGAGGGGAAGCAGAGGCACAAGGAATTGAAGCAGTTTGCTCAAGATCACACAACACATCATTAACCTTCTGGTTCTGCATGAGGTTAAGGAACTAAAGATCCCCAACATGAGGTAAACTCTTAGCACAGAAAAATGATACTTTCATTTTAACGTTTATATAGCAAGATGCCTGACCTGCCTGTAAAAACACAATATACTGAATGTCATCAGACACGAGATACTGGTCTAGGATACTCTCAGCTCTGATCCACTGAGGAACTGCTGAGACTCCATCTCACTTCCAAAATGAAGGCAGGCTTCAGGACCAGTCACTGAGCCAAGAACTTCTGCATGGATTAGCAAATAGTGCCTATCTTTGGCTCATCTTCACTACATCATATCTAGTCCTCTTCAGGCATTGTGAATATTAATACTAATTTGTTCTTTTTCACAGAAACACAGAATCATCCTGGTTGGAAATGACCTTGAAGATCATCAAGTCAAACCATAATCTAAATCCACCAACCATAACCTAATCTACCTGTTCAGTGCTTAAATCATGTCCCTAAGCACTGCATCTCTATTTCCTTTAAACACTTCCAGGGATGGTGACTCCACCACCTCCCTGGGCAGCCTGTTCCAGTGTCCAAATTTCTGTAAGGGAAACTTCACCAACTCTCAAAAAACAGTTATGTTCCCCTTAAAAATTACAGTGCTGCCATCGATTTGAATGGGAAGAATACTGAGAAGTTGCAAGGAAAGTAGACAGGGATTCCAGCCTCGTGGGTGCTATATGACTTGACTGCCTCAAATGGCTACCATCCTTTGCTTAGTATAGTCAAACCCCAAGGCAAGTACAAAATTTGTTTCAAGGTAGAAGTATATGCTGAGTAGCACCAGAGAAATAGAATTCCCTACAACTTGAGCAGGAAAAAGTCCTCTAAGTGGCAGCAGTTGTACTTAATAACCTGCCAAGTCAATTATTACAGCTTTTCCTAAAATATTTTGAAGTTCTAAATGATGGAGCAGTGGGGAACTGTACTGGATTGGCTGCAGCCTGTAGCCTTGGTTGCTTTTTTTCAAAGACCATTCAGCCCCAGCTGGGATTTAATAGCCTGCACAGAAAAGTCCAGGCTTGCTTCAAAGCTCTTCTCTTTACCAAAGAGTGGTCAACTAACTAGACATCTATGAATAGTTTATCATTTTAGTTTGTAAGTATGCTTTCTAGAAAACCTAGTCAGTGGGTAAAGTTAAGATATTTATGCCTTAATGCAGTGTTCATCCTAGCACAGAACTAGGGCAGGAATGGAGCAACATCATTGTGGCACAACTGGCTGATTAAATCCAAACTAAAAGTTACTTTTGACCAAAGATGGACATTAATCAAGTGTATCATTCACGAAGTAGCAAGCATCCTAAAAGTTTCCCTTTCTAGTGCTACATTAAAGCACTTTACCCAAGTGCAAGAACCTGTGCATGATTTTTTTCTTTCCCAGATACAGCAAAGTTTTGAGTAAAGAAAGATCAGGAAATTCTTCAAAGTATTAATTTTTCTCAGAACCATTCGTCTGTTCCACCTGCTTCATGTTATCAGTCAAGGAGTCAAATGCACGGAAGGCGTGAGAGGTGTGGTAGTTGTGTCACAGAAAATCTACCAAGTGTAATCCAGGAGGAGAGGGCTAAGGTACAGGAACTTGCTTTAGAAATTACACAAGAGGAAAACAACTTTGATCCGAAGGGCAGAGTGTGTGAATGTGTTCATGAAGGGATCAAAACTAGGAACTGCTGGCACACACCCAGGGCCAAACCATAACCTCACCTGCCTGTTCACCTTCTTTAGGCATGGAATTCAGGCTCACCTTCTCTAGGCTCCACCTTACATCACTCTCACTTGACCAGTAGGGGCTATTTAAGCATCATCCCCAACGCATCAATGCCACCGTTCAGCAGTGGAGGGCTTTGCCACTGCCACACTTCTCAGAAAGCTGGGCATGGACACCAACTGCTGCATCACCATAAGCAGAGGGAGGGAAAAACCTCCCCAGATGACTCTCGCTTGCTGTACAGCATCCAACATCCATATAACCAGAGCCACACAGACTTCGACTGGCACCACGGGCAGCCAGCTAAGCACCTCCCAGGATCAGTAGATGGGATGGTATCCTGGCATTCTGCCAGCAGACTCTGAGGCCAATTTCACTCACTCAAAATTACAGCCAAGTAAGCACAGCTGAACCAGCATAAAACTAGCAACAGAAAAGAAAAGGTTCCCTGGATTAAGACATAGGAGCACAACAGAATAAACATTAGAACAGCAATTTGCCAGCTTAAAGAGTTAAAACCTGATTTTTCTAACGAAAATTATATATCCATCTGATACAACAACAAAACTGTACCTTTTTTAAAATTTCTGTTTCTCGAAAACTACATTAATGTTGACTAATGGCTACATTCTACTTGCCTGAAACACATCCTACCTGCACAGTGAGCATGCTGAAACCAAAACTTATGTCCAATGAGCTTAGTCTGGTGTCAGAAATAACATTTTATTGCAATTTGGATGCGAAAGAAAGATCCTCTCAGGTATCTTTTTAACACTTGTTTGGCAATTATTACTATTTTTATTAAAAGAATTTTAAGTCTAGAACCAAAGCTGTTTAGTACATTGACATGAGAGTCTCCAAGCAGAGTTTATTCAGTATAAACACCTGGGCTGCACAAGCTGAAAAGGCTCAGATTCACTTGGCAGAGAGGAGGAAGAAGACACTATGACAAGTGCTGTCAGTCAAACAACAGACTCGTACCATGGCAGAGATAATTTCTTTGATCAAGAGGATCACAGTCTAAAAACCAGCCTGTAAGTACCAGCACTCTGCAGTAGCACTTACAAATTGTGATAACAGTTTAACACCAAACTGATACTGAACTTATTTTCTTATAATAGGTGCTGTGCATAAGGAAGCTGGCATTCATTCTTATGAAACTTCAGTGGATGAGATGAGAAAACTTTCTAAAAAAATACTTAAGTGTTTAATGGGTCAAAGTAAAACAGCAACAAAAGAAGAGAATGAGGAAAAGCCACAGAAAATATAAGGTGCAATACAGGTTTAAAACAGCTGCTTATAAGATGGGCAACCTGCCTTGAATATAGAGAAGAGTTGAACCTGGATATTACACAAAATCCAGGAAAAATACTAGGATGTTAGGATAAAAGAAAGGACAACATCCCCTTCTGGTGCTTCAGTTTCCCATTTCACACTTCTCCTGAGCTCAAGGGGATACTGGGATATACTATCCCTGCCACTCTGATAACTGGCACCTGCTGAAAGGCAAATTTCTAAAAGAGATGAGAACTTTCCAAAAGAAACAATAAATCCCCCTACTCAGTAAGCTGTTGTGGAAACTTACATTCACGAAACATGGCATTCTATTTTGAGACAACATTAATAAGAAACACAAAGGAGGGTGAAGGGAGCTGGATTAGACTGAAAAGTGCCTCCAACATTTGGCACTTGGCAGAAATTTGTCCTCACATCACAGATCACTGCTACTGATGATGCAGTGAAGTGTCCACGTGAAAGAGAACACAGAATCCCACAAATCACGATTGATGGTGTAACACAAGTTGTGTTTAGAGACCATGTACCCATGTTTGTGTGTTGGTTACTTGGAAACCATGTGCCAATGGCTATTTTTTAATTTACACAAACAACCTCACAGAAACATTTTCACCACATGGAAGACAGCATACAGTATTTCATCATGGTTCTAGTTTCAGTCTAATGATGCCAATGTCCCCTATTTACATTTACTGGAGAGCCCACCAGTTCCAAGAGCACTAGAGAACTCTGTCACAGGAGGCTGCTCTGATGCCACTCCAGTGCACCATCAGAACTAGCATTCTATTGACATTTTTCTAGCCTTCCTAGCTGTAAAAAGACTGAACTGAGTAATGGGGTTTGCTGTTTAGCTGACATGGAGCTAAAGGAGGAAACTGAAGTTAAAGGTTCACAAAGTAACAGTGTGGCACACGCACAAAGAACGCAATTGGTGAGGCTGCAATACTTGGTTGCAAGACAACTCAATCTGGCACAAATCTCGACTCCTTCCAAGAAGTTCTACAATGGCCACATACCACCCCTAAAAGCTTTCTAGTTTACTACTGAATTTACTTCTGGTTTTGGACCCAGATACACAATCACGAGATGCCTACAAAGAAGGGTTACAAACATTTCAACACCGATACCAAAAGAACAAGTCCCCAGTTGCATTAATTCTGATTATTACATTAACTACCAAAAAACCCCAGTTTTCACACTGGACAAAGTTTACAGCAACTTGAGTTCTATCGGACAAATGATGGATGTGAATCCTGGAACAAGTGTCTCCACCAATAGCTCCCCTTCTCTTGGCTTTCAGGCAATCCAGTCTAGCAGTTACTGGTTACAGCATTCTCCTGCTCTCTCTCATATGGGGCAGTGTTTAGGGAAAGAGTCAGTGCCATCTATAAACATAGTTGTTTTCCAAAAAGATTAGGGCTGTAAAATAAATTCTACAACTGTATTTGCTTTTCTTCAAAACCAGGAACTCTGATTTTTTCAGAATAATCGTGAATGCAAATTAAAATTTTATGTACCTCATTGCACGTTAAACTATTTATTTGGACAATGCAGACCAAATTTTTTCCAGCCTTTCAAAGAATCTAAAATGCAAAGTGTCAGCTTACATCAGGAAGGATGCAATTATTCAAGTGAAACAAAGTTTTAAAGTTCCATGGCTTGGGTTACACCTTTATTATTGTCTGAAAACACCTTTTACAGACAGATGTCATAAAGATGGCCAAGTTTGTTCTTATTCTTACAAAGGACAGTCTATACTCTTGAGCTAGGTATAAGGCTCAGCTATAACAGAGAGCTGATAGGTGGTCCCCTTCCCACGTTTTGACACTTCCCCTCTGTTTTAACACTTCTGGAGCCCAGTGTTTGCATACAAGTTAATCACAAACACAGCTCTCACTGTCAGCAACAGAACTAACCTCGACAGGATTCAGCCACCAGTAGAGTCATTCCCTAAACTCTTGCTGCTCCAGCACACGTTTCCTAGCAGGGCAGACCTATGGACCATTAGCATACATGGCATGGCCTCCTCCCTGGGGATGCACGACTCTTTGCACTGTGTATTTGCAGCAGACACACAAAGCACATCATGTCAGGTCACCAAAAGCTCAGGAATACTACTGATACACCAACATGCCTGTTCTGACTGAACTTATCCCACCAAAATAACCAGGTTAAGCAGTGCAGTGGCTACCTTAGAGGTGATAACATGCCAGCCTGAAAGCCTCTGAGTGGATGGTTTCAAAGCCCGGGTAGCAATGTGCTCACAATTCAGGTTTTGCTTAACTACTTCAGGACAAGAAAAGTCAGTAGAATATAAAAATTAATTTTGACAAAGTTTTGCATAAGCTTTCTGCAATTACCAAATAAAAGTGCCTCTACAGCTTCTGTTTTACAACTGAACCAAGGTTATTATCAATTTGCTCTTGATATAAGAAAGCAATTTTCATGTACTTACATCTGCTCTCAGAAAGAAGAGAAAATGGTTTGTGAAGTTCACATTAGCATACAAAAGCAGCAACATCTGCTGGGAGTTTTAAGAGGCTTACTGCTGTCACTTAATCAGCACCACAGGCTACAGTTGGCCACCTCTGCCCTTGTCAGCACTCAAGATACAGTTTCAAGAGATGAGGGGATAATTTGATCACACACCAGTTCCTGCAAGACTTCGGTATCTTTAAAAAAAAAGCATTCCACTCTTACTTAGCTGAGACTAGGTAATCCACCTATGCTGATTCCCCCCTGCATAAGCCTGTAAATAGTATTGTAGCTGAAGTCATTAATCCTTTCGGACGATACGTGACTTAAGCGAAGTAGCATTTTAACAAGGCCAAACCTAACGCTGAGCTCACCTCCATGTGCTGTAGCTGCAGCACCATCTAGAGGATTTGAGTTAGAAATTCCTCACAAAAAGGAAAAAAATACCTGGGAAACTGTTCTCAAAAGTTAGGAGGGAAAAAAAAAAAAACAACTTTACACAAAATAAAACATTTTGAGAGACTTTTCATCCTCACCTTTATCTACAGAGTTACCTTAAAATTGTTTCATACATGCCTACGTGACACAGTTTTTCTTAAATGCTTCCTCAGTTTATGATGCTTGGATTCGTGGAGGTAACAAAAGATAAGAACAAATAAAACTTTATCAACAGTCAGACTGGGAAAGAACTTGATCTCATCCACTCTAGGTCCCATGCTTGCTACAAGACCTTTTTTAGATGGAGAAAGGCAGGACCTTCCTACAGTTTTGGTCATAACCTTGCAAGGATGACCACTCTGTTTTCCTTAATTTTCACCTTTTTCAAGGAGGTCTCTTAATAAAAATCAAAGCCGTAATTCAATCAGGAAAAAGGAAGAGGCTTTTAATTGAATAATAGAGATTATGTATTTTAATATACTTCACACAGGAGGAGGTGCTGACAACAGACTGCTCACTGCAGAACCACTGAAAGAGGAGGAAATGGGCAGGTACAGCCCTCAAACCCTACTGGTTATTTTTTCCATCCACAGACACCCCAAACCTCACTTTGATGACTTCCAGCTTGGCACACTCTCCCCCATAACTTCACTCTGCTACTGCCACAAAATAACACTTTTGCTCCAGAAGCTTTCTAGGGATAGCAAAGTTCAATCCTTTTGTTACTTCTACAAAACTCTGAGCTGGCTCCTCAGAGTGTGAAGCACCAAGAATTAATTGAAAATATTCAAATGTGATTGCTTCAGAGTTTGTGGGCTATAAACCTAAACTGTAGCTGACAATCATCGGTTCATAGGTGACTAACCAGCAGCATGATCTATAGTGACACATCTGCACTAAAAATTCAAACTTTTGTACACCTGAACACAATTTGTATTTCTCTTTCTCTCAGTATTGTGTCAAAATAATAATGTATTACCAAATAAACAGTCATTTATTCTAGATATTTGTAAGGGCTGAGTGCTAAGAATGGACTCCAAGCTTTCAACAATCATGCCACACTATCTGCTTCTACCAAATTTCCTTGGAAGGAAAAAAGCAACTTTCCTTGGAGGAAAAAATGGAAAGACCCAACTCTGCTGCCACCAACAGCATCACCATTAGTCAGGCATGAGTTCATTCCACCTCACAGGCCAACAAAACTGAGAACTTCTGGAGACATCCTAGCCCTTGCGTGGACAAGGAAGCTATGGTAACAGCTGGCAGACCTTTACAGTTGTAATCAAGATTACTCATCATAAAACACAAAGTTCTTCCTGAATTGGATTGATCTATCCTATTTCAGCAAATCAAGACTGTTTACAGCACTTCAGTGTAGCTCAAGTCCCCCAGTGTGCTTCACTCCCTCCCTACCTCTTCCTGGGTTTCCAGGTTCAAGTAGAAGTAGCAAGGAAGGAATGAAATTCTCATCTACTTACCAGCAAAATTCTCTTCCTAGTTTCCACATGGAGAATTGCATCTTCTGTCATAGCTTAGGGAAAAAAAATTAAAAAGTTGTAAGTATTTTCCATCTTTCAGTTGAATTTTTTCCCCTCAATCTTAACTATAAATGCAGAAATTATACCAAATACCAGGCTACAAGTGCAAGCACCTGAAGTTTAAGCTTCTCACTTGCTATTTTTACCAGCAAATATTTAAACTTATTCACACAGACGAGCTTTTGCAAGATTTCAGTCCTAGATTATGAGAAGTTTCTGGTTCACAAGCAGTATCCCTCTGTTCCTAATACTGCAGTCACTACCATGTATCAAAAGAATAATTATGTTGCTTGGAATCTGAATTCTCAGTTAAATTTCAAGTAACCAAGAAAATATTTTCATTTGTTGTTATGTGTCTAAGCCTGAGACAAAGCCTGAGTGTCTGTAAGAGTCTGCATGCTTCAGTCTTTCATGCTGAGCATAAATAATGCTTCCAAGAATAACCCTGCATCGTGCTAGCTGTCATTTTGGCTCCAGTTCAGTATTTTTTTGCAAAGCTAAGCTGATATTTTTATTGGTTTTAAAAAGACATGTAGGCATCATGCATCCATGAAGGAAAACAGTGGTCTTGAAAGAAGCCCTGAAAATTAAAAACCAGCAACAGGGCAGTAGAGTAAGTGGGAAAAACTCCCCCTTTTCATTTTTTTAAAATTCCTAGAATTGCCAGTCAAGTTACTGGGGATAGGACCACCACTATGCCTTACAGTGTGCTATCCTACAGTGGGCTGACTTTAATTGGCCTGTAATGGCAAAGATCACCAACAACAGGACCAGGTTTATATTACATAATCCATAAGTTTTCATTTAAGAGCATCTACTGATTGCATTAAAACATAATTTCCCAGCAGATGTTCCAGTCAGATTCAATAATCACGCACCAGTGCTTCCAATTGTTCCAAAAAATGAAACAATATCTGTAAAGATGCCTCATTTCCAAAAAACCCTCACCACCATACTTCTTACTGTAACAAAACTGCACAGGTGTATCAATGCAAACCTCACTACTGGCTCAACTGTTCACAGGTGAAACAATTCACCCAGCTGATGCAGTGACTCACACAGACCAGCAACACCTGTAGGCATCATGTTCTTGATGGCCTTCCATAGCACCTCACAGGATGCTGGCTTAACTCCTAAAATATTACTTTAAAAAAAAAAAAATTATACTAGTGTTTCTGAAAACATCTCCCTTCCCTCATAAGCCAGGTTTCCAATTCAGCTATACACGTATCTCTGAACAGCAACTTCAAGGCTCCTGGCCCCTGCCAGTCTCAGACTTAATAAATGCCTAGGATAATATTGTTGCAATAGATAGGGCAATCCCACACACTGAAGTTATTTTCCCTCCAACACTGGGCCATTAACTGCATTAAATTATGTGCTGATACACTGTTGCAAGTTTCACATACACTACAGTCCTTAGAGAGTTGAAGATTAAGAACTTGCTTGTTAATTTGTTCCTAAGACCTCTCTGTATAAAAGACAAGAGGGCTGCTGGCTTCCCAAAACACCAAACTTTATAAACTTGTCAGCACTTCAGAGCACAACAGCTAAAAGTCAGTCTTGCAACAAGACCCCAGGAAGCTTCATAAACAAGGCAGAAGACTCAGTGAGAGTAGCCCCCTCCCCTTAAACAGATGTGCAAGAGCTTTTCAAATATATCAGCACTATTTACTGTGCACATGGAGGAAGATGGCTCTTCAAAGGTCTCACACATGAAGTTTGTTCCCCTGCTATTGTGGTAAAGGAGACTAGAAACACATGGGTAACTTATTCAAACTATACCATTGTAAAAAGCTGCCTACACCAATCTGAAAAGTGTAGTAACTTGCAGCAGCACATATTTCTTACAAAGATGATTTATCTATTTATACAGGGCAATCATGGCACAGCTAGACTAGAAAGCTTCCACTGGTGAATAACAAGCCCTGCACACCCACACCATATGTAACACTTGTGAAAAACAGAGAGCAGACAAGGCACCATACCCAGGAAGAAGAGAAATACTTACTTCTAACAACAGCATCTAAACTGGTATCTTTGGGATCTGATCAGTATCAGTCTCAGCTTTAAAAGAAACTAACAAGAATTTTCTTCTACTACAACAACTAAAGCAGCTTGAGTTAGTTTCACCTCACCTACTAGCCAAAGCCCGTCAACGAAGCTCAGCGGAAGCCTGTCCAGAGCAGAAATCACACTAATGGCGGTGAGCCTTTTGAAGGCACTAATAACCCTCACTGCCCTAACTAGCCCCACCTGGGGCCTTCCCTCACGTCCTCTGGGCTCCTAAAAGGGGTCCTTGCTGCCCCCCAGGCCGTGCTGCAGGTGCTTTTGTTTTCAGCTCGGTCTGGGTGTCCCTCCCGGCGGCCCTGGGGCGCGAGTTGCGGGTCTCAGCTCAGACCCCCACCACGGCTGCCACCCCCGGGTCCCCGGGCGCAGACCGCCCTGAGGCGGCCCCGGCCCCGTTCCCCCAAGGGCCGCTCCCGGCGTCACTTCCGCCGTTCCATGGCAACGGCAACGAGGGGCAGCGGCGGCCAGGCCATGGTAATGGCGCTGCTCCCGCCCGGCCACGGGAGCGGGCATGGGGCGGCCGAGGGGCTGGGGAAAGGCTGGGGGCGGTGGGAGGACGGAGGGCAGAGCCCCCGGGCCGCTTTCGGGCGCGGAGACCCCGCGGCCTCCTCCCAGAGGCCCGCGCTGGCCGTCGGGGGGAGCTGTGGTGGCTGCGGGGGTGCTGTGGTGTCCTCTCTCCTTGCAGGCTGAAGTGGAGGAAACCCTAAAGAGGATTCAAGCCCACAAAGGGGTTATCGCAACTATTGTTATAAACGCCGAAGGTAAAACGTCCTTTGCCTTCTCCAACTAACAAATTTGGTAGCGGTAATGAGTGTAGGAACTCAGAAGCACAAAATTGCAGATTGTGAGGTGTTAATGCCATCCACTTGCAACGTTTTAAGAAGATGTAGCTATTTTCAAGAATGCATGTTTCATCTTAAGACATAAACATCTGGTTTGTAGCAGAGCACTGGAACAGACTGCCCAGAGAGGTTGTGGAGTCTCCTTCGCTGGAGACATTCAAAACCCGCCTGGACAAGTTCCTGTGTGATGTGCTCTAGGTGACCCTGCCTGGCAGGGGGGTTGGACTAGATGATCTTTCGAGGTCTCTTCCAACCCCTGAGATTCTGTGATTCTTTGTGGCCATTTCTTGAAGCTCTCCATGTGATGTAGTTTTTCACTCAAGTTAATGGGAAACAGAAAAGTCAAGAGCCTTGACACACATCTTCTCGGAAGAAATAACTACAAGTATCATAATCTTCATTTACCTGAAGGAGTTGTGTTGTTCCTTATCCCCCTTGTTTAACTAAACTACTCTTTATTTTTCAGAACCAGATCTTGAACATCGCTTGGTAGGTTACAGAGAAGAATGCCTACTGCTTTTGCAGGCATTTTTTAGTCCAAAATTCTTTGTATATGCAAAAAAATACACTAGCACTTCACACTCTCTCTCTTCCTCTGAAAAATTATAGAACAAAAACATCAGGATAAAAGTATCTACTAAATACAGTTGGTCACTGTGAGAGCCATTCCTTGGCCCTGCTGAACATTCACAAGTTCTTTAAATTTTGTTATGGCATGTTGTCATAGGAGGAAGAGCAAGTTTCATGTCAGGCCACCTTTGGCTATGATCCTGAAGACTGAAAGCCAAAAGCAAAACTGCTCACAGAGAACACTTTCAGAACCAGGCTTCTTGGATTAATCTGTTTTAATCATTCCTTTACAAAAAAAAAAAAAAAAAAAGGCAATTCACTCAATTTACCTTGCCCATAATTTTGTTGACCTCCTTCACTTTTACCATCCCCCAAAAATCGGTTGCAGTACCAGCAGTTTAGCAACAGGAGGCAAGAAGACTAAGAAGGAAGCCTAAATGTTACTTAGCCTTTCGAAAATGTGGAGAATATAATTTGTGTGCCTGGACATGTTAAGTAAAACATGCCTTTGTTCACAGAGCAGATTATGCAGGTCGAGAGAGAAGTTTATAGCCTGGCAAATAGAAACTGGAAAGCTGGTTTGTGCCTGCACGTGCCCATGTCTAGTTGTGGCTGTTGACTAAGCTGGTTTCAGAACAAGCACTGTTTCAGCCATTCCTGCAATCTGTTTCAATAAACAGAATGTGACTTGATCCAATGAGCACTTAGACTAAGCTGCAAAAGAGAAGTGAACAAAACCAAGAACTTAGATAGCACAAATTATCCTTTTTGAGCTTGCAGACTGCTACTTTTCCCAAGGCAAAACCACCAATGTAATCTAATAGAGAAATAACCCAGTTTTCTTATGTTACTTGGAACAGTTGACTTCTTGGCACAATATTGGTACAGTATGCTGCCCCACTCAGGGTGCTACTGCATCCAGCTTCACCTGTGGTCATTCTGTGGTACTGAGGAGAAGCTCAGATATAGCTGTGCACAGTCAGGACAGTAGCATGCTCTTCAAAAGGCTGGTTTGGATCCCTTCTGTCTCAATTCTGATTTGCAAAGAGGGAAGAAGGTCCTGCTTTCCTTTTCCACATGTTAGACTGTTCATGGTAAGGTATAAAGTGCTCTCATGTCCTGTTCAAACTTCCTCATCCTCACAAACCTGTAGAACATCTGGCCAGACTGAGCCCAACAGATAAGACTAGTGCAGGAATTTTGTATTTAGTTTATAATTTAGAAATGTTTAGAGACCAGATGCCAAATATGAATGCAAAAAGAGTCTGTACTCTGTGAGGACATATTCAAGGGACTAAGAAGTTAGATTCTGCAAACTAAACCTCAAAGTAGGCCTGCAGTTGCAAGTTTTTGTAGTATCTCCAGATATCTATAATCAGCATTGGTCAGTCTAATAACTTAAAATCTTTCTGTAGAAAATGAAATTTAGTTTCCCTCTATCCTGAAACATTTCAAGCAAGTGTACAATTTAAATTAATCACAGGAAAGATACCTAAACCAGTGGTGCAATAGCAAGGTTTCTTAGGCTGTTCAGGTTCCCACTAACAGAAACACTTATCTTTTACTAAGATTTTTGTAATTGTGCAGGTACACTTAGGTGTAATAGTATGCAGATGAAATAGCAAATTAAAGATTCCTGATACACACATTGCCTATAATTTATTTGAATGCTCAAAGCTGATTTGTTCATTGGAACATAGGCTAAGTGTACATTGTTTATTTGGAAAATCTCATCAACTTCACAGCTGAGAAGCATCACACTACAGCATTTCTAATGAAGGATTTATTTGCTTTTCCCTAATTTAGGTGGCAGAGGCAAAGATAATTTGTCCTAAAGTAAGCATAGCTCAGCTTTAATCTAAGGATGTCACCAGTGTCAACTAATTTTCATGTTATTATTAGACCTTGGAGGATCATTTAACATTTACCATTTTTATTAAAAGTGCTGTATTTGTTGAAGCAATCATTTAGATACAAGGTCATATAAACCTGACACTAATTCATTGCTGGTTTTAAGTGACTTACTATTTAATGCTGTGATTATATTGATATTCTCATGCTAATGCAGTGCTTGGGAACACCTGTTTCCATTCAAACATCAGTATCAATGTCTGTGTAATAAATGTTAGACACAAAGGATGTACTGGGTCATTTTGTGCACTCCCCTACACTACACACCTACCAATGCAGAATTATTTCTCAAGTGATGATACAGATTTCAAGTGATTCAAATAATGCTTTCCTAGGAAAATTATGGAGTTGTCTAATACACGTTCTCTTATTTCTTTTACTCTTTTACCTCTAATTCTTTACCTGGTATTCACTATTTTTGCATGTTAATTCTTCTTTCATAATCAAATTCTTCAACTTAAGTCCTATTACTCTATTTTTGTATTCCTATCCTGTCCATCAGGAAGACACAATACAAATGTATGCAAAGAGAAAATTGCCTTGCCAGCTTGTAATCTATTGTCTTTGTTAGTAGGTCAAACATATTCTTTATTTGTCAAACAAGCTTATTAAAGCCAGTTTTACACTTGTAGGATTACAGTGAACCCTGGTTTTCTTGTCTATCAATATAAAAAAACTCCAACATTATTTGACAAATCATTGATGAACGATTAATGAAATAATAAAAAAATAATCCTACGTGGTCATCTTTCTAATAGTTGGGATCAACACTCTGTACTGCCAACTGTCAATATTTTGTTGCTAATTGGGAGGGATTGTTCCAAGAGTGGTTTTGCTTGCCAAATGCAAACTTGCCACTTCTGCCCTTAGATTGTTCTTGGTATTTCAAGGGAATGTGTCTTTCTATCCCTGCACATGCCAAGTGCTACAGCTAAAGTGTTGGGTGAGATTGTTGCAGCCAAGATACAAACCTGGTGGTAGTGTTTAAACTGATGAAGCACCATAACTGGTTAAGTACTCCAGAATGGAATTTGATGGGTATTTAAGAACCTTAAGCACCAATTAGGCTCTTTCAGAAGTTTCATAAGGAAACTCAATGTTTAATTGCCACTGATTAATGTAAATTGTACTTTAAAAGGCAGATACCTGAAATCAACATAACTCCTTTCTGCTCCAAAACAGAAAAAACTATTAAATCCTTGTTTTTTTCCCTTATGATCTGCTGTATATGAATAATATGCAACTTAACTGAGTACTTCTTAGAAAATTATTTCTTTGCAGGAATTCCAATAAGAACAAACCTTGATAACTCTACAACAGTCCAGTATGCAGGCCTTCTTCATCAGCTCACCAAGAAAGCTAGGAGCACAGTGAGAGATATTGATCCTCAGAATGATCTAACTTTTCTTAGGATCACATCAAAGAAACATGAAATTATGGTTGCTCCAGGTAATATTTCTATTAAAATAACAACAGAATTTTATGTCCTTTTAAGTTTCTTTTAATTCTTCAATAATAAGGCTACTGTAGAAAATGCATTTTGAAAATAAGTATATGAAAATATAACCATATATTCACCATGTAACTAGATGTTAGGATTTTAATCTACAGAGTTTATAGTATTCAAGCTTGGAGACAACCAAACAAGTCTAGATCTGATTAATGGTCTAGTTTCTGTGGGTTTTCATAAGGGAAATTGGGACAAATATATAAATATATATTTCAAGTACTGTGTGTATATAGTATTAAAGGATGATCCAAGGGCTGGAGCACCTCTCCTATGAGGACAGGCTGAGAGAGTTGGGGCTCTTCAGCCTGGAGACGAGAAGACTCCAGGGAGACCTTATAGCACCTTCCAGTGCCTGAAGGGGCTACAGGAAAGCTGGGGAGGGGCTTTGAACAAGGCCTTGTAGTGATGGGACAAGGGGTAATGGATCCAAACTGAAAGAGGGGAGATTTAGGTTAGATATTAGGAAGAAATTCTTTAGTGTGAGGGTGGTGAGACACTGGAACAGGTTGCCCAGGGAAGTTGTGGAAGCCCCATCCCTGGAGATGTTCAAGGCCAGGTTGGATGGGCCTTGGAGCAGCCTGGTCTAGTGGGAGGTGTCCCTGCCCATGCAGGAGGGTTAGAACTAAATGATCTTCAAGGTCTCTTCCAACCCAAACCATTCCATGATTCTGTGAAATCCATTTTAGCTTCTAACAGATGCAAAAATATCTTTTTTTTTTTTTTTTTTTTTTTTTTTTACTTGGTATGTTATCATGACTTCCTTGCCATGGGTGGGATTTCTGTCATAGACAGATGTGCAGTATTATCACCGACGTAGTAACTGCGATATAATTCTTTTCCTTAAGACCACCAGGGGAGTATAGCAACCTGTTTCCCACTCATGTTAAATACAAATACACGTTCATTTGTTAGTTGTGTCTCTAAAGTAGCTAACAAGGCCAGATGAGCTGTGGTGGAGCTGTGGTCCATCAACACTGCAAGGTGAACCAGGACAAAGTGGAAGGGGTTGGTTGGGGCTGAGATCCTAATGTGGGCACGAGCTAATTGCGAGGCTAATGGTAGGCAGGACTTCACAGCAACATCCAGTGAAGGCTGAAGAACAGAAAGGAAGCTTCAGGGACCTCCTCAGCATAGCCACTGGGGAGGCTGTTGGCTCTGAGCTGGTGGTGATGGACAGGCTGCACCAGGGCAGTCCTCTGGTGCTGATTTCATAGCAAAGGCAGAGCAGAGGAACTGCTCTAGGTATGAGCTACCTCGCCTCCCTAGAATTATTTATAATGTTGCTATGAAACCAGTATGTGGGAAAGAAATCTGGCACTGTCATTAAGTGTTAACATTAGTCATTGGCTGATAGTGAGATTAAAATTTTAGTTTAGTTTCTATTTTGGAGTATAAACCTAATACATTTTTTAAATCATGTTTTTTGCTCATTGATTTAAACTGATGCACTTGATTCTTAGCTTGCATTTGCCCTTCACTTAATTTTTAGAGGTGACTTTTTGATTAATAACCATTAAAGCACGTTGACCTGAAAATAAGTGGTACAAAAAGTGAGGCTTTTGCTAGCAGGGAGATTAGTTGTTCAAAGGCTTGATTGTATTTTACTGTAATAGAAGGTGGTAAATGAACCACCTGAGATTTATATTAAGTTGCTTTTGGATGAAAGTGACAATGCCAGAGTGCAGCTTCTTACCTCTCCAAAGCAGATATGGCCCTACTAAATTTGCTGGATGCTTCCAAGAAATGTTTCACTTTAACTAGATAATGTTCAATAGCTATCCAACTGAATTGTTTCCAAAACTTCCCCCAGCTTTTAGAATTAGTAGGCGAAGTCTGGCATGCTTAGAATTTATTCATAGTAGAAGTCTATTCAAATATTTTCTGCTTTTTTCATGTCTAAATGGGGTTCTCAATTTTCAATAAACGAGTTAGTGAACTGAGAGGAGTTTTCTGCACCTGCAAAAGAGGCTGAAGATGTCAAAAGTTTTTGATTATAACAAGTGCTAGCTGCTAGGTGCTTATCTTGTGACTTTTTTCATCTTGTTTAAGCATCTTTACAGCTTCTTGAAAGCAAATCGACTGCTTACTGAAATACTTCTAATATGGTATATTAAACTTTATGACACAGATGGGTTTTTTTATCTGTAATCTCAGAGTTTTGTACAAAGTGCTGACATTTTCTAAATGTTTTTTATATAAATGCCATTTCTTTTGCTTATGTTTTATAAACAAATAAAAAGTTGGAGAGGAATAGATAAATAAAGAGTATTTAACAGGAAACAAGATAAAATATTTTAACAAAACATGTTTATATCTTTCTGCAGAGAAGGAGTATCTCCTGATCATTATTCAGAACCCATGTGAATAGTCCTACCGTGGCAATCTTTTTACAGACAGTGATGTAGCTCTACTTGTTAAATTAATATTACTTGTTGATACTTAATATCAAACATAGCACTCAGTAATTTTACATAAAGTGTAACTGTCATGACTAAAATGTTGCCAATTTAAAGTTCTCAGTTGTAGCTCTATCAATTTGTGTTTGAGCAGATTATAATGCATTTCTCAAAATACTGTATGTTTATCTTGATATTCAGAAGAAAAGCAATAATAAAATGCTTAAAACTCTCTTTAATGGATGTTCAAGCTATTCTTGCAATTAAATAATTCTCTTTACCCTTCTAACATTATGTTGGAGGAGAAATCATACTTCATGGGAAGTTGAAGATCATGTCTATGCACACATCTATAAATGCATCCCTATGAGCTAGAGTATCATAGTGACACAACCCAAGGATGCAAGTGCAGTTCATGTCAGTAATGACCGACTGGATATTGCCCTGTCTTCAACTCCTGCCGCTGTGTGTGGAGAGGAAGAGAACCCAAAGTCACAGCCACCCAGTGTGATGGAAATTAAGCATAACAATCCAGCTGAGCAATATTTTAAGGATATGTAAATTAACAGGGCATTTTTGGCTGCACTTATTGTAGCCAGTGCTGTGCCAGACAAATTTCCTTATCTTACTGGAGGGTTTTTTAATTGCGCACAGTTGGTTTGTTGTGATAATTTAAAAATCCAACCTATATATTGCTATGCATTAGTGACCGTTTATTCTAATAATATCCTGGCTTATCAAATGCCTACCAATTCAAAGCCCAGATTTTTAATTTCAGTACATACTCAAAACTATTGCTGAATTCCAGCTACTATTGATGTCTATTTGGGGCTAATATTTTTGTTTCAGTAGTTTTCTCTCATAGCATTAAATTCTGTGGAGACTTCACTGTGTAAGTCCAGAAAACTGCCAGAATTACAGTCCCTGATACACTTTTCTTTTGCAAAAATAATATTGGTGTTGCAATCTGCAGCATAATTGAAAAATGTCCTTCAGCCCAAAGAAGCCAGTAATGCATTGCAAAGAGAGAAGCTTAGTGTTTGGCAACGTTCTTTCATTTTTGCCTTTCTGATGCATGTGTTAGTTCCCTTTACAGACTTTAATCCAATATTTATTAAGCAGCTGATGATTGCTGTAGCTTGATAAAGCACTCCAAAAGACACTTAAGCCAAATCATTAAAATTAAACATATGCTAAATCATTTTGCTGCAAAGTGTTCTTATGTGGAAAAATGGCCTTCAGCAGAAGCGTGTAGTTCTCCAAGGGTCAAATACTGCTCACAAATTAGTTTCTTTCCCTGTTCCTATGAGAGCCATAGATGCAGATAAGAGGGCAAAGTTTGGTCCATTTATAATGATGTGCATAGTTACAAATGCAATGCAAACACATGGGCTGAGCTGTGCTGCTGCCAGCTACTCTTACCAGAGCAGTCTCTAATCAGGTTTCCTTGAAAGCACTGTAGTATTAGACCATTTTGGCAACATCTTCACTAGGGAGCATAAATTGAAATACTCCATTTCATTCCCTGGTAATTTGTTCCTATTTTCTGTTAGCAAAAGCAAGCTGAACACGTGTAAACGTTTCATTTAGGTCTTTCAGTAGGAAATGGAAGTAACAATAAT
Organism: Hemiprocne comata; assembly: GCA_020745705.1. Lineage (NCBI taxonomy): Eukaryota > Metazoa > Chordata > Aves > Apodiformes > Apodidae > Hemiprocne > Hemiprocne comata. The sequence continues at coordinate 16,301,079 of CM036598.1, forward strand.
CAAGTCTCCAACAGTCTTAGTGGAAAACCCTCTTCAGCAGATTGATCTGAACAAAGGTGGGCCACTGAAAAGAAAGGGAGTCAGCCAGACAAAATGCAGGGAAATCCCAAAAGAGTTACACCAAGTAATTTAAGCTGTTATTTATGCAAACCAGCAGAGATTTTACTGGTTAACAATTAACTGGGGGAAGGCTGAAGAAAGAAGTAGCATCAAAGAGATCCATTTCATAGATGATAACTTTGCCAAGGGAATGTTGAGAATATCAAGAATGGCTGTTGTTCACTGAAAGGCAGCACTTGGGTTGAACTGTAACATGCTAGTTAGGCAATCAGCCAAGGAATAAATTATGTCAATATCATGTGTTTGGGATCCTCAAAATAAACTAAAACAGAAAGTTCTCCTATACAGCAGTGTTATATATATGATGGGCATATAGAAGTGTATATAAAGCATTCATTTCTAATTACTGTTAACTTCCTGAGAGGTGCTGGGCCACACTGGATTCTCTGAAGAAACTATCTGATTCCAAGTGATAATAATAGAGAACCTGAAAAGGGCAGATTAGTAAAATATCACAATCATTTGAAAATACAGTTAGGAATTATTTTCAAGAGTTATTTAATTGGTCTTCGAACTAAAGAGCGACAGCAACACTTTCATTAACAAAGGATTTCCCTAGCAAGAGGAAACCATCCCAGCTCCACTGTCTCAACTCAGCAGGACCTAAGTTTTGGGGTGGACCCCCAGAAAGAGCCACTGTCTTCCTAAATAAACTGATGTCATCCTTTTAATGATGTTTTAATTATTGAGTTGCAATCTAGAGAAAGCAAGATAATTCCCGTATTGATTTTTTCCAATCTCGAGCAGTTAAATCAGAGTAGCCAGGAGAATTCCAAGTTTGTGCTCCCTTTGCCTGGCACCTGAACAAATTTAATATCTCAGTTTGTGGAAAAAATAGGTCATAACAACAAGGTTCACTGCGGGACTTCACAGTATCTGTGGGAGAAAGGAAGACTGATGCTTGGGAAAAAAGCCTAGAATGTCCTAAGTTAATTAAGCATAACAGCAGAGGTACATCCTATATCTGTTCTGATTGTGGCATTGATTTGAATCGCTCTGAATTTCAGGATATTCACATTTGGGGACACAGTGGGACTAGAAACAAAGCCCTGTAAAAAATGCAGTGACCAGCAGGAAAGTAAAGGCCACAGGGAGATCTGAACTGCTTCCTTGAGCTTTGTGGACAATTTGAGAGATAAAAGGTTAATTCTCCTTCAGGATGCAACTGAGCAGAAAAACAGCTAGTACAAATACATGCAATTTTCAACCATCTCTTCAGATTATCCTTAAATAATAATGGAAGTACTCTATTTCTGAAGAATGTTCAACAGTTACATTGAACAAGGTACACTGTTTTCAAAAGCAACACAGATTTAGGTCAAAGTTGTTCAAAGTGGATGAATAACAAGAGGACATGAGTTGTAACTGCCCACATCCTACTTTGGACAGCTGGGGCTCTCAGCTCTGCACACGGTTTTGGGTGGGGTTGTGGTAGGGAGGATTCTTCGTCTTTTCCAAAAATATATGTCTACCTTTGACCTGAGTACCCTTTTAGTTGCCCTGGCTCTGCAGAATTGATTTCAGTGAAATTGCTTCTATCTAAAGCAGTTAAAATAATACACAAATATAGCATCACCTTGAGTCTGTGCCAACTGCGTCAGAAAGAAATCTCAATGTGCTTTCACTGCCTTGTTTTTAAAGATACTGAGCAAGAAGACAACTGCACTAGACCATTTTTTGGTGAAGATGGCCAGAAGTCAGCATTGGTTACCAGCTGGCTGTAGGTTTACAAACTATTGTTCAGAGGCCATGTTTGCAAGGAGCAAAACCGCTGGACAGAGGTTCAGGCTAAGAAAGTTTGCTATAATGTGGCTCATCATTTAAAAACACAGCATTTAATGGCACTTTGCATTTTCAAAGCACTATAGGAATACAGAGAAGAATGTTGCACTGAAGTACTTCAGATATCACAGAAGCTAAAAGGAGAAGCAAAGCTTCAGCTTTCTTTGGTATTTATAGATATAAACTCCACAGTGAAATTAACGCAGATGACGGCAAAGTACGACGCACTATTCAAACAATTTAAAGTGACATTTCGAACATGGAAGGAAAACTCCAGGATCCAGCAATTTATTCCTTCCCCCTCCTGTCCCTTGTCCTAAGGGGAACATGCGTTTCCCAGATGAATCCATCTGTTTTTCAGAGCTACGAGTGCCTTTGCAGTATCTTACTATGTCTGGTTCAGGCTAAAACCCAGAACAGTACAGGCAAACAAAGGTAATAAAGAATGACAAGATACATAAACCAGTAATTAAGCTGTACCATTTTTGTAAGGGATTCTTACTCTCAGTTGTGAGAAGCTGCCAGTTTCCTCCTAATTTACTACTTAGTTATTTACAAGAGAGAGTGCCCATTGCTACATTTACCCTTTGGCCTGCAAAAAAAATCAAGGCTGAAAGTCTAGAGCTCAATATTGGCCAACTGTGTGACTGCCAGCACATCTGTCAGGGTAGTGGGAAGGTACTGGAAATGCTCTTGTCTCTAAGCAAGTGAAAGAGTAGAGCTAGATGGAAAAGTGAAAAGTGTTCTGGGTTAAGAAAAGATTTTATTTGCTGTACCATTTTTTTAAAGGAAGTTTGTAGCTAAACCATAATCCAGATAAAAAAACAGACTGACGAATCCAATCTTTACTACTCCAGATTATTGTTAATTCTAGAGTATTCCAAGGGGACTTTCCCAGTGTATTATTCCAGGTGCCTTCACAATATACTTGCCACAGTCTCACATGACAAAACCATCCTTGACCTAAGGGGCTAACAGTCTCCAGGACCAGTTGTCCTCTTCCTACCAGTGTTTCAGCAGAATAACTTCACTGACTTAAATGAAATTACTCTGCATTCATACAAGCTTTACCTTCCCTTGTGTATTCCACTTCGGAAGAATTTCAGAAATAAAGCAAAGACTCATGGTTCAGCAAACCACAAAAACAGAAGTCACAGTCAAGAAAATTTAGTACCTGCACAACATCACTGCATTTTTTTCTATCAGTTTTATTCCTTTCCTTTAGGGAAACAGAGGAACCACAGACAATTTCTACTTATCTACCCTACTGCAATCCCTTAATAAGACCACTGTAACCATCCCTTGGCTACCAGCACTGTTAGTTTCCCTAATCTGTTGCAGAGGTCTTGCACTAGGACAATACATTACTGCTTAGCTGTATGTTCATTGTAAAGAAAGGATATGAAATAGGTTGGGTTTTTTAGAAACAGCAGCTATGAAGCCACTAGGCTACTGGCAGGCACCATTGATATATCAATTATTTGCAAAATTTCATACATTGCAGCCTCAGTGAAGTCAGCACTATGGTAGGTAGCTAACTGATAGGTTGCTCTTTGCAAAATGGGGATGTTCTACTGGGTTTTCATGTATTTCAGACCCACAGTATCTCACTTAGAGTAACACATTTCACCTTCTGCTTTGGGTTAAAGATCAGAAAAAGCATTTTTAAGACAACAGATCTTGTTTTCAGCAACACATAGTTAAGCTTTCCTCCCATTTTTCCTCCCCTGCTGATGTTCTGTAAGATAAGGTATGACATTTTTCCTATTGTTGCAGTTTTATTACTCTGAAATTCATTGTTAAGTGTTCCATTGGTCACCACTTCCTGTTCAAAGAGGTAATGTCTCCTTGCACCATTTGCATTCAAAACAAGTAGAGCTACAAGGAGAGAGGAATTTATTCACACATCATTACTTCAGCCAGATGCCATATTAGAAATTGCTCTAATTTGTAATATTTAGACTGTAAGTATCAACACCCCAAAAAAATTTGTAAGCCCTTTGGGTGTGGAAGGAGGTTCACTGGATTTCCAGAGAAAGGCAGAGGAAAAATAAGAGCCATATTTAGGAAGAGTAGTTCCATTTTACACACTGTAAAATGTGTCTTTTTTGACTTTTGCTGTAGATCATACTCAAAGACAATATTTACTCAATTCCTGTGGATCAAATAAGCATGGGGAATAATGGATATACAAATATTAAATGTGCACACTACCAAAAAAAAAATCCTCACATGAAAATTTGGCAACTGAATGCTTAAATTAACATTAGCATATTCAAATCAGGGCTTTTGTGAGCAAGCCTGCTATCTTCAGCTTCTGTTTCACAAAGAATAATAAAAGTGGTTATTTTCTTAGAGCAGAGGAAGGCATTTCAAATAACATGATGAAATTAAAAGGCATATTTCCTAAACAAACTGACAAGCACAGGCAAGCAATGGTCTTTCCTTCACCCAGTATCCTTTACTACTTATAAGCATTAATGTTGCTCCAGGAGATAAAGAAATCTAGAAGGTGCATCACAATTTCAGTTCTACTCAGACACCCTCAGTGAGAGACATTTCTAATATAGATAAGAAAGATGGAGCGGATATTAAAGCAGAACATCTCCCTACCTCTTCTTTGTTATTCTAGCAGAGATTTACCTCCAGCTCTTTCTGCATGCTGCAGAACTGGTGTCAGTTATTGCAGATGCCACAGTGGTCTGCCCGAGAGGAAAAGGCACGGGTGTGTGCAAACACTCCCCATCAGTGAGAGGTCTTACCTATTGCACATTGTAGTAAAAGAAAGGGGGTGTGCGTGTCAGTGGGGAACCGGAGAAAAGGAGGGACAACAGAATTATTCACTTGCTCAGTAAATAAATAAAGCCCCATTTTAAATGTCTCAAATGATGCATTTTCATTTCAAATACAGATATTTACTTTCAGATATGCAATGTTTAAAAACAACATATTCCAGGCAAAAATGAGAATTCTTTCCTAGTTTTTAGGTGTTTTCTACCGTGGCTTCACACCATTTTTCAAGGATAACATAAGCCCCTGTGTAACACACTTAAATCTGTGAGCAAAAGCTTGCATTTCGTTTTATTTTTATGCCTTTTTAGCTCAAGAATCCCCAGTGATCCGTAGCCCACAGGCTGAAACCAGGTTAGTTTGCTTTCTTGTCTGGCCATTAGATGGCAGACAACCGAACGCCCGTTGCTGTGCATTGTGTCCTTGGGTTTATGAAATAAGCAGGAAAATGCTGCTGCTCTCTAAAATAGCTCCCTTCACATCCTCTAACGAGAAAGTATACAGCATCCCAAAGGCCTTCAAAGTCCCTTTCCTTCTTTTTACTCCCAAACCATACATTGCAGCAACCCAAACCCTGTAATAAAAACACACAACAGTCAATTGCACTCAACTTCAAGCAGAAAGCATCATCCTACCCTCCATTCCTACCACTTCTGCCCTCGTGATTTATCTCTGCAATGAAGTAATTGGTCTCATCTGAACTATGACTGATTTCCCCATGGCAGGATTTCTCAACAGTAGGAGAAAATGCCTGACGTTGCTCTCCTACTAAAGAGCTGTTTAAGCAAGGGAGTGTAGCTGCACACTCACTGCCTCCTTTTTGAAGCAGGACTGCAGTATTTGCAACACTATTTATCTACCTGTGCCAAACAGACTTTGTTTTTCACAAGTTGGTGATAACATCTACACACACCTGCTGACATCAGGAGCACATTTGCAAAGCACAAAACGGAATATAAGCACGGAAACAGGTCTTATAAATGCAATCCATTTCTGCTCTTCAGAAATACCCACATGAAAACCCATTTCTTGGTGTAATTGCATTGTTAATCTTCAAAGAATGCCAAAAGATTAGCAGAAATAATGCTCCTCTCCCTCACATCAACAACAGCAAATTTCCATCCCTCACCATCTGGATGAAGTGCGACTGGCAGTGCGACTTCCTCACTGCTGAAAGACCCGTGAGCCTCTGCACCAACAGCACACGAGACCTTCACCAGTATCAGCTGTGGAAATCCTGCTGCCCACACATTTTGGTTACCCGTGGCCTCTGTCCCAGGTAAATGGCAGCCAGTCAAACAAAACCACCCCATTCTTGCACACGGCATTCTCCCACAGCCCTTCACTGAGAGTCTGTAAATGGAAGTCCCGCATACATGAAAGCTGCTGAAAGACAAAGGAGTATCAGGTTTGTGTGTGCTTTTTCAGCAGTCCAACATCATGATGTTCTTTGAATAATGTTCATATGAAGGACAGTTAATGGGAGTCTTTATCTGTGGGATACATTTAGAGTGGGGATAATGCAAACACCCCTGCACCCACACAGGCTGCATGCAGTGTATTCCCGTGCATCAGCGCTGCAAGCAACGCCAGGTTTAGCAAATGCCATCAGGGTGAAGTATCTACAGGAGCAAATTTACAACACAGGTAGGAGGTATTGTAAAAGTCAGAATGATTTGCAGAACTGCAAACATTATAACAACAGAAATCAACATAATCTGTTGATATAATCTGTCGTTCATGAGATGTATCCCACCCAACAATCAGCTTCCAAAAGATTTTGTTAAAAAGTCCAGGACACTCTGCAATCATCCTAAATTCAGATAAAGAAATGAATGCTTATATGCTGTTACCTGAAGCATTGAGGGACACACTTCAATCAACATAAAAGGCACAAAACCTGACTCAACAATTGTAAGGGAGAAGCCCAGCGTAATACTTTGCAAAAAACTCTTTCTCCAGTTAGGCTTTTGCACTGTAACTTCTCATAATTCTGTTATATGAGAAGGTGTTGGACTGTAGAGATCTGTGCTGACCATACCCAGGTCAGTCTGTGCAAGTGCAAAGACTCCCCTGTAAGGCCCCACTATGCGGTGATAAACTGTAAAGGGGCAGAGTGTGTTAAGAACTGAGAGGTGGGTAGATACCATATTGCCCCACTATGAACAGGGAAAACTCATTTCAGCTTCCTCCATCCACAGCACCAACCAGTTGTCCACTGATTTTTCAAGAGTCACTGTCCCAGGGTTGGTCCTGCTTGGTCCCCACACCAGCGCTGTCCTTGAGCACAGCACAATATTCAGGGAACAGAACCTGCTCTTGATTCAACACTATGAGGGTGCAGATTTGAAGTCAACCAGCCAAGACCCCAACCCTCACTCAACACTGAACCATGCATCAAATCAACCTTGCCCACTTGCACACCTACTTAATGACCAAGCTGGGATTCACTCATCTGCCATAGGAACAACTACTTCTGCATATTAAACTCAAGGGCTTTGCACTACATTATCTTGAACAGAAATGAATCCTTTAGCATGCCAAGATTTGAAAATTTGCCCAAGAAACAGAGACCACAGCTGCTAGTAATGTGCTACATAATGTTTCAGGAGCCGTTTATGGTTCAAAGCTTCTTGCACGATATTCTCCAAACCAAACACAAGGTACACCATGGCCAGCCTGCACACACTGTCATTTAAATGTGCATCTTATTTTAAAATTCTTCTTGTGGGTAATGAGTAACATTGGTTTATTTCATTAAAACTTTTAGGAGATATTTTATGGCCCGTATTCCACATACTTTGGAAATAATTTTAACAAATACTATTTCAGAGTAAGTAGAGATCATGTAGTTATGCTATCCTTCAATACACTAATGGATAAATATGAATCTTACATGTGGGAAATTGTTAATACTATAGCAAGAAATCTTAGTGAATTGTCCTGTAATACATTAGGCATTACATTTAGTGCTTGAAGACCAAGAGCTTCCACAACTACAGTATAAAACCAGTTTACTCATTGAACTATGAGTTCAAAAACACGTCCCAACACAGCTAGCTACCCTTTAAGTTACCACAGAAAAGCACAACAACACAGGTTACTGTTCAGTGCAGAATGACTAAAGATGAGCAACACATATAGTTGATGTGGTCATTCACAAACATCACGCTTTGCTTGTGTCTTTATCTCCCTGGGACTCCAGTATCCCATATCTCCAGGCTTAACCAACTCTTGTACCATGATACCACTACCTCATTGGACCCTCAGTTCTTCCCTTGTTTCCTTGAACTGTGGGCAAAGATTATCTTTTAATACATCTTTATTTAGCAGCACTGGAAGTTTAAACTGAGCTGAAATAGACATCGCACGCATTGCTGAATTGTACACACTAATGCTAGCTCAGCGCTGCACTATCCTGAAGACACTCATAATACGAGCCAGAATTACAGTTTTCCAAAGTGCCTACATAACTTTGAAAGCCCAACCAGATTTTGAAATTGTAATTTTATGGGCAAAAATATTCCTGGTTTAATTCTGCATCTGCAGTTTAGCCCAGTCGGAGGTCTTGAAACTTTTCTACAGCATTAGCATGCATATGCATGTGTTATCACTCCTGTTACAAAACTGCTTACATACCACCCTTTTCTAGTGGCTCAAAAGATCTCAGCTGGATATTCATGTATAATTATTTTCACACAGTCATCCTCTGCCTGGGAGAATTTACATCAGCCTGTCACTGGAAATAATTGCTGTAAATTATTTTTGGCTGATGTTTTACACATACAATGAACAAATGCACAAAGACCACATGATGGATAAATTAAGTTAAAACCTTTTTTGAACTATTATTCTTAGTTCTAGACTACACATGACTGATTTCACAATGCTTTGATGATGGAGAGGGAGAGTCCCTGTAGCTCCAGCAAGAAAAATACACCCTCCTATTGCAGGACATGTTTCCATCCACATATCTGAATTACTCCATCAGCTATCAATGTTCTTAGGTAAATGTTCATCCCTTCTCTTTCTACACCATCCATACTGGTGGTTGTATTTCCTTTTCCATCACTATACTTTTCTCAGACAGTAGTTGGATTGTCCACTTAATTTCTACTTTTATAACGTGACTGGTTCCTCTCATTAATACATTCATTTCTTCTCACTACGTCCTCTTGGTTCGTTTAGTTCAGATTTTCCCCTCTGGCTTTTTTTAGAGCACTTGACTTTGGCTATTTACAGGTTTGGCCACATAGAAGAATGGGAGAAAAGGGAAAATTAAGAAAAAAGTCCCCACACAGGAAGACACAGTAAAAATAGACCAGGTAATTGTCAATATATTGACTAAATCATTCAACAAATGCCTTTGACACAGACCTGAAAAATAAAACCATTATTATCCATTAAGTTAATAACTTATGTGCATGGCTCACCCAAGGAGGAAAAGCATCTGACCCAGGGAGTTCCCATGCTGGGAGAGCAGGAGGTTCCCAGCTCTGCCGACACGGTGGCACTCTCCTGCCTGTCAGCCTGGCTACCTCTGCAACACCAGCTCAAACCACCCGGCTCTGGAAATGCAAACGAGAAGCAGAGCACGGGTACCAAAGGCTGTGCTGACACAGCCAACAGGGCAACACCCCCTGTTCTGTGCTCTTGATTTTCATGGAGAAAAGGTGGTCAAATATCTCTGCGTGTCTGGCTGGGTGTCTGGTTCTCTCCCGCTTCTTTCCAATGGACCAATATTTTATTCTCCAAGCACTGACAGTAAATAACAGGTTATCTTCCTGAACACTGTGCAGCCTTCTGAATCTGCAGATTCCCAGCAAAATGAAGGTACCCCTGGAAGTGCAACCATCCATGTGATTACAGAGCTCGTACACAGGATGTGCATTATGCAAAGCCAGGCCTGATGAGGGTGGCTGACCAGGCTTTCAAAGACTGTGGGAAAACACAGTGCTTCAAACAGAACTGCTGTGACTTCCTCCTTCCCCGCAGTTGCCCAAGCCACCACAGGCAAGCCGGTGGCTTACTAACCATCTTCTCATTAAACTCAAAGAAAATTTGGTCTCTGACTTCATTAGGAGCTGCCCCAAGCCCTAACAGCTTGGAAAAAAAGGCTTTTAACAGCATGTTTTTTCCTTAAATTAAAATTTATAAAGCATCTCCAACACCCAAGAATTTTTATTTTGAACTACTTATAAAAAAATGAAAAGGAACTAAGAGGAATATTAATTAGTATTAGAGCTGAGCACTTGCAAGGCCATTTCAGTTTTGCGTGGCTTGAAATGGCTGCTTTATAAAAACACTAGGAATGAAGTTTCTGACACAAACAACAGATAGTTTAGACTTACTGCTCTGTTGCAGCAAACAAACAATGTATTTCCTTGGTTAATTGATATAATTCTGATAATTGTTTCCATGACCACCCACTGTGCACATCTGCCTGGCTTCTGCTAACCTTTAAGGCACTAAAATCATGTCACCTCTGAGTAGGTAGAGCCCACCCAAAATTCCCTTTAGAAATTATTATGCCTTTAAAAAAAAACCTATGCAGTTTTTTTGTCATACCAATCATTATGTCCTTGGATCATCTCAATGACTAATAGCACCTATTATGACTTTTAAACTTGACAGATGTCAGCTTAGTGTCAGATCGAGAAGATAATCAAGTGTAACTTGTGCTGTAACTGAGTAAATTGCAGTAAACAAGTAGCAAAAGTCACTGTCAGTAAACAGAGCAGACAAAAAGTCTAAAACAAAGTGTATGGTTCCCAAGCTGCCTGCATTTCATTTTAATCTTTCAGAAGAAGCAGCACAGAATAGACTTTTGTTAGTGTATCTCAGTCTTACGGATCATTACAGTTCTAAAAAAAAAATAATCTTAATAAAATTGGCTGAATAATTCAGAACAGTTAGACTTGTGAGTGTTGTCTGCAAGTGGATCATGATCTTCTCAGCTGTATTAATTATTTTAAATTATTTGCCAAATGCCTCCTACAGATAGTTCTTGATCAGTAGTTATTGGATACCTGCTTGTTGCAAATAGTTAAAATGTATATGCTAGACATTCACAGCTTGATATTTGGTCAAAAACTTACATCTAGTTATTGGCTTGTGTATGCTATTACCACACTTATAGAATCACTCATGAAAACACAGATCCAAATTAAGAAATTGATAAGAGTTAATACCATGAACCTTCAGCACTGACCACTAGGTGTGTCTGTCAGGCACAAAGCCCGTGTTTCCTCCCTGAGCCTAGACATCCTGCTCTGTGGATACTCAAAAAGAGCAAAGATCCTCTTGCCTGGAAAAGTGTCACACAGCAGAGACAGATGGCAGGGACAAAACCCAAACAGCAGCGTGATCCTCTGCACACAGGGACAATTGGCTTGGGAACTAATTCTCAGAGATGAAAAAAGGAGGTGAACCGAAATGACTGAATCTCATCTTCTCATGCACAAGGCAGAAAACTAAGTGACTGAAATAGAGGCAAACTGTCAGCTGAAATGCCAGTATGAAATCCCTAGGAAAGAGATTTAGCCAATTTGGCAAAAGCGGGTGTGTTCCAGATGTGGATCTTTCAGAGACTCTTTGTTTATGTAGACAACACCCAAATATTGCAGGAGTTTTAAGTATTTGATGAGCCAAAATCTGACAGCAGATGCTCCAGTATAAACCTGTCTTCTGCCACTGAAGCCATGGGAATTACTCTGGATTTACTACAGCACAAGGGAGATGAGAATGTTTCTGAGTGAGAGCTTCTGCTCCTTGGTAATCTTCAAAAAAACAGAATTCCTTGGACATATTTCTTATAATTACTGTAATGAAAATGGTGACCAATCTTTCACATGCACTTGAAGTCAAACCACCCATTCTGGTCTAGTTCAGCATCCAGCCAGTTCTCAGTGCAGCATTATGTTCTTGTTACTTCAACTCCCTGAAGACTCAGAAGGATAATCTGAGCCATAGATAAGTGCAGGACCAAACAGAGTAGTAAGCTCTGAAATAAGCCACAATTCTTTCTAGAGTTGTTATGGTTGAAAGAAACATCACCTGAACATCAAGTGAGGAATTTACACCTTTTGTAACAGACAATCCAAACCATCATTTTTCATATATTCATTAGACCTCAGATTAAACTCAGAATGAGTCCCACCAGAAAAAAAAAAAAGATCCATACAGATATTTTCTCGATGGTTTATTAGGTACAGAATACTAAATGGCCTGTCATCCATGTAACTGCTTGTGCACCATTTGCCAGATGTTGTTTTGTGTGTCCACAGCAATGTATTCATATTAAAATGTAGGAAACTGTGATTTTTGCTGGCTGCTCAGCAATACCTCTGCTGTGTGTCTTGGCCTGATGCAGGCTTCCAGCAAGATGCAGTTAAGCAGACATTCACTGCAGATCTCATTTCTTCATTGACCTACAGTACAAGTCAATTAGTGGCTTAATATTGCTCAGACATTCATTAAAGCTTGAAGTGGGCAGAATTCCATCTGTTTGATCCTTGCTGGTTCAGAATGTTCAGGGAGAATATTTACAATTGGTGGGTTGTGACCACCTACTTTTGCAGGAAAACCACAGATTTTCCCTGCAGTAAACAGTAAGTTACCCTGATAAGAATTTGTAGTGAGTCAAAATCCAGATATATTCTCCTATTATGAGTCACTTGGTGGCCAAGTTTTACTGGGCTCTTGGAGAGGTGCTACTTCTGTGTTTAATGGTAAGACAATGCCAGTCAATAATTATGGTTCTTTTTAATAATTAAAACAGGAAACGTTTCATTCTTTGATATGATGAAAACGTGACATGTTTCCACTGATTCAGTTCTGTCCATCCACGGTCACTGCCATTGCTATTTCTGTAGCATCTTAGAGAGATGCTTCAACACTCCTGATGTGATCCGTGGCTGCAGATTCAAACTTGCCAGGACCTTAAGAGAGTTCTCATCAGGGATTAGCCTAGATGTCATCTGCAACAATTATAAATCATCTGGATAGGAAAAGCCTGGAAAGTGCATTTAGGAGCATGCAAAGTAGATCAGACTGGGCCAAATGCATCTTGTCTGCTCCTAAGCACCAACTCTCCTCTCCATATCTACTGTGGCTGCTCAGCTCCCTCAGCTCTGCCAACCTGGACCCTGCTGCTCCTCTCTCTTTGCCAGGCAGGCATCAACTATTGATTTTCAGACTACATCTTAAGAAATGTCTGTGCTGTGACGTGCACAGTCGCTGTTAATGTGCACAGCTAATTAACTGCATCACGGATCTAATATGTAGCTACTGTAGTTTGCACGTACAAAGGGCATCATCCAACGTTCTTCCATGCTGTCTCTGCTTCAGCTTACAACTCCAGCACAGAAAGGACTTCACACTTTTGGTGTCTTGCAGAGAAAGAACAGAAACTGAAGGAAAAGGGTGCAAACTCCCATACGAACATATGGGGAAGAGAGAGAAAGATCCTCTCTTGGTGTCAACAGAGCTCTGATGATTTACACCCCCTGCAAATCGGCTCCTTAATCTACAAAAGCAGGCTGCCAAAGGGAGGCCTGGGCAGCTGGAGTGAATACAGCTGCGTAACAGCCACTCTGCTCCATTTCTGCTTCAAGCATCATTTGCAAAAGCAACTGGCAACAACTCCAGTTCTCACCCCACTATTGATTGTGGTGGTTGCTGATGTATGAAGCAGAACACAAGTTAATTATCAGATTCCGGGTGAAGTTTGCCTGACTGGCAGTTAGATGAAACCTTATCTTGATGTGTAAACTTAAAGAATATGTTAAGGAAGAGAGCTGAAGGGAAGTAAACACGGAGCGCAAAGACCGCAGCCTTTTTACACATGCAGCCCACAGCCTGCAACCTGTTCCCTGCAAACTGCTTTAACTCCACAGTTAAAACAAGCATATGGAAACTAGCATATAAAAAGCAACTGTATTGATGATTTATAGGTCTCTGGCTAACTCTTATCAAGGAGAGAGGGTCTTATCTTCAGGTGCTTTGTTCACGGCACTATCTTTACAGAACAGCAAAAGTATGAAATACCTGTCACGATAGCACACCAATACCACAGCCTGTCCCCTCTTTGTCATGGAGGACTGAAGACAAGTAACAGTGGGTAAGGAAAATTAATGTCTCTAGAAGAAATTAATAAGGCTCTTTCATGGGCTAAGGAAATTATCGTGGATCCTTCCAGCTCTCCAGGCCCCACCTAACAGCCTCTGTCTCTCCTGTGTTTAGCTATAGAATTCCTTGCTAAGACTATTTGCCCCTAAAATTTAGCCTAGCTGTTCCTTGCTCAATTAAACTCCAACACTGGCCCCTCCTACATGGTATAGTTCAATAACTACAAAACCTAAGGGAAGTGAGATGCAAATCTGAACTTGCACAAGCAAAGGAGGTGCCCAAATACAAGCTCCAACAGCCTGACTTTGGCTCAGACACTAAGCTACTGTAAGAGAAGGGGCTATCTCTGTGATGCCTGTTGCCCCTTGTCAAGAAAAGAAAGACATTTCTTGCAAAGAAAGTGGTATTTATCAGTGTATTTTGGGATGAAGACGATCGAATCTGGGTTATACATGCTCTTTAAGAAAGTCGGCCAGATCAGACCTCCAGGTGGTATGGATGGAGACACACCTCATTCCAGATCAGGAGCAGATGCTCAGTCTCATCAGAACATTTTGATGTCTTCGATTTTGGGTGGCATGTAAGAAGAATTTTTGTGTCTCGCAGGGAACTTTACACAGAAAAATGAGTTAATTCCAGAGTCACAGCGTTAATTTCATCAGAGTAGGTGCCTATCCAGGATGACATTTTTAGCCTGAACCATTCCTGAGTCGGGAGTGGGACCAGCTCCATAGCTCACCCTTTTCTTCAGCACATTAAAGGAGGAAGGGTGTATCTGCATGCACTTGCCACCTCACAGCCAAACTCTGTGCCTTCTTCTGTTACTCCAGCTGCAGTGAAACCCATCTTGGCCATACAGCGCACGTCACGAAGCAATCCTACCCGAGCTGTGTAGAAGGGAATTGTAACAAAAACCTGTCCTCTGCCAGGCTGGAACACAAAAGGTTCCTCCTATGGCTGCCTGAGCCCACAGCCCTGCTCCCACCAATAATCCCCTCCTCCATAATTTAATAAGCTTCAGTGCAGCGAGGTTCGCCCTCCCCCATCAGGCGATTCCCATTCCCCAGACAAGCTATGACAGCCACAAAGAAGAAATATTCCCTGGTGCATTGTTAAAGGCCTAACTCCCCAAGCCAAAGACAGGCTCAGTTAACATTAAAGCCTTTTCCCTTGTGAGCAACCTGAGCTGAGATTAAGGAATGAGCCCACACTGTCAACCTTAACCCTGATATGAGGCTGGTAACTAGGGCAACAGCATCTCACAAATAAACCCTGCCATGCTATTTTGTCTTCTTACAGAGAAACACAAAATACGACAGGTAAGTGGATGGGTAAATAAAAACCAAACATCGCCCACTCCTCAGGCTCATATTTTAGTCCACGAGTTTACTAAGAGCTACAAATGGTTATTTATTAATGCTGACATTAATGCAAAAATATAATCTTTTTCACTCTGTATGTGTGGCATTCAGCAGATGATATTGTGCTCCTTTCTCGCTTGGACTCCAGTGTAATTATTTGCAGAAGGTAGCAGAAAATGATCTTCCCAATATTAGACTCAAGCTGCCTGTCTGGTTTAGCTTGATCTTTATTTATAGACACTGAGTCTGGGAGCTTTTTGTATGCAGAGCAGGACACAGTGACCTACTCTGTCTCAGTTATATAATAGTTTCAAAGCAGACTTAGTGTAAATTGACCCTAATCTCATCTTGAATTGTAACACATTATAATTCTAAAAATAAATCAGCATTTATCTTACTCTATGCAATTCATTTATTTTCACAATTGGAAATAACCAAAGACTGACAAATCTAAGAGTTATTTAGTAATTCCTTGAACTTTTTTTTAAAATCCCTCATTAGCTATGAATACTACAATTGCCTAATATGTCATTATACCACGCAGCTCGGGAGAGCTCTCTAACATACTTTGCTCAGCTTTAGAGTCAGTTTCCAAATGCAAATATTAATAGAAAGCAAATGTAAAGAAAAAATTTCCATCCAGTTTTTGAAAGCATACCCTCCAAATTCACCCAGCAAAATCTGCAAGGAGACAGAAACCTGTGGGCACGTTTAAGCACACAAGTAGCACTCTCCCCCCCTCAGTATTTGAGCACACAAATCTACAACTCCATCCCCACAAGCACTTGGGCATACAAGCTCTTTGCATGGGCATCTTAATTGTACATTTCAATTGGATTCATGGAAAGGGAATACAAAAGAGGTATAAACTTGGCTCAGAAGAACAATTTGCAACCCTGAATCAGTATTCACAGATATTTTTTACAACATTTGCCCAACTTGCTGATGAATAGCAGCTGTGTGAAAACATGGGGACACATTTGGGGTGGTTTCTAACTTTGAAGAGTAACTCCCTGACAAACAACTGAGATAAAAGGGTCTTAGTATCAATGGAAAACAGGTTGATCACATTCTCCCTTCACATCAGTATTAACTAATTAATTGGCCAAACTGATGACACACGCTATTCAAATTTGGTCTTTCTGGAATGCCATAGCTTGGGTTCAAAGTGATTTCTATATGGTAATACTTCTATTAATCTATAGTGATTATTTGCAGAGTAAAAAAAGGCTCCACTCCAGCAGACTGGACTGGTATGAGCAGATCATTCCTTGCAAGCAGTTGCCAGCTGAAGTCCTGCACAGATCAGATTGTGCAGAGGGGAACTAATTGACATTCATCTTTCCTATCAGTGAGTAACACACAGATGGGTTTTGGCATTGTGCAAATAGCAGTAAGTGTGCATGCTTTTAAGTGCAGCTATTAAGGACCATACTGATAGTCCTTGCATTATGCAGGTTATAAAGTGTTTCTGGTTGATTAGAAGCCACCTCCTGAGATACTTGTCGATTCCTCTATATATCAAGTCATTCATTCTCTATTTGTTCAGTAGAATAGAGCCTCCTGCTTACTTATTTAGAATATTTCCCTTTGATGTGTATGGGAGGGGCAACAACTTTCCCTATTGCTGCTATCTGTTCCTGAAAAAACTGTTTCTTTTAAACTATGTTTGTCCAACAGCTTTTGCAAATGAGCATTTGTGTATTTTTTGTTTGTGCATCAGTTAGTTGATTCTTCTCAAAAAAGCTCTTGATGCAAGGACCTCAGAATGGAGACAGTGCTCATTTTCTGTGCAGATTTATATGAATTAATGATGAAACACAGCACCATTTGGGAGGATATTCTCCTTTAGATTTCCTGGCAGCTTGGTTCTGGGCAAAAATACTTCTCTGGACACTGGCAGTATGTTATCATGTGGAGACACAGCATCTGATCCCACTGTGATACCCACAGAGAGCTCCAAAACAGAGTTTCTTGCATGTTTTCCAAAGCATTACCTAACTTGCATTTTTCCTGATATGGATTCAGGGTAGGGATTGTTTGTTTAGACAAGGTTTCAACGACAACATACGGGGAAGAGAAAGGTCTTATTTTTGTCATTCTGGTTTTCACCATTCCCTTGAGTTCTCCAAAGAAGTCTCTTTCCTAGAGGAGGCGGAGGAAGAGATCTCACCAAGGCAAGGCTGTAGGTAAGAGGGAAACAGCTTCTCCCAACGGAGGTCTCAGCCATGCTGCAGGCACCAGCTTTGTCTCTGCAGCTGCTTCCCTCCTATTACAGACTTAAAGCCATGTCCCAAATCCCTCTCTATTCTCCAGCTACCAGATACGTGATATTTAACATTCTTTATCTCCTACTTTGGCCTTTCCACACCACACAAAGGCCCTGGAATCATGATGAAGGTCTTATCTTTACCACCGACTCAAAAGAAACTCAGTGTAGGGGTAAATCCTTGCTTTATTCCTCTGTTTATACATCTACAATCTAGGAGCAAAACAGAAAGAAGTGAGGCTCCAGGCCAAAACTTTAAAACAACATTGCCTTGTTGCATCGGTTGCATTTCCATTAATGTGTTTTAATAGGCACCAGTATTTCATTTTTTCTTCTGAAATAATCCTTTAAAAGACACTTGTGTTTGCAAGTAGACATTATTTTTGGCACCCTAAATGTACTGTGGAGGACAGACTCCATTGTAGGCTGCTTTATTTAGAGGGGCAGTAGGAATGAATTGCTCTAACTCCACAAGATACTGGATCACGTATGTTTGGCATGGAAGAAAATAAAACTGAAAATGGAGCATATTTTTTTTGAGATTTAAAATAAATCAATTAAAGTTTCTTTTAATCACAGTACCTTTGCTCTGAATAAATCTTTTCATTCTTTACCCATAATACAAAATACCTAATTGAATGTGCACTAATGAGCTTAAAATAGTTCATCTTGATATTGATTTTCCTCTTTATTTACTATCACCATCTAGCATTTTTAACTAAGGGTTGAAGAAATCTTAAGAAAAACATACAAGCAATTGCAAAACATACACTCAAAAGAGATTTTTCATATTGCACAAGAACAATACAAAGATAAATCAAGTGCAAAGGAAAAACACGTGTCCATGTTAATCCTCAGTAATAATTCTGTCTTCATAGCATCTTTGTTTGCAGAATGATTAAGCAGCAAGCATTACTCAAAGGCAGGTAACCAGGTTGTGAGAATATGGCAAACCCCTCCAAGGTATGGAAGAGTGGTTTACTATTGCAGGCATTTACCAAGATAATGCAGAAATCAGACAAACAACAAAAACACTCAAACAAAACGCAGGAAACTTCAAACCTCACCAAAAGAAATGAGTTGATCATAGACTGCAGGATTGTACAGATTGAGAAAGGGATGCAGGAATGAAGCTTTCCAGAGGCACAATTACTGAAAGTGTTTGAAATACCACCTTTTAAAGGTCAGGTTTTAAGGTTGTCTAAAACTGGACCCCTACTGAGTACTTACAACTCTATTTGAAATAAATTTTCTGATACAGATGGTTGGGGAGTTGCTGCACTGACTCTACAACTCCATGATAAAATTAAAGCTCAGAGATTAGCAACATGCCAAGAACATGTCTACTGAACTCAAGTCATCTGTGATATTATGACTCTCAGACATTGTGATGTCCCAAAGAGGTATTCTTGACTTAAAATACGTTTTAATTTCAAAACCAAAATTCAGGAGACAAAAGCTATCTCTCGTCTCTTTCCTGATTATAAGCTTTGAAGTCCTACATACTAGCCCTCTGAAGTAAAGAAATCAGCACTTCTGAGGGAACCAGAAAGGCCTCAATACCCCAGGCATTTCAAACTTCTTCTCTAAGGAGATCACTTGGGTGGTTGCTCTACAGAAGCCTACATGTAGCTGGCAGTTCAGTTCTATAAATGCTTTGCATACAGAAGTTTCTCTAGCCTTGCTAATGATGTCTGGATTACAAACATCTTTGGAACATCTTCTACCCCCCATATCATAGTTTTGGATGCCATTCAGGAAAAGTCCACCAGGAGCTCCTGCTTGATTAGATCCCAGGGTACTGCTATAACTCCAACATTTATGAAAGATACACATCTGAAATCAGTAAGACCATATCATACCTATTCCCCATAGCCCTGGAGTCTTCAGGCAATATGCCTAGACCTGCCTTCCT
The DNA here is from genome assembly GCA_020745705.1 of Hemiprocne comata. Lineage (NCBI taxonomy): Eukaryota > Metazoa > Chordata > Aves > Apodiformes > Apodidae > Hemiprocne > Hemiprocne comata. The sequence goes on from CM036598.1 coordinate 16,320,445, forward strand.
TAAATACATCAGTCGTCTAAAAAAAACACATCCACAGGAGAGCTGGACCAGGTAGCAAAACAACATCCACTTCCAAGGGAAATCTCTACATTTTAATTACCAACACACTCCAAATCTCCAATCTAAGTAAACTTCAGAATTCTTGGGAAGGTTCACTGTGTGACCCTCTGACAGTTGGCAAAGTCTGCTCTGGACACAGGTACATTTGTTTACAGGCTGCAGGTATCTCAAACAAGCCGTTGTGGCTTGCTCACCCACCTCATGCTGCAGGAGAACAGGGGCCAGCTCCTGGGGCAACACGGGCAACCTGGGCAAACTGCTGCTTGCCACCCCTTGTTCTGTGACCTGTGTGCATGCTCTGAAGAGTGTGGCCCCAGTGTGCAGGGTGAGGAATGCCCCTCCAGCTCGTGGTCTCATCATCACTCCTTGCAGGAGTAGGAATTTTGACCTAGGCCAGCCTCCCAACAAGATTAAAACAAGATGAAATCAACCACACTTTTGAGAAGCTCTGTTCTACTCTGTTAGGGTAGCTTTACAATTTCCTACTTTCCCCTTCCTCTCATCTTTCTCTCTACCTACAAGAGTATTTAGATTGCAGGTGCTCACTAACAACCCCAACTACCTAAATAGCACTTGAATATCAGGATAGGTAGAAAAAGAAATAAATGGCAACCAACCACCTTTCTGTAATACTATATAGCAATAAAAGGAGGCCAAAATACTGACCATTAATTTTGTATTTTCTGTTGATGAAGAAATTAATGCAAACATACTGGTTTTGAAGCATCATTATAATTTTAAGACTTTTTTTTTTTTAAAGAAATTTTCTTCTCACTGATGGCAGAAATGAAACAATCCATAAATACCACAGAGAGACAGAAAAAAATTCTTTCTTCAAGAGAAGGCTCACTGGGAAGGAACCTTGAACTCATCATCTTCAACTGAAAACAACTATCTGATTTCTACCTAGATTATAAATTACTGATGCTTTACTCAAAATTTCCCTTTCCCCTGGCCAAGTATCTGTGCCAAGAAGATTCAGAAAGTGAAGAGCCCGGTGCATGCTGCCCAGTCTCTGTTTCAGCTAGCAGATAACACACTGATGTAGTAAGCCCATAGGAAAGACTCTTCCACCTTTCCATAAGAATAAGGACCCCACGTTTCACTCATCTTTGATAGGAGTTACTTTTTAAATGGTCCATTTTTTTCCCCACCAAGGATGTGCAGCAAACAGCCACCAAAAAAGCATGCCTAGGCTTGAGGGCTGAGGAACAAAGGCAAATGACAAGAAACCTTTCCATGCAGTTCAGATCTGAAATACCAAATGGATGCCCTGAAGACCCCACAAGTAAGACCTTTGGCAGCTGACTGTCCACACAACTTCTGCATGTCCTGAAAGGCAAGTTGAACAGTAGCAATCTGTTTGTGAACAACTATACTTTCCTCCTCTCTGCCTTTGGTGTATGTTTTTGCCTGCAAGGCTTCATGTGGGAACCAATTCGGTTTCTCTGGGTAGATTTCAAATGTCATTTTCAGGAGAGAAAGATAATTTGTGTTGTACATTTTTTTCAAGGTTCATAAGAGTTACTAGCTCAGTAGAACATTAGTCATATTCTTACAGTCCAGCAGAGCTATAATCCCTGCTTTTCTATGCAAACACTATCACTCATGCTTAGACTTTAACTCTTTTCTCAATGCACTCAGCCTGTTAGAAATCTTGCTTGACAGCTCTTTGATATCTACACAGTATATTTTCAAGCCCTCAGCAACAAAACTGAAGTATACACAATCTCTCATGATGTTGAACCTTATCCAGTTGCTGGGTTGAATTTAGACTTCAATTATTTATGAACTATTAGTTTCCTAAGCTAATCAAATAATTTCACCTAAACAGTAGAATAGCTTTTACCATGTAAGACAGTGCAATATTTAATAATCCTTCTTGACAATCTTCTGCCACAGGTGGGGACAAATTGCTGTGCACATGCCATTCAAATTTAAAATTGATAATGGACAATCAGAAGATAAACATCAATCTTCCAGGCATGTTACACCATACAGAAAACAGCAGGGACAAAAATGTTTAGGCACAATAAATGTCTGGCTGTTTCAAAAACAGTTTAAGGCAAATATAAAAAAAGGGATATTATTCTAGAAGAATAGTTTCTGGATGGGGAGCTATTCTACCTATTGTAGAAATAATCTACTATGCAATGCTAAATGTCATCTCCTAAGAAAATGTACACATATATTTATCTGGAGGACAAGGTAACTTAGTCACATCAGTGCTGCACTGCTATGTACTAGAAGAATCACAAACCAAGCCTCTCAAAATCCCAAGGTGAACATAGACATTTGAGGTATGTCTCTCTTTAGCCTTGCCTCTCATTCTGCTCTTGCCATTCACAGTGGCTGGGAATCTCACAGCTATCCCTTTTTCCTCGTCTTCAGATGGACACTGATCTCGTGCTCACCTAGTTTGGTTGCTGTATTTTCCTCTCCTTCACCCTGACTACAAATCACAGCCTGCATTTAGGCTCCCAACACACCACGCTCTGCTCCTCCAGCTATTCAGTACAGTTTGATCACAGCACCTGGACACAACCATTGGGAATGAGCGATCTTGGTCTTGTTCACCTAATAAGATTCTGATATGAATTAATAGTGAGTCACCAAAAAGACATCTGGTCTAGTTTTGTCGTGTGGTTCCAGATTATTTTTTGTATGAACACTGGGCATATTAAAGCTTTTTTATCTGGCCATAAATCTGTTTTCAGAAGTAAAAGCTACTATTTTTATTTAAAGGATGAGCTTCCACAAACATCAGTATTTCATCATTCATGATAAAAAGTGTGCGAGTAATCTAAAACCAAAGATAGAAGGATCTGGCCTAATTTTAACAACATGCAAAAATGGTTTTCACATTAAACCATCAATTTTTAATTTATTCTCAACTTCAAGTTTTCCAAGCTTGCTTATCAGTTGGTTCACAGAAGTGTTACCCTGAGTATGACAATCCATAGTATCACCAAGACCTGGAAAGAATTTTTCTTTTTTCTTAATAAGATATTTTCCGCCCAGTATATGCTGATAAAAGAAACATTTTCATATATTGAGAAGCTCAAATATTTGCCTTGGTAAGCCATTAACTACTTTTTACAGTATGAATAAGTATGTCTAATTATGACCTCACCTTCAAACATGCACAGCTGGCTTTGCACAAAACTCGCTACTTTCTTTCTGGAGTTATTTTTCAGTGAATAAAAATACAAATTCACAATATTAGATTTAAAAACCACTGCAGTCAGTTGAAAACAGTTCATCAATATAATTTGATTCTTAAGTCTGCTGCACATTTAACTTCCAAAATTCTTGTCTCTTGACATACCTACCGTATCTATCCATTCTGAGTTTGCTGGCAAAGACCTAAGCATCTATATGCTTAAGTCGTCATCCTGCATGAGGTCAGGAGACAAAAGAGCTTTGCAAGTCAGGCTCTAGTAGATTTAGGAGTGTCAGTTTAAAACTTTGGTGTTTCTAGTTTCTGTCTCATCCTTCTGCCAGAGTTTAACGTCAGCCAAATGGGATGTAGTTATGCTTGAGATGCTGCAGGCTGTTGTCCAGGGTGGTACTTTAAACCACTGCTGATGATTCATGGATACCTGAAAAGGGGTGGGTTGGAGAACTGGAGTGCCAGTTCTTTAAACCACAGCAGTTAATCCCCTAGAGCTGTAAATTTCAACCTTTGTCCCTGCTCTGAAGTTGGCCATGTGATTCTAGCTCATACTGGTAAATCCAATAAATGTAATTAATGAATGTAATTTATCACTGGCATTTTATTTTTATGTAATGTAACTAAATTTCAAAGTACTACATTTTTCTTTACTTCTAGGATTTTTTGGCTCTAAGTTACTGTTTCCTATTACTAAACATCATCCCAATCCAAATGCCCTTCTCCAGAACCACTGCACTTGTGTATACAGAACACGCTGTGTATGTGTGAAGTTCTTTAGATATATTTAATGCCAGAATTAATGGGATGGACCATGAAGTTATCATACGCAAAAAATTCTAGCTTGGGAAAGCGAATATCTAAAAATGAGATGTAAAGCCCAAACACAAGGATTTGGGTTACATGTTGGCACTCTGCTTTGTAGCAAGGATCTATTTATAGGCCCTACGCTGTGTTCACCAGGGGAATATTGGAAACACATTCACAAATTAAACTCTGAGTCAGAACAGTCTCTTGCTCAAGTGAAAAACAAAAACAACAACAAGGACACAGACCCTGAGTAAAATAGCTTAATTTGTGTCTACAGGGAACAAATTCTTTCTCTAGTTTATACCTTTTAAAATCTGGCACATCAAATGTTCAAGTTATGGGTCATAGAATCATAGAATGGTTTGGGTTGGAAGGGACCTTAAAGATCATCTAGTTCCAACTCCCCTGCATGGGCAGTAATACGAGATGTCCAAAAGCAAATCTTGACTGCTTCAAGTTGCCCTATGATACTATTTTAATTCTTAACAGTGCATCATGGGTACTGGGTAAACTGTATTTATGCAGATACAGTTTGTGAAGATTTGAAGTTGGTAACAATACTGCAAAACTGCTCTTGTGATCCATTTCAGACACAGTTACTGGTTCTTCTCATATATCTGGCAGTATACATGGCAGGTCACCACTTCTCATTGCTGCTGCCCTCCTGCTCCATGATGCTTTGAACACAGCCCTCTTTGCAGCCCCCCTGACAGTTGCCATCTTGGTCAACGCCACAGTCCACAGAATCATGGAATATCTCAAATTGGAAGGGACTCATACGGATCAAGATTGAGTCCTCCAGTGCCAAAAACACACACTTTCACAGACATCATCTTAAAAGCTGTAAGAAGCCCAACTCCTTGGAACATCAAGAACAACTGGAGAGTTTGCTAGCACAAGGGATGCATGCAGCAGGCTTCACTTTAAGAAAAACCACCCTGTCCTAAGCGCGTATGGAGACCAGAGCACCTTCTTGAGAGGTCTTTGTCACCTGGCAACAGTCAAGGACAATCTCCACTGCCAGTGCACTGGAAGGACCTTCCTGAGAGCTGACTCCACTTCCAGTGGTGCTCTAGGGAGAGGGATACAAACAGGCATCTGTGGGCAACACCTGCACAACTCCCACACGCTGCTTGGATCTCACTTGAAATAGTGATGAAGCTTTATTATTATAGCAGAAGACATTCACTTTGCTGGGTAATAAATCCTCCGCACAGAAGCTCGCTGCAGGATGTGAGTGCAATGCTGTTTGAGACCAACTGATCCCCCACTTTTTCATGTGCTTTTCTTGCCCAAGATATCGTATGATCCACTGCAAATGTGGGCATATGCGTGCAACAGTGGAGGAGTTACAGGATATTTTATTGCCATAGGATATTACATTAGGTCTTAGAACACAAAATAATATGAAAGATCATTTCTCAATTAAAAAGATACATGGAAATATTTTTCCTAAAGTGCTACTGATGGACTTTAAACTATACCTGACCCCTATTAACAGAAGGCATGTGCATTTGTAACCAGCACTGCAGCAGTATTAGCAGTATCAGGAACACATAAGCCATGGTGTTTCTTACATGGGGGCCATGTAAGCCAATGGCACAGACATAAGCACATCCGTGCAGATTTATCATGTTATATGCCCAACTTTCACAGAATGTCAGAATCACAGAATGTCAGGTGTTGGAAGATCATGAAGTCCAACCCCCCTGCCAAAACTAGGGCAGATCACTCAGAAAGGCATCCAGACAGCTTTTGAAAATTTCCAGAGAAGGAGACTCCACAATCTCTCTGGGCAGCCTGTTCCAGTGCTCTGTAACCCTCACAGTAATGACGTTCCTCCTCACGCCGAGGTGGAACTTCCTGTGCTTGAGTTTGAATCCATTGCCCCTCATCCTATCACTGGGCACAAGTGAAAAGAGGTTGTCCTGCCTTCTTGATGCCCTCATGTATTTATAGACAACAATTAGATCCCCCCTCAGTCTTCTCTCTAGACTGAAAAGCCCCAGGTCTCTCAGCCTTTCCTCGTAAGGCAGGTGATCCAGTCCCTTCATCATCCTCATAGCCCTTTGTTGGACTCTCTCAAGTAGATCCCTGTCCCTCTTGAACTGGGGAGCCCAGAACTGGACACAATACTCCAAGTGAGGTCTCACCAGGGCCAAGTAGAGTGGGAACACTCTTTCACAAAAAACTCAAAATTATCTCCAGAGGGGGGCACTTTTCTTTTATGTCCCCCTAATAAAACCACTGATCTTACTGAATACTGAAGACTCGCAGGTAGGACATGGGCAGTCAGGCCATGCAGGTCAGAGCCAGGCTAGAGCTGGGTTTGGAAGCAGGCACAGATACACAGGGAGACTTATCTCTGCCAAAAAACAGAGAAGATAAAAAAAAGAATTTGGCTCAGCCAAGGGTGTAAACAGGAAACTGTGATTGCACTTTGGACCAAGAAACCCAAAACTACTGAGCTGAAGGGTAAGTAGAAAGCATGATGAGAAGCCAAGCGAGGGGTCAGGAAGCCAGAGCACATGTGTGACAAGCAGGATTTGCAAATGGGATCACAGAGAGCCAGCGAAGCCCGGGCCGGCTGGTCGGAGGAATCAGAAGCAAAACAGAGACTTACAGCTTCAGCCAAGGGACACATCGAACTGCCAAGAACAACTGGAGCTATTTCTACATCTGACTGCTGGGTGGGACAAACCACCAAGAGCCCCACAAGCCGCTGCTCCACTGGGAAGGCTCACTGGGCTCTGCACCCCAGCAGCCCTGCTGGAGCCCATGGCACAGCCTGGCACTCCTGCCCCTTGGCAGAGCTGCTGTGGGACTGCAGAGGGGTTTTAGTAATTTTTGGGAACACTCTTCCCAAATTAAACATATCTCTGCAAGAGCATGAAGAAAACACTTCTGAGTATCAACAACACAAGGCACTTTTTTCCTGACATGGGGTTTCCTGCTGTTTTTTTCATCTGCTGTTATTTTCTTCTTGAATTACACAAGAGCCAGTCTTTCTAGTAATTGTTTTATTGCTTTTAAGTCTGTCAGGGAAGATCTGCTAGTGCCCTGCAAAATTTATCCTTAGCAAAAGAAATAACAAATATGTCAACTGAACCTGTCTCTCTTTCTAATGCTTTTATTATTATCCTGCTTTGTATATGGACCTACTTTCCATAAAAGGTAATATAAACGTACTAAACTTACTAAAACTAATAGTAAATAATCTGATTTTAATTTGCAGGTGTGTTTATCAGCCAAGAAGATTGACTATTGCCCACATTATTGATTAAAGAAAACATATCAATGCACATTGACTCTGTGTTTCCAATGGAACCCCTTAAAACTAATGACTTTCAATTACTCAGTGCAGCAGTGGCAGATGTGACAATTGCTTATTCAAATATTGATTCCAAAGATCTCCTGAGTGATGGTGTTTGAACTTATAGAGCACTAAACTATGCATTTCAAATAGCAGATGCACCTTTCAATTAGTGATAGAGTTTGTTTGGTTTTTAATCTCAGTCAATAATGGGGTGAATTTCACTGTTGAGTACTGGTTTGCAGACATCTCCAAAGGAATCTTTCTAGGACCTATACCTATGGCTGATAACATATTGTCCACAAAATGAGTAAACTATCAAAGTCTGAAGTATTGTGCAACTTCCTTAACAGGCTGATGATTGGTTATTAATTGTCAAAGCTCTGCACACCATTAAAATGGTCTTATAAAATCCACTGATGGCAAAAAAAATACAGCAGCCTGTAACATTTTACTGGGCATGCGAATGTGAGGATTCTGTTGGTGTTAACTACAGTTTTAGCCTCCAAGAGTTTACCTTTCTGTTCTCACAACCCTTTGCCTATTTTCTTCAAAGTGTGAAAAGAAGTGTGAGTAAACTGACCCAACCATTATGCCTTCTTCTGCTGCTGCTCATTTATACAGAACTTTGCATTTTCATACGCTCTCAGATTTTACTTTACATATTAGTCTTGTACTGTGTCATATAGAAAAATTTGTTAATGAAAGGGAAGAACTGATCTGTTACAATTATTTTATTGAATAACCTTGCAGATATTTTAGAGAAGTTAACACGTACCCTTGGGTGCACGTGCAGGCACACATAAAAACACACATTCACATAAACATTCATATTGTGTATCAATGAAAATACTAATATGATGTACTTACTCATTTGCTTTATCTATTCCAGGTTTACAGAATAATATGGATAGCTGCTTTATTCTTTGATGTTCTGAAAGTTGCTAAAATGCAAATAATCTCGATCTAAAGCTCCACGCTTACAACTAATACACACTGGGGCTTGGATCCATGTGATTCTGAGCTTGATATGTAGTCAAGAGAATTGACCCATGCCTGCACGTGTCTCATTAAGGCTGCCCAAATATGTCATTTCCAATTTTTCATGTTGACCCCTCTATCTTCCTTGCTTAGTTGAAGTGTTCAGTCAACTCCATCCTGCCAAAAAAATTCTAAGCATACAGCTGATCCTGAGCTCTTCTCTTGACCCTTTGTAATGCTGGAAATAGTAGATGCTAAGGCATGCTTCAACACTAGGATTAAACATTCCTTTTCATAACCCCCTTTAGTGTTGTGCATTAAATGTTTGATACTGCAAGATGACAATGAATGTCCTTAATGAAATAAAGTATTTTCATATGTGTATGTATGCATTTGTAAATATATCTTACCTTGAAAAATGTGCAACAGCTGTGGGGTATTTCCTAATTTGTAACTCTTAGTTACAGGACTAACACTAAATAAGCAACCTCTGCCGTCCAAGAACAGTGTTACAGATTGTGATAATGACCTTCTCCATCAACAAGGTGTACCCTGCCAGGGCTAGTTCTTAAGGAGCCTTGCAGAAAGGGGAAGCCTTTTCATGTGAATATAACCACCCATAAAGTCCAGCACAGGAAGTCCCTGCAGGACAAGACCTCAATGTATGACAGTGACTCAGTGAGTTGCACTAGTCACATCACCTCTGAGGAGGACCTGAGCTCCTGCCACCACTCAGAGGGTTCAGTATTACAGGTCTTCACTGCAAACCAAAGCCCATTTCTACCTACATCAGCTGGCTCTCCAAGTGAGAAATGAACCAGCTGTGGTGGGTTTTCCTAACCCATATTTATGTAACAGCAAAAGCCATTGTGTCAAAGGCCTGATCCATCAGGTGGAAATGCACTGGCCTAGAGGCTGCAAAGGGCCATTGATGTCAATGGGACTGTACACTAACTTGCCTCCTAAGCACATGGTTAAGTGCTCTACAAGGCTAAAACAAATCTTTCACTGCTTTGACTCCAGTTGAAGTGCAGATACAAGAGAACATTTTTTTCTTTCACTACAGTCCTCACGTGTTGCCACAGAAGCATACTTGGTGGCTGCCTGTGAAAAAATTCCCTCTGCACAATCAGTGCATGCCACAGTCCTGCTGTAGAACACACAGGATCTCTTAAAATCTCAGAGTAGGAGGCAAAGGTAGAAGGAAAAACTACTCCTCCAAAACATGCTGCTGAGCTAGTTTATTGTGCTGCTTTATTCAGATTGGAATAGTCATCACTCCAGTATCTGAGTGCCTAATTACTGCTCTTGAAAAGGCAAGCAAGTGCTAACAATGTGACACTTGTCTGCCAGTTCAAACTTTTGCTGGAGGGCACTCAGAAACAACTGGAAGTATAATTTTACATCACATACAGGCCCAGAAGGGCTACTTTATAGATCTCTAAAGAAACCTGAAGGCATTGGTGGAAATACTTTTAAGTCTGAGAGCATGAAGAGCTCCATCCCTGCCAGCAAATGCCTCTTCTACAGATGTTCAGCAGTTTCCTCTACTCCTGTTCTGGAGAGGAGTTTGCTTCAGAAATGCATGGCTGTCAAAAGGTACAGCCTGCAACTGCTGTTACTCCTGCAACGATACAGTTTTCTGAATTACAGTTAAATGATGCAGGTAATGCATCCATAGTGTGTCCACAGGGTTCTGCCTGAAGTAGTATGGAGCTTTGTCAGCTAACTAGGTACTCAGTGCTAAGTGTCTCCATACCTAGACTGCTATTGGTATATGAACAACTAGTTTCATATTAATTTGGGTATTTTCCACTACACTGCAGGATAGATATGCCCACAACGTGATTTAAACAGAGCAGGTCTAAGCCATAATACTTGGCAGAATTTGGAAGTGCATGTAAGCCTTTCTTCACCAAAGCTGACACCTGTGCCTTTTGCCACACTTCAGCCATGTCCCTTTTTGCTACTTCCCATTTAAAATCCTTTGGAAGGAAGATAAATTTGTGATAAATGAAGATTTCCAGGTTGGGAAGGGAATATGTATCAGTGAGAAGTACTGTACTATTATTTTACTCATATGATTCTGATCTAGTTTCCTTCTTCTCTGTTGCAACATATCCCAACGCATTACTGAAAAAATTGTTGGTCCTGTAGGCAATGGCAGAAACACTTTTCCCCTTAATGTTTTTTTACACTAATTAGAAATTGTACAAAGATCATGTCACTTAGCTACAGAACTCAATCTCTCTGCAAAAGCCTGTCTGATAAAGCCAAGTATTTCTTCTGGTAAATATGAAGCCAAGTACCAATCTGTAGGAAAGTCATCTCTGTGATAACACAGCACTGGATATTGCATTCTTAGCACTCCAATACAGGAGAAAATTCCACAGAAAATCCTCAGCTCCCGATTCTAATTTACAATAAAAGCACCTTTAAAGTTATGATACTGTAAAAGAATACTGAGGTGGGTATAAACATAATGTAATATGCTATTCCTCCAAGGTTCCATCCTTGCCAGCACAGTATAAAGGTGACCGGGCCGTCAAACCTATTTCCTTAGAACATTATGTCACGTTATATTCCATTTCAAAATAATGTTTAAACATAACATAACTGATTCACCCTGAACTTCTAATTCACAGCCTATTGTCCTTGTCCTCCAAGAGCAGCCACAAAAAAATGCTGTCAGCATCCCACTCCTAGATACCATATAATCATGTTAGGCAAGTGAAGAAGTCAATGACAGTCTGACCCACAACCTGTACCTGTTCAGAGTTGACTTTTGTTGCCTACACATCTGAATAGGGATCACTCTCAGGAGTGCTGGCAGAGGAATGTGAAATCAGCATCTACTGCTTGCAGGGTTTTAGCTCAATGATAAAAATAAATTAATTTTTGAGCTATGACCACCTCAATCCACACTTAGAATTACATCCTCTGCTGGTGCGTATCCATGTAGTTACCTGGATACTCTCAGCCCAGCCTCCTGCCCTTTGAGCCACAATTTCAGCTCTTGGAGACTGCTCCAGGCATTGCTCTGTTAGTCTGGAGTACTTTGTACAGTGCCAGAAAGAAAATCTAAAGGGTTGAGAAAGCATTTATCTTTCTAATAAATGGTTCTTTTTCACTGCAAATTCCACCAAGGCTTGTTTATCTTTATAGTTTGTCATCACAGAACTGTGTGTCTCCTGGCTTCTGTGGCAGTTTGCTGAATGCTCTACATTTCATGAAATCAGTACTTCTGCACTAGCCATCTTCCTGGAAACAGTTTTTAAAACTTGAGACTTTTCTACAGAAAATCAGATCAACATTACCAAGTTCTTTTGCCTTTTAGCATTTAGCATTTCATCAAGCTACAACACATACGTACAAGTATTCATAAATGAAAATTCAACTATTTACACAGATTTTAAAATTACTTGTAGTAATTTTCATTTAATTTTCCAGCTAGCACTGTTTCCCAGTCCACCAAAATTAGTAACTTGCTATGCTGGTCTTAACCAAAGTAAGTGGTAGATAAGTTACATTTGAGTCATCCTTACTAGCACAGTTGGATGCAGCTTCTCAGGAGCATTTTTGGGTACTTCCTCTCAGTCAGAAGTGGTGCAGGGCACTTAAATTGGCACTCCCAACTCTACAAACAGAACCACTAAATCTTCAACACCAGTGAACAAGTAAGTCTCTCTTTTGTGTTTCAGTGAAAAGACAGCAACCAGTGACCACACGACAAGGGGTATTTTGTCCTGTTCCTTTCAGCAGCCATTTCCCCTCATCCACAGACTGGCCTGTTGACTGAGCCATGACTCAAAAGAAAAAGACCCTCCTGAACATGAGCACCACCTCCTGTGAGACATGAGCCTTCCTGGTCAGTCTCATTCAATTCTCCACCACACAACTGTATTTTTACTCCAGCTGGAGATTCTCAATCAAGTTCACTCTGATTTCTTACAGCTTCAGATGTTGGAGCAATGTTAAGCAATATTAATTCTGTTTATGCAACCTCTACTGCAATTCAGTTTCACAGTACATCATGTGTCATTTGAGCCTGTAGTTGTGCAGCCTCTCCAGACTAAATCTGACCTTAACTGGTTTAACACAACCAAACCAAAATATTGACTCTGAGGTTGAATATGTGGTTGGGGGATCATTTTTTTCCCTAACTGAAGCTACAATTAAACCTGTGATATTCAGTTATAAGGTCATCCTAAATGGTAGAGCGGAGATGGAGATTTTCTTCTTTCATTCTGATCCGTCAAACGGAGATGGAAAAATTCCTGAAATGTTTTGGCTTTGGCAGTATATCTAATTTGTCCTCAGATGAGCCAGCATGCATAACTGAGACTATAGCAGCAATACTGCTATTGAGGCTACTATCATACTTGCCCTCAAGATGCTCTGCAATAACGGGAGCGAGAGTATGAGTTTAGCATAGTGAATTATACAAACTGAATTATATACATGCAAACTAACAGATGAGAATCTTCACTCACTGTGATATTTGCTATTGCAAACATCAGTATTTCTGAATTAATTTATCCAAACCCACATATTTCTGGATGTTAAAGGAAGGACCGTGTCATGGTCTTTCTCCTTGCCTCTCTATCTGGTCAACACCGTGCAAACACAGCAAAAGTTCCATCAGCTTTGGTAAGATCAATACATCACCCTTGACTCACGTATTCAGTGTGATGTTCATTAAAGTTCATTCCAATTTATTAAAAGGGTTTCTAAATAAAAGAATGTGCAGTTGACTTCAGTCAGCCCTGAATCAGACACTACAATTTCTGAATTACTTTATTAACCACGGCCTACTAAATCAATAATAACTGGATCAAAACCATCTCTCTTTCAGCCTCATAATTACTGAGTAAGATTCTTCATTGTACTATTATTGTGGATTTAATTGATTCCACATACTTCTAGAGAATGGTATTTTCAAGGCCCCCATCTGTTCCATTTTTCTTGTCATGTTCTCCTGTCAGCTAAATTGTCAACCCTTCACTCCTTACTCAGACAACATCCGAAAATGTGGGCTCATGATTCAAGTGCATAACCAAGGCCGACATCTCCTATTGTAACTTAAATGACCACGACTCATCAGCAGCACAACAATGTTGAGAGGAGATTTCAGTAAAGGAAGAAGTCAGATGAGAAAGTAACATACCTTTTCTGACCCATGATCAAATGTATTTGGTCATATTCTAAAAATAAAAAAACATCTGAAAGAAAAAAAAAAAGGGGGGGGAAACAAAAAATTATAACTGCACATGTTGATGATGCCCCGGGATATTTTAACTTGCTTGCCAAGATATGCTGAGTTTTGTGAAGCTATTGTGCTTATTGTTGTTGTTCAATAAAAAATAATTAGTTGCCATGGTAGCTGCCACAGCATGTCATGTTTATGTTGTTTCTGGGATAAAGAGCACCTTCTTAAAAAAAAAAAGTCATCACTTTGTGGTAAAATGCTTTAGCTTTTTGTCATATCTATGAGGAACAGCTTCACTCTATTTTAAACATCCTGTATGGAGATGACACCATATGGTCAGACAGTGTTCTTTTCCCTTTCCATAGTGCAACAAGGCATTCTTATCTCCATTATGGAATCAAGCAATGGTTGTGATGACAGAGGACACAAAATATTTGCAGTATCGTTTTGGATTTTCCAGGTGAAGCTTTTTAATGCAATCAAACCACTAAAGCAATTGCCTGAACACACACACCTTAGTGACGTGTGTCACAGAACAAGGTGGTGTATTGATTGCACTTGTATTGAGTGACATGAAAAGGGAAGCATCAGGTTTTGCAGAAACCAGTAACAGATTGTGCACAGTTTTATGACTGCTCTAAGGGCATGCAAAAGCTTCGATAGCAGTGCAGGGGAAAACAAGCATGAAGACCTGTGAGGTCTGACTATGGCTGATCCAGGAAAACTGTAAAATGTAAAATGTGCCATTCCTGCATCTCCTTCATCTTTCCTTTCACCATGCCAGGGCAGGCTGATGTCTTCCAAGCACGTCTAGGACCTTACAAATCCATCCTGAAAGCTAATAGCTTGGAATAAATCATATCATAGCTCACATTTCCCAGCAGCCACTACATTCCTTACCACTCTCTCTTCCTGTTAAATCAGTGCCATTCATTGAAGCATAGGTAGTCATTTTCCATTCCCAGAAGCCTACCTCCTTGTGCTACTACCCCAACACCCCACTTTTCCTATACTTGAAGTTACCTAAACAGATTCAACGCAAGGTAAGGTTTTGACTTTTCACAATGTCTGTTTTTAAAAATCTTCCTAAGAAAGAATTAACAAAGGTATTCTTTCAAAGAGACTTTATGGTCTAATTCAATTTTGCATTCTCCTATCAACAAACAGGCTAATATTGATTTATTACTACATTCTTCTTATTCATCTCCATTGTAATGAGTTACATCCACAGTAATGTGATTGAAGGTGCAGTGGAACACACCTCATCTAGGTGTGAGAACCCGAGGAACTGAACCTTCATTCCACCACTGTGCTTAACACCAGTTTCTAGAAGTGACAAGTACGGAGCCACTACACACAACAAATATCAAAGCCTCAGCACCTGAGAGGTGAACATAAACCACCATGAGTACAAAAACCCACATTAAAATAATGCAATTTCTGTTCTATTTCAGACTTCCCAAATGTCACAGGTACAGCTGCACATACAAACTTAATTTGTCTCCCTTGTGCATCCAGCCTGCGCACTGTGGCAGGCAGGCTGCCAGAGACAGAATGTGGCCATGTACAAGATCATAATATCTACATGCATGAAAATGAATAGAACTTGCATAACCACCAGAATTCTGAAATTATTCTAACTTCTGTGTGGAATTTTTACCATCTCCTGTATTTTAATTACTAGACTGAATTTTTAATCACTCAGATTAATGACACCATTTGTGGCACATACAACTTCTAACGTGCTCCCTCTGCTGTGAATGAACACCAGGAGGAGGACTAATTCCTTTCTACTTAAAACAGGTCCCCACCACTGGGGAACAGGGCAAAATATATATCAGCTCACAACAGGAAAAAATTATCTTCAAAAGATTGTGCTGCATTTTTAGCACCATGTGCTGGGTTCATACAGTGCTCCCAAAGTGGGGTTACAAAACAACAAGACCAGGTCCTGAGTAAGATGAAGGTGGGATGCTGGATGGGGAGGATGGTGCCACCTCGCTCTCCCCACACCTCCCAGGCATCCTCAGGACACTGGTGTGTGTCTGCTCCTGCCCGGCTGCAGCATGTGCTGGGCTTGGCAGGGTTCAGTGATTTTAGCAGGCTGACTGGATTTCCCTGAGGATCTCCTGTGAAGGAAGGGAAATGGGGATTTTTAACATCTCACAGCTTGGTTGAATATGAAAAAGGACCAGTAAAGGCCAGTTTGTAACCTTGGAGGCTTGGTTTTCTGTTTTGTTCTTGGGTTGTTTTTCCTTGCTAATAAAGGAATTTCCTTGCTAAACAAAGATTGGTGTGAGCTGTGGGGATGATAGTGCTTCTCAAAGAAATGTTCAGAATTTCATACTAGATAATATTAGACAACCTGAGCACAAGCAGTGGGTTCCACTTCTTCTACATTACAACTGGGTTTATATATTAATACACAAAGAAAGACCTGCATATTTCTGGGATCTTTTTCTTGTAGCAAGCAATTTGATGAAAAATCTAACAAAGAAAGGAAACAACATCTAAAACAAAACAAAACAAATTATTACTGTAATTTTGGGGAAGGACTTTCACAAATATTTGTTACTTTTCAAATGTATTTACAGAATTTATGCAATTTTTTTTTTCTGAAATGGTTACTTAAATATTTAATTGAATTTAAGTTCCTAAAATTTTGATCATGCTTATGAGAAAATTTGGAAATTTTTACTAACCAGGAGTAACTGCCAAAACAAAACAAAAATTTTATATAAAAATGGAGCTATTCTAAACACCTTGGAATGACAATAATCTGGAACATTTCAATGTGTCTGCACTTTTTCAGTCATCAGGCTACAGGGGTTTTTTTAATAGCCCAACACTGATTTAAAAAGAAAAGACATTTTAGGACTTCTTTATTAACATACGAATTTCACTTATACCATGATTTTATACTCCATACTTTTGACCCATTTCCTTTGATTACATTTCAACCATAAAGCCAAGCAGACAAAGGCTGTATTTTCCTTTCCATCCTGCACACTCAGTGTATCCCATGGTGCTGCACTGGGGTTTGCAGCCCTTGCAGGATGCCACTCCCTTTTCCCTAACCAGAAAACATGAGTCAGACAATTGAGCAAGAAAGCAGAGTTTGCTGGAGAAGCATTTTCTTGTAGCATGTAGGACACTGGCAGGCGGGGAGGGGGGGGGGTACAGTTTCAGTCTGGTTTTTATTTATAGTTTCAGTTAAAGGGTATGACTCATGGTCAACATAAATATGAGATGAAGTCCAAAATAAAAGTGAAACCTTACTGTTTCATGGGAGGGGAAAAAAAAAATAAATTATACAGCCTGAAAGAGCAGAGTAGAGTTTAGAGGTTGTTGCAAGCTATGATCACTTGCCCATAAGCTCCGTTTATGTCTAGGTTTTAGAGGCTTACATCCTCTTTGAAACTTATCCTTAAACTAATTACACAGTTTATGGGTTTGCCTGTTCGTGCTGTCTGTATACCGAGACATACACACACACAGTCTCTTCTGGAAAGGAGACATTCTCCAGGCCCCAGCTTCCTGGGCACACACAATCACAAGGGCAGAGGTGAAGGTGCAGCTACAGTACTAAACCAAGACACATGAAGGAAGATTACAAGTCTTTCTCAATAGGGGAATCAGAAAACAATTATGATATGTGCTCTAATATAAAGCATCAGTAATAATATTGGCAGAGAGACAGTCATGCACTACAAGGACCTGTGCAGTGCAAACCCAGCACAGCACACACCTGCCCTGTGCTGTAGGCCAGAACCTTTGCACATGGTGAGCAGCTTGTTTATGGTTTTTCCAGGTTTCTTTCCATTGAGTAGGTCTTGCCAGCAAGGAGTGCTACACTGTAGGAGCTGGGCTGTTGGCACAGCCCTCACCCGGCATCTCACAGAGATTCTGCAGCCCACACTGAGACCTGTTGCTGGTCTAGCTGCAGCCCAGGAAGAACCTGAATCACCTGGCTCAACAACAGCTCAGTTCTGGGGGACCTGTCACTGTAGTAGTGTCGACATACCCCTTGTCTTTTACACACTCTTTACTTATCCTGTTTACCCATTGAAATCCAGACAAAACTTACCTCCTGCTTAGCTTATTAATTTATTAGTAGGGAAAGACAGTCTTGCAGCATTAGTTTGCAAATTAGAATTCCCCATTTCTGACTCTTTCAAGGGTCTTCTAGATTCCCCCCCATCTGGTAAAAAGGTCTGGCCACCTACAAGCTATTGGATCATTTCACCTGCTAGCACCTGGGGCAGCCACCATTTCTGAGTGTGGGTCTGAACATGTTGCACCACAAAAAGCCCTGATTTCCACTGCAACCTCCTTCTGGTACAGCCCTATGGGTGATGAGCAATAAACAGCACTCATAAGCAACCGGTTCAGATGATGCTCATCTGGTGGAGATTGTTTTGAACACTGTCCACAGCTGAGTCACCATCATCTTGTCATGTCGACAAGACAAGAGGGCACAGCCTGAAGCTGTGCCAGGGGAGGTTTAGGTTGGATATTAGGAAGCACTTCGTCACGGAGAGGGTGATTAGACATTGGCATGAACTTCCCAAAGAAGTGGTGGAGGCATCGTCCCTGGTGGTAAAGGAAAGACTGGATGTGGCACTTAGTGCCGTGGTCTAGCTGATGTGGTGGTGTTAGGTCATAGGCTGGACTTGATGATCTTAAAGGTCTTTTCCAGCCTTGGTGATTCTGTGATTACATCTTCTCCACTGGGCTATTGCAAGAGCCACAGGAAAGGCAAAGAAAGTGGCAGTCAAAAAATGCTCCCTTCACTTCTGTTTGGAAAGCAACTAATTTTCTGCTTCCATTTTTGTCTTTAAAATTGCATTCATCTAGTTCTTATGCTGTCTTATTATATCTTATATGAATAAATGTTTCCTAAGAATTAAACATTTCTCTGAGGTCCAATTTAGCCGTTAGCCATGGTAAAATGTTTTGAGATAATTTAGTGGTAGGCACAAACAATGAAAATCATATGGAAACTGTCAAAAATTAAAATTTTTAGCCCAAAGCTGTATTTGTAGAACAATGCCTAAGCCTCAGAAAGTGAGATCAGATTACCAGTTCAGTGCACTGAAAAAAAAGCAATAAGAAAAGCCTTCCTTCTAAAGGTGTGATGAAAAAGATTAATACAAACCTAAAATCGGTAATCTGAAAGCCTACTTTATCATACTGTGTCTGAAAAACATTGGGGAAATACTGATTCATTGTCATTCAGTATTTGAAAACATCACACTTTTCATTACACACATGCCAAAAGAAAGGTCTTTCCGTTGTAGCTCTGCAGTGACACTGTTATCACTGTAAATTATCTCAGTACTGTCTCAAAACCAAGGGAATGCAACAAGTTCTATTCTTCACTAATGCTTTAAAAAAGAAAGGCACAGACTTCCAAAGTCTGAATTCAGTTCCTGATTCTGTCTGGTGGCTTCAAAAATCTGAAAATACATTTTCTGTCCGAAATACTTCTGGGCATTGTCAGTCCACTACTCTAACTGTACAATCCACACGTTATTTATGAAGTACGGACTGCATTACCCCTAATGCATTAGCATTCGATCAGGATTCAGTTTCTGATTATTCACATTAGAGATGTCCTTAGCATAAACCCACAGATGGGAGAAGATTTAATTATTATTCTTTTCATATAAATTCACAGAAAGAAGTCAAGCAAATATTTCCTTATAAAAATTAATGGAGATCTGCTAAACTGCTTAATGGTTGAGACTAATTTCTTTCAATCACCAAGCAAATGAAATATTAAGAAGTTACATTTCCCATTTATTTAATAAATTTCTCTGCAAGTAGGAATAAAGATTTCCCACATGGTCGAAATCCAGAGAAAGAATGACTTACAAAGCCAGATTTTCAGACTTAACTGAACCCTGTGGTCTCCACTGGAGAGAGACACTCGTTTTCAGTTTGCTTCCTTTCACACTCCCTGCTGCTACAGAGCAGGACCAGCGGTGAGAGCTAGGCTTGGCCACCAACACTTCTCTGGAATACCATCTTTTCTGTGCACAAGCCCCTGAAAACTGATGGACCTGAAGTGGAATGGAATAAAGGGACAACTCGGAGCGTCTTACTATTTCCTGAACTTCCCTCCCTGTGTTTGTTTTAAAAGATTTGTTCCTCTTCCTACACTTACTTCTTCTTTCAAATGTCTCCTGTACAAGCACACATTTCAATGGCTGAGGAAGCAAGACTCTTCTGCCAATTAGCGTTCCCAGGAAACATGTTTTGCTTATATGTATCTACACCAAAATGTCATTTTACTCTTGAACAGTGATGGTTTGTATTCTGACAAAGAAAAGTAACAGCAAACATTGCATTTGCGAGCATGTAGCAGCAGGAAACAGCAGGCAAGAAAGGGCTAGGAAGAGTTTAGCAGACATCATTACACACTATATACTTCTTATTTCTCAACAACATGAACAAATTCTGGCACCACTGTTCTTTCTGAATAGCACTTGACCTCTAAGGGGACCGTTCACATCATCTTGAGAAAGGTTTGAAGAACATGGCCCCTGGTGAGCCCAGGATGATCCAAGGAATGAAACATTTGGGGACAACAGCTCAGGTCAACGCTGCCCCATGGACAACTCTCATTTCTTCAAGAGCAAGAGATCTGATTTTGTCAGGTGAAAGAAAACCTGCTGTTCCTGGAACTGTACAATGCTCATGCCAGGCAAGAGCTCTCCCGGTCACTTCACTAAAGTGATATGGCTGATAACCTGTTTAATGGAGATTTCAGGAAAGACATTGGCAGTTTGGGGGCATGCAGTTATCTCCATTTTATCTCATTGCTGCCTGCTACATTTTGCTGGTTGTGAACGTGCATCTGGCTACAAGCTGTACTTCTACTGGGCTCTCATACTGCCTACAGTGGACTAGGTAATTGTACTCCAGCAGACTCAAAATACTGCTTACAGCTGCTGCATTCCCTCCTTCCAGAGATTAAAATTCAGAGATTAACACGTTTGTGGGTTCCAGATGCATCCTTTTGCAGAAGAAGCCCTCAGGTGGTCCAGCTCTTTAAAACACTTCTCTCCCTTCCTTAATTAACACAGGAGGCTAAACAAGGCTTGCTCACCACCAGCATCCCCATTCACTGCTATTAAGGATCTCATAAGCAGCACACCTTACTTTGCTCCCCTGGTAGGGCCCCCAAGACATAACTTGTCATCTTTTAAAACCCATGTTGATGGCAGCCAAGAACTGTGGGCACAAGTACATCTCCCTGGGCACTGTGAACCTGTCCTCCTTAGGGCATGACTTTCTGGGGAGGGTTTGCATTCTCCTTGGTGTGGGAAAACATGCTGTTCCTATGCTATGGAAAACGGGTGTGGTCTCGTAGAACCACCAATGCCATTTTTTTTTAGTGAGGATTTTTTTTTTCACAGCCACTTACATTCCAGAAAAAAAAAAAAAAAAAAAAAAAAAAAAAGAGTTTGTGCCCATTTCTTCTCCATAGCAAAGTATTTGCAAAGCCTGCCTTCCCAGCTTGTTCTGTACACTGAGCCTCTGTCTGCCCATTTTGTTTTGGCTGTTCTAATTTACACAGTATTTCCTCTCCCTGTAGATTTCAAGGTTATGCTGGGGTCAGGCTGTATCTTTCACAAATCACGATGTAAACAAGTCTAGATAACTCATGTGATACTGCTCTGCCCACCCCCTTTACTGTTTGGGGGGGGGGTTTAGATTTGTATTAGCATCAAAAATTATCCAGGATCATTTTAAAGATCCAATTTCATACTTTCCAGCATCCAGCAAATTGGCTACATAGCAGAGAAATGCCAAGTGCTCCAAAATAACCATAGCAAAGGAAGCTATGATAAGAAGCTCAGTGCACCAAAAACTCACCAAAGGAACAATATCCTGTCAACCAGAATTTGCTCATGTAGTAAAAAGAGCTTGAATTTTATGCTCAAACAGAAACATCTCCATGAAGCACCTTCGCAGGAAAAAGAAAAAAAAAAAAAAAGGTTTGATTAGGGATGGAATAAGCTTAGAATAATTCAGGCTGGTGAATCTTTGCCAGCTCCACTCCTCCACACATTCCTGCCTGCATTCTGATCTCATTATGCGCCGGGCGAGAGCACAAGCTTCACTGGAACACTTCTCACCCATCTGCATCCTCTTCTTACTTCCCAAACTGAAGGAGGATGTATATTTATAACCCCTTCGAGATACTGTGCAGATTCAAGGAGCAAAGGCAGCGCGTGGCGTTTGCACGCCGGGCAGCTCCAACTCACGGGATTGCAAAAGATGCACATGGATATTTTCCTGTTCATCCTGTTTTATGAAGCTGAGGCTTCACTTCAAATGGCTACATGAACGGCCCTAATGTCTTGCTGTTTCTGAATTAAACCAAAGCTTATGCTCAAACACCAATTTTTTCCTCCCACAGGTATTGAGTGTATCTGGATGTATCAAGCCAGGTCCCCTGAGGATCCGTCCTGAAACCAGGTCGATTCAGTACTCTCACTAATGACTCTGCTCATGGAAAGGACAGTGCAGAAGGTGTGGATGCTGGGGAAGGTTGTGAATGCTTTAAAAGACTCTTTCAGAATTCAAAACAGTCTTGATGAATTGAAGCAACAGCCTTAAATCAAGCCAAGATGCTCGACAGAGGCAAGTGTGAAGTACTGAGTAAAGGAAGGAGAAATCAAATTAACAAATACAAAATAAGAAAAAACTGGTTAAATAAGAGTACTGCAAAATGAGTGCTGGGAGTTACGGAGGGCCCCAGGTGGGATATGACTCAACACCATGACACACTCAACAAAAAAGTAAAGCTCATTCTCTGATGTATTCAGAAGACCGATGCATGGCAGACATGGGAAGTAATTGTTTCCCTTCATTAAGCAGTAGTGAAACTTCTCTTAGGGTACAGTTTGGAACACCATATTTTACCAAAAATATATACCAATTTGAGGGGAAAACATCCTCCTATATGGAAATGCTGGATTTCCTCTCTATTTGTTTGGTCTGGAAAAGAGGAGACCCCAGGAGAATATGATAGGAGCTTCCACCATAGTAAACAATATGTGACAGATAACGTAAGAACTCATTTAATTCAGGGCAAGCAGTATATGTGCTATATATATTAGGAAAAGTTTTCTAAGAATTGTTGAGAGGTCCAGAAGGATAACTGCAGGGTATCTCTGGGTATGTCTAATTATCCTTCCTCTCAGAATGGCTGATAGTCTGTCCAATGTCAAAACTGGCTGCTCCAAGCTGGCTGTGTCCTCTCTGCTGCGTGCAACATTGTGCTGCGTTCCGATGGTGCCGAGTTCCCCCCAGGACTGCATCACTGGGATCCAGTACCCAGCATCAACAAGTGGGGCTGGTTCAAGATCTCTTGTCTGACCTGCCCACAGCAGAACAGCAGAGGCTGTTCTGAGTGGTCCTCTGAGAATCCAGACCCATCTAAGGTTATTATTATTAAAAAAAAAAAAAGGGAGGACAGCAATTCTACAGCTACTTTTGACAGTGATGATATTCTTGCTTCTCTGGGCAGCATTCAGGACTCTGGCTTTTCCAAGTTCTCTCACAGTCAGTACGAGGGATCCTTGCAAGAATATTCCAGGTGTAGGAGCCTTTTTGGGGTAAAGCAACACGGGCAAGTTGAGGATCATGCCTAAACTGGAAGGCTTCATAGCAGGATTATCACCAGACATGCTGACCAGGAGCCTGTCAATGACTCCCTGACAGGTTACTGCCCTGGGCATGTTTTCAGGGCTCTTCTTCAGGGTATGAAAGCCCTTGTCAGAAGACCAAAGGACCTCAGTAGTTCCAAAGAGGAACAACAAATAAAACCCTCTTTGTCTCGGAGCTGGAATGCAACCGAATGTGTACATATGGGAAAAAATAATTGGAATAGACAAAGCCATGGGCAATTGGGCAGATGATGTGCCTGAGAACTATGAACATCTGTTGTGTTGTAAATATGCAACCATCAGCTTTTCTCCATAGTCTATAAACAAATTCAAATAAAAGAACAGGATAATAGCTTTTATTTATATGTAACTGTCCATCATAAATGTCTGGGAATTTACACCCCATTGTAGAATGCTAACTATACAGATCAGCTCATTTGCAGGCCACTGTTAACACTCTACAGAGTGCATTTTCCCCAAAACATTCTGGATAAAATAGGGGATTCATAGAATCAACACTCCTCTGCCCCTTCTTTCTCTCTGAATCCTGTTGCCACCTGCCCCCTAACTAACACATGACCCATCTGCGTCTCAAGCCTGTGGACACCCCCTCTGATGGAGCTATTTCCTGCATTGATCAACTTCCACCTTGGATGTGCAGATGTTGCTAGATCACACCACATGCTAGAGCTTCAGCCAAGCTAATTCAGGCTTTCTCTCACTTTACAGAAGCTCCCTAAACGTTCATAGCTTCATACTTCTCATTCAACTTCCTCACCCCTCTACTCTGTCATGGTGCTTCTGTGTTGAACAATATTGTTTTGTGGTTTCCCTGCACCCTGCACCAGTATCCTCTGTCATCCCACTCTGGTACTTAGAGGACAGGCTTTCTGAAAGGACAGCTTTTTGTTCTGTGTATTTATGATGCTGAACACAGCCTAGTCTTTTCCAAAACGGAGGCTTGTTGCTGCTGCAGAAATACAAATAAAGGCATCACTGTTAATTCACCTTCTCTTTCTCTACAGGAAATTGTGATTGGCAGGAAGAATTTGAGTCAGACATGGATTTTATGCTCTCTCATTGATACCAACAGAGCACTAGGAGATGTAACTGCCAATGTTTAGAGCTATAGAAAGGACCCAGAAAAAGTCACCAAAAACCAAAACCACAACCTACTATAAAGGTGATAAATTACCACCACTGAAGCAATACTTCTATATTGTTATAACAAGGTAAGCACACTTCATTTAATCCAGCTTAGTGGCATACTGTCAACCACAGAGATGTTTTACTACTATTAAATTGCTGCTTTAATGAATAGATTCTTGGCCAATGGCTAAGGCAAAGCACCAGCAGAGGATCAGGAGCCTGCAGAGAGCTTAGCTGATAAGAGAATGGGTTAAAGAGAAACTATTCTTATTTGTGTGACAATCATCTTGTGAGAAGAATATTTTCCGTCTGTGCTATTTTTGGTTCCCAGTGAGATCGTTCTTACAAGAATATGGAATTAGAATTTGAATACAGGCATAGTAAGAGCACTTTGCATGTGTGCCCACACACCCCTCCTCCCCCCCACACCTCCATCAGGGAGCTCCACTGCTGAGCAAGGTCAAATTATATCAATAAGGCACTGCAGGAAAATCTTTTACATTCCCAGATTGGTTAGAGAAATTAACACTCATCTCCTGGGATTTTCAAATCAAGGAATGTTGTTTATTTTAAGGATCACTGTACCATTATATTTATGAGTCATTAATCACCTTGGCTTGAAAAATCTATGTCAAATGAGGAAATTTATTACACTTAGAAGATTTACCCGGGATGGCCAGATTCTGCCTGTCTTTAACCACATGGTCTAATGGAAAGGAAAGCCTTTTCTGCACAGAGAATTTGAAATTACAGACAAGTCCCTGCAATTATGGACTAAGTTACTTAACCTTTCTGACACTGATTCTCTCCCACAGGTCTCTTTTGGGCAGAAGCAACTCTCAGTGGCAGAAAGAGATTTACTGGAGCAGCTAAGGGAATGAATAACTTCTGGTGCAGTGTGCAAGCTCACAGTGTGGTTTTAGCTGTGCCTGCACATGGCTGCATTTGACCCCAGCTTTCATAGTGCCCAGCACAACTTCAGCACAGCAGAAGGGCAGGGCAGGGCAGCTCATTTGAAACATTCCAAACCTTGATAATGGACCCTCATGATGCCCCATTTTGCCGCTGGGCAAAAACAAAGTCCTTCCTGCACAGATATTCCTTGCTTGAGATGACAGCCAAGGCATGACAGTACAAGGAGACTACAGGTAATTTTGGGCAGGGCAGTTCAGTTTTCCAACAGGACAGGTTAGCAGACTGGTGCTGGTTATGCAGACATCATGTAGCAGCTGACCTGACCAGCAGGATGGGAGCCTGTATTTCACTGAAGACTTTAAAAAGGCACTTGACTAACTTAGTTTTGGTTTCCATCGATGCAAGTTTTAAAAATTAACCTCCCAAGGGAACTAGAGGATACACTTGAAGGTCTATCAATGTAGACAGCTGGAAAGGTCTATTTGTTCTACTCCTGCTGGAAGTGAAATTCCTGCTGAAAAATGTGATGCACTTCTTTATCTTCATTTTATGGAAAATACAAGGCATCTGATTGTGCTTTCAGCAGAAGTAAAACCACTGCAATCAATTCAAACATCTAATGTTGGGAAAGAACTGGGCTGTAAACTCTGCTCACTGAGAAGTCATAAAGCATCCCATCTCTCCAGTACACATCCATAAAAGACAGGGTAGAACATTGCTGTTAGAAGACTATAAACCACATACTGATGAACAATGACTTTTTAAAACTCCCTTAGAAAAGTCAGTAAATATAATGTACCCTTAATTTGTCAATGAACACTGATATAATAACATTAAATGCACAGTACTGATTAAGCGTAATTGTGAAATTATTGCTTTAGGTTTTCAAATCTTGTTCCAGATGTTAAGAAACTGATCCCCATACTAGTCAGTAAAGAATATGACTATTTGAACAGCACAGTAAATAGAAGCAGGAGGATCAATCACCTCCCTTAAGATTTTTGTGAGCTGCATCAGCACTCTGTAGAGCAGTACAGTCCTGACCAGTTGGATCATTTGGACCAGAGACTGGCTTGATTGGCCTGAAACTCTTTCTCAGCTACGGGTTTCCACAGATGTCAAGGTAGGGAAGGGGAAGATGTGCCCTCCCAGATCTTGTCTCAAAGTGGAGAGCCTGGACATGCTCTGGGCCCCTCGAGCTCAGGCATCACCAAATGGAGAGGAAGCAAACCTAGGACTAGAAATCGTGATGCTCAGTTTGTGGCACTGTAGTTTATAAGAGTTCCTTAATTATCAAAAGCTTAAAAGGAAATTAATGTAAATTAAAGAGAAGTATTAAGCAATAGCACAGATTAAAGAAATGGCAGGTGCAGGGAACCAATCAGTTTTGCTGTGATTCTCTCTTAACTGTAAAAGTCACTCGATCCACCTGCAATTTCATTCTCACTTCTCTTCCAGTGCCTCAACTCTGACTTTGCCTAATTCCCAGCAGACATCAATGGGAAAGTCACCTCACAAAAAAAATTGTAGCTTAAGCTGTTGTTGCCTGATTGAAATCATGTGACGCAGGCATTTTGCCAAACAATTATCAAAGAACATGTCCAGACAGTTTAATAAAAACTGCTTGAGTTTTTGAGTACTTCAGTAATAGCAGTTCTTACAACCCATGAGCTTTCCATTGGCTTTCATGGCTCAGAGGTGTAGGAACTTTCAGATCACGTGTGCATAAGGCACTTCACAAGGCAGTGAGGTTCAGCACTGCCCCCAAAGCAAGAGGTTCAAACCCAAACCCCTGAGTCCCCAGCCTCCCAAAACCAAGCAGCATGTCAATAAAATCAGCCCGTGAAGCTTTCTGCCCCGGTGGCCTACATGGCTTATTGGAGAGACAAATTCAACTAGCCAAGAAACACTCAGCAATAGGCAATGACAGCAAAGAAATCTCCATGAGGTGGAAAGGAGAACCTCTACCCCAGAAGCACAAACTCAGTGGCATGGCAGACGTCAAACTTTCACCCACTTGCATGTTCCTAGGAAGCAGAACCCGCTATAGTGACTGAATTCTAAAATACCCAAATCTCTGTGGAAAAGAAGTTCAGTGTAATAACTGCACTTGGTGCTCTGTTCTGGCTTTATCCAAGGACTTTCTTAGTCCACCCTATGAGTGCCCGTTTTAATCTACTTTGACAGCAGATTAAGCCAGGTCACAGAAAGGCAGTGTCGATGTGGGATGAGAGGGCCATGGCACGAGGCAGGGTGCAGCAGTCAGGGCACTTTATGTTCACATGCTGCTGTGCTGGGCTATCATTTCCCCCACAGGTACCAGCAATAGGGTACAAAGGAGTCCCAGTAACATTTCACCTAGCAGTAAGTAGTTTCTACTAGACTTCATTTAGGTCTTTTTTTAAGGCTCTGATTTGACTCATTATTTTACTTGTTCTGCTAAACTGAGGTCAACTCTTTCTTTAGGATCCAAATAAATAGATTTCAAGGATCCTACCAGTGTCCTATCAAAAATACCTTTGTTGGAAGAGATGCAAAGAGAGGATTTTTTAGAAAGAAATCTCCAGAACTGTGTAATGGAAATGCCATGGTTTTGAAACAAATTTTAGGGTCTTTCTCCTTCTCAGGATAAACAGGCTTCTTGCTTGAAGTTAAAACTAATCATAAAAAGGATGTTTTGGTGAAGAGTCACTTTACTGGAGTTTTCTGCAACAAGCTGCTAAGAATAAAACTAGTCACTTCTATTAAAGGACAAGAGGCTTTCAGGGGCAAAGGAGAAGTATTTGCTTTGTAAAGTCCAGATCAGCATCTGTGAAAACAT
The DNA here is from genome assembly GCA_020745705.1 of Hemiprocne comata. Classification (NCBI taxonomy): domain Eukaryota; kingdom Metazoa; phylum Chordata; class Aves; order Apodiformes; family Apodidae; genus Hemiprocne; species Hemiprocne comata. The sequence continues at coordinate 16,348,558 of CM036598.1, forward strand.
TGGTTGAAAAGATAAAACTGACATGGTGATGCGTATCAACACAATATACTGTTTTACTCACATTTCCCAAGAGGTACCAGTACCTCCTCCCACTATAAGCAGCAGAAGTTACAGATGTGCAGCATGGCAAAAAATTATGTCCTTTCAAAAATTAATGATAGCCAGTAAAAAACAAACCCCAAAGATCATGAATTGAACCTCAGGATCCAATAATTTCCAAGCAGCACAGATAACGAGGTATTTACCCCAGCATGGATATGTAAAAGGTTTCCATTCCCTGGTCTGCAGGCTCTGTACAAAACTTCTCCCCTCTGCAAGAGATATGGGGAGCTCTATGGCTGCTGTAATTTGCTCTATGGTTGCTGCAATTTGCACAGTCTGCAAATAATGTCGGGGGCTAAAAGGGAGTCAAAGATAGGCATGACAAACAGGCATCCCTGCATTTCTCACAGGCACACCCCTTCTCCTTTGATTTTCCTGGCAGAAGAGAGAACATGATGGTAAGAGTAGCAAATTCAGCTCTTTGACCACATCCCCCATGCAGATAAGGAGACCCTCCCTGGGCCAACACCACCTGCTTTAGACATAGATGTACCTGAGCAATGAGACACAAAGTGGCCTCATTACACGAGCATAATCTACTTTAGATCTCACAGGAAAGAGGAGGCACAAGACTTAGTTTTGAAAATTATCTCACTCTATCCCAGTCCCACCATGCCTGCACGTCCAAAAGTCATCTCAAACCCAGGAAGCCTTTTGTCTTCTCTAGAGCCAACCTCTAAGGCCACAAATTCTGCTGGGTTTGCTTTAGCTTGGCTATGTAGTGTCAACACAACGGCAGCCCTGGCTGCACGCAGATTGGTGGGGAAAGTAGGTCAACATGAGACAAGCTGTTCTCAGGGAGAGTAGTGTTTCTCTCTCCTCTCCCTTCCCTCTTTGTAAATGAAAAGTGCTAAACCAGTTGTGCTGAAAAGCACACAGGCGTTCCCCCTGTCAAACAGAAGTGGAGCCATTTTGCTGCATATGTCACAGTTCCAGAAGATTTTTGTACTATGCAATTTAGAACGAATGTGCCATGTTTGTAATAGGCTTCATAGGAGATGCCACTTGTTAGTACTAAAATTCAAATTAATTACCAAAAAGCTGTTTTATTAGAAAACAAGCAAGACTAAAATAATTATAAATATTAAATGAATATTCGTGAAAAACGCAAAATTTTACACAGTTCCTGTTTGTGTGCTGCAGAAAATGAGTTTCACAGTTGTATGTCAAAAGAACAATCAGAAACTGTGTTTTAGTTCAAAATACACTGTGTTCACTGAAAAGGTCTTACATGCTCATCAAACAAACTATAATAAAGCCATAGAATCTGGGAGACCTGCCTCAACTAGCAGCACTGTGCAAAGATGTGTTGTCAGTTTGCAAATCAGCTTTACCCTTTACAAGTAACTACCCAATTATGCTCAGGTGATAAATACAAAGAAGGAAGTCAGGAGTGCCCATGGATGAATTAGTCACCAAACAGTCAAAATGAGCAAATTAATCCAATACATGATTTCTCTCTCTTGCACACTCTGAATTATTTTGGGAACCTTTAAAGGGTAGATTGGTGACTCCTTAAACTCCTCTAGATGTTTAACTGTCTCCCTACACATGTCCTAGGACTCCCATCCTTAGAAAACAAAACAGCACTATAAATTTATGCATGTCAATAACATCCTTGAAAGGGCTCTCTCTCAAATCATTTATATAATGAAGCACTGAGGGCAAGAGTTGTACTATCAAAAATCTGTCTTACTTTCCTAATTCAAGAAATACTATTAATTTCAAGAAGAGTATTCATGAGTTAAGAAAGCCAGATTTGGAGCTGGATCCCATTCAGAGCTCTGAAGTCAATGGAGCCATTCTCAATCATTGTAAAATGAGAAGGGTTGGGCTTGTGCCCGTATTCAGTATTGAATATGGACTTTTCCATTGTACATATTTTTCCTATATATAATGTAAATTTTTATCTTAAATTATTTTTCCTCTGCTTAGAGTATTACTTGTTGTTAATGAGCATTAAATCCATCTTGGTTTTATCATACCCTTTGAGTGTCTGCATGAGTACTTCAGCAAATTTTCCCCTTAATTGCTACCCACTGTTTGAGGGAAAAGTAGCCATAATTTGTTACACCTTGGGACACAAGCTCCGTTCCAGGCAAAGCTTCAGAAGAAGAATTTCTTCTTTTTTCTAAAGCATTACAGCCATTGGACCAATTTATCTTACTAGGGCCAGTGACAAATCCTCCAGTGTCAGTCAGGTCAATGGGACCAGACACAGATACAGAAGACATGGGAATAGCAGAGGAACTTCTTTTTCATGCAAGACTTTGGGTGTAAAGACCTGTAAGAGAAAGTGCTGAACAGCAAATAAATGGAATTTTATCTTCAGGGTAGCTATTTATTTATTTGCAGTACTATCATGCTGGTATGGTTCAAGCATGGACTGGGATCTAGTAATGCCAAGTCTTGTACAAACACAGATCAAGAGAGAAGGCCTGCCCCAAAGAACACTTTCTCTCATATATATGTTACACACACAAGCAGACAGAAACACAACAGTTTGCCATAGTATCTGTATAGTCAAGGTCTCAAGTAAACGAGAAGAGAGTTGACTAGTGCAGAAATAATATTTCCAAATAAATTTCAGACTAGCAGTTAAAAAGAGGGGTTTTTGAGCAATGTGGAATATGCTTTAGCCAGATCTAGTCTGTAAGCTTCTTAGTTAATTGCTGTAACATTACTCAAATGACTGCCTTGAAGATCGAGCCAAAATCAAGCCCAATTTCTGATAAACAGGCACTATGCCTTACATATATCACCAAAGAGGACACAGGCTCCACTCTGACATTGAGATGCTGGAGCTCTTCCAAAGAAGAGCAATGACACTGGTAAAGGGTCTAAGAAAATGAGTCCTATGAGGAGCGGCTGAGGGAACCGGGGCTGTTCAGTCTGGAGGAAAGAAGGCTGAGGGAGACCTTATCACTCTCTACAGCTACCTGAAAGGAAGCTGTATTGAGGTAGGTGTCTGTCTCTTCTCTCAAGTAATAAGTGATGAGAGGAAAAAACTTCAAGTTGCTCCAGGGGAGGTTTAGATTGGATATTAGGAAAAATTTCTTCACTGAAAGGGTCATCAAGCTTTGGAACAGGCTGCCCAGGGAAGTGGTTACGTGACAGGTACAAAATTTTCCTCTCACTTCAGCAGTGACACACTTATCTGAGTAATTCCCTCAACTGATGAGATTTAGGCAGCCTCCACAGGAAGGATGCAATGAAAAGGGTCACACAGACTGACCTGGCTGTACCCTAGGTCTCCTGGAGCACAGCTCAGAAATGCTGCAAATGAGAATATCTCCTGGCTAGTTATATTCTTTGCTTTACCATAGTCAGCATCAATTGAACTTTACGGTTAACTTACACATATTTTTTTCTTTGATCCCTCTCCCCTTTACTTTTAGCAATTGTGGTTGTGTCTTCCTCTATGAATTGTTTAATATCAGGAGCAGAAAGAGAGAGAGAGATACTGGGTTTGATGTGGGAACACTTTCTCCTTTGTATCAAAGAACCATCTGCTAATTTACAAAATACAAACAAAGTTACTGGATGTACAAGAACCCTGTTGGGAAGCCAGGCACAAACAGTGCCTGTACCACGTCAAGGAGTGCTGTGTTTATCCTGGAATGCAGAGCTCTCTGGGTTTCTTTTATCTTTGGGTATTTTTCCTCCTTTTTCTCATTTTATGGATCTAAGTTCAGCATAGCAAAGAAGCTCTAGCAAGATAATATACACAGAATATTTACAGAATGCTTTTCCTACTGTAAAAAGCACTTTTCTAGACAAAAACAGAAATCATATGGAGCAGCAACTATTTTGCAGGCTGGTGTAGGAATGGTGGAGAGCTCTGCCTCCTCCAGGCTCACTGTTTTGAAGCCCTGGTCTCCGTTGACCCTCTGTTTTCTGAGCAGCTGGGTGACACAAGAGTCAAGTTAGTCCAACAGCTCTTTTCATCCTCTCTCCCTTCCTTCCCTGCACACCATGCAGGGCAAGGCACAATGCAACATTCAGGAAATATCTCAACCTTGTCCTTTTTCAGTTGTTCTGCAAGTGAGAAATAGGAAAAAGGAAAAAAAGAGAAGCAAGAGATACCTCCCGTGCTCCTAATCTGCAGCAAGCAGAGCAGCATGCAGCAGTTGCTGTGGTCAGCCAGCTCACTGTGGTCTCACCACAGATTGTGAGAACAAATGTCACCCCTCAGAAGACAGAGAAAATAATCATCCAGAGGGAATTTAAGTAAAGTGTTCAGTTAGCATTCACTGTGCTTAGTCCTCAGACCTTTTTTCTTAATTTCAGTTGGTCCTGAGATTTTACAACAGACAGAAGTTTTTAAGGATCTGCAGACAGACCTGCAAACCTGTTTCCTAACAACTGGAAGTCTGTATGGCAAAGATAGGTCTGTGGCCAAAATACAACTAACAGAATACTCAGGAAAATAGGTTATTGAGTTTCTTACAAGCTGGACTAAAATTGGAAGGTTTTGGGGTCTGTATTTTCATACAAATTTAGCATTTGAGGATCTTACCACACTGACAGGCCAGAAAGAAGTCCTGTATTAACAGAAATGAAAAGCAGAGACAGCAGCAGGGATAAACTGAACACAGTTTCTCCTTCTCATGCCTCAGCTCAGGTGGAAAAAAAAAACCCCAAACGCAAACCATTTCAAAGAAGTCAGTATCCCCAAGGGCACCTGAGGAGACAGTGCAGTCTGGCACACAGGGCCAGCCTGACACAGTACAATTCCACTGTACAGTGCAGCTATATTAGCAGAGATGTAGTTTCTCATGAAAGCAGCTTCCCTGTTTCTGAACCCAAACCAGCTCCCAGAAGGACAGGAAAGTGTTTTCTGGCCCATGTTTCCCAAGCCTGATAGATTTGGGAGTGGGTTGCAAAGTGCCAGCTCCCTGTCTCTCTGGCAGTGGCATGGAGATGTGCTTTATCTCCGTGTCCACTCCAACCTCAGGCTTTCTGTGCAGACTGCTGATAGGGATGTCAGCTGTAGTGACAGGCTCCTCAGCTCCAGACATGTGCCCATCAGAAGGCAGACCGTGGTCACCAGGCTCACTGCACAGAGCCTACATGGAGAGTTCTTCTCAGTAACAACTCACAGGCACCAGCTTCAAGGATATGAAATGGTGACACAGAAGCCCTGAAAATAGTGTTAACTCTGACCCATGCAGTCCTGTACATTTCAGAAATAAATTTGAATTTAAACTTGCAACTAAAGTCTGATGCATTGCAGATATGCAACTGCACAAATAAAATCAGGAAATCAAACCACTGTGTTGTAAAATCCCGAGATGCAAACGGAAACAAATGAACATGAGACTGCCCAGTGTCTCACAAAAGCAGGTCTAAAGTGATGAAATCTTTTAAATATTGCAGTAGTCTCAGATACCACTAAGGAGACCATGCAGGTAGGTATGTGTATGTTTATACAACCAACCTGCCAGCATGAGTAAGAATTAAGTATGAGCAACAGTTTGTCACCTAAGCTGACAGTCATCCAAAGATTCCTGCACAATTGCAACAGTTAAACCAAAGACTCATACTTCCTGCAAAATAGATACATGCTGGACTAAAAGTGGACTTTTCCATATTTAACTTATACATAATAAACAACAACATTCTATTTTCTATGATGCTCGAGACAAATATTCAGTAATATTCGTCTGTAATATTCAGAAGCTACACCTTTGCTATGTATGTGACAACATAATTTCTGCATCCCTCTCCTTGCTCTCCATCCAAAAAACCACACGGTTTTACTGAAAAACTACAGAAGCAAGCCTGGATCCAGTGGAACCACTGGGAGTTCTGATGGTTTACAGGAGACAAGATTTTATGCAGTTTATTTTAACAAATGGTCCTGAGAGGTACAGCAAAGTCCAATCCAGTGACCTTTCAGCCTCTCCTTAGTGGAAGGGATGCTGGGGAGCCACCAGTGCTACTGTGCAACATAGCAGCTCATTTTGCTATCTACATCACCATCTGCACCACAATGCAGACTGAGTGCTCTGCCAACAGGAGCTGTGACAGCAGTAAATGGCAACACACAGGTGCAAGCTTGGTGGCACCTCCCAGGGCAGGATGTCATTACTCTCCACACACACAAGGTCAGTCTGCTCACATCTGAGTCCCATACCATCATGGAAGCTTTCATAGGCACCATGGAGTGCCAGCATAGGGATCTTATGAAGGATAAATACTTACATCTAGGATACTTTTAGAAAGCTACAAATGTTTAATGAATGTAATCTAGCATAGCTTTCCAGAAGGGTTAAAAATCCATTTCAAATGAAGTGCTGTCACCAACCTCTTTTTCTGTTTTTACAAGGAATATTCCCATTTTCAAGAAATGCTCCAGTATTCTAGGATATTTCAGTACCCTGGAGTATTTCTGCTATTTCCAGGACAATTACCACAACCTTGATATAAAGCTTATCTGACATAAATAGTACTTGCAGGTGCCATTATCAAAAATGTGAGCTTGGAATGGGAAGATGCTGGCTATTGACTCCTACAGACCTGAATGGGAAAGTATTAAACATTAATTAATTTTAACCAACATCACTTCCTGGCTAGTCTTCAGCATTCCTGCAAATAGATTGTGTCATTCATTACCTGGCAGTGTTCAGCATTTTCTATTTTATATTACTTCTATAACACAGAGTCTATTCACTGAAATATTCAGGCGACCACATACCATCTTTCTCTCTCTGAAGGGACTACACATAATATATGAGGCTGGAGATGCTTTAAATAGTTTCCATTGCTCTGTGTACACAGGGTATGATTTTTCCCTATCATCCTCCAGCACTTTTCCATTGTAGCCTGCAAACGTCACGCAGTGCCTTATGCACCTATCAGCTCCCATACACCACGGGGCAAATTTTAGTTTCACTGTGTTGGCATAATCCCACTAAAGCCAGAAGGATTGCCTGGCTTTATCTGTGATCAGAAGAGAGCCTCAAGTTAGGCTGAGCTACATAAGTGTTTGGAAGGAGCAATTATGTTGTGCAGCAGAAGACATAGGTTTCAGAATTTAGACTGACACAAGAGTTAATACTCCCCCCACACAGATGCACTAACTACTGTCACTACTTGGCCTTGCAATATATTTTTGCTGAGGATGTAATTTTTTCTTGCATAGAATAAAGCCAAATTGCTGATAATATTGAGTTTTTAATAAATAAAATCAACATTGCAGTGATATAATTAACAGTAGGGAGGATGGTCTTTCTGGATAATAGCAATGTTTTATGGGACAATATCAAAATACTATCAGTGATGATAGATTAAATAGATTAGAGGAGAGGAAAGAAATAAAATTCAATCCCAGCTCTTGCTGCAGCAGCAATGAACTAAAATCCTTACTCTCTTCTTGTCCCAAATGACTTGGCATTGCTTGGGCCCTCAAACAACTGTCATATTTCACACCAGAAATGCTGCATTCTAGCTTAAGTTTGTGTTTTAAATTCAGTTTTGTAAAGCATTGTGGGATTCTCCAGACCGAAAAGCATCACATATAAATTTAAAATATTATTATTATTATTTCAACATTATTTATGGATACCATCTGTTCGTAACTCTCTTACTGTCTCTTCTTTTTAATGTTCTTATCACAGACTGCCTTGCTTATTACTTGCTAAATTGGTCAGAATTCAGTTCAGGCTATCTTTGAGTTATATGTTTACCTCAATGAGTGCCTGCCAAGAATGATGTTTATGGCATATCTTGCATTGATTTTAGAATTTCTGAAAGCAATAAAGCACTGAATGTGCTTCATTTCTTCTCACAAATTAGAATCTGTCATATTAATGGAGTAATATAATCCTGTCATCGCTTCAATTTGTTTCTTTCATCAGCCTGATAGGAAAGAAAGGTTAACTCCATGTTCATTTAGGCTGTTTATTTAAAAGGCCTAGAAGAAGCTCTTGGTTTATTTTTAAAATCTTCAGGAATAATAATTCCAAACCTGATTGTGCTACTCCTTTGTGTAAAACAACCTTATTCTATAAGCCCCCAGGTTGGAACCCATGAGGCTCCTCCAGGGCAGGAGGACAGGACCAAGCCCTTCATCACTTGCAGTGACAATGGTGTCAATGAAAGGTGTGCCTGGGAAGAGCCTGGTCCCCCTTGCTCTGGCACGGTGGGCTCCACCCCATTTCTTCCTGGATACACCACCTGCCATAGGAGTAGAGATCATGCACATCCCCACCTCTGCTCTTCCACAACACTCTCCACAGCTGAGCTTGGTGGGGATTACAGCTCCACACTGGCAACTGAGATGGGAAGCACACAGTGTTCCTCTCATTCCTGGGATGGTGACACTTGCACACCACCTCCCTGTTACGGTTCTGCCTACGGTCACTATTTAGTCCATATTTACTGTTCTAAAACCTGTCCAAAGTATAAACCTTTACACCAGCTGTTGTCATGTCAGTTTTCACAAACTTTATGCAAACAATAACATACAACTAAGGAGAAAAAAAAAAAATCTCCAAATAGGATTAGTGAGGCTTCATTAGAAACTATGCAGCAGATTCACCAAACAATTACGCCCACCAGCAGCCACTGCCACACTACAGCTGCCTGGAATTTTTATTTTCTTGGTTTTAACTTCATAACTGCACTTTCCTCTTCCTTCTTGCTTCCTCTTGGCTGATACATTATATAGCTGCTGAAATGATCCTCTAGCCAGGAATGCTGGATGAACGGCTGCCTGTGGATTGGTGCCAACACTGCACTGGAAACTGGGAAGCAGCACAGACTGGCTTGCACCCGTGTCTCCTTCCAGATACAGATAAAAAAAACAGAACTCCCCGTTAGATGCTGCTGACCTGTGAACTCCAGATCTTCTCCTTCCTGCCCCTGTGCACACATCAGCACCTCAGGGGGCTGTACACTAACCATGCACGACGCCAAGCTGAGCTTCCTACTTCTCTTGCTGTTTTGAGAATGTTCGGTTGAGGATGCCAGGCTGTGAGGAACTGATTATAATCCTTAACACATCTCTCAAAATACAGGTTTTGTGCATTTTTGTAGCAGATCACCCAATAATAGCACACAGCTCAAGCACCTAACGGAGCACAAGTCCAATTCCAATGTGTCAGATAATAATTGTGCTGTAACACCACAGTGCATACATGAATAAATACAACTCTAAATTCAATGAGATATTTTCCTTCTGCTGCTCCTCCTGCTGCAAATGAATACACCAGCAATTAATTACTGTGCTCAGCAGCTCCCTGCAGCAATTGTGTAATAGAGTCATTTTCAGTCCCTTGTCTCATAACCTTTCAGATAAGTTTCATGGGTCTGGAATGGCAAGCGTAAAAATATATGGGTTTGTCCATTTAATGTTTGTAGATGTTACAGCCCTCAGATACCTGCCATAACTTTCTCAAAGTTCTGCTCCACTGCTTAGAAATACTGCAGTATATTTGAATATTAGGACCACTTGAGCTCACAACTAAGGGCAAGGCATCTTTCTCAATCAGAGGTATTTGCATGTTACATTTTGTGATGAAACTTATTTATATTTAAACTAGTAACATGTAAGAAAGAGTGTTATATTAGTTCTTATTGCCAACTATTTAGGAGGTTAGGACTACATCAGAATATCCTGGCCTCAGGAAAGTCACTGGAAGTTCTGCCACCGACTTCAGTGAAGCCAAGATTTTACCTAAGTGACTATTTGTGTATCACTAAAAAAAAAAACAACTTGATAATTGAGACTAATATGTTGTCATAGCACCTCTGCTTTTCAAACTATTAGTTTTAGGTTGCACTAGTAAAAGTTGCTGAACACTTCAGGTGTTATGAAAAGGACTTCCATATCAAGAAAACCACAAAGCTATTTCCTGATCATATTTTGCAAGCCTTTAGTGTCCAATGAGGTCATGTGCCTAGAGCTGAGAACACAGCACAGGATGAACACTGAGCAGACACTGCCAAAGTGATGAAATGCAATGCAATACTACTAGTGTCTTGATGACAGTATTATCTACTGCTGCACAGATGTCTCAGAAAAAGCCAACTTTCTCTGGTTCTCCTGGGCAAATGCAAGTCCTTGAGGTGAAAGCAAAGGAATTGGACAAAAATAGGTATGGGAAATAATCTGAAATCCAAGCTTTCTGAACCTGAAATTAGTCCAAAGATCCTCAGGGACTTACCAGGCTGAATGAGCACTAAGAGTAGACAGGTAAAGCTGGAAAATAAAACTCCTGAATCTTACAGATCACATTTCAACCATAAGTAGTACCACATATGCAATATACCAAGAATAAGTAATAAGATAAAAAAATAAGTCTGAGCTTTCTGACAGGAAACACAGCATGGTCCTGTGCTTAGAGTAATAGATTGGGACTCAATTCTGTTTCTGTTACTACTGGGCTGTACAATCAATGTCATCCTGCAAGATACTCTCTCCTAGCCAGGTATATCATGCCCAGTAAATAAAGGCTTTGCAAATAAATTATTAAAATTAAATAAGTTACACCAAAAGTTGCTGAGTTGCTTCTGGACCTGGCATTTGCTTCCATAAGCTGAGGAACAGCCACAGTCCCTTAATGCCACTGTGCAGCTTTACTGTTAAAGTTTGCAACAGCATCTATAGATGACATTTCACAACTTCACAGTGGGGTTTCTCCCACTGTCTTGATCCATGTAGGTGCCTACACGGTGCCTGAAGTCTGCCTTTGAGGCACACAGGATTTTCCAGGCTTCACATTTTGCAGGGCTTAGCCACTCGCTTGGCATATTCCACTGAGGACAAGAGCCATCACTCACAAACTGGTGACTTGGCACACCAGGGTTGATAAGCAATACTGCATGCTACTGAATTACTTCACTAATGGTGCCTGGAGACCATCTGCTGTGGAAGATGCAGACCTTTATCTCTGCAGTTATTCACTGATCTTCACCTACCACCTTTGCAGTCAGGCCTTATCATCCACTCTCAATGCATGGGACTCCCATGGCCCAGTGCAGCCCCCCCCCAGAGTACTCAGATAAAGTTGTGGTTATTGTTTATCTCCAGCCTTTCCCAAAAAACAGCACTGGGGCTACACTGTAGACCCGAAATACAGAGAAATTCAAATTTTGTTTGCAGCTGGCATCTGTCTAATCAGTTCTCCACTAAAAAAACACTGGCACATAACTACTGCTCTTCTCTTTGCATGTAAACCATCAAACTTACATTCTTATTGTAAAGATTTTGTCAATGGAGTCAGGTAGATGAAGAAAAAAATAAAGAAAAAAGAAGAAAGTTTTTTGCACATCACATCAAAAAAACAATGTTTCAAAGACACATGTTTTGTGAAAGATTTTGTCCTGTGTTAGTGCATTACTAAGCACTTTTCCATACTGCCTGGGCCTCTGGAAACAATTGAAACCTTAGAAAACACAAGGGACACGTCCTCATTTTCTATTATATTTTTTTAATAAGATGGCAGGTGAGTCAGAGTTGAGGCTTCATTTGTGCAGGAAGTCTATGGATCCAACTTTAATCATCTATGAATAACAGTACAGCAGAATAACAGGAAGGAAATAACCATAGGGTTGATTATCAAGACATCCCATATTTCTGTACATCTCCATGTAACATTAGTTCCTCCATTTCAGTCTGCTCTTCCATATAGATGATAACAGATCACAGGAACATTGTGGTGATTAATTAATGTCCTTACTTTGCCCTTGAAAATGTTAAGCTCTCTGTTGCCTCACAGTTTAGGTGGATGTCCAAAGGGATTTACAAAAGTACTTAAGCAGGTTAAATGCCTACATCCCACTGACCCTCAAAGACTTTCCATAAACCTGACACTATAAATGGCTTAGCAATAAGGCAGAATGCTATTGCCCCATCTCTATATTGGCCAGGACACTAAAACAGTTTTTCAGATTCTCTTCTGATGACTACACCTTAGTCACAGACAGCCCATTTGCTCCTGGCTGACACACTGATCTGAAGAAGGTACCTATCTGGCTCAGTGTCTTCCATGTCCCAAATCAATACCTAAAATCAACAGGAAGCTTAAAGGCTTAAGGTGCTACTGTCCAGACAGGTTTTCTTAGCCAAGTGAGACCAACTGCTAAACTAAATGCTGGACACCAACAAAATGTACACATACAATGCCATTAATATGGTGCAGAGGCACAGTGTGCCAGGTGCTCTGCTCAGCTACCAAATTGCTTTAATTTGTCTTGGATTACTCTGTACTACTTTGGCATAGCTGGCATGTACAGACTGCAGTAAGCAGGACTCCTCCCAACCAGACAGCAATAAACTGGCCACAGAGACTCCCTAATTGTATTAAGCTGCTGCTGTAACTGGTTGTTATTTCTGCTGTCTATTAAATGCCAGTTAAGACATTGCTTCTGAGTTGCTTTCACCATCAGCTCAGGTATCTGGTAAGCAGGGTTCAGAGATGACAAAACCAGCAGGGCTTTTCCAGTAAATACAGCTGTTCAGCCCAGTGACCCAGCCTAATATGACCAGCCAAAGGTGTGCAGGGAGACTGAGCAGACCCAGCTGTAAGCTGCCTCCCCTGAGTACAAATGTAGTTGCTGTGTAGGACAAGGTCAGCTGCCCACACGTATCCACTTTGTTTCTGGGGTAGGTTTTGCCCTCTGCCTCGAACTGTCCATAATGTGGCAATTCTGTGCTACCTGCACCCAAGTCAGCTGGTTTCAAGTGCCTAACATAAGCCTTACCCCTGGATGAAAGAGTGGATGTACCCTACTAGCAGTTGGGAGTTAGAAAACTGGTTTTGTCATCAGAGAGTTGTAGTGAAGGATAAAAAAGAGGCTTAAATTACACTTTAAAATGAGCTAGAGAAATTGGCTAGTGAAGAATGCAGCAAGTGCTTTACTCTCTGGTAGGCAGTGCATCTTACCAGGAGCATAAAATGGTAGAGCTCAGGGCTTTGTCCCTTGATGATTATATGTATCCAGGTGGAATTTGAATTTTATAAGCCTTCAAGCCCAAATTGTCTTAGGAGCTGTCTGTTTAAAAGAACACATTTCTTTTTGCACATTTTGGTCAGCACAGTAACCAAAGGAGCCACATATGCTGGATCCTATTCAACTTAATAGATAGAAATTTGGCAGTAGAGTGTTCTCCATATGGGGTTTTCAGCTGCAGAAAAGCTTCTGCCTTTGCTTTTAAATAGATTGGGATTGTTCCCTTCCAGAGTAGGCTGCCTCTTCATCTAGATGGCTGAGGAGAAGTGGATTCAAATGTGAGCTGGCTCTTTAAGTGGAATTGAGTCTTAGTTCAAAAAAAAACCAAAACCAAGCCATGCTGCCTTTCAAAGGGTGTTCATTATATTCCCCTGAAATTCTGAGGGAGTTACTACCCATTTTGTCTTGATTGTATTTTTGGTTTAAGTTTTATCAAGAGCACCCAGGGAAATAGACTGGCACATCCATCAAGTATAACTTGTAATGAATAAATGTGTCTTTCCAGTCACTGATCTAACTATGAAGGCACAGAGTCGTTGGTCTGATGAAAAAAATAGACCATAGAGCATCACACTGAAGTTATTTCACCCAGCAAAACTATACTGGGATAAATGTACAAATACATTTTCTCAATATATTGCAGGTATAGTGGCTTCATGGTACAGGCACAACTTTCCCAGCAAAACAAGGAAGTTTAGCCTGAAATAATTAATTTGTGTAGGCAAAGCCTAACATTTCCATAGTTGCCAAAGGGAAAGCAAAGAATGTTTGTAAGGACGGGAAAAAAACCTCACAATGAGATTGCTGGGAATAATTCCAATAGCATGAAATTAATGTAAATCACAAACAGCTCCTGTGAAGCTAATGGAAGAATCTGTGAGAGACCAGAATCAAGTCCAATAACCAAAATATGAATCACCAGAAAAAGAAAAAAAAGCATGACCACAACATAGATTGAATAATATATTAAAGTAATATTAACAGTGAATAATCACTAAAAGAATAAATACTTCCCTAATAATATTCAGGTCATAGGACAGTCGTTTCTTGCAGGAATGGTATAGGTTTTAATGATTATCCTGTCTCAGGAAATCTTGCAGAAGCTACACAATCCAAATGGATCCCATTAAAGCTTCCAGAAGATACATCTTTCCTAGCTGGGTAACAGTTACCTAGCACAATGGATGGCAACAGAAAGATCATCAGGTAAAGCAGACCTACAGAAACCTACCTGGAACCTGTTTAACACTCCTGCTCCATCCCTCCAAACACCTGCAAGTCTCTTTTTCTTAAATGGTTGTTTTGTGGCAGCTCCTCAAAGAAGAATAGCTAGGAGCCCAGAATGCCTTGCACAATGCAAGCAATTACAATTATTTCACTGCTGCTTTTATATAATTTATATAATTAATGTTTTTAGGTTCAAAATTAATAAAACCACATACAACTCATTAGGGGATTTGTTCTTCAAGAATATGTTAAAATTATATTTGTGCTCACTAAAAGAACTGAAAATATTACCCTTAAATAGTTTATTTCAGACACTGACTCACTCTTTGAAGGTGTTTGTGTCTTTGTAACAGAGGATGAGATGAATTAGAATACATAGTGTATTCTGAGATGGTGTCTGTGCTTTCTCACTACTGCCCTGCTTTGGTGAAGCATTGGCTTTTGTTGTCTAAATGGGTTCAGATATGTCATTCTTATTACCAAGGCTTATTTAATTCATTTACTCGGTCATTGCTTGGGATAATATATGCAAATTGTACATATTAAGAGTGATATGAATTATATCAAGCATTGCCATTTATGTGGAAAATTCATCAAATGTTAATGTAAAATCTATAAATAGAAATAATAAGATAATAATAAAACATGAATGTGCAGCAAGCATAAAAAATGAAGATCCTTAACTGCCCATTTATTAAGCAAATAAGGACAGCATACCCTTAGCCAGTGAGCAAAAAAAGGCAACAGAAAATGACTGTGTTTTGAAGTGACACTGATAACCATTGAAATCAGGTCCCCAGTATTCTGACAGGGTGTGTGCTTGTGAATGGGGAAAATGAAAATTCATGTCATGAAGGAATTCCAACAACTGTGGTGGTTAGAAAGAGGTAGGAGAGATTTAAAAAATAAGCCCATGGATTTAGTCTTTATGACAAAGCTAATCAAAGATTGCTTGGGCCCTACACCAAACAGTTGGAAAAAACTCTGAACCCCAGAATAGTGTTTGATATAATTTTGACTCTGTATTTCATAATTCTGTTATTCAAATGTTCTTCCTTGCAGGTACAGCCTGAGATTTCGATTCTTTTTTCTCATATTGTAAGAACAAATAGTCACTTATGATTCCAGTCTCTGGTGAAGAAACATCCATAGAATCTCATATATCCCTACATAATTTGGCATAACTGGCAGGCTTTTCTAAAATGGAATAACTGAATAATAATGAAGGCCATTAATGATGATTAGAAACATTACAGAGATTGAAAAAATTAGTAATATAGTTTCTGAGATTCATAGACTGCTTATGAGAAGAGTATTTTTGTGGAAATCATACATAAGTATAACTCAAGGAAAGGACATCAAAGGTAAGTTTTTTGAATTTTCACTCTTTTAAAAAAGTTCTCATTATTGTAGCTGCTACACTTCAGAGGGATAGTCAACTTCTCCCTTTTTTCCTAGTGTTTCATGTAATGTTCCCCTTCTCGATTGGTTTATATCAAGCTCTCCTTTTCCCATACATTGATGCCATTTAGGTCACCCCCCACACATCCATCCAGGAATCAGACATCAATGTCTCATGTGAATTTTGCTCTTATGACTGCTGCTTTGAATGAAGTGGGTTTTACTTTTCTTTAAAATTCCAGGTGTCAATGATTTCTTTTATCAGTCTCTAACAGAAAACATACCTACAAACTGATCAAGACATACTGCTAGCCTTTATAAATCTCAGTCATAAAACAGGGAAGCCTTGCTGAACATCTGCTCATCCCTGGAACAGAGAGGGGGGAAAAAGGCCTCACTCTTCCAGCAGCAGTTGTGCAGCCTTTGCAAAAAGGCTCGTGTCTTTCTGTGCTATATGTTGCACAAGCAGAATCATAAATCACTGAAAGTTAATTCCCCTAAAAAACAAGGTTATATAAGCACCATCTTCTCAACTACGTTCTGCTTTTCCTGTTTTACATTTGCCCATTTGAAAATACACCATTTGTGTCTCCATAGAGGGCCAAATCCTGAACTGTTGGTGTACTCCTAATAAAAACCACTTAACTCTTAAAAACTCTAACTTAAGATCCACGTTATTCAATTAGCAGCTTTTAATCAAATTTGATATTATCTGGATAAGGTAATTAAACAGAAAGCAGGTAGCCTGCCTCCTTCTCAACCAGACTTGTACAATACTTGCCCAAGTCATGACTGTAGGGTGTTACACAAAATATATTTGCTATATTTATAGGTCAAGAAAGACTGCACTCTTTTGGTTAGGTTGACTACATTTGGCAGCCACAACAGGATAGAGGATCTGTTTTACTGATGCTTGGACAAACCCTAAAGCACAGAACTTCCTCACTCAAATTTGACAGGATACCTGATCATGCTTTATATGGAGACTCCATTTTTAAATACTTCATAAAGAGCAGTAATTATTAAGATGTCCATTACAGAATCACAGAATCACAGAATCACCAAGGCTGGAAAAGACCTTTAAGATCATCAAGTCCAGCCTATGACCAACATTAAATTAAAACATTAATAAAGTGTTAAAAACTGTTTGAGAACTTAATTGACTGCTTAAAAGACTGCTAATAAGGATGATTTCTACTGCCTCATCCCCTATGCTTTGCTGACTTCCCTACAATTCCTATTACTGCTGCTCAGTTTATTAACCCCATGAAAACATAAAATTAATGCAAAATACACTACCACATGTTTAAAAGAATCTATGAAAACCCTCCCTTAGATTCTGTAGGCTTGAGTCATTTATCTATAAATTCTTTGCTTTCTTTTCTACTTAAACATTATAGGATTTTTCCAAAAGGATTTGGTGCTCTCAAAGGTAAAATCTTGCTTGCCTGTTAAGGCATGAAATCTCACTAAAGTCACTGAAACTACTCATGTGAAAAGACATACTCAAGTTCATTATGAAAAGATTAGGCATTTGGGCTTAAGGAAACTGTTTACAAAGTGCCACAGCAAAGAGAAGTAGTTTCACAGTCTTTCTGATTTACATGCAAAGCAAATTACACCATTCGCTTCCAATTTGATCACTGAGCAAAAGCACAACAATACATCACTCCAAAGAAAGAAAAAAGTAATTTACTTTAATAAACCACAGCTTTAGACTATGGGGACCAGAGGATCTATTTCTTCTGCCACCCAGCAGGGAAGACAGGAGCTGCCATGGAGAACTCCATCACTCCCCAGTCACTGCACGACCACTTTCTCCATCTGTGGATGCTGGGACAGCTGTCCCATGCACAGACTGTGCAGACCAGCTGAAGAATTTGGGGAAATTTTAATCAAGTGCAAAAGAACAGCCTGAAATGAAATAGAAGCCTACACATCCCAATTGAGGTATTCTTACTGGGGCCCAACACTGTTCTATGCAGCTCCTAGGCATGTTTCCAAAGGAGGAAAATCAAGACCAAGACGCCACAAGCCTCTCCTCCTGGGACTGCCTGGGAGCAGCAGGGTAATTCCCAGAAAAAGAGCTGGAATGGTTGGGAACTGCCAAGCCTTCCACAGAAATTAGACCTACTTCCTCTTGGCAGCCTCCCAGGAGAAGATACTGGCAGTCATGGCCCCTTCCTGTCCCCGTCCCCTCCCCTCCCTTCCCTGAAGGCTCAGGAAGCAGAGTGGCTCTGCACTGCACAAGGAGACTCTCCCTCTTCAGCCTTCTGAAGGTCAGGAAGGACTTTGGGATGGCTGTATTAACTCCAACTGCAGAGCTCTGCTACTTGCATTTGGTAGTCCAGGCACCTTAGATTACTCCTTTCTAGGACGCTGCCCACAAATTATAACAGTGAATAACTCTTTGGTTGTGTGAAGCAGCACCCCACCTACCACTTGCCTGAACCCCTCCTCCATGCCACTGCAGCAGGACCACCTTACCCTTGGCAAAGAGCCCCTGGCATGACAGCCAGCTGCTGGCCCAGGTGGCACACCTGCAAAACCTGTGCTGGGCCCTCACTCGCCCAGGAAACCTGCTATGGAGGTACAGAAGGGAGACTTGGCTAATTTGGGGCTAAGAAAGCTTCCACATGCAGTGAGCATGAGGGGTTGCCAAAGGGAAGGGTTGCACATCCCTCCCCAGCGCTGAGGCTGCGGCTGCTGCCCAAGAAACAAGCACTGCAAAAGAAAGGTGGACAGAAGAAGAAAACAAATTGCTCAGATAAAAGAGCAAGTCCCCACGTGGAGAAAAGGCTCATAGAAATTAATTGGCAGGACACCATGAGGCTACCAGAGGCAACTCTATAGAGAAAACAGTCCAAAAACCTGGCAACCTAATAGGCAATGGTCTGCTTTTTATGGGTAAACGGGGTTTTTAACACCTTGTAGCAAATGTAACTGGGAGAGGTGTTTGATAAAATTCCAGAAGAAAGTTAGATAAATACTAAAAAAGATAATAACTCTTCTATAAAATTCAGTAATTACATTCCTTAATATATCTCTACCAATATTTATATCTCTCGTGAAATAAAAATACTTACTTTACTTCTTAGTATTTAAACTTGTACACCTCGGTCTCTCCAAAACTGATGAAAATTTTACCAGGCTTCATCCTTATTGATGCAGGGCCTCTCACAGAATAACCCCATCTAATTCCTAAGAAAGGTTTGTTCCCTGGTCTAGGAAACTTCTGAACATCCATATATAAATACCCATGATCTACTCAAGTGTGGGTTTTTTTTAATGTTTACATCCATGAGAAATACAATAAAAATACTGAAAAAAAAAAAAAAAAAGAATAAATATCTTATTCTTGTCTAAGTGACAGTAGAGTGCAAATGAGTAATAAAACAACATGTATATTGCCTATTAAATTAATTCATTATTACTTATTACAGGTCACATACTAACTAACAAGTAAAGGAAAATTCATCGTACGAGTAAGAAATCAGAAACTCACTTCATGCAACAGAATACAGTTTGACCATCTAAAGTTTCTGTGATCCTATGGCAGAATTTGAGCCCCCACTTGAGAAATAAAAATCTCTCCAGAACTGGTCACAGCAGAGCTATTATCCATTACAAGTAAGAAGCAATGAAACAACATGAAATTTGGCGCAGGGCCTCGAGCTGAATCAGGCAATTGCAGACTAGCCTGACACTGATATATTCTCTGGCTTCCACAGAAGTATTCTTAGTTTTCATGTCTGCAGCAAAACCCCACAATTCTGTGCTCCCTGCCAGACACCCTGCTCTAAAAAAGGCTGATTCACAGCCCTATGAGGTGGTGCAGCCAAGAGCTGAGCACGACCTAGAAGTGGCAAAAAGGGCTCAGGATCACGTTCCTACTGATACGCAGATTATTGGCCAAGTGTTTGACTATGCAGACCAAGAGAAGCCTCAGGACCCACTGTGGAGATAAACCAGTTTTCTGTGCAAGGTTAACAACCTAAGTTCAGAGGATGGACATCAATGTGTATTTAGAATATGAAAAAGCAGGGTTGAATAACACATCATCATGCTTTTAATAATATTTTTTTCTTTCAAGAAAAAAAGACATAGGAAAGCTATTTTGATGGGCTCATAATCATCATTTACAATAGAAACTTCAGAGACTGTTAATGAAGAATACACAGAAACATCTGAAAAGCCAATTGTCACCACATAATGGCTACAAGGCTGAAACAAGTTAACCAGGAACTATCTGGGCACTCAAACAACACCAGCTTTGAAATAATGCAAAGGTGGCATTTCAATCCCCTTCTGCAAATCTAATGAAGCATTTTGCCAAGAAAAACATTACACAGAAGTCAGATGAACACGCCAGATCTGTAGGTACACAGCAAAGAAAAGAATTTATCTAGGCAATGGTACAACCCTATTATCTGTTTTTAAGGCTAAAAACCACTTCACATTGGTAAAAAGGAATACTGCTCAGATGGATGGGGCAGAAAATGCATTTTCAAAAGTACTTTTAGAGACTAGGATTTCTTTGATCCAAGCAAAACAAAAGCTGAGAAGATGCAACTATTGTTTCCAGCAATGCAGATGAGAAATAGGAAAAAGAGATGCTTAAGTAAAAAAAAAAACAGTGTCAGCATTACTGATAAATCTGTTGCAGAAATCTGAAGGACATTTCTAATAATCGGTGAAGTTCTGACACAAAAAGAGTAATGGAAAAAAAGAGTAATGGAAAGAGGAGAAATCTAGATAGCTTTTAAATGGAGTTTTAGCAGTGAAGAGGTGCACAAATAAAATACTGTTCTTACAAGTTAAAATAGTCACTAATTTATGAAATGAACATCAACTTAAAAAAGGAAAAAGGTACAAATTGTAGCAATTTGAAAAATTTTTTTGTAAACCTACCAAAAGACATAACCTCCCTTGAGTTTCACAGTTATTTTTCTAAAATGGGTAAAAGTTACTCCTACAGAAAATGTGTTTCCAGTGCCATTTATTTTAAATACAAAAGCTCTCAGCTTGAAATATCAGTACTGTGTACATTTGAACTGAAATGGTGCTGACAAATAACATCCTTTCTTTTAGCCAACCAAGTATACTAAGTGTCTACTAAAAAGAAAAATTTGCTGGCTAACATGAGCTGATGGGAGCTTTTCAACTAATCATATCATTCCTTAACAGCACACTATATGGCTTACAAATGTTAAAAGCAATATATTACCAAGAAAAGTAACACATGTGCTATTTAACATTCTAAATGTTGGTTTAAAGTGAACATCACTTTAAGGAAAATGAAATATTGTCAGGATATCAACCTACAGTTCTAACACCAGAAAACTGTATTCTTCATTTAATAAGAAATTATCAATTTCCTGCATCAATTAAGAGTCTGTCTCCCCTGTGGCATTACAAAAAACTTTGCTATTTTGCTTCTTATTCTGTAAGTATTCTTAAGGTCTCTTGAATATGCTATGGAGTGTCTAAATGTGGGTCTGATCTGTCTGATATTTCTCTTTCGGGGTTAGACTTCCTTGGCTACACTGCTCCTCCACAGACATGGCAGTCAGCAGATATCCTGAGTAAATTCAGGGCTTCCATTACTGTGGCAGCAAAACACAAAGAACAAAGAGTGGTTTAGTCATTGATTTCCCATTACATTTCCATCTGATAGAAAGATTACGCTTGGCTATTACCACCAAAGAGAACTTGTTTTATTCTGGGTAACTCAGATTGATCTTCCCTAAAATAGAATTTTTATAATTGGTCTTGCCTGTTCTAAGTCTGCCTTTAAGGAATAACTTCCAACATGGGAGGAGGAAAACTCATGATACCTGTTATGAGAAATGGCAGTTGAAGAGTTCAATACCCCCACCAGAAAAGGACATAGGCACCAGAATCCCCTACAGGTGCTGAATTCCCAGGGAATGGGTCTTCACATGGTTTTAAAACAGGCACTGTGTTAAACTATGAACAATGAACCAAAATTAACTACCAACATTTCAAATATAGACATTGGTAGAAGACCAATCCAGAACTCATCATGAATAGAAATAACTTTGGTAGTTTCTTTGTTCTTATTTGGCAATACTGACCAGGACTGTCAGACATCCACACTCTGTAATTTTGGTGGTACTGGAAAACTAGTAAAAATGAATACACTGTAACTGAAAAGGAATCGAGCAGTCTAGTTTCATCACAAAAACAGAGAAAAACATATGAAATAGACAAACTGCAGGAATGAAGACAATTAAATTCAGTTCTTTCAGTTTTAATATCCTAAGACACAGATTCCAAAATATGGTCTGCCACCAGCTGCATGCAACAACCACAGCAAAAAGTAACCCCTGCTTGTTCCCCGTTCCCCAGAGGGCAGTGACCAGTAACAGATGCAAAAAGAAAGACTCTAAGAGCATTCCCCCAGGAACTTTCACAGCTCCTGGCAATCTGCAGCCTGGGGACTTCCTGAGCTGGAGGTTACATCAGCATCTTCCTGTTTAGTAGCCCTCGATGGACCTTTCTTTCATGAATTGTCTAATAATTTTTTAAAGCTATATGTATTTTGGCATCCGAAGCATCCTGTAGCAGTGGATCCCATGACTTAATTGTGTGTTGTGCAAAATGAGCACTTCCTTTTGTTTGCTCTCAGTCTGCAGCACAACCACGTTATCCGACGCCTTGTAGGTGCTGTGTTCAGAGAGAGGAACAATATTTCCCCCTTGCCGTTCAAAACCTCTTTCCCTGCTGAAAAATCTTAGTGTGTTCGTGTCTCTTCCGTTGCCATTCATACTTAACCCATTCCTGCTATCCTCTCTGCCTTTCCTATTTCTGTATTGGCTTTTCAGGAGTAGGCTGGTAGAACTGCACATCATATTCAAAAGGTAGACGTGCCACTGAGTACACTGGCATACAGCAATTTATTTCCTTTTCCATTTTCTTCCTAAAAATGCCCAATATTTTATTAGCTTGTTTCATTGGGTCAAAGTGTTGAGGTGAAGTTTTCAGAAAAATATTTATAATCAATTTCAAAACACTTTTCCCAGCTTTAATTTTGACTAACATCTTCAAAAATAATTTCTCACCAGAAAACCTGATCAGCTCACTACTCCTGGCCACTTCTTTAGTTCAGCTGTGAATATATTAAACAGCAGAGATTCCCAGCCCAAATGTCTGGAGGACAGCACTAGTTCTCTTTCTAATGAAAAATGAGAAAATTTCTTCTCTTGTATCTGTTTCTCATGTCTATTTATTCTAATGTCTCTCCTACCAGCACCTGAACACAAGGCAGATCTTCAGCCATGGCACCATCAAGGAAAAAACAAACCCTCCCCCAGAGTGAACACCAGTGCAAATAATTCATTCAGCTTTTCTGCCATGTCATTTTCCTTGCATGTCCATTGAACACACCCATTGGCTATGCAGCTCCTCTGGCACAATCTATTCCCTGGAGAAAAAGATTTTTTTCTTCAACATTTTCATGCCTTCAGCAAGTTGTTCCTCAAAATCTCCTTAGGTCTGCCTCATGGTTTTATATTTATATATGGTCTGGTTTTATATTTAACCAGCCAAGGTTATGCTCTTTTTCCACCTCGCGTTTTGAGCCAGATGCTTTTTTATTTATAAAAGCCTCCTTTTGCTCTACTGTTTAACCATGCTGCTCCTTTTTGATACTGGTATTTATTTACTCAAAGCCTCTAAAATAGCATAACAGCCCTAAGAAATATTTACAAGCAGTCCTACCAACGCATTCTATAGTAGTTATATATACATTACATTGAAACACTGTTCTAAAATGCTGTGAAAGTATAAACAACGTATTCTATTGCTTATACTAAAAAAATACCATTGTTATTAATTTGGGGGAGTGGTTTTAATATTGACATTCAAACACTTGCAACTACCTAACAAGAGAATTAGAGACCTGAGGCATATATCACAAAGAATGGAAACTCTCTCACATCCAGCATATTGATTCCCTGAGACTCTGCAAATGAAAAAAAGTACCTTCCCTCACCTTCTTTGGTGAATTATTGATTAGCTCAGCCTTAAAAGTGGCCATTTCTCTCCACTGATTGCAGGGGGAGTTTGGATAATGAGCTCTTACACTGACATCTATGCTGTAGATATTTAAAATTAGGCAACATAAATCCTGCCAAGAGGAGACTTACTTGTGACACTTTTCTACTCACTATATGGTGGCGATAAAGCCGACATGGGATGGGAGATGTGACATTCTGTCACTGCTATTAGAAGATACTTCTGCACTGGAGTGAAGGTACATATTTTCTACAGATTTAAAAACCACTGAACATTCACATCACAACTGTATTTAACAAAACCTTTTCAGGTTAAAATACTATGACCAGACTTAAGTCAGTTGACTGCTGGAAACCATCTGAAAAAAAGATGGTGTTGCAGCAAGCCCAGAAGAATCTTCTGACAGTGACTTCTAGTAATGGATGGGTTTTCAACCTGCATTAGGTGGAAACATGGCAGTGCTTGTTTATTTTTTCATTGTAGAGCTTTGACTCCTTGATCTTCATGAATTTCAGGTATACAGTCAGAGAAGCAGACTTAACTTACTGTCAATGATGTGGAATTTATACTATCACCTGTGGCCACAGCATTTATTCTTGCAATTGCATAGGGAAGTGATCCTTGATCATTCCCAGCTTCTTAGCTAACCACTGCATATTCTCTGACTGTTTTTTCCAGCTGTAACTCTAACCTGAGCTGCTTTTGGCACTGACCTTTTCCATTACTTGCAAACAAGGTCAGTATTCTTTGTGGGCCTTTTGCATTACTCTCCTATAGATCAATATGCCTGTGGTTTTGCCTCCTAATCTCCATCATGTTGGCAATAACTGTGCTTTTGGTGCCTAAGAATGGAAGTTTTGCAAGTGGTGAAATTGAGGGCTGTATCTTTTTTATGGTCATTTTCCAGGTACACTTCAAAGCCAGGTCTCCCTAGGCTTCTATCATTAGAGACTTTGTGCACCCACGGAGACTAGAACAAGCTGAATGTTGCTATAGAAATTGCTGTATTAACTACTGTTCCCCAAATTGTACCCTGTTGGATCCCAATTCTCCTTAAATCAAAAACAGTGGCAGAACTCCAGCATTATTTATTTGTAGGGAAGGGTCAGATTCATCAAGCACTTTACAACATACTGGTAGAAGTGCAGAAATTTTCTTATTATCCTCAACAGCATCCACAAAATACAACAGAACTGCTCCAGGTGTTAGCAGGTTCCAGCTGTCATTGAAAGCTTAAGGAGTTTCTCATGACCCGGAAGGTCTGGGAGCGTACATATCTGGCAGGGTTGGAGACATTTAACTTTTGTAAGTATTTGAATCCTATACCTCTGTGGACCAAATCAGTAATTTTCAGTCCAGATGATTCCATGGAAACATCACCATTTGTGTCTTGGGCGTTTTGTCATTGTTCTGCTTCTTCAGCATATCCAGTCCAGGCCATCTCCTGCTCCCAGTCCAGCCTGCTCCCTGTTGTAAGACCCACTCTTACATTGAGCCCAGTATTCAGTGTATGTAGTTCATCCTTTTCTCTCATCCTATCATTCACATCAAACACAGGCAAAGAAGCAGGAGGCACAGGGACACAAAACAGCTTGGAAAAGGAATTCAGAAGACCTTAGAAGCCTATGAAATGCCTAATAGTACTGCTGATTGAAAAGCTAAACGTTGCCTCAGATCCACATATACAACACTAAGATGAAACAAAGTACTAAAGGTGGTATTAATTGCAACAGCTTTATGTGTTGGAACAGTAATTTGGGCATGGATGGTTATTGCCAACATGTTCTGCTCTGGGTGGTTTTTTTTACATATGAATCATTTGTAAATATTTAACACAGCAACATCTAGCAAACTCAATTATTGTAAGTACAATGGGGACCCTGAGACACTATTTATATCTTTCACAGATCAAATCCAAACTCCTGATATCAGCATTTTCTTCACCATTTGAGATCATTTCAAGATTTCCACACCATTCCTTAAACAGATGCACATATGTCACTGGTATCTTACAGCCTTCACAGAAGTAGTCCATGAACTTCCAGTTATCATTTTTTAATATTATTTTTAAAATACATGAGGCATTAAAAGAAAAGGACAATGAGCCAATGTTTGTCAAACCTTATAGCATCATCAGTCACACAACAGATGCAGTTAAGTCACAGTATTTTACCCTGAAGCATATTATTGCTGATCCTTTGTCTATGCAAGCAAGCTAATCTCAGAAGTTGGATGCAATCCAATTTTTTCCAGTTTTAAATAAACTTCTTCTCTGTTTTGCCCTATTATTCAATAAAATGTTCCCAAAACAATGGTTCTGTAAGCTATAAACAAGTTAGGCATTTAAATAATTAAGTTTGAATGGAGAATCAGAGAATATGTTAAAGGCTTGTGTCTTAAGTCAATAAAACTAACAATAATCCTAAATTTCAGTTCTCTAAGGAACTTGCAGCTCCTAAACAAGATCAGGGTCCATTTATGTTAAAAGATCTGCTGGCACAGCCCTTTAGGGTGCCTGCCCTTTACTCTTTACAGTTCTGCAGTGGGCAGAAGAGAAGTATGGAGGATAACAAACTAAAATCTTACACATTTCCTGTTCTTGTAGACTAAAAGATTTACATTATTCATTAGCAGGATTTTTCTTTTGTGATCTTCTCATCCTGCTCTTTGATCCAACAGAGTGCACGTTACTGGGATGCATCCAGAGCTGAAGAATTTCCCTGAATGTCCCCACAGAGTGGACATGTATTTCCACTGGACTTTGAGCAGTGTCAGAGAAGCCACGGGACTGCTTTTTTGAGTAATAATCCATAGTTTGGAGTTTGCATTGCAGAAAGCAGCCCCTCCTAAGAACCTCTTATCTCCCTTCCATCGGATTGCCTGTCATCAAAACGGGGGAGAGTGGCAGTGCCAAGCCACAGCCATACATTCATTTCAAGGCAGAAATAATGAAAGTGAAGATAAGATGACATAAGTATTTAATGAAAAGGATGTAGCATTTCTTAAGCATGGGTTGCAATTGCATTGGGAATGGAATTAGAATCCTTTCTGTTTGCAAATAAAGAGAATTCACCCCGAACGATCTACATAAATTCTTATGTACAACAGAAGAACCACATGAAGGCCCTAAAATTGGCCTCACACAACACAAGGTGCTGTGCTGGCAGTTTGCACAGGGATGAGCATCTCTGCAGGGCAAATTTCAGCTATGGTATGTATTTGCATATCTAGCATCTAAAGATCTGGGCAAAGCATTTTGCACTCAAATATATACCTCAAGAAAGAGAAGAAGGAGAAAAGCACTAGTTGCTCTTAATGCATGTACCAGCCATTTGGGAAATGCCCCTGAGGACTCTGCTCTGAAAATTATTGGGAAAACGTGTCTGAAAATGTGAATTTCAAGAGCGCAGTTGGAAGTGAAACTGCATCCATCAAAAGGAACTGGTTTCCTGTTTCTATTCTTCTTGCCTTTCATTTTTCAGATGTGTAAGCTAGATAATGAAAAGCCATTCCAGACCATTTTAGGTATTGCTGGGATGAGGTAAGGTTGTTATCTATTTGAAGGGGAATCATTTTTCATTGTCTGCTGGTATAAACGGGTAGAGGCTTTTTTGCTTTCCCCTCACATTCAACTGACATAAAAATCTTCACCTTCTCCAAAGAGCAGTGTGGAATTTCCCTGTTCCATTTGCTTTAGCCCAGAAAGAAAGCAGTAGGGATTGGTGACTATACCGAAGTTTTTCCTTGAAAATTCAGTGTGTACAAATTTCCTATTAAGTTGGTTTTATGTAGTTTCGTACTTTTCTTCTTTACCCTTCTTATTTTCCTTCTCTCCTCATCAGCTTTTCAATGTGTAGCATGTAAACTAAAAAAGCATCTCCCTCATCTCAAACTTTGACTTTCCTTACAATAGCAGATTGAGGTAACTGAGACCAGGATCTCCATTTCATGGAGATGGTTCTAGGAACCCATGTCTCACCCACTATGGGTTCTAGGAACCCATGTCTCACCACTACGTTATAAGACTGGATCTACTCCTCCCAGTCTCTCACCAACATTTTCTGCACCTTTTCAAGTATCACCCACACAACTGTTGAACACTAGCTAACAGTGTGTACAACAGCAGAATTTCTCAGGGGGGGCTTGGTTAGACACTGACAGCTAAAGGCAAACCAATTCGAAATTATCTAAAATTACTTGAGAGAACAACCAATGAAAAAGCAGCGTGTTTCATGGTCATGGAACATTTCTTAATTCTCTAGGCATTCCTCTACTAAGCCTTTTTAACTCAGGAGTCTTTCAGAATCCAGACTAAACTCAGGAAACCAGCCCACTGCTTTTGGGTCTTGCAAATAAACATCTCTTACAGCCTACAGGCAACTGAATCAATTCCATATTGTCAGGTGTAAAAAATCCTCATTCTGGAAAATCAAGAACCATTATGCAAGCTAAATTCACTTATTTCACTGCACCAAATTTGTTGATGAACTTTCTTCTATAAGAAACTCTTAATTTTTATGAAAAAATCAAACCACCACTGCAATTTATTGGCATAGAAAACCCCTTTTCTCCAAGGAATGATGACTCACTTCATTCCTCAAACTACTCAATTGAATTTCTCAAACTGCTCAGGCTGTTTTCAGAGCTGAATTGTACTTCTGAGTTCTAAAATTTACATAGACTCATTTTTCAGGATAAATGTATTTGTAGATTAATGAGCCCAAGTCTGTCTGCATCAGGCTTTGAGTGAAATGGATATGCCATGTGCAATCTCCTGTTTCTCATTCCAGGATGAAGCCACTGAATTTAACCACACTCACATCATGCAGCTCTATGGGGAAAACAATTTTGGTCACATCAGCAGTTTTTAACTGATCTCAAAATCTTTGCGTGTTTTGCAGTGAATATAAAGTTGTTACAAGAACAAAGATGAAGATAATTAAAAATAGAAAACTGTGTAAATATTTCTAACACCAAATTTAAATTGGGCTGATTGCCAAAAGTACTCACTGACTGCAGTGGGAAAGACAACTGCTTGGTTTTCTTCCAAGTGTGCCATTTATTAAGCAGCTTAATTCTGGGCTTCTCTTTGGACTTCTGAAAGTGTCTTACATCCTTTCACACTCCAAGATCATCAGCTCCTAACACAACCAACATTAATTCACCCAGTGAGTCCTACGTCCAAGCTAAAACATGGCAGTGATCTAAGAACTGCTCAAGTCCAGCCCAGAAACCAGACACTGATTTACAGCATGAGAAGCCATGTGGATTTTCAATCCCTCACTTCAGGACATGGTCCTCAGGAGCTATGGTGTGGCTGCACACCAACCCTGCCCTCCCCTTTCAATATTCAACATTACCAAGTGCTCTTCAATCCAAATTCTACAGCTTGCAATTGATTATCTTCCAGTATAATTGTCTGAAAACAGTGTGACACAGCAATAAGCCACAGAGCTATCCCTTAGCAAGTGCAAAATTAATAAATACTACATTTGGCAAGATTTTTACTAAACTCTTACTGGTCTCAGTTCTGCCTTAGTACTGGCACAGATCTTTGCACCCACATGAAGTCAACGTACATCAGTGGAGATCTGGCACAACATGTTTTTGCTAAGTCAAGTATTGTTATATTACACAACATTAATTTATTTCATTCCGTTTGTCATTCCACAAACAGGCACCTTTTGGAACAGCAGTTGCAACACAACTCCATCATCTCAGAGATTTTCTTAGGACAAAAAAGTAAAAATAATATGTCCTCTGAAGCTCTTGCACAGGGATTTGCTTTGGCACAGCACTTCCTTCCCCAGTCCCTGCCAAATGTCAGAATGTTTGGAGAGAGAACATTTCATTCTTTGCCACAAAAACAAAGCAACACAGAAATAAAGAAGCAGTTAGAGGAAAAAGCCTGCTATCTTCTCACCTAGAGCACGCTGCGATGAGAAGCAGCTGGCTGCAACACAGGCTTCCAAATGTGGGACAGCTTTCCCAACACAAATATGTAACCCTAAAGAGGCTGTCACAGGAGTAAGCTGTGGGGTTTTTATTATTATTTATTTTTTATTTTACTAAGGTGCTTTGGTCTTTTTGAGTTCACATGATGACACCTGGAAAAAAAAAAACCAACCAAACGTACAAATAATCACCAAGTTTCTATTTCCCTTTCTTTTCAAAGAAACTAATGTAAAGAACAGCATCGCTCTGGCCTGCAGGCACCTCTCCAGCCAGCAATTACAACTGAAAAGAATTACAGCTGCAATCTAGCTGAAGAAATTGTCTTATCTGCTCCATGAATGCACCCTTGGGAGGATTCTTAAATGCTGTTTTATATCCCCAGAGAAGAGTAATGCAGAGACAATGATGAAAAAGGCATCTGTTTAGATGTGTGTAGTTCTAACCACTAACGTGGGCCGTGTGATCTATGCCTGTGGATAGTATGACTACTGCTCATTAAAATTTTATCATAGGTTGCTCCATATCTTATTCACTGTGTAGAAGCTCAAATGAGAACCAAAAACAGTCAGTCTGGAACCTCCAGAATAGGTGTTTGAAAACAGTGGAGGGATAGGTAATAAAATTTGTGCCACTTAGGAAAAAAGAAAAAAGTCTTACATTTATTTGACTGCTGCCAGCTATGTCTTCCTGTACTGAAATAGCACAGGTAGTATTTCACCTGTATGGACTCTCCCAATGACAAGTAAGACAGGAGATACATTCTGAAAATAAGTTTCAAAGAAATCGATCTAGAAAACGTTCAAGAGAATTTTTCATGAAAAACTTTCTTCAAAAAATATCTCTATTTTTGAAAAGCAAGGTACAGCAGAATCGGTCTGGAAGGACTGAATGGCAGAGGTTAAATGAAGTCTTCTAATAGAGCCATCCTTACACATCTCTGCTTCCCTACTGCTTGTTTCTTGCTCCTTGTGCTTTTACATAAGCATAAGGTACATGAGACCCCGTTGTCCCTAAAGAAATTCCCCTAATCATAATCCAGCTACACCTAAAGTATCAACTCAAGATCATTTCAAAATGAGAAGTCTTGAGTTAGTCCACTCAGATTTAATAAATTTTAAGGCAGATTCAGCTGGCTTGATCCCAAAATCAGAGAGAAAACTGTTAGATAGAACCAGTTTAAATGCATAATTTCATAAATTGTTTCTAAAAAACCCAAAATAGTGAGGTACCAAGGTATTTGCTCATATACATTTAGTCAGCTGTTAGTTAGCCAAAACACATGAAAGCAACCTGGCACTTTCTGTTTAATTTGTCATATACTTGGGCATAAGAGATGGAAGTCATTTGTTCTTCAAACAACCCCCCTGATGTATGCAGAGAGACCGGTTTTACATATATCATCTTCCAAAATACAAGTTTCTGAATCATGTTTCATCCCAGTCCCCAAAAGGCATGGAGAAACAACAGCACTCTCATTAAATACCCACTCTAATCCCACACGTCTAGTCAGTAGTGTTAATGATCTTCAAAGGCGTGGATTGTGCATAAGTCTAGACATGCTGGGAAGGCAGCCCTGGGAAGCTGAGTGCTCAAAATTGGCAAGAACTGATGAAACGAATAAACTATTTCGAGGTGCACTGAGCACCTGTATCATCATTGTCTTCAGTCAAAGATGTAAGTACTCAGCCCCTCTCCAAAACTAGGAGACATACAATAAATGGAGACTGAGAAGCTTACTGCCAAACTGGACCTAGCCTCTCAGAAGATACTGGTCTATCACCCACCCTTGGCATGGGCTGAGAAGAAACAGTAATTGTGCCTCTGTGCAGTGAAGCACAGCGCAGAGAAGCCCTCACTGGCATCAGCCCCGGCCGAATGCTGTTGTGGAGCTTCAAGTCCAAAAGCCATGTCAGTTTGATGCTGTGCCCAAGCTAAGAAATGAGTCTGTGAGTAGAGCTTATTAGCTTAGTTTCAGTTCTGTGCTGACTCAACTGAAATACTGCCATACGCGGCGTCTGCGTGAGCGCCGCTGCTGCGGGCACCCCTTCCAACGCATCCCAGATTTTACAACGCAGGAACTGGTAGAAAAGCAATGGAATGCTACTTTTGAAGACATGTGAAAAAGGCCTTTATGTTCACTGTTTACTAAACAAAGGCTGTGTATACAAAGAGCAGAATTCTGTACCTGTGATGAATGAAAAATATTTTCTTAAAACTAGGCCTTTGTATCTTAAGACAGAGGACACAATTCCCTGCTGCTTTCTGCTTCTGTTCTCGCTTTAATACTTATTCTCTGTCTGAGTTTTCTCTTAAATATTCTTGGGAAAACAACTACATTAATTCAGCTTTGCTATTTTTGTTAGAAACAAACAAAGACACTTGGTTTGAACCACGGTGCTGTAATGCAAGATGTCTCAGAGTACTTCCAAACTCCGCAACTCTTGCATGACCCACAAGATTCCACAATCTCTTTACACCTGTCTTTCCACCCATAAAATGATAAAAATAACATTCCTCTATCTTCTCTATGTTGCCTTTTTTAGAGTGATTATACAGCACCTATTGTAACAGGTCTCAGGTGCAGTTGTTAGGGCTTCTCTAGTGGATAACATCAGCACAAAACACAAATAAAATCCTTCCAAATGGTCTTTTGTAGGTACTTGTCACCATGGTATTATGAAAAAATACAGATCAAGTTGATGCTTTTAGGTTTTCTTACACTAAATTGACAACCCTGAACTCACTCATTACAATGACATGCAGTTATTTTTGAATACACATCTAAAACTGTATTGTGAAAAAAATCTGCATTGTAAATACTAGTCAGGACTGAATTTATTGTCCAGCTCCACAAAGATAGCAGATAAGATACAGCAGGTAAGAAAACTGAACCGGTGGAGTGAATATTGATTTTGAAACATAGGAAGGAACAAGAGAAAATGTGATATACTACCCTAGCAAGATAGCAAAGACACAGGTATCTCTACACCTTCCAACAGAAGAGAGGAAAAGTTCATCTGTATAGATTTGTTTAGTCTTCCCAACATCCTGTTCAGAAGTGTTTCACAATGGCTTCATGCTTCAGCACCCAACCTCTTACGCTTGGTGTACAGCATAGAATCCTCAAGGTGACAGCCATTTGTATGCACATAAAGAAATGCATTATTATATTTGCTCTTAAAATAGCCCATTTTCAATGTTTTCTGGAAACAAACAGTTGAATTACACACTTGCACAAACAATTACAGTTCTACAGATCATTTGCACAGAACACTTAGGTCATCTGAGCAAGCATCTTCAGTTTATAGTGACAACTTCAGGGGATGTGGTTCTACCAGCTACATCCAGTCACAGAGACCTGCTGCTTTTAACTTACTTAGGATTTTTACCAGATTGTTTAAGCCCAACTCCTTTGCCTTTCTCTCATACAGGAAGAATTTAAAAATAATAAAACCCAGCTATGACATCAGCTAAAACAGAGTCTTCAAAATCAACTAGTTCAAATGATATGATACTTCCATATAATTTAGCTCTCGTGCTATTTTTAGGTAAACCACTTCATACAATATTCAAAACAGAAAAAGACAATCAAATACGAAAGTTAAGCACACCAAAAAACAGAGGCTATATTACCAGGTGAAGTTTATTTCTGCCTCCTTTCCTACTCAAGTCTTTTTTACTGTCTTCTGCTGTGCTACATTGTGCAAAAGATAAACTTACTAACCAACAAACATGAAGCAGGAAGCGGCAACAAAGCCAACTGAATAAAAGAAAGAAAATTAGTGTCAATATGATAAAATTAATAAGTATAGAGTTGGACAGAGGGAACTAATTAGAACAGACAGTTCCATCAAATTAAAAAAAAAAAACAGAAACCCAAAGACAGTCAGAGACAAATATGAAGGACAGAACTGGTGGATGGTTGTAGGCTCTGGGAAGAAAGGGCTTGGGGCAAAAGCCTTCCTGACCTGCAGAAAGAAAGTGGAGTGTGGCTAGAGGAGGTGGGGGTTAGAAAAGTGACACTAGAACAGGCTGAAGGGCAGAGCTGAGGAAGAGGCTGGGTCCAACTTTATAGGGCAAAACTGTCTGAGTCCTGGGGCTGTGCACATGTAATCTAATGCCCCAAGGAACAGGTCTGATTTGGTTTCTGGAAAGCAGCTTCATTCAGATGCAGCAGATGTAAGAGATGAGACCAGCTGCAGCACCCCAGGACCACCTCTCACAGTACCGGAAAATATTTACGGTATGTCTCTGATACAGTAGAAGGAGCAGCAGAAATCTGAAGCTTCAAATGAAAGAACAACTATTCAGTGTTTTTTCAGAAAAACAGAGGATTGTTTTTTCAACATCTGACTCAAGATTTTTAACCTCTTGAGGCTGGCAATACCAAGAATATACCCTTTTTACCCAGCATCAAGAACCTCCTGCCTGGTATTTTCCCAGCTTTGTAGTTTCTGCTTTACTTCTTATCCACTGGACTTTCCTGATTGCATCAGTATTGGCATTTTCAAGCCCAGCTGGGGAGCTCTGAGCCTCTGTTCTGTCCTTGAAAGTGATCACTCCATGATGTAGGTCAAGCGTTTTTAGGTTTTCTTCCCCCAAAGAAAACACAAAACATTTTTCTTCCTGAAGAAGTCACATTCAAAGGGAGGAGGAAGGAGAGAGAAGTTGCCTCAATAGGCAACTTAGTCAAATTTAAACCTGAAAGAGGGAATTTCCCATTACGGCGCAACTTTAAGAAGCACGCCAGGCTTGAAATGAGGCTGCTTTAAGAAGAAGAAACAGGAAGCTGCAACCAGGACCAAACAGGCCTTTCAGCTGATGATAAAAAGCACAAGAAAGACACTCACAGATGATCCAGAGCCTGCTGAAATCAGCCTTTCCAACAACTGACAACTTTGGACTCAATACACCCAGACATCCTTCGCCAAAGTGAATAATGTTGCAGTGTTTTACAAAATCACTAAAAAACAACTAGACATTGCTGATTGTAAGAGATAAAGAAAAGATAACGGCAATTAACCACACAGAAGAGATCAGCTTCTGTGGACAAAACAGAAACTGTATTGGCAGGAGCTTGCTCAGAAATGTGCTACAGATGTACTTCAGCATCGGGCTACTGGGATTCTGCCACAATTGTCGCTTTGGAAATAAAACAAATCAGTAACTAAGAAATTACACTCCACATCAGGTTTAGGGGAATTCCTCTCCCGGTATGTAGGAAGGATATACAACCATCTCATGCTGGTTCAGGCCTTCTGAACACAGAATGAAATGCCACTCATATCATACTTCCGTAGTGGAATTACTGTTTACTGTCATTTTAGAGCACATGACAATGCTATTAACAAGACAGCCAATAGAACTGGCTAAGCTCCATTTGAAGTTCTTCTTTTTAAAACTGTCTACCAGTGGCACCTTATTTCATTTTAATTAGCAGCATGAAGCAAATGATAGTCCATGGAACAGGATCAGGATAGGTGTGGGTCTGAAAATAAACTGCTTTATGTGCACCCAGCAAGCATTATCTGTATAAGATGACCCCCCAAACCATAATAACATACCAAATTTTCAGAAGAAAAAATGGAGACGTAATTGTCACTTTTGGATAAATGTGTTTTCGTTTTAAAAGAGCCTGGATGATTGTGCAGGATCACGTCAAATCACATCGCAGCTGTGATATTTAAAAAGCTCTAACTGCAATGTTCTAGATTATAAATTACATTTGATTTCATTTTTATCATTCTGAATGGATTATGATTGAAATGAGTAAGTAAAGTAATTGCCCATACATGCCACGCGCCACCCTCCCCCGCCCCCAGAATCTCTTATAAACAAAACAAGGTATCTCAAGGGAATAATCAGGGAAGAAAAGTTAGTAAATTAAAAATACACCCCTTTGTTTGTGTCTAATTTTCTGTATTCTTTTGCAGCCAATATCTGCAGTATCTTTTCATCAGCAGAACAGTCAGTGTCTGCAGCTATGGGTTGCAGAAACTAATTGTTACATTTCTCCAATAAAAACTTCTTCTGTTCTAAAGAAATTCATTCAATTGCCACCTATTTTGTACTTATTTACTCTCATCTTCCTTTTTAGAAAAACCTGCCATGCCCAGTAAATACACATATATATTCATAAAATCCACCTGCTCTCTGCACTTCACAATAGACCTGATTTGGCACGTGTTTTCTGTTCTATTTGCAAGTGTCACCATGCTCCATACATTTCATGATAAACACCTTCAAAAACTGTGTGGCTTTTTGTTTGATTTGTTTGAGGGAGGAAGAGGGCCCAGTACTCAGATGAGAGCTACGCTACCGGCTGATTGACAGTGTAATAACATATCCCAATCTTTCTTTGTAATCTCACACAAAATAATGGAAGTTAGCATCACTTCACCCAAATGAAATCTGTGGCTCGTGACACCTCAGTCAGTGCTGTCGCATGCAGACAGCATCCTTCAGGTCTCTGAGGTCTAGGACTCACCAGCATGCCTCTGGTTTGCTAAAATAGGATTTATATAGGTACAAGTATTAAAATTATTACAAATATTTACTCATTACATCAGAGGAAAAAAGAACAGCAGAGATAGAATGCTTAGTCATTAGACTATAGCCTGATTACTAACTTTAACTCCAATGGTAAGTACGAGAAGGCAAGGCAGCCTTCTGGAGGAAGGGACTAGAAACCTGTGAGAAGGTGTTAGTGGGTATTTGTCATTTGTTCAGACACACAGAGGGATTATCACAGGGAGGAGGAAGCTGAGTGTTGGGTTTTCACAGCAATAAGATCGAGTTCAAAGAGATGGCAGCAAGCTCTTCAGCAGATGCTGAGATTGTTCTTCTGAGGGACTGCCTCCATATTCTTGAGCCCCTTTCGTTCAACTTTTAGGTACTCTTAACCACCATCCATCTCAAACCAGTTGCCATTACAGGAGCCCACAGCTGTGCTGCGTACAGTTGTGTCTTCTCCACATCAGCAAAGCCAAGTAAAGACACTTGGTGGATGAAGTCACCATCATTTTCCCCTGCAGTCAGAGAGCAAATGGGACATCTCTGCACCTGGCAATGTCAGAGACAGGGAGCTAAATAGCAAGCAGAAGAGAGAGTAGCTCATGGGACATTCTGTGAAGAGATTTCAGAAGGGAAAAAGTGACTAAGATTTTCATGGTACCTTTTACTCTCTAATTGTTAGGATTCTTATTTTGAGAGCTTGTCCACTTTTACAGCTCTATCACTTGGCTTGACAGACAGTCATAACTCTCCCAGTAAGACCTTCTATATAAAATACAATCCAAACCATGGAAAATAGATCTCATTTTCTACCAATATTATAGGTAACAGAACTAAGGTCAGATATTTCTGCTAATGCAACACATACAAGCAGGCTATCAAGTCACGTCAAGCACCATCTACCCAAATCTCTTTTAAATGATACTAGTTTTTTGAGGTGCTCCAAAAACTCCTTCCAAAATCCTGAAATACCTCACCTAATAATTGTGATAGCCAAATTTGCATTCAAAGAGAGGAGATGAATGTTCTTGTTCAAAGAGCAGGCTGCTGGGTAAGACAGTGTCAATTCCATGTTCACAATTCCTGTACAGCAGCAAAGTCACTAGGGGCATGATCCAAAAGGAAAGCCATCCTTCCATGGACTTCAAGCAGGTTTTGAACCAGTCACAGAATCTCTCCAAGCTTCAGTTCTCCCTCCATGAAGTCCAAACACAAGAAATTCCCACCATACATGTTAAGACTGTTGGAATGAGTCCAGACAAGGACACCTTCCAGGACAAGCTTGGCTGAACGTAGGGCCATTATTTTCTGTAGCCACTGGATGAGAAGTAGAACACCACATCATTTTTTAGGTTATTTGTATTAACAACAGTTTAAGCTGGTATTAGCAAGACTTAGAATGCTTTCTTCTTTTTTTTCTTCTCCATATATTTCTTGCTGTGACAATGTCCATCTAAATACCAACTAAATGTACAATTCTACTTCCTTATCATGGCTTCACTCTCATCAATGACTTATGCTGTAAAACTAACACTTCTCCTATGACACTTCATACACCACGGCAAAGCAGTGGCACAAGGTAGCCCAAGGAGACAAAGGCAGTGATCCACTGCTCTGTAAATGTACAATGGTGTGAGGAACCTTATGACTGGGAGATGGTCACGAGTTGCTTGGGTAAAACAACTAGTTCTATATCCTACAGCACAAAGTGGAAGCCACCCATTTTTAAATTTTTTTTAGATTAGCCCCTTTCTTAGTTGTTAAAATTGACTGTTAAGAGTTAGCTATCATTGAATTATTTTCCTCAGCAACAGGATGGATTTATGGCAATTATGTTCCCTGCTGTGCTCAGTTTGGATGCCTTGTGATTGCTGAATTATCTCTTAACATGTCTCTATATCAGTGTTTCTCACCAATAGATTTTGATGCCAGAAGGAGGCCACAGAAGACAATTGGGAGTAAGGTGAAGGAGAACGTGAGGTGTGTTCACTTTTGTCAGAATTTAAATTAAAGACAATCTTACTCTCTTAAATCCTCACCTAGCTTTATCCTTCAAGCTGCAACTAGTTTCCAAATGCCAATAGAGATACAGATTCAGTGCAGTTATTGCTGATTAAAAAAATAAAAAATAAAAAATTAATGAAATAAAGGCAAAGGCAGAACATTCACTTCACACCATCCAGTGGAAAGCCTGAGCATGCTGTTCCCTACTGAAGCTGCTACTGAGGAGCAGTAACACATCTGTCTACTTTACATACTTTTATCAGCCCCCCACACCACAGGATCTGAGAACATGACACACTTGCTGTATGCCTGTGAGGCAGGAAAACTCTGCTCACTCTACTTCCCAGACAGAATCAAAAGAGTAAGTGATTTGCTCAAAGTCACATGGGAAATCTGCGAGAAACAAGGAATTAAACCCAAAGCTCTTCAATCTTACTTCATCTCAGACTGCATTCTTGTACAGTACAGAGCACAGCACAAATGCTTTAATAGCACGTTGACTTACACTGTCTCCAGTCTTAAATGAGAAGTGTTTTAGCAAAGTATTTCCTATGGGTTCTAAATAAAATGACACCAGACTTACCTGGTCCTCTAATAATCTAATAAAAGGAATCTTATTAGTTACTGACGCCATGAATTTTATGTCATTTACAGAGAAAACTGAGCATTGAATATTACGTGGAGTTTCAGCAGTATCATAATCAAAAACTTCAACTTTGATTCGTCTTTGATCCAAAGAGGAAAAGCAAGTTCAACTGTAACAGAGATGTGAGTTTAAACATCCTTGCAACGCCAGTAACACATGTCAGCATTTCTGCTTCGACTGCAACAGCTCTGTGACAGAAGAAGCTTGCCTTCTGTTGCCAACGATGTTCCTTGAATACTAAAAAAGCAGAACCAGAAGATGGTCTGATACAGCCCATTCTTGTGACATTCACACTTCATCCAGATAATACTGCTCCTTCCATTGATGTGGTAGCTTCTAACAGCGATGGCAAGGAAAGGTACATCGTATCAGTCACGAGGTGACTCAGATAACTGCCATTTCAGTGGTACAAAGGACTGCCTTGAACATGAATCTAGGAAGCATAAAAGCAGCACATCACAGGCTCGACTTCCATAAGCTGGGTGAGACCAGGCTAGAAGGCCAGCAACGGCATCACTTAAATTGATTGTGAAACTAAAATCTCAAAGACTTTCTCCATTTATTTTAAAGGCCTCTTTTATCCTCCATTAAATTAAGCATAATTTCTTGTAAGAAGAATGTATATGAATTATTATAGCTAACTTGGAGACAAAAGGATAGATCACAGGAATTGCAGTAATTTACCACCATTAATATAAATTTGGCTGTCCTGATTCTCAGTACTGTCAGTGAAGAATCAACTGAGACCCAGAGAGAGGGATGGGTCTGACACTAACTCTGGCAGATTTCCAGCAGCTTCACATTCTCTCACATCTCTGGATCTGCCAACTGACTCCATCTCTAGCGTGAGCGCTTTCAGGACAGGGATCACATGGGGATATCTCACTACTCTAGAACAAGGGAATGGTAAATCAACAAACACAAAAGTTTGCCTCTCATTTAATCGTGGGAATAAAAAACAACAATAGGCAAAGGCAGCTACTCCTGGCCAGCCTGTGAATGCCTCATGCCCACAGACAAGTGCGTATGCAAGAAAGCATTTCTTCTTGGAGACAGTAATGTCAGTGCAAATAAGGACTCTTAAAAAAAAATCTCTTTTGGATAAAAATCTCACTGGCTAGAATAAGTTACTTTATTTAAAAGTATTAAAAATATGCCAGTATTTTAGAGTGTGCTTGTGTGCATGAACAAAGTCTTGTTCTGATTTTTCAGAGTAAGGCTCTCCCTATTTAAAATTTTACCGAGTTTTCCTGCAGTTTTAAAAAAAATTGCTCAGAGCTGCTCTCAAACTGTCTAGCTGGACTGTGCAAGTCATCCACCTTGAAATGTTTCACAGCCATAAATTCAACACAGGTCTTACGAGAGCCAAGGAGGTTTTGAATTCTGTCAGAAGCCTGTCCAGCATCCTGCCTGTCTACGTGCTCAGCCACACAGCAGCATGGCAAGCAGACTCCTGGCCTTACCAGGATACTCCTCATCAGCCACTCCAGCACCTCCAAAGCAGGTGAATGCCTCTCACTGACAGCAGCAGCCAGCATCCAAAAAGCCAGAACCAAGGAACCATGAAGAGGGAATCCAGCACGCAAAAAGTAACAAGATCTGACGATGATTCAAGCTTGTCTTCAAGAACGTAGAAGCTGCCAAAGTCAGCAAAAAGAACCAAGGAGGGCACACAGCAATCTGATTATCTAAAAATATCCCACAGTAACAAAATGCTGTGCTCCTCCTAATTTTCAGTAGAAGACAAACACAGTATCACTCTCTTAGAAAATATTGCAAATATTTAAGAACAGCTATAACGTCCGTAGAACAAAGGTATTTACCAAATTTTATCTGTCTGTGGACTTTTTTTACTTAGTTGAGCATATTTAATACCTATCAACATGTGAAATAAGCTTTGCACCAAAAGCAAAATCAGAGTAAACATTTGGTATGTAACAGGCCATTACTAAACCTTCAAAAAGCCTTGATAAAAACAGTTATATTGGGTTATTTAAAAAAAAAAATCATAGTCCTTGTCAAAGAAGATACAGATATCCCTACAGTACAAGCTAAAATTAACCATAGTAACATTACAGTTAATAAAAAGAAGTTATTATTAATTGATATTGATTAAATATAAAATGTATCCATTACAGCTCTATTAGGCAGGCTGGGACCACCATAAACGCAGTATTATCTGCTAAATATAAACCTTATTAGAAGAGCTTCCTACAAACAGTCCTAAGAGTAAATTTAATTTTCCTTCAATTATCTTAGGTACGAAGTTGAGAATTCGGAGAGGTTTTCAATTAAAAAAAAAAAAGGCTTAAAATTCTCCAGCAGTTCTACACATGTATTCATTTTAAAACCACCACTTTCACTGTGCTCACCTTTAAATAATTACATCCATTTTTGCCTAACTAAGAGACTTTTCATGATGGTTTTTATTAGTTTTGAGTGCTATTTCTAGAGCTATTT
The DNA here is from genome assembly GCA_020745705.1 of Hemiprocne comata. Classification (NCBI taxonomy): domain Eukaryota; kingdom Metazoa; phylum Chordata; class Aves; order Apodiformes; family Apodidae; genus Hemiprocne; species Hemiprocne comata. The sequence continues at coordinate 16,389,866 of CM036598.1, forward strand.
TTTAATGGAAAAGTGGCTTTCAGGAGTTTATTGTCCTATACTTAGAGAGACTATTTGTAGTAGGATGTTTACATATTACTCTGTGATGGAGCAGGTGCAAAGAAGGGCAACAAAGCTAGTGAGGGGTTTGGAAAACATCCCCTATGAGGAACGACTGAGGGAGCTGGGGCTGTTTAGTCTGGGGAAGAGGAGGCTGAGGGGAGACCTTCTCACTCTTTACAGATACCTGAAAGGAGGTTGTAGTGAGAGTGGGGTTGGTCTCTTCTCACTGCTGGCTGATGACAGGACAAGAGGAAATGGGCTCAAGTTGCATCAGGGGAGATTTAGGTTGGATATCAGAAAAAACTTCTTTACAGAAAGGGTTGTTAGGCACTGGAACAGGCTCCCCAGGGAGGTGGTTGAGTCACCATCCCTGAATGTGTTTAAAAGTCATCTGGATGTGGTGCCTGGGGACATGGTTTAGCAGTGGGTCATCAGAATTAGGGTAATAGGGTTAGGATAAGGTTGGACTTGATGATCTTAAAGGTCTTTTCCAACCTGAACAATTCTGTGATTCTACGATACTACTACTATGACAAAAACTACTGTTTTACACACAGGCTCCCAATTGTGTCGTGTAGTCAAACACCAAAAAAATATAAAAAATTCTATTCAGTAAAAAGGAATGTGTATCTGTGTATGTTTGCTTTTGATAAGGTTTGTTGTAGATTTGGTTTTCCATTTTTAAGTGTAATTACTAGATATTCATGATATCCAAGGCAAGTCAAAGATGCATCCCTAGCTTCCCAGCCAGCCACCTCTCCACCCTTCAGAGTTTGCAAGAATGGGGCCATTACAGCTCCTGCCATGGGGGTACTGTAGTACACAGGGTATCTGCTTTCCCTGAATAACAAATCCTCAAAGATTTAAAGTATCATCTGTTACAAGATATCAAACTGGTTTTTAACCTGCTTTTACCATAAACAGCTATTTTGCCTTATATATGTATGCATATGTGTGCATCTCTAAGATACACATATACTAGGATGTGTATATAATACATATGTATATAAAACATATAAGTCATACATCCCACATACATACTACAGTAGCTACAAGGAAGGTCAAGGGCTGAGCTAGAGGTAGGCTTTGGACTTGCTGTCCCGTCCATTGTTTGACCCCTAGAAGGGCAGCTTTTGGGGTGATGTTGGCCCCAAACCAAATGAAGAGGTTGGTCGATCCATTAAAGTTCTCCACCATTCTGAGCTGACCTGTATTTGAAGACTGAAAAGCATTTTGGGAATGTCATTCTAGCTTGCTCAGTCCAGATTCAACAGAGAAAGAAATGTTCCATCCCAGAGCCACAGAGAGGGGAGGAGGGGAGCAGGGTGGGCAGGTAGCAGGCCCCCAGGCCAAGGGTCCTGGTGGCACTTGGGTGGCTGAGGCCACCAAGAGTGCACAGGTTCAAGTGCTCAGAGAGGAGGAGCTGCAGTTCCATCCTGCCAGAAGCATCAGCTCCCAGCACAATGAGAGGTAACTGCTCGGAAGACCCAGCTATTGTAACAAAAGTGAAAATGCTAACATGTTTTTGGAGATGGCTGCTCAGGCTGACTTGCAAACACCAGACAGTCACAAGGAGATCTCCAGCTGTTCAAGGAAAATGTTTGTCAAGGGCTTTATGTTGAAAAGAGAAGGGAAAGAAAGAACCAATTGTTAAAACTGAAGCTATACAAATTCAGAGTAGAAATAAGGCACATGCTATTAACAGTGAGGTTAATTAATGATGGGAGAAACTCACCCATGCTGTGGTGGATTTCCCAACACTGGATAATTTAAAAAACAACACATGCTGTTTTCCTAAAGCATATGGTCTCATTCCAACAATAAACAAAGGTAGTGGATATGAAGCAAAATGGAAGGCAGTTGTATGACCTGTGTTATGTAGAAGATTAAACTTACTGATCTGAGCAGCCATTCTTAATTTAAATGTTGTGAGAAAAAGGATGGTTTCACAATGTGCAATTAATCCACATCTATTTACTGAATTGACGTGAAACCTTTCTATACAAGACACCATAAAACAATGTTAGTGAATCAGGCACATTGTTTTCAACACAGGAAGTTTCTTTTTACTGAAATGTATTGGCTTTGTTTTTTTCATGAAACTTTGAAAAAAATGCAGGAAGCTTACAAAACAAGAAAATTCTTCATCAAGTAAGAGGTGAATTTTCAGCAGAGCAATACAAGATGTTTTGAAAAAATGGGATCATTTCTTTTACAAAGGAAGTTGTATTTTACCAGAGAAAAATGAATGAATAATGAAGTAATACTTGATTGAATCCAGTGGAATAAAGAAGCAACAGAATGGGCAGAATAATATATGCAGGACTAGAGCATCTGTATGCCATGTTGTAATAAATATGGCAAGAATAAAACATGAAAGAGGAAATGGAAGTGGGTGAAGGAGTATGGAAGACAATCAGGGATAGACTTATTTTTTTTTTAGAAGATCTCTAGTACGTTTAAAACATCAGTTCTATTTGAGGACAGAGATTCAGACTGAAGATACATGCAGAGGGAAATTACAAAAACCAGGAGGCACAACTGGCAGGAAAGGCTGCAGCCTAAGTGCTTAAGACAGGTGAGATGTTATTGAGCAGATGAAGTAAAAGAGATGCATGAGAGGCATGACAAGACATCTGAGAGGGCAACAGCATAATTTGCTGTAGGGTTTGGCAACATATGAAAGGAAGCAGCAAGGCTACCACTATATTAATATGTACTAATTTTCACTGTGATTGTTTGGTTTGAGAGAGAAAGAAAGAAAATAGGGTTTTTAACAACTAATTTTTCATCATATCAATCAAATGACAACATCCACAGAGAGGTAATTTGGTAGATCTTTCAATAACATTTGGCCACCCTGACTCAGCCTGAGTCAGCATCTTACTGCAGGTGGATGTACACTGTTCTCACAAGGCTGCCACTCAATGCCAAAGAAGATGGACAAAACTGGTCACCAGTTTTGGTTAGCTCTACTTAGCTGGTAACCACAGCTGTGGAGGGAAAATACAGGGTATGCACCCAAAAGCATCCTGTTGCAACTTAAGTCTGCAATGTGGGAGACAAAATTTCCATTTGTTATCTAAGTAGGCCAGCTGCCCAGAAGAAAATGCATTGCTTCAGAAAGAAAGGTTGAAATATTTTACTCCTCCCCTGGGAGAAGGGAAGGAATCAGGATTCAGTCCTGTGCCTGGAGCAGCACATATCCTGGGACAGACTGTAAAGTTACAGCTTGGTCCTACCCAGTGGCAAATGAAATTGTTTTTTCATTAAAAGAGATACTTGGTCAATTTTTTTAGCTTCTTATTAAATACAGTCCACTTGTCAGAACAATAAAATTTAGTAAGTTTCCACTAACCACACTATCTGAACAGTTTAATTTTATGCCACAAGAAACACTTGCATCTGCTGATTAAGATCTGCTATTTCCACTTAGCACCTCATGACAGAAGTTACCTGGAGCTAGAAGAGAGGCAGAGAATGTCTTTTAATAAAATATTAATATGAATTAATTCAGTGGTAGTAGTAATTGTTACTGAGTTCATTCTTCAACCTTCCAATTTTAATTCACTATCCCGGTGCTTTATTACTGACTTTTCACAGACCTTGTGAAATGAATTATAGCAAAATCTCTGCAAGACAGAAAGATGTGCTGTGTGAATTGCTTCTCATCAGTGCAAAAATCTCTGCAGCTCTGTTTACAAAATTGTACCTGATGCTTCAGTGTGTCATCTAAAAGCCAAGTATATCAGCACAGTAGTTTGAAATTAGATTTTCTGTTTCAAAGTAAATATGAGTAAACACTGCAGTTTTGCATAATTAAAAGGACTAAAGATACTATATAGTAGCTAAGGGGTTTTTTTAAGCATTTTACACGTGACACTAACCTACTTCAGGCAACAATAAGCTTATCCTGAACACTGATTCCCTCCTCCATCTCTTCCCTTCTCCCATCACCCAGGATGCAGAAAGGGGATCCAGAAAGGGTAGTACAGGACAGGTTATATGCAGGGAGGTGACTCAGTGACTCAGGGAGACCAATTCCAAGCCACCCCACAGGCTGATGGCTGGGAGCAGCAATCAGATTTGGCCAGCAGGAGCTTCTACTACATGAATGAGTCCCAGCCAAAGTTAGCTGGAGAAGAGCTGACCAGACTAGAGCATTCAAGTAATCTGCATCTGTGTTGTGTTTGCTGTTATGTCTGTAGGAGTCCTGAGCCACAGCTTTTGCTCAGGCTATCTCATCAGGACTGGTGGTTTCTTTCATCAGTTCTGTCACTGACTCATTGATTGTGGGAATTTAATTTAGTTTTGTCTGTACTTCAGCTTTCTCAACTGCAAAATAGCAATAAACTCCTTTATATACATGTGTTTACACAAACACATGCACACACTTTTACCACTTAAAGAGGGTTTTTCAGCATGTCTTGCATGTTGAGATCCCAGCGTCAGCATTTTACAATGAATGCAATATTTTAAACTTCTTGGCAAACTTTTCCATATACTGTAAAGTTGTCCAATAGCAGTGGTCTGACCTTACAAAAGCATCATCAGATTCTAAGCTAAAAGAAAGGTTATTTAATGATTAGTTTGAATACAAAAGTGACTAGGATAGGAGGTATATTCAGATATAACCCATCATACATGTAACCTTTTTGTTAAACAGAACACGTTATGTGTGCACCTCCAGGCACTCTGAAGACAAAGTACCATGTTTAGTCTTCCAGCTTCACATAAACAAAAATTTTATGCAAAATATTCAGCAGCAGAATTATTGTTACCACTGGCTACTTCTCCTTTAAAAAGGTAATTAACCCTTTTATTCAGGCTAAATGTTTTATTCATTGGCTGTGTTTTTTTCCAACTTGTAGAAAAGGTTAGAGAACAGCTGCTGCCTTAAACTCTTACCTTTTTTCTCAAGAAAAGGTATAGGAATAATTTAGTGGCAGTGTTTCTGAACTAATTGATCTAATCACAGCTTCTCAAATTTTAATTCAAATTTCCTGCATGTTAGATCTGAGGGTGATCATTCTGTGTTACATGTGTGTTTGGTGGAAAGAAACTTGATAAGCGATTAAAAAATTCTAGACATTCCCTGCACCTTAACTTATTCTATGATGCTGTGAATTTAAAGTTAATTAGAAACAAGTTTTGAGAAGTTAATAATTAATGGTCCTGAGAAAGTCAGAGAGCCAGGCAAATACTCAGATACTTGCCTAATCTATTTTAATTACTTGGCTATTTATATAGCAGTGATTAACCCTGACATCATTCATCTTGAATGAGCAAGATGATGTTTAATTTGCGTTATTTTGCTTTCAGTATTTGATTCTGCTTCTACGAAGATCTCGAGACATTTAGCATCTTACAAATGCTTTGGAAAATAATTTGTTGCTAATGACTTGGACAGATTTTTGGGTTTGTTTCCATTAATGAAGATGAACACTGAAGCTAGAAAACAAGAGCATCTTTCCAGTGTCACTGGCAGTGAGTGCTATGTCACCTGAAGCCCCTTCCATTTGAGTTCACATTTGGAGAACTCATCACACCCAGACATTCTTGAGGAAATAATGCAATCCCACGAGTACTCTATGAAATGCACCCAACCCAGCTGAACAGGTAGTGTCTTATGTTTAAATGGCACCACCAGGTACCTTTATCAGACTCACAGAACAGTCACAGCACCCGAATAACCTTTGAGCCTTCCATGACAACTGATTTCTGTTGGCCTTTGGCTTCAGCCCAATATTTTTTTCCTGACTATAATTACTTCACATTACATATTGGGTATTACAAAGTTTGCTGTGAGAAGTGGGGGTTTTGTACAGTACTCTCCATAGGCTTGATGAAAATCCCACTGAGGCCAATGAAGAGATTCCCATTTACTCTGTCCTGGATGAAGGCCAGGAAAACAGCTCTGTGCTGTTACTTTTGGTTACTATCCATGTTGCTTCACCTTTTATTAAACTGCATATTATTCATTCACCGAGGAACTTTAACTACAGAATTCAGTCTCACAAACCACTCCAGGTGTCCATGACACTCAAAGACAAGAACTGACACCCTGACTTCTCACAGGAACTTGTACAAGATAGCAAACTGCTTAAAACAAAATAAAACACAGATGCAGCAAACTCAGCTCTGCAGTGTTCATGAGAGCCAGTTGTTGACATGTGTATCCCTAATTGCACTGGGACTCACTTTCCTAGTATGGTGGTAAGAAAAAAATAAATCCTGTTAAGTAAGAAATGCAGCTTGCAGAAATGCTGCCTCACGGGATAGGAGTACAAAGGAGAAGCTAGAGTCTACATGTACACAGAGGAAGGGGAAACCAGAAAGGAGTAAGAAAGAGCAAAGCTGGAGAAGGCGGGCTGGAATTGATGAAAAGCCACATTTGAGAGAGAAGGTGGGGACTGAATGTGAATGAGCAAAAGTACGTGTAAGAATACAGGGAGTATTACTCAATTAGACCTTCATCCAGATGTCTTTTTGCTCCCTCACTACCCACCGCCCCTCCCCACTAATAGGGCTAGGCTTTGAGAACCCAGTCTCGTTATTCCATGAAGGCTGAAAACTTTGGGAACAGTTCAATTCTTGTATCTTCCTGGTAGAGCTCACACACAGCTGTGTTTGGGTCCCAACTGCATTGGATCCAGGCATGTTCAGCAGATCCACCAGCTCTCCCAGCATGGATACTAGTCTGCTGCTTACAGCAGGAAATCTCTCTCTCTGCTGCTGCTTTGAGCACTGACTGAATAGATTTGTCCAACTGCTGGATATCTGGATATCCTGAACAAACGGCCAATTCACAAGAATGCTGAATCACACAGGCAGAGAGACTGTTGCATCAACTTCCTTGCCCATCCGTTACCGAGTCCGTGTGCAAACGTGCAGCGCGTCTGACCCAGCTGGGCTGTGTCAGGTTTGCTCTCTGCAGACACATCAGCTGTGCAGCAACCATCACTGAACCTAATGCTTCTGGACCTGCCCGTGTTGGCAGGTTCCGCTAAACTTTGCTTGGTCTATGGGGGCTCCAGCATTGCTCTTACCCTGGCCTTTCTGTAGCACATTACTCTCCCCTCCCGTATATAATTTCATCTCTGATTCACAAACCCTCCCTTTCTTTTGCTGTCCTTTCTAAGCAAGCACTTTCTCACTTTTTCAGCCGGTCCCACAGCTCGAAGTACCCCTCCTATCAACAAGACAAAGCCCTCTGTGTCTGCTCCCTTCCTCAGAGATTATTTGTATTCCTACCTAGAAGGCACCAGTGGTACTGAAGATGGAGTCTTAACACACAGTCTTGTAATCCAGTTTCCAGGGGAATGACCACCCTCTAAACAGCAGAGGACAAACCTGATGGTCATGTTTCTTTAACAATCAGCTGTTGCACTGTCCATTGCTCAGACTGGAGTAGGTTCTAATATTTATTGACCCTCCAATATTGCCGGCCTGTAAAATGTGTAGCCTGTGGATGACTACACATCCACGGGGGAAAATACTATCAGACACGAGCTTTATAACCTCAGGCAGAACTCATAGGTAAATACAATCCTGAAAATACCATACTATCATTACATAAAACAACAAATGTCTGATTATCATTACCCTCTTATAATAATTTCTCCTGCCATGGGAACGGATCTTGTCCCACTTAAGCCAGTTTGAGTTTTGCTATTCAACTCAATGAGTGGAAGATAAAACCCGGAGAGGGAACATATTAAAAAAAAAGGAAGAGGAACACAATTTACCATTGAACAAACAGTTAAGCCTTAGTTTTTCCTCTGCTCATGTGTAAATGTTCAGGATGGATATTCAGAAAACCCATATAACCTCAATGAACTTCCAGACTCTGTGGGCTCCAGGAGGGTGCTGGTGACCAACTGGAACATCCCGACTGCTCTGTGGGCGTTTGCAGTAGTTCTGTTCCAGCCTTCTCGCACTCCCCTCGAGACTCATCTGTCTCTGACATTAGCAACAAGGGAGATGGAGCAGCTGGGGAATCAGTAGGGACAAGCTGAAAGTTATTTACAGATGTTAGCTGAGAAAAATGGGAAACCTGCAGAGCAGGGTAGCACACACAACTCTGTATCTCAGAGTAAGTGTTCTCCTGTAATTAGAACCAGAAATATTTTCTACTCATTTTCAGCTTTTGCTGTGAGCAACAGCACCTAATCTCAGCAATTGCTGTCTAAATATTCTAAAATTCCTGACATGGAGATTCTAAACTCTCTAACGAAATGAAAGGAAAAAGCATTATGGCACAGTTCCAACTATGTGCAGAGAGAAAATCTACAGCATTTTCTGCACATCGTTTTGTCACAGCATTACAACTATGGTTTCAGAAGAACGCAGGATGTTTATGAAGACTGGGACAGGAAAACTAAGCTACATAAGCCCTTGATGCCATCTTCAGTAAACTTAACTAAATCCTAAATGTATTCTGAAATTTAATGATGAGCCTGTCCTACATCTATCCTTGCTTCACCCATTTCACTGGACTCCAGCCAGTTTGTGATCTTTTAACGTCCTCACAAATTAACAAGTGTAACTGAAGCATAATCATACCAACCATCATTACCACCATTCCCATCCTTGACGTCAGGTTTGGGAGTATGACACACCAATACCATCCACAGCCATCTATTTGTTCCTAACCTTATTGTTTAAATTGATCACTTGAATAAAATTACATAAGAACATGTTGTACTTCCAGGATGAAAGAAGCTCTCAGCAAATCTATAAATACTATATCCTTGAAAAATTGCCTATTAATTAGATTTGTAACATCACACTTCTTATTACAGTCTGTAATTGAAATCACACTTTGGAAAAATGCTCCCTGTTACCCAGTTCACAGAACCTAGTGTAATTTCTATGTTAATAGTTCCTCTCTTGCTCATAGAAAAGAATTAGCTCAAAAAATTATGACTCCTTTCTTCAAACAGGTTGAAACAGATCAGCTTTTAAATGTATCTCCCAACTATTTGGTGGTATTTTCTGAATGTAGTTTGTTCACATATACCATAAATCCACACTAGTTTCATAATGACTAAGCTGAAGAACAATTTTGACTAAAGGAGACAATAAAGATACAAAACCGTGTCAGAAAAACAAAACTGAACTTAAATATTTCCACAGAAATAGGCCTAATTTTTAAATATAGTTGTGTATAAAACTGGTGTGATTAAGTGACCTTAACACAGAAAGTAAAACTCAAATATCAACTGCAAGTCTGAAATCTACCTGGCCTCTGGCACACACCTTTCCTTTGTATATGCAGCCGCATGACTCCATGCTAGGTTTCTGCATCAGCATTTTCATGTGTCATTACAAAAAAAATAATTTTTTGTTAAATGTTCTGTTTCCATGACTGGCCTTAATCATCCCTGTAATGCCTTCACAGCAGGATCTCACTCTCAGCCTTATATTAAGGCTATAATTAATTCTGCAGTTCTAAATGTGCCATAGCTATAATTTATTTATGGGTCCACCATTTTCCTCACATCTGAAATTAGATTTTCAGCTCTTTAGTTTTTCCTAAATCTTCCCTTGATCCTCCTCAGCATATGTGGCTTCTACATTTAGTATTTTCATCCCTCTGACATCTTCAGAAAGGCCTCCAGTAGGGTACTTTTCTAGTGAAGTGCGTTGTGCTAGTGGCACCCAGAGTAAAGGTCTGTACTAGTTACTTGCTCTGAAAGGCTGACTCATTGCTATCATTTGGTTTTCCTTGTTTTAACTTGTCTTGAACAACACATGAATATTTCTATTATCACCAGATACCACTCATTTTCATCAGTGTCTTTTCCAAAAATTAGAAAACAATGTTGGAAGTGCACACCTTGCCTTCTTGAACTTTCTAAGCAAGGGAATGCCAGGACCCCAATATTAACAAAGTCAGTAAATAATCACTGTGGTGTATTAGGTTTATTTATTTTAGACACTACATAAACAAACCAATTACAGTAAGTGGTTTAGGAATTTATAAACACTCACAGAAAACCAACAAATCCCAAGGAAGCTGCCCAGCCAGCACATACACACATCTCAACACAGCTCAAAGGCTGTGCTGCAGCCCTCCCTGCTAACCAGGATACTCACAGGGAAATAAACCCCTCAGATTATCTACCAACAAAACAAGCCTTAACTGCTTCTTTTTTAACATTAGGAGTGTGTATGTCTACTAGTGTCTCAAAAATACCTATTTTGCAAATCGTTCTGAAGATACAAGCATGAGAACCACACGCTTTTCAGATGGTCACCTCTGCAGCCCCTGCTGCCATGCAAAGACAGCATGGTCCCAGGGAGACATTTGCTGAAAAGCCTGTTTCTCTTTGCAGTTCTGTTCCTGGCACAATGTGTGAAACTGCACATTTTACTTCAGCTTGGTCATGTGTGCAGTGCCTAGCACAACTATGGATGGAGACCCTGGTAAATGTTCTTATCTTATTATCTGTGTAAACTGCTACAGTCCATCTAGCAAATGCTGCTTGTGTCCTGCATTCCTGATAGGTACACTAATGCTGACCCCTTACTACGTGGTCAGTGAGATTGATACTACAAAGTTAAAACTATCCCAACTGAAGAGAAAGAGCAAGAAACACTAGGACCTTTTTTTGGTTTTGTTCGCCCCACTATCAGGTATTATGCAACTCCACCTCAAGCATTCCCTTGGAAGTCCCTCTGCTGCCTCCATATGTGCTTTCTCTGTTCCAAGATGGAGAACAGCATCTCCTCTGGTATTCTACCCTACCTAAGCACTACCCATCCAGGCCACTCAGTACAAGTGCAGCTTCTTCTGCTTCAAGGGTGGGGAAAAGAGATCTAGTATGCCAGTGCCTGGCTGTCAAACTACCTCTCATCCTCACCAGCTTACATCTACTGAAGAAATGATCCTCTGTGTCTCTACACATTATGTCAGGGCTCAACTGACAATATTATGGGAATTATGGATGTAGTGTAACACAAGTTATGTTTGCTGATCATGTGTTAAGAAAACAGGAAAGTCACTTGGTTCAGTTTCAAGTGTGTAGGCAAACCAAAAACCTCTTCCTAACTGTCAAGCAACCATATCATAAGCAGTCTGCCACAGTAACAAAACCATGCAATTCCACAATGATCTGGAGTCTCCTTTCCAGGTTTATGTCACATTTATTCCCTCAGCTCAGAAACAGATTTGTTTCAGAGAAAAAAAAAAACAGCAAGAAATGGCTGTAAGTGACTCATTTATACCTCATCCAACTTGCACTGCTCTGCAATGCTGCTGCTTCTTAAAGGCAGCCACTTCATTCAACTCAGAGCCTGCTCTGTTCACAGCCCTGCTACAGCTATTTTCCTCTGTGCAAGCAGAGCTCCTGGAGCACATTTGCGGATTCAATCCAAGCAAACATTTCCATGAGGAGGGAACCACAGTGAGGGAGTGGGAGTAGTAGGTGGGTGTCAAAGAAAACCAAAGAGCTATCTCAATGCATACTGAGGACAGGGAATGGAGTTGGCTCTTCCTCAGCTATGAGACCCCATTCATGACATGGTGGTGAGAAGGAAATTAAATGAGAGTGTCAGAGGGAAAGGAACTTGGTACCGGGACCCAAAATTAAACAGCATTATTGGAAATCCCAGTAAGTTAATGGGATCCAAAAATCAACCCGATGAGGGAATAATAGTCTCTGAGGAATCATCCTCAGAGACAGGGCTGATTTGCCTAGCAAGTCAGTACAAAAAAAGATCCATGACAAATTAAAAAGGGAACAGGCAAAGTGGTAAGAGTTTCTAGATGCCTCTATGTCCACATGTGGTGGTATCAATGAAAACACTGAGTGCTTTGGAATGCTCAATCACCCGCAATGCTCAAGGCAAGAGTCCCATGCTACTTATTTCAAAAGGACACAGAAGAGAAACAACTAATAAAATTTTCAAAAATAGACTTAGAATATGGGTAAATATTGGCTTAAGATAAATAAGTCTATTCATAGTCTTAGAGAGGAAAGCATATCTAGAGATAAAAATGCCCCCAAGTTCAGTCTTGCTGTAGGAAGTTTTAGGCAACCACACTGTGATTTTTAGATACTTATTAGGTCTGTACCTGAATGTCCTGCCTGGATCTCACAGCTGAATCTCTCTGTGACTCCAGGAATTGAGGTGGGTGAGTTCCTACAGAACAGAAGGGAAAACAGAATAAATATTTCCATTTTATTAATTTATTTCAACCTTATTCAGTTCTTTAAACGCCTGTGATTGAAACTCCTCACAAACACTTAAATTCAAGTAGCAATAAAATGATACTTCTGATTAGAAAACTCAATTGAAATACAATTAAAATAATTAAATGTGAAAACATGCATTAACTATCCTTACTTTTTACATGGGAAAAATCAGTGTCACCTGAGAACTAGTGTATCCAGCCATTCAAAACGCATCGTTTCTCCAAGCTAGGAATGTCAAAAATAATCTCCCCACATATTCAGCAACACAGACTTTTACATAAATCACTGAAGATATCACCCTAAAGGAACTGAGGATGAGTTGCCAATTTCATTCTGTAGTCTTGCAACAGAACTCTCTCAAAACTAATTTTGTCATATCCGAAGATCCAGGGATGTTTTGAAAAGGCAGAATATTTTGCTGTACTCTTCTCTTTCCACTTGTGCCAAAAGAGTTTTCCAGAGAATAGAAGTGAGATAAATAGTTGCCCCTGAATTGATTGCTAACACCAAAGCCCATTGAATTAATCCAGCCTGTGACAGCTAAATCAAGTAAGTTTGCTATCCACATCAAGTGACAGGTGCATGGACTGAATTGGGAACCAGGTTATGCAGTGAAACATTGTGCTATCAAATCAAAGCAAACAGGTCTGATTTCCAGGATGCTGAGTAACACATGTTAACACCAGAATAAGCAGCCTAAGTGTAAATCAGCATGCCAAAGAGTAGCAGAATGGGGGAATTTACCACAGTGCATCACTGAGTGAGGAACATGCACTCAGCAAAGACTCCCAAACAAAGGCCACTGAACTTTCAAACAAATCTGCTCTGACTGCATTGCAACCTTCTGTGATTACTTGCCATGAATATTGTATCAAATGAAGATTGCTCACTGGAACATTGAATTTTAAAAGAATGCTTCACAGTATCTGAGGAAAGAGAACTATGAATTTTTAATTTAAGTATTCACATCAGAAACAAGTCTCTAAAAGTCCTCACTTTTCCAATCAGATAGCCATTTGGTGTGACCTATGAGTGCAAGTAATAAAGTTTTAATTTCAAATGCCAAATAAGAACAATGAATCCTGACAAGCATCAGACCCAGAATTAATGAGACATGGCTTGCATTTTTCCTGAAACGAGAACATTGAAATTACCATTTTAATGACACAGTAATTTTAATCTTTTTATTTAGTTTTCAGAAGAAAAAAATACAAAGAGAATTAAAACTCGATCCTCCTCTGTCATCCACAGGTAGCAATTTATGCAAGTCCAACTCTCTCTAACTCCTACTTACACCAAAAGAAGTTGATCCAGCTGATTCAAGCCAGCTGACTGAAGAGGAGGGGGATCCAGCTGACAGTATTGTTGGAGAAATAACAGAACTGCAGCTTCTTGGCTGAATCCAGTAACAGGGATTCTTCTCATTCTACTGAGCCACAAATGGTGTGCAAACTTCACTAGGTCTTAATAAATCCTACTGAGTCATAAACTTACTCGATAGCAACTGTATAAATTTTTCCCCATTTTGAACTTTGCAAGTTGTTTTTTCAACAGAAAATTGTGTTTCAAAAATATATATTAACCAGGGGTTGCTAAGTACTTGCCAAACAATCCACATTTTAGGTTGTACCATGCAGAATTTTCAGCTGAAGAGGAATTTAATAAAGAATGCCAAGCATCTAAAGCCAGGGAGCTATTACAAAAGCATCAATGAGGCACTGAAGACAGTCATTACTATTTAAGAAAATAGTTAAGAACATAACATTTCCATACATTGTACAATTGATACAAGACCGTATTATAAGCTGGATACCACTCCTGTTAATGGCTTACTATTTCATCATGTACAACCAAGACCATGAAATTACTGTAGGACTCATGGGAAGGGCTCTCCTCCAAAGTCAAGATGACAGGAAAAAGAAGACGACAAGACGGAGAGGAGAGGAGAGGAGAGGAGAGGAGAGGAGAGGAGAGGAGAGGAGAGGAGAGGAGAGGAGAGGAGAGGAGAGGAGAGGAGAGGAGAGGAGAGGAGAGGAGAGGAGAGGAGAGGAGAGGAGAGGAGAGGAGAGGAGAGGAGAGGAGAGGAGAGGAGAGGAGAGGAGAGGAGAGGAGAGGAGAGGAGAGGAGAGGAGAGGAGAGGAGAGGAGAGGAGAGGAGAGGAGAGGAGAGGAGAGGAGAGGGAATTCCTTTTTTGGTTGGTTTTATTTTTATTAATTTATTTATGCTCTCTGTTTTTAAGTACTGAGTAGATTTGCAAGTAGTATGAGGGGAGCAGGAATCCCATTACAGCCACTGGGAACTTATCAATCACCTCAGACAAATCACAGTCCCATCACACATTGATATCACTGGTGGTAGCTGCAGCTAAGGGCAGCTTAGGAGGCTGCAAACAGACTCATCCGAGCAGCCACCATCTATGCTCTGAACAGCTCAGAGATAAGCCCATTTTCAGGAGGAAGCCACGACACTGTTCTTGCAGAGGTTATGAGGAGCTCTGGAGCTCACTCTGGAGAACTGATTCACATTTCCTAGAGCAAATTTTAAAAGAAGCGTGGGGCCAAGTTAAGTTTCTGTTAGCTTTTAGCAGCTGTGCCTCCAAAATAACACTCTGCAAACAGTACCGTGGCGAGGGGAAGAGGGAAGGTTAGCAGCAAGTCTAGCCAGGCAGAGTTAAGCCAGTAGTCTGTAGAAACCCAAAGGGTTACAGCTGCAAAAATGACCAAAAACCAGTCTGACAAAATGTGTGAAAATCTATGCCAGAATGAGGGGGGAAAGGAATTACCCATGTGCCAGTCCTCACAATCTCAGCCCGTTCTGCGAGTCTGGGCTCCCCCAGGCACTAGGAAGTTTGACGGCAGCTTTTACATGTTTTAGTGATCAAAAAATTAGACGGATTGTCAGTGGCTGAACAGGCATGAACCAGTTTGTAAACATGAAGAAAAAGTCTTGGTGAAAGATCTCATATTCTACCACGCTTCAAGATCATTTAACATACCAAGACATATGTCAGAGGCTTCCAGATTAAAGCTTTCATGACCTTTGCTAAATATCATCTTTAGTTTCCTTCCTTTATTCATGTGGTGACCCATGAAAACATCAAACCTTTCTTTCAGAAACAGCAAGTGCTTAATACCTGCTTCCCATTGCCACACGTCTTCTTTCACTGTCACTCTGAAATAAATAAATGAATCATCTTTCTCTTCCTCCATCCCCTACAATATATATCCTGAAAAAATGTTTGCTAAGAGCTACAATAATCAGAGCCATTTCATGCTAATATTTCATGCTCTGATTATCTTTTTTTCCCAATGCATTACCTTTAAAAAAATAATAACCCGTTCAACAATACTTGATACAGTTCATTTCTGTCCTCTGAATGTTTTGTGCTTATTCATGATACTCCTCTGTATTTCTTTGGTTGATGACACTGTCATCTGTCACCTCATTTGTCATTTACATCTCATTAATATCAATTGTGCCCTCAGGGATCAGTTTTGTCATCGGAAAATGGCACAGGGGGTCTGCACATGGAAGAAATACCAAGAACTCAGTGCCAAAAATAGTAAAGAGATGAGATCTCATCTCTCTTTCTCAGACCCCACAGATGCTCCTGTATATAATCACAGCTCATTGACGCTGTTCTAGTCACTAAGGTATAAGGAAGTTTTATTTAATGATCCCATTGTTTTCATTGGGAAATGCACTAACTAGCAGAACTGGCCCTGGCTGAGCCTGCCGTTCCCTGCTGCCCGGGACCTTGTGCACACTGAAACAGCAGCAGCTGAAGACAAGGCTTGGTGATTCACACTGGGAGAGAAGCACCAAGATGGAACCACCAGGGCTACTTCTAAGGCCTTCATTTCCCAAGAAAAGCTGACTGGCACCTGATGTACGTGAATTCTTATCAGGCCAGCAAGAGTAGGCAGAAATCCCATTTCTCTGAATAACCCACATGCACTTTTCATTTTTACAAACCTTGAAAGCCTGTACATTTTTATATAGTGATGCTCTTTGGAAAGAAACTAAAAAGTACTCTTCCAACCACAACATTAAAGCAGTGCTACCAATCCCACCCACTGGAAAAAGAAGAAGACAGGCTGGCTTATGTCTCATGACAGATATCTGATGGGCGGAACACTGTAAGTTTTTCTACAGAAGAACTTAGCAACTTTCCTGTAGATGAAACCTTTGGGTTTTCTGTATCCATACGACTTTGGAGGATGGAGATTTAAGAAAACACTGTGAAAAACCTGATAAAAGTTTGTGGCCTGCTGCGTTGTCGTACTCTCATGCTCTTGAGTGTATTGTGCTGTGCAGGAGTAGATGTGTCAGTGTGTTCAGCTCGTTTCTGCCGATTCCTCTTGTTGAAATCTAGATCACGGATTATTTTCTGTTCCTCTTTGACTCTCCTCCTGGAAGCGAGTCATTCTTGTCTTTCTAAGCAACCACCACTTGCTTCTTCTGTGATTAAAAAGCTCATTCACCCTAAGTGTTCAAAATTCCATCTGCTTGCACCTACACAGACATTTTTTACAAATTACACATTGAGGTTCATTACATTTTAAAAGTTCTGATACTATTTACTCGTTCTTTGCAGCAGGCCCTGCCTTTCCTAAGATAGCTAATCCCCCAATGAACATCCATAAATCTGGCATTTGTAGGCCCCTGTGAAAATCACAGCTGTAACAGCACATTTTATGTTCTATCAAAGCTACTATAATGTCACTCTCAAGTAGGACAACGATGTGCTCACTTTAGCCACAAAATAAACAACTTTTAAACTATTTACATGCTTGATTAATTTGGTCACAATCACATTTAGGAAAATAAGACATACTTTTGGCTGCTCAGTCACTTGCCTCTACACCTTATTAGCCTTAGCACTAGGAGAATCTCCCACTGATTCACAAATAATGCTGAACAGCAGTCTGCACAGACATCTGCCTAAGTGCATAAAAATGAACTTACACCCTATTTTATTGTAAATAATGTCTACCAGGTATCCAAAAGGTATGCATTTCATCCATTCTCCCCTACACTTACCTACACCCCCAAAATCTTTAGCTTAATTTCACTCGTCAGCTTCTGATGTCTTTATATATCACATTAGTATCTAGTCTGCCTCATTTTTCCACCTCAGTGGCTGCGTATCTCATTGTTCTGTTGTAGTTTATCCATGAGGCCCAACCCTTCCACTGCTGCAACATCAAGATGACCGCTCATCCAGATAATCCTGGTCAGTACTGTCACAGCTTTGACAACAGACGACTGTACCTGTCACATTAGATAAGCTATCCCATTTGCTCCACATTAAACTGCAGGGCAATACATAGATATCATCTGTCACACGGGAAGGCTCGGTGAAAAGACAGCTCTATCACACACAAAAACCATGGAGTGCCATGCAGAAAAAGCCCAGCAGCTGGAGGAACTGTATTTTAATATTTGAAACATTTCCCTTCTGAATGAAAAATAATTACACACAGAATCACCCACATGAATATAGACAAAGTCACTTTACTAGGAGATGTCCTACTCCTACCCTCGACCAGCCATTTTGTTTCCATCAGAAACCCTCTTGATATTATAAGAAGTTCAAAAAAGGCAAGGAATTAGACACAAATCTTCACCCAGATGACAGGCTATGCTCCTTCCATAGGTTTTAACAGAAAATTGAATGATAAGGGTTTGAAAGTCTGTAAGCATAGACAGGGAAAAGATGCATTGGAAACTCTCTGGAATATGAATAGCCTTCATGTTAAGTATCTCTTTATTCACCTTTGCAGGAATGAAATTGTATGGATGTTTTTATCCAAACAGACTGATGTGAATGGCCTATATGTAAATTGTCATCAAGTTGGAAGTTGGAACTTTTCATTACCTAAGCAGACAGGATCCTATTACCCTAGACTCTGGAAACACAGGAGCTGTTCCAGAGAAACTGCAGGAAATGCCTGAGATAAAGAGGTAAAGGCAACCAAGTACGATGGTGGGTGTCTTATCAACAATGAGCATTTGTACAACGGGAACGACTCATCTACGTATCTTCACTGATTTAATTTTGGTTTTGTTTTGATGTTTTAAAACTGATATATGGTGTGATATATACGGATTATTATCAAATTCCAAATGAGGTGTTAAAATCATTCCTTGTGTGCAAGCAGCAGTGAATTTGGGATATTTATTCTACACATAGGAGACCTCTACTACGTGACCCGTTCTTGTGAAGGGTCAGGTGAGGGAAGTTTACAGCCAATTAGTAAGGACAGTGATTATTAAGGTCTGATGGCACTGTCCTCTTGCTTGAAAACCTAGAAATCAAGTTCTTTCTTAGAAAGAAAAACCTGTAGAGGTCTCCATGTAACAACACATTTTTTCAAAATCGTCCTGGGTGAATTTGGCCTGCAGTCCATAGCTGACTCTGCTCCAGATCTCTAACCAAAGGCTGCAGGATCAGCTCAGGATCTCAGATTTTATGATGGGTCCAAAACTGCACGTACCATTAGAATTCATGAATCAGAATATTAAGTAAGTATTTGTCAAAGCAAAGTTAGTTATCTTCCCTCTTTCTACCTTGATCACTATAAATATAGACCTTTTGTGAAAAATATTAGAACTATCAAGTTAATTTCTTATGTATTTTGGTAATTTTTATTGCAATTATTTAACTGTACTAAAAACCTAAAATTTTAACTTCGTAAATAATTCCATTTTTATCTAGAAAAAAACTAATATGAAATTTTCAAAAAGCACTTTAAAGATTAAGTTTATATTTACTTGACAATGAGGATAAAAACAACCAAAAAATGTCCTAGGACAACAACAGCCTAAATTTAAATAGAAAATGCACCCTTCAACACAGATCTCAGCAGCTCACCTCAAGCCAAATGTCAGTTACCAGTTTAAGTGAAGTTCTGATTCATCTGAAATGCTTTTCCATTCATGCTATGCAGATTATTAGCAATCATGTATTTGACTGGAGTGTGTACATACACAAAGCCACTTAGCTTTTAACCCAAGCAATAATACCATCTCAGTAGGAAGCTGGGAGGATAGCAACATTCCAAGATCCTGCAGCATCCATATACTATAGCAGCAAGATGAATACAAGAATCTTAACAGAATTTTCTTCACACTGCCAACATGTTTACCCATTAACTTTGGGAATGCAATGAGACTCACAGGTACAGGGCAACATTTTCAAAACCTTCAAAACGGTTTAGGAATTCCCATAGGATTTGGGCTGAGTCACTAAGGAGTGTTAAAAACTGCACAGAAAAAAAATTTAGCCCAGGATCTTGTTTACCACAGGAAGGACCTCAGCTGGGTTCCAGGCCAGAAAAGACAGGAGGGAAGTGGTGAGTCTGAGAAGAGAAGGGTTTAGATTAACTGAAAGATACTTCTGCCCAACTCCAGAAGGGAGCAGAGGCAGTTGGTGGATTCAGCTGCGTTGTCCTGCTCAGCTAACGCAGCTCTTGCTGCGGTGGCCCCAGTGCTCATTGTTTTTTAATGCCTGGGGGCACGATCAGCCGGGGGAGCCGCTCTTTCAACAGCCCTTTAAAATGAGTCTGTTATTTCCTTTGTGCAAATACCAAAATCATGCACACGTATCATGACTGTAGGTGGGCTCACCATCAGCTAAGTCTTAATAACTGTGATCAATTGCACGTGCAGTAGAAAACTAGATCTCGATGGTGGAATTCACAGTTAAAAGTGAGTATCTGAACAATTGCTGGTTTTTGCTTTGACTTGATATTTTGCTTAATCTTAACAGATTAGCGTCCCCTTCTGTGAACTGGGGATGTTCTGGGATATATCTGTGGTGATAGTTATTACCTGCTCTACAGAAGAACTGTCAGATTTCAGCAGTTTATACTTAAATGTTCTAGAGATGGAAATTCTATGTCAGGCCAAAGCACTACTATTGCTTAAGCACTCTAAAGCAGGTGCAGCATTTCAAATCTCAGGTGACTTGATAAGAAGCACTGTATAAAGCACAACACAAACATTTCATGGTTGGGGCTGCTGCTGCTGCTCCGATGTAGTTACTGTTTTCTTTCATTATTTAAATTCAGTGTTTAATAAAAGTCACTTGATACTGGAAAGTACTGCTTAACATTTTAGGAACTTCACTTTTTTTTTCCTCATTTTTTTGCTCCTTTGTTTACGCACTTGGAGTAACCGATTGCTTTTTAAAGTGACGGTTTCATTTTTAAATATGAATCACACGGTAAGCTTACAAGGAAGGAGAGGAATTAGTCATAAAAACAATCGTGTATTTAAGCACGGAAGAATGCATAGAGCAGGATAGTGGGGGGGTGGGAGGCTGAGACAGACACAAAGCTATTTTCATCAGCAAAAACAATATCGTACTGGGGAAAAAAAAAAAAAAAGCTAAGCCAGCTTTATAGCCAGCAGAGGGAGCCAGGAAAAGCCCTTAGTATCCAGAGTTAGAGAATAAAGACAAATTAAAACAGATGCATCTTTCTTCACATCCTTTCTCCATTTTCATCTCTCTGTTCAAATTGACACACACTTGAATTCCCAGTACATATTATCTATTTCCACTACGGCAGAGGCATTCTAAATGCAATGAAGTATCTTTAAATGTTTCAGGCTTACTTCCCATCAGAAACCAACAGGATTTATATAATTTATAGAGAAAATGGAAAGCTCTGCATGGACTTGGATGACTTGCCTGCTGTGCATTTCAATCCTGATATCAGAGAAGAAAGTTCTCCTGCAGTTTTCTGCAGAGCTGAGCCACAAAGAAGATGCATGCACTGATCCATGGCTTGTGCTTCTCCCAAAATACCTATCCATAGATGATTATCCCTGAATCAAGAAGCCGAGACACTGATACTGCACCTGAGCAGAGAAATGACTAATACTGGATTAGCAGCAGGCACAGACATTGCTGTTATTCATCAAATAGGACAGCAGACAATTTGAAGCCTTATTCAGCCAGCAACATAAATGACTGAACAAGTTACTGTAAAGATTAATAATGTCACATAAATCAACTCTTTTTCTAAGCAAACAGACTAGATCGCCATGAATTGTAGAAAAACCCAGCTGCACTTCTTTTATTGCAAGTTGTCTTATATACACAGCTCTGAAAATCTGACCCAGAGCTGGGCAACAGCTCCTTTACAATAAATCCAGAAAACTTCACTGGGGAGAAGGGGGGGGGAAGTTCCTTTCATCTAATCACTTCAACATTTCTTGGGTGTTCATTTTGGGCCCTGTGCTTCAGCTACAAAATCATACAGGTTACTTTATTTAAGTGAGGAATCCAGAGTCTGAATGGTCTGGTCTTTCAAATAGGTGCATCAGCACTTCCTGCAAGCAGGAAGCAGGACTAACTTTGGGCAAAATTGTACATAGCTCCTTATTTCCTCATAAGGAAAATACTTGTTCCAGAACATTTTCATTTAGACCATCAGAGTAGCTCCACTAGTTCCAGTCTGATTATTGCTTTATCTTGGCTGGTCAAAAACATAAGGTTTTGCAGGCACCAAGTGATGTTGCAGGCATTCTTCAAATTAAGTTTTCCAGGGTTTCTAAAAACAGATCTTTGTGTAATACTGGCAGAAAGCTATATTAACATTCCTAACTCTACAGGTTTACAAAAAGCATTTGAAACATGCCAAACTGTTCAGAATAGCATCACTAGAGTTATTCTGTCTGAAGGACTTTGATCCAGGTTAGCCACTCACAATGCATCAGCTACAGTGAGCCACAGACCAGGATTTTTTTTTCAAACTATTACCTTGTAGACAATGCAGAAGTGCAACTAGAATCAAAGCAATGCCAATCTATTCATGAACAGGCTGTTAACAGAAAAAGTCAAAATACGATTAATAAAACCCAACTCTTCCTAAAAGGGCCATATTCTTCTGTGTCCTTTGGACTGCCAGGAAAAAAGAGTAGAAATAGGCATTTTAAAAGTCTGTAAGTTGGTTATGAGTGCACTTACAACAAAAATGATTTAGTGAAGCTCACATCATGTGCTATTATTTTCCACTATGACACAGAATCATAGTTGTTCAGCCCATAACAGTGATATGCAAACATCTTCTGTCCCAAGCATTTGCTCTGTGGCAAGGAATACAGAGCACATTATGTTCTTAACTCTCAGAGCAACAATAGGAGAGCCTTCTACTAGCTGAGCAGAAAAGGAAGGAAGAAAACTATCATCAATAGCTTGTATTTATCTAGAGTCTTATTCTGTAATGATATAAAAGTTGTGCTTTCAGCTGCACACTTTGGATGGCAAATGCTACTTGATCTACCAGACTTGTCCTGAACGCAAACATATTTCACTTAGCACTTGCTGTAGTATATTATTATTTACCTTTATTTTTTTCCTGAATTAAACCGAAAAGTCTTGTGAGAATATTCTGCTATGCTGTAAAAATGGTGATAAACTCAGTTCTATGGAAATACTTAGCAAATAGGTCAGAACTTTTTTTTTTTTTTTTTTTACAAATTCAGTGACTATAATAGCTCTGGTGTTTTTCCCCTTTGCAAAGTGTGTACTTTTTCCTAAGAGATACTGATACGTGTGCCTCACCAATGTTCTTTATCTTAAAAATAGCGTTAGTAACACACAATATAGCAGTTGCTTTGGTAACTGATTTTTCCCCCTTTTAAAGGCTGCATAAACAGTTGTGTAATGCACATGTAAATTCTCAGTGGGCATGTGATTGCATTGGGTCTGAAGCAACTTTTATGCCATAATCTTTGCTGTATTTCCATGAATATGCATCGATGTTGAGGTATGACATGCTTGCTAAGTAAAGAACTTGTGTCAACATGACACGTTGCAACTAAAAGAGAGTATTTGGAAAAGTATGGTTTTGAGCAGAAACTGCAAAGGTAACAAGTGTTGTGGGAAGTAAAACTTCAACTAGTTTCACTCTACTGGTAATCTCTACCTCAATGAGAGTCCCACCTGTACAGAAACTTGGGGAATGAAGTAATTACTGAGCTGATTTCAGTAGCAGAATCCAAGCCTGTTGCTTTGTGATTCTGGAGCAATGCAACAAAAAGAGACAAACCTTTTAAACTGTACAAACTATTCACACCTGGCCTGCAGTTCAATTTCATTGCAGACTACTCATCTTTTAGAGCCACCATAGTTCCTAGCAGTGCAAACCTGCAATGCAGCAGGTGTACAGGACATTCATACTGCAACATCCCAAGAAAACAGGTGAATCACCCTCCAGTCATAACTGGAGAGAGATTCATAACACAAATACAGGGAGCAACTAGTCAAGGGTAAAGTAATTCCAACTGAATTAATTACTTAAGTCCAATTGATTTCAGTAAGAGGAAAGAAGACACTGGAAAAATTACAGACATGACACCAAGCAACAATACTTGCACTTGGGACTAATTCAGAATGTTGGACATATGTTTACACATAGTTGGACACAATACAGAAAAACTGATAAACTATGACACTGTGTTGTACCTGGAAAGATAATTTCTTCCCCCTAGAATAAGTGCAAATACATTTATCTCAACTATTTTAACATTTTTCTAGTGATTTACTCAAAATAAAATGCTATTTTATTACTGAAAGCATTAAAATGCCACGTTTATATGGCAAAGTTTTAATTGAAATTCAGATTATAATAATAAATTAACACTGAAGCATAGAACTACATTTCTTTCATTATAAATTTAAAAGAGTATGAGCGCAGCTAAATATTTTCCAAGAATTATTCCTTACAAAGAGGTACTCAATGGATCTCATTATTCTAAAACTAGATGCAAGGGCTACCAAAGTCAACTGAATAATTCCTATTAATTTTGGCATTAGGCTCTAAGTAAAGAGGTTGCTTTGGAAAAGTAGTGGTCCTGCCTTAAGTATTTTAAGAATATAAGGATGGTGGATGAAGCAGCAGTTTCCGTCTTCAAAGTCTTAGAGATCCTCCAGGGGTGACAACATGGTTAAAAAAAAAAGTTTAAAAAGGCACAAAAAAAGATAAAGAGTTATATAAAAATATTCTGTCTTATCAAAGTCGTAGTTGTAGTAGTAGTATCTGATACAGCTGACAGCAGTGACTTTGTGTATCAACTCCAGAAAGTGTTTAATCCTTCTGCATTGTTTGATACTAAGAATTTAATCTTTTCCTCAATCTCTGAAAAAGATTGCCCCATTGCCACCTGAAAGGGCAATACTTCAGAATGAAAAGTATCACCATCTCCAAGTACATAATCACATATTGTCAAACATCATCCTTCCCATGGTCACTGTAGAGGAAATATGCTAATTGGTTTTCAAAGTGCTTAATTTTTTACTTACAAGTCCATATTTACAGCTTGGCCTGCACAGGAATTTAGAAATAATTGTATTCACTCTCATCAATTATTTCTCTGTGTGTGCCAGTGCAGAGATCTAAAACATCCTTTTTTAATTGGTTTCACACTTCCAGGCACCTCTGATAAATATTTTGATGTTTTCAAACAGCCATTACATGTAATCTGATGTCTAGTGGGACCTTGTGTTCATTTAATGCTCGTTACATGTGATTGTCATGCCTACTCCTGTTTCTAACATTCCAAACCAATTTAAAACACACAGTGTCACTCAGCTGCTCTGATGCCTTCACATTAACCTGCAGTTTCACCAAGTGAAATACTTCCCTTTTGTCACTATAGGCAGTGAGTTTCATGTGATCTTATTTTCAACAGCAAATTACTTCCTGTTGTGAGTTCAACTGTTCGAAACACTCTGCAAAGAATCCTACACTGCAGGAAATAGTCCTGTTCTATTTAAATATTTGCTAGTTATACAAATTACTTCCTTTCCCAACTGCTTTGCTTTTTTTTACTTTTTAAATTGTTCAGTTTAATTATCAAACTCCTTTCAAGCGCAAGGTAGCTCAGGCTTTTTTCAGAATACTTATCAGTTTTAAGTTATTTCTGTAACTAATACATGTTTTTACTAAATGCTTTTCAACTCCCACCAAAGTAATTTGAAAATAAATACAACATCAGAAAAAGTAACAGTGGGATATTTAAAGTCTAAAGGATAAAGTTAAGTGACAACTAACCCATGATTTTTCCATTCTGATGAAGAGAGACCTTATGATTTCAACCCCTAAAAAAAACAAAGTAGCTAAATATTTCCTTTTTTTTTTTTTTATACCAAAGCCAAAAAATATTATTTTATTTTAAATGGGAAAATAAGATAGTGTCATATTAAATTAAGTGCATTAAATGAGTACTGGGGATATTTGATTAAACTTTTTGGTGGCAAATGCACAGTGACATAAGCCTAATGAACTAGCAACAGCTCCGATTTGATCCAAATGACACCACTTCCAGGTTGTTTAGAAAGGTCACTGTAAAAATAACACTGCATTTTTAGGATTAGTTCTGATACCTGCTTGCTCAGTAGACCAGCACGCATCAAGCCACGACAAAAGCAGTTTTATGAAAGTTGAGTAGTCGGGGCTTAGCTCCGTCGTTGACATCAGGATCTAATTATAGCAGGCTGGGTCACCCGCTGGCTCTGCCGCCTTCCCCAGCTCCCCGGCCCGCGCCCAGCCGGGCAGAGGGGGACAGCCTGCCACTGGTACAGCCACCACACCTGGCAGAGGCCACGACTCCACTCCTGCTCAGTAAAGGAGGAACATTCATCTCTGACTGCAAGTCGTGACATTCCTAACGCCCCGCTGCTCAAAAGCAACATTTAAAAGAAAAAAAAAAAAAAAAAATAAAGGAAAAGAAGCACGAGAAGCGCAGTGATCATTCTGCACTGTTTTCATCTTCAGCTGTTCAAAGCCCCAAACGCAGACTTTGCCCACAAGTACATTTAAAGAAATGCAATAAAATGTGTGAAATACACTATTTCTAGCGTTGCTGGTTTTTTAAACACCGTTTACTTGATCATCTTATTGACAAATACAGGAAAAGCCCACAAACAATTTTCATCCACAAAAGTCAGATCTTCACACAGGCTAAAAGTTCACAAGACTGCTTTCTGAATTACACCAAAGCCCTGCATTATTTGTCAATTTACAGGAAATTTGTCTGCGGTGCAATATAATTGTGAAACAACTAAATCGTGTAGAAGGAAGACAGCATTTTGTAGAGGAGGAGGATAGCTCTGAAAATTGATCCAGAAACCTGCATTTAATAATGCAGGAAGCTCCTTAAGTTTCTTCTGCAGAAATTGAAATATTAAATTATAGCTCTTTAGCAGCCAATGCCCAAAATGTCATTGTTAGTAGTGTCAATACAAATCTCCTTCTATTTGTAATTTGCTAAGCTTCAAAAATTTAGTCTACGCCCGTTAGCTAATCTTTTAACTTCAGTTCATTTGCTACATTTTAGTCTAACAAGGGCAACAGAGAGAAAAGTCTGGTTAAATGAATTTTCTACAAAAAGGCTGCTAATTACTGATATCAAAAGTATAGAGCAGTTTTGGCATCCTTTTGTATGCATCACCACTAACCTATTCAAAGACTATTTCTTCCTGACTTAACGGCATTTCAACCCTGGGACTTCTACAATCATATTAACTGTTTCTGTAGAGCTGTCAGTTACAGATCACAATTGAAACAGTTTCTATAGATGGAATTTGACTCCAATTCGTCCTTAAGAAAGAAACAGGCCATCATATTGAGAGGAAGGAAGTGTAATGAATTTATAAAATCCATGTTTATTGATGAGTGAACCCTAATTCTGACTGTGATGAGTAATTGTGGTCTAAAGGAGTGGAAAGGGTTACTAAGCAGAGTATAATGCAGGATGAAAGAAAACACTGAATCTTAATCCAACAAACCAAGGAACAAGAAGGTCCTGAAATTTAAGCAGAAGGCCAAGTGCTTACAGTTTTCATTTTAATTAAGGTGATAATTTTCTATTACTGCATTAAAAACAAAAGATGCTGCCTAGTCATTGCTGAGATAATACTGTTTGAAGGTCAAATTCCTCTGCAGCTGCATAGAGGTCACCTGCATTTCACATAAAGGGCAGAACTGGCCCTGTGGTAGGAAAAGAAAATACCTCTAACATTCAATCTGATTTTTCCTCAGCTTCTAGATACTTAATATCTGATTATACTGAAGTTATTCCATAAGTGTATAAATGTGGAGGGCCTGGTCTTTGCACAGAGTCTTCCAGCACTAATACATAACCATAGAAGATGGCAGGCATTTGGAAAAGTTAGCAAGCTTTTTCTATACAGACATTTTCTGGCAAGTAGAATTATTTCATTATTTTTAAAGTTGATGAAGTTAAATAATGGCAAAAGCCATGAGATCCCTCAAATATATGATGATAATCCATATGTTCAGTGCAGGACATCAGTCCTGCATCAGTCTCATTGTGCTGACAAATTCTTGCAGGTTAATATTTAAAACAGCAAATAGCCCTGAAAAGGTTTCATCTTCTACTGGTTTAAATGATGAGACTCCAAAGGAGTAACTCCTTCAAATGGAGTCATCTCATTCCATCAACACTAGGCCAAAATGAACTCTGATACTTCTTTCTAATAAAGGATATTCAGGTAAGCTTTGCATCCTTCCCTCTCCATAAAATACATGTTAAGAAATTTTAAAGCATGTATCACTGGAGAAACTGATAGTTTAATACAGGCTGGAAAATTCACATTAATGGTGCTGTCCACAAAAGAAGTTCAGAGATCTTAGGTGAACAGCGTTATACCAGTGAAGGAAGGAATTTTTATCTGCATTTTTAAATACAGTAACAGAGTATTTAATAACTAATGGAGGCAATGACTCATTAGCTCTATGAGCTGCTAGGTATCTAACTGAGGAATATTTTGGAAACCAACCTCTCTTGTTCTTTACAATTAACTGCTATCCAAAAATTCTCCAAAAAATACCAAGTTGCTTCAGCTTACTGGGAAGAAGAATGCCAAGTTGTCTGCACATCAATATTATAACCAGATAATGCAGTAAAATTTAGCATTCTTTCTCATTTTTCCAGAAAGCTGCTAAAATGAAATCTTTAGACAAACATTCCCATCAGTAGTACAAACAGCAGAAACTAGTCTTGTGACAATATTTTTAGACATCAGTTTTCATGCACTGAATATAAATTTCAGCTTTGGGGCTTTTCCCTCATGCCTGCTTGTTGCAACCTCACTACTACATACACTTCCAGGTTGAAGTCACTGCCCCTTTCCTGCTCCAGGATGCTATAATTCAGCCACAAATGGCTGGATCCTTTTTTAGTGATCAGCTGCCTTTGGTAAATGGGATTCTGGAGCCAGTGGGTGGCCATGGCAGGGCACCCAAGCAGGTCCTGGCAATAGGCTGTTGGTGTAGAGCTTCCCTGCCGTAGCACCTGCCGTGGCCAGGGTGGTGAGGAGGGGACTAAGCACTGCTGTCACATCACTGGCCAGGCTGCCACCCTGGGATCCACAACTGCTGCACAGTCTGACATGTGCATGGTCACGATTCCAGTGGGGACAATGAAGTCTGGTTCCTTAACAGATCTGGGCTTCATGCCAAGTTCTTAATAAATCATAATTAGGAACTCAGATGTTGGGAATCGGCATGATGATCAGATCCAAGCAGGGAATTCGGTTCCAATCCCCTCACTTCACCATGAAACTAGAAGAATGGCCACCCAGCAGTGAGAAAAGCTCAGTTGAGCAATGCATATTGCTCAGTTTCACAAAGTGAATCGCACTTAATAATCTTCCGCTCTCAGAGCAATCCGTCTCCTGAACAATTCTACTTCATCACAGTGAACTAGTTCAAGAAGGAATTATTTTAACCTTGGCATTAGAATTCTGGATAAGATATTTAACACTCGCAGCAACTGGACAAATAAGGTCATAGGAGACATGCTGTTCTGAACCCTGCTTTTCCCTTTTTATAGATTTACAATAGTATTGGAAACCTAGGAACACAGTGAGGAAAACTATTGGACAGAAACAGATCCTGTCCTTCATGAGAACTCTACTTGGTGCAGAAGACAGAGCAGATATTAGTAAGGATAGAGCTCCTGGGCTGAGGTCCAGCTTTGAAGCTCCAGCAGGGAGTCCTCCTACAGCAAAGGATTTCTCTGCTAGCCAGCTGTGGCCAAACCCCATGCCCTTTGTATAATGGAACATACAGACCAGAATGTCAGAATCCATTCCAAGAATTGTGCCAGATATCAGTTAACAAGGAGACTCATTTTTACATGTTTTATAAATGCTGATGGCATTTATAGGAAGGCTTTGAGCTTGGCTGGAGAAGAAGTATGAAAGAGCCTACTTTACTTCTTCCACTGAGGTTGCTTTTCTAGTTCCAAGCAGCGGGACTGCAGCAGAGTCAAGATAAAAGAGTAGGTCATGCATAATTAAATATTAATTTCTATCAAGTTTTTAGAAACGCCAATAATATTATTCTCAGTATGTGAGAACTCGACTATTTCAGCACTTTTCCCTTGATTGTTTTACTTACACTAACCTGTTAGTGATATTTTCAATAATTTTATTTTATTTTCACCTTTTCTAGTTAACAGATTACGTACATAAGATGTGATTTTTCTTAAGCTGAATAATTTTCCTCACAAAGTTAGTCTGATGTTAAAAGTAATTTTAGGTTTCATATTTTGGGGAAGTTTACTTTTTCTCTTGGTAAACTTTTTAACGGAATTCTGCTTTGGGATGCATTCTGCTAACACTGAAGTCCCTGTATATTCTACAACTTACTTAGATGGGGAAAATTAAACCAAAAACCATGTTTCTGGCAAATGCCATCCCCTACACTTGGTTTTGAGCAGGCATCTCAGCTTTTTATTGCTTATAAATAGATACCATATCTAGCAGAATCCCATTCCTTCTTGTTAGCCAGCTCCTTAACAGCAAAATATTTGACCACTGTAACATTTTTCTACTGGAGTAGTTAATGGAAACCTTAGTATAGTTCCTATTATGTATTCAAACTATTTGCCAATTTCCTCTCAGCATGTGAAAACCCTTATTTGTGAGCACTGTGCTTCATATACTGGGAGTATCCCAAGGAAGGCAATTACTGCATAAACCGTGGTTACAGTGCAATGTTCTCCAAAGTATAAAAGCAGTAGGCAAAACAGAGGAGAACAGCTTCTACTGCTACCACAGCCTGCAAAGAGCTACCCTTTAAAACCAGCTGTACCAGAGGCTGTCCTTTCTTAAAGTAACTCAATCACATCCAGTTGGCAACACAATGCTTTTATCAAAATACCTTGTTTTCATAATGAACCTCATGAATTTTTGCTGAATTTGCTTTAGGTTAAATTTTAAGTGCAGGTATAGCCTCTATTTTAGGAATTACAGAATATTGAATCATTTGTTCTTTAAGGTAGAAGAGTTAAGAAACAGATTTACAGACATCAGTGATGCCTCCCTAAGTTTTATGGACATATACTTTTCTTTAAAATACCTAGCAGATGGCTCACAAGTTTCCAGAAATTATCAAAAAACTCAAGCTTATAGGTCAAACCATCTTATAGGTCAAACCATCTTCTCTGAATATTAACAATAGGATTAGCTGTTATTTAAAAACAAACAAACAAACAAAAATCCCAGCCCTATTACTGTACTCCAATATAAAAATAACATACTAATTAAAATGCACTAACACCTCCTCAGAATTCAAACTGTTCACAGAAAGCAGTGAAAAATCCAAAAATCATACCAAGGAAAAGGTGATTAGAATTATAGAAAAAAGAGTTTAGGAACAGTTGCTCCAACACTTTTCAATGTAGGGATATGGAACAAAATGGGAAATAAAATTCATGTTTTAGAACACAGCATAATCATCTTGCAAGCTAAAAACTTGATGGCAAAATTCATCTCATATGTGGAGCATTTCTATGCAAAACTGAGGAGATGAAACTAAGAAACATCCGTGCATTTATGATTCCTGTAATGCCAAAACACAGAAAACATCTTAACAATCACTGCCATCAAACACTGCAAGCAAGATTTTAGAAGTCAAGTCCAAAATGACCCTTCATGTTTGGAAAATGTTTTGCGTGATCAAACCCTGTAATTCACTTACAGAAACGACGTCACAGAGCTTCTCAGTTCATCAGACATTGTGCCTGGGTGTAAGGTCAGAGGCAGTTTTCCACACCCAGCTAGCTCCACCAGGCAATAGAAAGTTTTTTTGTTTTGCTTTCTTATTCATGTCTTCAGTGCTTCTCGTAGTATCACAATGTGCAATATATGCTCAGCTAGGGAGAAGTGACTCTTTATTGCACTGGATTTCAGTGGAGGGGTGGAATGCTGATGACTAAATACCATTCTACTGGTGTAGTCTGCACTATAAACTGCCCCAGCAAAGGAAGGTACAAACGTTTTTCCATCTTACTTTGGAGCTGACCCTTTCTAGGTAAGTCAGTTTCTCACATTGCAGCATCTTCTTTCTTTCCCTATTGAAACCTTACTCCATGACCAACTCCTAAATGAATGGTCCCAGTCGTATGTATAGGATGGGCTGGGGCATGGAATCTTCCTGCATACAGGGAAATACCTCAAACAGAAGTGATAAGCATCAGAATTTTTTTCTAAGGGCTCAGCTGAAGCCAGAAGTTAGTTCAATGTTCCAAGCTGGCCAGAAGGTGTGGCACCCATTTTAAACAAGATGGCAATGCTTGGAATGTAAAACTAACTGGTGCAGACTTCAAGACGCTGTATTCTGCCTGGGTTTTTTCCACTATAGATCTGACATCTTAATGCTAGGTTAGACTCCAACATTCCCCTATGGAAATACCCTTTTGGAGACTAAAAAATCTTAGTCTTTTCATGCTTTGAGAGCTTTTCCCACCAAAATGCTACATAATTTTTTAGAAAGTTGTATCACTGCTATACAATTTTATGAGCTACTTCAAAAGTCTATCTAAGGTGTCACTTACTTTTTAGTTCTAGGGGTAATTTTAAAAGTTTCTGTAGGACTTCATTAAATTCTTGTAGAATCCTACTATTCTTGTTCCTATTAAATTTCATAGCATTTTTCCAGAGGGGTTTGCACAGTCTGTTAAAGCAAAAGCCTGGAGTCAGTATAATCTAATTTGGATATTTCGATGAATGAATTTCAAGGAAAAAATTGAGTCATCATTAATTTATAACACATTGCCAGACTTAGCAGTAAATACTGATCACCACAGTTCTGGAAATATCTATCACAAAGCTTATTCTCCAAGTCTTTTACTTACTGGTTTGCTATCACAAACAAGCAACCTCAATCATTTCATGCTGTAGACAGCTAGCTATTTGCAACGGATCCTAAATCCTTTTTCTTGAAAAGATTATTTTAAAAGTCAAAATAATTTAGCTTCTTCCCTCAAATATTCTTATAGAAAAAACAAGCAACATAGTTTATGTTATCTAATTGGAAAGCAGAGGCTTCAGTCTGAAACAAACACATTCTATGACTATCCAGGATGAACAAACAAATTGGGGCAGAAAGCTAATAACTTATGCCAGCACTGCTCCATGCATCAAGGATCTTTTATACTCAGGGGAGGGCATTACAAAAATTAGACTAATGTAGCAGAAAGAATGAGTTTGATCTTCCATTACAGCATTATTCCATCACTATTGCTTTGCATTCGAGGCAACTCCACAACAAACATCTTCTCAAAGAGCCAGAAAACTGTACCTGCTGATTGGAATTCACCAGGCTTGGGCTGTAAGACTTTTGAAAAATATGTAGCAGATGAGAAAAGTCTTATTTCCTCAGTGCTTGCTCGCTTTCGTACATGTATATTTTATGCAATTATTTCAAATCTTTTCCAACCTCTCTGATCAGGTTGTTAATTGTTGGTTAATCAGCTCTATCCCTGTGTCAGGAGCACTTACAGGGTTCTCTTCCCTAGCATATAAGCATCACAAGGGGACTGACCCAAAGAATCTCAAATGGCAGGTGGGAAGATGCTATAGAAATACTGAGACAGGCAGGGAAAAGTTATGAGAGTTAACTCAGGATTCACATTTTTAACTAATTCACTACTTCAAGAAGTGAAGGAAGAAGTCATATACATTCATTATGATTGCTATTAACAGTAAAATAACCAGATAAAGCCCAACTTACACGCGTTACATGTAACCTGCTTTGCAGTGATCACAGAATGGCAGCCACCTTCAGCAAAACAACACAATAATGCTGCCATGTTTTTCACAGGTTTTTGAGGCTAAACATAGATATTCAACATTTCCAGTAAGCATTTCTACAAAAATATGAGGAAAGTGAGTGCTGATTTAGAGCACCCCTCTCCAGATACCAGGATCAGAGTTTCCAAAGGTGGTGAGAAATCAAAACAAGAAGTGGTCTGCAATGTAAATATTTTGCTGAAGTTACTACACTCGAGGCAGGCCATATCCCATACAGTCATCTACAAATGAGACCATCTGCAGAAGTCTACCAGAATATGGAACAGGACTGTTTTGTAGGAGATGCTGCAGCAGAAACTTTCCTGCAAAGTCTGGTCCTTTAAAACAGAAAATCAGGAAAGATTTCAAGAAACTGCTCATTGAAATACACAGAAAGTCTTGTAGTGACTCCCTGCTTCTTTCATTAACTTCTAATTCAACTGAAGATAAACTATTTACTGCAAAATAATAAGGAATAGCAAAATGGAGGAAGTTCTGTCACTACAAATTCCACATAGATTTGGCTTTCCAGTTCACAAGAAAAGTTCACTGATTGAGTAAGCACTCCATAATACTTTTCTTAATTTTTTACATTTCTGTATAAATCAATATATATTAAAAGCAACTTCTCACATACATGAGACAGAAGTGAATAGAACAATTTTGGACTTCATCCATTTTCTCCATTCAGTGTCTATTTTGTGGACAAACCTCTGAGACAAAAACCCTAGTAGCTCATTAGCATAACAACAGTATATTAATAACATCAATGGCATCATAAAACAATAATAGCTTAAGGAACATCAACATTTTGTCACCCATGTATCTCCCATGAAAAAGAATACTAATATAACTGCCACTGATAAAAGCATGACCTCATTCTTCTGTCACACACAAAATAACACAACCTTATAATTAATGCCAGTAAACTCACAGGCTGCACTCGTGCATTGCTTTTATCCCCCTTGGAAGGAAATCATTCCAATGGTTTTCATCATATGCAAGTCAGTTTTGCTATGACTCGCTTCAATCCAAAGAGAAAAGCATTGTTTAAAAATGAATTAAATACTGTATTTTCAGTCCAGACTCCTGTTCATAAAAGGAAGGGGATTCACAGTAAGGGAAGGAGAGCTCCTGCCCCAAAGTGATCACTTCTTGTGGTGGGTTAGCTGTCATTCTGTGAGGGTCTGAATTCACACTATCATCTGCTCTGGCTGATGAACTGCTGCTGCTTACCAAGGCCCTAAAGAGTATCTTCCACCAACATCAGTTGTTTTATTAGGTTCTAATTTAGCTGAAAATAAAAATATTTGCTGCAGAGAAATAAGTAATTGCAAAAGCACTGAAGGTAGGAACAAGTTTTGTTACTGATTCTCCAGCTACTGTAGTAAAACAGGGCAAATTTCTGTTAGCAGTCAGCCCACATGTGGCAATATCTGATTCTAGCACCTCCAGCGATGCAGCCTCAGTAGGAGGATGAGAACTGAGGGGAGTCATTACATGAGATGGGACATGCAGGGGCACTGGTGCAACAGCAGGGAGTTGTGATTTTTTCAGTTAATGCTGGAGTACCAGAACAGGACTCAATACTGTGTGTTTTGGTAAATAAGTCTCCAAGTCGTAACCTCCCTCAGAAGAGGCAGTGCTCATCTGGGTTCCCTTTTTTGTGATGCTTCTTTGTCCCCTCAAAAAAGTTGTTTGGGCAGCAATGAAGTGTAATCCACTGAAAGCCAGTGCCACTACCAAAATCTCTGAAGTGGGGAAAGAAATCTCTCCAGACGTCTGTGAAATCACAAAGATGTGGTACCTCTCCAGAATAGGATTCTGGTTTTAAGCATTCCTAGTTTCAAGAACTGGAGATGGGCAGAGCAACACTGTTCTTCTGTTGCCCCCAATGACACAAAAGAGCAGGAAAGCCCATTCACACAACAAGTCACTGCTGGGTCCTGGGGATCTGGATTTTGCTATGAATTCTGTCTAAGACTGGAAAGAAAAGTCACAAACTATAACATATATAACTGGATAAGTTAAAGTTAAAGGAATACTGCCTTTTGGGTACCACTGCCCAAAGAGACTCCAGTTCAACAGGCATGCAACAACTACACACAATCATTCATGCAGGCTAATTTGGGATTCCACAAAAAAAAATGCTTTGAAGAGGATTTTTAAAACTGTAACACAAAAACTTCTGAAGAGTAAATAAATTATCTTTTATGTATGCCTCCAGGAAGATATCTGGCTTGCTAAAAAAAATCTTATGCTTATGGAAGTGTGGAAATCCAACTAGAAGTCTAGAACATCAATTACAAAGGAGTTCTTGTGCTCGGTCTACAGATTGGTGCACATTTGGACAGCAGCGACACAAATATAAAAATATTTTCATAAATAAATTCTAGTTTTCCTTTTCTTCTTCCTTATTCATTTCCATTTGTATTAGGAATTTCAACAGCAAAAAATAAAATAAAATAAAATAAAATAAAATAAAATAAAATAAAATAAAATAAAATAAAATAAAATAAAATAAAATAAAATAAAATAAAATAAAATAAAATACTGTTTGGTGAAACACAAAACTGCAACAAGTATCACGAAAAAGATGTGTTCTTCTGCACAGTTAAGACCACGGATCCAAAGACAGTCGCCCTGTCAGAACATCTTCTGCTGGAAGAAAAAACTTTTTTCCATACAGAAGAGACTATAGGAAATTTAAAACTCGGTGTTAAATGTGAAAAATCTTCAAGAGCAGAGAAGAATTAAATGCAAGCTGCTGCAGCCTCTCAACTCTCCAGCAAAGCTCTAACAGCATGAAGGGAAGAGGTGAAGAAATAGACAAATGATGGTAAATTGAATGAAGTAGAAGGTTAAAAGGGGGGAAAAAAGGTACTATGTCTTCTGGAAGTGAAATTGCAGGAAAACACCAGAAAGTTGGAAACTGAAAACAGAAGTGGAATGAAACCTTTATATGCTGTGTGAATCACAGTTTGGCCAGAAACCAGGAAATAATTGCTGGAACAGGCAAACAGTGCAAAGCCATTATAAGACCCTCGGCAGGAAACAAGCAAGATGAGTTGGGAGAAGCTGCTGGACTGGCTCCGGACAATTTCCATTGATGATGCAGGTTAATAGAAAACAGTGAAAGCAGGAATGAAGGAACAGACTCCTGCTTATTGTGAGATGTAATACTACAGTGGTCTGGTCCAATACGTTACAGAAAACACTGTGCCCAAGGAATCACAGATTAACTTGGTAAGAATGAATCTGCCTAAGTCAAAGGGTGACATTAAAATATCTAGAACGGAAGCAAAAGATTTCTTTCTTCCATCCTTCCATAAAGTGGATGGCTGCAACTGTGTTTTTTTTTAAAAAAAGTTTTCCATAAAGTATTGGCTTTCCTTGGAAAAATGCTGATTCATTTAAAAAAACAGACACAAAACTTATCACATATGCAGAGGGCTTTAAGTTTTTGTTATGATTCTGGATCACAGCTGTAGTCTTGAGTGTGGTACTTCCATGAGAGGAAAACTGAAGTGTAACTCTCAGAAGACATTAGCAGAAGTAGGTACCCTGGAAGCATTTCCAAATTCAAAACTTGAGGTTTTAAAACATAAAATTTCAACTGGTATTTTTGGGCTTTCACTCATGATTTTTTTATTTTTTTTTCAAAATAGAATTTTTAAAAAGTCTTTCTATCAGCTTTAAAGGCCAACTTTCAGAATAGCTGTCTTTAAACAGAAGTAGATGTTTACTTAGCTTGATAATTCTAAATCCAGTTGAGTAGGACATTGCTTTGAGAAAGAGCAGGAGGATCAGATTGCAGTATATTGGTTTTAGTCAAAAAATGCTGTTCTCTCGCACAAGATTATCAAGAGTACAAAAGTATAAGGCATAAACTTTGGCTAAAAATATCATTCCTGTGAAGTTAGATCCCAAGTTACTAGTAAGAAAAGGACAATGATTGTGCAATGTGACAGTGCTGCTGTCCAGCCCCAGAGTGTGCTCCAAGGGAACTCTTTCTTCCAAAGCCTGGGTGACCAAAGGTACATCTGACCACCTGTACAACTCATAAAAATAGTCAGTCCTCACTCTGAGCAAGTTTAACTTCTGGGTGGTCATTAAATATTACAATATTTAGCCTTTGTAACCCCCAGGAAGACATACTCAAGTAAAGGAGAACTTACCCCTCATCCATTAATTTAATTACCTTTTATTCTGGTTTTTCAAGCCAACTCAGAACACTTCCAGCACATACAATTTTCCCCTTTCTTATAGATCTGAGCAAATGGAAGCATCTCAGAAAACATGTATATTTTGGTGGAAATATGAATTTCTTGTGCCTACTGATGTCTTATAATTTCACCCTCTTAAGGGATAACAGTGGGCTCTTTCTTTTCACCTGATGCAAATTAGAAGTACCCTTATTAACTCAATACAATAATAACTGAGAAAAAGAACAAGTAGCAGGCCTATTGTACTCTTGCATTACATAAAAATGGTGTTCTTCAATAGAACTTTTCACTGTGACTAGTCTCTAGAAATTAGAGCTCTAAGGAGAAAAAATATTTACACAGGATTTCAAGATTTTGAAATTTTAACTTCATTCTAAATTAAAAACAAAAGCTTGTAAAATCTATGCACCAGCAGGGAATGATGTTTCCCCAGAATACTCTTTCAGACTCCTAAACCAGAGCTTGTGTCTCTTATTAAAGAGCTGTTAATTGATTTTTCTTTCACAAATTTGTCCAGTTGTTTTTTGAACTTATGAATTTTTTTGTTATCCACAGCATCCTGTGGTAGCAAGTTCCACAGCTGAATCCCATTGGTTTAAAGGAGCATTTTCTCTTGCTTTTCTAAACCTGCCTGCTCCTACTTTCATTTCATGCCCCGGCTCTTGTTGGAAGAGACAGTGAGCAATCTCCTCTTCCTTCTTCCCATGTCACTCTGATTTTATGGATTTCTATCATATACCTCATTTACAGGCTAGAAAGTCCTGCTCTTCATTCATTATCCAAGAGGAAGTAATTTCATTCCTTTGATTTGGAATGCTGTTTCCTTGATTTTCTACTTTCTGGAGTTCCACTGCATTTCATTTGAGGTATAGAACCAAAACTTTACATACTGTGTTCTGGGTTAAAATGCACAACATGCAGTGACATGATAATGCTTTCTGGTTTGTGGAGGGTTTTTTCCTGATTTTTATCCAATTTTCTGGGGTTTTTTGGACCACTACTGAACATTAAGCTGACATACTGACCTGACTGATATTCAACTGCCTGATATTGTGACCCTGCTTTGAGCAGGGAGGGGGACGTGGAGTATAATTTCTCCACGTCTCTTCCAATTTCAACAATCCAGTGAGTCTGTGATTCAAGCTTAGGAGACAGCAGGTGAAATATTTCTATTTTGCCACTGTCCAAGACACTGGAATCACTCCTGCCCCAGTGTTAGGCACAGCCTCAGCAACCCCCTTCAAGAAAAATGAACACAAACTGGATCAAGCACAGAAAATCATTACTAAGATGAATGGGAAAGGCAGAGCTTATCTTCCACAAGAAAACTAAATGAACTTAGGTTCAGCCTAGCAAACTGAAGGCTGAAAAGGTTTATGATTAACATCTGAAGTACATTAGAGAGCTAAATACAGTGAATATCTTTACGACAGCATTGGATTAAAAACAAACTGTCCAGGTGTATTAACCATTCTTGAAAAAAAATCAAGCTAGGAAATAAAAGAAAGATTCTATGAAGATTTTAAATATTTCCATCTGCCAATGATTCTGGCAGTATCAAAGCCAAAAGTTCATTATGTTTAATATGGAGTTTACTGAGCTTTGACATTTTTGTGAGCTCCTTCTTTCTTGAAACTAAATGATGGGGAAGACAAGGCAATTTTTCAATGTGCTTTAGATTTCATGGAATTTCACCCTCTAATAGAATATGACACTTTTGAAATTTCTCCATCCGCGTCTGTCTCAAATGCAATATATGCAGTTTGAAACTATTGGCTACAGCAACAAGTAAGAGATAGGCTTTCCATCAACTCTGGATAGAACTATTAACAAATTTGTGAGGAAAAACTTCAAAACTCTCAGAACTGTCTGTGCTGAAAAAGAAAGGCAAGCCCAGAGAAATGCAGCTCTTGGAAAAAGCGATTAGTGACTTACTTAGAAATGACATTTGCCAAATCTTTCTAAGGAGATGTGACAAATGTTTACAGCACTAAAGCAGCAATTGTTCTATTACCTCACATAAAGTCCCTTATTAATGACAGGAAATACCAACAAATTGCTTGTCTATCAGCTGAGAAAATTCAAGACAACAGCTTGTATCTTGCCTATTAACACAGAAAAAGAAAGTACGCTCAAAGGAACCAAACTGAAAAAGCTTCTAAACTTGCTTTTCAACACTTCCTACTGCCTGACCTCCCTGATCATTACACATTTAAGCTACACAAAGGTAGGGTAGAGTTTGGAAACCCATTGGTCTCATCCCTATGGAGATGTTTAGCTGCTGATGTGTCAGAAGACCCAGCGTGTCAGATTTTATTTGAGCTGCAAAAGTCAATCTGGTAGTCAGGAAGTCCAGAGCATGGGGCATTACACACCTCATAAACTCTTTTAGTCAGAGTATTCTACACAAAAGATTTTGAGTCACTGAATTTTTCAGAACTTCTTAAGAACATAAAAGCATGTGGATTGCTGCTGTGATGAAAGGTCTGCCTCTCCATTCAGATGGTTTATGCCCACTCACAAACAGCTTTGTGTAAGACCTCTTCTTCCCAGGCACAACATCCATTTGGACACATATGTACAAGATATTTTGTGGAGCAGCACATGCAGAGATATGTAGACTAAGGTGAGAGACTTGTTTGTTTTCTGAAGGAAAAGCAATAGACTCTCTCCAACACTTCACAACTCAAAAAAGTTATTTAATTTTAAACAGGAAAAAACACTGTTACTTCCACTTTTTAGAAAAATATCCATGTCTTTGAGGATCAATTTACTCTTCCTTTCACAAATCAATGGTTACTACATTATCTATCTCTGGAGAGGACACAAATCTCTCTACAATTCACATTTTAATTCTGATTTTAATCACACTCTATTAACAAGTCTTAGCCTCACTAAAGGACATATGGCACTGGCCTCAGGGGATTCAGTTGGAGACACTTTTGTGTACATAAATTATTTCTAGAATATGTATGTGAAACATAAAATAGTGTGTAACACTTAAAACTTTAATTACTATTATTGCAGATTACAGGAATCTCCCTCTCGTTAACATGGTGAACTTCTGACAGGCTCTAAATAAATTACTCCTGTGTGGTGGAACAGACCACATGTAGCAGCAGCCAGTCCAGCAAATCACCATTCTACCTAAGGAGCAAGAGCAATGGCAGCCCCCTTGTAAATCTCCTTTTGGGAGCTCCTGGGGAACAGAAAATGGGTGAGCAGGTTCAAGGTAGGCTGAGTTATCAGTCTTTGGTTATGGATCTTTTTTACTCTTTTAATTTTACTGCCCAACAGATTATGCTTGAGAGTCTTTTGGATACCTTAGCTGATTTAACACGACAATTATCTCACTTAGACATCAGGTTTCTGATAAAAAAATTTAATTTGAAGGTGCACACATTTATTTGCCCAAGTATATTCCTATGCCTTTTCTCTATGTAATTCTCCTGTCACTTACTGAAATTTCCTGCTTGAAGAATACGCTTAAATATTTCAGCCAAAGGATCTGGCTCCATCCCATCTCATTTGTTGGGAAGTCCTTCAAAGACTTTGCTGGAAGTGGATGGGTTCCTAATGGTTCCCTGAAATAACACCAGGTCTAAGGGGACAGCCACGGTAACGCTGACTGGCTCTTATTTCACTTGTTTTCACAAATATTTAGCCAAGTACCACTACATGTTTTATATTTTTCCTCAGTGACAACAAACCCTGAACATTCATTAACTTCCTACAAACTAATACAAGTTAAGGAAAACTTCCTTGAGGTTTCCTGGCATTCTAGGTGGCGTACAGCCGAAGAGTTCAGCTCCAGCTTCACTATGCTGCCATTTTAGCCATGCAATTTCTTCAGCTCAAGGATTTATGATGATCAGAAACAACTGAAAGACCATAGCCATAATGCACACATAATCATCAGTAACATATATCTAATAAAATAAATATTATTAATCTTAATTTACTTAGATTCTAAAATTTTCATATTCTGCGGCCAAGAGTTACTGACATCTTGCAACCATTAACTAGTTATTCTTGTACTAGCCTGTGTGGAACAAGTAAGAGAAATTATATGTTAGCCTTGTTTCTGCAACACAAGAAGTTCCCATTAAACATAAATGGAATCATCTGGGACTGCATCATCCTAAATACTAAAATAAATGTGGAACTAACTCTATTCTCTAGATGTAACTCTACATTTGGATATACCAATACATGCCATATTCTACTTAGAATAAATAACTCTTCTCTTTTCATGAGCCACATCTATAAAATTCTGGTGTTAGATGAAACAAGCCTATTTCAGTTACCAGATATGGAATATTACTTCACAAAGTCAGATTTTCAGTTTTTCTGTAACTTCCCAATCTGACTTAAGCATTAATCCACTAAACTGTAACTACGGTCAGATAATTGATCTAAACCTACTTTAGCTAAAGATTACTCTCTTAGTGACACAAAATTTTAATTGAGTTCTCATTGAAGTGATCAAAAGTCACAAGACTACAGCTGATGCTGCATCTATCCTCTCTTTTAGCAGCAGCATCTCAGTTTGTACAATCACTCACCTCACTTCAAGTCAAACTGCTAAACACAATGGAGGATCCATTCTATATCATACAGACCTCTGTAACACAATTTAGACTTACTCTGATGGAATATGGCAAATTACTTTTGGTTTATATGTTCAAATAATAAAATGTATGTAGCTCACAATAGGGTGTGATATAATTATGCTTATGTTAATATCATATTGAACACATTAAAATGCAACAGGATGCAAAGATGCTTGTACAGGATGCTTGTACCACTTCACTTCAGTCGATTTAAGATCTTTGTAACCAAGAGGCAGATCAAACAGATCAAACTAAACCATAAATTTTGCAATGTACATACAGAGTTTAGAAACCTAAGACAGGAATAAGTTCAACAGGGCAAAATAGTATAAAGTAAAATTAGTACTGAAATACACTTTCCGTAGAAGAGACTGACATTTCTTTGAAGGTTTGCAAAAGGCACTTTATGACCCATTAGGAATCAAATGTAATATTTGTGGCATGAGTGCACATACTGTAACATTTATTGAGTCTATTTATCTGAGATGAAACATATAGGATAGAAAATGTGAAATCCATTGTAATATTTCATCTCCATTTATTTACCTGGCCAGGATACACTATTGAATTTCACAACTCATTTATGATGGAGTCATGGGAATATGACAATTGCATAAATAACACCCCAAGTCAAAATGCAAAGCTTCAACCATTGAAAAAGTACAATTGCTTTTTATAGCAGTTCTTAATCTGCTCTTTCCTCACCGTGGCACTAGAACACATTAACCATTTATTGATCTTTGATGTCACCATGTGACCTTTAAAATGAAAAGGCGTGGACTCAAACAAGAACACTGTTCCGTACAGATCAATGCTTTGGCCTTTCTTGTGACACTGTTACAGCTTCCAGAGCAAGTGTCTGAGATGTTGGATGCCAATATTGTAATCACAGCAAATGCAGAAGGAAAGAGAGGCATTGTGGATGAGAATCATTGGTTTAGCCTGCGTAATGAGAAGTAAACCTTCAAAGAGAAAATACTAAGAAACATCTAAAATAAATTAGTCTTTGTTGGAACCACTTATTAAAATGCATTACATTAGTCATTAATATAGTTTTCAACTTTGCCATACTTGGATTGTACACACCACATACAAATATATTCCAGTATACACACATCTCAGCCAAATCACTTCAAGCTAGGAGTGCTGGAACTGCCACAGACAACTGACAGGCATTAGGTCCATTTGGGTGCACGAGTTCCTGTCTTGTGCAGACAAATGAACAAAATGCTCACAAATACACGACTGATACTTGTTTGTGAGACATGGTGGGTGTGAGCCAGGCTGAGCTGTCAGGTGGAAATCAGTGCAGCAGGAAGCACCACTAGAGATACAACATGGCAGATTGCAATCAAAGATTCCCTGTGGTGAGATCAGAGCTGGAAACATCCAAGTAACTGATTCCTCTTGGCATTTTGTGAATGCAGACGTAACAACTTAGGGATGACATTTTGCCTGCACTGAGGAAATGAGTGCTAATAATGAAGTCATATGCTTTCATTTCTGCTGCCTTTTCTCTTTAATTGCACCATTTATGCTAGAATATCCCAAATCAGATAAACTGCTGAGTCAATTCAGGATGCACTGCTGAGTCATTCAAGACTCACTGCTGACTCATGACTGTTTCAGTTCAGTTGTGTGAAAGAATGGCCTAACAGAAATTACTTGGGTTAAGTACCTGCAGCTGAATTTAAATTTTCTATCCCGGTATTACTCACATAAAAATAATTATAATATTTAAGAGCATAACTACCTTGTTGCCTGCCCGAAAGCTCAATGTGAGATTAACTTGCTAACATGAAAAAAAAATCAGCATATTCTCAAACATCATCCCAAGTCTTCTAAAACAGAAAAAGTGAGATAAATCTCACTGTTTTAGAAAGGACAGTGTTAAGGTTTGTATCAGGAAACAATCAATGTCTACCGTGTATTTGGTCTCTGAATTTTACCACCATTTGGAAAGCTGGAGCAAGCCATGTGGAGAGCAGCTCTTCAGGTTCCAGCCTTTATTCCAGAGGCCTCCCTGGCCATTATGCTCT
Organism: Hemiprocne comata; assembly: GCA_020745705.1. Classification (NCBI taxonomy): domain Eukaryota; kingdom Metazoa; phylum Chordata; class Aves; order Apodiformes; family Apodidae; genus Hemiprocne; species Hemiprocne comata. The sequence goes on from CM036598.1 coordinate 16,434,107, forward strand.
CCCCAACAACTGCAGTTGACTCCCTACATCTCACTTGATATTTCCACCACAGAAGCAATAGGACATATGTTTTTCAGTTACAGTAAGAACAATGTGTGGAGAGACGAGTCGCTCAGGCAATGCAGTGCCAAATACTTTGCTGTTGCAATGATGCAGCCCCACTGATTTCAAGATGTGGCTTTAGGGATAAAAGCAAGAATGGAAATGCAACTGCATCACAGGCCAGCTTTGAATGAAGAGGCAGAACACAGTGGAGAACAAGCAACATTATGAGTAACATGTAATTACGTTTTAAAGCAGAACTATGAATCAAGATACTTATTAATGGAACCCCTGAATTTATTAATTTTGCTAAAGAGGTAAGCCACTAAACTGTCTTCGAAGTGGTGTTAATACAAAGGTCAGTCAGTCATTAGCATAAAGCATCCTTCTGCACTTTGGAGAATTCGAATACTTAGTAATGGATGTTGAAACACAAGCCACAGTTCTTGCAGCACGTTTTAGCTGAAAATTGGAATATTCTTCACATTTTCACTATAGAAAATGCCACTAGTACACTACAGAACAACAGAAACACTACATTTCTATTGCTTTGTTTGAAATGGGACTTTGTAAATGTTGGCTAACAATAAGCAAGGATAGACATTCAGCAAATATTACAAGTACTTCTTACCCTATTTTTTGTAGCTGTAAAGGATTCAAAATTCTCCCAGACAAACAACACCTGTGAAAACCCAAACAGTATAGAGCAGAGGCAGCTGGGAAGTAATATTTTTTCTTTCATGGAAAGTTTTAATCAGAGAGAAAAATATTTTATTAAATTCAGGAAGGGGGGCTGTATAAAATATGTTTTTGATTATCAGAATTGAGAACATTTGTATGTTTTCAAATTTTAAGAAATAAATGTACCAACAAAAGCTCTTCTTCCATCCCAAAAGTGCTATTTAATTGAAAAGCCATTTTCCTTCCAGAAAAAAAAGAAAAAGTTTTGATGAAAAACATCCTACTTCCAACTACTAGTTCTAATGCTCAGACTGAGAGTCTGGAAAACATTGACACTGATAAATTTACTAGCAGTAGCAGAGCCATGCTGCAAGCTTCTTGCAATCCCCACCTCCCTTAAGGGACCCAGAAATAGCTGCTAAAGTCCCAGAGTGGGTTTAGCTGATTCATGAAAAATGCAATTAGGCCAGGAAGAAAATGCACTGACTAGTTATTTCTCAGATAGGTTTTGCTGCTAAGATTGCAGGTAAGAACTGCAATCTTGGAGAGGCTTTTGACTCAGAAGAAACTCAGGCAAACTCAAGAGGCAATACCAACTGTCCTCATTAACTGACTCTTAATCCACACGTATAAAGTAATTTGTATTCTGCTTGTAAGGATTAATCTAGGCTTAAGTTAGAGTTTCTAGTGAGCCTAGTACACAAGGAAATCCCAAATACTGGAAAAAATCTTGCAAGCAAGAACATGGTTTAATACATATTGTCTGCCAGTTTTTGCAGCCTTCCTATAAAGTTCCACAGCATTTCCAATCAGTAACAAGCTGGATGTGTCAATAAAGGAAGTTTGGATAATGGGCATGGAGAATTCAGTTACTGGACCAATGGTCACGATCTAGTAAACTTTACTAATTTTTTCTGTAAAATATATGAAGCATTTTACCAACAAATTAATGAAGAACATTTCTTAAAACTTCTTGTCTAGTTACGTGTCTCCACAATGCTTGAGTACTGCACATGAAAGTGCCAAAGACCTGTCTTGGGCCACAGATAATTAGTATTAGCGTAATTTTCCCTTAAATGGATTACACCAATCCTTCCCTCTACACACGATGAAAATGGAGCTTGTTCTTCCTCCTCCTTTGGGTTAGGAGGAGAATGCAAAAAGTTTTTAAAAGTCATTAAACATTATTGCTATTGGCAGGTCTCAGATTTATAAGGTCTAAAAACTTGTATTTTAAAAGATTCTTTTGACTATTTTGACAAGCTACCATGGTTGCCACAGGCCTTTGAAATGCAGAAGGCAGAATGCCCTTAAGCTTAGAAAGTGCCTTTTCTTTATCCCATTGAATTGTACTCAGGCTGAGCCGAGTTACAAATTGCTGAAAATTGACATTTTCTTCTTTTACTTGAATTTCTCAGGAATATTTAGGAGCACAGGACTGAAAGGGAGCTCCTGAGTCATCAGATGCAGTCCGTAGGCACCATGTTATATAATCCTTTTCATAAAAGTATTGAGCTCCACCTTAAAAGCAGCTGTTCTTTTTCTGAACCTACCACCTCATTTGTAGGCTGTTCCAGAACCTCATATAATTCAAAAACCTTCTTCTCATTTCTAGCCAGAATATATTCACAGCCAGTTGAGACCCATTTTTTCATAAGCAAATACTGCCCTTTAGCTTAAATCACTCTTTCCCATGTTTTGTATTTATTCCCTCCTGTATTCATATTATCTCTCAGTTTTCCTCCTCCTATACTGAACAAGTCAAGTCTTTTAGTTCCATGGACTTCATGATGGATATAATAAACATACTTCTTTCCTTATAAATTCTGCTCTGAATCTCTCTCTGTAAAGGAATTTCAGGATGATAGATCAGAAAGGCACCACATCTCCTTCTCATATAGTGAACACATCTGATGCCCTGGAGCAGGGGAGGAGCCTCAGCACTGTTCCACCATCTCTCATCTAAGTCCACTGGTGAGGAACACTGGAGAAAGATGGTGAGATCAAGGGAATCAGTGCATTTGCCAACCTGAAAGATGAATACTCATCAACAGCATTTATGAATTATTTAGTATTCAGAGTGCACTTAGGACTCTCTTGTCATGTCATCTATCATGGACACACACAAAGAAAGACACATAAACTAGAAAATTAATCCTTTATACCTAGTTTTATCAAGTAGAATGTGTCGCTGCTGTGGTCCAGCCTAACTTCACAAAATACATTCTGAAGACACCACAGTAGGACAAGAGCAATACATATTACCAAGCAAGAGACTTCTTAAATATTAAGTTCCAGAGGCTAATCTAGGTGAAGGATAAGGTTGGTCCCCCTCTTCAATGTATACTCAGTTTTCTTCCCTCCTTGGGTAGTTCTGAAATCTGCAGCAATGAACTACCTCTTAAGCAAAAAAATAGAAAAAGAGTAATTTGTACTGAAAAGAGAACTGAGAGTAGATAACATGAGCCTTTAAAGCTACCAGGTGTTGCACAGCTTTCAAGACCAATCACAGGTCGAAGGAGCATTTGCTGATGTATCTAATTAGTACTTTGATTTAAGGTCCTCCTTAGATGTTTTATCTGTTACTGTTCAATTTTGCTGTAGGTCCCAACAGTGACTACTCAGTGGCTCCTGGTATCTGTAGTCTCTGCCATCTGACAAGAAATATAGTTTGTTTTTGTAACTTTACATATTCTCTGTCAATACATGAAATTTCCTCTATGTCCGCCTTCACTCATGAGATACTATTGAGAGAAAAGAATATTCTTTTATCTGGACTTCCTGAAGGGAGACAGCTCAATATATTTACTACATTTGAAATTAATCTTCCTCACTACGTTTTTGTAGAAATAAGTTTTCTAACTGCCAAGCAGAAATAAGGGTGCCACCTTCCAACACAGTTAAATTCAGTAGCATGTTCTAAGCGTTCTGTTAAAGTCAGCTCATGAACTGAGTTATTTCTACCCTAATAATCCTGTGAAAGATGGGGCAAGGTTTGCCCTGTAAGGGATTTTACTATTCAAGAAAGGAGACAGCTAACAGCCCTAAGGACTGAGGCATACTCATGGATTTCTCAAGAGTAGACAGCTGATACACATAACCTTTGGGCTAAGCAGACCACCACTTAAGATGACAGAGAAGTTCTGGTTTTATATCCACCAGTATTAGCCTTTTGAGACTGCCAGAAAAGGTGGCTGGTTTTGTGACATAGGTAACAGGTCATTTAGACCTGAAACTCAGGACTCCAAATGTATTTCACAGGCATATTTTCCTTTTCTAGTTGGAAGCAGATTACTGTTTTTATGAGCCTTCCTCCATGTTAACTGCTTTTTCAGTCTTTCAGTTGATTACACAGATAGAAGTCAGGGAGGAGGCAGCTACTGAGCATGACTGGCTGCATCAGAAGCAGGCAAGGGCAGTTCTGTCTCAGCTGCTGTCACCACCATGTGATACCAGAACTTCTGAAGCAATCACACGAGTTAAGCAGAACCCATGGCCGAGCTTGTCCATGACCTCTGAGAAGCACATCCCAGCAGCCAGCAACACACACACACACACACACTGCTGGCCATGGTGAGACCTAATGGCTGGGTCAGCACACTATGGATTTACAGGATTTACAGACAGGGCAGCAAGGGGTGATACTCGTGGAAAGGACAGGAGGTGCTTTTGGGCAGATGGTATGTGCATGAAGAGACAACCATGTTTTGGCCGCTGCTGCTGGACACTGTGCACAGCTATGGCCCTGAGCCAGAAGCAAAGCAGCATCATTGCCATGGGTATGATAGAATCAGTCTGGGTTCTTGGCACCTGACTTCAACTCAGCCCTTGTGCAGATGCATGGGAAGGTGGCACAGAGTATGGTACAGGTTGTGTGATCCAGCAAGGACAGGTCTCAGCTCAAGCACTGGCTCTTCTCCTTTGAAGACCCAAGGAAACTATCCCTTTTAATAGGCCTATGGAGTACTGAACCCTTCCTCAGACTGAAGCTGCTGCCAACCAAACAGCACCCAGATTGCCAAGGCAGAAAGACTGTCCACACACACTAGCCAACTCTTCCACTTTCTGGATGTCAAATGTTGGCAGGTACACACCAGAATCATCACGTAGCCATCAAATGATCATGTCCTTGGGTTGCATTGCCATGTAAGAGAGACTTGTTTTGTTAACATTATGGAAAGGTTCAAGAGTCATACTTTGAAATAGCCTGAAACCTAAATATAAAGGCCCATGAATGAACACAAAGATGCAGAAAACACTGTCCTCTTAGAAGTGACTAACGCCCAACTGCAGGTGTTTTACTAGCTGAAAATCACATTGGAGAGGTATATCAGTATCACAACAACCACAGGCAGTTCATGATTGTCTCGTTAGTTTACTTGCTTCCTGCCTTCCTTCAGCTGAAGCTGCACTGGTACTTGTACACAAGGCAGTGAAAAGCAAGCATCCAGCAATGCAGATAGCAGCAGCTCTAGCACAGGATACATTCTGCTACCACCCTTTTTAATTACTATTTGCAGTTCAAGGCTGCACAGATTACCTCCACCCACACAAGGTAATTTGAACACTTTTATTTCGTACAACTATGTACTGACATGATGTTAACAGTTGCAATTTCAAGGAGCAATCCTTAGAACTGCAGTTACAGATCAAGCAAAAAATCTCAGCTCTTTCCCTCTGGTTTCATAGGATCACAGAATAGCTGAGAGTAAAAAGGATCTCTGGAGGTCATCCAGTCCAATCACTTTTTCAAAGAAAGGCTCATTTCAAAGTTAGATAAGGCAGCCCAGGGCCTTGTCCAGTCAATTCCTGAAAATCTCCAAAGATGGAGATTCCAAAACCTCTCTAGGCATCTGATCCAGCACTTAACCACTCTCATTATGAACTTTTTTTTCCTTCTGTCCAGTCTAAGTTTCCTTCCTCACAACTTGTGACCATTACCCCTCATCCTTTTGCTGTCCACCTCAGGGAAGTCTGGCACGTCCTCCCTATTACCACCTCTTAGGACCGCTATCGGATCCACCTCAGGCTTCTCTTATCTGGACTGAACAGACCTTTGTCCCTCAGTCACTTCTTCTCTGAGGTTCTCAGTCCTCCCACAGCCCAACTGCTACCACACCCCTCAGCATGTAAACACCCTGCACTGTTTTCCATCAACAAGGCTGAAAGGGTTGAAAATTATCCCTGCACAGCACAGTGACATCAGGCACGAGGTCCCAGTCTCTGAGACAGTTTAAAATTTGTACTAGCCCCAGCAAGGCCACGTGCTCACCTAAGACACCTGCACTTAGTGCCAGAACAGAACTCACATTCAGTTCAGGGGACTGAACATGTGTCAAGAGATTTCTGTGTTAGAGGGGAAAAATGAACAAAAGCAGGATAAGGAATTGGGTAGTGATTTTCACAGGGATACTTCGTTCAAACACGCACTGGAACTGTGGTACTAAAACCAGACAAAAAATCTCCCATTTCATTATCCAGAATTAGAATGAGGATGGATTGGTTTGTGCACCAAAAAAAAAGTGTAACTGAGAGGCTGTCCAAGATAACCAAAACCAAACCAACTTGTTACCCGATGATATCAGTATCAACATTCTGCACTATGTCTTCTATGAGAAATCACCTGTATCATAAACTTACAAACAATATGTTGCATGAGCTTATAAATAAACAAAACTCAGCTCTTCCTTCCTTTCAGTAAGTTTAGACAAGCCTCTTTGGTTTGGTCTGTTTAACAATAGAGGGAACACACAGTAATACAAGTCAATGAGAATTAACCACTACAAGTGACCAGAATGCCAAGCTGAAACAAAAACACAACTTCTGCTCTCAGGAAACTCTGAACCAAAAGTAACATGTTGCAAAGGGAGCAGTTGAAGAAGTAAAATTAATGCATTATTATAGCACACAAGGAGTGAGAGGTGAGCTGGGAGCAAGTCCTTTGGTTCCTACCTGTATGTGATTTACCTCCCGTTAATTACTCCAGGCCAGAATTTCAGGGAAGGTGAATTGCTGTTGCTATACTGAAGTTATTACTTTCAATTCACTGGAAGTCCAGCTTTCAGATTGTGGCTTTTAATATGCTCCAACTTGCTTTGTTCCAATCAGACTGTGTAGGCAATTTGGGTTTGAGTGTAAAGGTACAGACTTGATTCTCATCTCTACACAGGTTTTACATTCCCTGATTTTTTCAAGAATTACTCCTGATTCACACTTATAAATGAATTAGTCTTTCAAATCAAAGCTAGGTTTTTTTTCATTTACTTCTTTTAACTCAAAGTCAGTCGATTTTGGTTTAAGAAAGCTCTGTTATGGAGAATGTGGACCAGCCCATGCCTACCACAAGTGAGCTGGCTGCCATCTCCTCTACACTGATACACTGTTAGAGAGGCTAAAGAAAAGTTAAATGGTTTATTATCTGCAAATCTACATTGCAAATGGATTTAAAAATGTTTTAAAGTCACTCTGTTGCAAAAACCAAACAGCTAAATTCTCAACAGTTCTAAAGTTGCAAATGTTTAATGTCTAAAAAATAAAAATTAATTATAAAAACATAATTATTTCTAAGAGCAAGATATTACCATTTTGCAGGTTCACTGTCAAAAACTGCACAAGTGTGCTTTTGAAGCTTTTCCCACAAATACATGCAATGCAAATACCAGCTCCCATAAGGCCTAGTTTATAGCCCTTACTCTAAAAAGTAGTCCTAAGGATTAGCATAGCTGGAAGTATGTACTGGAGCCTGTTGCATACTCATTCACAGTGGGTATAATTCTCCTCTTACAGACACTACCAAGCCCAGAAACATCCCTTGTATGTAAATGGAGAGTTAACTAGCTTGTATTGAAAGGCATCTCTAATGACAGATAATGAAGATGGTTGATATACTGATGTATTTTTAAAGTGCAGACTGTACGATAAGGCACCATATAACCTATTATTTCAAAACATGAAAACAGAATAAAGAAATAAAGAAAAATATTCCTTTACAATTTAACTCCTATGCTCCTAAACAAACCCCTTGTAAATATTTTTTAAAGTGTGCCATTAGTAACTCTAGCTAACGAAGCACAGGAACAATTTCTGAATGCCCACCAGACAAAATTAATGCTACTTCTCCTTGGACTACAATAGACTTTTCACATTTTGTCAAGATCTAAAAGCTCTTCATTTTAAATTTCCAGGCAAAGAACAGCTGATCATTTAGTAGCTCATAACAATATTCTGAGCTGTGTTACAATACTCAAATTTTCCTAAGTGAAATCTAACATAATTTCCCAGGGCCTGAGAATCCTAGAACTTCAAAAAGAAGTCTCTCCTTACGGAATATAATCAGAAACAATGCCACAAGATAATCCAAACAATGGCTGGAGCAAGGGCCTGAGAGTTGGGATATGGATTTTTATCCATGACTATGCAACCTTCCATGATCTTGACAGTCATCAACTCATGATACATTTAAATTTTCAGATCATGTTCAAGATACTAATACATTTCTAGCACGTATTTTGAAGATCTCATTAAAAATAAACTGGTTAAATTTATCTTTATGAATACTAATTTACATATCCATTTAAACATAAGAACAACCTTTTTTTTACTGTGACAGTGGTTGAACACTTGAACAGGTGGCTCAGCCATGGATTCTTCATCTTCGGAGATACTCAAAACCCAACTGGAGATGGTCATGAGCAAATATGCTGTAGATGACTGCTTGGAGCTGCAGATTTCATAGAGGTCTCCTCTAACCACCACTATTCTGTGCTCTTCTAATAATTGTATGTACACTTTCAGTACATTATGCGATTTTTGCTGGTAAGCCCAGAAAAATGAACATGGAGTAACCTTCTGGCTTCAGGTTCTCCATCCTCACAAGTACTGTAATCCCTTCCATAAATGGATCAGGCTCCATAATGTCTCTCATAAGTAAGAAATGATATCTTTAGTTTTCTGAAATGTTGTGTGTCCTTGCCTAGTTTCAGAGTTCTGGTTAGAATCATGCACGGATATTCCTTTTCATTGTGTGACCCTGATGAGCAGCCCAGCCATCCAGAGGGTGTTTTCTGAGTGGGAAAATAATCATGTCCCTGATTACAAATCACAGAACATGGTATTGCTCAACGTGTAAAATTATACACCTAGGTGCTAAAACCCTGCATAGTTGTGTATTAGTAGATATTGATAGTTCAGTGCCATTTTTACAGAGCAAAGTTTCAGGGATAAAATCCATTAGCTTTCTGAAGTGCTGTAATACACTGTGATCACTCTGAATATTACATATACTCTATTTGTAAACCATACCAAACTTGTCAGATGTCCTCCCTTAAGAGAATCTTTCAGTCAGCTAAATCTGATGGTGCTTTCTATCATCTTGCTATTTAGGGATTCTTTACAGTAATTCTAACACATCTTGTCCAGATAGTACTAATAAAACTCCTCCTGCTTTCCTTTAACTGGAACTGTGCAAGTTTCAAATCCCACATTGCACTGCAAATCACAGCAATCTTAGGTGTTTACACACTGTCATTTGTTGCTTAACAGAAGAAACCACTTGAGCTATCCACTCCTGCCTGATGTCCAGGATATACAGGAATACCAGAAAACAATGTGTGCCATTTGCTCCTGCTTGATGCATATAATGATTTCCTAAATCTGTTGAAAATTCAACTTTTGAGCTGTCAGTTTTCAAAACACTGTATACACAAGAGTTCTCATATGAAATTGAATTATAAGTGATCTATGCTTTCCCTTTTTTTTCTTTTTTCTTTTTTTTGCCTATTCAGAAAGTTAGCAAATCTTTTAACAGGAATGGTTGGCTCCTTTCTTTTATCTATGTTCCACAACAAGCACATGTCATGGTAAAGTATCTTCTACACTGGTTGTTATGTGGCTGTAACAATAACCTGTGGAAGGCCAACCTTTGCTGACTCACACTAGAAACCAATTCTGAGCCACTTCTATCTGATGCAGTCTGTTAAAATGAATGCAAGGAGCTGATGTCCATTCCATGCTTGCAAGGAGATCTGTTAAAACCAATAGCTCACATGAATCAGCCCACAGAAACATGGCACACATTACACTTAACATGAAATATTTCCCATTGAAAGTAACTGACAAGGAACTATGTGCCTAGCAATGGACTTCCTTATTTTCCAAGGCTAGATGGATAGTGACAAGTATATACAGCTGCATCATACAGATTCCAGTATGAAGTATCAGCATATTGCTGTCTTCTTCCACATATCTTAGTTGGCATCCATTTTTTCATGTATCCTTGGTGAAAGTTCCATCTTTCTCCTTCTCAAAATAAGGCAAAATAATGGCCATGCTTAGTGGAACAGAACAGAATCATAAAGTTTTAAGAAGTAAAGACATTTTTCGGAACAGTTGCCATTAAATTATACTTTCAACCCTAAACAAGTTCTACTCCGTGGCATATGCTGTACAACAACAAATAAACATTCCTTTGTTTTCTGTATGTTACTGTTTGTTTCATTATCCTGTAGTATTTCAAGTTCTATATCAAATGCTTCCTCTTGGTGATAAGTAATTGCATGTTATAAGATCCAAAGAAGGTTTTGGAGGAAGACATTAATTCAGCATCAAAATCAAATTATCACAACTACTTGTTTGCTTTCAAAGACAGCACAGGGCTTTTTCCAAGCTTACTTCTTCTTGTCACAAAACAATGTAAATTAATTATTAAAAGAAATGGCACCTTCCTATTTTCATTTCACCTTCATCTGTTCTCTAATTTTTAGATTCTATATGTATGATAAGGACATCCTCTCTTGTTGTGCAACTCCTGCTTTACTTCATATCTTGGATAATTTTTCTGACACATTTCCTGGGGTATTTTAGCTCTCTCTCAGACCTAACAGGTACCTAACAGCCACCATGGTACCAAGCCCTAGGAAATCCATTTTCCTGCCTCACACCCAACCAGAACAGTGGTGACATGAGTGACTCTGCTCTTCCTGCTGTAGCTACCTACCATTTCCTGTCAAGTCCTCCTTTCACCAAAACACTTTATTTGATTTTCACCCTCACTGACTTTTTCCATGTTCTGGTCATCCTCCCTTCATTGGTTAGAGACAGACATCATGTTACCTTGTTCCCTGCTTTCACTTCTCGTTGCTGCTGCTAATATATTCCCTGTTGCCTCCCATTTTTTCACACAGCCACGGCTTTGCACAGCCTTCTCCTTGCATTCACCTTTGGTTCCTTGTCCTTCTCTCCTTCATCTCACTCATGCTTCATCTTCACCCTTTTATCATTAAATTTTCATACCTTACTACAGGAATTATCTCAATTTCTCTATTTACCAAATTATTCTCACCCATCATTCAGCTTCCTCTTCAAGAGACAATGCAGTCCTTTGTAGCAACTTTTCATACAGCTTGCTGCCAAAATGCACTATTTAACTGCACACTCCTTGGGGGAACTGTATTATTGACTGTACAATATCTACAGACTTTGCATAGCACTGGACAGACTGACTAAACAATCAGTAACACATCAATGGCACATCTGTGACAATACTACTTTAGCTTTCTGAAATATAATGGTTTCATTTGTTAAGTTTATTCAGTCTGAGAGATAATTCCTATAATTAAAATAGTGGAAACGAGAGCATCCACAAAATCAAAAGAAGTGTTCAACTGTGACGTATCACACTTGGAATGCCTCCCTTGCTTGCATTGCCCTCTTGGGATGGGAAATAGGAGAAGGAGGCGAAACAATAAGAGTAATGAATAACCACAGATTTAGCAAAAACATTCAGTTTAGAGTTTGTAATTTGTACAAAAATCTGGATTCTGCAGTAATTTCATTTCAGAGTAAAGATATTTCCACTTAAAGGCAATTCAAATTGGAAAAGATGTATTTCCAGAAAATCTGCTTTCAGAAACTTTTTTTTTAATGGTAATCAGTTTAGATATTCTATTTTCGACAAAAGACTCAGAGGTAACACCGCACAACTTGACTAGTTACAATAGAGACCCTGCTGGGTAAATGAAGGTCACTTGGATTTTTATAAAACTTTAAACCTTGTTTTCTGCTAAATGACAGGGAAATACACTGAAACCACAATGAACTTTTCCTGGGTTTGACAATCGCAAAGGTCCTTTTTCTGCTCCTCACTATTGACTCACACACCACTGCATCCCAAGGGACTGCGTACTCTAACGCAAGGAATGAGTAATCAGGAAAAAGATGTTTCCCCTCTTCAAAGTATTCACTAAAGCATTCGTCCTTTCAAAACTTCCAAACTAATATTTATTTGGGTTGTAAATCTTACAGTAACAATATTGACAGTGTTCATGTGATCTAAACACTGTACAATATAAACAAAATTTTCTAAAACACAGACCTGGTCATGGAGATTTCTTCCAACACGGTGCAGGGTGGGTTGTTCTAATTTAAGCTCTCTGAGAGCAGAGTAACAGCAAAGACCAGAAAGAACAGTCTGATTATTAGATCTGTCTTGAAAGAAAAAACGTACATTCTTCTATTGCTTGGGAAGGGACATTTTTTAATTCATTCAAGACACCTGTGAATAGAGTTGATACTATGAAAACAGCCAACAGTTTCAGAGAAGGAATATTTTAGAATGCATCTGAAAAATGACTCACTGGATTTTACTGCCATTTTGTTTACTGCTGTGGAAAGCAGCAAAATAGTAGGTGTAACAAAGCAGACTTTGAAGAGAAATGTATTAAAATGTCTACTTATTGATGGAATATTCTCCTTAGTAAGCACTGCAAAGAGCTGATCTGCAAACAATAAAAGTCACTTCACCATCAGACAAAAAAAAATGTTTTATCAAGAAGAAAACATAGGGTGTGATTATTAAGTAATGCATGTCTTAGGAATTAAGACATTTCTGCTGCACTAATTACTAAAACTACTAAACGCATGGGTAGTTTACAGTACTTCTTAATCCTTTGAACATTTTACTCTTCAAATATCATATCCCAACAATCCAAATATCACTGGCAAATTGGAAAGCAGAGAACAACCCTCCTGTTACTCGGGTTAAGACTGAAAGTTATGTTTTATGTAAGCAGCATGGTTTGTCCTTAGGAATTCAACACCAGCCAACGCACCACACGGACCATAAACATCTTTGAGCTCCCAACTACCATAAGACAGTTTTTATTGAACTGTAAGTCAATACTAAGCTGGTTAGCTGGCAAGTTTATAATCACCAGAGGTAATATTCACAATTCAGGAGATGGGGTCAATGAAGAGTTGGATGTGCATGTGTTATTTCCTACTTTCATGATTACAACATTCAAAATACCCAACATTGGTATTTCAAAGAGGAATCCTCTCAGCCTTTGGCTTCACCCCACTTGGAACACCAGGACTTTTGCTCATAAATGAAATTTCAGAAATAATACAGTGCTCAATATCAGCAGCATTGACTAACCATGCCCAGACATACAGTATTATACTCAATAACTGGCTCCAACCCACTAGTCAGATAATACTCTGGGCAGTACCAAGTCCCATATTAACATGGAGTGCAGCGTTACACAAAGGACTGAAATCAAGAGATGAAAAGATGAAAGATCCCAACACAGTGAAGACAAACAAAGGCCACAACCATGGCAAAGCCAGACCATGCAGCACACGGTGTCACTCCCAGACTCCAGGCAATGACTACGCCAGGTCAGCTATGAGGTGAGAACATGGCGTCTAAAAGCCAGTAACAACTACAGCAGGTTGGCTACAAAGCCAAGGTGTGAAGAGCTGGTCAGAGCAAACCCTAATGGCACTCTTTCATATCAAGAAAGATAATAATGAGAGGATGGTCAACACTTTACCTGGAGCAACAAATCCTTCATGGCATGAAGCTGCAGGAACACAAGGTGATGCTGAAGCAGTCTCCACAGTGCACAGCCCTTTGCTTCATGATGGCCGCAGCATTGCACTCAGGGGCCTTTGCTGCATACCAGCTCCTGTCTCATCAAGACTCCACCATGCCTGGTGGAAAGCAGGGCTTCCTCTCGTGATCAGCTGGTTCACCTTCACTCATGGCCAAGCCGGTATGAGAAAACCTCAACTTGGGAGTCTCCAAGCAGGAGGCATTCAACAGTATTGGCAGATAAGGGCAGGTGGGTGGTCAAGATGCTGCCCGGCTTGCTTGGCATCATCTTCACATGGATCCCTCACTCACAGAAGCCACCATGCTGGGCCACTAGGCTGCCAGTGGTCATGGGGCAGCCCTTTTCCTGGGAGAAAAGGCCCAGAGGGCTCTAACGCAGTAACAGCAGATAACTTTGTCCCGCTCCACACCCCACAACCGCTTCAAAATGTTGTCCACCCGGTGCTTCCACGTGAAGACCAGGTGGCGTGAGGTTGGTGGCTTCCATTTCCTGGAGAGGACTGGCTAATTTGCAAAATGGCTGCAAGGGAGCAGGAGAGGCCTCTCCTTGCCTGGCAGAGTGGGTGCCAGAGGAGGCCAGAGGTGGCCACAAAACCCGCCACCTACCCCAGGCTGTCCATCCTCAGGGGGCTGGCGGAAGGGATCCCGCCACATCCATTTCCTCGGCGATGGCGATGGCCATGGGGTGGGTGGGGCGGGCATGCGGCGCCGAGGGGGCGGGAAGGTGGCCGGCAGGGCCGCCCGAGGCCGGCGGCGGGGAGCCGGCCCCGCACCCGCCTCTCGCCGCGGTGACCTTGGGCGGGCGGCGCGGCCCGCCCCGCCGCGCGGCCGCTCCCTCCTTCCCCCCCCCCCCCCCCCCCCCTTTATTTTTTATTTTTATTTATTTATTTATTTTGGCTGAGGAAAAGAGTTTGAAGCGTTCCTGGCCCGGAGCGGGGCGGGAGGGGGGGGTAGAAGAAGAGGCCGCCCTCCGAGCGGCCCCGGGACTTTTCCTGCCGGAGGGTGCGGGGGGAACCCGTCCCGGTCCCCGGTCCCCCCCGGGGCGGGGAGGCTGGCGGCGGGCGGGCGGGGTGTGTGTAAGGGGAGGCGGGGGGGCGCCGGCCCCGCCGCCGCGAGGGAGACGCGGCTCCCGGCGCTGTGCGCCCGAGCTGCTGCTGGTTACGCCAGCCCCGCCGCCTGCCTCTCTGCCTCTCCTCGCCTCTGATTCTGCGCACAGCCAGCCCCAAAGCCTGTCATTCTGCAAAACACAGTTTACTCAACAGAGAGAGCGAGTGGGGGAGCGGGAGAGGTGGAGAGAGGGAGACGGCGCGGAGGAGACCAGTCCCGCAACCCAGCATGGCTTCAGGGGACCTTTACGAGGTAACGGGGGGCCGCGGGGCGCCGCGGGGCGGGAGGGCGGCGGGGGGGGCGCCGGCCGGGGCGCCTCGGAGAGCAGCGGTGGGGCGTTTGGGAGCCGCTCCGCGGAGCCCTCTTAGTTGCCGAAGAGCGGAGGAAATCGCCGAGGGAAGGGCTGGGGTGGGGGGAAAAGGGCTGGCGTGTGTACCGGGGGGGGGAGGGAAGGATGGAGCGGCTCCCCTCCCTTCCCTCTGCCTCTCTCTTTCTCTTTCTCTACTTTCCATCGGGCTTGATCTTAGCAGGCCTTGCAAGAGAGAAGGAGGAAGGAGTGAAGGAGAGCGGGAGTTAGCGGTAGGATGGGGAGGCGATCGCAGTGTGATGAGCCCGGAGAGTGGAGAAAGTCCAGGTAAAGTCATAGGCGCTCTGGACGTGCTGAATGTGCAGATTAGTGCGAAAAAATGCGCCTTAGCGCTGCCGGGAGGCGCAGGGATGGAGGCGGCTCTGCGCCCGCTGTGCAAAGTGCAGGAGCCGGCGCCAGGTTGCTTCACCTCGCGCCCGGGGTGCTGCGGGGGTGGCGGGGGCGGTGGCCGGGCCGGCGCGGGGGGGGGGCGAGCCGCCCTGCGCCCCCCGCACCAGGGCGGGCTCCAAAGTTTGGCGGGGGCCTCGCTCCGGAGAGGCCGGGCGGCCCGGGGTGCGAGGTGGGGCGGGCGGCCCAGCCCCGGCATGCGGTGCCCCCCGGCCGCAGCGGAGGGGAGAGCGGCGATGCATCGGGCGACGGCCGCCCGGTTTCCAGGTTGGGGAGAAGGAGAGAAAAAGGAGCTGGCAGGCCGTCGGCGAGACCCAGCCAAATTTTGACCTCAGGCACCCAGTTCTAACGCCCAAGCTGAGAACAAGTCTAGCCACTCTTCCCATGCCAGAGAAGAAGACGGGAGAAAGCAGAAATTAAAAATAAGAAAGACGGGACCCTAGTATTTCAAATATCCAGCTCCAAGTGCAACCAGAGTGTAAGTCTACCATCTAAAAAAACGGACAAGACTGGGGTCCTACACCAGTTCTTGGTCTGGAGCACCTCCTGAGGCTCTATGTTTCCTGGTGACATGGCCGTTTGTGTTGTGGTTGTCTGGAGCGCACAGTTTAAGGGCTAGGACAGAAACGGTCACCTTTCCAGTTGGAACTGTGTGCTGATGATTAGGCACTGCTCAACCTCAGGGCATGCTCGGATGTGGAATTGCTGCCATCGTTGCTTGGACATGGTTGGCCTTTCCATTTGATGATCTCTATGATCAGCTGCAGGGTCTGAAGTACAAGAAGTGGAGGATCTGACAGTTTTCATGTAGACAGTTTTTACTTTGTCATGGTCTTCCAAAGTCTTTAACAAAGGTCATAGTTAAAGGATGACAGTGCTTTCTGTTAAAACTTCATTTTGCTGAGTGGGACACAGACCTTCTTTCAAGTGATCAGCACTTACCGCTCTCCTATGTGGTGTTAAATTATTGGAAGTACATCATGATTTGAATAGTTGGTCTTTCCCCCAACATTTTGCGATACCTGTCATACTACTCTGCAACTTTAAGGACACTGCGTGTCACTGGTGTTGCTGCTGTGACTCTGGCGTAGTCAGTGGGAGTTCTGTGCAGGACAACTTTGACCCAAAAAAGTTAGTGATAGACCTTTGTACTAGTAATTTCTGGGATGCGTAGAGGATCTTTGCCTGGTCTTGTCTAAGTTTTATGTAGATGTTTTGATTAATTATAGAAAGAAATGAAACAAGTACCTCTTAGGCTAGTGGTAGCCATGCTGGTTTAACTCCTGCTCATCATTAAAAAATTCTGCTTTTTCATGATCTTGGTGTGGTTATAAGACAACACTGGTTGGCTGTTGGCTGTGGGCTTGCTCTGGGTGCTACCACATGGCATATGAGTGATGTTGCTCAAGCAGTGACCTGGCTTGGAGGTGTTCTGTGACAGAGCTGACTTCAAACCCAGTTTGCAGTCAATTTTAGGCCCAGTCACTCTGCAGGCGTTTGCATCGATGAATGTGAATTGTTAAGTGCTGTGGTTCAAAGCCTCTGAATCACTTCCTTTCTTTGCTACTCCATTTGAACTACTTTTGCTTATCAATGTATAATGTGGAAGAATTGTATCCACCTGGACAGGTAAGTGGAAGTATGACTATTTATTTCTTGTTGTGTGAGGTGTCTGGAATACGACCTTCTCAGCTGGTCATGGTGTAAAATCTTCATCTATGTGTCAGACGTGGGAAAAGTATTTGGAGGGCTCAGATTATCAGTCCATCTGCATTTGGCATCTCCACTGTGAAGTTAGTTCTCCATGACGGAGGTCAGAAGAAACATCTAGAAAGCTGAAGAGTTTGTATGTCTAATAGGTAGCAAGTGTGTAGATGTAGCTTCATGTAAAAAATG
This sequence comes from Hemiprocne comata, assembly GCA_020745705.1. Lineage (NCBI taxonomy): Eukaryota > Metazoa > Chordata > Aves > Apodiformes > Apodidae > Hemiprocne > Hemiprocne comata. The sequence goes on from CM036598.1 coordinate 16,451,479, forward strand.
ACTCAGCTTTGCCTCCCTGCTCCTTCCCATCCCAGAAAACCAACCACATCAAAGGGACTCGTAAGGAAGAAGCTCTTACAGCTGTTATGTCCCACACCAGTTAGCACGTGAGATGAAGTGCTTTCTGCCTTCAGAGATGACACCTCTGTTCTTGCTTGGATACATCATTCTTTTCTGTGCTCCTGAACAAGTAAAACACTGTGTGGATGGCAGGATGATAATTTTCATCAGCAAAATTATTTTTGTTAAAGCCAATCATGATCTAGGAGCCATGATAAAGCACATTAAAAACTACAGTCTGTTACCTTTACTAACTTCTCATATTTTGGTGGCACTCAAGCAACTGAAGAATAAAATTGTAAGTTTTAGAAACAGATGTGCTTATTTATCCTGTCAGTTTGTTTTTCTACTGTCATGTTATTTTAAAAGACTTTTCAACTTTTTCAACTGAAAAATAAATTCAATTAAAATCTTTATGTTAAATCAAAACAAGATCACAGGCAAAATAACCTCAGTGTTTGGTTAACTAGGTGTCTTTTTCTAGTTAGAAATGGCCTGAAATACCTCCTATTGTATTTCTTTTAGCACTGTGAAACCCATTTACTCTAGAAGCAAAAGAACACTCATTAAAGATCTATGGTGCATATTCCTTAGAAATAACAAACTGAAAATAAAAGACTGACAAAAGGGTATTCACAGTGGCCTTCAGTGAGGCAGCCCTATCTTGCTTTATGATTCAAGTGCACTGTTGGATGCATTGATAGGAAATCCTCATTAATTTTGGTAACAAACAGAAGGGGTAATGTATTTACACTTAAATACCACGTTTGTTGATTCACATTAAAGTTGTTGTCAGTAATTTGAGGTAATATTTTGTGTTTTCCATGTAGAATGTAGTTCTCACATTATCTGATCCCAAATAGTTCTCTCACAAAGGCTCTGGTATTCAAAGTATATGAGATGGCTTTAGTAGGGAAAAAAATTCAACATGAACAGTGCACCTAACTTTATTTTTCCAAGCACAGAGGATCCCATTTAGTGCAATAAAATTCTACTTTATTGATGAATATATGAATTGGTTATCAGGATTGTGGAGATGCTCATGAAGCTGACTTTGATGCTTTTCCTTTTTTTTCTATTGAATTTTTTGGGGGGTTATATACAATAAAATTAGACATTCAGGGATGATGATGTTGACATCTAAAGTCTTATTTTATCGTTGTGTCAGATTATATTACAAGACCTTAGATAAGTGATCTGAAGATTATAGCTAAATCTCTGAAGAGGACTGTCACATGCACGTATTTCTGGATCACAATAATAAAAATTAGTCTGTAAAACTCAGCTGTTTTTTGCATTGAAGTGTTGCTCTGGGTGGAAGAGTGACATTTTAAAAAATGGCATCCTCTCAGTCAAATGACACCATGCCCATGGATAGGAGGCTTGTCCACTGTAGTGACAGATTTCAATTAAATTTATGCCACTGTGTAAGGATGAGCTGCAGTTTATTTTAGCTCATGTGATTCAACAGCAAGATAATGTATTTCCCAATGAGTTACAACATCTCCCATTTATACCTGCACTCAGGTACCAGCAAAGTCAGAACTTGAAGATGTTAATGGCACTGCTTGGCCTGCTGAATCCCTATTACATGCGGAGACATGCAAATCAGAGAGAACACAGCTGAACTTTTGGATGCTGGGTTTGGTTTGCAGATGCGGAGCATAGAAAATAATATTAAATATTGTTATATTCAATAAATAAATTAGAAATTATTATATTAAATAATGCACATTTTTGAGCATTCTGGCTTTCCACATTACATCTCTTTCAATGGAGTCGCTTTTTAGGAGAGACACTTCCTTAAGCCAGCTTATTGAACTGGAACGCAGAAATCTGTAAAGTATTTCACACGTATCTTCTAGGAGGTAACTTATAAGAAGATGGTATATTTAAGTAAACTGATTTAAGTTGAAAAATAATAATATCTATTGATAGAACAGCTCCATGTTAAAGGAACAAGACTGATTTCACAAGCAGACAACAGTGACTTGAAGTAGGGTCTTGGGAACGTAGAACGGAGTCAAGCACCTGCTCCTTCTGCAATTCTTTTTTTGCAAGAATGGCAAGCTGTGGGTGCAGTGCTGATTTCAGTGATCCAGGGCTTGTTCCCACCAGTTAAGCATCATTTTTATTTATTTTTCTTTTTGTGGAAATGCTTTACTAACAAGTATTTTGAAGGGTCAGCTTATTTATATATACATTGTCATTGATCTATTATCAAAATCAGGTTTTAGCAGACAGTTGTCCTCAAAATAACGTCGCCTGTGAGCAGTATTACCCTCAGTCAGTAGAAATCTAAAAATCTTGCTGCCTGATGAAAGTTTTCAGGACTCTATTCCAAATTAGGTGTGATTTGCAATGCAGACAGTATTCTTTAATCCCAAACTGGGCAGTCATCTGGACAATAGATTAAACTGAGGTATAAAGCCAATAACAAGGAGTTAACCTGAGGTCCCTTCTGCTCGGGTCTTGTAGTTCAGTTCTCTAAATGCCAGATACTGAGTGAGTTTCAACAGTGTAACTGGATAACTCCAGCAATATTCATCATCTTACTAAGAAATCCCAGTGTCCAGCCACATATGGAACATTACAATGCACATAATGACTGTCTTGTTTCCCTACAACATCAGTCTCTAACCAGGATTTCAACTTCCTTGTTACATTGTAAACTGCTTGGCATATTGTGGGATACTGACTTCTTATGCGTGTCACCATGAAGTATTTAATCTGGATCAAGTGTAGTTTACATCAAAATGCATGTCATAAACATACTCCTACTTGGAAGGGCTACTGAAAACACACTCTGTATCACTCTCTAAAGCCTCAACACCTTCAGTGAAGACTTCCCCACTACCAAAGACGCTCAACTGGACAAGCATCCCTTAGTCATCCAGGTTCAGTGTTCCTACCTGGTTTTGACAAAAAGAAAATAATCCTTTTGTCCTGTTCAATAACAATGTCGTGCTCTGTTTATTATCAAAACTTTAGACTGGTAATATTGCAAAGCTGAAGGAAAATACACTGCAATCTGTTTTCTTCTATTACACAGAGAAAATGTAGATTCCAGTACTATTTCAATGCTCTCTCATTATCACTCATTTTATAAAATGTTGTTACAAATCTATTAGGTCTCTAAAAACTTTCACAATAAGTTGATATGAATGATCTGTGTCAGAAAAAATGATTCTTCACGTGGTTTACCAAAGAAGGGGAAATAGGTAGTGGCATGATTAGTAGACTACAACAAAACACTAAAGCAAAAACAGTATTGGAAACGTGTCAGAAAGACACTTTTCTTTGAAAATAGCTGTTGCCCCACTTGGCTTTGCTAGATTTCTCACAGACCACCCACAAAACTCACCGCCCATTCCTTCAAAGGGGCAAACCAGGAACAATGAGGATATTTTCTTCTATAAGGTACTTTGCTGCATTTATTTAGATTTTGTGGGGTTTATTTGAAATCATCTTACAATAATGTAATCACTTACATGTGCTCAGCATCCAATGGATTAAGAAGGATACAAGGGACTACACACCACTAAGTCTGAGCTCCATTGCACGCAAATTAGTAGCACCTATAAAAAGAAATAGAATCAGCAGGTGTGTGTGAACATGTCTTGGTTTGGAGAAGAGCTAAGATGAATTTATAGAGGAAAGTCACATCTCACAGCACTCTTAGTCAGTATGTGGATAAAATGGCTCTGGCTGGTATAAATGGATTTTCAAAAATATTCTAGTAAGATCCTACAGGAGTGGCTGCTAATGAAACCAAGTTGTGGTACCAGAAGGGTTGGTCAGCTCCTGGCCTACCTGGTTCAGAGAGGAAGCAATGAAGGGTAGTCGTGGTAGAGTGTCCAAACATCAGTTTTGGGACCTTTGTTGTACAAAAGAATCATAAATCATTTGAAAAGAATTGTATTTACCAATGATAACTTAGAGATTATTATTAGCATTGTCAAGAGAAAGTTTGACAGCAAGAGCTGGCTGAGAGCAGCTGAAATAGGGTGTTTATAAATGCAAGCTAATGATCAAAGGAAAGATAATCCTGACTATACATGCATAACAATAAGCCCTGAAGAAGCCGTTACTATTCAGGAGAGATCTTGGAATCATTGTGGAAAGTTTTTGGGTGTGTCTGCATTAGTATTTTAATATGTATCAGGTGCATGGTTTTGAAGTGACTCCCCCTGCAAACCCCATGTACCACACGGAGCTGTCTTGGAGAGAGCACTGACTGCCCTTCCTTCAGACAGAACAAAACCAGAAACCATGCCAGCTCCTAACAGGTGTCCAGTCCACGGGACCAAACTGCTGCTTATCAGAGGTAAACCTCAGGCAAAGAGAATTTGGGGTGTTATTAAAAAAAGCAATTGAGAATGAAATGGAAGATGATCACCATCGTGTCACTGGGGAGTAGCACTGTGCTTCCACATCCACAGGAATGCACCCACCTCAAGAAGAACACAAAGCAATGCAGGGAAGGGCCAGCAGGTTGTTACACGGTATGGAATGGCTGTCAGTGAAAAGACACCTGGTGACAACTTCCTGGCTGACAGAAGTGATCAAGGAAGATATGAATAGTATGGAAAAGACAAATAGGAGATGATTAGTTAATCCAGTGATTAATGCTATTTCTCATTGCACTAGAAAAGGCATGCAGTAAATTAAATTATTAGGCAAATGACTGTGACAAAGGAAGTACTTCTTCACAGTATTTAAATCTTGGAAGTCAGAACTGTAAATGTTTTCAAAGAATGGTAAAACAGCTTCTTGGAGGAGAGTTCCCTTTATAGCTTTCAGCACAAAAAAATCTTTAAACTGCTAATCACCAGAAGCTAGGAGGGTAGAGCAAGGGCATCACTTACTCTACAGATCCAGTAATAATTTCTACTAGAATATACAACACGTTAAGCTACATGGACCTGTAGTCTGACCTCATATGGCAGTTCTTAGTTTTGTACTTACTACAGTCATTAAACAAACATAGGTATTGACTAAGGTGTTGATACAGTCTGCAGAGATCACAAACATACTCACCTTACAAGTTGTATTCTGGTCTTCTAATTGCTAAACACTGTCAGTTAGTATCCTTACAAATTAAAGGACAAATCAGAATAGTGGGTTCAGTTTCCAACACAGAAAAACTTAGTTTCTGTTACAGAGATCCTACAGTCTAGACTTCCAACAAGATGCAACAGGTGGTGGAAGCAAACAAAAGAGTAGAAGGCAGGAGGTGATGAAGTAACATTGATTGAAACATGCATAATAGAAATTAAGTTTGGGCTCGTTGCCGTAGCTCTGGATAATAACTGGGTAAAAGAGATAAACTAGAAAACATTTGAGTAAATGCATGGAATGAGGCAAATGATTGAGTCAGTATGATTAGAAAGATATATTAATGTGATACAACAAAATCGGCTTTCTCCTACTTCTGTGAGAAAAGCACTGCAGCATCTAAAAGGGTTTATCCACAACTTGTATTTACATTTCTGGATGGTCTTCATAGGCTTCTTTAATGCTGCACAGGGCTGTTAATACACATTTAGCAATCTTTAAAGGCCTTACCTGAATATACATTAAAAAGCCACTAACTTTTAACAAAACCATCAAGCTGCTCCTGTGTTGTTGGTTTGGTTTTTTTCCAGTAGTGGTGATTACTACTATAATGAAACATAAACAGCCTCATTTCTAACTGACCAGCTTAACTTGTCAAATTCTTTCATGCAAACGAAATTAACTTTTTTTTTTTACATCACTTTGCAGTCACTGCAATGAGCAGTGGCATTGTAAGCGGTTCTCAGATGTCAGACTAACTGCAAAGGAGAGCTTTGCTTATGTATCTTATTAGTTTTAGTAATAAGAGAGATATTACAAAAGAAAGTGTAACGTTACATCATTTTTAAAAAAATATATAAGATTTCTTCAACAATGCTAATGGACATGACTCGAAGTGTTATGCAGTTGAAATTTGTTCTAACAGTATTTTGTAACCATTAAATAATTTCCTTTTTTTGGAGAAGGGACTAATTAGCAAAACATAAAATCACATGATCACAGTCATAAACGTGATGAATCAGAAATCATTTTGGGATAAGTTTCAGGTGTTCCAGCACAGGAAGTCCCAACAGGAGAGATGCTGGGGAATTGCTGCTAAATACGGTTCACATGGAGAGAAAATGCACATTAATGCTTTTACAGGGCTCAGAAATGGATTCTGAGACTCTTAGACTGCAAGGATGTTGTTTTTTGGTGATTAATGCAAGGGAGGAATAGTGGAAACTCCAGTGCAAATGCAGATGCATGAATTTAGGATGACACATGTTGAGAAGACCTTTGATGAGAAGTGACTGAACTTGTATCTACCTAGGCAGAGGAAGTAGCAACCTTTTAGGTTCTGCAATGGCACAACATAACAGTAGAGCTTCAAATTAAATAGGAATATGACTCAAGTATCAAAATCCATACAGGGAGGAGGATGGAGACCTTCTGGATCCCAAATTAAGTATTAGACATTATTGGGAAAAACTACATTTAGGCACTAAAATGCCTTCACTTGACTCCAGAGGAAAAAACACGACAGTTGTTGAAGGAACTGGTTGATAAGGGCCAATTAAAACTTCATGATTCGACTGCAGAAACTGGAAGCTCAACTGTAATAGAGTCTGGGGACACAGACTCCAGCTTTTCACAACCCAAAAATGTGAAAAGTTGAAAAGCAGCTTCCTTTCTTGTGTAATTAAACATTATCACTAGTTCATAATTTTCCTCTGCGCTGAAATATCAGAACCAATGTACTGTAATAGTCAGAAAAGGAGATGGTAGAGGTGATGAGGAACTTGGCAGTGTTTTATCCAAGTAGTCATTATTATATATCTAATATGCAGATTAATACAAAATAGTATACAGTATCTGTATACTCAGCAAAAATGCACCATAGTATGAAATCAGTGATAAAAGTAACACAGAACTGCAAGGAGCAGTAGTTATCAGCTTCAGCTTTTTGGCAGCAGCAGAGGTGAATTATAAATTTTACTTCTTTTTAGTTTTTACCAGCAAAATGCAAAATGACTGCTCTTCTGACTTCATATATAAAACCAAAGTGTGGGACATACAATTAAATAGAGACAATTTTTAGACTGCAAAACTTGGTAGCACTGAATGTTCCCATTACTTACCTTTATGGCCTGCTAATGTCTTACCTACACGAGAAGCCCTACTCGTCTGTGCAGTGCTGATACACAAAAGATGTAACAGAAACCCAAGAGAAAGCTGTGTTTGATAATGTATTTTTACATATATGGGGAAATAGCATCTCTTTTACTTTACACCCACAGAAACACTCATGTTTCCTGGTAAAATAAAAAGGGTGAGGCCCTTGGCCAGCTTTTATGGCCTTCTCATGGCTGCATTTTTTTTGCCTCTGGGTGTCAAGAACAGCAGTAGTCAATTAGCTGTGGGAATCATGAGTCTCTCAGAGCAAAATTGTTTGGCATCACAGGGCTGAACAATGCTGTCAGGACCCAGGTGATTTGGATCATCTCCTTCCTCTGACTCTCTTTTGGTTTAGAACCTGCTGTTTAATACATACTCCTGATGTGTTAGTACCTTTAGGGAAGCTAAAGTATAAATACACCATCAGACTAGGCAACAGGCAGGCTGCCTGTGTGACCTGACAGCAGTAAGGGGTATCCTGTGTCCTCCCTCAGCAAAGACCATTGGAAGGAGACTCATCCACCATCCTCCTGCCATCTTTCCTGCAGCCTTACAAGCAGCAGATGACTTGCAGTGCCTTTCCCATGCACTGGCATGCATGTGCATCAGGTGACAGGTTAAAGAAGGATTGCCAAGGTGGCCTCGTCATCTCTCCCTGCTGACTAAGGCCTATGCAACCAGTATGTTGTATGGCATTTGTCAAGTGGATCAAGATAACAAAAATTCCAAGCTCCAAGGAAGACATCCTATTTTTTTTTTTCATTGTACACATCACAACCTTTGGATTGTTATTCTCATCAGTCTTTTGTTACACTGATTGATTGAATGAGCTTTCATCAAAGAACAGCATGGCTCAACACATGGACTGTCTATTGTAGTTCAAAATCTTGTATCAACTTTTGGTCTTGCTGCCTCGGAAAGCTTCAAGAAATTGCTAGAGGAACTGATGGAAAGCTGCTGTCTCTCCCAGTTCAATAATGTGTTCCCTAGCTTTGTCAAGAGCACCACAAAGGATGCCAGATCTTTTTCCTGCACTGTTTGACCATCCTACGCTCCGACTTTTCTAACATGACGTTACTTAGAGTATTTCTAGTGAGTGCCAGTGATACCACATTTCTCACTCTTAGAAGTGGTGTCAAGTTTTGCAGTGTGTGCATGGTTACCACTCATTGACAAGCTACTCTGGCCTGTGATTGGAATTGTTTTGCAACTGTGCTGCTGTTATTTTTTTGTGCTTCATCCAGTCCTATCCAAGACCCCTGTCAACCTGCTGTGTTTAGAAGACAAAGGCAGATCTTCTTTTAACGTGAACTGAACCTTCTGTGTGTACCATGATTTTCCTCCCCATCTTTTGACTGCTGCTCTTGTAGCCTATTTAGTATATGAGGAAAAAAGTCTTTCTTACCGATCAATTAAGATGTGTAAATGACTCTCTTATTTTGGATATGCAAACCGTCTCAAGATACGTGTCCAAAGTACAGTTCACAAACCAAGGACAACATTCTTTAATTCTGTTTTATCCCTAAGATACAAAGCAGAATTCCTTAGGTAACTGAAATTATCTCTGCCTTAACATAACACTTCTGAAAAATTCTGGATTCCCTTACTAAGTATAGGTTTTTGTGCAGCTCAGAAGAGCTCTAACAGAACTTTCCCTAAATGTCTTTCTTACTTCATGTCCAGCTGTAGTTGCTCCTGTTACCACCAAAAGGCAGCCATTCCAAGATCACAAGCATCTCTAGTAATCAAAAGTTGCAGCCTAATGGCAGTTGATCTTTCAAAGTGCAGGATTAGACACTGAGAATGCTGTTTAGTACTGAGAATCACAAAGGTGTGTTTTGGATGTGTATTTAAGTGCACATACTTTTACAGGCATTGAGGGGATATCTGGGGATTGCCTACAGATATTTAGTATTTGATACATCACTTATTCAAGATTTGGAAAGTACTTGAGTAGTAAGCCTCAGGGTTAGCAGAGGAGCTGCATGGTAAGCCTTAGATCTCGCTCAACTACTGATAGCAAGACCTACCTTTTCATTCCTCTTCTGGTTATCCAGTAGTGTAATGGGGCTTTGCAGTGACATATACAGAGTAACTGGGGGAGACGGGGTGAACCGAGGCTGTTTTACAGTCAGATTCGGTGCTTTTTTTTTTTCTTTTAAAGTGACTAGTCTTTAGCTCCATTTCTGAGAAGGTTACTTGATCTTCTGACTCAAACAGAGACATCTCTGAATGGGGTGAACTGGTAGCTGCAGCACTTCTGGGACAGAAACTGCAGACTGTTAGGAGCACATTCCTCTTTGCAAACATGATGGCAGCTGCTTTCGATCTGTGGCTTCTCGCTGCTATTGTGTGGGGGAATCACTCTCTGAGTTTCAAGAGCCACAACAGAGAGGAAGTAAAGCTGTGGCTCATTTAGGACTGGGTGTTATTTTAATGAGCTTAATAAATCCTATATAGGACTGAGGGTTTCTTTGGAGTTCTCCGACCTGCAAAGCAGTGCTCTCAGTCTGACCTTTGAGCTGTGTACACTATGGAGCTCTAAAAAACGGCACCAGTGCTCTGTTGCACCAATTTCAGCCACATCAGCAACCCCGCTTTAGCAGCTGTTTTCAGCATCAAGTTGATCAGACTTCTCTGAATGGAGCTTAAATGACATTGTACTGCAAATGTCTTTCCCTGCCTCAGGTCACCACGTTCACAGATGTTCACAGAAGTCCAGGAGGTCCCTACTCATGTAGAAAAAAACTGATTTGCTTTATAAGGAGTTGGCTTTTTTTGTTAACCAAACTCATCACATGGTTAAAGCTCAAACGTTCATGAATGCTAACATTGTTCTTGTAAAACATGAATGGCAAGGATTCATTTCATGTGCAGTATGGACACTGACCTTCAAAGGGCAAAATTCATTGCAGCAAAAAGGATGGAAGGAGATCTAAGTTATTAATTCTACAGTCACAGCTATCAACTCCTCCTCACAGTCAGCCATGCCATATAATCACTGTCAGATAAAGAAATGGATAACTGGATCACAACTGGCTTACAATGAGCAGGGTTCTCACCCTCTCCTTCTAAAGCTAAAAGTTACTTCTGGAAAGAATTTGCAACACCTATCTGCCATAGTGGTTAGGACTGAAATCCATTGGAGGAAAGACTCAGTCAGCCAGCTGACTCTCAGGCCTCCTCTACAGAAAAAACATTCACCATAGAAACCTAAAAATGACTCAAGGTGATGAACTGGTATCATTTTTAAAAGTACTATTAGACATATTTTCTGGCTACAGTACCATTTCATTAATGGACATGTATTGTAAATTACATATTCTTGGACAGTCTACTTTGGAACACTCAAAAACTAAAAAATTACTTCTAGAAAATTATTCCAGCGTGCCTTAATACCAAAAGCTGAGAAATATGGTAGATATACCAAGGAAATGAAAAGTCCTAAGGCTAAATATTTTTATAAAAGTCATTTAAAAAACAGAACTTCAACTAACCCAGTTGACCTAGCTTGTTACAGTCCTGGAGAGATTTGGTTGTGCATAGCAATGAGTATAGCACTGTTTAAACAACAAATCAGAATCTATCAGTGGTGTAAAGCTTTGTGACTTCTGCTATGACAAAATCCATAGTTTTTGACTCAGATGATTAGGGAAATGTCTGATATGCTAGGTTCTACTGTGACTTACAGGAAAATAATTCATATATATTAAAAAATTCATGATATCCTACTATTTGGTAAAGCTGTTTATTCCTTCATTTTTTATGAAGCCTTTTGAAAAGGTTTTCAGGTATCTAAAACCAAAACATACCTGAGGGTCAGGCCCTTAAGTGAAAATAGTCACAACTTTCCAGAATGCTCATGATGCAGGAGATCGTTGCTCTCTTTCAGGAAAATGAAAGCATACTAGAAAACAACAGGATTGCTGTACCTTTCCTTATGATAGATCTGTGCTGCTCATTTTTTGTGTGTATGTAGCTCAAGAAAGTAGTACATCTCCCATGAGACATATGGCTAAGGCAGTCACTTCACCAACAGAGACATATGATCTAGGCAGTTTGTATAGTGATTTCAAGATCATTCCCGATCTCAAACTGCTTGTTCTACTCTGAAGGCTCTAAGGCACTTCCTCAGCCCTGCTCCATGCTCTTCTCATTCCATCTTATCCATCCCTTTCCTTTGTGCTGCTAGTGGAATTTCCCTGGATGTTACTGGCCTTGCCTTTGGGAAGTCACTGGACAGCCCCCCAGTCCCTGCTGCCCGTCTGTGGCTCCCTGGCACCCCACTGCCTCTCTCCGCTCTCTCCACACACAGGGAAGCCTGGAAGGTGAGGCAGGTTGTCCACAGCTGAGTCCACAAAAAACTTGGCTTCAAAATTAAGGTCAATATGTACAGCTTTCATGTAGGTAACAAACGTATGACAATACAGGGAAGTGTATGTACTTTCAGTAGTGAATGCAAATCTCATTCACACTCAGCTGCCCTGGACCACTGAGCTCATATACCACTAATGCAAACTGCTGACTGAATTTACCCTGTGGAGTCCCCTGATCTCTGGAATGCAGAACTGGGTTATTTTAGTAGAAATTGATTCACTAGTCGTGAATTTTGTTTGAGAAAATCATGTAATTCTTGGTTCTCTGAGCTGAAGTGACGGCAGTCCTTTTACACACCCCAACAGTCTCGACAAATTATTTACTAAGTCTGAGGTTAAGAAGAAAATGCTGTTACTTCTTCATTTCCCACAACACATTTTATGGTGAATCACTTGTGCCTAGTGTATGGTTTCTCAGGTCAGCAAAACCAACTCCTTTCTTATTTTCAGGCACATGTATCCAAAGGATACTAATCCTTTGGATAAAAAGACTGGAACATGCTTTACTATGTTAAAAAATACACTAACCAGTAAACTCAAAGTATTTAAACTCTTTCCTTACATTTGATTACTGCTTTATATGCCTGCTTTCCGAACATTCCTGAAGTGTTCTGTTTTAATTTGTTTAATTAGTTTTTGAATCCATAGCATGTGGTTTTAAGAGAACCCAACACTGAAAATGTAATTTTTTTAAAGGTAGATTATTAAATTTTCACAGCATGTGTAACTTTGATATCTGACTTACTTTTAAGGTTTTGCACTCACTTAGTATCATGACTAAAAAAATTCAAATAAATATTAGCACTTGAATTTTCTTCACAAACAGATGAGGATATTGTCCTGTTTCAGAAGGGTACAGATTTGTGTAGATGTAAGAGTTTGTAGACAGATGTGGGCAATTATCTAGTTGTTTCCAATGATCCAGTATAACAGAGGAAAACTGTTCTCTGTGTCCATATGACTGAACACATGGGTACAGATTTAAGACAATAAGTAGTAAACTTTTTGCATAGCAGGAACAAAACTGGAGCACATAACTGAAACATGCACATCTTCCTCAGGCTTAGTTTTCCCTTTTTCTTCAGTCAAAATTGTGCCTTATTTAAGAGACGCATTATTTTTCTCAGTAATAAAGCAGAGAAAATAAGTGACTTGTATTGATCTGGTGAATGCAGTTATTATAGTCCTGCACTTCATAAAAATGTTCTCCCTCAAAAGTATTTGAAATAACATGAGTTTGAACTTTAAACACAAGTGATGAACCCTAGCTCTTATGATGAAATTTTAGAGTATGTCTTCTGAAGCAGTTACAAAATTTTAGACAAAGCCATCACATTAGCACCCAAATTTTACAAAACTTAAAGAAATATGGAGACCATCTGTTCAGTCAGCTGCAAACTACTTTGCAGGGCTTAAGGTTTAGAAAATGAAATTAGCTAACAGAGATACAAAAGGTGCCAGTGGCTGGAAGTTTACCCTTCATAAATGAGGAATGAGATGCACTTTTTAACATTGAAGTTACAGCATTTTATTGATAGTGCTTAGAAAGATTTGCTAACAGCAGTGGTGTACTTTCTGTGAATCACTTCAAATCAAGATGTGATGAGTTTCTAATAGATGTTGTTTAACCAAATCAGAATATGCGACCTGGTGTGGAAGTGCTGAATGGAAAACATTCCCCTGTAAGCCAAAACAGACTCTATGGATATAATTGTCCCTCCTGGCCTTCAAATCTGTGAATCTGGGGGCCTGTAAGTAATGCCATGACAGATAACTAATCGAGTCTGAGTCATCATACCGAAAGGGAACATAGGGTTCCTCTTAAATGGAAGTGGCATTGGTACTTCTTCAGTGCCATGGTATGTAAAACTTATTCTCAGTCTGCATTCTAGGTTTTTGAAAAAAATGTTATCAAGACACTACATCCCCCTAAGTTTTATAACAACAGATCAATCATTTGTCAAAAAAATAAAACTTTGGTGACGTTGAAAAAAATTGTGTGCTATCATCTGGCGTTCACTCTGGAAGGTCTCTGTTATTTTAATAGTTTTGTATTTTTCATTTTTAGACTATACTACATAATAAACATGTAGAAAGCTCCAGTTCAAACATGCCAAGTCTTTTTCACCATTATTGTTAGAACATCTGATGAACAGGATACTATTAGCCTTTTATTTTAAGAATAATAATTTAATAGTTCTTTATTAATTCTTTTCCACTTGGAAAAGCAGGTCCATTTGGAAATCTGAGTTTCATTTCTTCTGTTGAAGAATGAGTTCTAGTGTGTGAATAAAGTGCAAATCACTCTCATGTAGCAGAAATTTTCAGGACTTTATACTGTTACAAATAACAAACCATTTCAGACTCCAAGTCTTTAGAATTATATATTTTCTCACTGTACATGCAGCACATTTAGATTATCACAGGATGCCATTCATTGAACAATGTCTACAATTACTTACCTAATTAGATTTCACATTATGACTTATGAGTCCTGTAACTAGACAGGCATTAGACAGAGGAAAGAACCTAGATCTATAATGCACACTTTGAGGTAGAAGAGAGCTTGAGAAATCTCTTTTCTCTCTAAATATCTACCATAAAAAGCTGAATTCAAATGGATTTTTATGTTGAAGAAAAATACAGTTAAGTTTCTTCCACAAAACTGAAGTTGGTTATTAATTAACTTGGACAGGACTCTCCATTGTTAATACATCTAGTATTTGAGGGGCATAAAAAAAAAATAAGAAAGTACATCACCAAACAACTGAAAGTGGAAAGATGTCATACATTTTTATTATCTTGAATAAACATTATTTTATAATATATGGCCATCAGAGGAAGTTACTAAACATCTCAGAGTGCTCATCTGAGTAAGAAAAATCTCCACCAAAATGTAGGAAATGGCCAGGTGATTCATGTAGTTTTTTCTCCTTTACTGTCACCTTCAGAAGATTCTTTCTACCCTTTTAGCGAGAAACTGAAGAACATTCCCCATTCATTTTTCCCCAGGGGTGTCATCTAACCAGCTTATATCCTTACACGTGCTGTAAAATAACTCAGATTCCCTTTAAAAGTAATTCACAGATGCAAACTTGCCTTTTAAAATCTGCCTTGTTTGTAATTGGGTGCATTAATGGGATCAACAAGGCAGAAGCTGTAGAGACCCTGCAGCACACAGCTGTGTGTGCGCTGCACAGGGTGTTCGGACATCCCACAGCCACGGGCAAGGCCTTTTCCAGAATAACACCCCATTTTTAGACTGCAGAACTACCACCTTTGTCTTTGGGATGCACTAAGCAATCATTAGCACTAACCTGACAGGCACCCTATGCCACATTTTGTGATGAACGTGTTTTGACCACTTAGTTTTAAGAACAAGTAAAACATTGTGGCAGACTACATGTTAAAGGAAGGGACTCGCTGATCCGAGCTCCACCTGTTATGCCCTTAAACAATAGTAATGATCATTAGTATCCATTTAGTAGGATAGATTTCCATGGTGATTTGTAACTATGAAAATATTTCAGAGTAGTAATTGAGGAAATTCCCACTCTCTAGGGAAATTCTGTGATTTAAACTGTCAGTTTGTTTAAATCCTTCCTCCATGACCACCTGAAGCTTCTTGTTTCCTTGGAATTAAATGAAAAACGTTGACCATGTACATATCATCTTGAAATCTTCATAACATACTTTAATCTTCTTGTCTAGAATGTATCTCAGAATTTTAAAATGTCCATTTAATGACTAAGAAAATCTTTTTAACCTTGTGATCAGCTGACACTGGTCCTGCAACCCATCTCTCCCTTGTACATCTCAGAGAGTAAATTGCTTTTGCCATATGACCTGAAAGTCCATAAACCCTGGCAGTATCAGGTCAAGAAAAGAAGGAAGTTCAGAGCTGCTTCTGGGAACCTCCTTTCCAGCTGCCTGGTAAATCTAAACTCAGCTTAACTGAGTCAGTTCATACACCCATTTCCACAGATTGCATAGAACTCAGTTTTCCAAATGGACCTGCTTTTCCAAGTGGAAAATAATTAATAATAATAATAAAGAAATAAATTATTATTAATTATTTTAGGCAAAATTTATGTATCATAGAAACATAGGATAATCTAGGTTGGAAGGGACTTGGAAAGGATCCAGCAAATGGCTGTGAAGATGATCAAATGGTTAGAGCACCTCTGCTATGAAGACAGGCCAAGGGAGTTGGGGCTATTCAGCCTGGAGAAGTCTCCAGGGAGACCTTATAGCACCTTCCAGTACCTGAAGGGGCTGCAGGAAAGCTGGGGAGGGGCTTTTTACCAGAGAGGGCAGTGATAGGACAAGGGGTAATGGTTTTAAACTGAAAGAGGGGAAATTTAGGTTAGTCATCAGGAAGAAATTCTTCACCATGAGGGTAGTAAGGTACTGGAATAGGTTGCCCTGGGAGTTTGTAGAAGCCCCCTCCCTGTCTAGAGTGAGGTGTCCCTGCTCATAGCAGGGAGGTTGGAACCTCATGATCTTTAAGGTCCCTTCCAACTTCAACCATTCTATGATTCTGTTCTATTCTACCTGGAAAACAGTATGGATGTTGTAGCACCAATGTATGTTGTTCTCTGCACTAACCTTCAATTAATAACAGGCAGACAGCTGCAGCTTTCCACAGTTTCAGTTTGTGACTGGCACAGTGCCACAGAGACACTGTACACTAGCCTAATCCTAGTGAGGCAAATGTAAGGAACAAATCTCAGAAACCCCACATTTATAAAAATATAGTACCCCGTTCTACAGAGGCACATGGAACAAAGCCCTTTGCCACATCATTGCTGTAAATACATCCAGAAGCAGCTGAGGTATTAACACCACTGCCAAGTTAGGAATCTGACTAACAAATACATGGAAAATTTCCTCAGTAATATATTCACTACTTACATATTCAATACTGCTTCAAGCACTGGCATTTCGAAGTGGTTCTTCATCTTCATCAGAGTTCCAGTCTCACCCTGATGCTTGATATGTCTGCATAATCTATCAAAAGAAAGAGAAGACAGCCATCAGCATGGAGGTGTGGACCATGCCTCTACAGTAACTCTTGGAGTCATGTGGCAGGCATTTTGAGCAAGATGGCAAGATCTGTACCTCTCCACCAGAGAAACGGCATTGTTGCTCCTTGGGACCTCCCTGGAAGGAGTAATGGGTTCCAGTCTATAGCAACCCTTACAGCTGGAAGTACAGCAAACACTTGGCTGAAACCCATCAGGAATGATGATGAACTCTGGACTCATCAATTAACACTTCCTTAGCTTGTGTGAGGTTGAAACAGGAGTTGCTAAGGTCAAGGAATGGTGACCATCTGTTGCCCAAGCCATCTTTCAAGAGGATCTAGGGCTTGAGGAGAGCAGAAGGGTAACCTGTGATTGTCTCCTCTGCAGCATGCCACTCTGATAGCAGCTCCCGGGGGACTCTGCCATTGCCAGAGGAGTTTCAGGGTAGCATGTGGCTGGAGTCTGCCACACAGTGTGGTGTAGTCAGTCTGACTCATTGCAGACATTCGTATAAGCACAGATGTGTTAGTGCCTTTCATCCACACTGTAAGCAAACGTCCTACTCACAGAGTCCATCTAACTGCTCCAAAACACACTCTTATGTTAAATCAATGAATATGCTTTTATGCCTTTACATCTCCACGTTTAGAGCCCTGTCTCCACTATTTAAGTGCAGGTTTCTCACTAGCTGCACTCTCAGATGATTTAAAATGCATCCGCCTGATGAATGCTGACACCTTTTGTAACTGCCTTTACTACTGCCCGTAAGATGGTTTGTTCCTTTCAGGCACCAGGAGTAAGCTGGTTTTACACTGGACAGAACTGAGACCTCAAACACAAATTAAATCTGTAGTGATAACCCATGCAATAATCAAGGCCAGAGCTCGTTCTGCTGACCCTGTTTATCTGAATGCTATTTCTGAGGGGATAATGATGTATTATTCTTCCTTTTTGACAATTATTCCTTCACTGAAAACTTTTGAAATTTTACATGCCATTTTTCTGTGATGCTGCAGTGGTATCCTGGTACTCTTATCATGCCATTATTGTTGCCTAAAGCATGTTTCTTTATTCCTTTTTTCTGCTCTACCTTTCTTCTTGGCTCTTTTCTGTATTCTGCCATCATATTAGCTTCATTTGTGTAACTAAGAAAATGAAGAACTCTACTGGTGTCTCATGACTTTTCTTCTCTTATTCCACTACTTTACAAACTGCTAGTTCAGTTTTTTTCTCAAAGGATCACCCCTCAACCTTCTAGATTGTACAAATTCATCTGTTTTTAGTCCTTTCCTTCTAAAACCTATCCTTGCATGGTATTATTCACAAATTTGACTGTTACTACCTTTGCTATATGGATGCTCCAAACTAGTTGCCATCTGTTCTAGTTTGGATAGAAAGCATGAAATGGATTTGTCATCTTCTGACATGTCCTTATCCCTGTCCAGCCATTAATATAACACAGAGTTCTTCATTTTCCTTTCCCTCCTGTCTCACCAATGGGGGAGAGATTACCATCCTCCTTCACGTTCAGGTTTGTAGGCTGGGAATTTTTTTACTTGCTGCTGTCAGATATGTGTTGATCATTAAAAAATATCTCTCTCCCTGTATACAGTCGCTAGAGAACAAATCATGTAGCTGGATATTCTTTACAGCATACTCAAAAATTGCTGTTCCACATCTTGTATCTTGGAGTAACTACCTAATATATGCTCTAATTGTCAATTTGTCCTGTTTTCTAACACGGAGATTTGATTTTTACAAAGTCATCATCACAACAGAGGGCAATTTGTACTCATTGAAAGATCACTGAAATTTACTTCAAAAACTTTGGTAAGGAGCGTGTGTTGGACAATGGCCCCTTAGACTGACCAGTGTCACCTTGTAGCTCCCTCAAGATGCTGTACCCTCCTGTTGTCTCTCATCTTCTCCATGTTGCACAAGCTTTGCAAAGCCAGCAAGCTGCCCTTGGACAGTGCTCCTCACTTGTCACCCTAAGTTGGTAAAGCCTCTTTGAACAGCTGCAACTCATGCTCGCATTGAAATCCTAAGTCCTCAGCATCTGTAGAAACCACCAAGTGACTAACAGCTCCCCAAAAACTAGCCTTTCACTTTGCTGTAAAAGGGCTAAGAAAATATTTTTCTACCTACCACACAAGAACGTGTGGTTTATTTTATGACAGTTGTCCCTGTAGCATTTGTAGAGCAATGAGTCACTGAGTGGTAGCACAGCAGAGTAGCTCAAATATTTATTTATACTGTATTATAGCTGAACCTTTGTATTTTTTTAATGTGGAATCTTCACTTCTGGTTAAGCTTTGGGATGGATGTAAAAGTGTTGAACTGAAGTCTTGGCCTTGAGTTAAATCTGAATGAAGTCCATATGGTGGAGAAAAAGACCCAGTGAACTGTGCAAGAGAACTCTAAAATAAGCTAGAACTGAACAAAGTAAATGAGAACAAACTGCAAATGAACATAAAGGAAAACACACAGCATTAATTTCTTTTCCAATTATTTCAGGTACAGCTTTTATGTCAGTTAATAATTGCTTCCTGCATTTCTGGACTTACTTTAATGTTGGTGAAAAGTACCTTTAGTGATAGTCATATTTTCATTTTTTAACTACTGCTTACACATTTCCACATCTGTTTGGAAACATGAGTAATTTTAACAAATTCCAGGCAGTTTTAGTGAAAGAACTGGGATGCGTTCACATAAACACTAGTTTGCTTAGAAGTCTCTTCAAGTTCTGCTCCTGTTCCTATAAACTGCTTTTAAAATAAAAATAAAAAACCTCGAGGTTTAAAGGTCAGGGATTCCTACTTGATTTTACTTGCCTGTAAGTAAACTGCGAGTAACTGCTGACTGGTAGTACTGTAAAGGAAGCATAGACAGAATCAGGTCCTTACTATGTTGGGCTAAACTCTTTTTTTCTGATGAACACACACATTTCCCATACACACACTCTGGGATGGTATGCAACTGTGTAATCCCATTGAATTTGTCAGAGAAATATTTGAGGAAGTAGTCCACAGTATCAGAAAGCTGAGAGCCATAAATGTTCCCAAAAAGCCAACTCTTTGTAGAGCTTAGCAAAATATTTTGTCTCCTTGAATTTAGATTTATCACTCATCTTTCAGTCATCTCTGCCTGTCACAGAAATAGACTGTACAAAAACAGTTCTACTTAAAGCAAACTTCATCCCTGTCTCAATTCTCTTGGATTAGCAGCATACACTGACTGTGTCTTTAAATCTCTCTTATGATAAATAGGAGCAGCAATTCTTTTCTACTTTCTTGATCTACAAATCAGGAAAATATCTGTTGTTTCTAAATTTAAGTGTGCACTATAACATACAAAACAAATTTAGCAGTATAGTAAAAATCACCAGCTGTACTTTAGTACTGAAGTAAAAGTAAGAGTTTGTCATCAAATTCAAATGTTCTAGATAGAACTCTAGCAGATTGTTCCTGAAATACATTGTGCTACTAAGTTTGTAGAGGTTGTGTTCAGAACTGATTTCACTTTTTAACATAAAGGACATTGAGAGTTTGGTATGCCCTGCTTCTTGCTTTCCTTGAGCAATAACGAACACGAAAATCCAACCTGATTTATTGTACGGAAGAAAATGGGGATTTGATAAATTAAATGCATTATTATGCTTTAAAAAAAACAGACACCCATGTTCTTTGGATTTCCACATAAGTTGTATGGTTGTAAGCAAAAGGGATTTAAACCCCTTACAGAGGAACAGACCCAAAGAGGTCTCCCTCACGTTGCTTAAAAGTCCTTTTGATGACACGGGAGCACACCTGGACTGCAAAGGGACAAATCCTACTCTTCCTCCATATAAACAACATTGTCAGGATTGCCTCAACCTACTGCTGAAGAATGCCTTTATTTGTTAGTGCACTTGTCTTACACCTTTGAAAACTGTTTCTTTCCAAATGAAAACTTACCATATTTTTTACAAAATGATTACATTTAGGAATGACCAGCTGTTTGCTGTGCAACCTGTCTACAATAAGCCCGAGGCAGTTCTGTATTGTGAACATATCTAATATGAAAGAGTTTCTATGATGTAATTTCCTACAAGGGCAGAGACTACATGTTGACCAGGAAGTGCCATCCTGGTCCCTGTGTCATCTGTCAATTTTCCTTTTCCAGTCCTTTCCCAAGGGACAGTATCAGTCTATACAAAAATGCTCTTCTTCCAGTGCAAGATTCATGTGTATATTATTATTCCTATGTGCTCCAAAAACCACAATGGTTGTGGCACTTCCACCACCAGTATTGTTTACACACATACACTTAAATATCCTAATAAAATAGAAAGATTTCTATTACATCCCTAGAGTTACAGTGGCAGACACAATGGCTTTAAGAGACTGGGAGATTTGAGCACTGTTAAGTTCTGGCCAGGAGAAAGCTGCAGTTAACAAAATGAGAGGACAAGGGCACGAGAATGGGTTCTGTGAGTAGAGGCAGCAACAAGGACAGATGGCATCAAGGGGGAAAGCACAGCCCTTGTGTGGAGCTGGAGAGGTGGCACCAGGGCAGTTTTCAAAAGAGCCAGAAATTGGCAACTAAGAGACCAGACTAGAATTTTGGTTCTGATGAGACTGAACTTCAGAGAAAGGTGAGACATCCAAGCAAAATGGCAGAAGATCACTAGAGATATGAGTCTGCATGGAAGCTGTGGTTGGCTGTTTTTCTGCAGGCTACCAGCAAAGGGCTTCATTTGATCCAAACTGGTAATAAAGACAAGCTCCTACTGCCAGAAGACCCCTTACACAACAAGGAAATCATGTTGCTTGCATGGAGCAAGGCTTATGTTTTTACAGCATTTACTTGTTCTGTCCTAAGTCTTCGTATGTGTGTGAGGACATAAATACCTAACGTGGTGGTTTGCAAGCACGTGTAATATGAGGGTGATTGATAGGCTTTTTCCAAGGAAAACACAGAACTTACAGGATTTCCTTAGCAAGTTTAACACCTCTACTGATTATGAGAATATTGCTGACAGCTAAAAATTCATATGCTTAAAAAGAGAAAAAGGGAAGATAATAAAAAGCAGCATCTTCTTAATGTTAAAAGGGTGTACACTGAACTTCCTGGGAAGATGTTTTGCCTGTAAATAACTCAGATGAGGAATGTCTTTTCTTTCATTTTTATGACTATCTGGCCCTTTTGCTTTCACTTTGACCTTCCAGGTAACTGCACAAATTTACTGCTGGGGGTTTTCACAGCTGGCACATGGATTGGATCTTGTCTGGTTTTAAACTGTGGGACACATTCTGAAGAGAGAGACTCAGCATCCCTTCCACTGTTATTTTTCTAACCTGAATATTGACTGCTTCAGAAGATATGGTGCCATGTTTTTCATGCATCTGGAAAAAATGCTCCAATTACCAGATTTTGAGAAATTAAATACAAATACAAAAAAACCCCAAATCAGTTACAAATGAAAGCAAGCAAGAGATTTACAGCTAATAAAATATATTCTTTCTTAAAGCAAAGATAACAACAAGGAAGATGGTAGGGCAATAAGGAATTTTTTAAAGACAAATGTTGAATCAGATGGCCTTTATCTCAGAAATGTTTCCTTGGCACTTTTTTCTCATACTTTTCCAATACCCTGAGGGATAACATGGGACAAAGACCTCCAATGAAAAACCACATAAAACAGTACAAGTCCTGTAATTTATAGTAATGAAAAACAGTTTTTCTAGGATATGTCATGAAATGAGTCTGCTGCTCTGTACTGTACACTAAGAGAGACCATTTAAGCATCACAGATTACAGTTTAAATTGTCTATGTAGATATGCATGGTCAAAGGAGAGGAGATGACATGTACTTATTTTGGAAATCACTAAGTGGTTACTCAATCTTCCAGACTTTTCTGGAAGTTTATTGATCTTCTGGAATGTGTTTTCTGGGAACATAAGGATCTTTATTTATACCCTCTTTTAACTTAGCCTAGTTTGTTGGGTTTTTCTTAATAAGCAGACAATTACATTATGCTGTTAAATGAGTTATTTTGACCCTGAGTGTTCTGTGAAGGAAGATGTGTGTTGTACTCTGCATAAATAAGCACTTGATCACCAGATCACAGCACAGTTTATGAAGCCCTCCATATTTGTACTGTAATTAACTGGGTTTTTTACTTTTACATTAAGTTTAGAATACAACATTTTTTTTAAAAAGTATTTTATTTATGACTTTCATCCCAGTTTGTGCAGTTGTGTATAGGGGTAGGTTTAAGGCTAGTTGGAAGCTAAAAAGTGTGTTGCAAATGCATTTGCACAGATGCCATGGTCTTCCTGTATTTTTTCTCTTTAAACGTATTTATACGGTAACATATCAGCACCTCACTTCATCCAGAGTTAGCCAGGAGGGAGAGAGAGAATCCAGGCAAGTCATGGTACTTGTCAATTCCAGCACTCTCTTAATGGTGATATTGCTGCAAACTTTTGTCATTTCACTTTTCTTAGATTTAGCTACCTAGTTTTCCAACCCAAATGTAGTGAATTCAGGGATTTGGCAAACCGTAACTACCAGGGTCACTTTTGGGAAGATGTTATTCAGTTCTCATTAAAGACAGAACTGAGGGAGAAAATGAAAAAATCAGACATTGAAGCCATAGATATTTTCTGCACATTCTCAGAACTGTGTCTTGCTTATTCTAGGGAAGGAATGAAAGTATTATTTCTATTAATCACTACTTGTCACTGAATCGTTTCTCATTAAGACAATTCATGTTATTTGTGTAACCTTAAGTAAATGCAGAAAGATAATTACTTTATAAACTACCTGTTAAAACAAATATACATCACTAAAAAAACAACATAGTGATGTTTGTTATTACTATGGATTGTGAATAGAAAAAAAACGGGACAGACAGAACCAGGTGTAAAAACCTGATATTTAGGTCTACACTGATGCACTTCACTGTATGTAGTGAGGGAACACGGTGGTATTCTGGAGGGGATAAATATCAGTGAAGAACTTAAAGGCCTAAGATAGAAAGGGGACCATGTTGAGAGGTCAAATATGTTTGATGCTAACTTCAAATGCATTCAGTAATGAACAGAGAGGCAGTAATGAGGAGGAGACAACTAATCTTCTCAGATGTTTTAGGCGTTATTAGTCAAGCCAGTGGATATGATGGCTGGACAAAAAAACTCAAGGAAAACAACTAATTTTGGATCAACCCACATTTTTTTCATTTTCTCCCCAGCAAAACAATAAACTGAGAAGGGGGTTGACCAGAAACAAAGCATTTGTCTTCAGTTTATTTAGTCCCCCTTTAGTTTAGTTTTGTTAGTTAAATTGGAAGTGAAACCTTAGTCCTTTTGTTCTGAAAATGCTATAATGAAATCATTTGCCTTTCTCAAATATATTTGCTTTCTGAGTATTTTTTCCGAAACCATTTATTAAATTTTACCCAATTTCATAAATACTTTTATTCTCCCTTTATGATGTGTTGAACTGGTTAATCACATTCTCCATTGCCAGTATTTTGTTTCCCAGGAACAAAGACCACTCATGTTTTCTCCTTTTATCTTCTTAATTGAAATGCATAATGCCTCATCACCAAAATACTTGAGTGTTTTCTGTATTAAAAAATGCTCTCCAAGAAACCTTTTCCCTTCACTTTTCCTCCTGGTAGTAGAGCAACAATAAGAAAATGAGAGATCAGTATAGTTCATTTTAAAGTATGTGCGTAAGTGGAAAAAGGTGAAGTTGAAGGTGTGTTTTTTGTATGCGATACTGAAAATGGCAGTATTTGGCCATCCTTTCTGAGGTTCTTCCTCCAGTGAGCAAGTGGGAGAATGCAACTGGTGTAACAGCTCAAAAGAAAGACAAGTTACTCTGAGACAGCATCAACCTGACACAGAGTTTGAGTTCCAGGTCCAAACTCCTGAATTAAAAAGGGTGGGGAGTGCATATATTGTTTAACTAGTACAGATGGAATGGCACTAAACCAAATTCTCTACAGTAATGATAGCTGTGGTCTGCTGAGTTTAGCAGCAATTTAATTTTTTCCCCAGGACATATATTACCTATATATATTTTACTCCTTGATATAATGAGCTGCAGTAATGAAACATCCACAGACAACCCACTGGCCACTCCAGAGTTCCACGGTTCAATATACAGTCTTCCTGGCTAGTCCCAGGATGAGAAGTATTTTAAAGCCAGGGGTAATTTGGACAGCTGCTCTCTATAAAGTCAACAGGATCATAATAAGTCTATTAGTTTGACAATGGAAAGCCACACAACCCAAACGAGGACAAAAAAATGCAAGTTCTTTTTTTTTTTTTGTGAGGACTTTTCCCTCTTTTCAGATAAATGATCTCAAACTTGCCTAGACTGAGCTTCAGTTGTTTTGCCACACTGAGCAATCCTGGAGGGGACTGTGCTAAATTCAGAGTAAGGATGATGCCCTGCTTTGCTTCTGCGGCGGTTCTGTGCGGGCATTTGAGAAGACAGAGCACAGCAATGAGCTGTTTGGGAAGCTGCAGTTAAGTGCCCCGGAGGTGGAGGAAAGCTGTCCACTCTGACTCAGACACAGATACCTTAGCACAGTTCCCATGTAAATGAATTGAGATAGAAGTATAATGTTTAGTTGCTAATTACATTTAGACTCCTCTGGGGAACCCACCAAGATTTCTGTGAATGTACAGTTCCAGCCAGTGATCAGACAGAATTAATCCATTGCTTTGCTCTAACAGGGGATGTAAAAAGAACAATTACTTACACTGCTGTGACTGCCCTTCTTCAAGGTTAAATTCTCCATACAGATCCCATTGTTGCTCTTCACGTGAGATGATTTTTCTTTGAAGAGTATTGAAAACTATTACATTAGGTAGCCACTCATTTATTTTTCTAAATTAAAAATAGTGCGTTTGGTTAACTATAATGATTTTTTTTTTTTTGTTAGTGGCATCTTTATCCTTCATGAGCCACATTTTTTAAAAATTAAAGAATCAGAAGGTAAAACTTGGGAGAAGCTTCAAAAGATACTCTTGCCATAGCTGGATTTGCCAGCAGTGACTTTTCATGGCAGAAGTTTGTCTAACAAAACCTGTTTGTTCTAAAAACCCTCCATACCTTCCCCCTGTTACCTGTTCTAATGCTTAAGTCTTTCTACCCTTGCAGCAGTTTTCCTGATGACTTGATCTAAATTTCACTTGATGCAACTTAACCCATGACTTGCTGGACAGGGATTGTTCTTGGTTTTTCATGTGCACTCTCCCTCAGTTCGAGATCTTGCTAGTGCTAAGATTTTGCCAGCTTGCAGTCCCAATACGTTCCCTTATCCCTTGGTGCAGAAACATTCCTTAAATTGACATTCTCTAGCATAGGTTCATGAGAGTCATTACTTCTCTGTAAGAACCCTCCTTTTATGTCTTTCATTTGCTTTTTTTTTAGTCAGTGCACTCAAAAATTTTGTGTTTTTACTCAAATATTGCATTCATAAAAAATACAAATTTTTAAAAGTTGGAACTAGCAAAGTGGATGTACACTACTGCAAAGAAGATCTTTAGTGTAAAATATTGTAATCTGCTGTAATCATTTTTCTTTTCAAGATTGTTTCAAGACATGAAGACGTACAGGGATGTTTACTGGGACATCGTGCATGTGTGGATTCAGAAGAATGATCAGGAGCTGACACTATAGAAAAGATGGTTATTTAGTTCTTTCGAACAAGCGGTAGCTGAGGAATGCAACAGTAATAGTCTCATTGTACAACCAGGATTTCAAAGAAATCATGCTTTCATTAATTATATCCTCCTGTTTCTTCACGTTGTGTCTATTTCAGCTTTCCAGATCAGATTGGACCAGGTGTTTATGTCTTTCCTTAATGTTTTCAGGAGGGGAAATGGCCTTGCTGTCACAATAGCTCTGGGGCCACTGCATTCCTCTCCTGTATTGCCAGGTCTGGTCATGGGAATCCTTTGTTCCTTGAGCAGCAAATGTAACCCTGATTCCCAAACATGATGTCAACTGCTTTATATACACAACAAGTAGCTTAGCAGCAGCCAGCATGGTCTATATAGGAGCCAATGGGAATATAGTGTTGGATTGCATCCTATGAAAATAAGGTAAATTTAAATCTCTAAAATAGCCAATACATTTTGGGTAGCCTGGGTGGCTTTCTGTGTCAGCATCATTTCATGGTTTAGGCACTATATTTTAGGAGAATCTCATTAATACTAAAGTGCTTTTACAGTGTCAAGGAGACCTTTCTAGCTGTAAATTAAGAACACCATTTTCATGACCAAACTATTTTTCTTTCTAATGTGATACTTTTTCCTTTCAGGTGGAGAGGATTGTAGACAAAAGGAAGAACAAGAAGGGCAAATGGGAATATCTCATTAGGTGGAAAGGCTATGGAAGCAATGAAGACACCTGGGAACCTGAACATCATCTACTACATTGTGAGGAATTTATTGATGAGTTCAATGGACTACATGTTACTAGAGAAAAGCGATCAAGACATGGGAAACAGGCCAGCGCTCCAAAATTTTTACGGGAAAGCCGAGGATCATCTGTTGAGAAAATATCACATAGACCTTCTGAATCTGGGAAGCCTAAAGGGTCAGCACACAAAAGAAAGAGAATTAATCCATCTCTCCAAAAACAAAAAAGAGGATATGCAGCAAAGCCAGCATCTGCTAATGACAGGGCTGCTAAAACTGTGACTTACCGAACTACTCCCAGCGGTTTACAGATCATGCCTCTGAAAAAGCCACATAATGGTCTGCAGAATGGAGATGGCAGTCATGAAAAAGATTCTAGACATTTTGGGAATGGCTCACAGCAGCAAAACATGGATTTAAATGACCATGAAGGAGAACAGAATTTGCCCAGCGTGTTAGAAGTTAGTAATGATTCACCTGTTGTGAATGGAATTGGTATGTGATTTAAACAACTACAGTCTTTGGGAGGGGGAGGTTTTTAATTGCAGCAACTGCAAATAGAGTCTACTCGTGGAAAACTCATTGTCATCCTATACAAGTGATAGGGTGAGAAGCACATAAACAAGTTTCACACTCTTTCCCCATATATTGTACCATTTTATTATCAGTTGGCTTCTCTCCTTCCATTTCCCATGGAGTGACATGAAGTGGTGTGGGCTTTGTTACATGCCTTTGCAGTGTAAAGTTCTGGTGGAGAAATGATGACAAGGGAGGTATGTATAATGCTGCAACTTTGGTTTTGTGTGTCACCAAGTAACAAATCACTTCTCAGTTATGTGTGCTCAGACCCATGGTCTAGAAAGATCAGGATTATTTTAGAAACAGAATTAATACCACTCTTGCTAAAGTATCTTGGTATGGCCGAATAACATTCGAGTTCCTCAGTATTAATGCTTGTCATATTCAGGAGTGCTCAGAACTGCCAGGTCCTTGTCTCTGACAGCAACTGGATACAACAGAAGTTGCAAGACATTCTTTATAGGAAGGTACAAACAGCCTTGAAGTGAACAAGAAGAAACAGGAGAGATTTATTTCTAATCCCCATAGATACTGACTGGCGTAGTCCTCAAAGAACAAAGGTTTCTGTTCTCTATAAAATACTATTCAGTTTAATGCAACTAAGTAGCTTCTCATTTTCTATATGTCCAATTTATTTTATTTTATTTTAAGCTTACCATACTTAAAGCCTCAATGGTGCCTTGTGGCAGTAATTTCCAGGAACTAAAAATGAGATGCACATTTTATTTGATCAAGTTTTCGGGTTTGAGGTTTTGTTTGGGGTTTTTTTTGACCTTTGCTTTCCTTGAATAAGATCTTGTCCTTAAATGAAAGGATAAAGAGAAAGACGTCCTGTCCATCTGCAGGCAGCCCCAGCCTTTTCAGCCTTCCTACCACGTGGAAGACTTTCCAGATTCCTGTTAGTTTTCAGTATCCTCTTGTGCTTTTGGTGTGTGGTGTTTTTTAATACCTTTTAAAAACAGCAGGAGCTGTTCCAAATTATTTCCCACTGCTGGTATAGTGGCGATACAACCTTTAGAGAATTATTTCTTCTGTTGTTACACACTGCATAAAGGTTTTCATTGAGTGATACACAGTTACTCCTACATGGTTTTTTTCCTTACTGGTTAATTTAGAACACACCTATATGTATGATTCCTTTCATTATGCATTTATTCTGCTTTACTGTTGCCAGTTCACCTTTTTCTTATGACTCAGTGAAGCTCTTCAAAATCTTTCCTAGTTTTCACTCTACTTATTTTGTATTCCTTTCAAATTTTCCTCTCATACTTCTCTTCCCAGTTCATTAATACGTACATTAAGTAAACTAATCCTTCTGCAGGTCCTTGGGGCAGCCAACTACTAATAGTTTGACATGAGGAAAAGTAACCATTTGTTCCAATTATTTATTTTTATTAGCCACTTTCTGTAGCCCATGATAGCACTCATTTCCTTAACAGCTTCTTGTGACTTGCCCTGCCAAAAATTTTTCAAAAGTCAACATAAATTATATCACCCCACTTTCCATTTTTCCCCCTTCTGGCAACCCAGCAGATGCTACTTGATTTGGGAAGCAGAGCTGACCTTGCCTTATCTTACTGGTTACATCCTGTAACTGCTGGGATCTTTCAGTCCAGGCATAAAATATCTTGTTAAAGACTCTGAAACCAACAAAATACGTCGTCAGCTTTAAATGCATAAGTAGTTCTGATGATGGCAATGACTCTTAAAATCGAGTGTAGGCTTTTGTATTTTGCTGAGTTCGAGCTTATATGAGACTACTTAAAAAGTTACCTATTTCTTTAAAAAGACTTGCATATATAAAGAATATAAAGTTGTTTTTCTTTGCTTTCTTACTATTTCTAATGAAGTTTTTTTTAATAATTTGTTTTATGTTGGGAAGTTCTGATATAAAATGCATCTTTTTAAAATGCATTCATTCTCGTATTTTAGAGACTTTTTTTTTTTAAATGAAGAGCAAAAGGGCTACAAAGAGCAGTAAGGTCAAATGAGCCTTCCAATTGTTCCCACAGGAGCTAATAAATGGCATCCACCACCCCCTCTTTGAATAATCCCTGTAAGAGAGCTCTATTTCAGAAGAAAGCTGCTTTGCCTAAGCAGCCAGGTGTTCTGCCACATACAGAGAGCTCCTGGCCCAACAGCTCCTTTAAAACATTTCTTTATGATGCCTTTTGCATTCTCCAAATCTACAACTTCTGTTCTGTACTTTGCTCTCCTTTCTCCCTTGCATTCTGACCTCCCTGTAGGCAAAAGCAAGAGATCTTTAAATCCCTGCCTGGTTCTTGCCTGAATAACCCATACTCAGCAGCACTCCCAAGGTCAGAAATCCCTTCAGTCTTGCTTTGTAATAACCCAGCACATGCATAGTGGAGAAAACTACAAAGAGGAGAGATGAGACTACCAAAGTAAGAGCAGACAGAAACTGGTGAAGAAGGGTCAACATAAAAATACTAGCTTTCTTCTAATATTGCCCTTCAAGCTTGAGAGAAGTCACATTTCCTGATACAGGATTTTGCAGAAATTTGCACTACTCTTCAACAAGTCAAACAATTTCCTGAACTCCCTCAATGTTCACACTCGCAGGGAAGCAGCAAGAAGATGCCAGTGTGATCCTGCCATGTGTCCTGTTAGTATCACAACTTAATTTAAACAGAATAGATGTCCACTAAAACTGGTCTTCATTTGTAATTTTACAAATTACAAATGCAGAAAGTTTCAGAGAAAAATGCCAAATTGTTGAATAACAGAAGTTTTGTTCCAAACATCTTGGGTTACAAAACTTTCTCCAAATCTGAGCCAAGGTCTCAAGGCTTTGTCCCTTGAGACCAGGAGCAATGTGGCAGTCTGCTTGGCAGGACTCCCACATTTAGCTTTGAGGCAGCCAGCTATGCCAGAGGTTTCAGGCAGTCTGCCACAGAGTCTGGAAGTCAAAAGCCCAGCATGCCCCATCAACGTTCGCAGGGCTCCCAGGCACTGTGTGTAGAACAAAGAGGGAGCCTGGAGGGCCTGGGTTTGGCTCCCAGAAGCTGTGGCTCCCGGGCAGCACCGTGCAGACATTTCTGTCAGCTTTGAGATTGCCTATATGGAGCCCAAGTGAATGCCAGACTCATTTCACAGCTAAGTGCAAGACTGCACAGAAAATTTATATAGAAAATTTAAGTTGGTCTTGAGATGAAGCCTAGCTTTAGAAAACTCAAATTCCCCACAATTTGAAAACCCAGCTGTAGGCCCAGCTCTGCTACCAGTATTGGCCTACACTTGAAGGCCTCCAAAACCCATCAACTTGAGCCAGTATTCTTTCATATTATAATGATGTTTAATTACCAGTGTATTCAACCAAGCAATGTAATTAGTCCCTGATATACTATAACTAATCAGGAAATATCTATTTTGTTTGTCTGTGGTATGCTAGGTCTGTTGAAACAAGTAACAGCTATTTGAAACCTAGTTTTTGATGACTCCTTGAATGGACCTCCACCACTATGGTTGGTTTTGTGTATACATCCACTTGGGTACAAGTATTTCCTGCTCAACCTATAGATAAAACTCTCACCAGTAAGCTATTTACCCCAGAAAGATGACTGTATACCTACGGATGTATGTACAAAATCATATATGCACCCTAGGGGAGGCCTGGAACCTTGCTGAAGTTGGGACAGAACGTTCTTATCAAAACCTATCTTTTACCTTCTACACATTCACTCATAAGGGTGAGTAGAGTCATCTTCTTTGATAATTATTAAAGGGTCTGCAAATTGGAAAACGATGAAAAACTCTGGGAGAATGACTGATGCTCCCAGGAGCTAACAATACTGTTCTTTCTGATTATATTTGTTGTCTTAAGTTAACACATTTCTGTTTCTCTCCAGATATTTTAATTGAGAGTGACTGTTTTGTCAAGTTTCTTGACAGCATCAAAAAACATCCCCTTTTAATTTTCTCTTTCCCTTTTCTACATCACTCTATTTCTGTACCATCTGCTGAAGAATTTTTACTTGTCATGTATCACTTACCACTTTTTTTCTCCATTATGAAAATCTTTGTAGTCTCATGGTGCTCTTAATTTAAATACTCTCTATGAACTTAGTCACTGCTTCCTCTTATTTTTTTAGCTTATTCTCTTTTATTTATTCTGGAGCAATACTGGCAGTAAAAGTCAACCAAATATGCTTGCTTTCTCAGTTTGGATAAAAACTCATTGCTTTTAGATATCTTACAGATGCTCCCTTAGCTGGAGAAGTCTGAAATTATTAGGAAATTATCAACAGAACATGGCTTTTAAGTATGTACAGTATCAGCCATTACCCACAAGAAAGACAGAAAGGAGACAGAGAATGGCTGTTGGGAAGACTGAGGAATGCCAAGTTGTTTTACCCGGGAGAGTAAGGGAGCATGGTTTATTTCACCTAGAAAAATTAAAGCCCTATCTTTATGGTCCTTTTCATTCAGCACAAATGCATGTTGTTAGCAAAGGGAATAGTCCAGCCCTCTTCCCCATTATATCCTAATCATTATTCTCATCCTTTCCCCTCCACCAGTTTTAGTACTCTTGAGGCTACATGGTGAAGTTGATCTGTTTGAAAACCCTGGTTTTGCAGGGTGAGTTTCCAGCCAAAACAGTTCCTCAGGTGTACCTTCACACAGGTGCCACCATAAGGATCACTGCCTAGGGTGGTGGCACAGTGACTGCTCCATTCAGCTGGCTGTGATGGAACACGAAGAACAAATAACAGCTTGAGGTGTCTGTTTCTTTTGGATAGAAGCAGTGGAAGGAGATGGGGAGATCCAAGTCCTCTAAAGTACTGAGTGATCTGAGGCTCACTGCAATCTTTTCTCTCTTTTCCTCTCCTACTGTTTGTCTGCTCAACTTTTTCTGCAATGCCTCATCTAGTGACACCCCAGCCTCAGAGTCAGTCTGGAATCTTTAGGCACTTTCTAGTACCAACACCAGCAGCAGTAACATCCTTACATGTTGTTCCCTTTGACAGTAGTGGAGTAGTAGAGAAGGTACAGGGACAAGCAACTAAAATGAAGAGGATTACAAGAATAAAAGCGCCTTCAGTTAGAAGAGGGGGAGGCTGAGGGGGAATATGATCAAAGTTTACAAAATCATCAAGGCCTCAGATGAAGTAAGTGCTGAACTGTTGTTCACTAAATCCCTCAATAGCAGAACTAGGGACCACTCTGAAACTAGTAGAACATCAGATAAAAGCACAGATGAAAGAAACTTCTTCACTGTGTAGTGGCTACACAACTTCTCAAACTCAGACCACAGGAGGCTGTGGAGGCAGACAGCATCAACAGGCTCAAAAGGGGATTAGAGAAATCCATGAAAAGGTCCACGAGCATATACTGAAGGAAACAGGAAAGATGAATCCTCTCATATTCCTGTGCAACACTTACTGATGATACATGGGGAAGGAAGGACTGCAGATAGTGGCCAAACTTGGTTTTTCTCCTTAAATAGCATCCCTTACTGCCATTCTTGGAGAAGGATTACTAGATGCACCAGTGGTCTGGGAATATCTGAAGTTTCTTTAAAAAATATTGAAACTTCTTCTAAACATCAGTGTGTTTTTAGGTGCTCACAAGTTTTACTGCTAATTAAAACCAAGGTATTAATTAGATTAAATTCCCACTAAAGGAAGGAATATTTTCTCCTGTTTTCTTTTTGTACTTTGAGCATCAATTACTCACTGCTAAGCCAATAAACAACATTTAGAGGTAACTAAAGATTCCTTAGTTAATTTGTGACATCCTTAATTTGTTTCATATGCAGTATAGATTGCTTTAAGAATGCCTCTTTTTTCCTATGCCACAGTAATTTTTCATCTTGACATATTAAGGTAATGTTACCCTTGTGTGCATTAAGCAGGTGCCAACTATTAACCCTCATGCTCCAGAGCAAACCTTCAGTAGCTCCATCACATCCATGCAACAGACATGCTAAATTGGCTTGGTTTGTCTTTGGACTTTGCTGATCATTTTCTCCAGTTTATCAGATTAAACAAGATTAAAAGGATGCACAGTGTAAACTGAAACGATTTATTCACTATATGTTGTTCTGTTAATCACTCATTCTTGGAAATGACACTTTTCCATGTGTGTTTATCACATACTTAATTTAGGTCTTTCTTTCCTGTGGTTAAATGTCTGTCAGCTGGTGTGCAGACAGTTAAAATATCGTTACAAGATTTGTAGTTTCTTACATGGTATATTTCTTTACAAACTGAATGAATACATTACTCAAAACAAAGAAGAATACAACAAAAAAATAAAACTGAATTATTACTATGAGGCTTTTTGTTGAGCTGGATTATCTGTGTGAATTAACCTTCTATCATTCTCTTACCATCTGTATTAAAAATAGATATGGCATAATCTTCAACACTAGGTAGATAATCACTGTAGTTAGTCTGACATATCTTCCACTCAATGGTCATTTGTGCCTCTGATTTTATAAGTTTTTCACACTTTTTTTGGGAGATTTAACTCTTCACATACTAGTAGCTTATTGCTGGGTCAAGCAACATAGTAAGGATTGAATAGATAGAAGTGCAATATTTAAAAGTCTGCCTAAGTCACATAATTAGTTTCAGTATATTATTCCCAATGCTATTAGTTTTCCATTATTAATTTCACAAGTTGATATTTGTTTGTAAGCATACATGTCAAAATATATGCAGTAGCAAAACCTTATGAAAAAGAAGAAACACGCCAGAAGAAATTATTCATAATTTTTAAATTTAAAGCACATGGTGATTTCTACACTTGTAGATAATTCTTGTGGGGGGAAAAAAAAAAAAAAGTCAAATTCTGCTGGCTTCAAATGCATTTTTTTCTAATTAATGATCTAATGTAGTTTGTCAATGCTTGCATTGCACTAGTTAAATCCTCCATTCAGTATAATATAGGCAATACTTCAGTTGGAATCTCTTAATCTAACAATGCAAAACAGTTTAATGATTGACTAAAATCGCAAACTTTTTATCCACCATGCATTTCTTTGTGTAGATACACGTGTACACACATGCACACATGACATGATGAGGCCAAATGGTGCACCAGTTAAATAGGATTAAGCACTCTGGAACTGCAGTGGATGTGTGGGTTTTCACACACAGGGAATAATTCCACAGGCTATTGCCAGCTGAGAGGTATCAGTTCAGTCACCTACATAAACATTAGTTTGAAACATAGCTAATCTATAATGAGGGTAAGGGACTTGGGTTTTGAGAGTAATCTGTTATGAGTTCACCATTCAATTCTGTTCCAGCAGAGTGTTTTTAATTGGATAGTGGTCATTTAAACTATAAAATTTCAATCTGTGTTCTAACATTCATGTCATCTGCCCTTTAAAAATTCCTGGCTATTTGATACCAGAGGCTGGAACAGGTCAGCCTTGGCAGGAGTAAAGAATGGAACAAACAAAGGTGTTTTCATTCAGCTCTTTCTTGGCCTCTCTTGGCCTTTCTTAAACAAGGCATATTGTGGGTTCATGTCTATTTAAACAAAAAACAGATTTGGAAACTATTTCAACGAACAGAGTGACTTTAATCTCTGTTCCTCTACAACCTGTCTCTGCTTTATTTCTAATGGCAGTAGAGTGAAACATCTGCAATTAGAAAAGGAGTCTGGCATAAAAATCTTTTAAAGATTTTTTCAACGTTCTGACTCAGCATTTTTACCATTCATAATACATTGCCTCTTACACAGGAACTCTAAACATGAGCAAAGTAATAGTTTGCAGTTCATACACAGTGTAAGTCAGAGTAAACTGCCTTTTTAAATTGACATCCTATTACTCTCATTTGTTTTTAAGGAGGAAATAGATCTTTCTTGTCATAATTCCTTTTTTTCCCCACTGCTGAATAGCCTCCAAAATGGCATCAGTATCCATATTTTCTATGTAAAAAGTTCAATATTAATATCATATCTGTTAGTCAAAAGTCAGTAATTATTAGTAATTATTGTTACTGTAAAATGTAATGAGCAGAAGCTTGGGATAAGAGCAAAGAGGATGGCTAACTGCTACTTGTAATGCTAACCTCAAGGATACACGGAAGAGAATGCCACTTGTGACAGCTGAGTAAGTCAGAACTCCCTTATTGTCACAAAGAGATGTGCAACAAGTTATTCAGATTGTCATTTGAAACTGATAATGAATTTTTGGTCAGCATAAAAGGAAGTAAACAGAACTTTGAAAGATGGGGTTTGGACTAAACTTACCATGTCAGGTTCTTCCAAAGCCGAATTAGAGTTTTCCTATGAATTCAGCAATCACACCAAATTCATATGAAAGACTATGGTACCATTGCTTTCATCTTCACAGCAGAACTGAATCCCATTAAAATTACCAGTCCTACATGCTCTATCATTCTTGGATCTGGAGGTTGTCTGATCAGAGCACAAAAAGTACTGCATGTTGGAATACAGAGTAAGAATGGCTTGAGGCCACATTTGACTAGCCAGGCATATTTTTGATTTATCAGATTTATCACAGAGACTATTGTGAATACTGAGCTATGTTTAAGCTGATAGAAAGTATCACTCCATTTCTGGGAAGGTATAGACATAATTATGCTTTGATTCTTTCTGTCTGAAAGGTACTCCTCTGGCCAATGGAAGCTTGAATCTGCACAGCACTGTGAAGAGGAAACTAGATGGGGAGAAAGATTATGTCTTCGATAAGAGACTAAGATACAGTGTACGTCAAAATGAAAGTAACTGCCGGTTCAGGGACATTGTAGTCCGGAAAGAAGATGGTTTCACACATATATTGCTGTCGAGTCAGACTTCAGATAACAATGCACTGACCCCAGAGGTAAGCATATAGCCATAAAAGCCACAGAAAGCCATCCTAATATGTGGGTTATCTTGGAAACACAGCACTTGAACTGGATTTTACGTATTTTTTATCCTAACTGATTATCCTAAAAAAGAAATATGGAGTTCAGCTTTATCTTACTTTTTCATGCTTGAGATTCCTATCAAAATGAATGCAATGGTAATTAATTTTTAACTTACATGTCTGAAACCAAAAATTGGAAGTAGAGAAAGAAATGGCAAGATCAGTATTTCCAGCATGGAGTTGTATGAAGCAGTTGTTCACGTGTTGAAGTTACGGTGTTTACTGTCCTTGGGAGAACTCTGGTCTCATTCATTCTGTTAATTTAAATAGTGCTCTAGTTGTTGCACATGGAGGAATTTCAGGCTATATCCTGAGACAGTAATTCTAAAGGTATACCTTGATCCCTAATGGTTTTTTCTCAAAATCACTTTATGAGTCCTTTTTATGAAATCTTAACCAACAAGGGGCTCTATTCTCAGCTGAATTGCATGAAGTTGTACAACATATAAATTATATTAATGAATTCCCTTGTAAACATTATACACTTAGAGTTAGACATGGACTTGTGACTTGTTCTAATCCAGTACATATACTGGTCACTGGAAGGGCTGAGAAGCTTTTCCTTCCATTCCCTGTGATCCCACCACAGTGGGCAGCGGTGCCCTGGTTTACCTTTCCCATGTCAGAACAAAAGGGGTGTCAATAAATGCCTGCATCAGGATGCATGTCCTGGAGAGCAGAGAACATGCTTTAGCTCTGCTGCACGTGGGCAGCACTGGCCTGATGGAGCAGGGTTACCAGAGATCAGAGAGCAAACAACAGGAGCTGCCTCCCAGCACCAATTTTGCCTGTCTGAGCACGCTGTGGGCAGAGTTCCTCCACAAACTGCCCGCGGCGTGGCAGATCTCTGCCTTTTCTGCCCTCCAGACAAAACAGTACAGCTCTGTAACGTCAA
The DNA here is from genome assembly GCA_020745705.1 of Hemiprocne comata. Taxonomy (NCBI): domain Eukaryota; kingdom Metazoa; phylum Chordata; class Aves; order Apodiformes; family Apodidae; genus Hemiprocne; species Hemiprocne comata. Next base: position 16,488,970 of record CM036598.1, read on the forward strand.
GATAAGATTATACAAAATAGGAGTTTGAGCACCATTTGAGGGAAGAGTAGATTGTAGCTCTGAGGAATTTATTTTATTCAGTAAGAAACAGAATAACTTTAAAATTAATTACTTCAGATAGCTTCAGATAAAACCACTGGCAGGTATGATGGGCCCTAGATTTGACTCCCCTTTCCAAATGGACACCTACACATGGACATTAATACACAGAATGATACTAAATAGTTAAAACTCTTGGTACATGCATTTATCACTTCAGGTTCTTAAACTATAGAATATTTAAAAGAACTATCTTGGTAATTAACACAGAACACCAAACACCTGCTTTTAATACTAGTTTCTTAAAACGCATTAGATTGCATCAAATTCATCATTCCATCCATGTATTAATTACCACTAATTGGCACTGCAGGTAATTTAAAGGAAGATCTCAAGAGCCTGAAAAACTGTGAAATCAAGGACTATGTTCAGGCTGAACAGACATACCTTTACGTTGTTGGCTGTGCTCTTCCACATCAGCAGTATTCAAATACTCTAAGCAGTGAATTAATTCAGGCTCTTCAGGTCTGCCAAACCAATCCATTTCATCCTTTGAAAACTTTCAATATCCCAGGAACCCACCACTGTGGAGGGATAAATTATAAGCGTAATAGTCCTCTTGCATTACCAGCATAGACTATTTCTAGAACCTTTATTGAAGCTCGCTCAAAAACCAGGAAATACATTTTAGAAAACATTACTGACCAGGATCTGGATGGTCAGGAATTAATCAAGGTAATGAGTTCTCCACATTGAGATTGTCTGTTTAAAACTCATCCAGGCTGAGAGCAATTGAAAGCTCTTGCCCTCTGAAGGCTGCTTGCTGGCAAACATGAAATTACTTCTTTGGCCTCAGTCCAGGCTGCAGCCCATGATCATTCAGACTACAAAATCCAGCACCTCCAATATTGGCAATTGTACATCCTTGCTGGCAATTACAGCAAAAATCCAAGGAACTGAAAGGAGGAGGAATATGTTGAATGTCTTGTCCCTGCAGTTCACACCCAGAGCCATAAGTGAAGCAAACTGAGGGTATTTTATGGACATTTACAACATTTTCAGTTTTTATGCCTTTTATCAACAGAAAGTAGAAACACAAAATTCCTACAAAATGAAGAAAGTGCGTTTCTTTTGTTAAACAAAAGGTAACTTCAGGCTTTATTAGCCATTCAGTAAATTATGTTTGCCAAACTGTAAATTAATTATTTACTCAGAGCAGATCTACTTGTTGTGGTTAAAATAGTGCTCTGATTATTCTCAGATATCTATGTTAGGAAAAAAAAGCTGTGCATTGCTCACAATCATTATAAAATTAAACTTACACAAAATCACTCTCACCCCTAAACAATCTTGCTTCCCTTTGTGTTTTACTTTGATCTTCAACCATTGGCCTCTGCTATTCATGCCAATTGAATTAAAATAACAAACTTAGTTATAAAAAAACCCAAAACTTAGAGAAGTCCACCTGACTCTTCATCCTAAGTGTTTGGTAACCACATCACACCTGTGGGTTTGTGCATGTGATTTTCAGCTGATGCTCCTTCCAGCAGCAGTTGCACTGATTGAAGTTGACACAGTGCCACTCGAGTAATGGAGTTTTTTCTACACAATGTTCAAGGCACTATTGAAATTCTTTCTTATCTTTTACAAGACCTTATAAAACTTCCATGCCAGTACCATGAAACAGCACAGCTTTATTTTATTTAGGTGGCTTAGGCCTGCTACTAATTAAAATTCATTTTTAAAATAGATGTAAAATATTTTATCTTTATAAATTCCATTGGGGCATTTTCTCTCATGGGCCTTTTGCTGCTTCTGAAGTAGTTTCTCCAATGATGTTGCTGTTTTAACTCAGCACATTTCATGGATCCAGATTCCATTTCAAACTGAAGATTAAATGGATCCATCCACTGTTTTTACTTTACACAATTAGTAGAACTAGGAATTAATATTCTCCTGAATTAAAAGCAAAGCATACCCTAAACAGGCTAATGGTTCCACTGAGGACTGATATAACTACCCTCAAGTACACTTCTCATACAAAAAATCAGGTTCCAAATTTCTAGCCATGACAATTACAAGGTTTGAAGTTCTACCAGGTGCATTTTGCAGCACTGGTTTGCCTTCACTTTTCCTTACTTACAACTTTCCTGGACCTTAAAAAAGAAAGGCACATACAAGTTTCCTGTTATCACAGAACCATGGAATGGTTTGGGTTGGAAGGGACCTTTAAGATCATCTAGTTCCAACCCCCCTGCCTGGGTTATGTATATTTCTAGTCTCATACAAAGACAAGTTGGTTTTTTGGCCAGTACTTCTGCCTGAAGCCAGCCTTATAGGATCCCAAGTCCTGTATTTATCAAACTGAAAGGACTTGTAATCTTTTTGCACAAAGAGGCAATAACAAAAAGGCTATTTATGTTAAAAAGTTTGATTGTGGAAGAGGTTCTAAGAAAAACGGAATTACTTGAAAATTTTGTTTTACTGTAAAATTTACAGAATACTTACCTTTAAGAATATCAACAGTGAATCCTTAGGGATTCAGAGAAATTAACATTTTAAACTAGTTTTTCTATTTATATGAACTAGAGACTTCTGTTCAAGATACTTTGTATAATTACAGTGATAAATTCCCAGCTTCCTCATTTCCCCAGAATGTAGGAAATATTGAAAACAAAGGGCACCAAATGCTTTTTAAAATTTCCAGCATCCAGTAATGGGCATTAAAATAAGCTTTTATAAGTGTAATGAAGTTTTTAAACATTTAATGTTTATTTTGCAATATAAGGTTTCCTATGAAAGAACTAACCAACATATTTTCTTGACAGGATTAAAAAAATAAGCAACTTTTGAGAAAGTGATAATTTTATTATCTATTTGGGTTTCAATAAAACAGTAATGAAGCATTAAGCCTGGTTTAAATGTATAATTCAATAGATTTTCATAAGTGAAAATACTGGCTTTCACTGTTCTGTAAATAAATCCTCAGAAATTTAAGTCAAATGCGTGCAAATAAAAATATTGTCCCCACAACTGAAAATTAACTAAAAGACAATTTTAAAAGCTAATTTTGAAAAAGCATGGAACTGGAGAATACTGGTATGGAACCCTGGAAATAGTATTATTAGATCTGGTTCACTGGAGAAATTAAAATTTAATCAGACAAATTTCGTATTTGTATCAAAATGACAGAAGGTTTAAGGACCATGGAATAGAGAAAAAGAATATGGAATCTGACACAGAAATGTAACTAACAACACACAGTACATCCATATTTGCAAACTGAATCCACTACTCCATTAAATAGAAATTTGTACTCATAAACAGACAGCAATTCTGAACTAAAATTATACTGACTTTATAGTACTGCAGTTGAATACACAGTTCTGTAACCCTTTATTTTGTTGTTAGTAGCTTTCCTATAATCATATAAACACCTGTAGAGAAAAGCCCTACCCAAGCACTCAGTGAGGACAGCCATGATGCCAGGGCATGCGGAGCAGCAGTGGACAGCAGGCTGGCTGTAACTAGGCTGAGAGACAAGCTGCCCAGCTGAATTTTGGACCCCAGTAGCAAAGGAATCATGGCATAGAACAAGGGAATGAGAACTGACTTTGCTGGCATTGGTGTATTGCAATGAGCCTCCGAGCACCTTTTGATGATAAAGTTAATGATAAATTTAACCAATATTTTTTTAAAAAACAACCCTTTTTGGAGACCGTAAACAGCAATACATTAGGGTTTCCTAGTTTCTGATATTGGGGGTTTTTTGCTAGAAACTAGTGGAGCAGTGGTACTAAATTTCCACTCCTGCGCAAAAATGCTATCCAAAATACTGACAAATCCTTCCCATTTTCATCTGTATCTGAGAAATCAGTCCATAATATCAGACCTTTAATGTCACCCTCCCCAAAACATTGAAAAAGTAGTAATAGCACAATACTGTTTTTTCCTATGAGTACTATAACCACTGATCAAAAGGTTGGTATAATTTTAGATGGCTTTAGCCATCCAAATCAATGAGGGGTAAAGTAAAAAAGAGACAGGTTTCTAATGGCAGTGACGTGTTGGAAGGAGAGCAGTGGTTACATCAAAGAGATGGCACATATGCAAATATAAGTGGATGAAGGAGAACAGTAAAGAAACTTGCTGAATGGAATATCATATCATGGCATCATATTTAAAGCAACACTTCTCATTGTATATAAAATGTTTGACTGGTATTCTCTCATATGATTTATACACCCTCCCTAAGAGCAAGCATATTTTGAGAACATTTAAAATAAACTAAGAGGACAGTCTTGCATTCACATGGAGCTAGGAAATCTTTTTTTATTCTAACATCTACCACCTTCTAAAGTTTCTTCTTTAACTTTGAACAGAGGCTTTAAGGTTTTTTTCTTTGTTTCCCCTTTACCAAATATGCAGCTTTGCTATGTTTTTACCAAGTGAAGGCTGAGACAGCCTCTGAGACTCTGAGAATAAACAGTACGTGTAAAATAGCTGATGAAATTTTTGTACCTGCACCAGAATTTCAAATACACTTCCAAATTCTGCTGCTTTTAATTACTTCATTTCCACCCACTGTCACATAATCGTTATTACAGGTGTTCTGAAGTGCACTTGTAAAAATGAAACATCTAAAAGTTAGCTACCTGCATTCTCTTGTCCCAGCCTCAGCACTCAGTGACAATCAGTTTTATGCAGACACGTATGGAAAGCAGGCAGGTTGCATTGCACCAAATGATTCGAACATACAAGTTCAAGCTTGGTCTCACAAGCCACAGTATTTCTAAATAAAGGCTACCTAGAATAGTAGAAACAAAACTTATTTTCTGTGTGTAGGGACATTTCTTAAATAAGCTACTTCAGAGATCTAAAGAATTTTTGAAAACAGGAAATAGTTAACACAAATCTTTTTTTCTCATGTGGAAACCATATTTAATCCCCCAACCACATTTTGCTGTCTTTTACCTACATTTACACTAACAGCAAATCTTCCAGTGCAGAAAAGAAAAATTTGACTTAACAGGACCCCACGTATAAGAAGTACTTTGACACATCAGTATGTTGAAGCATAGGAAGTGTCACACTGGATAAAATCATGACCCTACTTCAGTAGGAGCAAATCACTACAGAGAAGAGGGGAATGAGTCTGCAGTGACTGAGATCAGTTACAGCTTACACACTACACTGGGTTCTGACCAAACAAAAGTTACCCATCAGAAGTTTTTGAAATAATATTTCCTTTTAAAAATCATTAGGAAAAACAATTATGCTCAGATGAAAGGCCATTTTCTGACAATACCAGCAGCTCAATTCTATACAGATTTTGATTAGGTTTGATTGATGGTGCAATTAATAGCTTGATTCAGTTGTAAATCAGAATGTAAAAATGTCCCTCTCTCAAGTAGCTTTTTTGCTCTAACTTTTGTAGACTTTAACAATATCACTGACCACAGAAAACTGAATAATATATTTGTCATGTTGATGTATATGATGTCCTCTTGTCCTGCCTTCCTCTGGTTCAAGTTCTTTAAACCAAATTAATTGAAGAACTGAAAGCTGGGGTTTCTAGATTTTGCTGACAAATGTTGAGGCTACTGCTGTATATGTTACTGAGGATACAGTGATGTACACTGAATATACACGACGAAAATGAAAAAGTGATATTTGAAATTACTACATTGCAATCAAGTAAGATAAGCTAGCTAGAGTGTCCCATAGAATAAGCAGAGTCAAGTCCTAAAAACTGTGAATTAGAAAACATCACAAAGCACTTCCAAATATAAAATATTTTGTAAACTCTCAGTGTTATCATTCTAAGTCTATTAAAATTATATAAATATATATAATTGATGTAAGTATTAATAGTGCCCAAGATTTAAGTCTCTCAAAATCAATAAGGTTTGTAAAACTAGGGCAATGATATTGCAACGGCATGCATGTCGAATTGTTTACTTTTCTTTATCCACAGATCATGAAGGAAGTTCGGAGAGCATTGTGCAATGCATCAGCTGATGACAGTAAACTCTTACTTCTCAGCGCAGTGGGAAGTGTATTCTGTAGTGGCCTAGATTACTCATATTTAATTGGCAGGTTATCCAATGACAGAAGAAAGGAAAGCACTAGGATTGCAGAAGCTATAAGGTGACCCAAGCTTACCTATGATGTCTAAATTATGAAATGCAGTATGTGATTATAAAGATATTTATCAGGTCCAAAAATGTTGTATATTTAAGTGTTGATTGCATTCTAATTATAGGCCTACACATTTGTTTAGTAAGAAGAACATTGGACCTTTCCTTACTAGAAAAGAAAGTACATTTATTCCAGTCTTAATATCCACAGGGCTTTATTTTATTCCACCTCTCTGTATTTAATATTTCAAATCATTCCTCCAAATTTAAATGCGACTTTGTTGTTGTTTTTCCAAATTAGCTATTGCTTCATGTTCTAAATTGCTTCCTGAAAGGCAGATATGTTACTTGTTTTAATGTTCATAATTTTAATGAATTTCAGTACAATTGGGAATCCATGGCTTACTCATATTCTGTTGAAATAGCAGTCTGCCACTGTGTTTCAGAACCTTATTAGAAGGGTCTCCACTCTTTTTCTTAAATTTAAGTTACTTAATATATTTGTAAATGTAGTTTTATTTTCGTAACTAAAATGTGACTTTCCTTCTATATATATCACATTACCCTAACAGAAATCCGGGGTATATAACATGCAGCTTACAAATCAGTCTGCACAGTACATCACCAAATATTTCCATTATCCAGAAGATACACTGTATACGTATTTGGCAGATCTTCCAGTATAAATTGACATTACTCCTCTAAAGCAAATTTCACCAATCTGTACCGGGAGAGGGTTTGGTCCCTTTTTTTCCCACTTCCTACAAATAAATATTATTCTTCTGAGAGATTTAAAACTTTACACAACAATTGTATGAAAGAATATTAAATAATTTGTTTTAAAACAGATCTATATTTTGAATATATTAGTATAACACAAGTGAGGCTTAGCACATGATGTATTAACCACCAATTATCTTGGTTACAACTACTGCAGATCAGTTTGGATTCTCAGTTTAGTACTTCTGAAATTCTCAAAGTCGTGATTATTTTGAAAGAATTTAAAATGTACTTCTTAAATATAATACATTATGACCTGTTTTTAAGACCCTAGGTATGCTTGAATATCATTAATATTTTAAAAAGAAAAATGCTTTGAAGGACACATCCCTAACTTATTATTTTTTTAATGTACGGGATTTTTAATAATGTGGAACCAAAAAAAACCATAAGGGAAGAAAATCACTCTTCTTGTTTGAAAACACAGGCACACTCACACTTCATTAGAAGATAGAAATATCATTCATATAAATATTGTGTAGATGCTGTTATTCTATTTGTATACATTTATCTACACACATTCAATATACAGGTATACTTATCAATTCAACATTTAAATGAGTATAAGCCAGCCTATGATACTCAGTTTTTCCATCCTTGGAGTCACAGAACATTCTTGACATACTGGTACATTGTAATGCTCCTTGTCAAGACTGTCAGCTTCAGGCCCACTGGAAATAGATTTTTATTGTACTTCTGGAAACAATACACTATGTTTTCCATTTTGCACTCTCTGTGCTTTCTTTGAACAAAGGACTCAACTCATGGAAAACATACTCTAACAGGAGTAGAAAATAATGTACACTTCTCTTTTTCAGTGGTTAGGATGTCCTAAAACACATGAATTGATCTCTGCCCCCACTGCTTTACACCAAGATAGATAGTATCACAGTGAAATTAGAATCCTGATTACTGTGTGTTTCCACTGTCTCAAGTATGGATCTGGTATACTGATCACAAGTTAAAGCTGAAGTTTAAATACCCATCAAGTCTCATCTCACATGAATGATTTATTCATTTGGCCCCTGTCCTCATCTGCTGCCTTTGGGACTTGCAACTCAGAGGTGCATGGCACTGTAGCTTCTCTCCAGGCCCTGAACATAGACCCATCAGCCTAAGCTGCCATCATCCAGATGTGTGCCTGGCATTGCACTCCTGGAGCAGGGGAAGGCAGACAGACTGCACCACAAATGTGCATCTCTGGCCTACAGAGCTCTGCAATCGACTCCCTGGAAGGCATTCCCAGCATCAGGCTGCCTTGTCACATCATCAGTCAGGCACTATTATCTGACCCGAGACATAAAATTCTGGGTGTGCGCAGAAGAAAACAAAGAAGGACAACTTTACTAGTTCAACTTCTTTATAGTCTTTGATGTACTTCTGAGCCCTGACTTGCAGCAAGACCTCTGCAACGATGCAGAGATACCTGAGCATCCCAAAGTGTACTCGATGGTCAACTTCCCAGAGATCCTCTAGCAAAACCGAATTCTGCATGTGACACTTTTTCCTATGTTTGAGCTTCTGGCTCTATTAAGCAACAGTTGTTACAATTTAAGTCCTTTTCAAAGACTGCCTTGAATTGAAGCAAGAGTTTTCTAGCCCAGAAACTACATGTGTGAACTTACGATTCGGAGATGTGGAAACATACCAGGTCCTGGGTACAAAGATGACTCACTGAAAGAACTAACATACCAAAAAGGGAACACAGATAAGTGGAGTGCTGGACACTACAGCTTCAACTGCAGGCATTTGTTCCCCTCTCAAGCTCCCAATATTTTAGCCTTCCTGTCCATCCTATAGATGGCATGTTCCATACCCATCTGTTGTACCATGCTTTGTGCTCCCCATCCTTTCCTCATGACAGAGGCTCATTGCGTCTTCCCAATGTTATGATTGACTTTCTCCCCATTTCCAGGTCCTCCTGTCCTTTCTCACTCACATGAATATCTCACATTTCCTTCAACCCTCCCCCTCCATTGTGTTCTGCACTGTTCTTCCTCCCCATCATCTAACCATTTCCTCTCCACATCCCTACCTGCTTTTCCATATTCACGTCCAGTCCCCACATGCCTCCTGCTTTTCTCCACAACACCATTTTCTTCTGCCTCCACATGATCCTCAGATCATTTGCCACCACTTATCCATAGTTTATTTTTTTTACCTATCATTCGTCACATCCCCACGTTCCAATCTGTAGTCTTACTTGGAAGTCTTACTTACTTAATTACTAAGGTTCTCAAAATTCTGGAATTAATCAAGTGCAGTGATCTACAGTCATTACTCAACTATAAACAACTGAAGAAATAACAATACAAGGGAAGAGCATTGCTTCTGCAAATAAAAATGAACCACAGCTCTACTTAAACCTGCAATGTTTGAGAAAGAAATGGTCTCGAACAGACAAATATGATGCTCCTTATTTCACTCTCTTTGTCTTAATCTGATCTTCTGTTTTATTACTCACTGTGTACTCACAGAGCTGCATCAATTCCCATGAATCTCTATTTTCCCATGGTGAAAAATCAACTCTTCACTAGATACAGCCTTAAAAACAGAACTCATTCATTGCACATTTAATGCTGGGTCACTCCAGACTCTGTTTTCATTTAAAATGTAGCCAATGCCCTTGCACTTCAGTCTGATAAAGTACTTCTCTTCAGTCTGCTTTCCATTTTATGCCAAATCGGCACCTTAACCTGCAAGGCACACCTCCTGTTCTCCAATACAGAAATCCAGGACTTTTTGACCTCAGTGGGAGAGCTACAACTCATCAAAAGCCATGTTTGACAAAATGCTCTTTCCTAAAACCTGTCAGCCAGGATGGACTCTGGATCTAATAAATACCCAGTACAGGAAAAGAATCTCCTCTTTTGTTTTTAATTTGATACAGGTCTCTTTTCTAAAGTAATTGAGCATCTCATTTGTCTCCATATACCTGCTGTGCACTGAGCTGCTGGTGCCCATAATTTGCCCACAATTACATTCATGCTTTTTCCTAATAGGTGTATAGGCAGTTCTGTTCAACGGATGTCTTTCCACAGTTGCTGGTAGGTAACTTATGTAAAATATTTCCTCATTGCACAGAGTTTAACATGTTCTAGTTCACTCATCCAGATGAATCCAATCACATTTACTTCCCCTTTATTTCCCATCATTTCACATTTACTCCTGTAGGCAGGCAAGGGCATCTATTTTGTTACATCTTTGCTAAAGACATTTGCAATGAAGACCCAACAGATCACTCACCTAATTCTTTCCCGGTTCAAACACTTCTCTCTCTCTCTGGCTCCCCTTTTGTGGGTCTTGATGTTTCCTCTGTTGTGCCATAAACATTTACTATCTCCCAGTCCATTGGTAAACTGTGACATAGGATCTTAAGAGAATTTTTTGAAAAAAATAAATACTCAGCAATCCACCTGTAAGTTTCCTGTCTTTCACACTATAATATCAAGTTCATCAAGTTATCCAAACCAGATCATCAGAATCCATACTAGCCGCTGTGGAACAAACTGAGACGCGCTGTGTGTACAACTCACGAGTTACTGGTCCAGAAGTAAAACAAAATCTAACAAAACCATTCTGCAAAAAGTACAAGAGTCAGTTCATATACAACATACACAAAACTATTTAATATCCCAGGTACTCAGAAAGATTAAATAACTCAATAAGAACAAAATTTTCCATCTGCAAGCTAGAAAGTATCTTGCAATTCTGACCTCATAAAACTGGGCCTTGGTATTTATTGTGTTCACCTGTGGTTGTAATTTGTTTTCAGATTAAGTACTTTAAGCTTGGATATTTGTCTAAGTGCTACTTCTGTATTCAAGATCTTTCTTTTATTTTTTATTTTAGGGATTTTGTAAAAGCTTTTATTCAATTTAAGAAGCCAATTGTGGTTGCTATCAACGGTCCTGCTCTTGGGTTAGGAGCTTCTATTTTACCACTATGTGATATCGTTTGGGCAAGTGAGAAGGCTTGGTTTCAGACACCATATGCAACAATCCGACTCACTCCAGCTGGCTGCTCATCATACACATTCCCACAAATTCTGGGTGTTGCACTGGTAAGGTTTTCCACCTCAAATTGCTGAAGAACCTTTCTTAAATTCATGCTCTTCTTTCTCTCTTTAAAAAGTAAACCAGAAAACAACTGTTTCTCTTAATTGCCATGAAAGGAAATGAAATCTGTGGAAAGTTCATCTAATCCCTACCAATTTCTTATCACGAAATTACCTCAGAATGCAATATATTCCACATGCTGTACACAAGAAAGATTGAACACGTTGCAGAAGCAAACAAGATCATGGTAGAAAAGGGAAGAAATGCATTAGCAAAATAATGTTGCAGGATACTTGTCTATATTGTGGTAGGATTGTGAAGTAACAGAGCAAGATACTGCTCTCTGCTCTCTAAAGACAATCCATAATAATTCCAGTAAGGTTACTTAGTTTTTACCAGTATAACAAAGCAGAATTTGCCCCACAAAGTATTTCGTACTAGGTTCCATGACTCTTGGCACAGTATCACTGTATCACTGACAGTTACTCCTGTAAAATCAGCACTACAGACTCATCACGCATGCCAGCACATTTCTCTTAAATGAAACCCATGCTGTGCTCTGGCCACCTGCACAATCCTTAAATAGCTACTGAAACTCCTCTTTATAAGTATTTTGCAGTATGGAAAGATACAGGAGACCATTTGTAAATTTAATCTTGAAAATAGCAGGCAAGTATGGAGAATTTTTTACAGGAATTGTAACTCAAGTAATCACAAGTAATCTTTTGGTTTCACAGGCAAATGAAATGTTGTTCTGTGGGAGAAAGCTGACAGCACAGGAAGCCTGCAGCAGAGGACTAGTGTCACAAGTATTTTGGCCAACAACATTTAGCCAAGAAGTGATGTTAAGAGTGAAGGAAATGGCATCCTGCAGTGCAGTGGTAAGGAATCAAACTCCTTTATGATTAAATGACATTTCACAGAGGCAAGGTGTGCTCACATGAAAAAGATGGGTCCTCAGTTTCCACAACCATACCTGTGGAAGAGGGCTGATGACAGAAAATCTGGATAGGGATCAGTGAGCTCCTGGAGTTACCCATTTTTCAGTGGCAAGGAGGGTTGTTTCCTTTCCCCATCTTCACATTTATTTGGTATGAGTGGAACCTCCCTGCCTCATATATTCAAAGGGGATTTTAGAATTTTCCACCTTCCTTCATGAAGCTGGAAGAGTCTGAAACTATACAGCTGTACTGGAAAATCTCTGTAGGGCCAGTAAGAAAGTATATTTGCCTTTCACATTGTTCTAGCCTACTGTGTTTCAGCTGAGTCTGCCTTCTTTTCTGCACCTGCATAGTTCCTGATTCTGTAAAATGTTCTACATAGTGCACCAATAGGGTAGGACAGTGCCAGCTAACCTCTGCTGTGAAGGAGAGGTGAGATCCAGACACAGAGGGATTTGAACACAGTCTGGTCACAGTGTATTATAACTTTCCTTTTATGTACATAAAAGTTGAAAGAAAATCCTTTCCTATTTTTACTTCCTGTGGTTTTTTTTTCCCTTCAGGCAGATATACTCTATTCTGGGCACATCCTTGTTTAAAAAAAATGCAGTGAATAAAGTGATACTGGCTGCAATAAAACTGCAGTAACTGAAGTGCAAACTGTTGCTGTTTCTTGCTATACTTCCTATGCCTGAAACTGTCTTGAGCATCGCTCAGTTTCATTTAAAAGATCCATTGTAAAAGAGAAGGTAGAGACACAGGAGATTTTTAATTAAATGAAGTGTAGATTAGATCTCTCAAAAGACATTAAGAATGAAACTCTCTGGAAATGTAGCATGAGCTTATTTGATCATGCTGATATAACGTGTATTATATGAGTTGGGTAAAACCTCTGGGCTGTACTGTGAATTCTTCCTTCCTTCACTGTTACTACTGGCTGCCAATGAAATTTTCTCTTGAGATCTGTTCGGAAAACTGGTGCTAACTTGTGGACATAGATGAGAGTTAAAGCCATCAAAGACTAGATTTGCTCTCCGAGATCCTGAATGCAAATCAGGCTGAAGTCACAAAAACCATTAACAGGATGAGCTCATCCAAGTTCACTGTGGATACTTGTTCACAAACAGACCAAAAAAATCCACAGGCCCCGCGATTCACAACTGACACCATTCACTTGGATTAAATAGAAATACTATTCTGCAATAGCAGTGTTGTCACCTAAACCAGATAGGAACTGGGCTTAAAGTGTTGATGTTAACAAAACTGAGTGAAGAGTATGCATCTGCCTTACCATAAATGCTCTATTAGTTTACATTAAGTCTTCTGCCCCCAAAAAATCAATAATTTGTGAATTAATAGGTTTTTTGTTTGATTAGTTGGGTTCCTTGTGAGATACATACTGGTGTCACATATTTCAAAAATAATTTTAAAGAAGGCTATCTCGGTGTTTCTGAAAATGGGTCTGAGAAAAACAAGCTGAAAAATGCAAGCACCCATGGACCTGCTGTTCATGCCTTTAAGAACCTGCAGCAATTACTAAAGGCTTCAGCTTGGACTTCCCATTGCAAAAACCTTAGGTGATTTGTTATGACTACTTGTATATGCTAAGTAAATCTAACTCCAGAACAGCCAGAGGGTGCTTATTTTGCTTAACAGCCTTCTTTTGTAAAATATTTCACTTTTATAAAAATGTAAGTAAATGACAAGCTATTTGCAGTGAAGTCCCTTTCCTACTAATTTCTGTTTTGATAAGGAAATTATGTATGAGGGTAAGTTTTTAAAGATTAAGAACATCCACATTTGGGTTTCCAACCTCTATAACCTTAAAGACTACCTTCTAGAAAACAGGTAGCCAGTATACCATCTCTCACACATTTTCATTTCAAGGGAACACATTTTCAAGAAGGAAGTTCAGCTCCTTCTAGTGCTTCATGGCAGCTCTTAAATAAACTAAGGTACTTCAGAATCCCTCATTCCTTTTAAAAACTTTGGCACTAAGGTACAAACATCAGAAGTCCTTAATTCTTACAGATACTGACTATCAGCAAGTGGAGTTGTGGCTGTAAATCAAATCTAATTTCTGTGCCCAAAGGAGTTATTTAGGCTGTAAAAGAGTCAGTAGTGTAAAAATGCTGTTCACACCATTATCCATAATAATTTTGTCAGATTCAAAGTAAAATACAGAGTGATATTTTGGCTTTAGGTATTGGAGGAGTCCAAATGTCTCGTGCGGAGCTTCCTGAAATCTGGACTTGAAGATGTGAATGAGAAAGAATGTCAGATGTTAAAACAGCTGTGGAGTTCTTCCAAAGGACTGGATTCATTATTCAGCTACCTGCAAGACAAAATATATGAAGTCTGATGTCTTGGCCTAACTTAAAGAGAAAATGCTCCACTTGTGAACAGAGTGAAACATTACCTGTGTTTGAAAAGCAGAGGCAATGCATCCTTGAGGAATTTGTGACAGTGTATCCTAATGCATATGGTTGTGTCGATTTCCTTGTGAGCTACACGGCTGCTTGTAGCTGGTTTGGTTTTGTGTAACCGAGGCGTAGGCAGGCTTGTTCAGTGCACATAATCTCTACAGAGGGCTGCATCTTTCACATGCTCATCCAGATAAAAGTATACATTCCATGTGCTGAGAAGCACCACCGAGGCCCAATAAGGCACACCATCTGTAATGATTTATTTTGTCTGTCCTTCTTAACTTATTCTTGCTGTCACAACACATCTGGACTGATACAGAGGGCTCAATCTAAAAACTGGGTCAGCACAGTATTTTGCAGACCCAAACACCATACTTTAGAAAGATTTTAATTATTTTTTTTCTAAGTTCTAACAGTGTAATGGGAAAATCTGATAATTTATATGTATAATATGTAAAGTTAGTTTTACAAAAACTACTAGAATTTTTTCTTTGTTAAATTTATTTAACTTATTTATTTTGTGTTCATATTCAGCTGATTATTCATCACAGATCTTATTTTCATATGTCCCTTGGCTGAATTAATGGCATCACATGAGAATGCAAATACATTTTTAGCAGCAAATTGTGTAGAAAAATAAAGAACATATAGAAAACAGACAGAATGCTGTGAGCAGTAAAAGAAACAGCCACGTGCATGCTCCTCTGAGCAAAATTATACAAAAAAATGTATGAAATAGATTCATTTGCCACGGTTAAGGGGAAAAAAGTGGATTCTGAAACAGTGAGTTCCCCCTAAGTCACTCTTCACTTTCTGCCTTCCTGAGGAGCACTGAAGGGCTTGCCAACAAGATGCTTTATTTAAGTTTACTATATTCTTGTTAGCCGGATGTCAGTAACAGGGTGAGTGGTGCCGTTACGTGGCATCGTACTGTTTTTCAGGTGTAAACATCCCCTTTTGGTCTGAAGTCTAACAGCAAATCCTTATGAGCCTTAGTCTAGTTGCCTGATTCCTCAGGTGTGAGATAATTTCTGCTCTGGAGGCCTTTTGGGTGCGGGCCAACAGTTTATACAAGGTGCTAGGTATTGAACTATGTGGAGGGAGAGGTTTTTTGCTTTTCCCAGCTCTCCACATGTGGCTGCCCCACCATCTGTTACAAGAACTTATGGCTATCCATAAAAGCAGTCCACAATAAACAACAAAAATCCAATCTGCTCTTTTAGAATGTGATCCTAGTACTTTTCAGTGACACTGACTGACTTCTGAACACTGGATCGCTCTCACTTCTTTCTTGCTAGTAAGGCAATTAATATGGAAATAACACAAGCATGCTCTATGACTTCACCTGCCATTTTAGTACGCCCAAATTAAAACCTCTTGAAGCAGAAGCTTTGCACATTTATTTGCTTTGTAACTTGTGCACTTGCTCTCCATCCTTGAGCTCAGTGACTTGGTCATGGTTTAAGCCCCTGCAAATGAGGCCACTAGGTTTTCTCCCTCCCAGTATTTCCATGAAGAGTTTCAGCAAACCCTTTGTAAAGTTAAAAGACAGCTGATTATAGTAAACAGTAGCCTTCAACACATTAATATAACATTTCTTCTTCCATAAATAATTAAAAGCGCTGGTTTTATGGCCTAATTGTACCACTGAATTTTAAGGAAATAATTACTTTAAAAGCAGAAGTTCTCATGGAAATTCTTCATTAGAGAGACAAAGTCTGGCTTTTATTCAGCCTGTTTTAAATGTTTTAAAACAAACTTATCAGAACACCTAACTTATTTTTAGATGTCTGAAACGGAACTCTTTCAATAACTATTAGAAGCAATAGATGCACCACTGGTTTTATACTAACACTTGCCCATCTCCACAACCTGCCAGCAGTGCCACAGAGTGCTCGTGCAAAGACTTGGTTGGCTCAAGGCCAGAGGGCCCCTCCTGTGCCAGGGTGTGCACCTGAGCCACCTCTGTGGCAGCCCCGTTAAAATGATGAGAGGGATCACTCCAGTGACCGCTCACGTGCGTACGTGTTTGCACAGCCAGGCCTCCAGCACATGACTGCAGAGGAAAAAGAAGAAAAAAAAATAAAAGGGAAAAAAAAAAAAAAAAGCAATGGAAAGTACCATGATTCCTCAATTTCCTTTCTTTCCTTCATTCCCGTCCAGAGAGCCATAACTCCTAGTCATGTGTTAATAAGTTATTAGGAAGTTTATTTCAATACTGTGCTTGGTTTTTGTAGATAAATATAGAAAAACTGCTCAGCAATGTGAAGGTATGCTTTCCATATGAGATTTTCAAACAGAGAAGAATCGTAAGTTGTTAGACCTTTAAACTGCATCATTTCACCTGAATTTTCAGATATCTGTATCTTAGCATTTTTTATGACAAAGGAATGGTTGAAATACATTTTCTATAATTATTTTTCCATTAAAGCAAGCACTAACCATAGGTAACATTTTTAATTATTCATATCTATACAATTACAATCTAGTTTTCATGGATTCTATTTTCCCTCCAAAAAAAGAGTAATAACAATGTCAAAAGCTTCTTTTCCAGTATTTGAAGATCGGAATCATTTTTCTCTTGTGTTTCTGTCCTTACTAGGTATTCAGATATCTAGATGTACTGTACATATTAGTCTGGGTACCTTTACTAATATTCACAGTATTTAAGATTATAAATGCAATTTGTTGTTAAGTATGTTATTTTATTCTTGTGTAAATTGTTTTGTACAATCTTTAAAAATCTACAGTTTTGCATTTGTAGATATTAAAGTTAAGCAATTTATTTTGTGTTGTCCTGCATGTATATTTTTGCTGTAGATAAGTGTTGCTTAGTTTACTATTTCAGTACATTTCTGTTTAAATGAATAAGCTTACAAACTTTAATACAGTATATATTTTCAGAATATAAACTTTTATATTTCTGTGGTAGGTTAGGGTATGCGTTTTAGGCAATCTTTTTCACTACTATTAACTGTTCTTTTAATCTATAATATAATGGGTTTGTGCCAATAGTTTTTCATTAGAATAAAATGCTCTTTTAATGTTAGGGGTAAACAGACAATTTTGGTTGGGGTTTGTTTTATTTTGGTTTTGTTTTTATTATTTTTATTATTATTATTTTGCCAGCCTTTACAGTTTTAAATGTAATTTATAAATGTATTGCATTTGTGAATAAGCCTTACCATTAGGTACAAGAAATCTTTAAAGCTACATAGTTGCTTATGTAGTACTAAGGACTTCCCCAAATAATGTAAGAAAGTTAGCAAATCAGAGTACAGGGCCTTAAGTTTTTCTTGTGAAAAGGATAATACGGGTTGTTTCTTCTGAACAACATAGGTAGACTTGTCAGCATGGGCTTTGTTATATATAAACTGTGCATTTGTGCTCCCAACCACAGTAGTTTAATCTCAGGCTTTGTGTGGCTGGGTCTATAAAAGTCAAATCTGGCTAAAGCCAGCACTCTTTAGGAGACACTAAAGAAGTTTACATAAGAGACTTATAGACAATCTTAATCATAGTACATTTGGGTACTCGGTATCCTGGATGTGTTATCTGTGTCTGCCCAATTAACCGTATGTTTTAAGCCATATTAAATCTCTTTACTGCTACTTTAAATACTACACTGAAAGTCATTCACTAGCTTGCTTACTCACAGACAGGCTTTTAATTTTTAGTGAATAAAAATATTATGCCTTCCATAAACACAAAGGACCAAAGAATTGCATTATTCTAACAAAGCATTAGTTCCTTCACCAGTGAACTAGTTTGACATTTGTACTGAAGATCAAATAGTCTCTTTCTGCTACAACCACTGCATTCTCATCCATGTCAAGTGTAAGGGGAAAAGATTTATCCACTGACCTATTGGGAAAGGAGTGACGTTCAGCTAGGATGAATGTCTATTGGTAAGGCTTATTACCAAACCTCTGAGATGAAGCAAAGAACCAAAAATTCACAAATTATGTCAATGTAAATTTATTTTCAGAACTTGCACAAATAATTAATTGTAGAACTTTGCAAATTAGGCCCTTAAGTTATTTTGTCAGAATGCCATGGAACAGACTAAAACAGTTTCTAATATTTGTAATGATGAGTACATATTATAATATTATAAGGGTACAGGCACCCCTATATCACAGTGTTGTAAATATTTTCTGAAACTGGTACAGTACTGAGGGACTTGTATCTTCTGATATATCAAATATTGACTGTCTAGATCAAATTGTACACAACTTACTTGTTGATGGTCCTGTAACTAGTGTATGGACACATTTCTGGGTGCCTTAGAAGTTGTATTTTTCATGTGTGTTAATATGCAGTATTTATACATTGTGAGAAGCTGCTTTGAATAAAAACATTGAAACTTCATTTCAATGCAGTGATTTTTCAGTTTTACATAACCAGAATGAACGTGATGAGTAGTAGCCACAGACCCTTGTATTACAAATGATAAAGCTATTCCTGGACTCTTGCCTTTAAAAAAAAAACGAAAACAAAAACAAAACAAAACAGGCATACAGCAGGCTTTTTAAAAGCGAAATTAAACCCATTTCTTTTCTAAATGGCAAAAACCAGGGCACTAAAAGACCCTGAAGATACTGGAATAAGAATGCTCTAAAATCATTCATCATGATACATCTATCATTTAATGATCAAATCCAAGAAAACCACCAAGAACTGTCCTATAAATACACTTCTAGGACACCTCTTCACCATTATCACTTCCACTATTCAATATATGCATTTCACCTAAAGCATATCTGCCCAAAACCAACTCCTGCATACAATATTTCGGCTCCACGTAAGGGAAATGGATTTTGAAGTGGCATTTGCCCAGGAGACCAAGATTCAGCCCAGAATCCCCTTGGTGCAGTGTGAAGCAGGATACCCCTGTGGTCCTCCCACATGGTTATAGATGGCAATCCTTCATGTCTAGACCATATACAAGGTGATCATTTGGCTGTAGCACTCATGAAGGCTGTTTCCAAGCATGTATCTCCCATGATTAGAAGATAACTGTAAAATATTTCCACCTGGGGCACAAAAGGAAGGATATTTTTCCAGACAGCCAAACCATCTATACAATACGTTCTGAAAAAAATGACCTCCACTTCATTCCAAGGATAGTAATTATGTTCTAGCAATTATGTTGGTCAGATTTAAAGCAACAGACACTGTTGGTAAAAACTGTGATCAGCTATTTAGAGCAGAGGATTGACCAATTTAGTACTGCTTCACCATCAACAAATCCAATTATTTATTTTGGTGTCTCTTGTCAGGAATTAACTTACCGTAGCTTGCACTGGACTGTGAGCAATGAGAACATGGTGAAAAGAGTATGACACCTTCCTTGTCTAACTGTTTTGTTGATAAGTTTTGGTCTTTACATAGATTGCCAACATTGGAATTTTATTTTAAATATCTCATTTGTAAAGGAAAGCAAAAATTATTAAAAATTTAAAAATCCATCCAAATATATAGGTTTTTTAAAGCAAAATATGTATTAGTCCTTGTTGCTGTAAATTAATATGCCAACAAACTATATGGAAGAGGAACCCATTAAGTATATTTAAAGAAGGTCTACAAATTTAAGCAGACAAAAGACTAATCCATGAGTTGCACATAGAAAAGAACAAGTAGGTATTAATCCCACTGAAAATATAAAAAGTACTCAAACAGGTCAAAGCTCTATATAAAATAAGACATGCCATTTCTCATCTTGAGTTTTGAATAAGAGACAGAAACAACACTGCATATGGAAGGAACAAGGAGAGGTTTTGAACCAAATGAACAGCAAATGAAAACACGTGACAAAACCAGAAGGACGTCATATTAAAGACTGGGAAAGGATCAAAGCAAATCAAGTCTCAGAAGTCGCCCTAGGGGGCAGTTTGCTTGAGGAGGAAAAAGTCAGAGGGTGAAATTCTGGGCCTATTAACTTCAGAAATTTGCCTCTCCCTGGTCCCTTATTTTTCATGAAACCCACTCAGAAGATTATAAAATTTAATAAAATGTAACGCATCTGTTCACAACTCTGATGTCTGACTTATCCTCAAAACCAATCTACAGGAATAGCATGGAGAGACACTTAAATTACTAAGAAAGCCAGAGTAACAACTTGCTCTAGAATTCAAACCGTTTGAATTGTGATTACACCACTTTGCTTTAATTTATACGCTCTTCTTGGTTTTACAAAATGTGCTTATTACAGATGTACAATAAAAACGGAACCATTTAGAATATTGTTGAATTCCAATTACTAAGTTCATCTGGCTTGACACAATAATTTTCACCTGGAACTATGGGAGAAAGAAAGGAATTTTAATTTTGGGAACAGAAAACAGGTTATCATTTAATAGGAAATAAATTAATTTACACAGAACATGAAGCAAAGACCAGAAATGCACGAGAAACAAGAGTTTTTTGCAAACTACACACTGGTTACAGAGGAATATCTACACATGTATATAATCTCCAGCTATGTATTATTAGAAAGTAGCCCTAATTGTTGGGTGATTGGGTAGGGGGTGGTAGATTTTAATAATCGTAAGCACTACAACATTTTTTATGCTGCAATTTACAGAATGCCATCCTTATCAAATTCTTGGCACAAAAATTGTCATGCTGTTAATGAGTCAGGAACAATCGTAGCAGTTACAATTTCACCTGTCCTTTAGCGCATTTCCACGTAATAAGCAAATATCCTCCTTCCAGAAGGACAGGTCATTAAACCTGAGATTTGTATGTGACAGATACAGTACTGTCAATGTGACTTCATGTCCCATTCTTAGTAAAAATGGAGTGTCATGACCACAAAGGAAACCTGTCACTTCAGCCTCTACACCAGTGTCTCTGCAACACAGGAACCGCACTGAGCAGAAGTCAGTAATGCAGAAGAGGGTAACTTTAAAAATCCTAACCTATACTGGATCACCTCTCCTTTATCACTTCCTGGCACTGGTGTCACTCTAACAAATTCAGTGGATCTAAGTCAAAACACACCGACACCAATGGAGATCCTCCTGCTGACTTCAGTTGCTTCTAGATCAACCCCAGGGGTTTGCAGATACTACAGCAAACTCCTTCACCACAGTGGGACAGGGAATATCTTGTAGTTATCTTATTTGAGAAACAATGTAGCACTGATCAGGAAGGTATAATGAGCGTGGGTGACAGGGTTCCATATCTTTAGTTGAAAATTTAACAGCAGTGTCTACGAAATTTCAAATAAAATTCAACATTTTCCATTTTAGCACTGACTCTTCTTAGTAGGGAGTCGTGCTGTGCTGTGTTTTAACCTTCCTCAACTCTTCAGTCACACTTATCCACTTGGATTCTGGATGACTATGTAACATCTGAGAAACTTACTTTATACATTGGTCATAGACAAAAAAATGTTGGTGAACAAATATAAAGAGAAAAGTGAAAATGCTCTTTTCAACTAACAGTCATGCTTGAAACCGGGGCTACTGAACTGCCACTGCCTCTTAAGATGTTAGCTAAAAAGCTGCATCTAACGTTAGAGTTTCTATAACAAAAAATTATTTAAACACTAAGTGGCAATCTTGACTTGTTAGGAGCAAGTTAATTACTATAATCTAGAATAAGTTATTCGCAGTCATCCAGAAATGTGTTTCTGATGTGTCTGTAAATAAGTGCTACAATTTCTGTTACTGCAAAAAGATCAGCAGTTTCATACTGCTGTCCTTCCTTCCAGCTTTCTGGTTAGCGCTTACATATGCTGCCTACCATGCTCTAGGGTATTCACTGTCTACAACAGGTTCATTAAATGGATAAAGGCATTCAGATAAAACTCTTCCCATGCCTAATTATTCAAGATCTGCATTATCTTAGCCTCTCACTTGTTTATTTGTATGCAGCTGCAGTGAGACAGACTCCAGCAAAGAATTCCCTCCAAGTCCACTTTTTGCCCATTAGGCTCATAATGAGCAACAACTCTAAACTCCTGCCAGCTGAGCTGCCAAGGGATTCCCTGCTGCTTCAGGGGCAAAGGTCAGCTGAGCACGGCTTTGCTGGTCGGCAGCAGCATGCCCACTGGTTGGAGCGTGGGGGTTTGGAGTCAACAATTGCTTGACCCTCATCCTCCCTTTATTTCTGAAAGCAAGCCTTAATAATATCAGTGGTCCAGGCCTCTGTGGGTTTTCCTGCCATAATGACCTTTCATCACGCCTTTGCACAGGGCTGCTCCCCGGAATGACATCCGAAGCAATCTAAGTTGTTAACTATAAAGTAACCTGTAAATTCATTATGGCAATGACAAGGCCTATCTGAAAAAAGCCATGGACAAGGTGATCATAACACCCATGCCATCCCCAGCACCAGACTGTGCCTGGCTTAATCAGACCAGAAAAACAGCACATTGTATTTTTAATGTATTTACATGTAACGGGATAAAACAAATAGACTTTTTTTCCTGGATGCTAATGTGATTCCAGTTGGAGAGGAATATCCCAAACGTTAGGCCTGGTAGGATTAATCTTCCATACATGGCTGTAACTAGTTAGAACACAAGACAGTGTCCCTCTCTAAATGATGTTTCTTAAATAAATCCACTTTCGCTAAAAATCTGTTGAAAGAGTAAACTGAGCTTTAAAGAAGCAGGCTGCAATACAGCTGATTTGGAAGGCTAAAACTTTTCCCAACCTTTTCAAGTACAAGAAAATCCAACAGCACTCCACTTGCAATTTAAGCACTTGGTACACACACTCCACAACTGTACCATGGCTGTATGCCAACAAAATGGTGAGTCAGCAGGCAGGTCAGGGAATCAAGTGTCAAGAATGCATTTAACCCTCACTCCAGAGAACACTTTACTTATGAACAGAATCAAAATGCTCCATAAAAAGGAAAAAAAAAAATGGAATTTTTCTCCATTAGTACAGGCAACCATCTCAATTCTCCAGTCTACAGAGCTCTCACATTCTAAATTAGGAGAAATGCTTAAGAATATAGCAATCAGCAAACTGATGAGAAGGAGGCTCATGAACACATATCAGTCCAGTCTATGACCCTTACTCTGACAAAAATCTTACTGATAAACCTGGCAAGGCTGAGTGCAGAAGGGCTTCATGAGAGTATTAGACTCTATAAAACCAACTAGTTGCACAGATATGAAAAAGAGCACATTTTCCTAATGAAAACACAGCTCAAATGATCAGTCATATTCCCAAAGGAATATCCATGCATGCTACTTTACAGTGTTCTTGCAGAGTGTTTGATGAAATCATGAGATTTCTTACATAATTTGAAAATTAATCCCTCTTAAGAAATGCTCTGCTGAAGCATCACTTTGCATGATCCCCCTAGACATTCTATTAAGGGTAGCAGAAAATAATAAAAGGATTGAGGATTAAAAAAATAAAAAATATTTGAAAGAAGACCCAGTCTTCCACCTGAAAATTTGAACACTCATTTACAAGGTCGTTAAACACTGCCAAACCAGAATGGCAGCATTTTATACCTACTTTCTTACTCACTCGTCACAGGTGTAAATAACCACATTGGACACCTGTGGAGGAGGGGATAGATGGGGGGAAGACTCTAGTTATTACCTTCACAGTGTTAGTTAAGAGTAATTATAGACTAGCTGTAAACTTAGAGCTTGCCCCCATTAACAAGCAGATACAGCATCCAGTTAGAGGCTGAGAACAGCTAGTTCTGCCATACCTCACACTGCTCAGCCCTACAAACACCTACACAAACAAATGATTATTTTTACACGTTGCACCACTCAACTCCACGGGCTGAGTTGTCTTCTATGGGAAATTATTTTGTACGGACACCTAATGTATGACCAGAGTGGAAATACTCATAGTTAGCCTCTCTGCATAGATCTATGAAAGGTTTCACCCATCTAACAGCCATTATAAAGCATAAACCCAAACTTTAGACAAAACCATCACCTGTGGCATCAAGAGACAAGCCCTGCCAAACTCAACCTTCAGCCCTCTCTTTCTGCCAGATGTTAGCAACTTGAACAGGGGCTGCAGATTAGACAGCCAGATCTGCATAAAGATAAAAACTTCTGCTGACTACGACCTCAAATGGTTGACAAAAATCTAGGACGCTTGAAAGATGGCAACCTGCCACAGAGGAACAGAGCAGCAAGATAAGGTTATCTCTTCAAATATCACATTCCTCTCCACCAAGATCTTATGGACTGGAAATACAGAAGTATGACTGAAGAATATGATGAGAAACCAATGTCACTCACTGCAAGTGATTCTGTCATAGCTTGCACTTGGCTTACACAAGTGTGAGAACAGGATCAAGCCCTGCAGAACTTCAGTTTTGAAACCAAAACCCCATGGATGCTGCTAAATTCCTCCATCTGAAATTCATAAAGGAAGTTTGTCAGCTTGTAGTAATAAGCTTGCAGTTTACGGGAAGAAATACACAGTACATCTTTCCTGTATGCAGAAAGCTCTAAGTAATCTTCCATCATCGTCCTAGCACTAATTCCCAGAAATCCTGCAAAGCTCCAGAGCACTATTTCACATATCCAGCACTCCTCCATCAAAAACTGTCTTTAAACAAACAAAACAAAACAAAACAAAACCACCAGTTACAAATAGAAAACTATTTGCCCATTCTTGCACTCCCATACTGAAATACCTTTTTGGACTAGTCTGAGTACAAACCCAGGAAATCCTAACCTCTACAGATTATACCTGTTTACACTGCTTGCAACATATTGAACAGATCAGGAGAGTCAGAGACCAAGTGAAACAATACGCACAGTGGCACCACAAGACTAACACAATTGTTGATTTAGCAGCAGAAAAATCTGAATGGTTTACAACTCAGTGCCTTGCTGGATGAAGACTCTTCACCCAGATAAGAATGTGAATTATTGTTGTGAATTTTATTTATATAGTCTCTGCAATTTTTATGCAGAAAGCATAAGCAGAGACTGTTTTAAATAATCTCAGATACTCAGCACTAAATAAGTGGCTCACTTTCAAGAAGCAACCAAGAAAAAACATTCCACTGAATGTCATATATTCCTTCAAATGTGGAGTTACATTTCATCAGGATGGATGCTTAAGTAGAAATAAGTCTCAGTATGGGGGACTATTTTCAGCGATAGTTGTTAATTAAGTAGTAAAGTATTCATAAAATGTTTCATCAGGTTGCGTTTAAATAGCACTGTAATTATATGTAATTACTAAAAAAAAGTGCAAAAACCGTTGTGCAATAGGCTGCATTCAGTTTTCATGCACTCTGCAAATCCATTTAAAACAGAAAGGATTCCAATGTCCACTGTGCAGTGGCCAGCATCCAGGCAAGCTATGAAATGTATGCTAAGTCACAGAGGAGGGGCTGTTATTTAAAAGCACATTTTAACTTTCTCAAACAGGAGCTACAAAAGTTAAAAGAAAATAAAATAGTAAATTAAAAATGTGAAATATCCAAAGCACTGAAAAAGACCACCCCAAGCAAAAAGACACATCACTGTGACCAAAATTACATCCTAACTGTAACAAAGAAAAAAAAAAAAGGGGCCTGTCAGGAAGCACAAAATACATGTTGAACACACCATGGGTGGCACAGCAGGTACCTGTCCCCAGCAGTCCACAGCACAGGGTTAGGCATTCAATCCAAAGCTGAACTTGCTGGAAGAGGCACCAAAATGTTTGGCTGAGGCTAGGAATGGTGAGATAGGTACAATTCTGAGTGTAAGCAAAAAATGCAGTAGGCAAAAGAAACGCAGCACCACCAGGATGAATTTCAACCAAAAGAAAATGCAAATATTTTAAATTGAAAAACATCTAATAAAATGTACTGGAGAGAAAAAATGTTTCTAACGTAGAAATAATTTATATTATTATCTTTAGAAGATAACGAGCAATAACACCAAGTACAAAGAAATTTTTATCTTCTAACAGCTTCTCTTATTGATGACAATAGTTCTCTACTTGTGGTCTTGTGGTATAAATGCAGGAAGCAGTGGACAGTCTAACATGCCCCAGAGTTGGTCGCAGAGTCTTTATACTCTTTATATTCTCCAGTAATAGCCATTGGTGTCGTTTACACTAATTAATGATAGGCTGCTGCAAACATGGACCCCAGTTCCAAGAAAGGTACTGTTTGTTTTTAAATAAAATCTAATTAACATTCATATAATTACTATGATGATATAGATAGATAGATAATACTTTTGAAAACTTACTACTCTGTGTTAAACTAAAGCTTGGCAGGCCCCTGCAACCTGAATTATTTTATGATTTGTGAACTAACATGGTACATCCCTTTATCATTAAAACTCTCAGATTTCCTGGGGCCGTAGTTCCACTTGTTTTTAATGCAACCAGTGGAATGACTGTACTACACACCATGACAGCAACAGGGCTCCTGCCAAGTCAAAGAAAACAGAGCATCTCCTCATGCAATTTTTTCAAAATTTGCATCAATGGAAATCAGGTGCCAAATTTACATAGATGCTTTTCAGAACCTGTCTCTTGTGTCTTCACTGGCAAGCTTTCTCTCAGTGTTTAGGCAAACTCTTTGTTCATGTCAAGTTGTGCCAATAATCCCTTTTAAAATACACAAGTGCCTGCTTTTGTGAGCACTGGCTGACTCCAGTGTGTTCACTGAGGTAGCATTTTGAGCGTGTCCTCAGTAACGTAGCTTTCAGACAGTCATATTCTTAACCTATGTGACTGCCCTATGTTTAAAAACATTCTTTCTTGAAAATAAGATTTTGTATCACTTTACAAAACAGAGGTAGGCTGAGATACTGGATTTGCAGAGGCTTGGATTATTTTTGCCTGTGTATTACTTGCATATGATCTACAAAAACACTAAATCACAGTTTTGGTTTTTTAATTACAGCACCTGAGCACAGGTTATACACATGAAAATAACAATCTTCTTAAAACAGGAGGAAGGTTTTGTTCATTTGACAAGAACAGTACATTTTTAGAGATTCAAATCTTACCACTAGAAAAATAGGTCATCTTCAACTGATATATAAAGAATTATAACCAACAAAGAACAAAAAGCCAAAGCAACAAGCTTGGCATGAGGTTCTCACCCTGTAAGTCAATTGATGCTCTAAAATGTTCTCATTTTTATTCTGCAAGACCTCCCAATTTTCACCTTGTAAAGCCTGCACTTTGAACATTAAGGAAGATGACAGTTATATTATGGGAATATGATTTGTAGCAGGTTAATGTTCTACTTTGTGAACAGATTACGAAGAAAGAATCTTCCCATGTCATAAAAGATACTTTTTTCCATCGGATTCAGAAAGCTGATTTCACCATGTAACTGAGTCATCCAGGAGGCTGCTGAGCAGCAGCACCAGCCAAGAAATAAAGATTAGATTGCATCTGCTGCTGCTCAATTCTGCACCTTGCTTTTGCTCAAACCCATTTGTAGTTAGTCACCACACTCTATTCAGCACTCTCCTAGTACAATATGCACAGCAGCTTGTTTTCCAGATGTTGTGCTGATCCACAAAGTGACTCTGCTGAAGCAGGCCATGAACCTCATTCCCACCCGCCCCGACAAGTGCCCTGACCAGTAAGTCACAGCAATATGCTTCCTCTCACTCTTTTTCTGAACATTTAACTGTTCTTTACAAAGTAGAACAGTTTCAATGGGAGGCACTGAGAAAGCCCTCCTTCACTTCTAAGCATCCTGTTCATCATTTGGGATATACTTTTGGATGTTGCAGTAGGCAGGTTAAAACCCATGAAGTAGATGAGGGCATCATAGGTATACCTCTCACATTCCAGCTACTGGAAAAAAAGCTATGATATGGGACAGAAGTAGATAGCACTTCTTCATTTGCCTTCTTATCTTTTTCTTGAGTTTTCCTGCTTCGTTATGGATCCTCTGCTCTAACCCATTTAGAAACCTCAGCACCTAACTTGCTGTGGATCTTGTAACCTTAAGATTCAGGCATTGCAATGCTGGCCAAAGCAAATCTGTATTAACTACGTGTAGATTTAGTCCACAGACTCAGTTCTTCACGTGTTACAGAAGAAAGTTTCTATCTGAGAGATTGTTGCAAGACAGGGCCCTAGAATCCACACATTCATTTTCTGCAGAATTCTATGTTATATTTTTAGGAGAATTATCTCTTCCTGTATTTCATGTGGTATTATCTATCCACTGCTTAGCTACAAAGCAAGATGCAACATGTCATGCAGGAGTGCAAGTTAAATTCAAGGAACCTTCCCAGACTGATTAGTAAATAACACTAAGTCATGTAACTAAAATAAAACCAAAACAGTAGGAGCATTATGGTACTGCATTGTCACTGCAAACTGACAAAAGGATAATATGTATAGACACAGTCAGAGATCAGACAGTGCTCATATAGATAGAATATAGCCAACCAAACAGGAAAACTTCTCTCACTTAAGAATTCATAAAACTGAACCCAGAATGTGCAAATTCACTAGTTCCAATGTGGCATCAAGGCAATCAGTAACACCCAAATCCTTTCTCCCTTCTCTTTTTCTCTCCCAGCCTTTGATGTTGGTGTTACAATAGAGATGAGATACCAAACCCCGATTGGCTCTGTTGCCAAGATGCATGGTAACACAGACAGACTCCTGTCCCAGAAGGTGGAAAATTCACCATCAGAAATACAGAGCTATAAATACAGATACATGGAAATTTAATATTGACCTTGCTGTACTAAAATCAATGAGAGATTTTTCACCAACTTGAATGGAAATAGGATCAATCCCAGAGATGGGAGATGTGCCAGTTTTGCTCATCAGACTATACCTAGCCTTTGCACAGTCTCATTTACTACAATCACCACATTAGAGGGAGGTCTTCAGGATCAATACAAAGCAGAAAAAGACACAGTAAGTTTGTATGAGATTTAAAAATGGGTTCTGAGGCTGGCGATCCAGATACAATGAGACAAAAGACAAGCTGGAAGAAGCACAGCTTAGCAGCTGCTCCCAATCGTTACAACTCCAAGAGAACTGTGAAACAACTTCATGAACACAGGGCTTAGGAACCAACAGGGTAAGCACAAAGAATGAAGAAGTTGAAAATGGGGCTTTACTTCAAGAAAAGAGGATGGCTGTGCATTTTTTTATAAGGGTAATCAGGGGAAATAAAATGTTTCTCTCAAAACTGAGAATTGGAATTACTCAATGCATCTGTGGATTTGTTGTCAGCCCACATAGTGAAAGGTATTAGAATCCTAGAATTGTAGAATTGTTTTGATTGGAAAATACCCTTAAGATCATCAAGTCCAACCATTAAGATAGATAGATTAGATAAGAGAGATTTTAGTGATTTGAAGGGAAGCAGGAAATAGCCTAAACATGGACAGAGTAATGCACTGATTAATTTACATAATATTTCAAAGTCCATAAACAACAGTTGCAGAAATAACCACGGGATTGTCAGGATACCGAAAATTGAGTGTTCTTGGAGTGCATGAGGACATTACCAAGCAAACGAGCAGTTAGTGGCTATCACATGATTGATTCCCAAGTTCATTGTTATGAACAACATTTTATTTAAAAAATATAAAGATACTTCCAGTGTCATCAATAGCAAGGCAAATGAACTAGGGACTGCAAGCCAAAGAGGCTATTCTATCTCAAGAGAAGGCTTGCCTGCTCATCTCTAGTCAATGGCCCCTTTTAAAAATACTGGAAGTAATTTCAAAACCCCAAGGAATGATGGAATTTAACTTATTTGTAAGGGTGGGAGACTAAGAGTTTTTTGCACATGACCAGTCATTTACTAGAAAAATACCAGATGCTCTATTGCATTGTTTAATCATATTTACGATTATTTTTTCCCCAATTTAAACTCCAGCCAATAACAGCTGAACTCAGACACATCACAGCAAATTGAATTTGCTCTCCCTTCACTGCAATGTAAGTTTGTTGCAGTCTACTATTTACTTTTCTCGTTGTCATATTTGCATTTCTAAATGAATCAGTACATTCAAATCATTCAAATGAATCAGTTTGTGCTTCAAATGAAATTTAAATAAATTCAAATTAATCTGACAGCTTACAGAGAGAAAACAAGTGATCAGGTTAGGGTGGCAGGTTTAGTTCTATAAAATCCAGGTTCAATCCTCTGCTGCAGCAAAACACGCAGTGTGACATAAGAACTGCTTTTTATCTCAATCTGCAAAGATATTTAGGTACTTTTCACTGAAATCCCCTAAATCAGATGGTATCAATGAAGCACCTTACTGCAACATCAGTTTCCCTTTATACCCAAACTATCATGCTAAACTCCAAAACTGTGCTCAACTGATCCAGTCACAAGAGGGACATAAGCTTTTTTAAAAAGCTCAGATACCAGAGGGGAACTGAGACATATTTTTGTTCTGTATGTGCACAACACCCTACACTTGTGTTATTTGTCTTCCTCTGAGATACCAGGGTTCCTCTGGAAAATAAGCATCACATAGACTAACCATTCATCCACACATGAGATAAACTCAAATTTCCAGCTTCACAGTTCAGTAAATACAAAATAAAGTGACTAGGAAATTAGTCACTGAACAAATATATTTGTAAATAAATAACAAATATTGCATAAACTGTCTCAACAAATCTCTCTTTGGAAAGGGCATAACACTATATGGACTGAGACCAGTGACAAAACATAGGCGAATTTCCACGGATTGGGATTAGAGCCTTGGACCTCCTATTGAGAACCTAGAGATTTTAACTTGCACTGGATCAGGCCCTCACCAGATAGCAATAATGTAATCTCTACAGGAAATCTACTAAGGATATACAGAAAGAACAATTTAAAAGAAATCCCAGAAGTCCTTTACTGTAAAGTCAGATACTATTTGTGGATGGTGGGTAAACCTCAGCATTTAGCTCCAGTCTAAGGCAGATAGTTGCAAGAGAGTACATATTTCTATCTGGGCACAACTCCAATTTTGTATTAATAAACTGGCTCTTTTTTTGTAAACAGAATCAATATCCTGTTTAAAAGTGACTCTCAGAAGAGCCTGAAAATAGAAAATATTAGTATTAAATTAATGAAACTTCTGTTCATGAAATACTGTTATGTTAATAGATAATTCTTTTTTGTTTTTTCAACATATATACACATGTACATTAAAAACATTACCCTACACATATGAGCCATGTGCTCATTTGAGATATACTAAAACTACATATTTTCTTCTTATTAATGGTGATTCCATTAACACTACAGAAGTGCAATTTCTATTTTCAGGAATTGTAAATTTAAAATATGTTATAACTCTTCAGGTTTAATCACAGAATATGTTTCTTTTTGCTCTTTAGTATTTCTCAACAATATTGGATGTGCCTCTAAAACTAAGGGAAAAAAAAAAGTATATGGGGAAGCAAAGATTTCCTAAAACATTTTATTATTTGCATACTAAATCCCCATTTCCCTGTCCTTGTCAGGAAACTTCAGAGAATCAATCACTGCATCATTGAAGGCATTCTAAACCTTTGCTTGCATCTTCACATAGCTAAGGAATTTTTAAGCTCTACATAGTTTTTCTTTCGCAGAAGTGTAAAAACAATTCCCACTTTAAAAGAAATGTATCCAAGAGAAAGAGAGGCCTCCCTGGGGAAGGAGCAATGAAAGCAGGGACAAGGAGGGAGGCCACAAGAGTGAAATGGGGTGAAGCTTTGGGGATCAAAATGGCCTAAGATACCAGTAATGTGGTTTGGCTTGTGACCTTGACGAATATTAAAAACACTGAGAAGTTACTATATGGTCTGAAGGTAGGTAAGAAGCATGGACAGAAAAGAGGGAAAGGAAGTTTTTTTGCAGTCCTTCTCAAAATCTAAAATCATACAAAATCATTTTGTAAGATGAGAAAAAAATCTCCTGAAAATAAATATAAGCACAGGCTTACTGTGCACATCTAAATTTATCTATAGCACATATTACCAAACACAGTTTAAAATACATCACAACCGGGGAAGGTTACTTTTAGAAGAAATTACTTACTCTATCTAGACCATCATTCTTAAACTCAAAACTTTGCTTCCTTGCTGCATCAAGCTATTTTACCTCTTGAACTGAAGAGCTTCTCTTTTTCTGGTATGACCTGTGAGGGAAGTTACACTTGAGAAGAATACACCTGCAAATACCAACTGCATAAACCAAATACTGAGTATCTTGATAATTACTTGCAAGACTAAAGTGCCATCTTATTTACTCATCTCTGCTTTACTTTCTCATAGTTGGAAAATCTTTTGAATCAAACTTGTTCCACAATTTCAGTGCTTCTGACCGGAGATCCTCAGGTCTGATGTTTCTGGACACTGACTAGCTGCAATGGAAGCTGCTCCCTGATCACAGAATGTATGGACCACATGGTGGTTGGAAAAACATAACTTTGGTCCCAGTTGCCTCCCTTTAGGCAACCAGCATTACTATAAACTGTCGTTCATTTTGCTTTGCTACAGTATATTACATGTAAAATGGGGATAGTACTCACCCATCTCTCAGACTGCTTTGAAAAAAACTTTTTATTACAGAACAAACATATTCTACAAGAAAGCCTCTGAAGTTATTAATCTTCTTGTCTACATGGCTGAGTGTGAATGTTGTGCATAAGTCACCTGGAACATCAGAAAAGAACAAAATACCAAGTTGCTGGCCATTTTAATGGATAGGAAGTTTGTTCAAAAATTTCACTCTTGAAATTGCTGCCTTTCTAGCAAATCTGACGGTGTGCTTTCAGCAATTTGCATGAAACATTTAGAGTGGATACCATACTCAACATTAAACTCAGCTGACATAGAAACCTACAATAAACTAGAAACTAGCAATCAAAGCTTCAGCTTTTTGACGGAGGTATACACATACTGAAGTTCACTCATTTTCTGAGCACATAAAAATTCATTGCAGAGTATTTTACATAGCAGATCTTCCTCAGTGACACCACTTCTCTTGACAGAGCTTATTTTACTATTCCTCTCACTCTGCTACATGTGGAGCAAGAACTAGAGACGAATTCTTGCTGTTACAGAGAAGAAATTCACCGTGATGCAACACTAAAAACTCCAAAAATAACTTGCTCATTTTGAACTCTGACTATAAGTACTTTAGAAAACACACACACTACCCCATAAGCATGTATTTACTACTGAAAGCCCTTGCTTCCTTACTACAGTCTTTGCACATGGGTATTACCAGCATCTGCAAGAGCAAGCAGCACAATGTAGAACAGAAAAAATATGTGCACTGCTTATGTACATCAAAAACCAGCTGTGAATACATGCATTCATGTGCAATGATTACTGTAGCAAAGCCTCTAACCACAGATAAAATTAATTTTATTTTTTTTTAACTCCTTAGTCCTCACGTAATGTAAGATTTTTACTTCCTCTGTCTGACATGCCCTAAAGCTTCCTGTATTCCAATCTCGTGGTCTTTTTGGTAGTCCTTAGAATGAATCCAGAGCTGCTTGCTCCAGTCAGTTGCACCTCATCACATCTACTAGGAGTCACCAATACTCGCACAGATACACTGAGAAGAATCTGAGCAGTTTGTAGCATTTACAAGATTGCAAATGCAGCTCAGTTTACATATTTCACTTTTTTTTTTACTTTTTACTTCAGAACTTGAGAGGTGGGGTAGACAAGAAAGACATTACAGAAGGTAATTTATTTGAGAGAAGCTATTGTACTTTGTCAAAACATTTTAGACAATGAAAGCCAAAGCACATTGTAGTTAAAAAAAATACATATATATAGCTAACCCAATTTCTTGTTTCTTACTGATCTGTAAGAAAAAATACTAGATTTTTAACAGTATGTATCATCTGCCAAAAACAACATTAATCTATCCAAGTACATTGATGCTCAATATCCTCTTACAGGTGTGAGTGAACACAGCAGGAAGCTGAGATCACATCAATGTCTCAAATTATGTTTCTCTGTTTTAAAACCAACGCATGAACCCAGCCAAGGCTTCTGTCATTTTCATGGCATGAACAAAGCATGAAGCTCAAATACAATACTTGGATTGGCTATTTCTCCTCTCACAAACTGATCAAGTAACATTTTTCTAGTTGGATTTTTTTTAATGTAGATATTTGTGAGTTGTTTAGTTTATCAAGGCTGAAAGAAAGATAGACATAAATCTTCATGGCAAGATCCCCAAGATGTACATTATATACCATGATCTACTAAAATCAATGGAGCTGTGATAATTTACATCCACATCCTGCTCATTATATATTGTACTAAAATGTCTTTTCCCTTGATCATGATACAAATACCAAATCTAGGATGTTTTCATTTTGAAGGTCCTCTAGTTTGCACTACACTGTGAAAGGTACTGAAACTCGCAAAAAAAACCCAGCCAGATGAAATAGTGTTGCTAATTTGAGAACATGCAGCTGATTTTTATCACGTTTCAATAACACTTCTAATCTCCCATCATAAAATATAAACCAGCTCTCTGAAAGGCTAAATAACCAACTTCAGCTGCTATGATATGCACAAAAGACTCTGCTTTAGTAAAAGATGCTTGCTTCCATCATTTTTAATACATCAGTTTCTGTTGTACTAGACAACGATTTATCCAAGTTTTAATTTTCAAGCTCTGTGCTGCTGACATTTTACAGTATTTTCTGAAAAAGAAAACCAAGAACAAAACAATGACAACAAACAGGATGATGAAGATTAAGATCTAAGAAAATCTGTCAGGCTTTTTACCTGCCTTAAGTGTGTTTTATGTTGTGTGTACTGAACTCTTGCGATGACGGTTTTCATAATATGTATTTTTATAACAGATTTGCTACTGGTTTGCCTTCTATCAGGACTGAGAATTCAAAGTTTAAGAAGTACACACTATACACCCACAACTCATGCTGCATAAAGGAACATGCTACATTTTTTTGCTGTTTAAGGATATTACTCCCAAGCTTTAAAAATGGAACTGATTTGCTCTGCATGAAAGTGCCACAGGGCTGATGGGGATACCCAGACAGCTGTCCAAGAATTGCCATTCCAGAACGGAGGCCAACAGTAGCTTCACTCAGCTGCTGGTTGAATTGAGAGACTTAGCACTCATTCATATCCAAGTTTCCTTCAAAACCTCGTGTGGGAGGACTGCAGAAAAAGACTAAGAGCTCACGCTTTGTTACAATTCGAATAAATCTTTCCTGTTAAAACAATGCTATGGATTCTTAATCAATGCCTGATTGAGAATTAAGGACACCAGACTGGCAATACCACAAAACACAACCTCTGCCACCAGCTCGTCTCTGGCCTGATCAATACACTGGAAGAGAAGGAAGATGGGGCTATTAATTCCTGAAAAACCAGTCTTTCCACTAATGGGAAAAAAAGAGAATAAGAAGCAATATATTCTGAGAATTTTCTTGCAACTATGAAGTAAAGTCTCTGCCAATCCTTTAACTAACAGTATGTTCAAGTATGCTCCTGAGACAGGTCATAGCAAAACTTTCTTGTGCTCTGTATTCCAATAAACTAAAATATTGTACCTGCCAAATATGAATGGACAAGAAATAATAAGAGATCATAAGAAATTAACATGTCGAGTTTTCAGCACTAAGTGGATATCTAAGGGTTTCACATGCAGCCATCTACTTATCTTACTAGATTCTTAGTTCAGCTCTGCAGAGGGAAGAAACTAAGGGTGTGCACAAACACCCAACTTGCAAATAGCTGTGTTGGTGGAAAAAGTTTGTCCCCAGATGTTCATCACCAGTTCAGCTCTAGAGGTAACTGCCCCTTCAGGGCAGCTCCCAGCTGTTCACTTTGACTGGTATCAAAACCACTTCAGCCAAAACTAGATTAGCATAGACCTGCCTCTTAATACTGTTAGAAAAATTTAGACTGATGAAAGCTGGCAAGGCATCCCCTGCCCTTCCCCCTCCCATCCACTCATCCTCTCCCTGATGCAAGCAACAGCACTTAACTGACTCCTTTAGGCATCCCTGGATGCTAAATAGACAAATAAAGACTATTCATTGAACAGGGGAAAACTGGAGGAAGGCGGAAAGCAGCAAGGCCCTCTTCAGCTGCAATCTTGGTGTATCCTGAATTAAAGTAACCAGGAAGCCATGGCTTTATCTTCTGTATATAAATGGGAGAGAGAAGGAAGGTTAATTTATTTCACTTGGTAAGCAATATTATGTTTCCTCTTCAAAAGATAAAATACAGAAGCAATGGCCCAGAAAAGAGTAAACTAATTATATTGCAAGACAGTTTTAAACTATACCAGGTCTTCCTCTCCTTTAGGATCAAGATCTCCTACCTTTCTCATGACAAGAAAATCTTTTACTGTGCAACCATTTAGAAAGCCTATTCAGATTTTTTTACTTTACATTTTCGAAACCCAAAACACCAGAACGAATAATTACAAGAGTGCTCACCCTTGCTATTAATTTTAGAGCCCTCTAGGGCAAGCAGTTTAATTCTTGTCTTAAAGGCTAAAAACTATTTTTCCTTCTTGAGAAGCAGTTCAGAGAATGGCATGGGTTTGATCAAGAAAGATTTGAAATACAGAAGAAAAAACATCCTTCATTATTGGCAGAGGCTAGGAATCTCTTCCCTCCACCTCTTTTTTCTCTCTTTGAGGAAGACAAATCACTGAAAGTTTAGACATAAAAATAACAGCAGCATCAATTTTGAGGCAATGTATATTTCAGCAGACAGCACATCAGTTTGTTTGGTTTACAGAACCTGAGAAATGATGTTTTAACTTTTACTATTGCTTCTGTCACTGTAGAAGAGATATAGTTCCTCTGCTTTGGAGTACAACAGATCATACTGCCCTGTTAAAAATTCTACTTACTGCTTATGGGTATGATAATTACAACATCTGTCCTGTACTTAATTTTACCTCTGTGTTCCAGTGTTTGTTTGGTTAAAAAAAAAAAAGAAAAAAAAAGAAAAAACGGTGAGAGTGCATGTGTGTTCATGTATTTAAGAGCATGTTTCAACATGCAGTGTCTAATTCAAGGAAACAAAACAACAAAAGGTGGAACTGCTGTGTATTTTAGGGAAGGTAATTACACCTTAGATACGGCGACAGTGTTTCTGCAACACAATGGCAGCAAGAGACCAAAACTTTCAGAGCTCTGAAATTCCCTCCTGCCCACTGTGTGAATAACAATCTCACTAAGTAGTATTGGTCTTTTTTCACAAAACTAAGATGTTTTAATGCATATGGGTAAGTCTTCCAGTGACAAATTTCAAATATTCACTAAAACTGCTCTGCGCAGAACACTCCAAGATTATCTTTTCTTACAGAACCTGAACAGTCATTTTTGCAACAGTCCACGATGGCAAAAACATCAGATGTGACATAAGTAATACTGTTGTGATCCAAGAAGGGATGGCTGAACACTTCCACACTGAGACAGCACATGGAGGTGAATCCTCCATTACATCCCATTCCTGTATAGCTGTAGTGATTTAGACTAGCAAAGAAAGGATTGTTTGAGTTCTGTCACGCAGTGTGGGCTATGTACAGTACAAGACAGTCCTTTCCCTCCCTCCCTACCTGCAGTCCAAGCTCTTCTCATTCCAGCACAAACATTAATCTTTTTCTTCGGGACCACATATTCAGAAAGTTTAACTCTGTGTCCTAACATTACAGAAACATTACTTCATTTTGTGATTCTGTGATTTGAAAGTTGGCTAGCTAATATAAGTGCCAAAATACTAAGCCAGAAATACATTATTAAGCCAGTCTAACAATACCTTGAAAGAACACATACAAGTAGCAGTAGAGCAGGATCAATAACATCCAGAGGACAAGAAGAGAACAGAACCCTGAAGGTTAGTTTGTTTGAGCTGACAAAGACTAGATATAACATAACTTGCTGGCAGCCTCGCTGGCCCTTCACAAATATAGTGCCCTGGAACAACATACTCTTTGACCCTGATGGAAGTAACCCCTTTCAACAACACTCAGTCCCCCCAAAAATCCCTTCAGTAGACAGCCTCGTAAATTATTGATCCTATTCCACCTGTTTGAAAAATGATAATAAATACTCATCATTCCACATGCTTCCTTATTCTTCTGCCGTCTACTTTATTGTAAGCTCTTCAGAGCAGAAGCTCAGTTTTATAATGCCACAATGAAAAGTGCTAAACCTAATACGGCTTGAGGACTACTTTATTTTCAAAACAATAAAGGCATACTTCAGCCACACATTGCTTGCTTGGTCAAGAAAAT
This sequence comes from Hemiprocne comata, assembly GCA_020745705.1. NCBI lineage: Eukaryota > Metazoa > Chordata > Aves > Apodiformes > Apodidae > Hemiprocne > Hemiprocne comata. The sequence continues at coordinate 16,527,543 of CM036598.1, forward strand.
ACATGCTGTCTAGAATCTCCTCCTTTTCTGATTCTTCAATGTAAAATTACTAATCCCTTCATCCAGTTCATCCCTAAAACATGTATTTGATGAAAGAAGGACCCCTATTAAGGCTTCCCTAAAATGCTAATATTTCCTACACTTCTATCACTTTCTGTTGCTGACCTTTCCTTTTTGTCAACTCCTCCTAATTTCCCTCTATGTGTATGCATGCTTACCTGTGCATGTGTGCATTTCCTCCACTATTCTTGAGTTATTCAAAGTCACCAGTGTTTATACCAGAACAAGTACAGTGCTTGTGATCAACACACAAAAGCAATCAGGGAAACAAGAAAGCCAAGCTGACTTGGGCTGCCTGTGAAATGGTAACAGTTCAGCAGTTCAAACCAGCATCAGGGATTCTCGGTCACTGGCCCCTGCCAGCAGTGGAGGTCATGCTGTAGTTCTACAAATTAATCGACCCCTTCCCCCACTGCAAGAAATCCCTCCCTGGCCTCCAGCTGCCAGATGGAAGTGACAGCAAAGGGTCAGATCTTCCTTTGTTACCAACATGCACTTATTGATCTGTGTCCCCCCCAAAGCACAGAACTCCAGCTCAACCTCAGCTCCCAAACCATAAGCTGGTTTAGGTCCTGGGGCAAACAAACGATTGAAGCCTCATAACTGAGACCACAGTGCAAAATATTCCCTTTCTTTTTACTCCCCCAGCCCATTTCTTATATTTACCAATGAAGCCTTTATACCACAGCTCTGAGAGTCAGAGCAAGCTGAGAGGAGGGAAGATTTGAAATGATGAGGTGACAAGGCATTTGTCACCTCACTTCATTCCTTTAGGTCTCATAGGCCCTTTATTACTGCTGGGGCATAACAACATTATTTCTCTTCATATCCTGGATGTTCCTGACCTTGTCTTTTAACACCAAAACTCTCGAATTCTGCACCACTGTCCCAAAGAACAGGCAACCATAGAGAGCAGCTGGTGCCACCATGAGTCAGTGCCATTCTCTGCCATTTCTTGGAACTGGCCTAGTCACAAAAACAATCCCTCTGTCCCAAAACATGTCTGAAGCACCTGAATCAGCAGTTACTCTTCTGATTGGATGAGTTAAAACGAGAAAAGGTATTTTCAGAACAGTTTTAGACAGGGATACGTGCTAACCACTGGTAGTAAGAAAAATCATAAAAACCTTGAATAATTATACAGACTTTCAAGGCATTTAATATCCAGTTGTCTCTAAGAGGCAACAACAGCTACAGCAGTGAATGCTGACAAGCCTTTGCTGACATTTCAAATATTGTCTTATTTTAATACAATCTTGCTTTTATTTTCACACAGAATTCTGACTCTTTCCTGCACCGGTCATTTTATGCCTTCTAGAATGCAGTACTGTAAGAAACACTCAACATTGTGATGAGCACAAACCCTATTCCAGAGAACTGGCGATGACAGGATACTGTCAGCACCAGTTTTAATATCCATTCAGCTTGAAGACTGAACAGAGCAGGGGACCTTCCCCACAGATGTACAGAAATAAAAGGCCTCTGTTCACTCTTGTAGCAATACCAACATACATTTTACAGGAGATGCAAAGAAAAAACGAGCTGTACTTCAGAAGAGTCTATGCAAATGGAGAATCAGGTACATTGCTGTAAGTATCAGACAGCCTTTTATACAATATGACAGAAGATGCTGGTGTGTCCATGTCCCTCTGACTTCCATCTTTTGTATGTTTCATACAGGCAAGCCACTGCCTTCCAGTCCTGCTGCCTTCCACATGAATTCACAGGAATCTGATGACACAGAGAAGTTTGCAGCTTGTTTTGGTCGAAAACTGCCTCCCTAAAAATCCACATACAACAGCCCATGCACGTGCTCCTCAGTGCTGTGTACAGCAACTCTCCTCCAAGGAGTGTTCAATCTAAAGCTGCATGGCAGAACCATAGTGTAGCGGGAGGAGTGACAGCAAGTGTGATTTCTGCCAGCATCCAGTAACCCACCAAGGGGAATAATTTGCTTCAGCAGCACACAGACTCACCCTAGTTCAATTCATAATCTTTACGTGTATGAGCCTCTCTCCTTTCTTCCCTTTTAAGACTAGAAAATGAGGTTATTGTGGACAGCTCAGGTATCTTGTGTCTGCAGATGAAGTGGATGCTTCTGTGGGGTTTGCACTACCAATTAACTTGCCCAAGTAATGAGGTATAATCTCCCCTGAGAAAGCTGCTTCATCTGTGATATACTCCCTGCAGAAATGTAGAAATCTAGCAGCCTAAGTTCAGATTCATTAGATTATTTTTTTAATATTCTTTGAGAAGCTACAGGAATAAAAATCTGACATGGGAGCCCTTCTACTGCTTTCCTCTCTGAGACAAATACTACGTAATCAGTGAGAAGTGTTTTAACACTAAGAAAGGTAACAATATTTTATGATCAGTACAAAGCTGTGTGTATTAAAAACGCTCAGCCAATCTCTGTAGAAAACAATGAAGATAAATGACTGTTGTGAATTAATTTAGGGTTCCTACTATAAGATGTCTCCGTTTCTCATGTATTCTAGGTAGTAAAATTTATTATTTGCTCTGTTTTTTATTCACTGCCACTGCAATAAAAGACCCAAACAATTTGGCAGCAATATAAATAGTTTCCCATCAACATGAGTAGTGTCAGTCCATGGACTGTTGTCACTTGAGCTCAAGTAAATCAGAAGTTAACCATTTAAACAAGAATTACACTGATAAAAGTTTAAGAATGAAGGAATCAGACCTAGACATGGATTCTGCATGCCCTTTGCTAATGAAGCCAGCTCTGCTATTGTTTATACCCTAACTGAATGCTATCACAATCATTTGGATACAATAAACAGCTCTTGCAGATGGCTGACTGCTAAAGCGGAGAAAAAAAAGAGGTGTATAATGGCCACACTAAAAGGCTTTGATAACAACACGTCAACTTCATGAACTTGTGTCCTGCAGTAATACAAGTGAACATTGAGCAGACCACAAGCAACAAAGGAAAACGTGGATGACTTCATCAGCCATTAAGTCTGCTGTGCCCTGATCTAACAGCACAATTCAAAATTAAAATCAAGGGAATTTGTCAACAAGCATTTCCTCAGCTCAGAAGAATCCTCAATTGTTGTGGCTTTTGCTCTGTGTCCATTTGGAAGTGTCAAACAGACCACGAATGGGGAGGACACTGAGAAGACTGTCACTGTATTTTACCAATTCCAAATCAATAAAAATACTCCTTTGAGGCTTAGTCTGTTACCAGTTTTACTTTATGCTAGAGACTGGAACTGATGCATGCCATCACACTCTAGGGTAGAAAGGAAAATAAGCAGTTTCATATCTTCCTTCTCCACCCAGACCTTTCAAGCTTTTTCAACATACAGCAGAGCAAGCCACTGCAAACCTAAGTCATGGTGGTCCTGAGGAGTGAAACTCAAGAGTGCCTTTCTGTGGTTGTGCAAAGATGTTCTTCAGTGAAGGGCGTTACATGGAGAACCAAGAACACATAAGATGAATATTCATTATTCAAAAGTAGGATTAAGAAGTAAATGACGATTTGAGGATATAATTTATGAGACAGAATGACACAATCCCATACCATTTAAAGAGCAGCTTCTCAAACTGCCCCCATACTTTCACACCCACACTTTTTCCCTTCCTTAAATGTTACAGCACTGGGGAAGAGGCCTAGTGCTCAGAAACTGCATATGGATACTTTTTTTTTTCATGCATTTGTGAAAAAAATCTGAGATCTGGAATATGCTGAAAAAACTGCACACAGAAAAAGTATTTCGAGGCATATTTTACTGCTCTAGCCAATAAGTATCTGTAAGTCACACACAGGGCAATATTTGATTTTTCTGATTGGGAATCTTCTCATATAAACACAGAACCAGTTTTCAATACCAATAAGGGTACTTCATACACATCTTTACTGGCTTCACATTTTACTTTGTCAATGAATTCAACCATTTTTCAGTAATTAATGCTTTGAAATGTTGTTTTGAAAAACTTCTGATTTTAATCTCATGAACTGCAACATACCCAAAGATCTTTATTCTAGTTCCATCCTTAAAAATCTGCTTTTTGGCAGGTGTTCAAGGCAGACAGCATTTCTGTAAACTGCAAGTGCAAATATGTCTCATAGAATGCATTGCAATCAGAGAATTGAGGAGCCATTTAAGAAAATACAACTGAAAAAATCAGTAACGCATGGGAGATTTGGTTTATGCATCAGTATTTAAAAACAGTTTATTTCTGGTCAAGGCACTGTTTTTTTCAGAGCCCTTTGCTGAATAGTGTAACAGGGAAGTCTCTCTGTACTCCCAGTTGTCTGGCTTTTGAAGGTCTCAATTTAACCCAAAATGTAAGGATTAAAAATAGAAATCAGCTATCAGAGAAGCAAAGAAAGGAACCACAGTAAATCACGTGAAGCAACTCAAAGCACCCTACCCATGTCCATAATCCCCACTTTATAGACACTGGAAAATGTGCAAAATACGGACTTAGCCTGCCTAAACTCAGATCCAAAGTCAATAGGGCAGTCAGAAACAGAACCCTATTTCTACCTCTTAGCCTAAGCACCAAGCTACAGTTCTTACAAATGGAAAAAAATATTCACGAAAAGCATGGTCCTATCAGAGAGAGGGTAAGAGAGAACAGTTTCGTCGAGGTAGATACTTGTTTGTGGAGATTACTGCCTGTCTCACCAATACCCTAGTGACCACCCTGTCTGCACCTATAATTAGGGCAAGCCCCTCTGTAACTGCATGAGGTCATGTTTTTCTTTCAAGCAGCAGTAAATTACCATGCTTGTTTTCACTCCTCTACACAGATTCCCTCAAAAATTAGATTATCTCCAGGGCATCCTTTGCTATTTTGTAATTTTCAGTATCACTCTCACTATAGCAGGAAAAAAGACCCCCCAAAAAAACAACAACAACAACAACAAAAACCCACCCAAAAAAACCCCAGCACTGAGGGTTTGAGAAACAAAGCAATTCATGTATTAGGGGGGAAAAAAGAGTGAAAGAAACAGATCATCCTGGAACTGCCAATTTTCTGTATCCTTTGAGGATAAGATCCAAGCTTATAATTTCAGTGAGCAATTATCTAAATAGAAATGCTCTAATTGCACTAGGATTGTGTTTTCTCTGGAGTGTTATTTCTTTCAAGTATCCTGCTGTTTATTTATATTCAGCTAAATAAAAGGTATGCTGAGCTATCCAGCGATTTACACTGCAGTGGGGATGTTACCGTTGGTACACCGGAGATTGCTGGTATAGCACAGAAAACCCTCTAGGCTGTTCTAGCTTACTAGAACTAAGCCCATTCCACTCTCTGTCTTATAAACTCACAGTTTAATAAAGAAAACAAAGCAATTCTTCTTGGATGATTGTCAATGAACTGCTTTGCTGCCTCGGGAATCACTGCCAGCTCAGGGAGAAGAAGGGAAAAAATTAGCATGATGCACAACTACCCAAGGCAACCAACTTGCTCAGCTTGGTACCCCACGTGTCTGGAAGCAGCAAATGTGTTAGGGGAGAGACTGCCACGGAGGAAAAAGGCAGCCACACACAGTTAGCCTTCAGTTGTGACAGTAGTTCACACTGATCATTTCAACATGCCTCGACAGCTGCTATAATCAGTATTACAGATACACTAGGAAAGAGAAGAGCACTTAGACAACCAGCCAAGACATGAAGGGCCCAGCACTTGCTTATTAAAGTTTTGTACCTAGTAAGAGCAGGAGGGTTATAAGGGTTGGCCTCTATTGTTATGCACTTTACGCACCATTGCACGAGAAAAGTTCTGTCTTAAAGGTTAATAAGCTTGCAAGATGTGCACACAATTGGGGGAAGGCAAAAGCTCTCCTCACAAGAAATTGTGGTGATTATCTAAAAAGGGGTCCTATTCCTCCTTCTCCAGACTTATAGCAAAATGTCAGAAGGAAACACAGCAAGGGGAAACTCAGAGATCATTGCATTCTGCTTGAAAAGCAAAATAGACCACATTAGTCCAGAAAGTCTAGATGGCAACATCGTGATGTGGTGTATAATTCTTGAAGGATGAGGCAATACAGGAAGTTTCCTATTTCATATATTTGTAAGAAAAGCTACTTAATATCTTAATTTGTGTTTATTTATGTTTATAGACAGAGATACAGAAAACGGTGAAAGCGCCAAAACTTAAGAGAGTTTAGAAAAGGATAAAATTCAGGAGAATGCATGAAAATTACACAGTTTCAGGAGCACTGAGTATCAAGTCATTAATAATTTCCTAGAAACATCACTATTTTTTCCAAATTCCAAACAAGAGTAACTGCTTTACATTAACAGTAAAGAAACAATGAATAGCACGTTCCTCCTCTTCCTAATGTGCCATGGAGAACTTGACAGGAACAGTAAGTGAAGAGGATCTTTATCTGCTTTAATTTTATTTCTATCTAGAATAAGTTGTACAATTCAGTTTAACCATTTTCAATCAGGACAGCAACTTCTAGAATAGTGGCTCAGTTCTCACTTAAAACCTAAAGAGCATGACAAATCGGAGTTTGTGTACAAGCCTAATTTTTATATAAAATTTTACCATGCATAACATGCACAGAGCACTTGTTGATGAGCCACGGGCATCTGTGACACAGGTCTCAAGAATAAAACCCAAAAATATGCTAACTAGCAACTAAAACCATAACAGCCAACAAACTCCAATCCCTGTCAGGGACTGAAAAATATACATTTCAGCAATACACCTACTTAAAGCTGATTTTCTATGCTGCCATGAACATTACCAGCAGAGGAACAGTATCTACTCACCTGTCCTTTAACAACAAGAAAGATGACTAAAAGGAAAACAAACATGATAATTTCTTGCCCAAAGCTATCACTCAAATTGATGAGGCAACTGGCTTTTTCCACAGCTGAATTAAAGGAGACATATAACTGTTAATTTTATTGCTTTTCTCTACTTATCCGACCTTTAGAGCCTGGGACATCCAACATCAGAACAGACAAGTCCTACTTATGCATATGCAAAACATGAATTAGTGGCAAAAAAAAAAGAGTCCACAGAAACAGAGTAGATTCAGAACTACTCTTAAGGGAAAAATCCAGCTTAACCAACTGGAAGTTTTTCTGGAGCAGTGGCTTTTTAACCTTTACATCCAGGCTTCAATCACTTAAAAAATATTATTGTCTCACAATATTACAACATTTTTACATATACAATTTTCTAGGGCTGGTGCATTTTAATGATGAAGCATCTGGGACAAGAGGGACAAGTAAGTCTTTGCCTCCTTCTTGTTCAAGTTTACTCCCTTAGAGCCACAAGCTCCAGGATGCAAAAGCTCCATGCAGAAGCAGAAACCCACAATATGAATTAGATGGTTTTTTTTTCTCCCCAAAAGGGTCTAAAGATAGGAAAAACAGAAAGTGAAAGCCATGCAGATTACAAAAGTTCCTGGACAGCAGAGCACTCAAGAATCTCAGACCAGTCTTCAGCTCTTCCATACCCCATTTCAGGCAAAAGGGCAAGAATGTGGCAGCAAAGAACTTGGTGTTTAGAACATCACATACAGATTTTGGGGTCTACCTTTTACAAGAGGTAGTTCCAAAATAGTACTCAAAACCAAAGCTTACATGGCATTTTACTGACCTTGGGGTCCCCAGTCCTTCCAAGAAAACCAGGTTCTCTATATGAGCTCAAAGGTTCATGCAAGTCTTTATGTAGTACTCATGTTGTATTTTTATACAGATATCATTATATTCTGTGGTGGAAAGAAAGCTTTTCTGAAATGTAAATTCATACCTTGTTCTGTCTTCCACAAAATGTTTTTTTACCACCTAGTTTACAAAATGTGATTACACAATTGTTCTTGCAAATTACAGCAATCATTCAGATTTCCCGAACCCTAATCTATTCAGGAATACCAGATTTAGAATTGAAAACCTGGAGGATACACAATAAAGCAGTACCTTAAATTCTAAACATAGTTGGTAGCAAACCATAAAATTCTAGCAATATTTTTCATCATTTATTCTCAGCATATAGCAAAGACAAAGGACAATTTGTCTTTGATCATAAAGGCCTCATTTTTTATTACTTATTTCCTATTAAATTCAGTTATGTTGCTATCACTGCCAGTAAGTGAGAGTCTCTGGTATGTACCCATTCAGTTACCCACACTGTGTTTCAGCAGAGCAAGGATTTTTGGACTGCATTATCTACCAAGTGAATCTGTGAATTTAGTGTGTTCTGGGATCATCTTACAGTTGGCTACTAAGCTGACTATATTTCAAGAATATATTAATACTCTTGAAATGATTGGAACAAGAGTAACCTATCATAGACGTCATACTGTCAAGTTACCTAATTTCCAGACAAGCTTATGCTTCTTGACCTATTAGTTTCATTGAATTAAAGTTAGACATTTTCTAGCTAGGATGGGAAATAATTTTTGAGATGCTTAATTTTAAGACAAAATATAAAGAACAGTTTTCCTGTGATTAATTTTGTATTTTATGTTTTAAAAACCATTCACAGAAGAGGCAGTATCTCAAAGGCTCTCAGTCTCTAAGATACTGAAGGAACAACCTCTGGATTCTGAAGCCACAGTTTGTATCTCAAGCTAAATTCTACTTCATCTCAGCTTCATTATCTCCATCTCAGTGGAAAACAGCCACATACTGTTTTCTGTGTTATTACTGGTTGCAGTAGCATTGTATTTCTATTTATTATTAACAAAGTATTCTCTCACCACACATTCTTTTCTAGCTGCTTCAATGCTGCTGACTTTCTAAAATATATTCTTTGAACAGTGTTCCAAATTTCCTTTGAGTAAGATTCCCTCTTACTTGCAACTGGCTCTAGAGATAGTCTTCTCTTTCTCATACATATTCAACTACCAAATGGAATTTGTTTTTCTACTGTATCTTATTAATGTTTTGGATCCTAATAAAAAAACCTGAAGATTTTTAAAGCAAAAACTGAAGCAGTTTTACAGTCATATTCCTTCAATATACCAGAAACAGTGGATCAGCTGCCTTCCTGGTGGAATTTCACCCAGAGTTCAATTTGATAAGGCTGGTTAATATGACCCAACAGATACGCACTGGCCCCTTTCCATACAGAGCAAAACTGATATATTCTGTTAGTGTCCAAGAAACAGACAAGCTGGAACAGTTGTACCACCAGAAGAAATTGTTCATCATCTGTGTTTGTAAATATTCCCTCTGCTTATGGACAAACATTCTCAGTCCCAGTCAGTGCACCAGCTACCTTAAAGAATCAAAGATACAGAGATGCAAACAGTTTTCACACACTTTTTTCGTTATTGGTCATGGCCTTTCATCCACAGCAGGCAGAATACACATGTGCAAAAGCAAGCAGTGTATTCCCACTTTATTGTCACATTGTATGCTCTAGAGCAATAGTAGGTTTTCATTTAATCCAAAGAGAATATTTTAAGCCATCACTGTCTCCATGAACTGTTCTTTTCTAACATAAATGAAAGGAATTCTCATGCTCTCTCTGAATTCCATGTCAGTATTACTTTTCTCCTGTCTTAAACCAGTCTCCAACTGAAGATGTTTAATTGCAAATGCAGATGTAGCAAGTAAAGCTCCAGGTTTGAAAACATCACCAGCTTGGAGCTGTTTGCAAAGTTTATGAAAAGCAGGCCAAAATTATACACTGAAATTGAATACACAGAAATAATTGAAAGGCTATACTAAATATATGAACCATGTACCACAAAGCCAAGGAGACAGCATCAAATGGGTTTGCATTAAACAAAGGGGAAAAAAAAAACCAACAAAAAAAACTTCAGGAAAAACAAAAGAACAATGGCGTAATGTATTGTACTTGTTTGTACAATTTGTAATTTATTTGTACTTGGGACAGGTCCAGCTGATCGCTTTGGAAAGGATTCTGCTCAAAGTGAAAGGTGAATGGAGGAAGAGAGATCAGGAAGGAGGCGGGTGTTTGTCATAAAAAAAATAATCTGGGAGAAGGCATTGAGTAGTGAATGTATTATGTTGCATTAAACACTTCAAATATTCAAAAATACTACAGCAGTATCTTTGTTCCCTTGATTGTTGTTAAATAGAAGGTAAACAAATGTTTCTTTGCAGAAACAGAGTTTGGAACTCTGCCAGGAATGGTCACATCTAACACACAGTATTTATGACTGTATAAAGTGCAAGAATATTAGTAATTTAATTCATTGCTGGAGGATGTCTGTTACAAGGCATGAAATGATCGTAACTTGTTAAAGGTAAAGAGGAAGCTATTGCAAGAGCAGAACAGTCTCTACTTCAGGTCTACAGAAATGCATTTTGGAGCTTCTGCTAAAAAAGCTGTCACAGGCATCACTGATGGCCTTTTTAAACTCAAGACCTAACACTGTTTTCTCCTTACCCATCTCTTACAAACCCCCATCAATACCTTTGACATCACAAATTACCCATCTCTCACTAAAACTTCCGTTTGGTACACAGCTGTCTAGCCAGTGGGCTTCCTCCCTGCCCTTCTTCTCAGCTCCATTCAGTAGTCTGCTTCTCCTCCTCCTCCCTTCATGCACCGTGGACACTTTCCAAGGGGTTCTTCTCACCCTACCACTTTTTCACCTTTTCTATTTTTACCCTTCTGTTGACCTCATTCACTCATGTGGTCTCTCCTCAAACAAGGACTGACAATCTTCAGATACTCCTCTTCTGTAATTTCTACTCTGCCACCTTTCTCTCCTCTCACAGATACTGCAATACTAAATATAACAATGGAATTACACACTTATCCCACCTAACTTCATTCCAGTCATTGCCCTTCTCTCCAAAAGGAACCTTTTACCCAACTGCAGATGAACTTCATTTATACCTCACTTATTTTTCCTTTATTTATCATTGATTCTGATATTTAAAAATGCATATTGAAGAAAGATATTAAAAAAGAGCTCTCTGAGAAGGAGACATTATCTTTGGATCTGTATTAAACTAAGGAGATGAAACAGGAAACAAAGAAACAATAGCATTTCTGTTGTTCAGAAGATACCTGAAATTTCATTAAATACAGAGCTATTTATACATAAAGTGTTCTGTATAACCACCACGGAATTTTCTGAAGCATCATGGGTTACAGGGATTGTTGCTTGTTTGTTTTTAAATTGTAACGTTACATTACTTTTTCCTCTTCTAAAGCAGCTCCCCATTTTCCTGCAGAACAGCTGTTTCCAGCCATTGGACTTTGCTGCCTCTGCTGTAACAAACCAGCCATGCCTGCCTAACTACTTGCTCAATCTGTGTATTCAGTTTCCAATGCAGCACAGCACAGCACAGCATATCTGGCATCAAGCATCATACATACCATGCAAAAATTTCTCTCAAGCATAGTCATGGCTCTTAAAACTCAAACTTTGCCACACAATGACAAGGTCCCTACATTACCAGAATTACATTCCCTCCTCCTCCACCCCCATCCAACTCCTCATCAGTCTCCAGCATGACTCAACCCAGTTCAAAGGCAGTAGGTTTACAAGTAATTTCATTTCTTTCAAGTGAGATACATCATATGGAGGAAATAAATAAAATGTTTTACAAAAGCTATTTTAAGTGCCTGGTCTCTGGTGGACAATAGGGTCTTATCTGGTTTCATAACCTTCTTCTAACTGAGAGTTTTTCTACCTTAGTTTTGGCTTAACCAGAGGGATATTACCATTTTGCAGCCCACCCTACGATGGTGGCAGAACCATGCCTAGTAGTATGTCAAGATTCCTTCTAACTCCTTAAGCTGACAAATGTATGTTGGAAATATTCCTGCTGTTGCAGTTACTGCCTTATCTCCAAGACTGTGGGCAGGGTAACAACTGCCTTTGCACAAATGCATTTTTCATAAGGTCCTGTGCTCAGGGCCATCTTTTACTTGCCAAAACCCCAGACTTCAGCTAGACTCAGAGGTTTTCAACACATTTTTAACAATTTCACTTCCAAACAGTAGGCAGCTTATCGGCTAGCCATGAGATCTTAATGTATCTGCTCCTCTTTGTCTCCCTCTCACTGGTGTACTGTTAGTGTGGTGAGCGGTGCTACAATTTATACAAAAGGGGAAAAATTATTGTAATGTATGGAAAATTAAGTTTAAGTACATTATTTTCAGTAGTCATGAGGGATTGAAACCTGCAGCAAACATTTATCTGGACGTTGCAGAAACTGATACATCATTATGATTGCAGCTGCTCTTCCTTTTTTTTTTTTTTCCCCCAAGAGTTCCACAGTGTTAGAATTTTGAGGATGAATTATGCCAAGTTTTTAGTATCCCCTGCTAGCTGCTACTTGCTCTTACTTCTAGTCAAATTATTTGAATTGACTGCTGTCAGCACTGTGTAGAATTAAGAGCCCTCTTGGAAAAGCATCCCCAAACCTTCAAAACTAACTGCAAAGGAATCAAATTGGGCAGGTGTGAAAAAAAAGCAATGAGGGCTAACAGAGGAGAGATGGTTCATTGAAATGAAAGGGGCCAGGTAGTAGCTGAAATTTCAGTATTATAAATAGGACATTATGTAGCTGAACTAAAAATAGGTGTTTTATTTTTACTTGATGTTCCTTACTGCTGGCTGCTGACCTAGAGAAAGAGGACTCAGAAATGAGAATTAAACAATTCCCCACAACCAGGCAAAACATAAGCACTAGCCTGGCTCCAGTGTCTATTTGTAAACTAAGCTGAATACCATTTTTTAAAGCAATGTCAAAAGATGTCTAATTGAAAGAACTCCCTCATGTTGCTCTGAAAATAATGCAATAGAATACAACAATTTCTGCAGAAAACCAACTGCAATTACAAATTACCTCTCTACATACTTGTAACAGAAAATCTACTCTGATTCCTTCACGTGCTTCATGTGTATGCAACTGTTGTCCCATGCTGTAAGCAGTCTCTGCTCAACAGTAAGAATAGATTATCATTCCAATACTTGGTTTCAAGTCAAGATTGAGGGGCCCAGCATAGGTCTGGAGGAAAATGGTATCTCAACCTGCCACCTGCCAACGGTCTCAGGGCAGCATCTTGTGTTCTTCCCTTTCCTAAGGACCAATTTTACACTTAAGCTGAGAATCCTAGTTTAGCTGTGGTAAAATTGCAGGTTATACAGCCAGCTGCTAAGGTGGCACTCATACTTTGTTTCATTAAAAAAAAAAATAAAAATTAAACTAGCACAAGCCTAAACCACCAAATTTGGATTTAGTTTCAAGCCCGCACATCTAATCCTCAGGACAAAAGAGACTTGAAACCATGGTTTGGGTTCTGCTACAAAGATAAGAGGAAGCTGTAAAATAAAAACAGATCTGAATCTGAATGCAAGTTCACAGATGTTTAAGTCCATGGCTTTTTTTTTTTTTTTTTGGGCCTATCATTAGCTAAAATGTAAGTGTCTTGATAAGACTTGAGGTTTCCCCAGGCTATTTTTGGCTATATCTGCTAAATACTGGATCTTTGTGCTGTACCACAGACCCCAAGGGGCTATGTTGAAGCATTTATTCATCACCACTTTTGCAGGAAGCTGAAATTAAGATGAGAATATAGTGATTTAATTTTAGAGAGTAAGCCATAGTTTATGGCAACAATAAAAATAACTTGCATTACTTATCATTGCTGGTCAAATTGAAATAAAGTTATTTATTGTAAGAAATTACTATATTTAAGGAAAAATACATAGCTTGTGTGTAGTCTGTATGCAAATCTGCTAGCCTGTCATGTTTTCTCTTGGGCTGAAAAATGTCAAATTCTTTATTCACTGTAATTGTACACCATTTGCCCCCTTTGTTAGTACAAGCAATCTGATTTGTTTGGGAATGGCAAGACTCAGAACATAATTCTGCCCTTAACTTAAATAATTCTAAAATGCAGGATAGCACAGAGGCAGATGATAACTCAAAACTTCTTGCTGGTTCTAAGCTGTTTTAGCTTCTCTCACTGTCAAATCCAAGACAAACATGCCTAAATTAAAATGCCGATTTGCAGTGTCTCACAAGACAATAGAAAAATTAATGTATTTTGTTTTCTCTCTTGATTTTAGGGAATAGTTTCACTTTTCATACATTAAATCAAAACCCCAAAAGTCAATGCCATCACTAAGGTTGCACTGGTGGTTAGGGCTAGGGTTTCAGGTTTCCATACAGCGGGCAGCTTCAGAAGGAAACAAGAACCACACACCCTCCATATTTGAAATGTTGCCTACATTTGCCATTTCCTTTCTTTCACTCTTGTACAAGTTTTTATACATTATACATACACATATATATATGCACACACAACACCACTACAAATGTAGCTTTGGATGCTACTAATAATCTCAATAAACCTACACTGCTCTCTTTACTTTTTCCTCTTCCCCTTCCCTAATAACTCAGTCACACAAGACAGACAGGAATTGCTGTGCTACCTCTGGAACCCTCTTGGCTGCAAATTGAAGGCAACACAACTAAGGAAAGGAAAGGACACACCAGCGACCAAGGTTCATGTGACCTGAACTTGCTGGGCATGACCAACATATCTAAGTACCATTTGTGGTGTAAGGACATGAGGAAACTTCAACTTAACGGCACCACAATACGGCAAAACTGGCCTGTTGGTCAATAGCCAAAAACAATGCAAGCCCCATCAAGCCACAAATAAAAGTCCTGATGAATAATGCCCCAAGTTCTTCCCGAGATGTTCAACCTATTAAAACAGAGATATTTTCATATGGACAAGGTTCCCTGACTGCCGTTCTGCTCAAAGGGAGAATTCTCACTTCACTTACAGATAAGGCGTTTCTGCTTCCCCAGTGTAACATGGAGTACACAAGTTCTGCATGCAGTATCTTCTAACACATGGGAAGACCTAACGAACAATTAGAGATAACATTACATCATCTCCAGTGAGTACTGGGCACTGGAATTGGTTTCCACTTGGTGCACCACTCCCTGCAATACTACACAACTTCCCAACTAGGAGATTTAGTTCAACTACGTCACTTTCCCCCTCACCCTGAACACAGCCCCAAGCACAGAAACGGAAGCCCTTGAACACAAGCCCAGCACAAAAGAATTCAAGGGAGAATGTTTTGCTCTTGTTATAACTAGAAGATGATTTAAGAGTTTCCATTCTGAATACCAATAAGCTTCAGAGGAAAGTTTCAGGTTTCCTTGTTGCTAACCCTCTTTAGCCCTCATGCTATCTATTCTTGGCCACCCTGCAAAACAGAACCAACAGCAGTACAGCTGCATCACAGTACATGCAAACCAGCTTTCTGAAGAAGCTTCTAGTATTTACATCTTTTCCTCACACCAAATATAGTAACTCCAACCAGCCTCTTTTATTTTTCTAGTTAAACAAACTCTCTTATCACAAAAAAGTATCTCAAAACCCACTCTCTGTGGTTGCCATCTGCTAGGTGTATGACAGTGAACAGTGACCAGGCTTTGGACTGTTTGCTGTTGCATATCACACACTTGTATATCCACCTAAATGAAGTCACTGTGGGCCAATTATGAACAAACTGTTATTCCATTTGGAATTACTTACTTGGGGATTAGATTTTTTGTTTTCCTTTGAGGCTTTTTGGAAGCACCAGTGGGATGAAGTTTAAATTAAATTGGGACCATCAGCATCCCAAAGACAACCATTCAGTAGCACAAATTTAATATTGATTTAATATGATTATGTGGGCCGCTTGTAACCACAGCGGTCTAACTAATACCACTTATACACAAAGTACTTTATATATTAATTACCAGTAATGTTAGAATATGTAGCAAACCAAAATACAACCAAATAATCCACAGAAATGTTTAGTTCTGAAAGCACCATAAAAGTGTAAGAATTAAAAGCTGGAATTTTCAGCTCACAGCTCAGCTGGATTCTTTCCTGATACGCACACAAAATCTAAGGTGCCACTGGATAAATGATTACAATATTATATAATATACAAAGCAACTGACAAACCAACCACTACACTACCCAAAACAAATCACTAATAAAATAAACTGCAACAATGCCAGTTGTCTTTGAGGATAACCTTGTATTGATGGCTGCTTCCAGAGCCAGGCACATCAGCCAGTTCAAATATTCAGTTGAACTCTGGCAAACACCAATGACTCTATTAGGACACAACATTGCTGTTCCTAAAGTATCTATTATAGCTATAACTATAAATCTAAGGGGTTGTGAGGTGTAGTCTTTTAATCCTACCAGACAACGCAGAGACTATTTTTTACAGCATCAGCTCCATTCCCTGCTGTGATTTGTGATCACATGCAAGACCCTGTGCTAGGGTCCTGCTCAAAGCTAAGCACAACGAAGTCTAACCCAAGTTTGCTTACTTCAACAGTGCTGTTCAGAGCACAACCTTGACTTAAATTAAAAAAAAGAAAGTGGGTGGAAAATAAAGTTGGACTGTGCAAGAGAATTTGGTATCAACAAGTGATCAATAGGATCTCTAGAGTATTTCAGGGCATGGGGATGGTCTGCGAGAACTTTCGTCCTGAAAGACCCACGAAGGGAAGAGTGTAGGTGTCATTTTACCTGAGGCAGAGACCATGGCTGGACCGCACAGCCTCCAGGGGTGACAGCAACCACACCAGCACCCAGTCCTTCTGAGGACTAAGGCCATTCCTCAGCACAGCGCACAGCACCTGGACAGAGCCCTGGCTGCGACGGTGGCCAAGGGCCAGGAAAGGCGGGAGGAGGCTGGTAGCCACTCAGCGCCCCTCCAAGATGGCGGCCCCTCCACACGCAGCCCCTCCCGTGCGCGCGCGCGGGGGGGATGCCGCTGCCTCCTGACGGGACGGCGCGGCCGCTGGGCGGCGCTGGCGGCTGCCGCGGAGGGCGGCGCGGGGAGCGGGGCGGCCGCCGCCTCCAGAGCTCGGGACTGGCCTGCGGAGCTTGGCGGAGGTCCTGTCTGCCAGGCGGCGAACGGAGACGGCACTGCTGGTCGAGGCTGTCGGGGTGAGCCAGCAGCGCCGAGCACTGGCGGGTCGCCCTGAAGCAGCTCCAGGAGACGGCGAAGTCCGCCCCTGTGGAGGTCGGTACCGGCCGGCGTCCCTGCCGCTGGGAGACACGTCCGGGGGCTGTCAACGTGACAGCGAGCAGCTCTGCGAGGGCTCGGGGAAAATGCCTAAAAAATTCCTAGTATTCTTCCTTGCAGGCTGTAAAGGCAGGGTTTCCAGTGGCGTGGCCATATGCAGCAGGCCGCCAGGAGGGAACTGGACCCACCGCTTGGCTCACAGTACAAAACAGCACTTCGGAAAGAGCTGCGTTACTTGGAAAAAAGAGCACGGTGATGCAGGCGGAGGGAATCACTATCTTATCCTAGTGCTGGAGGAGAAATTAGCTTCATGTTTCACATCTTTACTTACAGTCAAAATCGTCCAGCTGTAGATTGCTGGCAGCAAAGGTCAAGAACAGTTTCTAATCAAAGGCTTTGTAATAAAACAGTATTGGTTTTAGACCACCAATTTCATGCTAAGAAAACACGTATTTTGTAACCTGTTCTTTCAGCACCTGGACGTTATGGACGAGATAGTGGAATCTGGATTGCTGTGGCTTCGTTACACATCTGTATTCTTTAAGGCATTTGACGTTTTTCCCAAGCCAAAAAAAAAAAAAAAATCTGAATGGCTGAAGTCCGTACAGGGGATGAGTTTTGTCATGCCATCAGTAAGATCCTTTCCAACTGATGAATACCCCCAAAAGATCTTTCTGCACAGTTGCCTTTATGAAATGTGCCTTGTTTTATCTAGGAATCTACATGAAAAAAATGAGTCTCACTGGTTAAACTGAAAGCTCCGTATCAAAGTTCCCAGCCTTTAAGATGTCATCAAATAATTCAAAATAATAATTTTTAAGCATGATAGTTCAAAAGAACCATTTTTAGGCTAAATACACATTTTGTTCCCAGGTTCCTCCTGTTATGCCAAGTAGAATTATCAAATTACAAGGGAAAGGCTCTGTAAAATAAATAGAGACTCTAAGGGGTTTGTATCACCAAATCATTAAGATTTGCTATGATGCTCCATTTTAGTGAATGTTAATAAAACAATGTATAACTTAAATCTTCAGCCCTAAAATCCACTAGTTGTCCAGGTAAAGAACCCCCTTAAAGAATCCTTTGCTTAAGCACAAATGTTAATTACTTTTTAATTAAGCTTTCAGATTCTGATACGATCGTTTTCCTCTTGTTCACATTTTAGGTATTCCACAGAAATGTGTTTTCATTTACGTCATAAAATATTTGTATTAGCTGTCATGCATTCTTCTGAAGCACAGGCAGTGCCAAGGTTAAGAAAAGCCTGTTAGAGACTTAGTTCATGTGTTGAGTTTTACCAAAGTGTCTAACACATCCTAAATATCCACGACAATGATTCACAATTACAGTATGCATACCTTTCAGCTGCACGTTTTGGTAATAGTTACTCATATTAATCATTCCTGTGGATGTACACACTCCAAGACTACATTTCTTACAGGGGTTTTTTGAGGACACCCTGATATTCAGGAAGTTATGCAGACCTATAAAATTCACAATCAACTCATCCCTGTGTTTGTGAGCAGTTACCCCAACTGTTTGAATAACCAGTGTGTCAGATGGGAATCAGATGGTAAAAAGCAAGTGGCTAGAACACTCATGGGACTACAGTCCTCACCCAAATTGTACAAACAGGCTGCTCAACAAATCAAGGTTTTACTGCAAGGTCTAGAAACTACATGAAGGCTTTATCTGCAACAAATGCCTCTGCCACAATTCCTGGAGGGTGTTACCAGCTACAGTGAAATAGGGAAAGACAAAGAGTATATTCATAATACATTAACACCGAGTGCTGCAGCTTAACAGTAATACCAGATTCCAATCCTGCTGTATAATGACACATGTAGATATGGCACATTTTGGCCCTTCAATGTCAAAAAGTCCAAAAACCAGGCAAAAGAGATACAGGCTATACATGAGATGAGGTGTAAAATGGTATAAAAAATATTACATGAAAGCCAGTATTATAGCTCTTTATAACTTAATTATTAAACGAACTGCAGGAAAGCAAAGATAAAGGTTAAACTTATTAAAGGCTAGGTGGTGATGTACTGAATTATTATCTCCCTGTCAGTGTGGAACCCACACACAGGCAGTAAGTGCTGCTTATGGTCTGGTATTGTGAGGCAAAGCTATGCTGCACCAGGGCAGTCACTGCAGATTAAGGATGTGCCAAGTTAATTTATGGCAAACTAGCCACTGAGCACTTCCTGCAGTATCTCTCACATTCGTTTCCCCTGACAAACTAATGTTTCAAACTATTCCTAGTAGAACTGAGCACCAATACAGTGATCTCTGCAGGCACAGCTTTAAAATCAGAGCAAGAATGAGCCCTGCTGTAGGTACATTATGCTGCTGCTCTTCAGCAGAATATCTTTCCTTTTACCAGCAAACAAAAAACAACAAAAGGAAGAGAAGATACCAGCATTTCATTTCTCAGCAAGAGAAAGCACACTACTCATAGTGTTACCAGGTGTTCCTGGTAGAGCTGGAGGGATTTTGCTGGGCAGTTACCACTCCCTTGCCCTGTACTCCTGTCCATGTGTTCTACAGACTTTTGTTGCACTTGAATATGGAAAAACATAACTGCCATGGCCAGGTCTGTATTATAGCTACCATCTGCCCCTTCTGTTTATATTTCCCCCTTCTTCACTTTCCCACATCAAGTGATTAAGAGCTTCTCATGTTCTGTTGTGTTTTCTGATACAACAGAAAATTCCGTAATTTTTTTTTTTCTTCTCTCTCAAACTTGCTCAGAAAGAACAATGGGGAAAATGCTTCTATACACAAATGACATTACAATAAAGTGTCTTCAAAGTCTTTATAGATAAGGTTTATTTCACCCAACACATCCCCTACTCACCACTCAGCTCACTTCAGGAAAAAAAATGCATTTACTATTTCATTGTTACCTTCTTTCTCTGCAAGATTAATCCTAAATATAATTACACTAGTGTTTCTCACCATCAAGATCAAATTAGCAACATAACCCCTCTCAAGAAAAAAAGAACAAAGCCACAGGAATCAACATGTGATCTCATATCACACAACTAGTGGGCAATTAGCAGAGACAAACAGGAGGATGAACATGATCATACTCTCCCCAGGTAAACAAAGTTTATCTGTAAAATAGATCTATTGCTAAATGTAGTTCAAAGTATCAACAGAAATTGTGCATGCCATTTGGTCTTTCATTCATTAAGCACATTGATCTTTGAAAACATGATTCTGGCTAATGAGCTGTGTTAAGTGGCTCTTGGATTCTTATTTTGTTGCTATTCTAGTGGAAGATCTGGACTCAAAGGAGCTGATGAAAGAAGAAGCTTCAGTGCTTCTCCACTCATACATCAGCTTCTTAACCTAATCTCTAGGACAATTATCAACTTATTTATTTATTTAAGGATTATAAGCATCACCAAATACTATTTAAGAGCTTGCCTGAAGTAGATTTTGTCTTCACGAATGGAAGAAGGATCAAGGATGCAGAGTTCACATTTAGGGAACTTCACTATAAAGTACTCCTCAAAAGTATTCTGAAGAGTACCAATAAAAAGACTGCACCACTTGCAACCACTCAAGTATTTAATTCAAAGAACACATCATTTACTTGTTCTAAGAAAGCAGACAGCATGTCAAAAGATGCAGAAACAATGCTTCCGTTTTTCTTGGAACTTCCACCGAAAACATCTGTGGTTAAGTTTTACCAGTTGAACTGGGTCCAGCCAGGTATTAAAAAATAAGTAAAACTATTGCAATTAATCTTTCAAAATAGATCACAAAAAGCAGCCTTCTTTGAAAAACAGGTGCGTGTACTAAGCATCAACAATGGCTCATGCAACAAATCACAGAAGTCACTGTAGATAGGCACCCTTTTTTCAAAAGGTTAAGACAATTAGTATATTTGGCTCAATAATATTTTTAATAGTCTTTAGTTGCTAGGCAGAACAAAAAAGTAATTTAAAAATAAGGTGAATCCAGCACTCAGAGAAGCAGCTCCATCCCTGCACAAACCAACATATGTTTTAATATCAAATCTGAATTCAGAGACTTGTTGAGGACTTCCTGCAGTTTTACAGCAAATAAACGACCAGGTTACTTTGTTGGCCTGCAAGAGCTAACACAATACTAGTGGCCTTGCCTAACTAGAAGGCAAGTTACACTTACTTCCACTGCAACATGAATTTTCCTTCAACAGCAACAGTCATGACTTCATCTTTGTACCAGAGTGTGTGGAAGAACTATTCAGCTTTTATTTTTGGCAGCACTCCTCTTCAAAAATCACTCAGCACACATTGATTGTACTCAACAAAAATCAAGGCAAAGCTTGTAAATCCCTGGAAACGTTCCACTCTGAATTTCTAAAGCAGCTTGCTTTGGGTATGATGAACAAATTGTCTTACAACAGTGTACACTGTACATACGGTTGGCAAGAAGGATTCTTAATCTTCTCAGTGAAAGATGGTAGTTTCATCATTTTAGCTCCAATAACAATACTAGAACTCCCATTATTAATTACTTGATAGGCAATTTCCAATTTCAAGCCACATCTGTTTAAAATTTCTTTCCGCTAATTCATTTACGCAGAGTTACCACAACACCACAAAGAGTGATGGAAAAAGTAATGCAGTGTTTTGGAAAGAAAAAAAAAAAACAAAACAGAAAACAAGATAGGAAAGTGGAACTGGTAAACACCAAGAAATAAATGCAATTCAACAGAAGGCAGAGAATATAGCAGCCTTGAATACCTGTTATTCCAAACACACCAATTCCTCATTACTTAACAATCATGACAAAACTATGCCAGAACAGACACTTGCTGTAAGTTTTCTCTCAGATGTCAAAAATTAAGTTGTGAGTGTTCATTTATTATATCTTTTTTCCACGTTGCTTGCCTTGCTGGGAATGAGTATGTGTTAGGTGCACTTCTTTTTTCATCTTTTCACAAACCACAGGCTGAGCATTGATGATGGGAAAGAAGTATTCTGTCCACTTTCAACTGAGTGTCCCCATTGAGATGCAGCTGTCCAAGCACAGCACAGTTCACTTCTCTGAGTTTTTGTGAGCATTAATTAGCCTCCGTCGCACCTCCTGGTTCCTGGCCCTGTTTTCTTCATACTGCAAGACAGATGAGGAAATTAATAGATCAGCTGTTATCATTAAGCAAGTAAGTCAAATTTGTAAGTGTAGAGAGTGTTCATTATAGAGGACCAGAAACACTAGGTTTGACTGATGCATTAGAAATGGAGTTCCTGTTAATATCTGTATATTGGGTCATTTTTACTTGGAAATTAACATTTATTTGAGCAAAACACATGTTTCTAAGTTTGAGGTTACTGAGCTCAAGAGTATTAAAACATTCTAATAAAGAAGATTCAGTTAATCTTATGGAGGAATTTATACAGCCATCTTAGGTGCAACAGCTACACTTCTTACATGAGCTAGGAAAAAAAGCTGCACTGGTGCTATTCTAGAGCACAGGTCAGGTTCTTTTCCTTTTAAAAGATACTGATAAATGTGTCTGCCTTCTGAAACATGAATTTGTCATCACAGACTGGGTCTATTTTTGATCATGGTAATTAATTATATGCACAGATAAAGTAGTATACAAGATGAAAGGAACAAAGGCAAATTTGGATTGAATGAGGGTAAGGCAGCTGGGGGCATTTTAAGGTTTAAAAATTAATCACAACAGAGAGGGGACTCCAGTTTAAAATGTAATCAAGAAAGCCCTCACAGTTTAGATACATGCATAAGACAACCATGCCCTGCACTAGCAAAATCCTGAAAACTGAAAAGCTTAACCTTCTTTCATTACAACCAAAAAGGAAAACTTTTCATGAGTAAAAGAAATGAAAAATTAAGAATCAATGCACGATCTGATATATATTTAATGAGAAGCAAAACATTCTTGGCCTTATGTTAAAGCATATATTTGTTCAAGTTTTTAATAACTGGCATCAAGAATAAAACCCAAGTAACCCACAAATACCCAATTCTCTACATAATGTAATAAAGTAGCAAGGAGATTGATTTTGGAATGGATTTGCAGTTTTTCACTCATTATACCGATTGGTCTTAAAACATTTGAAATACTGGCCCGAAACATTACTTAACGATTACAGAATACTGAATTTCTTCCTTTGCCAATATTTGATTTTTCAGTAACTCATCCATGTTTTTACATAGAATGAGAACACTGGATCTTTAAAAGCTACATCTGCACCTAGTCCATGCCTGTGAACAGTCTTTCAAGGGCTTCCTAGTAATGCCATGTCAGTGTAGCTGTATTTTAACTCAGACAAATGGAGCCATCGAGTACTCCTTTTAATGTAAAGGCTTCAATGGTACAAATGAAAACAAGAGTACATGGAAAGAAACTTGACTTCATTATTTTCCAGATCTGTGTGACAGTTTTTACAGGGGTGAAGAAAAAAAAAAAAAAGGTAATTTCATCTGCTTGTGCCAAATAATTCCCATAGACTGACAGAGGGAAAAAGAGGGGGCCCAAACTGTTATGGTTATTACAGCACTTGAAGTTCTCCTTTATACATGATTGTGAAATTTATATAAAATTTAATAAGTACAATTTCAAGTTAAAAGGCATGTGAAAAGTTTTTATGTGTTCTGTCTTGTATGTATGAGAACCATAAATATAAAGATGACCTGATACTCTTCTGAAAATGTGACCATTAGCTAGTTAACCTGCTTAAACTCCTAGAGTCTTCCATTCCTTTACATCTGCAGATGTGGGATGGTCATGAGCAGGTCCTAAGCAGCAATATTGTCATTAAGGACTTAACTCAGCAACTCATCAAGTAATTTCAGCCAGCAAAACTGACTTCAGTAATGTGTTACTTGTGCAGAAGTGACCATTACTGCTCTATATTCAATTCTCTGTGAACACCACTACTGAAAACATTAAGAAAAAAATCAGAAACAACCTGTGAAGTGTCAGCTCCTATTTGCAATATTTCTTTGGTTAAAATGCATGTTTGCCTATTTTTCTATGTCCAAAAATAGACCATGCCATTTGTTAAAGCCAGATTTTACCTGACAAATTTATCAAAAAAAGGTTACATTTGGTCTCAAATGCCCACTCCAGAATGTCCTTGCATTTCAAGGCCTATTTATTGATTTGTACTACTTAGTAAAAAACAACTCTATTTCTATCCCATGGACTTTTGTGGTTTTTTTTTTTAACCCAGCATTTACCTTGTAGAAAATTTGTTCCTTACCTCTTTCTTTAAGCATTTCCGCATCTCACGGTCAATATCATTGCAATGGCCAAAAAATTTCAAAATGTTGTGCTGATCAGTTAGGGAGAGAAAAGAAAATTACAATTCAAAGGCTTCTTCCCCTGAAGCTCTAAATTTCTTAGAAGTCATCTGATTCTGCAACATAGCCTGGTCTTCTTTTCCTTTTCTCTGAAAAATGGTATTTTGTAACTTTTTCTTGAGTAGCTAAAAGTTAGAACTATTCCTGAACCTCATTTGAACACCCCCCATTGCTGAAGGTTGAAGGTACTCACCATGTTGTACACCCCAACTAAAGTAGGATACCTAAGCTGCAGCTATGAATTCTAAAAGTAGAACATACATTTTATTGATCTAGGAATCAGTCTTACTACTTTCACTCACGGTAGGTTGAATAACATACAGAAGATAAATATTCTGAACTCCAGTTCGTGATTAGAAAGATGTAGGGAGATCTACAACCATCCTGGAGGCAATATCCTCTGTGCTTTAGTTTTCCTTATTTCTTCATGACCTAGAGAGGCAAAGGACTTGATGCTCCATCATCCCAATCACATGAAAAATGTGTGGCAGAAGATGGAGGCACTAGGCCTAAAGGACTAAAATGTTGGAAACAGTATAAAAAAAACAGGGGATTAAGTTTCTCCAAATCTTGAGGTTAGTAAGATGCATCTACCATCTTTATGACACAGCTCAACTGTAGAACTTGTGCATACTTAAGTGTTACTTAGTTGTTGAAAAACTGCAGGCATTGTGCTCAGGAAGGCAGTTCCCCAGCTAACCTGATGATATTCACCACACAAATATTTCTTCTCACTCAGAATTTCCTGAAAAAAATTCATCCTACTTTTTCAGGGATGCTTGCTACCATGGCACAGAATCTCAGAGCAGAATCTGGCAGCAGAGCATCCAAGCAGTTCAGAAGACCTGAAGGAGTGGAGGTTTTAGTAGATATTTACAGCTAAACAATCAATAGAGACAATTCGACCAATCTTTTATCAATCTCTAATGAATTAAAAGACAAAAAACAAACCATGAAGAACAAAAGAGATGAGAATGAAGTCACTTCTGTGTTTCAGAGGGAAACCTATGCACATTTCTATAGGCAATGAGCTATAGATTAACACAATACAGGAACACTATTAAGAATTCAAATAGTGGACAAGATTTCAGCCAGCAGAATATGACTGAAAGTAGGAGTGGGTTAACAAAGATTATGCCAAACACTTCACTATAGCAGTGCTATAATTAGCCTGTTTATACCTCTCTGCTTTATAAAGGGCACCAGATGACAGTCTGAAGCAGTTGTATGGGATAAACAGGCACTTTACTGCAAGCTGATCTTGCTTTTACAATATTTTAATAGTAGATAATACAGCTTTAATTTTGTGTTGTATTCCCATACCTGCATGTTAAATTTCAAGGTGAGCACGAACATTTCAAGTCTACTTGAAATGTTTGCTCTTACTAGTGCATACAGTGACTTGAATCTATGTTTATTTAGCCAGATTCCTAAAATGACAACATTTTGGCTCAGATTATGAGGAAAAAAGAAGTATTTTCTCAAAAATAGATATTATGCCTGTTACAGCAAGGCCATTGCAAGACACCATGCATTTTCTTTCAGCTGCCACCTATAAAAGTAAGTCTCTCTCATGCACACACTTGCCACCAGAGTGGAGTTGTTAAAAAAAAGAAAAAGACACGAAATAGGAATCCCATTAACCTCCACACTAGATGCAAAACTTGATAAAATGGGCAGGTTCTAGATTAGGAATAAAGTAAATCAAGCTGACCTTTGTGAAAATGAACACACAGGACACACAATTACAAAAATAATGCTTTTCATCTCACAGGAATATTGATTTAAATTGTAGATGAAGATTCTTAGGACATTTTGGCATTAAAACAGCAGGTAGTCACTGGTAACTTGTTAAGATCATTGACTTTTCAGATATCAGTGGCTTCAATTTTAAGAGAGTATTTCATTACATCCCTCTTGCATTTTAAACAAAAAGAGTATTGCTTTCTTTTAAGTGAGTGAGAAAGCAGCCATCTTCACCCTTTCTGTTCTGAGACTGCCAGCACTAATACCCTCTCATAGCTGAGCACAAGACTGACAGGAGTAATTCCTCTTCTTGTAAAGATCAGCTCCAAACAAAACCAAGAGAATATAATCCTGTGCATGACTGTATGATTGGAGTTGAATTAGCAACAGATTCCTTTGAATCACTTACTGCCAAGGAATTCAAGTACACCTTTTAGTTCCAGTTCCCTCTTCAACTCAAGGCAGTCTTACAAGCTACGTTATACAAAAAGCCTGCGATGCTCGCATATTAACATTCATTTTTCTTTTAAAACAAACAAAAACAGTCAACCTTTACTTTTAAGTAGTAAATTAGTATTTCTGGATTCTCTGGTCTAAGCACAGAAAACCCAACTATGTATGTAGCAAAAAACAGGACAAATCTGAGTGTATTTTCTTTCCTGATTGGATTCGTTTTCACAATTACGAAAAATTTTAAGATTTTATATTGCCTATAGAAGTTTTATTCTCCTCTTAACTGGCAGTAATTTTATTTAGCAATCTTTTTTATAACATAGCAGTTAATGTACAAGAGTCTGCTTGCTTAATTCTAGCTACTGAACTCTTGTAGCTACATTACAGCATAAAAGTTGTTTAAAAAAAAACCTCTAAAATCAATTACAAAAAAAGGAAAAAGGAAAGTCTCTACAAGCTCTCAAATTACCTAGAGCATTTTTAGGCAAATTAAAATTTTAGAACTCAGAAGAAATGCATAACTCTGACACCTAAGACAAGTTTTTAGTTTTATCTTAGCTTTCACTGCAGGGGCTGACTCTAGAGGTTTACCACAGAGCTTTTAAACGAGCAAGATGAAGATTCTATCTTCTTGAAGCAGTGAAGAGCCCGAGAAGCCTGAAGACAATTTGGCATTTTATATCCTTGGGTAGGTGCCTTTTAAGAAGATGGAAGTCAAACAGTAATTGACATTTAGCTCTCCAAGCACTGAGTATAAGTCAGCACATCTGCTTGTGAACAGCCTGAAGCATCTGCCCAGTGGACAGCTGGAATATGGAAATGCTGTGAGTGCACAAAAAAGAGGCCACGTGAAGTGGCTTTTATTATGGTTTTTGGAGGGGCACACAGTACTAAAAGGTGCAGAAATTGTTTCAGTTCTTAAAATAGGTCCATACTTGTCAAGCTGTCGCACAGGAAATTTTTAGGCACGTTTTCTTTCCCAGTGACATCCCTGGCAAAATTTTACACACAGTTGTCAGATACCTCTTCAGTGAAAACACACTAGCTACGTTTCATAGCTGCTCTGCCTAGAGGAGGTTTTTCTCCCTATGATCACATCATATTCTCACTAATTTATCCGACACTCATTTCCCCAACCCTCCCACTCTCTTCTCTGCTCAGAACTCCTTACCTCCTTGTGACACTTCTTGAGCAGACTGATAACTAGGTTACATTCTTCAGTGTGCAGATGAGGAGACAGGTCTGGATGCATCTTCGGTTAGGGATAATTTTAGTAGTAGTACATACAAGGACATGAATCTGAGAAAACTTCCACCTGCCAACATTGAAATATGAAGGTATAACTAAAAGGTTTGAGTTAACCATTTAATGTTAACAAAAAATATTTTAGATCAAAATGCAGCTTAACATGTATAACTTATATTACACACTTAAAGCAATTAAAGCCAATACTTCTGTTCTTCTATGCAGCCTGAATATTATAAGTTAACTAGACATTTATATTCTTTGCTATCAAGGACATCAGCATACATTTGGGATTTTAATTTTCAGGGACTCCCCAAGTAGCATTAATCTATCTTGAACTGCAGATTCTCTTTTCACTTTCCTACTTCACTTTTCTTCTTTCTAGCTTTAAAAAGCTATGTATATGCAATTTTCTTTCTACCTGATACAAAGATGGATTGGAACAGGAAGCACAATGATACTTCATTACAGCACTCTGAGAACTGGCATCTTTTCAGTTATCTACATGCTTTTTTAAGAATCACGACCCAAAGCATGGATGATGCTTTGAAATCCAGTACTTAGTTACTTAATCAAAACAGTAAAGATGGTTTTCAATTATGCCCATTTGAAATGTCCCTTTCTGCAACTTCACATTGTTGCCTCTTGCCCTCTCACTGTGCTCCTCTGAAGAGCACCTTGTCTTTTAAGTGAATCCCCCACTCCTGCAGGTAGTGGAAGACATCATTTAGGTTTCCCTTGAGTGTTCTCCTTCGAATGCTAAGGCAGCCTAGCTCCCTTAACCTTGCCACACATGCCAGCTGTTCCATCCTCCTGTCCCTCTTAGTTTCCCCTTTGCTGGACTCGGGTTTTTTATCATCTCTGCTAGACTGCAGGACCGAAGGGTAAACGATATTTCAGATGTGGCCTCAAGACTGCCAAGAAGAGGGGAATAATAACAACTTCCCTTGACCTGCTGGCTATGCAGCCTGGTGTGCTCTTAGCCCTTGCTGCTGTAAGGGTGCACTGCTAAATCATGTCTTAACCAAGACCCCCAGGTCCTTTTCTGGGGAGCTCTGTGGAGCAAGAGCAAGCTTCATTCTAGAAATAAATTTTATACTCTTTCCCATTTAAAAAAAAATAATATTCCTAGAAGTAATTTTCAAGATTTTTTATTGAAAAGGATAAATGTGTCATTTCATAATGGCTGAAATAAGATGACATCTTTGTTGTAGAAGATCATGGGGGAGGGAAGTAAAGTCCAGTTCACAGCAGGCCACCTTGACACAATTGTACCTGTCTGACGCATGCTGCCACAGGATTGATGAGATGCCTCGTTCTGATTGCTTACTTAGTATTTTGTCATTCCCCCTCCACTCAAAGAGATCACCTGCCTAGCTGCAATACACCAGGCAAATACCACCACAAGTTGTACTAAGTGGCCATCTCTGTTTTAACACCCCATCTAAACAGATCAGCTAAGTCAGCAGCCAAATTCTGCAAGAGTAAAATCCCAATGTTCAGTTGCAGTGCTGGCAGCTACAATCTGCACTGCTATCCCAAGAATACTCCACTCATATACCCTGCTTGAAGAGGTGTGTAACTTACTATTTCCCATAACAAGAATTACATCCAAACAGATTTTAAAGCCTCTTGAGACCCATAAGAATATGTTCCACATAGGGTTGCAAACACATGTAGTAATTTCTTTCAAAAATCTCCCCCATGCTATCTGGAAGTCTGATATGACACTACATATACTCTTAGCACAGAATTTGGAAATCATCCAAGTTGCTTAAGCATTCTATTCAACAAGTTAACAAAAGAACCTTTAGAAATATGACAGCAGGAGCATGACTGTAACAGCAAAGTGATGAAGAACCCTGCTGTGTTATTGCCACCAGCTTTTGATTGCGTGGCACACAAAGTCAATATGTTTTAAATTTATCAGTAGATTTTGTTGCTAGCACTAGAGTTAGCATTCCCTGGAGAGGGTGACCCCTTCAGTGACTGCACCTTACTTTAACTCGTGTGAACCCAGCTGAGTATTAAATCTCTTCATCATTCAGCCCCCCCACTGCTCTTCCTAAAACTGTCAACTGAGCTGGCTGTCTCAGAAAGAGAGACCAAGATGAATGCTCAAGGGATGCACATCAGCACAGGCCAGAAAAGCATGGAGAGCATTTCAGGGAAAGATTCATTCTTTCTAAACCAATCTAGTCTGAAGTAATCGTTGCCATTGTTTACAAAATTATTCTCAGATAAAGTGGATAAAAGCTATCAATGCCACAAATAGATAGGTGTCAGTGTACTCCATCAACTAAAAGCCTTCAAACAACTCAAATGAATTTTCCAATGGCATCTCTTTGCAGGATTGATGCTACAAATCAGAGGCTGTCACTGTCATACCAGTTCACGGAGTGGTGCTGCTGAAATTAATTTTCAAATAACATTCAATAGTACAATTTTTCAAGTTCAATTATGAGATATGGTACTCAGCTCATGTAGGTTACGACAGATTAAAGTAACAAAACATCTTAGAGTGGTCATGGAAGGCTTACCTGTAGCCTTTCAGTACTTTTGAAGTTCAAGACTGAACAAAGCTCAGTATTATGTTTAGGAGTGTCAGGTTAGACAGTGATCAGAGAAGGCCAAAGTATGTTTGCTGAAGAGGAGTGACTCTGACAGATGGAGTAGTTTCAAGAGTACCAAAAACATTAAAAAAAGGACAGGATGAGCTATTGTTTTCCTTAGTTTCTTTTTAATAATGTTCTCATCTAAAATAAAGATAGCAAGTTGCCATCTTACCAAAATGTTAGTGCACATGGACAGAATTTTATCTAAGTATGAAAAAATACTGGGGAGGAAATCACATAAAAAGACTGGGAATAAACAATACAAATTGCTTTGAGAAAACTGCTAACAGAAATGCTGGATAAAGAATGTCAAAATAAATGTGATTGTGGTAGGAGAAATATTAGCAGTAAAGTAGAAGAACAATATTAAGAAAATACAGGAGCTGCTTTAGGAGGAAAATGGACGGCAAAATGCTAAGCAAACATTAATATCTGAAGCGACTATTTGGAGAGAAGTATTTAGAGGGACACTTAACAGAAAGGCACTGACATATTTCATTGGTTTGCACAAAAATGGTCTGTCCTTTAATGTGTTTTATATGAGATTTGAATTCTGCACAGTTTTTCCTTCCTTGTTAAAAATTACACTACGTATGTATCTACATGGCTCAGTTGAAATACCCTAACAACTAAATGCAAATTTCTATAAATTATTAACCTCTGAAGGTAGAGAGCATGGGTAGAGTTGATGGATCTTTCAACTTCTTTAACCACTTTTTAAATCCTGTCAGAAATCCAGGGAAGTTCCTGTCTTGTTTTCTCAGAATCTCCCATAAATATGAACTAATCAGATCCCAGACACAGAAGGAAAACTAAATTAGGTTGTTTGAGTTTTGGTAATTAACCTAATGCTTAACATTTCCATGTTTGGGGGACAAAAATAAAAGAAAGGTTTAAATTGAGATAATGGTTTTCCTAAGATGCTTTTTCTGTATTTCATTAAAACATGTTAGAAGACTATTTCTTAAACCAAGTTTTCCTAATTTTTCCTTTCAAAAAGTTGCACACCAAAGCCATTTGATTTGTTCAAGTTTCTAAAGTTAATAGCAAAAAAACCCCAACAAACCACAAAACATGAATTCACATGTTGCTCAGAAAAATTACTTCTTAAAGCAATATGCAAATCCTTGTGTGCCATCCCCGAAGCTGAAAAATTGCATCTGAGCATCTACATTGCTAATCACTAAGCTCCTTCACCAGAAACGCGGAGGTTTCCGCAGCACTGAACACACACGTTTCCTGCAAACCCTCCAATAATACCCACAAGGCGGCAGCACGACCACGGAAAAGGGATCATGTCCTAATAGAGGATCTGCAAATTCCTGTGAAGCCACCGTGTCACTCACTCACCGGCTGTGACATTTACTTCTGCACCTCATTTCACTGTCTAGTTCCAGTAAGACCAGATATTTTGCTTTTAAGTTCTCAGTTACAGAGTATTGTTCTGTTTAGTTTTGGAGAAAAATACTTACAAACCAACTGGTTCTTTGTTTATCCCAATCACTGGTGTTTTTCTCTAAGACTCTATGAAGTTTTAACATAAAAGTGGATCCAGATCCACACCTAACTAGTTGGTCTTGCCTCTCACTTCAGCAGAACTTCTGCATTCCTAGAATTATCTTCCTTACACAATTTAGAAATATTTTTGATGACAGAAGAGGGAAATGACAGTTGATGAAAACCATTTCAAAAACTTGGGGAACTCAGAACTGAGGACTGTTTCTAGCTTTCAATAGCATGGCTAACATCTTCCAGAGAAGGATACTAAAGTGTCTTTCTGAGCTGCTATCCTTAAGGTTGTGATTGGATAGACACACATTGAGAATGACTCATAACTTTCCAATGTTTACAAGAAATTTAGCCAGACAGCCTCACTTCAATAAACCAAGTTCAGCTACATCTTAAAAGGATAAGGCACAACTGCTTGAATTTCAGTCTTCAAAGATATGCACTAGTTTTCCAACACTACATATTAGAATAGGGGGAATAATTTAGATACATATCTATGAAGACTTGTAAATGGTAAAGAAACGCAAAAGGGAGGGGGAAATAATGTCTACTTTAAAAATGTTTTTGTATTATGTAGATCGCATTTACTTTCCTGAACCTGAAGAAAAATAATGATATAATTTTTTTATAAATAAGATTCATATTGATTTTTTTTATATGACCACTTTCTGCCAGCAATTCAACATCAGCAGAATGAGTGTTCACCTGCTACTTACAGCAGTGTCTGATAAAACGATATCATACCTGATTTCATACTTAGTTAAGTGAGTTTAGAAGGTGTTTGTTAGCCCTAATGAATAAAGAAAGCTGAACACTGACTTGACTTCATCAAGTAATTTCTAGTGATCTGCCTCTGACTAAAATAAATTACCAAGTAAAGCACAATAAGACATTTTCACCTCCTGGCAACTATTTAACGTCGCGTTCATACAACAAACATCAGCATAGTTATGGGACAATTAGTGGAATATTTTTATTATAACATGCAGCAGGTCACAATGCACAATCTAGCACTTTATCACAAAAGATTACTGAAGCAATCTCTTTCTATTCCTGCTACAACAGGACTATACAGCCAAGAATGACAAGCCCCAGTCAGTCTAAAAGCACAGCACACTGAAGATGAGGTGCTGTTGCCAAATTCCTGTTTTGCAAACTGCTCTTGCACTTCAGCTGCATCCACCAGACCAGGCTTCACTTCATTGCTATTTCGTTCATCTCCCCATCTAGCAGATACCAACACTACAAACTTAGTACCCCTAGCAGAATTTCCTTGCTTACTGTAGAACTGGTTTTCCCCTTCTGAGGGAAAGGGATCAAGCGGATCACACTCCTCTGATGGAAAAAAACAGGACCTCATCCCTTGAGCAGCAAGATCCCCTGAAGGAAGGCAGATAGCACTTGGCAGAAAGTAAATACTGTTAGCCTGACACAGCTTTCCTCTCAGGTAAAAGGGGCTGCCCACTGTTACCAACACTTCAGGCAGGAGAAGAGGCCCACTGAGCTAACCCATCCTGGTTTTGGTCTGTAGTTTCTCAGTTTATCCCACAAGTCCTAAAAAAAGTGATGGTATACACACAGCCACAAGGCAAAGCAAGCTTATGACAGTCGTAAGGGAGAGCTCCATGTTCCTATCAGGACAGCTCTTATGAAAGCCCTCCTTGAGCCCTGAAGGAGGATGCGAAGTGAGCAGAGGGTCCCAGAAGCCGGCCCCAAGCTCAGGCGGGACAAGACACAGCTCTCCCCAGACCAGGCAGCAGGGAGCGAAGAAGGCGCCGGGAGAGACAGGTTTCCCATCTGCCCCTCTTTTCCTTTACGGCTAGAAAGGAACGCCGCCCGCTGGGGTCTGGCCAGAGCCCCCCCCTTCTCAGCCATCCTCACACTTACGCCAGTCCCCAGATAGACGAGCCCAGCCAGGCGTGGCCGGCACCGAGACCGACCCGCCGACCGCACAGAGCCGGGAGCAGGCTCCAATGACCCGAGTAGGCCCGACCGGAATACACCTCACTTCACCGGCAGCTTGCCGCGGCGCGGGGGGGCGGGTGGTCAGGCAGGGCGTCTTGTGATTGGACGGCTCAGCACCCTGCGGAGTCTGATTGGACGCTTCGAAAGGCGGGCTCTGGTTGGCGAGGCGCGCGGCGGGCGGGAGCACTGTTCCAGGACCGGGCGGCAGAGGCGGCTCCTGCCGCGACCTGTGGCGGGCAGGTAGGGTTGTGGTGCCCCGGTCCGTACGCCGTTCTCTTCGCGTCCGTGCCCGCTGTCTGAGGCCCCTCATACGATCGGGCAGGCAATAAAAGCCTTGGGTGAGGGCCAGCGCCCCATCCCTCTCCCGAAGCTCACACCAGGCTTCGGGCAGTGAGGGAAACTTCTGAGGGCTTGGGGAAAAATTATTGTAGAAAGCGTTTTAACTCGCTGTCGTTGCTGTCAGCTGAAATCTGTGGTAATGCTATGCTTAGGATTGAGGCCAGTGTTCTGCTAGTCGTGCCTGGGTGCAGCTTTGTACACTTCACTAAGGGAGCCAGTCTCCTGAGCCTGCCTGTGCCTTCGTCTCCTTTAGCGTTTCACCTTTTCAGGTGGCTTCATCATGGATGAAACTGTTGCTGAGTATATCCGAAGGACTGTTCTAAAAATCCCACGGGATGAAATCAAGACGATGCTACAGAAGTGGGGCTTTCTCTCTGAGATGCAGCTGCAAGCCATAAACTTTCATCAGATAAAGGAGAACATTTCTCAAGAAGTTGTTCAGCTTTGTGAGGTAATCCTTTCCTTTGGGAACTGCCTGTCAGTAACATACAGGATGCATGTTGAAGGGCCATTAACAAAAAACTTATGAAGAAATGAATTTTCTTTTTCCATAACACAGCATCAAATGGCAGTTTGTAGTCTGGAAAATGTAAAGCTTAGCTGATAATACCATCAGTTTTGTCTGACTGATAGGATTGCAGGGTTGACCCTTACTAAGTATAAAAGTGCATGTTTTGAGCTCCAAGTTGCACAAGGTGGATAAAACCCTTAGTGTGTTAAACCTGTAAGAAATGGGTGTATTTCTAAATTGTAAAATAAAGGTATTGATTGAGATGTCTACTCATTACATAGTGCTAATTTGAATCTGTTTAGTTTGGGGGATGATAGCAGTAGTTTATCTCTTTTGGACTTCTCAGATCTTTTTGAAACTTTTCATTGGGTAGAACTGCTTCCATTCTGCATACTGCAAGCAAAAAAAAAAAGCTTTCTGATCTCCTCCTTACATACTCCTGATTTTGGTGTACCAGAGTCTTTATATATAGTATCATAACCTGCATAGATACAGTTATTACTGATATCTCCTATGTTATATAACTTTTTTTATCATTCCCTTTGAATTTCATACTCAAGGATTATTACCTGCAATGTAGATCAAACTGCAGGCAATAAACTGTGAAGTTATTCTTGTAAGAGTGCAAATGTCATCTTTTAAAATAACATTTATTTCTGAAACATTCTTATCTGTAACCAGTAGTGTTCTGAAGTTTTCTGTAGTTTTTTTGTGTGCTATAAAGGTTAAATAAGGAGGAACCAGGCATGTTGCAGTTCCTGATGGTGAAATACTAGTCACTTTGGTATAATGTCAGGAATGCCCGTTAATTTTACTTTCTAACTGCTTGTACATCGTACAATACTGAAACTTTCTTGCTGCCTCTGCAGAAACACTTAAACCTTGCTGAAGTAGCTTTTATTATTGATTTCTCAAAACTGTATTGTGTGCCTATGGGGACCAGGTGTGGTGTCTTTGAGGAGAGTGTGTGTGCTGTGGATCCAGTGCAACGATATTTAAACTATAAATACTGAGGTTTTTCACCTATTAAACAGCGTGGTAGAGCACTCTGGACCAGCAGTTCACCATACACTGTTATTCCTCTTTCCAGGAAAATTGTGCAGACATAAAGCAAGCAGCTGTCCTAGACATAATTTGTAAGTAAGAAATGAATACAAATAACATCTTTGTATTTTTTCTGAGTAACTTGGTAACACCCTTAACTGCATAGCAGTTGCCCTAGTGAGGTCCAGATGCGTTTGTTGTGAACAAGTTGCATTTCAGATGATGAATCTTATTGGATCTGGCCTTTTCTAAAACAAATAATTAAAAAAAAATCAAAAGCTCAGAATCAACAAAAGCTTCTTCTGAGGTCTAAATAGATGTGAACCGTGGTAAGCCATATCCAGCACACAGTTATAACAGCTCTAAGTGTAGAGAGATGTTTGTCTCCAGTGTGGACCACACCCTAAAATCCGTAACATTCTGCTCCAACAGGGAGTGACATAGGAGAAACTATCAGCAAATACTGCAGGTGGAACTCTAATGCTAATATTAATTCACAACTTGTTCACATAGTAGTTTAAATCTTAAGGTTTCTTTTAACAGTCTGCTCTTCATTTGATTTTGGACTGACTTTTGGTTATTTTAAACACTGAACCTCAGGGATAACCCTTATCAGTCGCTTAACTGAATTAAAAAAGATCTTCCCATTTGTTTTAATAAAAAAACTGTTTTGTTTTTCAGTTTACTATGAGTGGTAGCTTAAGAATGTTGAATAAATTGTACTGCATTATCAGAAGTCATCTTTTTGAAATAACCTGGTCACAAAAGTATTGCAAAAATCCTTTCTCCATTTAATTACTGTCTGATGATGCACTATGTTATTGAATAATTCCTATTTTTCTTAGACAACCACATCTACCAAAACAAAAGAGTGTGGACTGTTTACCAGATGACCAAAACAGGTAAAATACCTTTTTTCCTTGCTGTAATCTCAGAGTCCTCAGCAACTTACTGTAGTGCTGCCTCCTAGCATACATTTTAAACACAAATAGAGTCTAGTATGGATTTTTCAATAGAGATTTCCTTAATGTTTTTAGATTATTTTCGATCCGCTTTTCAAGCAATTATTAGAAATTAGTAACTACTAATGAAATATTAACCTTTTGTCTCTATAACAATAATGAAGCTCAAACTTAATATACAGCTTTTTGTGTAAGGCCATGCAACTTCATCTTTTAGGCTGAATTTTGTTTCAGCAAAACTAAGAACATCTCTGAACTAGTTCTTGTAAACACAAGGATTGTTTTTTGTTTTTTTCTTGTGTAACAGGTGAAGAAATGGAATTTTTTGACTTAACAGATTTCAAAAAAAAAATTTAAAAGACACCTTCGGTCTGCCTTGAAAAATGTAAGAATAAATCCTTTCTCAATTTGTTACACAGATTTGGTGTCAGTAGATTGTTTTCATAACCTTAGCGTGGTAATTTTTCTCTTAACAGTCTGCATTAAAAAAACTATATGGAATTGTTCATTTGGGAATGGTAGGAACTGCATGTGAAATAGGAAAAATGTATTGCATGTCTGTTCTAGCAACTTTACAATTATGCTGGAGTGAAAGAAAATACAAGTTTGCCTTAAAATCTGTGAGGCTTCAAGAAAGGCAGTATGTTTGTTTTCTATCAAACCTTTGCCCTACTTGAGGGTACTTGCTGCTTAGGTAAGTTGGTATGGGTTTGTCCTGTTGCCCAATAACAATACACAAACAACAAAAATTGGATCAAACAGGGTATAGAGGGAATTTGAAGTAGCCAGTAAGCAGGACAAGGAAGTTCAGTTGTTATGACTTAGTAGCAAAATTGTATCCATTGCGTTTAAGTTCTGCTTTTGAAATGGTATTTTGTGAAGAACTTGGCCCTGGTATTTCATTGCATTATAATTAATAACTGAGAGACCACTGTCAACAGCAAGAAGCAGTTTCTAGACTACAGAAATGATAATGGTAAGAAAAAAAGAGAGAGGAGGTACTATCATCTCACTCTTTTTCTAAGCAATATTTAGAAGCCTTTTCTTGCTTTAGCTCAGCAGCTTCATCTAAGCAAGGTAACAAAATGCTTCTGGCTAGTTAGCCATGTCACTTCTTGAAGCACAAAGGATTCCCACTGACAGCAGCAAAGGGCAATAAATAAAAATCAGACTAACAGATGATCAGCTGCAGTTCATATCACTATTATAACAAAAGTTTTGCAATATTTTCATTTTTAAAAGAATCCACAAAATCTTTGAGAATTGATGTTGGTCCAGCAATTTAAACAGTTTGTGGCCTAGCTGGACCAAAAGCTTGACTACATGTGTGTCAGTCAAAGGGAGGTGGTGGTCTTATTAAAGTTTTCCCACTCTAAAGTAATCCAAGTTGAGTCAAGGTAAAAATAAGTAATTAAGGAGCAAATCTACAAGAACAGGAAAGGGAATATTCCAATTTCTGATTGTGTATCATTGAGCAGTGATAAATATTATATTCAGGTCTAAAATCACAAGTTGATCACAAGCTTAGTCTCTCAAAAATTGGACATATTGGAAATATTGTCTCTAGCCCTGGATCTAAACAGACACTTTTTTGTTGTGTTGTTATTTTCCCAGAAGAGACAATCAAGGCTTTTGTAATAAGCTATTTTTATTTTTCCCCCTTCAGAAGAAAATGTACAACAGAAAAAAAAGTCATTTAGATTCTGAAAGGTGATTCTTGGTTTTGTTTGTAAGGTTATTTTTTTTCCTGTGGAAATTGATTTAAATACAATCCTGACCACACTAGTGGGATTTGTTTCTTATTTGAGCAGTGCTGTACTAAATTATGTTTGGGTCTTGTGAACACATGGATAAGAGAGAACAAAATCTTTCTGGACACCTGAATGTGCTGGGAAATCAAAGCTTTTCTTTTTCTGTTTAGGTCACCATCAGCTTTAGGGAATACGAGGATAATGCCATCTGGATTAGAATTGCCTGGGGAACACCATATACAAAGCCCAACCAGTACAAAACCTGCTATGCTGTGTACCATTCACAGACTCCCTATGTCTTCATTTCTACCTCGATATTAAAGAGTAACTTGCCTCTGCTATGCCAGGTACAGACTAAAACTGTATAGACCCTGACTTCACCCCACTCATGTAGACCTAGAATTGTGTTAGCTTGTAAGAGAATGGGTAAAGATTTGACACTTAATGTAATTTACTAATCTACATAGCCTTTTATTTTTTTTTTTTTTACTTACTTCATGATAAAAATGGGGCGAAAAACAATCTTTGTGACCTTCGGAATGGTGCATCATGAATAAATCCAGGTTATTGGGATTTTTGCTGACCTTGAATTATTCTAATTTCTTAACTGTGTTAGGCAGTATTCAGTTAAATTGTCCCACTGAAGTTGAAGAACATTTCATCAGCACAGTTAACGTCAGCAACTCAATGTATGAGCTCATCAGGGAATGCTATTAATTAGTTTTAAAAGGCATTTTCTGTCAACTTGTGGTGATTAGTGTTGGTAGGCTTTCATTTTTTATCTATTTAGCAGATTTCCATACCTAATAATTTAACTATTTTATTAATATCGTTTTGGTTTTTATTTTTCAGCTGATAAGCCTATAGGGTTTATCTAATTAATCCTGTGAATGCTTTTAAATATTAACCTAAGCTTAATAACAATCTATTCAACATTTCTTCACATGTGAGAATCCTGCTAGTTAAGGGCAGTTGCTTACCTAAAACAAAAACATGTCTAGAATGTTTTTCCCAATGTAAACATGGGAAACATGCCGTTTTTCCCAGTTGTAAACACAGTGATGGTTCAACTGATGTTAAAACAATTTTCTTTTTTATTTAAAGGCCCTGGTTGTTGCTTCCAATTACCACGACATCCGTAAAATAGAGCTTCGAGGTCATTCTTTAAAATCCCTTGAAGATATTGTGTTTAAGAGACATAGCCAGGTGAGCCACTTCACAAGTACATCCCAAGATAAGTCTTGCTCTTTCTTTCAGGCCTAGTTCTCACCCTCTAGCAGGGGGGAAAATTCACTTCTCTCCCAAGAGACCATCAATTTAAAATGATATTGAACTACTGGGGTGGACAGACTTTTGTTAAGGTAACACTACGATGTGGACGTAATTACTTGGTATCCCAACTACTCTTTATTATTGCTATTCCTGATGGTTTAACTCAATCAAAAACTTGTATGAACAATTCAGTCCTAGGATTTTTTAGCATCATTTCACTAGGCTTCCTAGAGCAGTGAGTTGAAGGCTATTAGGACTTACTCTGCTTGTGCATGTCAAACTTGTAAATAGGGGGATGTTCACAAATATCACAGGACAGACATTCCTTTCTCAAAATAAAGCTGGGCTTTCTGACTTCTAGTAGTTGTCAAAAACTGGAAGAACACTCACTTTCAGAATGAGAAGTAAAAAGAAATCTGGAAAGTTTGTTTCAGCTACAGCCTCTAAAAGTGGAAGAGGACTAAAATATTTCTCCTTTTTTTTTTTCCCCCCTCCTGAAGAACTTCCAAACTTATTGTCCAAGGCCCCTACAAGAAAGGAATGTAGCACCAGAAGGTGGTACGTATCTTTTAAATGAAAAGGCAGTTTGCATGTCATTACTGCTGCCATCTAAAATGAGATTCTTAATAGGAAATGTAATTATGTTACATTAACACTATATTATCCATCCCTGGTGGGGTGCTGTGATACTGGCTGTCACTACGAGAGGTAAATATTTCCCCATGACTGTCAGTGGCAACAGTTATGAAACCAAAAATAACCAGTGCCCAGTATCTCATTAGCTTTTTTTTTTTCCTCTTGGTAAGAATGGAATGTATAAATGATGGAGACAAATATCTTAAGAAAAAAAAGATTGTGATTAATTCTTTAAAATTATCATTTCCAGATTCTCACTGCAGTAATCACCTGATCAGAAAAACAGTACAGTATCAGCTGACAATGTTGTCTTTCTGTTTTTTTCTTTTCTCTTCCTTTCCCTACTCTTTTTCCCTGTGGCAGATGCAAGGATAATTCGAGAAGACAGAAGTGAGAAAGAAAGAATACAGAGAGTGAATTCAGAAATTTTTGGTGATGGTCCCCAACCAAAGCTCGAATTTGCACAATATAAGGTAGTAAAAGCAAATTTCCTTTTTAAAATAACTTGAATATGAAGAAAAATCTAGTATTTCTTCAAGCTTTACGGAGAACGTATTTTAATATAAATGAGGTAAATGTATCTTTAAGAAATAGATTTGCATTGAGATTTGGTCAGACTACTAGATCATGTTTTAGTCTTTCAGCCTTGTGAACTAATAAGCATTTTAACTTGTTCTTGGTATAAAGATAGATTTCTACCAGCAGTGGGAAGCATGAGAAAAAGTTACTTGAAATAGATACAAAGCTGGTGCTACATATAACACCATAATTTAACTTGGATGATGCACAGATTTTATCTGATGAACAAATATATTGGAAATTCTGAGAGATACTTCACATTTTACATTGTTACTGAACAAGCTGCCTCTTTCAGCAGAAAATTGTTTGCCACATGGTGGCACCCTCTGATTTTATTAAAACATCCCTCTGGGTGGAATCATGTTAAGGTCTGAAATAACAAATAAGATACAGCCTTACTACATTTTTAATGTAATGTTTACATAGTAACATAAATAAAACAGAGTAATTGCTTCTACTCCGTGGTTATATTTTGTGTTAACAGCTTGAGACGATGTTTAGACGTGATCCTAAAATGGATGTTTTGGATAAAAAAGAACCATTCAGATGTCTGGTCAAGTTTTCTAGTCCAAATCTTTTAGAATCACTGAAATCCTTGGCACCAGCGGGTAAGTGTTCCAACTCTATGAAATGGAGGAAGGATCCACAGTTAAATATTTTTGGCATCTTATGTATTCTGCTTATATCTTGCATAAGGGAGAACCTTCACAGTTTGTTTAGAAATACATGGAAATTTAGTAGAATAAAAATATTACCACTAAAAAACTTAAGTCTAAATACAGAGCAGTTTGTTCTTAGAATTACTGACTTGAACATAGATACTCAAGCTGTGTTTTTTAGTTTTAGAACAGTTCTGAAAGGTAAGTATTGGTTGAGTTAAGCTATAATTATGTCTCTCTCTCTCTCTCTAGGTATGGCTGATGCACCACTTTCACCACTACTTACATGTATACCACACAAAGCCAGGAATTATTTCAAAATTAGAGAGAAAAAAGAATTATTTCCAGAAAGCTTTGTAAGCCCTTAATTTAAAACAGATTCATAGAGAAATATTGAGTATTTTATTACTGGTATTCATATAAATGATAGTAACTTCAAAAATTATTCTTAAAAAATAATGTATTCTTCAACAATCCCAGAAAGGTTTTTTCCAAGTGATGCCTTCTTGGAACTATTTTTCCATATTCATCTTTAACAGAAGATTTAGCCCTTTTCTTAAATAATAAGCATTTTTTGCAAAGTTTAAACGGAGATCATAGTTATTCTAAATTTAAAATGTAAAGACTGGCCTTAACTGTATTTTAGTAGTATTTGTGATGATAAAGCTTAATAAAGATACATTAATACAGCTGTAGCTGTTCAGTTTGCTGTCATAACTGTAGATGGTGAAGATATATTCTAGGTGGCCTTCTGATTTTGGCTCCAGTTCAGCAGTGTAATGGGATACGTGTCCATTCTGAATGTGTGAATAGTCCCATTCTAGTAAGTGGAGTTACCTGTCTGCAGGTCAGGCATGTTTTTGTCTTAGGAGATGATTACTATTACATGGCATGGGGAAGAAGGGAGTCTTGGAATATACATGTCAGGTTTCCACCCAGCTTTAGTGGGTTTTAATTCAGATACAGAGTTTTTGCTGAAAAATCTGTCTTTTTCCTAATGTCTTAGGAGCTTTTATCTTAGAGGAATAAAATGAAACAGGCAATGATTTTCTTCTGAGGAAGCCTGTGTGTTAGAATATGTCAATTAAGATTTGATCCT
This sequence comes from Hemiprocne comata, assembly GCA_020745705.1. Lineage (NCBI taxonomy): Eukaryota > Metazoa > Chordata > Aves > Apodiformes > Apodidae > Hemiprocne > Hemiprocne comata. The sequence goes on from CM036598.1 coordinate 16,570,325, forward strand.
TCTACAATCATTACCACTTTTTTGTGCTTGGGGACTCTTTTGTGCAGAATCAAGATGGAAGTGTTTATTAATGCAAATAACAGCTTTGCACTTTGGAGTTCTTTAGAGTTGGTGAATTGTAATTATATAGATATTTTTATGTAACTTGCTGCTTAATTTTTGAGATGGATTTGATCTGAAGATTCACTTACAGCATACAAGTTTTAATTGTTACCAGTAAACTTTGTGTGTTTGTGTACATGGCATTTCCACTTCACTTTAGATATGTCAGTATGCCCAGTCTTCATAACTCATGGCACAGTGTAAATATTTTGTGAAGTTGTATGGGAATGTTTTTGTTTCAAACTTGTAAGTAAATGTGTAAATTAAGTCTTCTCATAGAAGTTTGTTTCACCTGAGTTAAACAGCATATACTGATTTTTGATCTGTGTTGTCTGCAGCATCTCAGTGTAAATCACACAGAAGGACTATCTGCTAGTAATAGATTTTTAGGACTTCCACCTGCATGATTCACATATTAGTTTGCTAAAATATTCAACACAATGTTAGGAGTCTGAAACAATTCCAGGTTTTTAGTGATAGACATTAAGAGTTGGCGCGAAGGCCTCTCCCTCAAACCCTCACAGAGCCTTTCAGAAATCAAACCCATTACCATTCCAGTATGCATTTCACTCAGTGCAACATTGTCTTCCTAATGCTCCCTCCCAAATAACTTAAATGCCCGAGATTATGATGATTTACCATAAAGGTAACATTTCAAAATACTCTAAAACACTGTGAGTACCTGGCCTCCTGCCTCTTACTGCCTCTTGTTTCTGGGAAAGGCAGTCTCCGTTCCCTTTTATAACTACTGAAAAGTTGGTCTCTCTGGCATTCAGATACGTTTCATCTCTAACTTCCAGTAACCAAGGCTATTACAGGAACTACACAACAGTTCTGGGCCAGCAGGCAAGTATTTATTGCTCACAAGCAGCAGAATGCATGCAGGTGAGGAGATGGGCTGTGCGATGAACACAGGGCCCTGGCACACTTGGGAGCTACACCCAGCACCCAACTCTTCCCCAGTTAAGGGAGGGCTCATATCGCTAATGTACGGTTTTTTCCTTTAACTGGCCAAGCAACAGAGGTAAAACTCCTATGTATTATCATTGTTTTTTAAAGAGTGACTCTACACCAGTAAGTAAATGCAAAATAGCCCATTTGAGACGGCGCAGGCCCATCCACCACTGGGAAGGTAGCGGAGTGAGCGCTGGCCCAATCCCCTTCTTACATGCTTTAGCTCCCTGTACTCCAATGTCTATACCGTTATTCTGTTTTTTTGCCATAAAAACCTTCACCATCTCTTGGCGCGGTGGCTACGGAAGCTGAGGGGCGGGCCGGGAACGGCCGGCCCCGCCCTCAGCAGGACGTGAGGTAGCGGGGCCGACCGAGCAGGCTCCTGCTGTATATTCACCATCGGCGATGGCTATTGGCGGCCGCCCCGGAAGGGAAGGGGAGGGGGCGAGCAGCTGACAGCAGCATGGCGGCGGCCGGGCGGTGTGGCGGGGGGCTGGGGCGGCCCCCGGCGCCTGTGCCCGTGCGGAACCTGCCGCCCCCCGGCGAGCTGGTGCGGCCCTCGGTGACAGAGCTGTCCCAAGTGAGGACCAACATCCTGTGCACCGTGCCCGGCTGCGGCAAGGTCCTGCCCAACAGCCCGGCCCTCAACATGCACCTGAGCAAGGCCCACCCGGTCCAGGTACCGCTGCCGCCCCGACTCGGGCCCGCCGCGCGGTGAGGCCAGGCCGGCCCGGCCGGGCATCTCCCTCCTGCTCAGCAGCTCAGGGGTGAGGGCTGCGCCGCCCTTCACCTTGGTCCGTGGGGCTCTGGCATGGCGCGGCTCATTCTTCCGCTCCGGGCCGCAGCCCCCGGGCCCCCCCGCTGGGCCCTGCCGGAGGTCCGGCCTCGCCCCGCCGGGCCCTGGCGCCTGGGACCTCCTTCTCCCAGCCCCGAGCGTCAGGCCGCCGGTTGCCGCGGGTGAGGGGTCCGCTGCTGCCCGGTGGGGAGGCGGCGGTGTGCGGGCCTGGGGGCGTCCCGCGGGGACAGCGTTTGGCTTTGCTGGGATGTTGTTTGTGGACTGCAGCGAGAGTCGGGGGGGTGGGAGGTGTGTGTTATTCTAAATGGGAATAACGAAGCGTTTCTCGTTGCCTCTTGTTTAAATCTTTCCCAGATGAAAAGATTTCCACTAAAATAACTTCTATAAAATAGCGAGTTTTCTATCAGCATTAAACACAACTGAGGCAGTTAAAAGTTCCTTGGGGCCCAGTTTCTGTTATTTCACTTGCTGGTTGCTTGTTTTTCTGCAGTAAGACATTGTAGCCCCACTTCCGAGGTGCTGTGCAAACATACTGTGTCTCCTACCCTGAGCAGATGGCAAGCCAGCATAGTCCAAAAGCTGAGTGCTGTCATGCTGTGCTTTTTGTTTGTTTTTTAAAAATGTCTGTGAGCCAAAAAAACCCTAGATGGATGCCATTTTGGAAATGAGCCCTCATTAGCATAGCACTCCTGAGAAAACAGCCTATACTGAGGGGAAGAAAGGCACAGTTGCACGGGCTTTCAGAAAGATATCCTTACTTTTCTCAAAATGATAATGCCAAGTGTGTGAGGACAAACCCTACTCCTGGAATTCTTCAAGTGCAGCATTCCCAGCTGCGTGCTGAAAATGGCAGCCCCAGTGGGCAGACAATAAACACACTTGTTTTGTGAAACGGCTAATTGCAGATTCAAGCGTGTGTTACAGATGGTCATTTGTGACGAACAAAAGAAAATAGTCTGGAGCATACTCGCCATCTCCTGTCTCTGACTGTTTAATTTCATTCCCTAATACGGACTAACGACTTTGGCATGTGTTGTGTCCCACCTGTGTGAGTGGAGGTGCAGCAGCAGTGGGAGGTGTTCACACAGGTTCAGCACGCAGTCATTTTGGATGGGAGCTCGTGCTCCTGCTCGATGGGAGCAGATTCTGTCCCTCATGTTTGGAGTGTCATGGGTGAGGAAATGCTGCTTTCTCATCTGTTGCCTAGAGAGCTATTAACTGCTGGTGCCTTGCAGAATTATAATGTATTTCATACAGCTAATTACTAAATCTTGTGGTAGCTTTGATGAATACTGAAACATGGATGCAGATGACTTATTCAAGGGCATTGTAATTGAGAGTAAAATGTGACTGAGTCTTAAAGGAGGCTAGCTTTTCTGTTTTATGTCTTAGATAAAATACCTTCTGTATTATGCACAGCTTGAGAATGCACCTGGAATGGAATTATAAAGATATGAAGATAAAAAGATACAGATCTAGCTTTGCATTACTCTCTTTCTTCAGAAGGAAATGGACTTGGACTAATACTTCAGTGTTAGTATTTCCTTTAAAGAGAGAACTGATTCCCCAGAGAAAAATAATTCAGTAGATTGGATTTGTTAGTGAAACACAAAGAATTAATGAAGAAGTAACTTCACAAATGTGATGGGAAGAAGCTATTGGGGAAGGAGAGAATAAAGTAGCACTGAAGAGAAGGGAGGCTGACTTGGATAATTTTCATTAAGTAGCACCAGCAGAATCTCTTGACACCAAAACCTATGAGGTATTGTCACTTCAGCGGAAGGAAAGTTCCATAGGTGAGCAAGATTACCCTGTAAAACCAGAGTCAAGAGTAGGTTATGGTTATGTGAAATGATAACCAAAAATTGATAAGTCCTGGTTTGTAACAGAAATAACTGAGATGGGAAGCACCTGCAAAAGGTGTTTGGTCACACGAGCATTTAGAGTAATGCTGCTATGAGAAGGGCAATCCTAGAATACATGTTCTCTGTCACTGCTGTAGGGTAGGAATCTGATTCAAGTAAGTTAAAAAGAACCCAGAAGAGGTGTAGAAAAGGGCTCCTAAGAGTGATGAATGGCAGGTGTGTCTGACAAAGGGAAATAAGAAGAATTTGTCTTCCTTGGACTAACAGAAGAATACATTATCAAGTGTTGATATATAAATGTTTTCTGGCTCCTTAGCTTAACTAAGCCAACAAAAAAAATTTATACAGTGTGTATAAACTGGCACTTTAATATATTAGATTTTAAATTCTTTTTAATTCTTTGGTCTTTTGTCTGTGTTATTTTATGGGGAGAAGGTGAACACGTGTGTGTAGTTTATGTGAGGAGTTCATATAAAGGAGAAAATTATTTGAATTCCTATGATAGCAGAGAGGTTGTAGTCAGTGGTGAACTGGAAAGGGTACCTTACCCTTGGGGTAGGTTACCCAAATGCAAATATTACACTACCACAATAGTTTTTATAATAAGAATAGTTGCACTTCACTCCGTGCTATTTAGTGAGGAAATGCATGATCTGCTGCTGCAAAAAAAAATACTTGAAATGGTTGACTACAGTCTACCATAACTTCCTGTTTTAAATGAATCCTTTGGAGTAAGCCCTTCTGTTGCAGGAAGGCAAGATGTCACCGAGTTCACTGGAAAAGACTTGTGAGAATGACTGAAATAGGACTGGCCAGGTGGGTTTGTGGGTTTTTGAGAAGATGTAAGATGAGCCATTTAGAGCAAGGAGGACTTTGAAGATGAGGACTTTGACTTACTGTCTGGATAGGCTTACTTACTTTGTGTAGAGTATCTTGCAGCTTGTCACAACAAATTTGCTGTGATCTGTGCCTCACAAGTCTAGCTGTTAAAAAAGCATTTTTACTCAGGTTTATATAGCTTTTAAACACCTAGTGTTATTCTATAGCTTAGTACTTAAGTAGTTTTAAATAACCTGGCTGTGGTTTACCTGTGAAGTGCCTGAACATGTTTCCCATATTGCCCTGTCATTTGTTGGATTGCGAGGTTAAACAGAACACACTTTGAGTAGCTTCTTACTAGTAACTCCAGTTGGCACTTCCTCAGCATATTAATTTCGTCTGCAGTGGGAGAGACCAAACATAGTTTTGACTTAAAGGCAAAATTTTTTTCTTCCTGAAGACTTTGAGACTGGCATCTGGTCAGTGTTTCTGGGTGAACGCAGTCTTAAAAAGTGGAACTGGTGGTAGTGGGGCTGAAACAACTAGATTTCTTTGAGTCCTGTTCCTGTTTGGGGCAGTGGTCTCAGAGATGCAAAATCATTGCAGTGATTATTCAGCAGAGGTAGAACAGGCCTGTTTGTGAGCAGCTTGTCCAGGGGGAAAACTGCTGCATGTAAACATGTGTAGAAGGTTAAGACATTACATGAAGACTCTGATTTTAGAGAATTATTCCAGGTTTTCTTGGTGAAATGGCAGCTGATAATTTTGATCAAGAGGCTCTAAACTTTGATTCTTTGAGTATGGTATGTCATGAGCAAAAGTGAACTTGGGGAGATGTCAGCAAGTAGCTGTGGTGAGTGTGTGGAAATATAACTGAAATATTGCTTGAGGAGATTACATTTTACACAGAATAACTTAGATAGAGAGGTGATTTGAGAAACAGCAAAATCATTGAAATGTCCCACTCTTCCAAAAGCAAGGCATGAGTAGCTCAGAAGGTAGAGCTGCTGGGTTATGACTACCTGTAGCCAGGTAAAAGTGAGGGTGGGAGCAGTCAACCCCTTTGTGTTCTGGCAGCTGTAGTACCTACCTTCTGTTTGCTTCACTTGCGACAACTTTGTGGATTCTTTGTGTTTGGTCTAACGTGTGCAAACATGAAGCAGCTGGCGATCTGCCCGAGAACACAGTTAGGGAGTGACTGGTGTAAAATCAACATTCCACCACTTACTGTCACTGTCCTCATGCTGAGGAAAATGAGGTGCAGAGGCCAAACAGAGCGTGCTCTGGTAGTTCTTCCCTGAGTAATCATCATGGGGGTGCTGTCATGGGCTGCTGTCTCTGGAGACTTGGTTGGCCTCCTACTCAGTCCCAGGATGTAAGGAGACTCACAGCTACTCTGAGAATCAGATTTTTATTAGTTCACTTTTAGTTTTTTTCTTGGACACGGGTGCCTGATGTTTCCACGGGGACTCTTTGAAATGGGATATGTCTAGAGTATCTTTTTGTGTATTTTGAGGTCCTCTTTGAGCAAGTTACATTGCTCTCTTCTGCTGTGTACGTGATGGTCAGTGAGACAGATGGAAGGTGCAGGTATATCAGGCACTTCACGTTTGGAGGTTCAGAAGTAGCATAGTAGTTGCTAGAGTCATAGACTTGAGGGAGATTTGGTTTATGATCTGAATTAAGTGGCAGAGTGTACTTAGCATTTTTCATTTTATTAGAAGTAAACTAAATTGTACCAAGAGAATTCCAGTGTCAGGGAAGTGTTGTGTTACACAGTGTGTGACTAATTTTAATGGAGCTTCAGGTAGACTATGCTACTAACAAGTAAAACCACATTGAGTTGGCAGTGTAGTGTAGGTATCTGTAGGGAAAGATTTTTGGCTCAAATAACACAAAAGGTGGTTATAATTGGCTTGGGGCAGGGAGAGTCTTAGTAAAAGTAAATAGTGCAGTACCACTGCTTTGTAGAACTTGTTGCAGTTTCACATGGTAATTTGATGGTATCTTTGCAAAGTAGCATCCACATAGGGGAAAAACTCCACAGGAACTTTCCAGTCACTTAGGAAACTGCCTTCAGTTCACTGAGATTTGTGAACTCAGTGAGCCAACGTTGACGTGTATGCTGAATTTTGTCTTTAATACACAAACCTCTAGAACTGTCAACTTCTGAATTGGTTCTTTTTCAGGATGGAAAACTTAGTGCACCAATAAGGAAGAGTTTGAAAACTTCACAGAAATTCTACTGCTGTCCTATTGAAGGCTGCCCTAGGGGACCAAACAGACCATTTTCCCAATTTTCTCTTGTAAAACAGGTATTCCTATTTCCTAAAGTATTATTTTCATACTGATTTAGTCCTGACTGTCTCTGTTCCAGAGTGTATGCTTTTGTGTTCATATATGAGCAAAGCCTCTCAGCATATATCCAGAATTTGGAGAATTTTATGCAGAAACTCCACATGGGCATATGGTTGATTAATTTGCTTATTTGCATGTTGATATGAGAGGACTTGAACCTTTTGACCAGGCAGGTAGCAGGACTTGCTGTTAAACAAGAAGACAGCCCCACTGCACAGACTGAAAAGATGGAGAAGGATCAGAGAGGAGGGGGAAAAAAATCACAGTAGCAAACAATAAAGGTTTAAAATGTGGCTGATGCTTTTAAACTGCTTTTTCAAGTGGTCAGGAATTAAGTTTTTCTCTGCTTTAGTATCAAAATACATTTGTTTACTAGTTACCAGTTTAAGAAAACATGCAAGACTTGTTTCTGCATGAGTGAGTACATAAAGCACTCTTCTGCTGTTGGTTACCTGTGGTAAGCTGGGGAGACCATAGGAGCTGAGTGGCTAGCATGTGGTACTGTAAAGGAAAAGGAAAAATTCTGGTGTTTGCTCTGCAGTTGACCTTTTTGGTTTGAAACTGTTTGCTCAATTGCAGTGTTGTAACATAGACCTGCTATTCATGCTCTTTGGCAAGATTCATCTATAGATTTATTCATGTCCATAGAAAACCTCCAATAGTATCAGAACACACAAATGGGTCTCTGTGATTTAAGATGCACCTAGCACAAAGAGATTTGCAAGCTTTAGATTCTGTCTCCTGCTTTCTTTAAGCTTGTAACTTATTCCTAATGAGACTTTTAAAAAAATTTCATTCTACTCTTCAATGCTATATAACAACTGAAAAAATGCAAGTGTCACTTTCCCCCTAAACATAATTTTTTTTAATCTTAGCTGGAGGCTAACGTTGACTTCTTATTGTGTATTCTAGCACTTTATGAAAATGCATGCTGAAAAGAAGCACAAATGTGATAAATGTAGTAACTCCTATGGTACAGAATGGTATTTGAAACGACATATAGAGGTCTGTGGCAAGACTTTCCAGTGTACTTGTGGATGCCCTTACGCCAGCAGAACAGCATTACTGTCTCATATTTACAGAACTGGCCATGAAATTCCTGCAGAACACAGGTAAAACTGAAGCAACTAAGTAATGATACTTATATTCATCCCCAAGTCCTCTGTCTCCCATGTACTGGCTTTTTGTCTTCTTTCTGTTGATTAAATAAATGGGAAAGAGGCTCACATTGCTTTAGCTGTAGAGCAGTTTGCAGTTTATTTGTTCTGTTGCTTTTAGTGGTTTCTGTTTTGTTGAAGGCAATGATGATCACCTCCTCAATAAAATCAGGTTTCACCACATACAAACCAAAGGTACTGTCAGTGTGATAGTCACTGGTGGCATAAACATTAGTGGTTCTTGTTGCATCTGCTTATACACTTCTGTGAGAGCAGAGTTGATTTGGCAATGTTTACAGCTGATAACTATAGCATGGAATGCAGTCCAGTTTATTTTCTTTTATAGTCTAGCCATCTTTGCAACTATTAGGGGTTACCTCTTTTTTTTCTTTCTTTCTTTCTTTAATGCCTATATATGCATGTTCAGATTTATAGTTGTCTCAATGTGTACAAATATTTCATAAAGGGTAATCAGTTTCCTGAGGCCTAGCCTGGCTGCCTTGGAGATTCAACTGCTGCAAAATTAAGTTTTGTGTGAAGGAGTGCTAATGATATCTTCAGTTCCCATGAGAGACCTTCACCTGTACACTAATTTTAAGGGCACTGTCTCTTCCATGCTCAGTCTGAGTTAGTATTAGAGTAACAGATTAAACATGGCTTCAAATCAAACTGGTTTATATGTAAGGGAGAAGAAACTAATTTAAACTTCCACCTTCACTTAGAAATAGGTCTCCATAAAAGAGGTAACCTTTTTTTCTCTAAATGGGAGAGAGGAATGAAATTTTACAACACTTAAGTTCATGGGAGTTTTTTTATGTTTTAATCAGGATTAGTTGCCTTCTCATATCCAACGTCATCTGCAACTTCAGTCTATATTTTCAATGCAATGACTGAAAGGAATGGAAGGCAGATGTTTGGTGCTTGAAAGGAGTATAAATTATTTATCTCATGTTCACAGGGATCCTCCTAGTAAGAAAAGGAAAATGGAAACCTCTGTACACAATCAGCAGTTGGCAGAGAAAGCAAATGAAGCATTCATCAATACAGACAATAATAATCCTGGCACTCAGGAATTGGAGTCCTCTGAAGTGAAACTAGTGGCCTCTCTCAAAGGCTCCTGCAATCCTAACTTCACAAACCAAATGCAGCCAAAGTGTATGCCGAAGATGCTTCTGCCAAAGCCCAGGGTGGCTTTGGTTAAAATTCCAGTGATGCAGCTTGCTCACTTGCCTATATATGTATCTGCAACTGACTCTTCTGTCAAACCTGCTGTAGTGGCTGTTGATAATCAAGGTTCAGTTGTAAGTACTGTTCACTTACTGCCTCAATCGATAGGAATTCTGATACCAGCACTGGAGGCAGAAACACTCGTATTTAAAGACAGTATGCCTGTTTCAAAAGTGACAAATTCTGGTGATAATGAACCAGTAAGTACTGGTGTACAAGTTGAGTTGGATAAGATTACATCGAGTAACACAGGGCAAGAGCTGGGGAATGTTTGTCACAAGAATAAGATTTCTTCAATAAATATACAGACTGACTTATCTTACATTTCTCAGCCCTTGGTACCAGCTGCAGCCTGGACTCCCAGTTCATCTGTATCCTCTTGCTCTCAGACAGATCTGTCGTTCAGCTCACAGGTTTCATTACCCATCAGTGTGCAAACACAGACACTGCTGCCTGCTTCCAAACTGACTTCATCCATAGCTGCTCAGACTGATGCTTTTAGTCAGGTTTGTTTTCCAACGTGTGGCATTTCTAGAGAGACTCAAACCAGTAGTACACAGGACTCGATTGATGGGAGAGTACAAATGGACCAGGCTGTAAGGTGCACTGACATCTTTGACAATGTTCATTCGTCATATAATGTTTCTACTCACATTGAACTTCCAGAAAACAATTTAATGCCTGCAAATATAGATCAAACCTTGCTGCAAAGGAGTAATTGCAAGAGCCTCAATCAAGATACGGTCAAGTCTGAATCCCTTATCAGCTTCAATACACAGACTAATATACTTCCACCTCAAAATACGATGGATAATCAAACCCAGACAATGGACCTACTAAATGATCTGGAAAACATCTTTTCAGGAAACATTTCTGGCCAGACACTGGATAATCGTGGCCTTTTGTCTGAGACAAGTTCCAATGCTGACACACATCTGCCGTCTGGTCCATCACAGGGCACAGGAATAGACTTTGACATTGAAGAGTTCTTTTCAGCATCCAATATCCAAACTCAGACTGAGGAGAGTGAGCTTGGTACCCTGAACTCTGAGCCAGTTTTGGAGTCACTGGACATTGAAACTCAGACTGATTTCTTATTTTCAGATAGTGCTACTCAATCATATAGCTGCCGAGGAAATTCTAACTTCTTAGGGTTGGAGATGTTTGATACACAGACACAGACAGACCTGAATTTCTTTTTGGACAGTAATACCCATCTGCCTTTAGGAAGTATTCTGAAGCAGTCTAGTTTCTCCATGAGCACCGACTCATCTGATACAGAAACCCAGACAGAAGTGTATCCAGCTACTAAAAACATACCTACTCAGAATATTGAAAGCAAAGTCCAGCTCAGTAGTGCTGAAACACAGACTATGGATAGCTGCTTTGAAAATTTAGGGAGTTTATTCCTTACCAGCAATGAGACACAGACAGCAATGGATGACTTTCTTCTGGCTGACTTAGCCTGGAATACAATGGAGTCCCAGTTCAGTTCAGTAGAAACACAAACCTGTGAAGAGCTGTGCTCCCTGTTTCAGAGCTCTGACAAGCCCAGCCATTGAATACTGCGTAATGTAACTGTTTCCTGTGGTTTGACATTAAATTATTGGGGTGGGAGGGATGGCTTGACCAAGGTATCCACTTTGCATTATTGAATGTAGTTATTGTAAGCAGTTGGCCTAAGAGACTTTTCGTGTTGAAGGTACTTTTATTGAATATGTAACTTTACTTAAGCTGTGTGTGTATAAATGGGGGGAAGGAGGGGCTGTAACATGTTAATGTACATTTCAACCTTAAAAAAACAAAGTATGTGGTGCCTATGTTTTTTCCTCAAACTTCTTTACAAAGCTGATACTGCTTTAATTTAAATGGAAGAACTTTTGAAGTTTATATATATATACACACACACATATATATATGTATCTCTGTCTATTCCTGGCTTACATATAGGGTTACAATATGCTGGACCAAAACCCCAACCTGTCCAATTCAGATGATTCTCTGAGCTTACTGGGGAGGATTCTGTTACTGTAAGCTACTTCTGTTTACTTTATTTAGTAGCTTATATTTTAAATCCAGCATGAACATAATAAGCCATGTTGTTGTATTTTACTTTATGCCTTCACAGCTTTTTTCTTCTGCATAAGTTGGTATTTTCCAAATACCTGTCCAACACACTAGACATACATAGACTCTTGAATTGTTGAATATATTTATTATTAAAAGTATGTAGAAAGCAGTACTTTTATATTTTTTTTTCCTGAGTGGCACTGATGCCCTTAGAAGGGTAGGAGAAGAACTTGGAATACATAATTATAGGGAAAATTAGTACGTTGTACTTCTTGCTAGTGTAACAAATGGGACTAACATTTTTAGAGTCTTCAGGAGGTATTAAAATTATTTCTGTCTGTAAGATGCAAATGTTAAAATGTGAGTGTCCCAAAGACTGGAATAATTTCTTTGTCCTGAAACTCTTCTAGCTTTATTAAGATACAAGTTGAGAAATGTTAGTGGTTTATACCTCTGTTACCTTAACAGAAATCTTTATAAATGGGAAGTTACATTGTCTCAAATTCTCACCTCAAGTCCCGCTTCCAAAACCAGTTGGAATCTGTACAACAGAGCTGGGAGATGAGCTCACAGAAGCCCTTTCAGAACAGCTTTATCTTGCATTTGCACATTGATTTGCAGCCCTCAGTTCCTTCGGCTTTCAGAGAGTTTTTCTGAGTATAGTCAAATTCAAGCAAACTGATTTTTCAGAGAAGAAACGTGTGACCTCTTGGAATTTTTTTTAATGCCTGTCTTGCCCCTCGTGATTGTTTGCAGTATTTATCATTTGCATGGGGAAAAAAAACACAAAAAACAAACAGTTGTGAATGTATTGTAGAATTTGGCCTTAACTAATTTTTATCTTCTACGATAATACCTGTAAAATGTAGGCCTCTGGTTTTGTCCTGGAAAGGTTTTTGTTTCTGTTACCTTAAATGAAAAGAGAAACCTCCTCTTGTCAGGGTCCTGGGCCTGCAACAGACTTTACTCTTCCATTGTGAGAGGAGAAGTATTGGCTGCATATTTGTTAGGCAGCTCATCAGTAATGTATGTCCAAGCCTTAGTTTTTTGAAGACTTGCTATGCTTTGTGCTTCATATCCTCAACTCAAGGATGTGGGAGTTAAGTTACTCATCCATTGCAGCTAACTTGGTTTGTTGAAAATGAGAAGTACCTTTTTTCTTTCTTTTTGTCTTTTCACTCTTTAAGTTGCCATAGTTAGCACAGTTAACACACTAATATGGTAAGCATCTCTTTAAATTGCCATAAGTAACACATTAATATGGTAAACATTTCTACTTTTACTGGAAATAATCTCTTTAGATTAACCCTGAAACTCTTCTTTTCCTCCTGAAAAAAATCCTGAAATCACAGCTGTGTTGCCTGATTTAATTTTTCAACATTTCTAGGTGCAAGTTCCAGTCTTTGGCTGAAGAAACTGCAGAAAGGAATCTTGTGGTTTCCCCCAGGGGAACAGTAATTCTGCTTTGGGGAAGTCCCCCCAGTTTTCACAATGCTTAGAGTTTTGATCTTAAAGGTGGGATATATTAAAAAAAGGAAGACATAATTTATAATTCTGTTTCTTCTGAAGTTACAATGGATTCATACTTATCTGCCTACTTTGAAATAGGGAAATAAGATAAATTACAACATTAGGTTGATTTTTTTCTGTTGCAGTATTTTTCTAGTAATGTTGCATTGTCAGGTTTTAAAGTGTTTTTCTTTCTCCTTTCTTCCCCCTGGCTGGAATACCAGAGAACATTTCTTCATACATAAGCTTCTGTGTTTCCCATGTGCAAGTTGTCTGTACTGAAAGAAGCAGTTACTATAAATCTGCTTGGGGAAAACTGCATTTTTCCACATCTGGAGAAGGGAGAAATGAAAAACTGTTTATTACCTCTGAATTTAGAAAGTCAGTCTTTTTTTCTGCAAGATAAATGATCTTGGGTGATGAGGAGCAGAATTACAGAAGGCTTTGAATTGTAGCCACCTTAAAGACCAGCTAGCATTTAAAGAACTTTGAGAGTCATTTACAAATCAGAATGAGAATTGCCATGTTCTTATGGTGTAAGCCAAAGCTCTTACCATGGACCATCAGAAAAAAAACAAACCCTGAGGTTTGTGTGGATGCAATCTTGCTGTGTAATTGTTAGTCATATATTGTACTTTGTAACTAAAAGTATTTATGAGCTTTGTGTGTTTTATTAGAACATGCAAATACCATTCTCTTCATCCTACAGGTTTAAAATAGTTAGAACTTTAATTAGGTGAACACAGTACTACAATGTGAAATTAGCTGTTGAAAATGCAGCATTAAGACATTATTAAATACGTTTGCATTATCTTTGGGAAGTGTCTCATTCTGACCAAAATTAACTTATTTCCTTGTAAATTTATTTCTTTATAAATTTGGTTCTCCATAAATTATCCATAAAAGTAAAAAAGGTTTGGATCCTGTGTTGCTGGTATATGTCACTCAGTTAGGATTTATTATTTTTGTGAAAATGTGATGACTGCAACCAGACTTCATAGTTTGCTGAATCCCACAGTAAACCTAATGAAACCTGCTCTGAAATACTGAGTATTACAAATCCTTCAGATTTGAACGAGTTCTTTAAAATGGCTAATTTTCTATTTTGGCCATTGTTTTAAACTTCAGTCAGAACTATTTCTTGGTAATACTAAAATGATACTTGTCACCCTTTTTCTGCAGTTTGTTTCTAATTTGATTTTCAAGGCACTGTCTCCATTGTAAGTATTGGTCAGCAGTGACATTACTTTGTTTCTCCTCTGCTGCTGTTTGGACTGCTATACAAAAGTAACACCAGATGCTCTGTTGCCTCTTAGCACAAATTTTTATCTGGAAGTAATACTAATGTTACTTGTTCTTACTCTTTGTAAGTACTCTTTTTCCTGCTTAATTCTGTGATGCTGTGATTGCTGGATCTTGATCTGGATGCTTGTGTAATGGTACTCTAAAATTGAAGTAGCAGTTCTGTAGATTCGCTTGAACTTTTCTTTAGTACATAAAAAAATCACACAGATGAAACACAGTAAATTTGGGACGTGCATTCTATGAGAACATAGGGACAGAACAGCTGAAAAATGGGAGGTTGTCTTGTTGCCTTCCATGTTTGTTTGTAACAATGCCATGAGTTTGTATGACAGTAGATGAATGTTTCTTCTAATTTTGGCTTTATTTGCATCTATTTCCACTAATGTGCTTGTAAATACTTCTTTTTGCTTCGGGTAGGGAGGGAATCTTTCCTTAATGTCAGCCTAGAGAAACTGGTAGTTTGAAGTCAGAGTTTACTAACACTATGTATTCTTAGCTATGCAAAGCTGCTTGTGTCTAGAAAATTTTCACTTCCAAAGGATATGAAATCTTAAAAAGAAAAAAACACACATATACTTGCAGCTATAAATTAAACAGCTGTAAAACAAGCCTTGTGAGACCTCATCTGATTTTGAACAATCGGTGTCTGTAACTTAATGTATGTAACTAACACTCCTTACACATTTTTATTCCAAGGAGCACATGCAGTCTTTTTTTCTGTTGAAAGCAAAGAGCTGAATTTCCCTGTTAGTCATATTTTTTTAGAGGCAACAGAACAAAGAAAGATGACTGCCTTCCACTGGTTTTATCCTGCCAAATCATGCTCATGTGATTAGTCAGATCTGAACTGATACTTTACGAGGCTGGGTAGGGATGTGAATGTTGGCAGGACTGGGATCGTAGCATATTTGAGGTTTTTTTAATAGTCTTTCAAATATAGGTTAAGTCAGCATGACTTATAGATACTGACCCAACATAGGGTGCTCAACTAGCAAAAGGGTATGTTACTGAAATGACAACTCAGAGGTGAACCAAATGTACTTGCCTTTATCATTAAGGTTGTACAGCTTCCTTTGCTTTAATATATTTGATGTGTTGGTTTTTTAAACATGATCTTCATATACAATTTACTGTTCCAAATACATTCACACCAAAATGATGTTAGCATTCTGGGCCTTGCAAACTTTTTCATTCACGTTTGGTTTAAAGTGCTGCTATGCTTGTGTTCCTAATAGAATAGGCCTACTGTAAACAGACTCCCAGGAATAACTTTATTTGAACACTCTGAGGGTTGTTTAATGGTAGCAACACTTCAGTGCATGGTGCAAACATGCATCCCCTCTTTCTTTTGTTGTTGTTTTGTAACAGTTGATGTGAATTGAAATGTGTGTTAGAAGGATTTGCTGCTTAGAGCTAAAGCTAAATATGAAAGATAGCCATATTTTTCTCAGCTTACAGAATTCAGCACCTGATTATGATCTAATTTAAACTTGTCATTATTTGGAATGGATGAGTAATCTCATGGGTGAGTCTTTCCCAAAGCATGTATGAGTTACTCTCAATGAGACTGAGAAACATCTTTAAAATATTTTTCTTCTCATCACTGGTGGGATTTTGATCGAGTAGACTAATTTAGTTTTCAAAGGACATCTATGTTTAATTCTTGCTATTTAAGCCAGTAAACTTGCAGTGAGTTTCAAAAGCAAGCATTAATTTCTTAGACCTATTTTACAAGTGACAATCCCAAAGAAGGAATGTTGTCCTAGTAATTGTGAAACTTTTAAGTATATTAATGCATGCAGAGAAAACCTTGTGCCAAAATACTGTTTCATATTTCCCTCTTTTGGAAACTGAAGTGTTACATGAAGCTACTAGTAAATTATTCACAAGTGTTGAAATGTTTTGTTCACAAATGAAGCACTTATTTAGTCCTGTAAATTATACATATTTTGGAATAAAGTTAATTTAAATCCATTTTTGCCTTCTGTTGTAATAGCTGTGATCTCCTCCCTACAGAGGCATGGGTGGGGTATTCACTGTATGAGAGTAGTATGGATCATACTTTGTCCCTTCCTGTACAGTTCTCACCATTTTCTGGTAGTTGGAGGATATAAATGCTGGTTTCTACTGTTACCTGTATGTCTTATATATAATTCAGAGTAGATGAACAAGTAGATGCTCCTTGACTGAAAGTTCACCTGTACTTCAGTCCCATCATATTCTGAAGTCAGTAGTTGCACAAGGCAGCATTCAGCCCCAGTGGTAGCAAAATATGGGAGGTATTTCCAGAGGGGAGTATGTCATAAATATCTAGAAACTACATTCCTGTTCAGAGCATTTAAAATTATGACAGAGTCGAATGTGTAAGATGCTAACTATCCTCCTAGGAATAATAGCACTGTTCCTATTGTAGGGATGATTCTGCTTAGTTTAGGCTGTTATTTCAGGCTTTCATTATTCACAACAGATGTGGCCTATGGACAGAAGTCAGATACTTTGACAGACTGATCCTCGTGAAATTTTCACAAATGGTAGGCAGTCTAAAAGGCAGGACAAACTTTAACTCTTGACTGAGAACAGATTGATAAGATATTGGCTGTTCAGAGATCAGGGAAACATCACGTATTTTTGAACTACTTTCTTGTTTGCTGTTGCTGAAAATTCACTTACTTCTGCTGGCGGTGAAAGTGTCCCTGACTGGTTTGGGTTTAGTTCCTGAATTTCCTCCACTTAAAGAAATTGCATGTTGGCAAGCTGACTCTTTCCTGCCAAAACAATGGAATTAAGAGGTAGATTTTCTTTCTGGCTCTATGATTTGACAGCGAGTCCTCTGGAATCAGTCCTTTGGAAGTTTGGACCTAAAACAAAAGGGAAAAAAATGTTGATTAAACTTTCAGGTGTTCCATCATTGTCTTTTTAAATTGTTATCAACAGTTCCCTTTTTGCTTGTTTTGGTTTTGGCACCTTAAATACAGGATGCACTTGTAGCTGATCTAGCTCTTAAGTTTATTTCCTTTCCTTGAACGGGAATGGCTTCATTCCTCAGAGAATTTACATGTAAACAAGAAGCTTCTGTTTCCTGTGCTAGAACCCAGTATATTCAAGGGCACATAACTTGATCGAGTTCACAATGGCTTAAGTGTTGTGTATTCATGTATGTTCCAGGCCTTTAGTTAGCAGCTTTTCTGGCCTTCTGCTATAGGTTTTTTAGCAGTAATCTGTGAGATATTATCTTGTATCAGGTTGCAGTAAAACCTCTGTTTACTCTGATGTGACTTACAGAAACCTCAGCAAAAATCTTATCTGGCATGAAACACTGGAAAATGTGGAAATTAAGTTTATAGTTTTCTCTGCAACTTTAGGCATTTTTTTCTGTAGTCATAAAGAATTTACTACCTGTCTGCAATGGCTCCAACTTATAATTACTATAATGAAAGTGTGTTTGGCTTTACTTACTGTTAATCAGTTTTGCAGTTCAGTGTTCTTACTGAAGCAGCAGTATTTTCAGATGTCTGAAGGGGAGAGGCTATCTTCTCTCCTTCTGGACTATGAGATACATGTTTGAATTTTCTAGTGAAAAATTACACTGAAACAAGTATATGTGGATTTATTGATCTTTGGATTTATGAGGGATGCTTCTTTTGTAGAGCTTGCATTTTATATCAAAATATGACAGGATTAGAAAACATATTGCCATAGGAGGAGGGGACAAAGAAGGGAAGAAAAGGCAGCTCCTGCATTCTCTCTAGAGGCTGTTTCACGTCAGTATTACGTGAAACAAGGAAGTCATGTTATCCTTCCACTTTTTAAAGGAATAAAGACATAACAATCTAGATACATAGAATACAGAAAACTACTAAAGTCATTTGAATCCCTCCACCTGTTTTAAAGCAGAAACCATAATCTATTGGGAGCCTTGCACTGGTATTATCTTTCCCTATTCCAAATTTTTATCAAAGCATCCAAGGAGGGGAAGGGTAGGTTGCAAGGAATCTCTGTCCTAAATGCTGAATTGCATCACAGTTAACCTTTGTATCTGTGGAAAGACTGCTATATTACTTTGGGTTTTGTTTAACAAAAAGCAAAAGAGAACTTGATCTGAAATCCCTAATTTAGTAAGAGATGAAACAAGAATAAGCAAATGCCAGAATGCACAGAATACATATTAAACAGAAACAAGCAAAGAACACGATTAAAAAAGAACAGCATTAAAAAATTGCATCTACTTACAATGAGTAAGAAAAAGTAATTGTAAATAACTGCCAGTCCCACCACTGTCTGCTTTCCAGGTAATTTCCATTTCTTTTAGGTGCCAAATTAGGAAGGAATGTATGCAAAAGTTAATCTGTGAAGCTGTTTAAGCTAAGAATGTTATTAAATGTCTTGCAGAGTAGGCATGGATTTAAGAATGTTCCTAAAGTTAGGCATTGCTTCAGTGCTCAGCAGCATCAAATACCTAATTACTGTGCTAGGCTACTGGAGTCATTCAGAGTGAATCTAAATGAAGAAGTTGCACTTCATCCTCAGAATAAGCTGTTTAAGGCTCTAATGAATCTATCTGATGGTCAGGAAGAAATTACAGTGACGTGAAAGTAATTGGCATTCATCAGCTTATAATTCTATTAATAGCATCTACAAAAACTACAAATATCCACACTGTTCACAAGGAAGTTTTATTTTTTAAAACAGTCTAACACGCTTTTAAAAAAGCATGAAATTACAATATATACATTTTAGGTCAGTCTCTATGGCAGCTCAGCTCCTGCAGTGTGACTGACTGTTAAGGAAGGTAGTCCAGAAGGCAGTGGAACCTCCTGCATTTTTTATTCATTTCCTTCCTTGACCTCAACATACCTGACATCGTTTGTTAGAGAACCTGGATGTCATTATGTTTTGAATATTGTTTTTGCTTTGCATGCAGAATCTGCATACAGGCATGACGACTGTTCTTTTTAAAAGCAATAGGATTAGAAATGGTTGCAATACTTGTGTCTGATGTAAGAGCACAGTGGCACTATAACTGCTCAGAATCTTCTTGGAGCAGTGAGACCTTTGTATGGCTTGAGATAAATGAGGATTCATTAATTTCTATTTTTTGTCCCCTTTATTGTTCATGTCAGCTCCTTTCTCACCCTTCTGCTCTGTTGCTGCATCGTGATTACAGCAAGCAATCTCAGCTGAAGTACCATTGAGCATCTTCTGAGAGATAGTGGCTTTTATATTATTTCAAGAAGGCTCTGAAGTATCCCTGGGAGTGGCAGCTTGCACAGGTGGAAGCACTTGTGAAGACTTAAGGATTCAGAGCCATTTGGATCAAGCACATTAATCTCTTTATGCCCTACAGCTTCTGGATTTCTCACATATTCTAGCTTTCACATACAGTTTTCTTTTTATTGGCAGGTTCTTCTTTTTTATCTTGGAATGTTAGAACAGTGTAACTTGTTACGTATTTCCATTTTACTGCCATATGTTGTAGGACAACAGACTTAACTAGAATGGATTGAAATCTCCTCTGAAGCTGTATCATGTCTGGCATCTACACATAACTTGCCTTTTGATTTTGATTAGTCTCTTTTGGTCTTGACTTTTTGATCTATACTTGATTGCAACATGTCTAGGCAAAACTGTCAATTGTTAGAAGTTTCATCTGCCTTCCATTTTTTAGCTTGTTTTACAGCTGGAAGCAGGGAGGTGGATCAGTTTTACCCCAGCCTTGCACGTTGTAAAAAGGGAAACATGTTACATCTAAGACAAGCCAGTTGCATTTTAAGAAGAAAAATGTAGAAGAAATAGTCTTTGCTGATGTAACTGAACACCCAGCTATTCGAGTTTTCTTTGAGTAATTTCTCACTGGTCCCAGTTGGTAATGTTGCATACTGAGAGACCTCCTGAACTGACATCAGGAACCGAAGGCTCTCCTCGGCCCTCCAGTGGGGTTTTCTGTTTTATCCGGGGAGAGCACAGACTGAGATAACCTCTGATGCAGTCACTTGTGACAGGAAAACACTGCTCCCTCCTTCAGCATCTCAGAGGACACTTTTCTTCACATTTCATCTTCACCATGGGTGTAAAAGTTGTTACGAAAAAAAAAAAAAAATCCCCAAATCTTTATAAAATTATTTCAAAGCGGTCAGACGAGAGCCGCTTAACGTCCGCTGCCTCCAGACTAGCCACCGACCTGGGCGCGGGTCCCGGCGGCCGCTCCGCCCGCCTCACCCCGCGGGGCGCGGGTCCCTCCAGCGGCCTGAGGTGGCGGGCGGCGCCCTCCTGCTCCCGCCCAGCGGCTCCCGGGGCAGCGCGGTCTGTGAGGAAAGGGCGGGAAGCCTCCCTCCTCAGGCCTGTCCGTGAGGGGGACGGGCCTCGGGAATGCTGTCCGGGCAGTGGGACACTGCGGGGGAGCTCCTGAGGTCCCTCCCGACCTCAGGTTATCCCCTGCGTTCTGGAAGCTGCACGGATGTGGCAGAGCCTCGTATCCAGAAGCTGGCTGCTGATCTGAGGTGGCTGAAGATGGCTGGTGGGGAAGGACTCTGTAACCTAATGGGAACAGTCAGCCCAAAAATGGCACCTGGGAGAAATGATAGGACTAGGCAGGGGCTGGGAAACAAAAAACGAGAGTGCTGAAAGGGGCACAAGGAAGGATGGAGCCTACACGGAGGTTTAAAAACATCAATAGGAAGAGTAGTGTGTGTGAGAAAAATGGAGGTGAAATGACCAAATAAAAAGTAAAGGAAAGAAGAACTTTGGCAAAGGTGAAGAAAAAAAAAAGAGACAAATTGATCTTACGATATAAAAAATCTAAATTATCTCTTACAATGAATCACTGCCTGACCCATGAATCTTTAAGTATGAAAAAATATAAAAATTAAAATCAAGCACACAATGAGCATGTTTTTATGCCCAAAATAATTAACTAACACTACTAAGACTATCTGCAGTTGCTAGAAAGTCCTGTGGTTATTTTGTAACATGGATGGCATGAAGACCAAGTCACAAACACTTTTACTGGAAGATGCGATTTGGGGACACCCTGAAGGGGATTTATTCAGATATCTGCATGAAAAATGTTAAAAGTTCCAAGTCTAGGAGGGTCCTGGTCCCCCTAGCTATTACTTAATCCTGGTAAAAAACATTCAGTCCTTTTAAAACCAGCAGAACTCTTTCTATAAGAAAAATAGTTGAAATGCTCTTTATTGTATTCTCCACAAAATGAGATATATCTGTTGTTTTGCGGGGTTTTTTTTCCTTTCTCACTGTTGTCCTAATTGGGTTTTTTTTAGCTTACGTTCTCTCCAGAAGTCTTAAGCCAATCACTTAAGAGTCAACAGAGGTGGTTAATGCTTAACTAATAAAATTGTGTGTGAGCTTCATCATACAGTAAGACAGATTCACAAGGTCATGAACTGAAGTAACCTCTTGCAATTCTATTTTCTTGCTAATATAGTATCTTCATTTGGATCCAGATATTAAAAAAAAACAAAACAGCAAACAAAACCAAAAACCACCAACCAAAGACCAACCACAAAGCAGTACTTCCAAGTGTCTCATCTCTGTTTAGCAGAACATGCAGCTCCTTGGAAATTATTCACTGATCTTTTTTTGACATCAGGTGTCCTTGATAAAACTCTGTGAATCACACAACTTGCATCTTAATTGATAAAGACTGCATATCTTGGTTAGGTGAATATATTTGGTACAGAAGATAGATACCATTATTCTTTAAGAGAATACTTATTTTTGTATATATATACTTCAAACATATTACCTAATTCTGATCTGGTACTTCTCTGAGATGTAACTAAGATATTTTGTTGGGGAAATTAATAAAGTCTCAGTTAATCATGAATGTGAAATTATGTGGCAAGGTATTTTTAAAGTATCTGAATGCAGAACAAATATATCATGCAAGGCTTACAAACTGTCAGTGCAAATACCATTGTCAGATTCATGTAGCCATCTATTAAACCCTCGGGCGATATTCTAATAGAACACCTCCATCAGCTTCAGCAAAGCTGCACAGATACAAATGGGAGTAGAAGCTGACCTTTCCAATTCACAGCCTAAGTCACAACTTCATCTTGAAAGCTGATGTAATCGTAATGCACTTTGCCTTTACATCCATTTTATCTTCCTACAATTCTCATTACTAAAAATAAACCTGTTCTGGAAAGTTAAAGTGGACATGTGACAGTGGCCACTTTGGATAAGCCCCGGCGCTCAGACACTCCTCCCTACTAATGGTTCCATCAGAGTTCTGCCTGATGCTCCCCAGCTGGCATCTGCTTTCTCCTAGATTACCTGGAGTCAAGGAAATTGATAAACGCAGCAGAAGAAAGCTCCCACTTCATTGCCTGCATTGGTTTTGCCTTTTTCTTTGCAAATCGTTTAAATCTTAACAAAAGAGGGGACCAGACTTCTCTCTTTGGTTGACTGGAAATTCTCAGGCACCAGGAGGGTTCTAAATGCAGTTTGGCACTGCAGAAATGTCAGGGTCACTCTGTGCTATGTGGGCAGAACAAGAGGTTGGCTGTAAAATTTTTTAAGTCAGCTGGAAGACGCAGAGGCAGGTCGGCAAAAAGTTAGTAGGACAATGTTATTAGGACAAACTTTTATCCTGTGAGCTTGCTATTTCAATCTGAAAAGGGAGAGGAATCTGTAGGAATGAAAACAATGCCTGAGTGCCAGTTCCTAAGTCGGTTGACACCAATTGTAATGTAAAACCTTCTGCTTTTCTTACCCTCTAACAGAGTAACACTTGTATGGCTCTAGAATTTACATTATGACTGCTCTATTCCTGCTGACACCTTCAAAATTATCTTGTTATTTAAATACTGTTTTCCTACTTAGCCAGGTCAGAGCTAATGATTTCTTTTCCAGCTTTGTTATTGACAGTATTATTTAGAAAAGAGCCTTGGGTAATGTCCTTAGTATAGCACTGTAAATGGACACATTAGACTTCTAAGCTTACATGTTCCAAATGTTGTGAACTAAATTAAGATAGAGAGGAGGTGGTGGTACGACTGCAAACATTAAGCCAAAGTTTCTGTGTGCGTGGTAGTGCTTGCTCACTTCTAAGGATTTAAGCATTTACTGTGTAAAAATATTTACAGTAGGCAAAACTGAAACAACTTCCTTGTACAAATGGTGCCTGATGCTTCCCATTTTGAACTCGTACCACAGTTTCCACATCACAGGAGGATGCAAAAGGCTCCAGGCTATTTGAGGAAATGTCTGTCTGTATGTTTGTTACATTTCAGTGATCGGCACTTTCATTTACCATGCCTGTCTTAAATTCACCAGATGAGGAAGGCCAGCCTAGTAATAAGGACACCCTCAGAAGGGACAGATGTGGGTAGAGTTCCCACAGCTGCACCCTTGGTAAGTGAGCAAGAGGGTAAAAAGAAAGCAGGCTCCCCATGGTAGATTCAGAGAAATATGTTGGGAATGTTCAGATCAAGAGGGAAAAAAGTGAGAAATACCTTTCTTGTGGATCCTGATGGAATTTACATGGTGACAGTGGTCAACACAGACAAGGCTGGGTACCTCCATGTGTGCCAGAGCTTGAAGTCTCTGGGGGAAATTGCAGGTGAAAATGTGAGCACCTCCAGGATTACCTGGTGAGCTGATGTTTTGATGATTTTCTCATCTTTTAAAAGCCTGTACACAGCTTTCTTCCATTCTATTCCACAAGGATCACCTGTGAATTATTTACAGTGGGCATCATTGGTATCTAGTCTCTTTCTAGCATTTTCTCCAGTATCCACATGCCCATACAGTATTTTCATTCTCTTGCAAGGCTAAAGAACCATCAGGCTTTACCTGATGATGACAAGAGCTGAACTCAACTGAAATTTCTCAACAGTGTTCTCATCATGTCAATCAGTTTATACAAGTGTCCCTCTCCATCTCATATTCCCTTGACCTGGCTAGCCTAAAGCTTACCATGTTGGGGTATTTTTCTTTCTTATCACCGGATTTTCTCATTTTTTTGTGCCAGTCTTTGGTTTACTGACTATGGGGAATCTGTGTTTTCAACTCAGTTGCACGAACTACATTGCCTACAACCACCAGTGAAGAAAGCAGTGGGTTTGTTGGGTTTTTATATTCTGTGAAATATTATTACGAAGGTTGTGGGAGAAGAGGCCTGAAAAAGCAAAAAAGAGTATTACGTAAGTTCATGACAAGAAGTAGTTAGGCAACTAAAATTACCAGAAGAGGGGAAGTGGAACTCTACTAAGGCATCCCTATTGTGTAAAGTACAGCAAAGCTAAATTACTCCAAACAGTCGTGTTCCCCATGTATACCACAAAGACATACTCAAATTTGACTGAATGTGTAATCAAGTTTAAAACAACTTAGTTTATTAGTTCTGATAGTTTCACAATATTTTAAAAATTTAAAGACTTGACTTATTATTGTAAAAAAAAAAAGTTCTTGCTGTTCACTGGTTTCAACATCAGCAAAACCAAGTGTTACATATAAGAAAATGTTCATTCTGACAGATAGAAAACACTAAGAAATAGTTCAAAAGAATGTAGCCTTAAAGCCTGTTTGAACAATTCTGTGGGTGTGTTCTTTTTCTTCCCCAAATTAGGATGAGTAGATGGAAACAAAACTTGTTCATGTTATTTTCCTCAAATGCTGATTTTTGGGAGGCAGGCATGGGAAAGAGGTCTAACAAATCTTCCCCATAGTATGTGTTGAAGGGCAAGTGAGACAGTTTTAAGATCCTGAGCTAATGACTTCAGATGTAATCCTTTTTGTTATTTTCAAAACCCACGATCATCCTGGGAATGTAAGACAATGACATGACAAATCACTGGGAACCATAATGATGTAAAATTTAACACTCATGGGCATATTATTTCACTCTCTCCTTATGAACCATCTGTCATTAAAAAGATTTGGAACCCAGCAGCAATAGCCTAGGAATTATTTTCATACTTATTACTAAAGGAATTAAAGCTGACAGGTCTATTACAAGACAGTGGGGAGCATTTCCCCATGTTCTGGTGGCTTTTTTGTTTAACTTTTAGTCCTTGTTAGGCTTACTTGTCCCATTCTTAATCTCATCAGCCACGTTTCCACTGCCTAGACTTTTAAAGGAACAACACCTCCTGCAGATAAAATGATGAAGGCATAAAACTTCCTGCTCAGAACCTAAATCAGAATCACATGTCAACACAGTTCAGGCTCACTCTTTGGCAGGATGGCAGGATCGTTGTATTTAATGCAATTTACTAATAAAAAATGACTACCAGATTACAGAAAGTCTGAAGTGAAGCAGCTTGCTAAAATAGTTTTTTAGCTCCTTGAACTGGCTGCAACAGAGTTGAGTTTTCATTAAACTATAATTCATTTGAATATAGCATGGCAATTATTAAATACTCTTCTAAAAAGAACAAACATGGTTTATGTTTCCTCATCATCCCTCCGTGTTTAGACTCCAGCTGCTTTTACTACAGATGGAAATCTGTAGCAGGGCTCTGGCAGGTGTATTTTATTCAGCAGATGTACCGTAAACGCATTACAGCAGATTAGCTGGATTTCTTCCTTTAAATGTACACTGCGAGATCCCACTTGCAAGCCAGCTGTGTCTTTTCGGCCCGTTTTATCTTCCAGAGCCCGGCTTTGCCTTTTCTTGTAGCAGCTATTTCTGTAACGGATCGGGCGAGGGAGAGCGCCGCGATGAATTTTAATGCTTCCACGGGGGAATCCCTCCCGCCTCCTCCTTTTGGATGAGATCCTCGAGGAAAGACCCAGAACACTGCGAGGGGGAGGAGAAGGACGGCACAGCCGCGGTATTGGGAAAAGCGGGAAGGGGGAGCCGTCAGGAGCGGGGGGCCGGCAGCCGGGGGTGCCACTAGGGAAGGTGGCGAGGAGAAAAGTGAGGCGGGCAAAGGGGCGGGTGGGGAGTGCGGAGCCATGGGGGAGGAAGGATGACTCGAGGCGTTTTTCACTGCCTGACCGCGGCACGTCAGCAGCAGCCGGAGCGCCGCGGTGCCGCTGCCCGCGGACACATGCACCCGCCGGCATCCCCCGGGGCCGGCCGCGACGGGGACAACGCCGAGGTGATTCCGCTGCCTCTGGGTTCAGACGAAAGGCACAGCCCCCAGACCGAGTGCTAGATCACCTCGCCATCCGCACACCGCGGCCCGAGAGCAGGAACGTCGGCCGGGAGGGAGGGAGCTGGGTGGCGGATCCCGGGCTGTGCGCTAGGCACCGGCCCCTCCATGGATAAGGCAGGCTCTCTCCACACCTCGGTGCCCACGCCGCCGCCCCGGCTCTACCTGCCCCGCAACTTCAGCTGCAGTGCTTGCCTCTATGGCAGCCTGGCCGACCAGTGCAAGGGGGACTGCAGCCCCGACGGCGACGCCGCTCCCCCGCCTCTGGTGCGGGAAGCGGCAGGTGAGGAGAAGCCGCCGCCGCCCTCCCGCGGGCGGGAGCCCTCGCTGCCCGCCGTGCCCCCCAGCCCCACGCAGCGCCGCCGCGCCAAGTCGCTGCCCACGCCCGGCGACCGCAGCCTGCGCCCGGCCTTGCAGCAGAGCCCGTCTCGCCGCAAGACGGTGCGGTTCGCTGACTCCCTCGGCTTGGAGCTCACCTCTGTTCACCACTTCTGCGAGGCCGACCTGCCGCAGGTGCCGCTGCCCGCCCCGCCGCCGCGCACCGCCGACCTCTTCAAGACCAGGAAGCCGCCGGCGCTGGGCGACCTAGAGCCGGTGTTGTTCGGGCCGCCGCCGCTGCTGCTGGAGCCCCTCTTCCCGCCGCAGCCCGGCACCAGCTCCGGCTTCGTGGAGCGGGTGCGGCAGCACAAGGTGAGGCTGGAGTGGGTGAGGGCCGAACCGGTGGGGCTGCGCGGCGCCGTGCGCGTCCTCAACCTGGCCTACGAGAAGGCCGTGTCGGTGCGCTACACGCTCAACCGCTGGGCCAGCTGCGCCGAGATGCCCGCCGCCTACCAGCCGCCCGGCCCGGCGGACGGCCTGACCGACCGCTTCGCCTTCTTCCTGCCTCTGGGCACCGCCGCCGCCGAGGCCACGCTGGAGTTCGCCGTCCGTTACCGCGTCGCCGGCGCCGAGTACTGGGACAACAACGAGGGCGCGAACTACCGGCTGCGGGGCCGGCCGCGCGTCCCGCCCGCCACCGGCCCCCCGCAGGACCCCGACAGCACCGCCTGGATCCACTTCATCTGAGGCGCGGGGGGCAGCCGCCTCCTGAGGCAGCCGCCGTCTCGGCGCGGGGCCGGCGGGCCGGTCCTGCCCCGCTAAGGGCCGAGGGCCGGCAGGGCCCCTCACGGGAGGGCTCGGCGCCCCTCCGGCCTGCCCCGGGGTCTGCGGCACAGCGCAGGCCGCGTTTTCTGCCGCTTCTTTTCTAAGTCGCCGGAAGATATCTTCCTGAATTCTGTTTACAGATGGATAATTGATATTTTATATTTCACTAGCGACATCGAGGGGAAACCTTCCAGGCTGTCACAGGGGTTCCGGCAGGGAGGCCGGGTGTGCGGCCGACAGGAGGTTTCCACCTCAGCCTCACTGTGTCTACCACCAAAGCAGCCGCCAGCCAGGCTCTGGAGCCGGGGGAGAGCGGGGCTGCAGGAGAGCTGCAGAATTTACTAGTCAGGGCCAGGATCCACAGGTGCCGCAGGTCAGGATCATCTGCTGTCACCTCAGGGTGACAGGGGCAGGCTGTGGAAACAGCGAGCAGGGTCAGAGGGCGTCCCTCCAGCCATCCTGTTTGCCTAATCCTGCTTAAGCAAAGCCCGGCCCTGGCGAGGTGCTGGGTCTATGTTGAGCCTCACTGACCCACTCGTGTTAATTGCCCTGCGGCGTTAAGAGTAATAGGGCAGGGTTAGGGGATAGATCATGGTTTTGAGCCCAAAAAGACAAGACTACTGATGCCCCTCCAGGTGAAGCTATGTTTCGTCATGCTGTAAAAACGATTGAGTGGTTTAAAGTGAAGATTTATTTATTTATATTTTGATCTCTGTCGGACGTGTTTAGCATATTTAGTGAAGAAAAATAATGTCACATACTAATTGAAATGCAACCCACTAAGAGGTTTTTAGAAAGCAAGTGTTTTGTTTTAAAATTCACGTGGTGTGTTGTTGTAAAGGGTTGTTAAGGATCTGATGTTTGTTTCAGCAGGATTGGTCCCATAAAGCTGCTTGTGTTCAGGTCAGCAGGAAGGTCGTGGAATTGCACCAAAAGAACTAGAGATGGCAAGACATGAATCCATAACTTTAGTCTGCATCCCGAGCAACACTTTCAGTTTTGTTCCTCTTAACAGTTTAGTTGACTGTCTTGTGCTAAGGTGTCAGTGCAGGAGCCTGCCTTCTGAAAAAGCTAAATGCTCCACAGTTTTTTGTAACAATTTCAGTAAGTGACAGATTTCGCAACACTGGCTAAATTTAGACAAATTGAAGAAAGTCTTGTTTTGCCATATATAAATATATAAAAATTAGAGCATGCTGACTTCTGCCTTCAAAGGTATGTTTTAAATTACATTAGCAGTAAACATAGTATTTTTCTTTTTCAACTTGCTTTTTCAGGAGTTCAGCTGAATACAGGTTGTGCTGGTGCCAAATCTGGGTGCTAATTTTCCAGGATACAGGTGTGAATGTGTTTGCAGGGGAGGGACCTCTATGAATATCACTTGTGAGAGTGGTAAAACCGATGTCAGTGTGATCTTCTGATCGTGAAAGGCTGTAAGATCAGGTCTTTAAGGTTATGGATCTTCTGTAGATTGTCTAGGAATGAAACTGTGATTTTTTTAAATGCACTTTTGTGTTCCTCGAAGGGGTTAAGTGTCCCAAAAAGCTTGAGTAATGTTGAGTTCTCATAGAACATTTTGACTTTGGTGGGAATTAAGAGCACTTTTATTTCCAAGAGCCTGGTTCAGTCAAAATAATTAAACTTATAAATTCTGGGGGAAAAAAAAGTCTGGAAACTTGATGGGAAAAGAGTATTTAATTTATCTAGATCACTGTTTTTGATTTAATAAGTAGCAAGAGTAGCCTTTCTGTAGTGTGGGTAACTTGATCTTAATTCCTCAGTCAGCCTGCTAACCCCAGTGTTTTTAATAGAAAGAGAACATAAAATAAATGTACTGTCAACATACTACTGAGTGTTTCACATTTTAGAATATTAAGGCCCCAATCTTGTAATAAAGTAATCCTCTATATTGCTAGTGCACATTTATAGAGCTAGAATTGCACAACTAGTGTCTTAAAATGTTCATGATTAAAGCATAGTAAGTGGTGTATTGATAAAGAAAGCCCAAGTGTCTTTTAGTCACACTTTTTTATAAGAGCCTTAATACTGGAGAGAAGGAAAAGGACTTGTCTCCATCTGAAAGCACTTTGAAATCTGGTGGAATTATAGCCAAACATATTTTTATTTGTGTGTGATAGCTTTCCAAAACATTTTTTGCTTGGCCTTTTTTACCCAAATAGTGAACCAGCAGCTGTTGTGTAGATGGATGGAAACACTTGGAGGGGGAAAAAAAATAGTTTCTATGCATTTTAGGCTAACTGATGCTGCAACTTTGCTTATAAAGACTAAACAAGAGTTTCTGTTCACTGTTTCAATGGCTTTAGAAACATGAATGGAGCTAAAACCATTTTTAACAGTGAATAACTAATCCTGGAACCTGAAAATTATTTTCCAATGAATGGCAGTTTTCGTTGTGGTTTGATTGATGCCATATCTGCAGGTCTCTAATGGTCTAAAAATCTGCTTATAGCAACTGCGGCTTAAACTCTTTAAATTTGGAATGCCTAGATGGGTTTTCATGCATCAAGTATGCTAGCAAGTTGCCCTATTACCCTTTCTTTATGTGACTTAGGTGGAATTACTATTGCTCTGGGTTGAAGTTTTGTAGCCAGAAGTGGGCTATGGCATTGTAACATAGTTCAGGTGTTATTGCTCTTTTGTCTGTGTTCCCCTTTGTGAAACACAAATCTATTACAACTTTTGAGGATGTTGCACATCAGAAGGATGTTTTACAAAACTGAGTCTCCTGAGCTTTCAAGCAGTTAAGCCTGTCCTTAACACTAAATTTTGTAAGTTGATGGGCTTGAACTTGGTCACAGTTGATCAATGATGCGTGTGCAAGTCCAGTAACAGACACAGGCTTCCAGAAGCATGTATAAACAGCTGCTTTTTAAAGCCTGGACAGATAACGTTGCACCCAGTCAGCTTTGACCAGAGTGTGCTGTTGATGTGCATGTAGAATCACAGACTGGTTTGGGTTGGAAGGGACCTTTAAGATCATCTAGTTCCAACCCCCCTGCATGGGCAGAGACACCTCCCACTAGAACAGGTTTCTCAGAGCCCCATCCCACCTGCCCTTCAACACTTCCAGGGGTGAGGTATCCACAGCCTCCGTGGGCAGGGCACTGATGATGGCTGTGGAAGAAGTCTGAGGTATTTCAATAGAAATTTCTCAGTGTTATATGCCAAAGCTGCACTATGATTGCACATTTTCACTTCTATCCCATTAATTTTTCAAACAACATTTATTCAGATTTTCAAAAACATGTTCAGTTGCAATGACTATTTTTTCCACTGGCAGTGTTCATGTACAGTTTACAATTCTTTAGATTTCACTCTGATGCCATCTATGTGTGGCTTGATAGAAGCACTGTGATAAATTGAGATTAAATAAAAATCTCAATGATATAATATTTACATAAATGATGACTTTGAGGAGAAAAACCTGTGTTGAAGAGGGTAATTTTCAAGTTGACAGGACATCAATCATTTTAATGGGAGAAGGAGCAAAGCAACTTCAAAAAAATCACATTTCTAAAGAATATAGTTCTGCAAAATGAGTTTTCACAGGCATGGTAAAATATTTGAAAACTTTCAAGCCAACCTTTTTCTGGAAAAAATGTCAAGTCTTTGTATTTTTATTTGCAGGAATGAGGGCCATGCCACCTTGCTTCTCAAGTGATACTAGAGTGGCTTAGGCAGGGCAATAATCCACAGGTCGTGTGCTTCACTTTTAAGTGAATTATTCATTGCTTATGTCTCTGCAGATGAAAGAATGTGTCTGTCATTTATTGTGCAAAGCTGTAGCTTTATGAAATGTGCCATGTTATTTTATGTGCAATATAATAAGACTGTGTACAGTGAGGCAAATTGTACTGTGTTTGCTGCTTCTCACCTAAACTGGTAGATGTGTTCATTTTTTTTTGCATGTGATTCTATGCCTTGCATGGCAATATTTTTGAAATTACTCAAAGTATTAGAAATCCTAACAGGAATCAGGCAATTAAGTGACTGTAAGCAGAATTTCAGCTAGCTACACACATTACTATTTATTAGCATAAAATCAGGAACTGAAACTGTCGTATTCATTTTCAATAAATGTACACTATTTCAGGTAAATTAATTTTTTTCTCCTTTTACCATTTGCAAGTAACTTTTTTGATGTGAGTGTGTGCTCCTCAGTATCTCAGTAAACAACAAAATAAGTGCACACTCTCTTTTGTTTCAGCATATGTGAGGGGGAAATGTATCACTTGGGTGAACAAATGTCTCTTCGTGCATAAACATGAACTCTTTACAGATACATGGAATGTTTTTCCATAGCACCAACTGGCAAACATCTGCTGATTCTAATTTTAATGTGAAGTAACTTACAGAAATGTTCAGAATCTGCTTTTTAAGTATATATATAGAAATTTTTATGTGCCTTGTCAGCATTTCCTAAAAAGGAATCTCATGTGTTCCTTAGGTCTCTCATCAAAAGTCCAGTAATGGCTTTGTCCTTAAAATAAAATTTATACTAAAAAATACAGTGATCAGTTCTAATTCCCAATACATTTTAAGCTGTGCCAGAAATCCTGTATCTGTAGCTGCCAGAATAATTTAATAATAATTTCCCACAATACAGTGAAGGAAATTGCAGTCAGAAATATGTCTTCCTGATACACCTCTACAATTATGTAGTTAAGTAAAAAACCCTGTGACTATAGTTACTATAACAAAATGTATATATTGTATATATTCACCTTGTACACAGATATTCTAAATATATATTCTATCTGAAACCAGAAGTCTAGTTTTTTTATGAAATCTATTTGTGGAGACATGGTCTTCTTAGCATTTACCCTTATTTGTCTGATGCTGCATAATGCATATTGTTAAAACTTTTGGATGGATTTAATCTATCTCCACAGTTTGTATCATGAGATTCAAGTGCTCACTCTACTTTTACCTTCCAATTGTACTGACTGCATGGCTTTTTGGCAAATCATCAGTGATAGCTTCCTGTATGCACTTCATGGGTACCTGTTCTGGATGTCTGAAAGGATCATTGGGTGCAAACTGGAGCATAGGAGGTTCCATGTACATATCAGAAAAAAAATTATTTACTGTGAGAGTGACAGAGCACTGGAACAGGCTGCCCAGAGAGGTTGTGGGGTCTCCTTCTCTGGAGACATTCAAAACCCACCTGGACAAGTTCCTGTGTGATGTGCTCTAGGTGACCCTGCCTGGCAGGGGTTGGACTAGATGATCTTTCAGGGTCCCTTCCAACCCCTAGGATTCTGTGATTCTGTGATTTACTCAAGTGAAAATATTCTTGAGCACTGAAATTAAGGTTTTTCAAACATAAATAGTTTAAGGTAGGAAGTAAATACAGTCAATTTTGCTGTACAATGAGAACCCCTCGCTTTATGTAGAGCCCATCAGTGTTTTTTCAAAGTGCAAGATGGTGACGTTTCTCAAAATGAAACGTGTTCAGGGAAACACCAGTTTCAATAGGGAAGTTTTCTCAGGTTCAGCTCATATTGCCTGACAGTGATGAAGTGGCAAGAGTACTTCATTAAATCAGTGTATGGACTGGAATGCAGGTCTTCCATGATCAAAGTGAATGCTGAGCTATAAAACCACTGTCTATTGGCTGGACTCCTTCTTTATCCAACTTAAAAATGACTTTTGAATTACTTTACAGAGAGATTTTTTACTCTGGATTTCTCTCTCTCATATGAATATCCTCTTCATTCAGCTATCTTGGGTTTTGTTTTAGCTTTCTGCTGTTGAGAAAGGTCTGATTTAATTTTTATGCAACATAGGAAGATTATTTTACATTATATTTTGGGAGGAAGCAGGAAAACTTTTCCGTTCCATTTTAGTTTTATAATATTAAAGAATAGCATGCAAAATAAAAATGTGCTTGAAATAACATATGCACTAGTGATTCCAAAGAATATAGCTAAGAAAAAGGTCAAATGTGAGATGTGCTTTTTTAAAATGTATGTGCTTTGATTTAGTAAGGCAGGGAGAAAGTCCCAGTCTCTGGTGCAAGTATATTAATACCAGGGAATTCTTTCTATGCAATATTATGGTGCACCTGGGTTTTTGTAGGAATTAACTTGATTGGGATAGTTGATGCATTGGTGTGTTGAGTATAGTGTTAAAAGTGTCATTAAGGAAACTGTCTCGAATATTGTTAGATTTTTAGCCTGTTTTGTGTCCAAACAGACTTCACTAAATCATAATTGTACTCTTTTGAATAACAGTAACGAGACAATATTTCATTAATCACATGGTGAAATCTCATGCATTATACTTCACTCTTTATCACCTTCTAGGACAAAAACTTGTGTTACTGTTGTGACAATATTTTTGTATTTTTGGATCTTAAAAGTAATCCAAGTTGTATTATGCTTTTAAACTCAAAGAGCTAATACCTACGTTTTTAAAGCTGACCAGAAGTAGTAAAACTAAAATTGGTTGGGATTACTTGTAAGGCCAGTTTCTAAACTGTGGTATAAGGAACATTTCTGTACATCCTGTGACAGGCTTAATGGAGGTGCACTCTGCCAGGAAGTTCATGAATTTTTAAGGTTGATACAAAATGAGCTTTACCTGGGTGCAGAACCTGCCTCCATCTGGGGATTAATCCATGTTGTAGTGCAGGAAAATTGACTGCTGGGACAGAAAATTACTGTTCTTGGAATGGTTTAAACAAACCTAACTCCTCCCTTAGAGTGTTACACAAATTATTTCTCTCTGTAATGGAGATGCTGTCTCTTGAAGACACTGTTCTTTAACATGGAAGCTTTTATTACTCTTCCTTTGAGTTACCTTGACTTTTTTTTTTTAAAGTTGTTTCTTAACTATGTACTTAACTAGTAATTACTTTGGGTTGTTGTTTCTTCTGCAATGTTTATATTTCACCAAGTGATGTTTGTTTCTAATGTTTGTAAAAGTAATGTGATATCACAAAAAGTTCAAAATCAATGTTTTCTAATTATAATGCCTTGTAATTTACCCAGCCTTACAGTGTTTCAGACAATTTTCCACCAAAACAGCATCTAATCACTGGTTGTCACAATTATGAAAAATATATGTTTATAAACCTGTAACTTCTAGCTGTCATTAAAGATTAATGATACAAATCATGAGCATGTGGTAAATATAAACCTCTATTTTTTTAGCAGACAAACCATGAGTTCTTTTTTCTTGTGGATTTGAAACGTTGGTGTTCCAATTCATCCATAGTGCATGTGTGAAGATGTGGTGTGATATACCTGTAACTCTGAAGACAAATATACTTGGGAAAGATTTTCCAGCAGAATTGAGGCAGTCTAGGTATTAGCTAAATGAACCATGAGGACTCTTTCAAATATTCTCTCTGTTAATTGCTGAGTTCAAAATACTTGTTTTTTTTGATTGTTACAACGTGCTAGTTTTCAGTCTTTCACTGCAGACATCTTACAATACCAAGAACAGTTTTCAGCTTTTCTTTAACCAACACTTTTTAAACCTTCTTTATCATAGAGATAAAAGCCATATAGCCATAAGGAGAAAAAATGTTACATTTGTTCTCATGTAATTAGTACACCTTATTTTTCTATACTCTTTCAGAAACATCTACTTTGCTGTCTCATTATTAATAATAGTAACTCAATTAATTGCTGATCCTGAGTCAAACCTTGACATATGTGTTTCTCTTGAAGGGCACAGTAACTAAAATGTAGTCCCAGATTTCAGGTTTTTTTTTTTCCAGAGGGAATCTTACCTGATTTTTCATGTCTATCTAATCTTTTTTCATGTAAAAATGAGTTCTTTGCTCACATAAGTTACAGAACACAGAACTGTTTTCTTAAGGTGCCAGTATATAAATATTAGACTGTAATAATTAGAATGTGTAATTTTCCCTTTCTTTTTGGTAAGGCATATGCTTTGAATTTAAAACTGCTGTTACGTTTGAATGATCCTGAAGTCATGAGCTTACAGTTCTGGGTGAAGATTATGATGAAGTCATGGTGCTCTAAAATGAGAGAAAAAAAAAAGTAGTTTTACATTATTTGTTAGTCTTGGATTATTTTTTCCCACTCTCTACATGAAAGAAAGTATAACTACTGTAATTAATATTTTAATCAGAATTATGTACAGTAGATAGTCTTATTAATAGCAAGTGTAAAATGTATGAAGTATTCATATAGTAGTACTTTTAATGATGATGATAATCTGTATTTCTGAACATCCCTCTCTGTGTGCTTCTTGAAATCTACCAACAATTTTTGGTCTGGCTGAAAGTTGGATTGGCTGGGGGGATGTTCTGAATGTCATGGCTGTCTCAGAGGGGAGCATCTCTAATGGACAGATATGGTGAGAGGGAGGAGGATCAGGTACAGAGAGAAGAGGGAGGCCAAAGAGTAGGGAGAGAAAGCAAGAGCCTTGTCTTTCTGCAGCAGAGTGCTGTGAGATCAGCTCAGGTTCTCATGCAACTTCATCCCAAGAGCTTGCAGTGTTGTGATGATCTAGAGCCATGGTTTCCAACCTTGGTTTGACCTCAGGAGGATTGCCTCTTCCTTTCAACTCTGCATGTGTACAAGGGCAGGTAGAAAGGAGATACAGGGGTGGTCTGTGCTACCTCTAAAGGGTGGTGCTTGGCATGACTGTGTTAGATCCCTTATTAGACATACTACTTTAGATCACATGGAAGCAGGGGCTTTTTCCAGGCCAACCTGATGTAAGATATGCTCTAATAGAAAGCTGCAAAAATGTTTCAGCTGTAGATGAGGATGATACATTACAGAAAAAGAGCTGTGCAGTGGGGATATGACACCAGTTTTACCCCTGGCTTTGCCTTGCCACTTGTGCCACAAGTGAGGGGTTGTCAGAATAGACCGAAATGGCCAAGAATAGTTGGTTCTCTGTCACCTTCTCATGATGCAGACCTGTGCAGAGAAGAAGAGAGAGGGGTGATGGCTGAAAAACACAGGTACTCTTGAGTCCTAAGAAGTGCAGATTCATCCTTGTGTCTTGTGGATTTGTTTTCATGGTTAGAGAAAGGTACAAGTGCTGTACCTCCATTAAAATGCATCTCTAAGCAAAAGGCATTCAGTAACATAAATAATGAAACACTATAGACAAATAACAAATAAACAGCCTAATAGCAGAGGATGTAGGACACTTGTACTGCATTAAAATAGATTGGGTCGGAAGTGACTGAATTAGACTTTGCCAGGAAGGGAGGGATATCAATATTGTGAGGCAAGCTGTAGCAATCCAGATACCACAGACTAACTCCTGCCAAGGCCTGTTCCTCTAAGACTGTGTTTTAAGTAGTGTGGGGAAAGTGGAGAAAAATTATGAGGACACTCCTAAGCTGCTCTCAAAATGTGCCTGTGCCATCTGCAGCATATCTTGCTGGTAATTTTCACTGATGGACACTGCAGAAGAGTGGTTTTTTTTATATTGTCTTACATCCATGAGGTGATATTCCCTGGGAATGGCTTGTCAAAGGATGTTCAGTTTTCTGTCACACATTTGTCTGTAGAAATGGTACCATGCTGTGTAGGTGGCTTCTGCAGTCTCTCTAAGATGGTGAAAGCAGTTCCACCTCTGACTTTGGTGGAAAAACGTTCTCCCCAAAGCTGCAGGTCAAACTGCTGTTATTGGAAGGCTCCTATTGACAAAATGGCAGGCATCATGTTTGGGACTTGATACAATTTTTGACTGTCCCTGCACACCCCTACTCTAGCAGGCCAAATTTTAGGTGTGCTGTGAGAAGGGCAAGTGACTGGGGGAGAAGAGAAGATGGTGGGTTCAATAAAATGAAATGTAATTCCTTTGTACATACAGTGCTGTGAGGAGCGTTTTTTGAAATATTTTCAATGAGGCAAGGTGCACTTACTATTTTTTCTGATCTTGAAGTTGACCTAGGAAGTCAAATTACAGCGAAGCAGGGATGTCACCGTGGTACCTTTTAGCAGCTGAACTAGAAAAACAGGCTGCCCGCCCGGCCTTGCAGTGCCCGGGTCACCATCCTTTAAGTTTTGAGAGCCACCGTGTGGTGAAATTCTGCAATCATTACTTTTCTAATTTGGAATTAATTAATCAGCACATGTCACCATTTGACAGCCTGGAGCATTCCACCCAGTGGTGAGCTCGTGTTATTAATTAACTAAGCCCTATTCTTAGGTTTTCTCTTCCCCAAAATAGGCAGTGCAAGTGGTGCAGTTTCACTTGACTTTGCTGTGTGGGATCTCCCAACATTGTGACAGAAAGGCCCCACATACTCAGTTGAGGAGCTGAGGATAATTCTTGATTGATTTCTTGGTGCAGTTCTGCTCATTCACAAGTGGGCTGACATGGAGATAGATCTTAGGTCCTTTGTGTCAGTTTGGAGTATTAAAACTCTTGTGACAGGAGCCATCACTACAGGAATATTGTAAATTCCCCATCAGTATGAAGAAAAGGGAAAGAGAATGCTTATCCACAGGACATCAACTGTCTGGAGACACCAGTTAAGGGGAGCATTAGAAACTGAGCTCTGCTGTACTTCTAACCTCATTATCAGAGTTGCTTAGGTAAGTCTTACTGCTAATTTAATGTCTGTGAAGTCAACATAGCCCTTGTTTTATGCTCATCAAAACACCACCAAATGTTTTTATTAATGTATTTTTGTTATTTTAGTTTTATACCATTGATACTTTTCCCTCTGGTAAGAAGTAACAAGTATTTATATACATGATGGGTCAAGATTCACAGGGAGAGGCAGCCCTTCATTAGTTGAAGAACAGACAAAATGTTAGGTATGCATTCTTTTCAGGAATGATGTTGCTAAAAATCTTAGAACACTAAATCTGGATTGAAAAATTAGTTCCAAGTTTAGCTTATTCAGTTAGATAATTTGAGAGATAAAGGGGTTGGTACTTGTGGAACAGAAGTGTTGGCAAGAAGAAAGGTGATGATATAATTAACCCCTAGAAGATACAGAGACATGATTATTGGTTGTGGGAAAACTATGGAAATCATTGTTTGCCATAAACCAATCTAAGTCTATAATGTTTAGTATCCAGTAGCTATGAGTGTTAAGTCCTTAAGCTGAGGATCAAGACTTAAGAGGTCACAGATAAAGTGGTTATTTTGTAAAAAATCATCTCCTTTATTCATTTTCTGTAGGAGCACACACTGATGAACAAGTTTCATGTTTTCCCCTACAATTTATACAAAAGCATTTAAAATTGTGTCACAGACCAAAGCAATACACATTCACTCCACCTTTTTATTTTGGTGAAAGGCATTCGTTATGGATTCATGTTGGCAAGTTTTGTATTCCTGCTGTTGCAGAGCCAGGCTCCAACCTGTGCATGGTGGTCTGCCTGAGGCTTTCTGCTGCTGCTCAATGTAGTGAAGTTATGGGATTATTTGAAAGCCAGGAGCTCTGCTTGAGTAGCATATATCAAACCAGGAAGAACACATTCTTTTGACAGCATAATTCAGACAGTTGAGTGGGCTGTAGAAAGATATAAAAATATTTGCTCCAATAGACAACCTTTGGCCTGAATAACTGCAGAACACCAGAGCTCTCAGCATAAACCACACAAGAAAAGCACCTAAGTATTACTGTTCCCATTTTAAGAGGAACTGGGATATCTAATACATCACTTTAAGGTTATATAATACCCTAAAAGAACTAGGCATAGAGAGGTTTCTGGTCCTCCCCTTTAAGAACATCCATTCTCCAGCTGTTCAACATGAAAGAGAGGCTGAATTCTGTTTCAGATGGTTTCTCCAGAAACTTGTAATTTATCCATACTTACGTGTCACCTTATAAACACTGCTAACACACAGGTGAGGGCACAGCTTGAGGAAGAGATCAGATTTGCCAGTTTTTACTATTCCCCAGGTTCCTCAGGAGATTACAGAAATTACAGTTTCGTATTTCACTGATCAAAAGGAAAGAATACAGACATTCTAAGGGGAAAATTGTATAAAAATGCATTACAGTGCTCTGGACTAACCTTTAAAGGGAGACCCACAAGGGCCATGTATTACATGGCAATGAATGAAGGGCCTCTTACACTCTAGTGAAGTTGGAAAAAATAGGGTGGAAGAAACAGTATGATATGGAAACATTTTTCATGCATTCCTGTCTCCATTTGCCTGCAATCATTCTGCTTTGAAACAAACTTTCTCTTTTCCTTTGCAAAGTGCACAGGGAGGTCAAAGATCCAAACTGACACTGGGAGGCTGTAAGAGTCCAGGATCAAGCTCCCAGCTCTCTGGGCCTTGTGTGTTGTCACAATAAATACTGCATGATACTGTGAATAATGGATAAGTACTGACAGGTTATAAAGCATTTACACTAGGTTTACTTAAGCCTTTTGTTTATCAGCCTCTGCCAAGTTAGGACTCCTGTGGAACAGTCAAACTCACTCCTTCCTCTTAGTGACTTTGCAGTTTAACTCCTGTGGAGAAGATAGCTTTATCTTAAATACACACTGGAGTCTCTCTTGGCAGGGCTTTTATCTGCCACTAGTGGAGGAAAATTAGCTCCTAGGATTTAAAAAAACACCAATTACTTTGACATCCCTTCAGATCATAAGGTCCTACATTTTTATACAATAGAAAGGTTTCTGTAAAACCTGCAGTGCATTTCTACCCTTTAGAAGGGCTGTGCTTTTGAAAGGAACTTCCAAAGGAATATGAATCTTGCCTTTCTCATCTTATATGGATTAAACATTCCTCTGCTGCTTCTTATGTCAGCTTGAAGATACTTGGTTTTCGTTCCTGTTTCGTGCTTAAGCTTCTAATCCCTATTTTTAAATAGTGGGAAAAAGTTTTAGGCTAAAACCTGGCTGTACTATTGTGTTTTCCTGAGGTGCAGGTCTGTACAACTCAATTTGACCCTTCGATGTCATATCAACTTTGAGTGCCCATTTGAGTGTTCATTAAATATTGAGTCTAATGGATTCAGCTGCTTTAGTTCCCTGGTTTGCAAAGTGAAAGTTTTTGTTTCATTCCTGGGGTGTCACTACAGCAGTGTGCCTACTTGATCTTCAAGACAGACACACAGGGATACATTATAGCTCAAACTATTCTGGCTCACACTTCCACTCTTCTGAAATCACCACAACGGCTAGGCACAAGATGTAGAATTCCTTAATTGCTTCTGACATTGGTAGTGTTTACCAGACAAAAAATACAGCCTAAACAATCCACCCCAGAACCTCAATAAACTATCGTTGCATGAGTTTTGCATACTAAGAAAGTATATAAATCAGAAGACAAGGACCATACCTTCTGCCTCAAAGGCAGAACTACTGGATTACAGAGTAAAACAAAGAAGGAAAACAAAGGATTAATAAATTCTGTAAAGAAGTAAAAATCATGCAGAGAGGTAGTTGATTTGGTTTCTCACATTTTTATATAATCTTTCCAACTATAATTAGGAAAAATATTAGGAGGTTAGAGAGACACTCTTTTTCAATAGAAAAGTATTTCAGGGAAAGCTGTAGTCCAGGTTACAAGAAGAATCATGTGCCTACTACAGAATTACCATATTAAGGCTGTTATCACTACATTTGATTGTCAAATGAATCTTGGGAAGTGTATATTTTGGCAAATAGATTTTGTTTTCCAACATGTTATAGATAACATCTTGAAGCTACATAAATCAGACAATAGAATAAAAGACCCTCACAGGTATGCAGATGTTAAACATCTTTATCACTGCAATTATTTATGGCCTTGTATGTGTGATCAGAACTGGTATTTTTCAGGTTGCCAAAACTGGATATTCTGTACTTCACCGACTGATGACAAACTACACTGACATATTTTATATGGATTTATTTCATTATTCCAGCTCAGTCCTCAATGGATTTTATGTATTTCTCATAGGCATCTTCAGTCATCAGTTCATCAAGTT
Source organism: Hemiprocne comata (assembly GCA_020745705.1). Classification (NCBI taxonomy): domain Eukaryota; kingdom Metazoa; phylum Chordata; class Aves; order Apodiformes; family Apodidae; genus Hemiprocne; species Hemiprocne comata. The sequence goes on from CM036598.1 coordinate 16,611,661, forward strand.
CAGCAGGTTTTTCCACAGTCATCTTCATAAGCCAGCCTGTAGTTAAGAAATTAAAAAGATAGAGAGTTGCTAATATCCTACAACAAAGATTCACTCGTGTTGCTGCCTTAGAGAAGTATTCCCAGCTCTGTAACACTGGTAGAACCAACAGAACTTCTTCTGCAGGCAAAACAATGTTTCAATACTTTAAACAATGAACAAACGACCTGTCATAAGAAATGGCCTTTTCTGTCAGACCAGTTGTCCAATTTAATATTGTCTCTGACAGTGGCATTAAGAAGACACTACCTAGAAAGAGTAAAAGAGCCTGACCTCTCAGAATCATGAGCTGTTAAAAGATTAAAAAAAAAGAGAAATGTGATCAAGGGAAATAGATTTTAACTCAGGCACTCTATGTCTGAAAAGAACACATTGTAAAATAGCTGTCAAAGACAAGACTACAATAATACTTTCATGTTACATTTTATTGGGCTTGAACTATACTAAATATATTCCATTTTAGCCTCCCCACCATTAAACTGGAAGAACTAGGCACTGCATAGCCATTTTTGATAGCAAGAATCCAGGTGGTATTAATTATTGAAAGATAAAAATGACCTCTTACCATCTTGATAACAAGATTTATTGACAAGCCCTGGATTATCTGCAAGTGCAGCATTTATCTCAGTCACTTCTCCTGAGAGAGGCGAGTAGAGTTCACTAGCAGCTTTCACACTTTCCAAAGCTCCAAACTCATCTGAAACACAGAATATGAGTGAATGCTTTTAAGAGGAAAATACAAAGCACTTAAGTTTTTTTCAGTCAGACATTCTGGTGGTGACCTAGCCATTGAAGAAGTGTTTTGCTCTTGAGCAAGGAAAACTGTCAGAGATGTTGAAGTTACCAACTCTATGACAATGCTCAGCAGTATTAAATTGTATGTTTATGCTCCTGAATTGTTCTGGGGAACTTGCATAACACTAGCTAGTGCTGGGCTACTACAGAAGGGACAGAAATTTCTCACACTTGGCTAATCCTTTGGCTAAAGCCCTACAGCACACAGGAGATGGTATCAGGCTAGAAGAAACCACATCCAGCTCTTGCTGCAAGAGAACTAAACATGTCTTTTATCTACAATTTAAACCTTTTTATACATCATTTGGTTGCAAAATAGATACAGCCACAATTTGAGGAATCCCAGTTTTTCTTCAGAAACACTATAAAGTGTTAGATTTGCACTCACTGGAAAACACACATTAGTATTCAGAAGCACCACCCTGGAATCACCCAGCTGCTCTTCCCTTTTTTCTATTTTGTAGGCAGTTATGGAAATGGTGCCTGGAGTTGTATTAGTCCAGAGTGACTCTGAGCCATAAGCAATCGAGACAGAGGCTGGAGGAACATGGAGCTGTCAGAAGAGTAGACAGGCATCAGCACAAACAATCAGAGGACAGCGTGTTCTGGGAAAACTTGGAATTCGACTCAGGGCAGAGCGGGTAGAAAAGAGAAGAGCTAAACAGAAATGAAATTCCTTCAGTTAAAACAAAACTAAAAGTTGGTTAATTGAAACCCTAAACAGAAAGGGTTTAGCATTCACCATTCAATGAGATGTAATAGATTTGGCCCGACCTGTTCAATATGGACCAATTCCACAAGAAGGAGGGCAGAAGAAAGGCCTGCTACTCTACCTCAATGAATCCACATTCTTTTTCTGCAACATCTGAAACTAATGACAATCTTTTCTTCATACACTAGAAAGAGACCTCTCCCTGTAAATACAGGAATAGGCTTTTCCTTTCTACCTGTTAATGCTCACTCTTCTTTAACATAAAAAATTACATAACTGAATGATTAAGAAGGTAACAATTTGTGCATCACTAATGAGGAAAAATCTATTATTACAGTTGATAGTAAAAAATTACTGAGTCTGTATATCCATAGAAAAACCAGAGCTTGATACCAATTGGATGTTTCACATTGTGCAACTCATGAAATGTGTAACTGCAGAATTACAAGTGAGCCAGCCTAAACACTACCAAGTCCAAATCAAAGCATAAGCATTTTAAAAACAGAGTATAGTTTAAGTTGATACAAAAAGGTATTTCAAATCTTTTATTTTAAATAAATGTCTTTACAGTTTAATGTATTTTCTGCTACCACGCATGGTCTGACAGTGAGAATTTTAAATGAATGCTGTCTCTCATAGAAATACCTGAATTTATTTTGCATCTTGAAATTTTATAATGGTATGAATGAACATAAGGATTACTTCACAAAATTCATCCTTGTAAAGGGAGAGTGGGATAAGTTAGGACAATTATTTCATTAGAAATTAGAGCTGAAACTTACCGTGTTTACTCAACTTTGTCCCAACTTCTGGAAGACTACAGTAAACAACATCTCCTAATGCTTCCTTAAAAGAAAAACAAAAGCATCAATGCATACATTAAAGAAAATCTACATAGGGGAGATCTCATACAGTAGAATTTGTATATAAGTAACCTCTGTCTCTAAATTTAATTCTCATTCTTTAACAACTACATATTTTTATTTCACTTGAAAAAACTGTTTTGTTATCATGCCCCAAACGCCAAATTATTGTTTATCTATTACAGTGTTAATAACCCTCAGGCTGAGTTACAAGGTTCCTTCAGGCAGAATAAGAAATAACATCTGTTGATCTTCTTAGCATCAGTTAAATTAACTGTTTTAAAGGACAAAGTTCCCAGCGATTTGAAGGAATTATCTTTTTGTTACAAAGCACAGAGGATTTACTTCCAGTGCAATCTGAAAGCAAACACAATGATCCCCCCCAGAGGCACGGCCAACTGCAGAGCCGTTAGCATCCAGTTTGTCCTTGCTGAATTAATGAGCCTTATCACCATAAGAATCGGCTCAACCAGAACAGGCTTCTGCCTCTTCACTGACAGATGTGCCCTATCTCACAAAAGACCAGGGATCTTACAGAGCGTTAGTGCTGTTTACAGAGCACTGAGACCACAGAAAATGCTGCTTGTCCTAAGAAACATCAATTCCACTTCACTGATAGCTTCTCACATTAGACTTTCTTGGGCTTCACATACAGCAAATCTCTATCCCGAATTTGCCTGTGACTACTCCAAATCAAGTACTTGCATGGGAATAAAACAAAACAAAAAACCCAAAAGAATTCCTATCCTAGAGTAAGAAATATATGCCGTGTTGTACTTGTATTCACAATTGGTCTTTAGCCAAAGGGATTGCACCATATTTATGTGCAGGGAAATCTGGCCTAAAAAGTGCATGATATCCCCCTCACACAGCCACAAAATCCTCAGGCCTGGAAGAACTGAAGAAACAAAGGAGGTTTTAAATTCTGCTGAACCATTGGGTTTCTCATCAAGTTCAGCTCTCCATAGGCCCAATCTGAAGTGGTTAAGAATTTATCAGAACGCTGAAGCAGCATTCACTTCACAAATAATTTGATAGATCCAAGTCCAAGAATCAGGCTCTGTGTATAGCAGATGCAGTTAGAACAATAAAACCCAGCAACTGTCCAAAGAGCAAGGGCGAGAGCAGGTGTGCATAAATAAATATTGCAGACTTGGGTAAGGGGGGAGGGATCAATACCTGTGCAAAATTGCTGATTCCTACTGTTCCAATGCCATTTTCAACAGATACCCATTCATGCTTGTCTGTGAATTTGCGGGCTAAAATGAAAAAAAATACTGCTATTTCAGAAATAAGTGACATGTTGCTCACTGAAACACAATTATACATTTGCAGGCTTGAACAGCGGGGTGTTTTTTATATAGTCATAGGGAGAAACTTCAGAATTGAGACAGGCAACATATTTCTTGCTAACATTTTTAAACATGCTATTTAACACCTTTGTTGGTGACATGGACAGTGGGATTGAGTGCACCCTCAGCAAGTTTCCTGAGGACACCAAGCAGTGTGTGACAGGCTGGAGGGAAGGGACGCCATCCAGAGGGGCCCTGACAGGCTTGAGAGGTGGGACTGTGCCAACCTCATGAAGTTCAACAAGGCCAAGTGCAAGATCCTGCACATGGGCTGGGGCAATCCCAAGCACAATTACAGGCTGGACAGAGAATGGGTTCAGACCAGTCTGGAGGAAAAGGACTTCAGGGTGCTGGCTGATGAGAAGCTCAGCATGAGCCGGCAATGTGCGCTTGCAGCCCAGAAAGCCAACTGTGTCCTGGGCTGCCCCAAAAGCAGCACGACCAGCAGGTCAAGGAAGGTGATTCTCCCCCTCTACTCTGCTCTAGTGAGATCCCCCCTGCAGTACTGTGTCCAGTTCTGGAGCCCCCAACAGAAGAAGGACATGGAGCTGTTGGAGAGAGTCCAGAGAAGGGCCACGAAGATGATCTAAGGGCTGATCTCTCCTATAAGGACAGGATGAAAGAGCTGGAGTTGTTCAGCCTGGAGAAGAGAAGGCTCTGGGAAGACCTCATAGCAGCCTTCCAGTACCTGAAGGGGCTACAGGAAAGCTGGGGAGGGACTTTTTACAAGGGCTTGTACTGATGGGACAAGGGGTAATGGATCAAAACTGGAAGAGGGGAGATTTAGGTTAGACATGAGGAAGAAATTCTTCACCATGAGGATGGTGAGACACTGGAATAGGTTGCCCAGGGAGGTTGTGGCTGCCCCATCCCTGGAAGTGTTCAAGGCCAGGCTGGATGGGCCTCTGAGCAACCTGGTCTAGTGGGAGGTGTCCCCGCTCATGCAGAGGGGTTGGAACCAGATGATCTTTAAGGTCCTTTCCAACCCAAACCAGTTTGTGATTCTGAACATTTTACCTGGAACTTTTCTTACTCTGAGCACTTCCAACCTGCTTTGTCAGTTTTTCCACTTTCATAGTTTCCCCACAGATACCTTCTCCCTCAGCCCAGCATTTTTTTTTTTAAATTTATTTTTCATTTTCTCTTGTAGTACCTATCCATCCCAAGCAAGGGATGTTCCAGAAGCTGGAGAAGATAACTTCCTAAACAGAGCTCCCTGTGTGCTTAGGCCCTTGTCTTTGCATTCAGAATTCTCCTCTCAGGCTCTTCTCCTCGAGGCTGAACTCCTTATGCCAGCTAGAGGAACTACACTTCTGCAAATCCTTGTGTATTTTCTACACTTGCACATGAAGGAAACCAGAAGTTCTCTCTGTAGACCTACTGAAACCTTTACACTGTAAGTCAGTCATGTGTAAACCTGTTTCAGCTGTAGTGATCCCCTTGTTTATGGCTGAAAACATGCAAGAGCAGCAAGTCTCAGATAGAACAGTTTGTCTTTGAAGATGGCCTGAGTTTTATAGACCTTGGTAGGGCAATACATGTTTTTGTAAGTACAGTACATGAAAAATTCAGTAAAATGCAAATATGAAGTATTTTTCCATGAATTATCACTCAAAACCCCTGAGAATTTCAGCTGGCATTATTTACACCTACATAAATGCCTCAGGACACATTCTAATGAACAGAATAACTCAAATGCCTGAAATAATTTTAGGTCAAGGCATTAAACCCATAGGAATTTAATTGGAAATGGGTAATGAACCATAAAAATTGAGAATGACACAGAATCTCAAACCCAAGCTGAACATTTGTGACATTACACGTCACAAAGAAGCCAACCAACAGCTTTTTATTTAGGATAATAATATTGTATAAGATTTGTTTATAAAGCAAGGTTAAAAACAACAGATTACTTCCATGAGGAGTTCAGAACACAGTAGTAAAATGTTCCCAACAGTTAGAAGAGCACATAAGCTTCTTGTAGGGGAAAAAAAAAGGAAGTGAAAAATGAAAAATTCTAACGATGTAACAAAAACCACCGCAAATAAAGTAAAGGTCAAATTTTTAAAAAGAGTTAATAAGTAATCTCAAAATTTGAACTTTGAGCTTATGTGATCAGCCCATTAAATAAATCAAATTACACAAATATGAAATGTCAAGGCATACCAAATCTCTTTTGTGAGCATTCGTTTTCAGAAAAGCCACTAAATTTATTCTAGCTTCATTCATTTCAGTATGACTTTGGTTTTGGCTTAACTACCACATTCTGAATTCTAACCTCCATTTGGTTCAGCCTGCCTCTATTACATATTTCATAAACATATACCTGAAGAGTGAAGGAAAACTCACACCTCCACAAAGAGGCATACAAAATCTTTCCTCTCTGCCTAAAACAAAAGCATAATTTATGTCACTCCTTTAAGGTATACCTATAAAAAAACAATGGGTACATTAAACAATTACAATAGGAAAAGTAGCATAGATTTTAACTCACTTAATTTGCAAATAATGACTAATAAATGTCATTTATTTCACTTGCAGCAGAAGGCAGTTAAAAAGATACATTGAAAGGCTAGCTGGAGGGAAATTTATTACCTCTTCTTAGTGGCAGTCATTACTTCTATTGCATATTCTTCTCCTTTCCTACCTTTTCAATATTTGTTTGCTAGAGTACCACAGATGCTGTTTTTCAGACTTCTGTGACTTTCATTCAAAGAAAACTTCAACAGCAGCAAATACTTTCAGAATTAACTTCTCTAAATGCAAAAATCACACCAAGTACTGATGTGCGAGTGCATCTCCTGCCTTCCCACTTCCATGGTACTGCACAGGAGCTGGTGAGACAGAGCCAAAATTCTTTTTCTGCAACAGGCTCAAGGCCCTGAAAATGTGGCTCGGGTTCCCTGGCAGCCCACACCGACCTAACTGGGGCTGCTGCCGGCCTGGCTCCTCCAGCCACCCGTTTCTGCCCTTCTTGTGCTGCTGCTGCTGCTCCCTGGAGCTATCAACAAGCTGTTTCAGCACCACGATGCTAGGAAAAGTTACCCGCTTTTTTTTTTTTTTTTGACAAGTTCACGTTCTCCACACCTGGCCCGCTCAGAGAAGCCTGCGGCTGGGGCCAGAAGTGTTCAGCTCAGGGCCACTTTCCTAAAGAATTTCAGCATGGAGAGGGCGTTTAAAGTCTTCTGCCCATTAAGGGAGATGATACAGCTCATCGCGGGAGGAGGCACTGGGAGACTGTCAGCACCAGGACATGGGGCAGGTGAAACCCGCAGTGCCATACCCAGGGAGGCACTAACTGCCCCCTGCAGCTAGGGAAGGCTTCAGCCATCTTGCGAGGCTTTGCCCCGCTCCCCACATGGACACCCTGCACCCGCGGGCGGGGATGACCCGTCGGGCACCAGCGCAGCATCCCGCTCCCCCAGGCCGTGCTCTTCCGAGCCCTACGGGCAGCTGAAGCACCTGACACACCTCACTACAAGGCATCTCTGCACACAGCCGGAGATGTAAACTTCGGGGCTGCTCCGCGCACGGAGCGGGGCAGTGACTGCAGCCCTCACCGGCTGCTGCTGGCGAACAGGCGCCGCGACCGGGACCGCTCCTCCGCAGCACCTGAAGGCCGGCCCGGCTGCAGCAGCCCAGCCTCCCCTCCCGGGAGCCCTGACAGAGGGAGCGACGACTCCTCGCTGCACTGGGCCGCTCTCCCGCTGGCCGCTGCGCGCCTCCCCCCGGCCGCCCCCCCGGCCACCACTCACCGGATAGCACCAGCGAGCTGGTGGCCAACCTCCGGGCCGTAGACACCCGCAGTGGCGGCGGCGAGAGGCGCGGGCAGCGCGGCACCAGCACCGGCCCGACCCGCCGCAGCGCTCGCCACGCCATCTTTGCTGCGGGCGGGGGGCGGTGCCGCGCCGAGTGCCCGCCTCTCGGGGGCGGCTTTGTCACCGTGCGCGGGTGAAGGTCGGATTGGGCCGGCTCTCCTCAGCCGGTAGCGGCGCCTGTGACAAGAACTAGCGGTTTCTGACAAGGACTAGCGGTTTCTGACAGGGATTAGCGCTCTGTGAAGAGCCGTCTGGCAGCCGGGGAGCCAAGCTGCTTCGTGTCACCAGGTCTGGAGCAGGGGCCGGCTAGCGGGCAGCCCCGGCGGGAGAAGGCGGTCAAAAGCGGGTCGCCATCTTTCCACAGCGCTTGCTTGGCGAAAAGCGAGTGGTTTTGGCCAAACGGTGCAACAACACTCATTGTTTATTAAATACAGCTGCTAAGTCTACAGGAGGTACACGTGGGACACAATATCTCAGGTTTAGCATTATTTTTTCGCAAATACTCTATAATAACATAAAGCAGTAACAGGTTATTGGTGGAACGCTGCAGCATTTCAGTCAGAAGCCACAATAACCTAAGTCTAGCCACTGCACAAGATAGTTAAAAAGTAGAACTTTCGCCCACAAGCAAAGTGATTTTTTCGTTGTGGTTATCATTTAATTGTTGATGCATTATTCCAGTCGATTGTTAGTGACTGGCTTCTCTTCCTTCTGGCATTTAATCCCAAAGAAACTGAAAAGTTTCATTAGCATTAGATCAACAATCTCTTCTTCTTCTGAAGCCTGAAATAACAACAAGGAGTAAGTTACGCAGATGTACAGAGCAGAAGTGGATACAGTCTCTGCTGAAGGCAGAAAAAAATCGCTGAAGGCAGAAAAAAAATCACAAAAGGAAATCTCCACTTGAGGTGAAATAAACCAACTTTCACTCTAAGCAGAGCATGAGTAAGTGCCAAAGCAAAACATGATGCTATGAAAGTCCCAGATGAACATGGGTGAGCATGTCCATTACAGAAGTAGTTCTGGCTCTGTCAAAGCTCACAGAAATCTTGCTACAGGAACTGGAAGTTCACTTGCCAGCTACCATACAGCTAGTGGTATACACCACCCACGTCATCCAGATGGAGTAAATGAGAAAAAACTAAATATATCTTTGTTTCTATTGACCATATCCTTTGTTTTCATCTCCCTTGACTTTATTTAAAAGATAGAAGAATTTTGGACTGTACTGGAGTACTAAGTTGGATGTCACACTATGCTATCAGTAGCTTGAATGAGCCAGACACTCAGTAACATATTTAAAAGGAGCTGTAAAGTCCTCACGCACTTTAGTAGCAGTTTTGGCAGTGATTTCAGTAAGAGCCGGGCTCAAGTCTAAAACTTTTTTGCTGGATTTATTGTGTAAACAGAAGGCTACAAATCAGATCTTGTACTAAATCTGGACAGGATCTCATCTGAAGAGGAATAAACAGCATAAATCTGGAAAATCTGAAATGTGCTTTATGAGTAAATGTTGACTTCTTAAGAGGTGGACTGAGTTTTTCATCTGGTGGTAGAATACTTTAGTCATGAGTAAGCACTGCACAGTACATGTTAAAAACAGCAGGAGAGCTTAGATGAACACACCTGGTAGTGCTTCTGCTCCTCACTAAAAGCAACCAGAATCACTGAAATGAAGAGATTCAGTACCACGAATGTCATGAAAATTATGCAGGATCCGATTAAGAAGGAGCCTAAAATTGGATTGTAGTCCAAGACCTGTAATATTCACAAGGTAAGACATCATATTTTGATTGCAAAAAAATCCAAACAATAAAAGCATACATACAAGCAGTTAAGACACAGTAAGTGTTTTTTTTCTCTTTGAAAATCCTTGTGGCTAATAAATTATGCTATATGTATTATACATATATGTATAAATTTTCTCCTTTAGTCACTTTTCTGTGTTGATATATAGTACAAAGATTATAGACTTTTTTATATCTGTGCTATATGAATATGGGCAATCATTGGGGTTTTTAAGTATTTGCATTTGATTGTAAGGGCATGAAAGTTTCACATGAAAGTTGACAAGCCTGGAGATCTGTTTATCCACAGGACAGCTGAAGCTCCATCATGCTTCAGCTTTTGAAGTATAGATGAAGTCTCTGTATGTTTTCATTTTCCTTTATTGTACGCTTTACAAAGAAGCCTGGTCAGACTGTCATGGACACATATAAACTAACAGCTGTGTGAAAATCCAAAAACCTAATTTTCATGTAAGTTATAACGTAGGAACATGAGTGGGATGCAGACGTGAAAAACTTTGTGCCCAATTACTGATCTTCAAAGCTACCCATACTCTGTTGGATCCATGGTCTAAAAACATCCACGAAAGAGGACTTCACAGTCAGAGATGTTAGAGAGCTAGCTTAATCCACAGAAAGCTGTCCAAAGGATATTGTAATATTTGAATTTAATGAAGAAGGCAAGAATAATAAAAACCAACATAATGTAAAATCCTCTTGTGGGAGGCCTTGCCTTTCTTGGGAAGCTGATGGGGGAGTGTTCAGAACAAATGTGGAGCATCGCTCACATTTCTTTCTGTATCTTTCTGAGGAAATTGCTCAAAACTTTCTGTAATCAATAAATAACATATCTAGTTAAAATGTGAGCTCCTTTCTCAATGAAAGGTTGATTAGAGTCTACCGATGGTCAAAATGGGATGTGAGATATGTTTAACTTGCTGTCTTTTTCTTGGGGAGAAAAGGCATCTGCTTTAGGAAGCTGTGGATCTTGCCAAATTAGATTAATGTCTCACACTAATTGGAAGTCTTCTGATTTGCTGGGTCAAAGTGTACTTGATAGCTGAGATGCTAATTATATAGTGATAAACTTCTCAAAATCAGAGGTGGTACCTCCTCATAGTTGAAGATTCCCAGCTGAAGGCTGACCATAGTCTCTGCTGAATCAAAGAGAGTTTTGTAAGAGTAGAGCTTCCAGCCAAATATCAGGTTTGCCTGCAGAGGAAAAAAAGCATATCTTGTGTCATGATCAGAGTCCTTGCTGCAAAATCAGCTATTTCCTGCTGTGTTCAGAGAAAGCCCTCCTAGCTCGTCATCAGAGCCATGAAGCATTTTTTGAGAAATAGGGTTTTTTGTTTACAAACAGGGGAAACACCAGACAAGGTCACAGAGTAAGATTAACCTAGAGCTACAAATGGGATTCATGCTTCCTGGATGTGGTTAGCTGTAAGAGCTTTTATCATGGATATGAGAATGTCTTAGATCTGCTGAGCTTGCCACTAGATATCTAAAAAATTGGCAAATACATCACAAAATCATGCAAGTAATTTAGCCCACCTCCAAGGAGCAGATTTATCCCTGTGTAATAGCCCAAATTAATCATAGTCACCAACACTTGCCTTTCAGTGCACAGATCCTTCCAAATAGGCAACCTCATTTGCCCTCAGTAACCAAAGTGTTGTTTTCTTCATTTATATCTTGTGCTCCTACTGTGTTTTATTTAAATGGGGCTGCTGCAGTCTCACCTTTTTCTTCATCCCTCTGCCTCTTCCATTCACAGCATGGGGTGCCATCAGGCTGGGTCATGGGACTTATTCAATCACTAATTTTAACTGTTTCATTTGTAGCCACACTGGTGCGAAGGCTACTCAGTTGATACCGAGTCGCAGTGCTGCAGGGACAGCTGAGGAGTGTAAAATCAGGAAGTGGGAGACTGCAGCAGGTCCCTTTTGTCATGGGACTGCCCTTTAGAGGAACGTTTGGGTTTGGCTCAGATGGTTTCCCCTTTTTCAGTGATTTTGCAGTTGAGATGTGCTGAATTGCCCACATTACTCTGCCAGAAGATTTTCATGAAACACTTCAGCTAAAACAGTAAATATACTTAAATAGTTGCAGTCCAATAATTATTTAACCTTATTAGAATGAAATAATTTTATTTGCATAAGTATTCCTGTAATAGGCAGAAAAATAATAAATTTCCACTTAAAAACTAGCCAAACAAAACTGCACTTGCTGCACTCTCCCCAATTTAAGATAATCCAGAAAATTATTTTGTTCTTTGTCACACTTATTTACACACAGATAATATTTTTTTTTGTATGAGTCTTTGATTTTTGTACAAAATTGCGGTTTGCAATGAACAGACAAGTGGATATTTTAACTTTTCCTTCACTTACACTGAAGAATTGGGCTGCAAAGTGCTAACCTAAGATTTAGATAGGCAGCTTTATTCAGTCTTTCATTTCAAAGCTATGTTGCTTTCAGCACTCAGAAATACTTCATCTAACCTGGCAGTACCTGGGTGCAGACTGCAGACAACAGAAACCACAGTGGTACTCACAGCAATGGAATAGGCAAGGAACATGATTGTAATCACAGTGATGAATCCAGAGATATCACCCCACGCCCTCCTTAGAGTTGAAGTGATCATGTTTAGTTTAGGGTTGAGCCTCAGAAGATGCCACAGTTTCACTGTGGAGAGAAGCACTAGGAATGCAATCAGGTAGCCAAGAACTGCATCAGCTCTTGCTGTTTCGTTAAAGCTTACACAGCTGTTAGGGAAAAAAAGAAAAAAAAAGAAAAGATGTAATAGACTGTGCACACAGAAGCCTTTGAAGTGCATAAATGAGTATGCTGGAAAAGCCAGTCACTCTGTCCTTGTTTTCAGTGGACAGCTAGCTTGAGTTCTTGCTTGAGTGTTCCCATCTGTACTTCCTGCTGCGTGCACACAAAAAGCTCAGTTGTACATGGCAGAGTGTTTTTAGCAGCATTAGCTAGAGCTGAGAGAGGGTCTAGGCTGTAGCCCAAATGCTGCTCATTTTTAGAAAGTAGTAGTTTACAGGCAGCTAATGCAAACTCACTGTCAAATTCTGACCCTTAGAAAGGAAGTTGCATGTTTCTCTGCTTGTGTAACTAACTGAAGGGGATGGGGTTACTGGTGCTGTGCAGGATGCAGTAGCTGTGACAGGATTAACTGATTTCCAGCAAGCTGTGTGAGAGGGTAATGTAAGGAATGAAGTAAAAGACTGGAGATCGAACTGTGGTCTGCGACTGAGGTGAGTCCAGTCATAATGTGTGCTGAAAAAAACGTGGTAATTCTTACATTTACACTTTATAAGGGTAGCACATTGTTCGTACTTACAGTTTTATTTACAACAGAGGTGACCACAAAAAGCTTTTATGAATTATGCTGATATAGAACATGATGTACACCTATATGGTATATGCGTGCTGCATTCACAAGGATATAGCTGTGGGGTTAGCAGCAGTGTTTGTTCTTCACTCTTGTTCAGCAAGGCTGCGTCTGGAATACTGAGCCCAGTTTTGGGCTCCCCAGTGCAAGGAGGACACTGAGTCCAGTGGAGAGCCACTGGTTGGGAGTCAGGGTTCAGGACATACAAGAAAAGGATATGGCAGCTGGTTTTGTTCAGCCTGGAAAAAAGAAAGCTAAGGAGGTTTCTAATTGCTGTCTCCAACTGCTTAGTTGGTGGTTATAGAGAGGACATAATGAAACACTTCTTGGAGGTGCACAATGAAAGGCACAAGAGACAACAGCCACACACTGCAGCAAGAGGAATTCCAGCTGGACTTGGAGAAACCTGTCTTTTTTCTCCCACAGTAAGAGTGGTTCAACACTGGAATAGGGGTCCAGGGAGGGTGTGGAACCTCTGGCCTTAGAGATACTAAAAGTTCAACCAAACAGGACCCCAAGCTCCCCCAAAGCAGGGGGCCAGAGCAGAGACCTCTAGAGGTCTTTTCCTTGCTAAATTATCCTGTGATTAAATGACCTTTTTCCTGTGTGACTGCTTTTTAACAGATGCTATTATTTTCCATTCTGTGTAAAATAAACCATTATTGTCCTCTTACCAATGCCTTTTTACAACAAAGAATGAGCAGATTATGTACTATCTGGATGGATGTCATGTAGCAAGAAAGGCTTGTTGGTTCAGAAGAAGGGTGATGCAGATGGGGAACTAGCTGCTAGGCTGGGGATCTTGGTGCTTGACTCTGCTGGACTTCATTAGAGCGATATCAAAAGAAAATCCCATTGCTGACACACAGTAAGCCCTGAAATACTTACATGTTTCATGAATATAGCCATATAGGGTAGTGTTAGCTAGCAGAGACAAGCTGCTGTCTGGGAAGAGGAAAAACAGATTTGTTTCTGCATAAGTAGCACCAACAAAGGAGGTACTAACTAACATTAGTACTCACTCCTCTTTGTGTTCCTGGTAGTAGCTGATGTCTCGGGTCCCAAGGATTGTCCGCTTCACAAACACTGACAGGGCACTCCAGCTAATCAATATAATGGCTATCTCCAGGAGATTCCACTTGCTGTGGAAGTATCTCCATCTCAGAGTCTTCATCAGTTTTCCCTGGGGAAAGAGAAGTTTTACTGTTTCAGTCTCATGACTCCCTATCATACAATACACCTCTAAAGATTAGGGCTATCCCTGCCGCAAGAAAGCAGACTACTGCATATTGATAAAAGTACATCTTGCACGAATTTCTCATGGTATTTCTCAAAAGAAGCATTCCAGCCAAATAAATACAGACACAGTCTCTTAATACAGGTACAGTATCTGACTCCATCTTCCATTGGTGCAAGTCAGCAGCAGCACTACTGAAGTCAAGTAAGGTCCTAATCTTTTTTTAAGTGAAATCAAAACCAGACACAAGATGATGCTGTCAGCTGAGCTTTCCATTTGGCCTCACCTGTACTATCATGTAGTACACAATAAAGAGGAAATAAATTATTTCTGCTGCAACCACAAAGATGTGGAGACTGTTGGTGTATGGGTAAAGCCGGACACTTTGCAGCTCTGCACTTGTGAAGAAGGCCCCTAAAAAAGAAACAATATTCACCTCAGTGCTCTATTAATGATAAATTTCTGTTTTCATTCAAGCAACTAATTCACAAGTAAGATTTTCATACCCACATTCACATCAATGTGAAACTGAATCCACCTATCAAACTAAGATTTAGACTTGATTATGTGAATAGCTTATAAGTGTTCTTTGAAATTTTCCTCAAATAGGAATTTCAGGCAGTCAATGGCTTTTAGAGTGCTAGTGCTCTGTTGTATGATAATATGATACTAATCCCAGCAGGCTGAGTTTGGATTGGATTATAAATGCAGAAATATAGCTGGAGGACCTGGAAATGTAAGTCTGACTCTCATTCTAAAAGGAAAACATGCTCAGCTTTGTGGTCAGACCTGAGGGAGGCTATTGCTCAGATTAAATGTTTTTCTATGGCCTTCAATCCAGAATCTATTTCACTATTTTCTTTGTTGTATCCAGATTATCTATTATATGATTACAGAGCTATATATATTAGAAGTCTCCTAGAACAAAAATGACAGATTCTGTTATTTGTACCTTTTGTCTTAATATTGTATTGATTAGCTGAAACTATTAGGAAACATCATTTTTATTGTTCCTGTTGTGTAAATTCTGGAGATTAAGTTTCAGTACCATGTTTCCTTCATCAGCAGATGATTACAACATAAGCAAACATAAGATACTCCACTGCGGTCTGTGATGCTACATTTTTCCTAAATGGTTTCTAGATCTTGTATTGATTCTGTCCTTATTAGATTTATTAAAACACTTCTGTTTACTGAATCAGGAACTAGGTAAACACTGACAGCATGTAAATCTGCACTCTGTAGGAGCATTGCTTGCTGTCTTCAGAAATGTGTGACTCAAAAAAAGTTCTCACCTAAAGCATTGGTTTCAAACATCAGGTTTATGATGCAGAACAGGTTCACATTGGCATTGTAGACTGTAAATTCAACAAACACTGCTCTTGTGAAGGTGTCTAGCCAGACATTGTTGAAAAGGTACTGGAGAATTCTGCCAAAAAAAATGTATAGCCAGTGATCTAACTCACACAGGAGACAGGTAGTATTGCATGGAGGATAGGAGGCCAGGCTAGATCCAATCTGTATTAATACATTGGTAGGATTGTTTTACTAGTTTTTCAACATTATGTATTTCTGCAGCTAGGTAAATCTGAAATCCATGCAAGTAAGTTAGGAGAAAAAGGTTCTCATTTTCGATCCTGGTTGTTACCTAGCATGGAGCAAGATGATAGGAACATAAACTATAATGATGGCATGGCAGTAATATCTGCAATATCCAGCACAATGCACAGCAGGAAAACTCAGGGTGCAATCTGAAATGAATCTTTAATAGGGTAGAAGAAAGACCATCATTGACACTACAGCAGATGCACTAGTAATTTACATGTGGTACCTGGAGGCATTCTTAGGATCAGTTCCCAGGTGAATCACGTATCCCCCTCCCCTGTAGATGGCAAGTTTGCCCCAGCTGGGCTGCCCTCTCAGTTTGAGCTGACTCTGATACTGCCATGCTGAGCTCAGGTCAGAGGAGTTATTGAAGACCAAAGTATTCCAGTGTTCCCCATAATCGGATGTATCTTCTGTGTGTAGGGAATATGGAGCATGACATTCCTGAATCACGTGCTGGAGTTGGGTAGAAATAGGGCAGGTGGCTCCTTTCACTCTCACTTGGCGAATTCGAGCACTACCCACCAGCTTGGAATTGCCATCTGTAATGAATCCTAAATGGGAGATGGAGAAGAGCAGCACTGGCAATGACAGAACTACTAATAATATTTCTTCATCTCATTTATGATTGACTGATGCATTAATATTTTGCTGCAGGTTTTTTCTAAAAAACACTGTGAGCAAAACAGTACTGTAAATCAATGCCTCTTGTTGATTTGAACTGAGTTCTTAGTTAACATCCACAGATAACAGAATTTGGTATCACTGCCTTTTGTACAGAAGGAAACTGAGGCCTGGAGGAGGAAAGTGACTTTCTTCGAGTCACCCAGCAGATTAGCTGTATGCAGTGTTCACTTGGCCACAGCTGGGCAGTGCCCATCATGTCCAATGAAAACTCTGCTAATGGATTTTAATATTTACTGTTAAATGTGAAATGGAAAAGGGGGCATATTTATGACTGGGTATTGCTAGATAGAAACATGGTTATATTGTGTAATTAACCTTCACCTTGACCAAAGTAATGATGCAAATAGAGCTCTCCTGAAGAAAAGCTTTATAGTGCCACCTATGTGCCATTCTTTTTTTGCATTATGGAAAGAAGCTTGAGTAAAACTGAGGGATATGTCTGAGTATCTGGAATAAGTAATGTAAAATGTGAAAAATGTGAAACTGTAGTTCAGAACTTTCAGTTTATATTAAGGATAAGGAAGATATCAGGGCACATTAAACCTGGGGTCAGGCTGTGGGGTTTTTTTTATCTACTAATATGCATATTATAAGAATCCACACCAGTCTTATGCACTCACAATCTCCAGTCAAATATGCTTGTGCAAGTTAGGGAGATGTATAAAAGACAGGGTTTCAGAATCTGGCAAGCTGAAGTGAAACAACGTGACTCTGCACCTTTATATGATCCATAAAGATTTTTGACTAAGGTAGTGTTTGCCCATGTGAAAAAATCCTGGTAACTGTAGATATCATGGAATCCATCTGTAAAGCTGCTCTCAATGTGTTTGTTTAAGTAGTAGGAGTTGGGGTCTCTCTGCCCATAGGCAACCAATAACAGCATCCATAAAAATCCCAGATAGGCTGGAAAAAACAAGAAGAGACAGCTCATGAGAGCTCAGAATTAACAAACACTGCTGTTCAAAATAGATTGCATGAATGATTACCCCTGTCACCACTTATTAGGTTAAGGAGATGCTTTGCTAGACTCTGACTGACCAGTGCTCATGAATTCACTTACACAGGCTGCTGCAATCTGCTGCAGTTTAAGCATATCATGTTTGGAATACAAGTAGTGGTCAAGAAAGTAAGGGGGAAGGCTGGCTGAACACCAATAGTAACAAAAACTCTAAATAAAATGGGTAGTCTAACTTCATTCCAAGTGCAGTTGAGGTGATTTTTTATGTTATTTTTGGAGGAAATAGTGGGGTATTACTCATTATCTATAGATACTATCTACTTTTAGAAAGATGGTCTCCATCTGCTTTTTTATTTTCAACTTCATTTAACTGTTGACATCCTCCTTTTACCCTTTCTAACTTTTCTTTCACCTCTCATGCATCTGTAACATGTTTCTTTACCATAAAATCAAGCCTCTAGCCATACTTTTATCTCCAGCTAACATTTCCTCCTCCTTTCAGCTCCAACTGCCCCTGAATGGCCTGTCTCTACACTGTAATGGCTGGCAGAAAGCTAAAGATATGCCAAAACTTTTTCACTGAAGAGAACAATAATTTCACTGATGTAAAAATACTGAAGAACACTACTGAATAAAACAAGATGATCTACATATGGACAATACCCAGGATTTCTCTGATGAGGGCAAATGCTTTCTGCTCCTTCATGCAGCTGATTTTCATTTTCTCCACATCAGCTGCAGGAGGTGGCTGGTAAATATTGCTTCTACTGTCCCTTCGGGCTCCAAAGAAAGGATTTGTGTCACCTGTGAGTGAGAGCAGTAAACCCTGGAGTTAGCCAACAGATCATCTCTGTCCTGCTTTTTGTTTCTTTGGACATGATAAGGAAACTTTTCTATTTAATGCTTTCCCTTAGGAAGACAGGGGATGTGATATCAACAATCAGTATAGTGAGGCAACAGTGGGGAGGAAAGGAGCTCAGAAACACAGTGTGTTAGATTTAGGCCCAGGTGTAGTGCAGGTGTCTCTCTCTAGGCTGAGCATCTCAGAAGGTGATGCATTCAGAGCCTGAGACTGATCAGGGAGGAAGCTGTTGACCAGGATTCTTTGCTGTGCCCTAGGACTCCTGTATGTTGCAATCAGCTTTTTTTAGACATGATTGTGATTGCAGAAGCCACTGTTGGTTTATGGGAGTAATGCAGATAATTGTGGTAGTGCAAAACTATGTATACTGAGGTCTTTCATATCATAAGACTTTAAGGAGGTGGGAAATTTCCTTGAAAGAAAACTTGAGTTTTTTAAATGCTTGTCACGTAAAGATCTACCAATCTAGATGAAGAGTGCATTTTGTACTGGGTCACGTGTTTATTTTCATCAGGTTGTGGAGTAGTTGCAGGTTTTGTTTGCAAGCCATGCCAGGAATACTGAGATGTCTGCACAGAGCTAAAACAAGCCTCCTTGTGTGTCTGATTATTTTAAGGTCTGATGTGAGAGCTAAAATATTGAAGCATGCTTACTGTGTACTAATAGCACTGGTGAATGAATTTTTATTATAATGGCTTCAGTCAGTTTCCCACATTATATTATTCTCTAGGTGTTCCTTGACTGTTGATGAACTGAAAACTGATTGGCTATCCACTTGTACAATTCTTGATCTAGTATGACTCAATATAGGAGAATATTTTTTCTTGACATAGGCAAGCCAAGGTTTGAGGGAAGGAAGGGCTCAAATATCAGTGTCCTGGCAGCAGGTAGATGCTCCAGTAACAGAGGCAAGCTTACAACAGGGCTAGGGGACATTGTACATATATGTATATTTGCACAAGTAAAAACATACAGAAAAAGATAAACAAGGAAGTATTATTCTTTTGATCCAGAACTACTTCTCTTTTATCTTTTTTGTTTGTGTGGGCTCTTTCATTAAGTGTTCTACAGGATTTATCCAGCCTAAACATACACTGGTCCTTATATTTCTCCAAAATCAGTTATTTAGGTTTGTTTCACCTTGATCTTGGGAAGCACCAGTGGATTTAGTGGTTCCTGATAACTCTGTCAGCTAAGATTCAGGTATATGAAGATAACTGGTGACATTCTCAGTCGTGCAGAGTCACACATTTGTACACAAAGCACTGCAAAACCTTGGAAAACACTTCACTTTCTGTAATAATTTCTCACTTTACAGACAGTTACCTGGTGCACATAAAGGCCCATCAATAGCTATGTGTTCTTCATCCTCATGTTCCACCTTCTTCAGAACCAGAGCAAAAAAAGCAGCAAATCCCAGTACCTGGAAAGAATTAGCTATAGACTCACCATATACACATTTAATATAAAGAAGCTCAGGCTTTGACTTGGATCCCTTTGGATCCAGGCACTGCAGGAGAAGAATGGGTTTGTTGAGCTCTTGCAGCTGAAGCTCATAAACAATAGAACAGTGCACAGTACTGGAGTCCAACCAGCTAAACTGATTTTGCCATATGACATTTCTTTCCTACTCAGAAACTTCATCACCTGTTAAACTCTGATAAAGCAAGGGAGATGAAACTAATGGAGTTAACTGATGTCAACAGAAATCTGTAAACCACCTGCTACCTCTTGTTTTAAGGGGAAAGATTTCTCATTTTACATGTTAAATCTGGTGGTTCTTCAGAACACATTACACTGAAGTGACAGTAGAAGGAGTTCATATTGGCTCAAACCAGGACAAGTTGTATGTCTGAGTATCTCACCTTTAAGGGTTGTGTGATGAAAAGACTTTCCAAGAAGGAGATGGCCATGGAGATCAGCCACTTGATGGAGTTTTCCTTGCCGTAGTGCAGCCCATAGAGCATGGTAAAGAACCCAGATACAGCACTGGTGGCTGCAACAAGGAACCAAGCAATGAACAGAAACCACCAGGGCAGCCCTTTGGAAGAAGAACTTTTCTTGCCATCACCAGAGAAGCTTGGGGTAAGGGACCACCTTGAGAGTAAATTGCAAGAGAAAAAAAATCAGTCTGCAGCAGGACCAGAATCCAGAATCACAGTCGTTGGTTTCAGTAGGGATAGGCAACTTCTTATGATTTAAATTCTCTCTCAGACATTCTAAATTCTTTTAACTAATACAGTTATGTAGAATATATGGATAGCAAAAATCTGAGGAAGTATGAGGAGATCAGCTAAAATCAAAACAAATATGATGGGCTTATTTACTCCTCAGTTCATGCATAACTGAACTTCCAATAGACATATAAAGCTATAGGTGCATTTAGCTGTTGGATACCTCTGTTATCCAGCACCAGAAAGGCCAGAGAGATAATTGGTGGTGTCTTTTTTTAATAGGATAATAGTAAAACATGTTTCTACGGCTATAATAATAATCTAGCACATATTAAGCAGTAATTATTTGGGCTCCATCATCCCAAACAGTTTTGAATTCACGACCTGAATTTACTTATACTGAGGATGAGATGAGAAGTAGGTTACCTCTCACTGATGGATGCTGATGAGCAGGTCTGGTTCTCCAGGAGCTTCTTCATGTGCTGAACCTGCTGAACGGCTTGTGTGTAACTCTGAGGCATCTGGAATTTATGGGGCCCCAGTAATTCCAGCTCCATCTCAATGTGCTGGAGTTGCATGTACAGGCAGCGGTTGTAGCCATTGTATTTCAGTTGTTCACAAGTTACTTTATCTGGAGTTGGGCTTCTTGTTTTTTCTGCAGGTAAAGAATTATTTAAATTTTTAAAAAGAAAATTAGCACAGCTATCCATAGGTTAAAATACTGTTTAGTGCAAAGGTGAGCAGGACTGGAGCTCAAGCTTATGAATGTGTCAAATTGAAGAGTAACATTAGAAGGGACATATAAAAGCAGCTTTAGTACTAGAGCTTTAATGCTTTTCTACTGGAATGGGCTGGAATTGTTGCCAAGAGACAACTTAATGCATCAGAGGTCCTAAAACCTTACTAGAGAACTCATGTAAGATCAAGTGCTAATTTGTTCATAGTTTACTTGTGGAGTTAGTAGCTCGGTACACTCATTGGAAAAGCCAAATGTAAGTCTTAATGAAATCAGTGGGATTGGTTACTTGTATGTTATTGTTTAATTGCAAAGAAATTAATGCTTAAGTTAAGAGTCAGACTGAAAGGAACAACAGCACAAGGCCAAGAAGAAAAAACACAGGACAAAAAGACACTGAAACAACGGATATTTGTGAGTCTTTATGCTATTAGAGACTGATCTTGCTCCCAGGCCAAGCTGGTAGCTAACATTTAATTCTACAGCATAAGAAATAGAAATTTCACAGTGTGTTTACGCAGTTGGGTGCTCAGTAGTGCACAGTGAAAGGACAAGAGACAATGTGTACAAATTAAAACATGAGAAATTCTGTCTGCACATAAGGAAAAACTTGTGTATTGTGAGGGCAGCTGGACACTGGAACAGGTTGCTCCGAGAATTTGTGGAGTCTCCATCCTTGGAGATATTCAACATCCGACTGGATGTGATCCTGGGCAACCTGCTCCAGCTGACCCTGCTCTGAACAGGGTGATGGATGAGACAATCTCCAGAGATCCCTTCCAACCTCAACTATTCTGTCATTCTGTAATTGCCTTTGAGTCAGAAGGCAAGAAGAGTTCGGGTTATCACATCCAGCATTCCCATAATTTTGACTACAATGGCTTCAGTAGGCATGTCACATTGTGGTGTTTACCTTGTATGTCCATAGCACCTAATGTGACAATTATAGGGTCATCCTTCTTCTTGCTCTCATCATAAAACTCTTGCCCAGCTCTGTTCTGCTGGCAGATGATGTCCTCAACCAATGTCAAAAGTGTGTTGATGTTAGTTGATTTTCCAAGATCTGATACTGAAATGAGAGATGGAGTCTTCAGGGCTTTAAAGAGTGAGTTGGCAATTCTTCTTATGTCCTAGAAAAGACAGCAGCAACACAGCAGTGAGCCTGGCTGCAGTGACTTAAGCTGATGTGATCTGAAGGCACCACTAGCTGGAAGCTTCACCAATTGCTGGAAGCTTCACCAATTGCTAAAATCTCCAGGATGGATAAAGCCAGCACATCCTACAGTGCTGGATGTGACAGGCAGATCTCAGTGAGTTCAACAAGACAGCTTTCAGGATTCAAAAACACAGCTTATCTGCCTGAGGACCTAAGCTAAGAAAGACAGGGTCTATGACACCTTTTATCTTCGCTGTCTTGCTTTATGTTTGCTTTTCACCCCTGGACACAGTGATTATAGTCACACATAAGCAAGGGCTAGGATGTACATAGACAGATCGTGGTGAATTCGGGGGTGAAGGAGCACTTTGCACCAGTGTGTAATTGGCTTTTTGTTTCAGAAGAGCTGAAGGGCATCTGAGAGGGAAGATTTCTGCCGTTAAACTGGGGGTGTCGGGCAGTGCGCGGCAGCAGAGGGCAGTGCAGGGCTCCCTGGGGAGCAGCCACAGGGACTTGCCTGTGTCACAGCCTCTGGAGTTAGTGAGACAGCCTGGGTGACCTGTGGTGTGGGAGGGAGGCTCGGGGACACTCGACCATTCTTTCCCGGCTTCGTCTCCCTCCCCTGTGTGGCTGGGCGGGGTCGTATATTCCTGAAGATCTGCACAATGAGCAGGTTGATGGGGAACATGAGGAGAGAGCTCTCAAAGCCGATCATCACTTCCTGCCACGTGAACTCAATCTTACCTGTCAAGATCAAACAGAGGGGACGAGATAAAATAACCCCAGAAGCCATCAGATCTCTCTCTTGTGAAAAAGCCCACTTGTGCAACTGTCCTGCTTCTAGATTATGCTATTTCCCTGCCCAAGCAATGGTGAGGATTGTTACCCAAATCCATTTTCTGCTCAGCTGGGTCCTTTGGCACTCCCCAGAACATGATGCTGGTCAGCATGGTGCAGAGAAGCAGTGAGAAGCAACATGACACACGCTGGGCTCGTGTGAAGGAGCTTCGTGGCGAGCGGCTGAAAACTGAGTACCAAATGTGCCCATCCTGGAAACCCTTGGAGGTCTTCAAGAAAAACAGATTGCTGGGAAGGAGGAGAGGGAAATCAAGTGGATACTTAGAAAGGAGAAGGAACAATAAAGCTGCAGTTCGGGATTCTGACCTGCTCGTGCTTCTAGGCACTGTCAGAAGTAATAAGAGCTATGAGGGATTACCAAATGTCATGGCTTGGGTTGCATGGAATGGTCATACCTACTTATGTCCTTTCCTTCTGGCCACACGGTGGAGGGAGAGTTAATCATGACCAGTTTCTGTATAAATTGTTAGGGAAATTACACATAAAATAAGGTAAGATGGTTGGGTTTCTGTAGGTCTTGTCAGGCTGTTCTGTAACACCAATGTTTCCAATGTATTACTGTTAGGGTAATGATAAAACTTACATAACCCTCTTCCCTCTTTTTCTTGTTCAGAGCCTTTTGAGGGCTATGGAAAGATGTCCCTTGTTTTCATTTTTGTCTGAGGGTTTCATCTATTTTGCATACTTGCTTTTCTAGACTAATTGCTACCAAGACTAAAAAAGTCCATAAAACAGAAGGTACCTGAACTGCTTCATGTCCTGTTCTGTAGCTACTGGAAACACTTTATCTAGGACACATTCTCCAATATCAACAGCTAGCCAAGAGTTACAGAGGAAGTACCATTTCTGATCCCATGCCAGATCATGGACCAATACTCGATTCACATACCTGTAGGAAAAACATACAGGGCACATTCACATATAACTGAGTGGTATGAAATTCAGGACTCAACAAGACTATGGAGGGCAAACCCTAGCCTTCAGCCTCTTAGGCTGAGTTTAAACCATAAGTCACAGAACACATCCCATCCTCTACTGGACACAGGATATGGGAAGCGCTCCTGGTCCTGCAGTTTACAATGTGATTTGATCTATTCATCTGCAAAAAGGAGAAACTAACATTTCCTTCTTTTCGAGAACTGTAGAAAGGATAATTTTCAAGTGCTAGAAAAGGAAAACTATCATAATTATTAGAAGTATTTGCAGACTTTCCCAGGATCTTCAGATCTCCACTTACCAGGATGGGCTGTCCCCAGAGTTGTCGTGCCACAATCTGATACTCTGCAGTCCTCCAAGAGGGAAGAAGGTGCAGAGTAGGAAAACATCCACTCCTCCACGTTCAAAGACTGGTGTATCAGGATCAGTTAGGTGGTGTGGCTCACTCTCTCCTTCCACCCCATAGAGGGTGAGTGTCACCTGGAGAATAAGATGGCAAAAAAAAAAAGACTTGTACATCTCAATCCTATGCGTGATTATTCCTCTGGCTAACTCTTCCTGCTTTCATCAAATCTAAGGACTTTCTGGTTTAGAGGTTGCATTGAGCCGCCCTGTTTAACAGCCTGAGGTGCTCCATTGTTCATCCACGTCTCTAAATGAGTGCATGAGCTGTCTTACCACTCCGTGCCATTAATACCTTGGAGGTTGTGCCTGCCCCGCGGCGGTGGCCTGTGAAAACTGTCACAAGATAACGATACTGAGCAAAGGGGTCATTGTCTTCCAGCACTGTGATTTTCACCTGCAGAGTGACACAATGCAAGCAGTGTGTTAGCTGTTCTGTAAGTAAGGATTCCTTAAAGCTGTGAATAGGGGTTTGTTGTTTAATTAACAATGTATATGCTTATCAGTAAACAGAGAGTAACAGGGAACGAAGTAGGACTGGTTGAAGACTTCCCATTCAAACAGGCTAGGCAAAGCTGGAATCGGCTTAAATACACTCAATTTTTATTAGCTAAAGACTTACTTTGGCATCATCCTGGATGTCTTTCCTCCGAGCCCATACGACTACAAGCACGTATATCAGGAAGATGCATCCTACAGTTGTCACCACCACAGGGTTGTCCACAAATGTTCCAAATAGCTGTGCAGTTTTGCTAACATTTATAGCATTGGGTATGACAAAGAAGGAGCTCCCAAAGAAGGTCAGATGGTTGCAGAGGCACTGGGTGCTTCCAGGATTTGTTTTTGGTCCTACCTGAAAACTCGAAAAAATGCCTAATAAAACATTTGGCTTAAAAATATTCGATAACTTACCAGGCAAATTAAAAGACAGTGCTGAGATTGGTAAATTAGTGTGGAGAGCTGCTATACAGAAAACAACTGTTGAAGTTCCAATAAGGAATATTAATTCTAATCTCTAGCTTGAGATAGGCATCATAATAGAATACAGTCTTGTGAGAGTGCTTCCATTTCTTCTTATATAGAAACTCATCCCAAGAAATGGAAATGTCATCTGAAGATTAGTCCAGTATGACTAACCTTGCATTTATTAAAACATCTCCAAATCATCTTGTTTTAAGGTGTGAGTTCAGTGTTACTATTTTACTACAGGATGGTGGCTATAAGGGCTGGCTTTGACATATATAATATAAACATTGTTTTGTTTCTCCCTACTTACATGACATCCATAGCTGTTCCACTTCCCCTGGTGCTCATCCCAAAACACACAGCGAGATGCAAAGCAAGTGACAGCTATGGTTAGCCTGTCATAGACTGTGGAATCCATTCCCATGTCTTGTAAAACCATGAAGTAGTAGGTTCCCTCTCCAAAATTGAGTTCTTCTGGGCTAAGAACCCAGGCATTTGTCTCACCTTAAACATAAATATTTTTGTTTCAATGTATATATAGAAATGCTAATTCAGAAGTATGCAGCTGTACTGCATATAATCAAATAAACAAATTGAAGAAACAGGTATGAAATCATTCCTAGCAACTCATTGTTCAAACCATCCCACTCTGCTCCTGTTAGTGCACACTGTATACTAGAGACTGGAACTCTGAAGCATGAAAAATAGAAACTCCTTTGAGAGGTTTCTTTCTAGTTAGACATCTGAGTCCAGGCTCCTCCTGCAAATATGCATGTGCTGTAAAGTTGTGGATGAGCACTCGCTGTGCTGGGTGCCCTTAACTTGCTATGGGTGGGGAAAGGCTTTTGGTTACAGAAACTCAGGATGCACAAGTTCATGGGTCATTAACAAGTTGTCTTACCTCCAGCAGTTTTCTTACAGAACAGATGATTTTTCATATCATAGTTAGTTTCATTTGGATGATAACCGAACCCTAAGTAGAGTATTAGTGGAATGTCACGTTCAGATTCCAGGTGGATCACTATAGATGTGTTTTCTGAGGTGATGTTGACCTGGAAAATGCTAAAATTGCCCAGATGCAACAGAATCTTATCTTCCCGAGTTGCTGAAAGCCTTGGTAACATTATCTGTTTTTAAACAGAAAGACATAGTTTTAAATACAGTAAAGCATCTTCTCTTATCTATAAGCACAATATAGCCACATGCTAGATAATATTTTTCATAACAGAAGGAAAGCATGGCCAGCAAAAATATTGGCTTCAGAGCAATTTTCTTGATACTGTTAGCTACCCTCTGAAAACTTGATTTGAAAGCTGTGTAAACTCATCGCAAAGTCTGTGATCCTTGGTGCATTTCTGATGAAAGAGCTGAGATGATAACTGAAATTCTGGCTACGTGAAGTGCATGTAGGAGTGATTTAGACATCAGCTTGTACATGGGCTGGGAGGCCCAAACAGTAGTAATATGAACATACAGTTGTTGGATGGTGAAATCAGATGTTTGGGATTACTATTATCTGGAATATTTTTCCACAACCATTAACAGTCTCACGTTCATTTAAATGAAGAATAAGACACCTCTTTTTTAAGAAAAGGCAGAAATATTTGTTATTTCATTCTTCACATGACACAGATCCCTCCATCACAAAGGCAGACACCATGATCCCGTGGTATAATGAAGATGATAACAAGTGACAGCTCATTAACAGAGAAATAAAAAATGGGAACAGAGGGAGAGGGGTAGAAGATAGTGGGTTTACCTCAATGTTTTCTTTGAGATCTCTGACTGGTATGACCAAGCCATCCAGACCAGTAAGACTTAGACCTCCCACTGTTCCTCTGATGTCAAAACTGGTGTCACTGGAGAAGAAGGGATTCACAGCAAAGCTCACCATCTATTAGCAAGACATTATCAATCAGGTTGGAGCTATTTCCTAGGAGTACCAAATCAACCAGAGAGGCATTTATAAAAATTATTATAAAAATATGACAATAATATGCAAACTATTGTTCTGAGGGAAAAACTCACATCCTAATTCAGATGAGGGATGTGCTAACATCGGACATTTGCAGGTCTTTTGGCGTCCAGCAGGATCCGGGTGACTCAAACACACTTATTTCTAGCTGGGATGAAACAGGACTGGTGGAGGTTAATTTAAATGGTGATACAGACTCTGAGGTGTTGTACCCTCCTCAGAGCATTAGATGCAAACAAAGAGCAAATAGATTTATAGGTTCCTTAATTCCATTTCCTTCTTTAGCCAATCAAGTATGAATCAGGAGTGTATGTGAGGGGCTGATGAGATGGGGAATTTGAGCTTTCAGTCCTCCTTAGCTTGCTGAACCAACCTCATGTAATTAAGCTAAGTGAAGGCTTCTTTGACCAACATTCTTTCAAATTACTTTCATGGCATGACAGGAGGGATGACTTGTGTGCTTGTGTGTTTGTTGTAAAAAGAGAAAAATATTCTAAAACCACTAGACCAAGAATGTAAGTTGTCTATCACATTGAGTCAGATAAAAGCTGTTTACTTGCCCTTATATCCACTGTGTCATCATCAACTCCTGAAACATTGAGAGAGGAAACAGGTGGGAGGGTAAAGCTGGCAGAGCTGGAATTGGAGATATTAATGGATGTGCCATCCATGTTTTCTGTTTGTAATCTGTCCAGTTAGTGTCAGACACAAGCAAAACAGAAAAGAGAAGGAAAAAAAAGAGGAAGAAAACATCAATAGCGTGAACTATCTAGAGAAAAAGCTTCCTCACTTCGTGAATATAACTTAGCTGGAAAACTATTTCTAACTCTGACAGTAAATAGTTTGTACATTACCTGTCCCTGATGTAATACTGCACATAACAGTACCATGGAATAATCAAAAAGGGGTGGAATTGGTGTGGCTG
Source organism: Hemiprocne comata (assembly GCA_020745705.1). Classification (NCBI taxonomy): domain Eukaryota; kingdom Metazoa; phylum Chordata; class Aves; order Apodiformes; family Apodidae; genus Hemiprocne; species Hemiprocne comata. The sequence goes on from CM036598.1 coordinate 16,639,913, forward strand.
GATAGGAAGTTGAGCCAAACTAGGTGTACTCATGTGAAAGACATGCCTGGTTTCTGTGAGAACATGCTCTTGATTTGAATGCACACTGTAATGTGAATGAAAGTCAGGCTCTCAGGGAACAATTCAGGGGTGATTATAGGGAATGGAGAATGCTTGTCAGGCTCCTTGTGATTATATTTGCTTCTGCCAAGGTGGTACAATTCTATAAACAATGTCATTATTGGCATCTTGGAAAAAAGACTCTTAACTGGCATGGCATGAGTTTTCCACATAATTTCAAAGGTGTCTCCTGCCCCATCCAGGAAATAGTAGTAAATCCTCTGTTGGTCAAAGAAGACACAGCATGAGAATTTCTAAGGTAGCTCTATTGAAGCTAATTGGAGTCCAAGCTGTTCTTACTATCAGTTAGTAATGAGAGCCTCATTGCACTGTTGAAGTTGTCATTATGCTACAATATTTAATTGCATGGTTCCATTTAACAACAAGGTAATGAATATTTGGGGCACAGTAGATGAACTGTCAGAACACTGTTACTGTTACCTGTGTATATACATTGTGGCAGTAGGAGTGGTGAGGACTGTTGGTTCATCATCTGGTTGTTTCCCAAATAGAAGGGCACTCTGTAGATTTTCAACTGTATTCAGGAGCTGGTGTGACACTGAACTCTGGAGAAGGATTAGAGGAGGAAACTGGCAACAAAGCTCTTTGTAATCATCAAGATGCACATTATTTGCCTTTACTTCCTTTTAGGAACAATACTAATTTTCAATGTCTTAGAAAGCTGGCAAACTTGGTGATGTGCTGCTTAATCTCAGAGAGTTATTCTAACCAACAATTCAATTTCTGCAATTCTCATTAAAACATTGCATACAGCAAATGAATATATCTTACAGCTTTTACATTAATATTCTATTATTAATAATTTCTACACATTGGAATTTGAATCGCTACAAACTTGACATCAATTTAATGCAATGTATTAATGCACTTCTGTACTAGGTCTAAGTGGGGAGAAGTTTCCTTTGATATTCAAGTCCATCATAGTGTCATCATGAATGCTACCAAATGCCAGTGTAAAAATATGAGAGGGAACAGAACTCTTAAACACCTTCCAAAGTAAGCAGATGTTCACACACAGTCCACTACAAGCTGGACCAAACCAAAATTACCTGTTCAACCTCTGGTACTGAAGTGTTTGTAGCTCTCATTTCTGCAGAAGCTTTAAGGACATTGCTCACTGCATTAAACAGATATTTGGCTGCATCTTTTAGCTTCTGATCATCTCTGCTGTCCTCTGTGTTTACAGTGAGCAAGGAAGCACTGACATCTTTTAGAGTGTTGCTAGCTTCTACCTGCATGGGAAACAAGAAGAGTTTCTATGTGTTGGTGCTACAAATGATAGAAGTGGCACTTGAGTCATTTACTGACTACTGCAACATGAGAAATCTCATGGGTCTATTTGTGGCTAGTGCTGTTTTTACTATAATTATTTGTGCTGGGGTAATACTTCAGATGCCAATAAAGATGCTATGCTAGGTGATATACTAACATGTAAAAAGACCTGAAAAATGCAGCCTACTTCTACAGACTTAATCCATAAACAATATTAATAATATCTGAAGGAAGCTTGTCTGTCAACCGGTGGGCAAAGATACGGTTTATCTGTACTGTGATGTGGTAAATTAGGTTAAACTTTTGAGTGATGTGTCCAAAAAATACCACCATATTTCAAGTGCATGTGCATTTCAATCTCAGTTTCCACAAATCCTACTGGGTTACCAGCAAGTAGCAGCTTTGGCCTTGTGCTGTGCTGAGTGCCAAAGGAGCATGAGTTTTGTAGTTTTTGTTTTGGGCCCGAATGCAGCCAGTGATCGCTTTGTGACTGAGAAAGCACCGCACTGCTTTGAGCCCAGCGTGGGGAGGGAGCCAAGCAAATTCATGGCAAGCTTGGACATATCCATTCCAACAGTCTGCAAATGCTTAGCAGCCTTACTGTAGGGTGAGTGCTGAATCTGAGCTATGCTCCTGGCTTGCCAAATTTAACCACAGACTGCTGAAAGGCTCTCAAGCCATTGTCTGGCTGCAGCTGTATAATACATCAGAAACCAGGACAGCTCTTTTTATTGCCAGCATATTTGGGAAATGTCCTCAGTGGCAGTTTGTTCTGTCCTCCCACGTGCTCACTCCTTATGCATAAATAGCATCATCTACTAATAACGCCCTGTTGCCAGATAAGGTTCAAGAAATACTTTTGGGAGGCCAATCTGAACATTTGTGCCCAGTTCCTCTAGGCGCTGTTATGTCCCTGCCTCACTGACAGCTTCCCTACCTGCATTTGGTGACAGTGCCTAGGTCATGGACCAAAGGATTTGGACAATCCTAGAAAAACCTCCTAGGCCGTTTTTCTTTAGGATTCTAAGAGTGCTTTGCAAGATAAAATATACATCCTAACATGCTTCTGCCTTAAAAGTTAAGGTTTCTCTCTTAAAGATGTATTATGAAATGTAACTGGCCAGATAGTCATAGCCTGGATTGTAGTGGTTGCTGAGACAGTATCTGTGAGTCTCAATTTACTTGCTCTGAACAGCAATATGTATTCCCTTCTGGTCAAAATACACATGCTGGTACAGTTGAAAGAGTGGGTTAGAACAGATAGCTTAGGCACTGAAACTCTTCCAAGGTCAGTGGGGTGCAATAGTCTGTGCTGTTGGTGTGAGGAGATAGAAGATGAATTGCTGCTTACCTGTGCTGGGACAGACAGCTCTTCACTCCTGTAAGTGATTTCTTTCAATACTTCTGACATCTTAAGAGCAGTCTGCACTGATGTTACATTAACAGCAGAGAGAGTTGTCAGCATCAGCCCTCGGAGCTTGGGATACAAAGGGGTAATTAGGAGAAGGAATAAGATGCTAATTAGGACTGTGCAAGCAGTGCTGTATATTGACAGCCAGGCTTGCTGTAAATTATGTGGTAGGGTAAGACTCCATAACAAGGATAATTTGAACTGATAGTAGGTCTACTGACAAGATGCCACTTGCCTTAGTAACTGTAGACTCACGAGTTTTATGTTACCTCCCAACACACAGAATTTATACACTTAACATCCCTTAATAGCAAGGAGGGTTACTTGTGAGAATTTGTACTAATGTACGTCAATTACTGTGTAAATGCCACTTCCAGAGAAAGAAGAGCCATGTATGATTGATGTTACTCAAACAATGAATCATAATTGCAGGATACGTTGCATTTCTCTAGATCTTTTTGTCTGAGGCACTCAAAGAACTGTACAAATATAAGCTTATAACTTGAAACATAAACACATTCCTGAAAGGAACAAACAGATTACCTGCCATCTAGTACTTTTTGGAAAAATTAGATAGAATATTTCTCCTGTAGGAGAGGCCATTTTGTTAATACTTAAATTGTTTGTGGAAAATCAGGTTCATTTTAAGCTTTAAAAGTCCATCCAAATTAGTTTAAGTTAATGTAATAACAATTGAGAGTGAGTTATTTTACTGATAAATGATAAAACAAATTATTTATGTGGGAAAATAGTAAAAAATAGGTGAAACCTGTGCCAAACACTGAGACAGATACTGGAAACCCGAAACCTCCATTAATTTCAGGTGGTGACATATAAGCTTTTTTTTCTTAAGAGCTGTCAAAGAATATGAAGAGTCCCTTACATTGCATTGTACTGCAAGCAAACAAGTGTCTAGCTGACCTCTTTTCGGGTGTCTGTCTGTAAAGATACATTAAAGTTTTCCTCTTGGGTCTCCTGATTAAGGACTGATGTCACTGACTTGTACAACTGGAAAAGTCTCATGCTGTTGTTCCTGTCATTTAGGATGGTGTTTGCCTTCTCAGATACAATAGCCTTCAGGGTCAGGTTCCCATCGATCATACCTGCATGTCCAACCTGATGAAGAAATCAGATATGCTCTTAGTGTTGCCAAAACTGTTATAATTATCTTTGAACAGCTTCCACGATCATCTTACTGACAGCCTAGCTAGAGTGGGGTACAAAACTTCATGTTCCTGGTTTTTAATGTTTTATTTTTAGTGGCCTGATAAGGATCTCCTTATTGGGGCAGAAGCAGGGTTTTTCTGGGGCCTACATAAAGTAACTCCAAACTCACTAAATACAGCTTATGCTGCCCAGTGTCCTAATAGACCATCTTCTAAACTTCTCTTCTAGAAAAAGGATAGTGAAAGATTTTTTTTAGTACCTTGAGTTCAGAGAATTAGATAGGAAAATGGTGACTATGGCACATTCAGAAGGAAGTAATAAGTATATAGGAGGAAGGAGGTCCAAGAGTGAATTGCAGATTAGGTATCAACTTGAGAGGTCTTGAAATAAAGTAATTCTACTGTGTACCTTTACTGAAGCATTAGTTTGAACTGTATCACCGTATTTGTTGCTAACAGTAATTGTCATATGTAAAATGAAATTATTTTCCTCTTCTCCAAGTGGAAGATAAACTGGGAAGAGTTCAGGATCCGAGCCACAGTGAAGGAGAGAATCTGAAACAGGAAAGAAGGGGGTCACCCACCAGACACGGCACAGACACCTCCTGTTCTCTAAGAACAGGGCACTCTTGGCTTGCTCTGTGCAGGTCCAATTGACTCGTTACTAGCCTCTTGGGGGAGCAGAAGCAGGTGATGCTTTTGCTCTTGTTAGCAACAGGAACAGAGAAGCAGGAAGCCAACAGTTCACCTCAGGACTTACTTGATTTCAGATAGAAGCAGTATGTGAGCTGCCTGTTATGACTGGGTTGGCATGAATCTGTCGAGCAGGGAGTGCTGCAGGAGACTGTGAAAGTGGTGAGCACTGATCCCTGCTTGGGAGACACGGCACAGCTGGGGACATCGGGCGCAGGCACGGTGCTGACAAGGTACGTTTCCTCCCCGTAGCCACGCTGAGTCATTGCTGGGAGTGGAGGGAGCAGAACATCAGCAATGATCGTGCCCCAGCAGCACTGATCTTCAGGCTTTCATATTGCCTGCTTAGCAATGATGCTCTTTGTTCAGGTACCAGAAACATCAGGGTAGGCCTAATCAGAAATGAAATCCCACTCCTGAATAAGTCGTAAGAGGGAAAGAACTATTAAAACATGGTAGTTTAGAAAGCAAAAGAAATTAGAAAGCAACGCTGCATTATTTCATCAAGCATCTAGCATAACTTCATTTCCAGATGAGCCTTAGCAAAGTTATTAACAGTTTAGAGTAAGATAACTGAGTTTGTCCTGCTGTGCAGCAGCCCAGGACAAACTTAGCCTTTAATTATTTTAAAGAATCCTCATATGAAATAACAGCTCCCAACTTGTGGACTAACTTAACTTCATATTTGTCAGTGAGGCTGTGTGTGTGTAACATCAGTGTGATGTCACGATGGCAGAGCCTATCTCAAAGGAGTCTGGAAAACCCTGCTTGCCCCTACCTGTTACTTTAATCTGAAAAGCTTCTCCCTGTGTCTGCAAGAAGGAGCTGTTGATTTTCAACATGGATGTGTTGCTTTGAAGCAAGTTCAAAGAGTTCTGCCGGAAACCAGTCAGGCCACAGGCTAGAGGGAGGGTCGTAGACTGGAAAATGAGACAGAAAAGAAAACATGACAGTAGAGGCTCTTTGCTGTGATTTCTGTTGTGGTTTATCAGGAGCAGGGTGGCAGTTTGGTGCCCTTAATTTACAAGCCCTCCTAAACCAGTCATCCCCTTATCTCAGTCTTCACTATTCTTTCCAAAGCATCAATTTGACAAAGTATCACTCTGAGGCCATGTGGTTTTCCCTCAGGATAGAAGTTTGGGTTTGTGTGTGTAGTATTTTTGATGAATCTGATGCTCTCACCTTGGTTTGGAATGTGTTGTCTAAATACCAGTTATAGTATATGTCCTGGTAGTCCTTCTGTCCGGAGACACTCAGAACAACTTCATCACTAGTGTTCACTGGCTTGCAGTTTGCCTCACACCTGTAAGGAGGTAAGATGGTGGTTACAGGTAGTAACTGTATGAGATGTCATAGTCCTTCATGTTGATTGTTTTTATTTGATGAAAATCTGAAAAAGCCCTGTAACATGAGACAGGTGACACACCACTCACAAAGAGTGAAATACTTGATTTTAAAGCAAGAGATTTAGGAACCTTAATCTCCATTTTCAGTATGACTGAGGCCCAGAACCCACAAACTATTTAAGTTGCAAAACTGATTCAGGGTCTCAAATGAAGCCAGCCTCCATTTAAACTCCTGAAATGATTATTTATCCTAATAGGTCATTGAAATGCCACTGCTCTTTAATGAGTCACTAGACTCTTGAAGAACAAATTTTTTAAGGCAGTAATGTGTATCTGGGTGTCTAGTAAAAATTTCAGACATATGGCATGTATTCCTATTTTTTCAGTGAGGCTTGTGGATGGAAATCTCCCACGTTGAAAGGATGTAGTGGGGTCAAAAACCCCAAATGGTTTTGGGAAGGATACTTTTCAGTTTATAAAAGGATTATTTTCAGAAATGTGGAATGGAAAATGCGGCAAGACCCATTTTGTCTCTAATTCCTGGGATGGCAAGGTATAAGTAGATTTACAACAATAACTATGTTATAACTTCATTATCATTATTATTGGTAACTGTGGCCTTGCACTATGTTTCTACAGTAATAATATTAACCAGTGAATGTTAGTATTTAAAAACAGACCTGATTGCCAGTTGCAGTTCTTGTTTTGCAGTCACATAGAGGCATTGCTCATCCTGCCTTTCTTCACCGACGTGGTTCTGGACTGTAACCCTGACCGTCACTGCTGACTTTGGAGGAGGAAGGCAGGAAGGTGGGATTTGCACCTCAGTTTGGTTGGTTAGGATTATCTGTTGCTGCACACATTCATTCCACTCAGGCCAGCAAGCTCCTGCACAAACATTTCCTTTATAATTAGAACAGTAATAACGTCCCATCTCTCTTCTAAAGGACTTAGGTTTCAAAGAGCTTTATAGAGCAAACAAGTTTCCTGCACCCAATATAAAGAGTGGGTGATCAGAGTTCAGAGTACAGACTGACTTCTTCAAAGAAATGTATGAGGTCAGGGATAAACATGGGGACAGAACACAGATGTTCTGAATGTTAATCCCATTTTCAGCCATAAATGTTTTTGCATCATGTTTGATGTTAATTATTGATGGTTTATCGAGACACAGGTACCTTGCAAATGCCTAATAATGTAGGTCACCTGGGGTTAGTTCTTGGCTATGACCAGGCAGATCTTGAAAAACTGAAACTTGTAAGTTTTTTTCTCCTTGAGAAAAGACAAAACTGAGTACTCTGCCATGTTATATACCATAATTAGTTCGGTGTTAAAACTAGGGTAAGGTAGAAGGACATTCTTCGTAAACAGTGAGTGGCAAACTTTAAAGCCAGAGAGTAAACCATCCTGTAGTCAAATTTTCACCACTTGATCTGACACACCAGTGAGTTTGTCAATCACCAAATAGAAGTTGGTGGAAAAGTTCAGGAAATGCACGTACCACAGGACCAGAGAAATCTGGAATTACTGTTGTTGTCTGACCAGCCAAGAAGAACAGTTGTGAAAGGATCCACGTGGCGACTCGGTTTAATGTTTATTTTGTGTTTTCTTTCATGATCCTAAATCATAAGTAAATGTATCAGCTAGGACAGGAACATGCATAAAGATGTACATATCTTGCTTCTTTATAATAAGGAAAAAGTCTGACAGTTTAGACCCCAAATCACTGAATACAGATCTGTAGTTTAAATGAGCTTTTCCTGATCAGTGGTAATATGGAAGTGCAAGCCACAGGAATAGAAGCAGATGACACAGAGAAATTGTGTGGCAAAATACTCCCTAACTCTAAAGTGGCTTAGGAGCCCATCTGCCATTTTCAAAACTAATGCAGATACTTTCGGAAACTAATTCCCATAAATTTTCCACTCCTGAACCGAGACTTTTAACCCTTGGACAATAATTTGTCTTCTAGTACACTCCTTTTTTATCTGAATTGGAAACATTACAGCTATAGATAAAGAGAATAAGGAGGTAGCTGAATTTATCTTCCTGTGCAATAAACTGTGATCAACTTAGTTTTAAATTAGATTTATGTTCCTCTGGTGTAATATATTCTTACAGGCAATTTGTAAAGCATGATGCCTTCTTGTGAAGCAGCACGTCTCCTGTAGCAGACATCTAACACTGTCTGCTAGTGTTATAGTTAAAAAGCAGACCTTTAAGATTATAACAAAATATGATATCTGGCAATTTTATAATTTAAATTTGTGCAGCTGGTAGCAATGGGTATATCATTAGTTTCTCAGTTTGCCATAAACTGGAAATTTCTTCTTTCAAATATCCTAATACAGAAGCAGGAAGCACTTAGAAACAATACCAAAACACATTAAACTCTGCTTGAAGGGTAGCCCCTCAAAGACAGATTTCTATTCATCAAGTAGATAATTTAAAAATTCACCTAAGCTTATTTCAACTTCCAAAATGGAATAATTGTGAAAAGTTAATTTTCTCTAATCTTGTAATTTTTTGTTACTTGCAGGCTTTTACAAATCATAGATTGAATGCCTCTAAACACATTTGTCTCAGAGGTTTTTTAAGTAGGTTTTTCGTTAGACCATATGGGGCAGACAGAAAATCTAGTCTCTAGTATACTCCTTGCAATATCTTATGCAGCATTTCTACTGGTAAGAAAAATTTCTAAGCACTTCAATTTTAAAGAAAGATCCTTCAATAATACTTACATTTGTCTTTTGGGTATTTGTTTGGGAGCTGTCTTCTTCCTTAGAAGAATCTGTTCAATATAAAAAAGAGCAAAATATTTTATTGTCACCTGTAAAGCTTTCAGACATCCTCAGTGGATATGAGCTGAATACACAGGATTTGACTACCAACAGTTTGAAAGATAGGGCTGTAAGAATCAGACTCTACAACTGGGATAAACAAGTCTAGTTACAATAGGTAAAATTGTAAAAACAAGCTAGTCACATCCTATAAAGATGATCCTGATTCTTCAAAGATGATTGTGTAAATAAAAATAAATTCACAGAAGGCGATGGAGTTTCATCAATGTACAAAGAAAAATTGAGGGAAAACACTGGAAAGTCTCAGTAGGATTAGCAGTAAAGTCACTTTACAATCTGCTTTTGTAAATATAAGGATGAATCCTTTAGAACCATTTACTGACAGCAACTTCTGAGACTGCTGTGATGCAAATATTTCCTGGTTTCAGAGCTACATCCTGAGCCATAAACTTCACTAATTATTTCTAGGACAAATAGCAAATGTGCAATATCTAACATCTACTGAGTGATGCTAATTTATGAGTACTTCAAAGCCAGGGAATTTGCCTACAACAGGAAGAAGCCTCCCCAAAAGTTTTCAGCACTGTTGCTGGAAGGAAAGCAATTACTAGATGCAATCCATAAGCACTCAATGAAGTGTTCTGATTGCAAGAAGACACTTGCAAAGTCAACACCTGCACTGTCAGACTAATGCAATTACCTTCTTTATGAGAACTGTTTGCCAACACAGTGATGAACCCAAGGTCCAGACTCATGTTCGAGAAGGCATTCATGGCCACCACTTTCACTAGGAAAGTACCTAGAAAAGACAAATGGCCAGTTGAGAATGGCAGTGTGAGCAGTCCAGCATGTCTGGGATAGGAAATCCAATTAGTACTGAAAATCCTATTCTTTTATGTTAAGAGCTTTGTGTTTTTCCTGATGAGTTCCCACTGCTGAAAGGATTTGCAAGGAATGTTCTTCCCCTTTAGAAGTGTGAAAATACAGGAGTGCAAATGAGTTTAGGCATCTTGAGAGAGCAGCTGTCTTGTTTGAAAATTTCTGCCTGAAGGCAAAGAATGTTCAAATGGGTATAGGGAAACCAAATAAAACTTTTAATATTGAATAATTTTAAAACATAAAATAAAATCATAATTAGCGTCTAGTGTTCCAGCTTTGGTATGGGATTTCAATAGTTCATTAGAGGAGGAAACTTTTTTGTCTTCTGCCACTGAATTAACTCTTAAGGACAATCTCCCTAATCCCACATTTTAAAGGCTTTGATTTCTTAATAATGGAAAGAAAAAAATTACTTTAAAGCTTATTCATAAGTAATTCCAACAAAAACTGCGTGTTGGAAACTGACATACAGAAAAGCTTCCTTTTCTCTGTTGTCTCTACTGAGAACTCCTTAGATTATTAATTACTGCAGTGTAAAATGCAGAGGAGAGTAAACTTGAAAAGTTATACATATGAACAAACAGAAGGAAAACACTTCGTGCTTCAGGAAAATGTAATCATTTGTACTTTAATCATATCATGTCATGAAAAAATAAACCCTGGTTCCCTATGCCTTTTTTATTGCCAAAATCAGTCTGCACATGGAGTTTGCCCATTTGGCAGTTCAGTTTTTTTAGCTCACTTGCAAATCAATAAGACTGTGCAGTTCATAGTGTTCTGCAAACCATGTTTGAGCAGCTAGAAAAGCTACCAAATTCAGCTGTATGTTACTGTGGCTGTTTATGTGAACTCCTCTACTCAGCTGTGGGTGTGTTGGAAATACAGAGGGTGTTATCAGGCTGTACCTGCAGAGCGCACCGGGACGGTGTACGTTCGAGGTTCCCCATCAGGGCTGTCTTCTTTGTGAGAGTGAGTTTCATGAGATCCAGTCACCTCAAACTTCAGCTTATCTGGGGCACCGTGAGACACAGAGACATTTATCTCCAAATTCTCCCCAAGCTGCAGAGTGTGAGAAGCTAATGCAGCCTGAAGACCAGACACTGGCTCAATTAAGTGGACAGCAATGCTCTCAGAGATCTCCGATGTGGTTGTGTTGCTGGATGCTCTGATTTCCAGTCGATGTATCCCTGGGCCTAGCAGCTCTTGAGAGGCACTGTCGAGTGTCAGATTGTGAGGGACAATTCCTTTCTTTGCACTGGATTCAGTGAGTGTCATGTTATCCACTCTTACAGTGTAGGTCACTCCATTGCCTGCAAAAAGACAGTTGCAGATTTCTCACAGCTTGCATCACAGGCCATCCAATTCTAGCAGCTTTGTGCAGCCTTCAGGTATTTATAAAGGAGTCACAGAACACTGCAGCAATGCAGTAATTTTTAATAAAGTCACTTCAGGTGCTTTTGTGCCCCTCTAGTCTACCTGTGGAAACCTATCATGTGTTTTCTGCTGGGAGTGTTAGGGCCGTCAAGAGAATTAAAACATGCACTACTTAATTTTCTTTTTAAGCATATATGTGGATTCCAGGAACTTGAAGTGAGAACAAACTATACATCAGCAAATGTGACCAGCTCAGCATGGAATCTTCGTCACCTCAAATCAAAGAAGCATTTCTGCAGATTCTTAACTTCAAATATAGAAATATTCTTACTGGCTTCATGTGGATTCATGTGACTAAAGTTGAGCTCATGCTTTGTCAGCTTTGTGTAGAAGGGGGAAAAGGGTTTATACTTATCTTTGAGGTGGTGTAATAGCTCTGAGAAAGAACCCCTCCAAAGCAGCTGAGAGCATTCAGTTGCAGGAATGCAACAATTAAAAGAAAGCATTCACTAAAAAGAAGTATTGTTTTACATAATGGAAATCCTGCTTCTATCCCATGGGTAACAATATTCAGCCTGTTTAAATCATGCAGTGTAGTTGCCCTCACCTCCATTGAGTTCAACTTGAATCCACAACAACTCCCCATACAGTGTCTGGCAGTGTGAGCTGTTCTCAGACTCATACTGGCTGTAGCACCCAGTAATGCTCAGTTGATCCATCTTATCTTGAACAGTCACCCTCCTCTGTGCTGTCACGTGCCATTCGCTGGTGCTGCACTCCACAAAAACAGTGAACTCTCCAGGAGCTGAATATCTATATGTGACATTGCTGACCAATCTAGAATACAAAGAGAGGAGCTGCTTGTTGTTGAAGACTGTCCTGGGAAGGCTTTATCCTCACGTGAAAACAGTGGTCACAGTTCCCAGATTTCTGACCTGACTCAGCTCTCCCGCCAGGACTGTAATCCCTCATTTATTACCTAGAATTTTTAGAGTTGAAGATGTTTCCTTTGTGTCAGCTACGGTGTCATTAAGGATGAATACCAGCAGTGGTCATTCTCAAAGCATATCTACAAGGGTGGATACATTTGGCTGTAGAGTAGGTAAATTAGAGTTCAAAAACATGAGGCATTAGATCTGGTTTGTGACTTGTTGGCTCTGAACACAGACATGTGACTATACACATTAGAACATGTGTAGGTGCCCTTAATTCTCTCTTTATTCCTGATTCACTGTCTCTTAGCTAGATCAATGGAAGCAAATAAATAATATTCCTGACACCCTTTTCTCTGAACTATTTTTATTCTTATCATGGTACCCCAGCAAATGCAAAGGTCAGGACATATCATCCTTGGTAATGCATATTTATCATTAGTTCTTTTAACAAAGAAAAAGGTTTCATTCTAACTGGACTTCAAAAACATTCCAGTGACAAGAATCAGGGCAGAAAGGCAATCCCTGTGAGTGGAAGCAGAAAACAGATGAGCATATCTAGGAGCTATTTAGTAGGTGAAGTTAAAGGGCTTCCCATAAAACAGCAAGCCTCTGCTTACAGCTAGCAAGTATATTTTAGAGTTTCACCATCAGAGATTTATTTTCAAGTCCTGTACAGCTACAAGCCTGTGTCTGTAGCTCTGAAAGAATATTTACTGTTTCTAGTATGTTACTACTTTTTGGTTTTCATTCTTCCACTCTTATTTTTCTACTTGACTCAAGTAAGATTCCATTAGTAGACATGCAATTTTTAGAGCAGTTCTCTGTAATTCCTACCACTACAACAAAATCTGGATTTTAAGTCCAGCAGAAAAATGTTTGATCTTTTAAAGACTCAATTTTTATGCAATTAAAGCAAAAGAAAAGCTCTTTAGTGCCATTGTATTGTTTTAAATGTTACTAAAAATACACTTTAAACTTAAGAAAATAATGCTTGATTGTTTCTTTGGAAATTTCTGACATGTTTTCAGTCGTTTTGTGTCTTAGGATCTGGAATAAATTCTCTAAGAAACAGGAATCACTTGTCCTAATAAGCAGAAGAAAGATTGTGGTTGGCAGCTTGACATGAAATTTTGTATTAATTTCAAAACAAGTTTCTGCAGAATCCAAGTGTCTTGTATGTATGGTCTATTATTCATCTACTTCATTTTTAACATCTCATTTGAGGAACTTGGAGCATTCAATAAAATGCAAGCAGTGAAATTTACTGGTTGTCTGATGCTACATGAAGGATGTCTCTTACGTCAGAGGGTAGTAAGGGTCAATAGTGTGGCCATCTCCAGTGCTAATGACACAGGAAAGGTTGCCAGAGTATGGAGAGAGCAGCCAGTTCAAACTGACCGTGATATTTTCAAAGACAAAGGATGTATCTGTTACAACCAGCTGCAGACCTGTAAAACATAATGACAGAATTCAATGCCATTGTTTGTCTACATCTCCTACATAATCCAATGAATTTCCATGTATTGAGAGCAGGCCATCTCTAAAACAGATTGATACAACTGCTAATTTGAGTGCATATTGCATGACAGGGAGCTGGTTCTGCTCCATATCTACTCGTCAAGATTCTTCTTGGAACATAATTTCATTCAAGTGTATTTTATGTGTCTGAATTTCCTGGCTTTGTATCCTATCAAAAACCCTCTGGAGCCATCAGTTAGGACAGAGAATCTACACTTTTGTGCCTTCAATATTTTAGTGGTCAGCACTCTTCCAGGTCCTTCCCTGAGGACACAGCAGGGATTTTAAAGATACGTATCAAAGGTACAGTGCTAGAGCAAAGAGCAGAACAGGCTCTCGGTGTTGATAGCCCGCTCCCACTTACCTTCTTTGCAGTGGTACTGAATAGACAAATAGCTTCCTGAAGCTGGACAAGGATCTCCAAAGAAAGTGCCATCTGCTGCCACCTGGCAGGCCTGAAGACCATGACACTGGCCTGGAAAGAAGGATCACTGTGTGTGAACTGGTGGGTTCTGTCTTTGGCAGTCGTAACAGCTCAGATGAGAGATGATTACAGAAATAAAATGGGGAGGGAGAGCAATGTCATGTCACTGATTTCTAAACTCCCACATCGCTTCGAATTTAGCATGTTGCTTAATGTCTGGTGTTTCTTAGCACTGTTCCACTTCTTTAGAGTAGAGCTGAATTAGAGGGGGTAAAGAAAAATAAATTACGAGTTGTGTTTAATTTTGGCTGGTAGCCCAAAGTGCCATCACAGAGATGGGCCAGAGTCACTGTTCTGTGTGGCACGTCACGGAGCCCCGTAGCTCCAGCAAGCTTTGGACTTGACACACAGCAGGCAGCAGCAGATCCCTCCTACATTCCTGTCCCCATGGCTGCCTGCCTTTTCGCCTCTCCTGGTTTGGAGTTAGGTTTGTATGGGTGTGTTCTCTTCCCATTGAGTTCATCAGGGAATCTGTGAGCCTACAGGCACACCCTTGTTCTCCATTTGTCCCCCCGCCCCATCCTTCTCTGAATCTTTGCTCCTGACAAAGTCCTTCCTTTCCCATCCAGCCTCCTCTGGGAACTGCCTCATGTCAGAAGTTCTCTGTGATTCCTTTCATTTTGGGAATGATCCACTATTCTATTCCCTAACTCAAAGGAAATTCAAGAGAAAATATTTTAGGGACCAGGAACTTTGGCACATACTCAATGCTTCTGACAAGCAATGCCATAAGATACTACCTGCTACTTCATCTTTGACACTGATCCAGCTACAGTCTCCATCTGTATCATGCTGGAAAGGAGTCTCCAGTACACAGTAGTGAGGGGTTTTCCGTCCATAGAAACTCTCTCCAATTTGAATAACTTCTCCTGATCCACATTGCACAGTGGCATTGTAATTATCACAAGCAATGCTCTGGCCAGATTCTAATAGGAGAAAAAAAAACACAGATTCAACTTTTTGAATTGCTGAAAAATCCTGCTACAATTCTTTTGCATATCCATTATTTTTACTTCTCTTTCTTTCCTTCTCTCCCTTTTAAGCTATACAATTAGAAAATGACAAAAAAACCCCAAACAAACAAAAAAACCCCCCACAATACCAAAGAAATGTTTTCTCTTTGTTAAAATCTAGAAGAACAGTTTTATGGTTTTTACTGCCTTAAAAATTTGAGAACATTTTTACTAAACAAAAATACTTTAATTTAAAAAATAAATATACTTTTGTGGAAAACACTTAGCATCTGTTTGACCTGCCATACTGGAAAGTTTGAAGTTACTCCTTAGATCCAGCAGAGCCTTGTGGCATGTGTGATTTGCATGATATTCAAGCAGTTGCTCTGGAGAGTAGTTTGCATATTAAGTATGGGACCTGATCCCATTTCTGCTGCAGAGACACCTTTGTTCCTGTGTGATATTTGCCTGACTTCATTCAGCAGGACTGCTGAAATGAGTAAGGTCATATCTCTAAATGTGTACACCTCATTTTTTGATTAATCTGGGACAGTTAATTATCTCTCAGAATTCTTAGTATCCTTTAGTAATCAGGATACTTAATACCCTGAAGAGGAGGATGCAAAAGACTGTTCTCATATGGGAGTGTTGCAAAAGAATGTTTTTGTTTCAGCTGTCTCAGGTTTAAATACATTGTCCTCCAGTTGCTGTGAGGATCATTCCCTTTAAGTACCTTGGCTAACAGTGCCAATGTGTGCACACTGCAGTAATTGTGTGGCACTGTTATTTGAAGGCTAAATTTAAGCCTGGCTGTAACTATAGCAACATGATCAGTTTACAGAGTAGGGCTCTCTAAATAAGCTTGAAAAATAATTTGCTGTTAAATTCTAATACAGACCATCATCTCCTGCATTTGTTTGTTCTTTACTTTGTACAGGGAGTTCCCATAGTATTTGTTGTCTCAGCAACTTTTACATGGAAAAATGTACAGAACCTGGTTCAACACTTACACTTCTACTACAATGAATTCCTAACCTGCAGAGCACCAAATGGTAGAACAGAAATAATAATGAGGAAAGTTTTAACTTGCTTTGATAGATGGCCAAGGAAAGGATGAAGGCAGAACAGCCTGGTTAGGTTTTTATACACTTATACCTAGCTCAGATGATCAAGTAGTTAAGTTATCAGTTTCATTGAAAGTTTCAAACACAGTGTGAACCAAGCCTCAGAGAAGCTGTGTGAGAAGGTGTTAAGTATCACTGTGCCCATTTTACAGAGAGACAAACTTAAGCAATGTGAGGTGGAGAGGATGTCCAAACATTCAACACCCAAAGTAACTAATGAAAATACTGCCCCTGTTTCTTTGAGATGTTTGATCTAACTCCTTGCATGCAAAGCTGGTAAAAGAGGAGTCTACTCTGTTATTGAAACATGTATGTGTATGAATGTGCATGGGCTGTAGATACTGAAAACAAGGCTATAATTTCCTCAGTCTGTTCTTGGTTTTCTGGGTAATGGAATGATGGATGTAGTGTAGGACATGGCTGCTCAATAATGCAAACATTCTTTGAATTTCATGGGCTTTACGTCAGATCCTATGGTAACAGATGATAGTTTCCTTACAAACAGACCGTTGTCTACCATGGTTGTAATGGAAAAATAATTTTAGTCTGTTTTTGCAAGGAAAATAAGCTTAAGGGATTGTGCTGTCTGCCAATTTCCTCTCCCCCCATAATTTGTAATGTTAGTCATCTTCATCCAAATTTCATGTATAGATATAAACCTCAAAACACTGTAAAATGTCATGAAAATCAATAGCTAGGTAGAAGAGAAAGGGTTACAGTAGTGCCTTTATTAGGAGTAGGGATTATAACCCAATGTTTATCTGTTTCATGATGTGGGATTCAGCTGACCAGCACATCCAGTGGGAGCTCTGAGGCAGCTGCAGAACTGCAGGGGAGTGAGCTGAGGGAGGGAAAAGCATCTGCAGAGGTGGGACATCCCGGGGATATGGGAGTGAACTGGGAGAGCTGAGAAGGAGGGTAGGGAAGGGATGTGGAACAGAAAACCAGGACAGGAAACAAATCTTTGTTAATTTTGCTGATTGTGGAAAGACTTGTTAATTATGTCAGAAGTAGTACAGTACTGGACCAGGGCAGTAGCACTGCTAGGGCTTGTGGTAACCTGTACTTGCATATTGGATTCAAAGACTTTTTTTTTTGTATTGGTGAGCCTACAGCCAGACTGTCCTTCCAGTGCTTGTGACCTTAGTTCTAGTTACAGTTTAAAATGCTTGCCCTATGTGCAAAGTGTGAGGAACATGAATTCACCTCATATCTGTATGTTGAATGGGACAATATTGCTGGCATTCCTTTCCAGGACTGTTTGTTCTAAGTCACAATTAAAGAGACACAATGTCTGTAGATTTTCTGCCTGAGCACTAAAACACCACCAGGAAGTAGAGGTTCCTGTCTGCTTCCTTACCCTTGGGAAGCCCTTGTACTTCACCTTATGGAAGGGTCTGAGAAGAAACAAGAAAAACTTGCTCTCACTTTTGCTTACTCCGGGCTGCTAGGAGCGATGTCTCGGGAAGCCTGACTGTATTTTTGCTTCAGTTAAAAATGGAATTTTTTTGGCACATATTTAAGATTAAGAGTATGTTTAGAGGGCAGTCATACAGGTCCCACCTAGCTCAGGTACTATGGTATTGTGGGGGTTGATTCTTGCAGCCATGTTATTATGCACTGCTGAAATTGGCTTTAAACTGGCTACCTTATGCTCACTGCAGACACGGGCTGCTACACATTTAGATTCACTCCCAGATCCATTTCTGTTTTACGAGCCCTCTATTGGAAATCTGGTCTTTAATGGCTAGTTGCTGAGCATCTGTATCTCCCCATGATTTCAAGGTCTTTCCTTTCTTTGAATCAGATCTTACATCAGCACACTGGAAAAAGAACACCTGCTGGGGTTATATGGCTTTTTGCTTGTTCACTTTTAATAAGCTTTAATAAGTTATTGCACAGCCACTTTGAGAGCAACAAGGCAATTTATGCTCAGTTGTGAACCTGGCACGCTCACAGTTCCAGCTGTTTTGTATCTTACCAAACTCACAGATGAAGGCAAATTCCTGGCTGCAATTTTCAGTCACACCCCACTGATACTTGGCATTCTTGAGGATGTACCCACATGTGGATGAGAAGGGAGATGGCTGATCCTTGTACCAGTTACTGTAGCTTATGTTTGAAGTGTCCAGCCACATCATTGCCCCTGTGAACACAGTAATTGTGTCCTGAATGTTTATTTTCCACAGTAACACAATTACAGAGTCAAAGCCTGCAGCGCAGGACTGTAGCCCTGCTCCTACTGAAGCTGAGGTGGTTTACTCTGCATAGGGATCTTCAATTACATTTTATATTTAACTTCATATAATCACTAAAAGAGAAACCACCACTTCCCCGTGTGCTCCCAACCTCAAGATTTCACCATTTCCCTTGCATCAGATCTTGCAGCACTTCCGTGTGTGATGAATTTGCTCAGCTTGCTCTTCCATTGGAGACCTAACCCAGCACCTTTGTTTCACTGAGTCAGCAAGCTGATCTAGTTCACCACCACAAGATCTGATGGAAAGGGTAACAAATGCAACTGGGAAGTGAAGCAGGCAATTGAAACATCTTAATATAAATCTGAAGTTACGACAACAAAAGACAGTGGCTTTTCAGCAGATGTCTACAGAGGGACTGATTGCATTCGTCATGTTAAGTAAGCATCACAGGCTGATACAGTTTTAAAGAAGACATGATGTCAAAAACACCTACCGTCAGTATTTTCATTCAACAAGGAGTTTGAGATCAGTCCTATCCACCATTCCTGATCCTCTGCAATATGTTTCTGCAAGAACTCTTGAGTTTCCTCGTTTTCAATAAAGACAAGGTGCCCCCCCTCCTCTCTCACACCAGCTCTGGGCACCTGTGAAGGTACGCTGGAGTCTAACAAACTCATAGCATGAACGGTTGAAAGCTAGCTGGTACTTGGAGCAAGGGATTCCTTCATCAATGGTTGCCTCCTCCACAGCCAAGCATGCAGCAAGAGAAATTAGAACTGCAATCCCAAGCCACATTCTCAGCTTGGTGTGTACTGTAGCTGTGTGGTACTGGTCTTGCTTATCACATCACCACTCTTTCTGCTGCCTTCTTCAACAGCTTGAGATGTCATCCTTGTCACGTCATCAGCATTTCTCCTTCCTCTTTGCTGCTTGCAACAATAGCATCAATAGAACATGGAACAGATTGTTTCCAATATATAATGGTAATTTTATCTGAGGATACATGCAACGAGTGTTGATGTGAAGTCACTGCAATGGCCATTGTGAGGCCTATTGTATAAATGTCTCATTCCATGTGAAGTGAGTGGAGAGAAGACACTACAGTATCGCCTTCCTCATGCGCAGAGGAGATAAAGTTGATAGATGCTGCTGTTGGACACATGGAAAGTGAGATAAAGCTCCTACATCAAAGGCATCATTGTGTGAACATTAAAGCTGGAGGTCTTTACAACAACAGAGAATACAATAATATGACTGAGAGGAGCATGAGGAAAATGAGAAACACAGGGAGTTATGAGATGGGAAAACACACAGTGCTCCTCTAGATACATTTAATTGGTTTTGCTTGCTTTATTTTTAATAATTATTATTTGAGGTGCTTCTTTTGGATGGTAATGCAATGTCTGCAATTTTTATATCAAATTCATCCTGACCACCTGTTTACACACGCACAGATTCATCTCAGCTGTCACAAGTAAGTTTCATTTTGAAGCGTTGTGTCTGTTTAGAATTCCAGCCCCCAAGCAAAATGGTCCCGTCATCCCATAAAAGCTAAGCTGCTTAACCACATAGAGCTACAGTATTCATACCTGATCTGAGGTAGCAGGGAAGGCCAGAGGTTAAGACAGTGATTTAGAAAAGGTGAAAGTATTGCTTTAATCATCAGAGCTCCTTGGGAGTTCCACGTGCACATTCCAAAGGCTGCTGATGGACTTTGGGAAGCCAGCCTAGGAACATTTAGGAGCTGAAATCCATAAGTGCTGCTAAAATTCCTTAGAAAAGATATCCATCAGGTGTACAAGGCCAGCGGATTATCAGAAATACAGTACAAATAAGGAACTTTAGCTGTTGCAGTTCTCCTGCCCTTGGCATTAATTCCATTTAATTTGATGCAGTTATTATTAATTTATAACACCGTAAGTTGACACTGAAAGAACATGCACATGTTCCAGTGTCTCACAACTCTCATAGTGAAGAATTTCCTCCTAATGTCTAAGGGAAAGGAAGGGCAAGGAGTGGGGAGGGAAGTGAGAAGGAAGGGGGAAGGAGGAGGGAAGGAGGGGCAAGGAAGAGCAAGGAAGGGCAAGAGAGGTAAGGAAGGGCAAGAGAGGAAAGGAAGGGCAAGGAAGGTCGAAGAAGGTTGAATAAGGGCAAATAAGTTCAAATAAGGTTAAATAAGGTCAAGGAAGGCCAATGAGGGGAGAGGAGGGGAAAGGAGGGCAAGGAGGGGGCAAGAAGGGGCAAGGAAGGGCAATGAATGATGTCTCCAGCAGCCCCTAGGGATCCCCATCTCTCTCTGCTTGCTGAAGGGGCAATGAAGAGAATTATAGGTTCACTGTACTTATGAAAAAACATTGACAAGAGTTTCCAGTTAATACAGAAACTCTCTTGCTGCAGTCCACACCACACATTAATTTCTGACTGATTAATAGAGAGGGCTTATGGGGGAGCTGAGATGTAAATATTCGGACTGGGTTTCTCAGCTCTGGAGAAGACCAATCCATATTCTAATTAGCTGATGGATCTGGCCCAGTCAGTACCCAGACACCCATCCCCTTCCTGGAAGAGACCACATAACTGTGATTATCAGCTGGTTCCATTGAGGGTGTCTGCAAATTAGGAGTCCCTTTTGGGCTGCATACAAAACTTCATAGGCTTCAGTCTGGGAACCCCCAACCCAAAGGTTTTATACTCCAGCTATCGCAAAAAACAGAGCTGAGGGCAGCTACTGTTCAGTTATTTGGCCATTGTATATTTTCATGATAGTTCCTTCAGAGTCCTTGCTTCTTCTTGGGCCATGCTTCTTCTTGGGCAAGGCAGTCCTCCCATTTTGTCCTTTTAGATTTGAGAAACACAGGCTTTTTCTGAAAACATAGCTGCGACCAAGGAGATCGTACTTGGATGCATCTGGCTTAGTGGCACAGACTGTGTGTTTCCAGTAGGTGCCATTGACTGGCATTTGTGAGGAACACATTCTGTGGCATCACCCAGTTCTCCCTCTGCAACTGGAAATCTGACTACATGAACATACTGCTAAAAATGCCAGAGCAGGAGGTGCCACAGGCTATCCTCTGTGAATCTGCTCCAAAGCCATTGAAATTAGTGGAAGTCTTGTTTCTGGCTTTGACGGATTTTGAAACAGGCCCTAAAAAAGAACAAATAATGTTTGGAAATGTCTACAAATAAAGCCAAGCTTTCCAAGTGAGTCTACTGTTGGCAGTTTCTACAGCAGGGTGATTTTTTTCACTAATCTACGGTTGCTATAAGTAACTCTTCAGCTGCCTGCAGCAGATGGGGAATGGAAGAAAGACAGCTTCCCTCTTCTGCAGTTTGTTGACTTCATGTATTTTAGTGCCAGAAAAGCAGTCTGTCGGTTTACTCTGTTTGCTACAAGGAAGAGAAAAGCATTTACATGCTTTAAAAGCATCCAAATTAGCAACTAGTGTCCCCAAGAAGAGAGAAAACTCTCAAAAGCCCTTTTCACTCAGAAATGAAAAATGGCTTGATTTCAAATAAACAGTGCTCCTTGAATTTACCATTTTGTAGGAAACATGCCCTTTGCATTCTTCCCTGACAGAAAGACATTTTTTAAAAATAAGTCTTCTTGTGTCAGAAATCCACATGGAAGCTTCACAGTGTAATGGTTTATGGTTTGAGGTTTTGTTTTGGTCTGCTATTTGCTTGCTGAATTTAAAGAATTTAAATAGTTTAAGAAGTTACTAAAATAGTCACATATGCTAGTGTGCAAGAGACAAAATGGTGCACCTTGCTGGATAATCTCACGTTGCCTGTTTCAAAAGGCACTGATGAAAGTGCTTAATTAAAGCTGTCTCTGTCTCAAGGGGGTAGCTGGCAATTACTCTAAGTTCTCCTCTTCTGGCTGCCCATGGGAGTGTAACTGACCCCAAACAGGTATTACAAAGCCACTCCAGTAACTTTAGAGAAGTGTCAAGCATAATGTCAGCTATACAGATTTTGGATACACCAAAACCATTCACTTGCTGGATTTTGTTTGCCTGTTCCCTAGTTCTGGAGAACTGGGGCAGACTCCCGTAAGAAGAGTCTGTACAGAAGCATTGTTTTGAAAGAACTAGGAGCCCTTTGTATATAGCAAAGACTTGTTAATCCTTGTTCAGTTATAGCTGCCTGAAAGTCTAATGTAGCAACCACCCTCACAGCACGTGTTATATTGCCAGTGACTTAAACTGAAACATACTCCCCAGCTAAAATAAGGCTTGCAAAGCAAGTGTGTTTTGCAAGCTTTGACTAGAAATTAGTGACAAAGCTTTCTCAATATTTTCACACCCTCAATCCAAGCTGCGATAAAGCTATGAATAACTCCTTTGTTTGTGAACTCTCTCGTGTCGTTTGGAGTAAGTCTTTCATTTTCCTCAGAAATGTTTTAGGGGGCCCTGCAGAACTCTTACAGAGTCCTGACTTGCCCTTATGAGCTACACCAGATGGCAGCCATCGAGGCAAAGTGTCTTCAGAAAAGCATTGTGCTATATAAAACATCACAGAAGACAACAATGAAGGATTTATTCCTGGTTTTCAAATGCACCCTTCAAGGTTTGTTAGTTTTTGTTGTTGTTGTTGGAAGTAGAAGCTGTTGAGGTAAAAGAAATCTGAAGCAAATTTTGCTTTTGTTTACAATGCTGAAAAAGTTAATAGGTGTTAAAAAAATCATGTTGGCCTACACTGAGATTCTGTAAGGGAACCTTCTAGGTGATGTTCATCACTCCTAAAAAATGAAACCCTTAAAAGCAGCTCAGTTTTGGTACTCAAATCTCAAAGTACTCATAATCACGACTTATTTTCTTTTCTTTCATCTAAGGTTATATATGTAAATTAGGACATTTGGAAAGTTTAACTTTCTGTGCCTAAATTCTTACAGAACAGGAGATGAGCACACAGAAAGCTTATCTAACATATGCAGGTGCAGTAGGCTTACCTTGACACCTTTGCAAGTCAGCCTTTCATGCCCCAAATTAGGCACCAAGCACTGGATTGCAGTTTTTGAAAAATACAAGCCTGAATTCTTGTTCAATGTAATCAATAGCTCTATAGTTCAGGGCACCCTGAATCCAACTGCAAATTCCCCCAGCTGCTATTAGGAGAACACAGCTAATTTTGAAGACTTTTTTATTTCTGAACTTTGTCATCCCAGACCTGAGAAAAATCAGTTCCAGAGTTTCACTGGGCTTTTGGAGAGCTGGGTGCGCAGACAAGGAGGACAGGTATGGTGCTGCCACAGACTTCAGGCTGGTTGTGATTTGCACCCTAGTGCAGATTACAGCTGCATCATGACATCCTAAGAACATCATCCTGTGATTCAAAAGGGCATTGCAGCACAGCAGAACAGCTTGTTAATAGAGGCCAGAAAGTACTAGATTTGAAGAATTCAGGAAGTGAAGAGGTGCCAATGGGAAGGAATAAATCACACCCCATTCATTTTGGCTGTTGTTCATTTGCCTTGAGGAAGAGCAGATAAATTTACTTTCTATAGGAGGATATTACCATCTTGACATTCCTGAATATTACTGAATGAAATGTATAGATTTTATCAGGAATAGAAATACATCTTTGTTCTATGAATTGAATATTCATATACACGGAAAATTGATTTATATTACTTTGAGGTAGAAAAGAGATTACTTGTAGGTATTATTAGCTAGAGACAGGATCATGTGCAGTGCATTTTAGTGTGTCTCCTACATCTCTGCAATGCGCAGAACGGCCTCCTGAAAAGATCTGTTTCATTGTTACCCAAAGAAGTAGGAAGAACTGAGAACTGAGCAGATTGTCTGGAAGTGGGTGGAGAAAAGCCCACAAGTACACCTACATCTTCCATCTCTCCAGATGGCTTTAAAAAAGCCCATCTGCTAATTAGTTTAAGAAGGTGGGTCACAATCAGTCTTCCTTCCTGGCTGCTCTCCTGGGCTGCTTGTCCTGATAGTGAGACGTAGTTATTTGCTGACTGAAAAGGGTTTGGTTTTGTTGTTGCTCTACTGTTTAATTTTCCATGTGGCAACACAGTGAACTTACCCGTGAGCCCTGCCAAGGTGCAATTTTGATGTTATCTTGTTTAGAAAACCAGGGAAAACAATTCTTATCTTTACAGGGTGCAGTAATTAAATTAGACATTTGTGCCTGGCATAATGGGGTCAGGATAAAGACAAGGAAGACTACATTCAGGAGTTGCTGGGTTGAACATAATTCCTGTTTATAGAATGTGTATGGTTACCTTTTGGCACAATTGTTGCCTGGATAAGTCCCTGAGGATTTTCTCCTAGGAACTGTCCCTTCAGAAGCACCTGGTATTGCCTTTGGGCTTGTAGCTTGACTTTCCTCACCTCCCATACAGCTAATGCCTCAATAGCTCCTTCTTTCCCAGCTAGTTCCTGTATTTTATTGCCTTCCACAGCAGGAATTCTACTCTTAGGAAGAAGAGGATAAGTGTGCACCATAAGAACATTAATCGAGCTAGGTTATTGATGGCTAAAGGTAGCCTTGAATTCACAGAGAAAGCAGCAGAGCTATCTGAAGCATCTGCTGACACCTCATGTGTTCTTGTGATCATGACTGACTACGTGGCACAATTTAGATGTGCCATTACCTTAATATCTTAATAAGAGAACTGTTGTAAGGATTAAAGGTGTCCTCTATGAGTAAAACATTAACTGGTAGATACAAATGGACTGAACTTTTCCTGGCACACCAGAAAGGCAAAAAACCCATTTGCTTGGATCTGAATCTACAGCCACCACAACTCAACTGGTGTCTTTGCAGTCACTCCAAATTTCCCCAAGTGTAAGACTGGCCAGACTTCTAAGGCGGTCCAGCTTCCACTTCTTGGTTTTTTTTTATTTTATTTTGTTTTACACTTTTCTTCTCCTTGTTATGAGCTATTTCTAACCTTAGAGGACATGACAACAGAAAGAAAAAAGCTGTGTTAAAATTTGTTTTCAGTAGTAATGTCTCTCATCAACAGATAATCCATCACCTTACAAAAGAGACCAGCTTCACAAGCCCTATCATGAGAGAACTGGAAGTCCAGCAGTCTCTGTTCAGGAACACTGCTTTTGTGTTAAGTACTCTACACTTAGATGCTGCCTAAAACCAAAAAACCTCTTTTTTGGTTTTATGTTCTCCCAAAGATGTACAGCAGGCTAAAAGGTAGGACAATGTGGAGCAGCATTAATTCTGGCACTGTAAATGTCTGTAACACCATTTCTACACCTTCAGTTGTGGAAGTTAATAATGCCAACTTTCATGTTGTTCTGCCCACATATTAAAACATGTAAATAGTCTTGGGATGTTGAAAGGTGCAGATAAGGTCATAAAAGTCTTATGGTGAGGAAGTTTATGGAGATACTCTGGCTGTTTACTTGTGTGAATATCTAGTGTTTAAATGAGTGGGCATTTAAATGCTTGGGCATTATGATGACTGGGCAGGCTTGGTCAGGTTGGAAATTAGTATGGGTGGGCCAGCACTTCTGTGCCTCAGCACTTGAAGAGTTTTAATACTAAGTTATATCATATTTTTATTTAAATTATCAGATGAGTACTTCTGGTGATATTTATTAAAAAGTATGATTGTAGTAAAAGAAAACTGTATTTTTGTTTATCACAAGAAATTGTGAAATCTCACAAAAAATTCACAAAAAATTAAAATCTCATTAAAAAATTAAAATATCACAAGAATAGTTATTTTGATCCAAGCAAGACTGATCAAACCAGGATCAAAACTGTTTTCACCAAGACAAAAAACTGGCCAGAATAATAGATTTAAATTTGAACAAACCAGATTAGTAGTTTGTGCCTGCAATTGTACTTGGACAGTGCGAGAGAAGTATTCCTAGATAATGCTGGTGGCATTTCACTTGAAATGAGATCATGTCAATAAGACAGTATTTAACAAAGATTAGAACTTGTATCTCTGGTGCAGTGAGATAGCAATTGGTGTGATTTCAGCAAGAACTCTTAAGTTCCTATCTGTTTTACTATTGCAATCTTTGGTAATTACAGCTCACAGTTGATAGTTGAAAGTTCTTAGCAGAGTTTAAAGTCATATTCAGGTAATCTGACCTTTCTTAATGGGCTTTAATTAGGACTCTAATTTTATAAGAGAAAGGTTGAGATTAAAGTAGATTAAGTACTTATATTTCAATTTAGAGATAGGGGAATACTATTGCTATCTCTGATTTAGAAGGCAATTATTTGCTTCTTGTGTAAGTGAATCAAAAGTACAAAGGTAGACACATGGAAATTACATTATTGTTATACTATAAATTTAGTTAACCAGCTCCCCTGCCTTGGGAAATTTTGTTTTGATTGACCACAGAGATCACATCCTAAATGTCATCCCCAGCCTGTCATGGCCACAGGGTATAACCAGACCAATGCTGGGCAGGACAATTATTTGCTCCAAAGATGTCATCATGGCCCTTTTTAGGTTTGAGAGAGAAGCTCTAGGCACTCAGAGACTGGAAGGAAATTAAAACAAAACGATCCCAAAAAACCCCAGCTTGTAGCCTTCACCACAACTGTTTAAAGCAGAAAAAAAATGTGAAGAAAACCTGCCTGTGGTAGGGAGCTGGTAACTTCAAAAATGTTGTCATGAGGAGTGAATAAAGAGAGGAAACTGTGGAGAGAAATGCTATATTTGGTTGGGGGAAGATTTGTGTTTGAAGGATTCTGCAACAGGACAGTGTTTGCAAATAAGGCCAAGCATCAGGAGAGGCCATTCAAACCGTGGGTTTGGATCACTTCCATGAAGGCTTATGTTTTCAATATTCCTTACTGTGAAGAGTAAGACATCACACTGAGTTCATCAGGTTTTGGTAAACATTATGTAGATGGGTTACCCTGTGTCTGGTAAACCCAAGATCAAGGACAGTGGGTAGTCTCTCCAGTGAGGATTGTGCTTCTCCATTCTGTCCCATCAAATTTGTCTTTCCTACTTGTCTTTTTCCCAAGAAAAACTGTGAAATATTGAAGTCGGAAAAGTCACCTAATCCATAGCTGCTTCCACTGATAATTGCACATTATAATTGTAAATCAATACTGGGATATTTCTCCATTTCAATGTAAAAAGGGGAAAATTATACAGTTAGCAAAAAAATTCATCTCTCCGTATCCTACTAAACTGCTTATCTGTCATTAGCATGATGAAACAGCAAAAAAAACAGTGTTTTACAGGGAAATGAAGTATTTTTCACTAACAAGGAAAAATAAACTTTGCAAGACCTCCTTATTTAAGTTGTACAAAATATGAGACAAGACTTTCAGGCACAGACACCTCAAATTAGCTACCAAAATACATTCAGTTTGATTTCAAAAGCTGTTGGTTATCTCCAGCTCCTTGTTCTTCCATGCAAACAACTTTTAACGAGGCTTCCAACTGTCTCATCTTGGCTGAACCTTAAACTATATGAACGCCCATGGTGAAGAAGGGCAAAAGTGGCTTGAATTAATCTTTTTTGTTGCTTGCTTGCTCTATGGAAATTTTATTAGTAATGCTACAGATTAGACCACTCCCAGGTCAGATAATTAAAACTGCAGCATTAAGAGCTGTGGCCATGGAAATGGATGCAGATATGCTGAAGAGAGCATGTTAAAGCAAAGAGGAACATCATGGACAGGGAAAATGACCCTGTGGCTTAGTAGAAGTACAGTTAGATGGCTTTGCTTTTTTGCCACATCCTTTTCAGTCTCTCACATCACTGAAAAATCCCTCACTTGGCTTTGTCTATACAAGTAAGTCAACATCTCAATGCACACACACTCTCAGATATATGCATATATACATATACACATGTATAATCTGTATGTCTGTATGTTTATGTATATACATCTGCATATATTTTCATACCCTTCATCTCCCACAGTTTTCGGGTTCAATCCTGCTGTTTCTTTATTAATACTTCTGACTCCAACAAAGCCCACATATTTTCTTTTTTAATCTGGCTTTTTATTTTGTTATCACCTGCTTCTGTCAGTGCTTTCCAAACAGGGGCAAGGGCATGCTGTCTTGGTGAACTCCCCATGTGAGGACAGGCCACCAGACAGACAACAGGTTAGGAAGAGAGGAGCAATGTATGTGTATAACAAGTGTGTCAGAGCAGTCAAGTGCAGCACAAATTGTTTTAAAAATAAAATAAATATGTATATTTATAAAAGATCAGTCAGCCTTAAGAGCTGTTGTTAAAACATTTTGGGAACAATGGTCAGTTAGCTGAAAAAACTGGAATGTAAGGTAGCCTTCTATGAAATTGCATAATATATAATTGTGCAAAGAATCTTTTCACCCTTCATGTTCAATGGAGCCTATGATTTGCTCTGCAGTCACATGCTTTATATTGAAATAATTCTTCTCCCAGAGGATTTTAAAATTAACAACATTGAACTCAGTTAAGAACCTTATCTAGAAACAAAAGCAAGGAAATCTCCCTTATTTGTAATGATTTCTGCCACACTTTTGTGGAGTGGATACAAGTCACATATGGGAGAGTATGTTATAGTGATTATTTGTGAAAAGATGTTTAATTCAAAGCTATGCCACTCGCTTCACTCTGGTGCAGCTTGTATATGAAGAAATACAGCACCTGACTGACAGTTCAGTGATGATATTTGGTTAATTAATTGAATAGCCCAGATTAGATTTCACAGAATGGAAAGAAAAGGATGACACCCTGCTCTGAAATTTTTGTCTTTTCCAAAGAGCCAAATTCAGAACAGTGAGTAGAGAATTATTTTTTTTTTCTCTCCCTTCCTGCCAAACACAACAAGCACCCCAATGCAGTGTCTAAAACTTTATTTGAAATGCTGAAGGTGATGTTATAATTTCATTCTACATGACTCTTGAGTGTGCCTGAGCTTCTTCAGACAGGTTCATAAGGAGCAAACAAGTGAGTTACATTTTTCTTACTTCTCCTTTAAACCAGCGAAAGAGTTAATTTTAATGAGAATGTGCAAGAACTGTAGTTTATGTGCTGGGGATTAACGACCAGCTATTATAAATTGTCAATCTATAAACCACCAGCCACTAGCTCCCGTTGCACTTTGACCTTATCTTTATATGTAACAGCAAAGAGCTGCTCTGAGCCCAGAGAGGAGGGGACCAGTGCGGCTGCAGGAGCAGCTGGGGAGACGACACGGAAACTGTTTATTATCTGAGAGATGGATACAGTATTCGGTAGAAATAAAGAAGAACATCCAGAGCCCATAAAAGCTGAGGTGCAAGGTGAGCAAAAGAAAATCTGTTCTAATACGTGCAGTTACTTTGCTGTTTTCAAATATGTAGCACTGAAACACTTGTTCACCCAAGGCAACGCTGAAAAGGGCAACTGAGAAAGTGAGAAATGAAGTGCGTTTTGTTTAAAGGACTAACCTCCGATAACATTTGTGCCCTGACTGTGGGATTTTCCTCACTTCATGGGCATTTCTGTGTACTTTTCAAAAGAGTCTGTTTGAACAGGATTCACTGAAGTTGGTGGTGAGGGACGAAGTGTGATTTAATCTGGTGACTCCCCCTCCCCCATGGCTCTGCTCAGGCTTTCGCTTTCTCTTCTCTGTAACCCGTCCCTGCCCTCCTGCTGCCCGCTGACTCTTCATTGCCTCCTGGAGAGAGTCGATCAAGTTGAGGGTCTTCAGCACCAATATTTCTCAGTAGAAAAGCAGGGGTCTTCAGCAGCAGTATTTCTGAGTAGAAAAGCAGCAGTAATGGATGCTACCGTGTGCCTTTAAAAAGAGGGTTCAGACTTTAATCCAGTTAAACAAGTGGAGTATCTTTCAGTGAGATGGTTTAAAGAGGCTCTCTAGGGATGAATACTTGATCAATCTGTTGTCCTTACTGCTTTTTTTTACTGTACAGAAGATTTTTTTGCTACAGCTATAGAAGAGGTTTGTTGCAGTTGTAAATACATGCTGTCTTTGTGATATGTAGTCCAAGAAACAGTAGGCATCCAATACCAATTTTAAAGTCACCTCCCAAGTGCAACACTTAAAAAGATTACAATTCAAACTTGCATGACTTTGTTGGTGTTCAGTTTGGTGGCTGAATTGGAAAAGATTTTGTTTCAAGGCAAAGAAAGTGTTTTGTTATAATTTGTGGTGGTTTTACGTACCGAAACATTTGAAGTTGTTTGCAAACAACCCATTTATCAGACCTGATGTGTATTATGGAATGGTTTATTTGAACAAAGACTGCACATCTCAGTAAGTACATTTATGTACACAAAGTATTCCTTCATTGGGAATGACGATTCAGTATTTACCAGTTATGAAAACTAAATAGAACCTTGACCTCTTTAAATATTTTGCTAGCCCTGAACTCTGCTAGTATTTTGGCTCCTTGTTACACAACATGAACAGTATAAATATGACCCCATATTTCTAACATCAGCCGTGATTTAACCCGTGCTCTTCTAAACACTGCACAGCCATGTGATTGTATGAGTCCCTGTTGCTACAAGAGTTTATAAACTTCCAAATATTTTGATCTTTTACTGTGTCACTTTTGTCCTCATGTGGTACAGAAAAGTATCATTATTTCCACCTCAGATAAAAGTATGAAGCAAAAGAGATACAAGGTCCAGATTTTTCAAGCTTTTTAAGCACTTTAGGATGCTGATTGGTACCCAGTGTGATTTACAGAAATATTTTGATTCCCGCTAAGATTAATTTTCATCTGAAAATCTCACAAGGTGACCATTTGCTCCATGCTTTTCCTGCTAGAATGATGCCAGAAATTACACTGAATTATTCCTCACTGTCTTCTCACTAGCTATTTATAATTAGTCAAGTTTTGTGCAATTACCTCTATTAAAGTACAAAAAAGTACTATAATTATTGCATTGGAACTTCTCGTATTAGAAAGGCAAGTAAAAGTTTGGTTTTCAAGGCTCTTTTGGAATGTAGTAATATTATTGATGATGATTATGGTGAAAGTTCATCCATTGTCTCGATCTTTTTTTATCTGCCTCATGGATTCTGGAACAGTGACCCTAATGAAGCTGTGTGAGTATTGTGGTATTAGTTGTTTATCTTGACTGGGGATGTATTTCAGGTATAACTGACATTTACTCCCTGTCCTTCCTTTGCATTTGTATGTTTTTTTCCTTGTGTCCTTAGTGTAATTTGTTTGAAGAAATGGCAAACATCCTTGTCATCCTTACCTAAAAAGATCCAAATTCAGTGAATATTCTCTTAGAAAGTGGCCAAAGTCCCTCTAGGATTTCAGGGAGTCTCACAGCAAAACAATTGCTACCTCTCTGCAATTGCATCAGCTTTGACAAAGTGGAGTATTCTCATAGGAGAACATTTCTATCTGTTCTAAAGGGAGTATTATATAAGAAAAAAGTGTGTCAACATTTTCACAAACTAAATGATGAGGAGAATTAAAAGTTCTGAATAGCTTTTTATGCAGAGACAATGTTCAGTGCAGGAATTGTGTGGAAAAGTAGTACGGGATCTTAAACGTTCTCACAGGAGGCATACACACAAAGAAGCAAGTGAAGCTTTTAATTTAGTATCTGATATACTTTTGTACAATTCCTTAACCCTAATGACATTCTTTAATTGTTGTTACTCTGTGTGTCAAGTGGTAGGTAATGCATTTCTTGCAGGGATTTGATGAGGAACATTTCTTATTCAAACCTCAACAGTACTTATTTCTACCCTTTATTTGTGTTCAAAACAGCAATAGTCTGACTAGTGTCACGAAAGCACTTCCAGAATGACACTACATTATGCTGTGTAATTTAATTAATGAAATTTTTACTGGAATTAATTTAGCCTGAAATTTAAATTGATGTACTGAAGGCCAATGCTAGTCATATAACCTATAAAATATGTTTATTTCTGATAAGTTCTAGCTTTTCCTGGCATGAGTAAAAATGTTTAAAATTATCACTTTAAAATCTGAGTGCAAGAAAGGTCCAACTTAAATTACTTCCTGATATTTAGAAAATTACATTCCAGCAATCTCATCTTCTTATGGTAATCTCATGTAGCACTACTCATGCAGAATATTACTAGGGCCACATTTTTGAGCAGATCATATTTAGTTATGTTGGAGTATCCAACATAATTATATGCTCTTATAAAGCCTGACTTACACCCATAGTCTGTCTGCCTATACAAAGCCTATGCCCTTAGGAAAATTGTCATGTAACTTGCCCCTCAGGTACATTAATGGATACTGATATCTCCTTTTTGTTTATAGGCCACTTGCCCCCTTGGTTGCAAGGGACACTGCTCCGAAATGGCCCAGGGATGCACACCATAGGGGACACAAAGTATAACCACTGGTTTGATGGCTTGGCTCTGCTGCATAGCTTTACATTTAAAAATGGTAAGTTGTAAACACATCAGGTTGGAAAAAGCCCAACAACCCAGATCTTGGTGCCTTACATTGCTAATTCTGTTCTGAGTTTGGGCAGTGTTAGAATGCTGCAGGTTTCATCTGCAGAGTGGCATGTGTGGGGATGTGGTAACTGCTTTGGGGCAGGTCTCTCCAGACACACACTCATACCTCCCTCTCCACAGCAGCAGCAGTAGCACTGTCTCTGCAGGGCCCTTAACAGAGACAGATTGTGTTGTCCTTTTTTCCAGACTGTCCAAGTTCAATATTGTCTGCACTGCAGGAAAGCCTGCAACCAGCCCTGAACAGGTCACTGCAGGGCAGCCTTTGCTATCCACCCAGAGGAAGAAAAACCTCTATTGTTTCAAACTGGATCAAGCAAAAGTACTGTAATATCCGGAGGTTTTTCTATTGTGGATGAACAACCTAGTTTCAGGGAAGACTAAATTCGCTTTTGAAGATCTGGTTGCAGCTAAAAGAGCTGCCAGGAGAGAAACTGGGCCAGTGTGTCACTTCACATATCAAACCTCACTTCTGTATACTTGACACCCCTACAAGCAGTTCTCCTACTTGTCATCTTTATGGAGGGAAGACAGGCAGTTCCTCTATCCAAAACAGCTTCATTTTTCGTTTTCAGTTCCAGCATTTTTTATCAGTTCAGCTGCTTTCCATTGTGAAGCAGGATGTTTTACACCTAGATTCTTGCTGAAAAGCATATCTATATTTGTAAAAGAACTCAGTTTTACTCTTGTCATCCTCCATGCCTAGTGTTTATTTTTCAGTTTCCATTTCTGTGATTGGAGACATTTAATGCAACCACAGAATCTCCTTGCCTGTCCAGGTCAACATCCTTGACAAAAGAACCTATAAAGAAATGACCAGTGTTTTTTAAATTACCAGTATATTTTACTTACCTAAACCAAACAGAGCTCGGTTAGTTCAAGCATAGTTGTCCATGAAATTGTTTAGGATTGACACTGGTTCTTTCCAGCAATTTGTTACTCTCTCATAAATAAATTTTGCCAATAATTAGTCATTTTTACACAGATTGTTTTGGTTTACTGGAAGAGTTTATTCAAATCCCTTCTTTCCCCTCCCAAGTCTGCCAGTATTGTCTAAGTGTGTTAGGAATCAAGGAAGACAAATTGTTACCACCAATCTCAGCAGCCACAGGAGCAGCCTTGGGTTCCTTAGACAGCTGAAAAAGCTTTCCAAAACAGGGATTCATGGCATTGCCTGTTTCATGGAAAACTTCCTTAGCTAAAGGACACATGCTTGAGAAACTTATCTCTGACTTTACCTCTGCTATTTTTCTAAAGAACTCTGTGTAAAATGTTCTGGAAACCTGTTTGGCTTTTCTCAGGTGAAGTTTACTACAGAAGTAAGTATCTCCGAAGTGACACATACAACTGCAATATAGAAGCAAACCGAATAGTGGTGTCTGAGTTTGGGACTATGGCTTATCCAGATCCATGCAAAAACATATTTGCCAAGTAAGCAATGCTTTTTCAAAAGATTCTTCTATCTACTTCTCTCTCCAGCACAGATGTCTTTCTGTTTACCCTTGACACGTATTTACAAATAAGGAATTTGTTTTGTAAATTTGCAATTGCTAAGTAATGAAAATGCAAAGAGATATACCCAGAGATATACTCTCTATGGGTTATTCTAAGCCAAATATTTTAAATTCATTTTATCAGCAACACTGGCTGTTTTATTCACTATTGCAAGTCGATACAGTTGTAATTTTGAAAAACCAAATATTTTCTTTTTCAAGTGTTTCGAAGCAAGAAAGGAAAATATTAAGGATTGGGAAGGAATTAATGCAAAGTTTATTGAACAAAAAGAAAAAAAATCAATAACTTTAAATACAAAACAAAACAAAAAACAGAAAAACTTCTGGATTAAAGACCACTTTTGCAATACAAAAAAAGAGATGATGAAAAATTTGAATTGTTTCTTGATTCAAATGCAGCACTTTGAAGGACTGCACCCATAGGCCTGTGCTAACGTATGTTCAAAATCAGAAGCACTTGGGATCAGGGCAGTAGCTGCTCTCCTACTGTTAGAAAGGATGACAGGCTGTGTGTGAGTCATCCTCATGTTATCACCTGTCTTATAAAATTGGCTGTTGATATTCCCTGACATATGCAAGTAGCTCACCCAGCTCTTCTTGGCTGAACTATCTCTAATGACCTTGAATTTGATATTTAGTAAGAGCATATGCATGGATAATGGCTACAAAATAGTTGATATGTTGTCAGTTGTTGCCCTGAGATAAGATGCTTTTCTTCCCTCTTCCAGCAGTAACAGGGTAACACTGGCATTTTAAATTTGAGAGGGATATAAGCAACTTTGTCTTGGCTTTATGTGACTGTGATAAAATCCTTCACTAATAAGGAAAACTGCAAGCACATATGTGATGTTGGATCCCCCTTGAAATAATATTTGTGGTATGGAACAAAATCATTCCATCAGGGAGTATATTAATTGTTCTATTTTATGAAGGGATACACTGAGAAACCTACCAGCATTTAGGTAGAAACCATTAGGCCAAATTCTCATGAGGTGCACACAGGAGAGTGTGTAATTAGCCCATCCTGATAAACCAGTGGGTATGTTCCAGCTGACAGCAGGACTGGGCCTGGATGCCCATTTGGGTGTGGAAAAACAGTTGTATGCATGTCCTTAACCCTTGCCCAGGCCAAGGGCATTGAAGTAGTCCCTGTCCTCCTCTTTTCCACCCTGGGGTAAAAGCCAGTAGAGCTTCTGCTGCTCTAATGGACCCATATGAAATTTCCCTCTGTACAGGGCATTCTCCTATTTGTCTCACACCATCCCTGAGTTCACAGACAACTGCCTGATCAACATTATGAAAAATGGGGATGATTTTTATGCTACCAGTGAGACTAACTTCATCAGGAAAATCAATCCGCAGACTCTGGAGACGCTGGAAAAGGTATAAATGACTGCCTGTCATCCTGGTTCCTTATCTGTAATGAATACAGTTTCAGGCTGACTCACAAGGATCCTTTAACATGTGCAGGACACAAAACTGGGAAGACACTTTTCTTACTCTACTATACCATTCTTTTGAAATCATGGTAAAGTGGAACAGTGAAGACACCACATATTTTTAGAATTTATGAGTTTAAAATTAAATCCCAGGTACTCTGGGAGAAGCTGGGCTTTGGGCAGTTTCTTTTGTACATAATCTAGCGAGGCTGCAGGAATAATACCACATATCATGATTATAATGTGATTATTTTGGATTATTTCCATTATCATGCATCTGTAGTTATGAATTGATTTATATAATTAAAAATTCAGTAGGTCAGTTGTATGACCACTTTTCAAGGACCTTATGCAAGATACTACTTAATTATTAAAACGGAATCTTGACATATTGAATTATGCAAAGAGTTTTTTCTAGCATGCAGTACATATAGCTTGAGCACAATTTCCAAGCTTTTAGGGTGCCAATAAAAGGCTGCCAGTGCTAAATGATGGATTTGTGGGGTTAGCTGAGCTAAAATCTCCTGTTGTATCATTTTCCAGGTTGACTACAGCAAATATGTAGCTGTAAATGTGGCAACTTCTCACCCACACTATGACAGTGCTGGAAATATTCTCAACATGGGTACTTCAATAGTTGATAAAGGGAAGACAAAATACATTCTGTTTAAGATTCCTCCCTCTGTGCCAGGTAAGACAAGTCTTTTATCAGTATTTTCTAGAAACTTGTTAGCATTTTTTCTTCTGAGGCTAAAAGGTGGTTATACAGCTCTTCTAGAAACTGATGGCATTTGTTTTCTTCATTTTAATTTAGTGTGAACTTAATGTTATCTGCTTAGCCTGTCTGGGCATGTTGGAACCTATTCTAAAGATTCCCCTTGAATACTGTTTAAACAGGGTATTTTAGGGTGAATAACATTGCTTTCAGAAGAATCTGCTGTAGAAGAATTCTACTTAGCATATGACTAGAGTGAACTCTTCTAGAAGAATTTCCATTCCCTGTATTATGATGTACAGAGGGAGGATGAACTGGAACAATTTTATCTAAAAGACAGTATATATAACTTGAAGTTGTAACATTTAAATTTCTTCATAAATGAAAATGCTCTTAAAATGCTGATACTGTGATTATAGGGAAGCATAATATCAAGTAATATCTAATACATTGAAAACAGTAACCCCTGGAATCAAATACTAAGATGAGGCATCTCTGTCTGAAAGGATCTGACACTGTGATATTACTGTGTTGTTTCAGTCAGATGCAAAGTTCTATGTTAATTCTGCAGGAGGAAACAAGCCACTCTCTTAACAGAAAAATGCAAATAAACCCAAGAGGAACCTGTTCTTTCCTACTTGATACATGGGAGAAATCCAAGCACAAGATTGGATTGGAACTTATTTTGAATCTAATTTTTATTTTTTATCATTTATGTTCAGAAAAAGAAAAGAAGAAATCTTGTTTTAACCATCTGGAAGTGGTCTGTTCCATCCCTTCTCGCTCCCTGCTCCACCCAAGCTACTACCATAGCTTTGGGATCACAGAAAATTACATTATCTTCATAGAGCAGCCATTCAAACTGGATATTGTCAAACTGGCAACTGCTTACATCCGAGGTGTGAACTGGGCTTCCTGCCTTTCCTATCATAAGGAAGATAAGGTATTTCTCCTAATGCTGGGTGATGGAGTCACCCAGGCCTGTAACCTCTTCCACACTGTTCTGTTTTTCATTTCAGTAATCCCTCATTTTTCTTCAACCCCTGACTTTCATGTTGCACAATTTTTTTTTTAGAAGTTGTATTCTTTTAATATTATCTCCCATCTCCTGAAATTTCACAACTAAGTATCTGATGCTGAAGTGCTTGGGAAAGAGGAGGTTTTGGCATTGTTAGAAATATTGTGTGCCAGCAGAGAAATTCAAAACCACACTAGCATCCCAGACACACACAGTTGCTCCTGGCCCAAACAAAAAACTTACTGTATCTTGTGAATGAGATCTGCTCTGAGTCCATTGCATCAGAAAGGAGAGCCAGACTGGTGGAAAAGTCTGCACCCAGCAAAAGGAGAGTTTTTCACTGTGGCAACTGAGGGAAAAAAACTGTTTTCTGAGGACTTTATTTCCATTTGCTCTGGCTATCAGTAAGTGGGGCATGCTGGGGCAGAGGGCACCAGCACAGAGCACTACAGAGACTCTGGACTGAGGCAGATTTATTTAGCTTAAAAATAGAACAGGGGATTTTTCCAGGTTTTACCAAAGTGCTTCGATCCTCAGACTAGCCCAAACAGTAACTTGCAACAGTACAATGAGTTCAGAGCACTTCCACATTGATTATACTCCTGCATTTTTTGGTATTCAGGTAACCTCTTGTCTCATAGCAGCAAATCCAGAATTCTTTATATGCTTTACTAGAATCAGACAATACATTAGAATGTTGATGGCTACCATTAGAAAACAGTTTCCTAAATAACTATTTGCTGATCATTCATGGTTCTAAATAATGTTTCCTATCTTCCAGACTTGGTTTCACTTTGTAGACAAGAAGACTAAAAAAGAAGTATCCACCAAGTTTTACACCGATGCCATGGTGCTTTTTCACCATATAAATGCTTATGAAGAGGATGGCCACATTATTTTTGATATTATTGCCTATACAGACAATAGCTTATATGATATGTTCTATTTAAAAAACCTGAATAAAGACTTTGAAAAGAACAGCAAGCTTACCTCCATACCAACCTGCAAACGATTTGTTGTTCCTCTGCAGCATGACAAGGTAGAAAGAAAATGGCTTTGTAATCTGTTCTTTGATCAGTAATTTAAAATACACCCATGAGAATAATGGGTGATTTATTAGTTGTCAGCCCTTATGTGCACATTTCTGATTCTTTGACATATTCACAAAGTGGGCAGGAGTTTTGTTGTGTGTAGGAATTATAAGAAATGTCAAGGAACAGCTGGACATGCAGTTACATGGGTCTAGGTTCTGACACCATCCTTTATGGGGAACAGGGCTTTTGAGCATATGTAATTTTCTTACCAGTTGGATTATTTGGAAGATGCTATCAAATATGAGCAGATATATCAACTTGACTGTTGACTGGAAAGGCATACATGAGGGTTTGCACAATCTGTTTCTTACACTTTACTGGAAGCCTACATAGAATACGTGCATGTTCCCAATTGTTGCAATAGTTTTTATTAAAATTAGAAGATGTCATTAAAGTATGAAACTTAGCAGGAATAGGAAAGATTTTTATCTTTCAGTTTAATTTAAAACATCATTTTACATCATTGTTTGCAGGGAGGATTTTATACAGCCCAGCAATTTGGGCAAGTTTCTGCCTGATAGATTTGGAATGGATAATATTTTTTCTTTCTGCATCATAGAACCTTACTGCTTTGTTCATGTCTCAAAAACAGTTATGCAGGAATGTCAAAGATCTGTTGGATCACACCAGCTATCCAAACTACTCTGCAATCTTAAGAATTCAGCAATAGTGCATTGAAAACAAGAGTGCATTCCACCCATTTTTGCATTTGATTTATAGCAGGTGCACAAAAACTAACCTTGGTGAATTTTAGTGGGAATTTGATACCTAATTCCTTGAAGCCCATCTTCATTAATTAAATTCACAGACTATGTAATCCATTTATTGCACTTCTGGAACTTAGCCATGTCTATCTAAACCTTTCTAAAGGCTCAGTGTGATTCAGAATGATTACACTATGATATATTAAAATCCTCTGAGTATAACAAGATTTCTAATGGAATGTCAGAATCTAATGTTACAAGATAAATACCCTAAGACTGAACTTCCTGAAGGTGGATTATTTGTTTAATCCCAAATTTGTCTACGTCAATATCAAACCTGATGAAAGATCTAAATCAGAAGCATACTCTTAGAGACACATTCCATTTTCAGCATATGTCTTTTTCAGGATGCAGAAGTAGGTTCTAATTTAGTCACCATTCCATCTACTGCAACTGCTGTAAAAGAGAAAGATGGCAGCATCTATTGCCAACCTGAAATACTATGTGAAGGTAAGACATTCCAGTTATAATCCCAGATATGTTCTTAGGCACACACAGGTACATTGAAGCTTTTCATATATGTGAGATCTTTATAAAGCTAAGAGAAATCAAAATTTTAATTAATATGTTTATAATGTACATATTCACTACTTCTTTCTCTTATTTACTTCTCTCCTCTGGGTCTCTCCAGCAATATATGAACCCTGAACCTCCCAGATATATATTTATCAAGAGTTAAATCCTCTAAATGTCTGAAGTGACATCAGTTTTATATTAACATAGGATCCCAAGTCTGATCTTGCAACTATTAATATGGCTTGCAAATCTACCTGTTACAAGAGTACTTTCAGTTAAATAGGTTTGTTATAAAAAGTAATGTCAGTTATTGCTGTATTTTATAAAGATTGCCTTTGAAAGTGGATTTTTAAAATGTTTTCAGGGGATAATAACAGGAATATGTAAAGAATATGTATTTACCTAAAGCAGAAGTAATATATTAGAATGCTAACCTCCAATTGCATCTCAGATGTTCACATCTCATGTCTTTGTGAAGAAAGAAAAAAACCCCAACCAACCCAAAAAACCCCCTCATAAGTTCTAGTATAAAGAATCCCTAAGAATGAAAAATTGTCATTTTTGAACTAACAATCTGGCTTAATTATGTCTGTTAATATCCATCTTCAGCTTTTCAGAAATTCAAACATACAAAATCTATGCAAAGCCTTGTTTTAAATACTGTCAAGGTTTTTCACAGGGCAAAACTTCCTGAGGACTGACATACAGAATTGTACATTTGAGTTATTTTT
This sequence comes from Hemiprocne comata, assembly GCA_020745705.1. Lineage (NCBI taxonomy): Eukaryota > Metazoa > Chordata > Aves > Apodiformes > Apodidae > Hemiprocne > Hemiprocne comata. The sequence continues at coordinate 16,680,408 of CM036598.1, forward strand.
CTTCTCTTGTCCCTAAGTCTTGGAATTTTCTTTTGCCCAGGGATAGAACTGCCTCGCATCAACTATGACTATAATGGCAAAAACTACAAGTATGTCTATGCAACAGAGGTTCAGTGGAGTCCAGTTCCTACAAAGGTATAATTAACATTTACAAAGTCAGAAACTGAATTTATAGAACACAAATCAAATTTCAGCAGTTAGAAGCAGACCATGCTTTAGTAGTTTGGCCCAAAATATAGCCTGATCTGCATTCAGATGTGCAAATTGAAAGGGTGTGGTTCTGAGGCCAGAAACTGACCTGTTTTTTTCAACATCAAGTTAAAGCTTCAGTTTTTCAGAAACCTTTATATTTTACTAGCTAGTTGTGTATTAGAGGACAGCAAATGCTGTGTTTGTGTGTGCATGATGCCAGCTTCTCAGGAGACACCCTAGAGTACAAACAGATTAAGAAGAAAACTATTAATACTTGAAAGTAAGTGTATTGTACAGACCAACTTCACTCTTTATCATTCTGTGACTATAAAGCAGCACAAATTGTGTTCACTGTAGGTTCTGGTATATAATTACCACAAATGATTACAAAATAAAGCTGGATTTCTGCATGACGCAAGAAAATTTATTGCAGAACATCTGACAGTAGCTCAAAGTAGTTTGTGATTTGCAGTGTAGATAATCCTGCTTGACTTAAATATAATAAAAAATGCTGTTAGAAATTTTTTTTTGTTTCACATCAGTTGCTCTTTAATGAATGCAGGCACAACAACCACCATGGATAAACCTTAGGTTGAGTTTGCCAGTGAAATTGCTGTCATCTTGGTTAGAAGGGAGAATTCTTCCCAATTCTTCCTCCAGTAATTTGAGCAGTTTCATTTCTGTGGAAACATGTTTTTTTTTTTTTAACTTTAGTCAAAAAAGGGGAAAAAAGGGAAAAGTCTAAAACTGTATCTGGATGGGTAGAGAGAAGGCCTTAACAGAACTGAACTGAAAATGCCATGCATCCCCACTGGTGATTGGTTTGGCCAAGCACTTGGCCCATGAGAGATGGGACAATCTGTACTCTCTGCCTTCAGTAAATACCAGTATCTGTATGGAATTCTTGCCCCATTGGTTTCATCTTTACATACCCCTATTAATAGCCTTTGTTCTGGCATATATACCCTACTTCACAAAAGAAGGCCTTGAAAAATATTGAGGTCACAGTAAAAGTGAAATAATTCACAGGATGAGAAAGCAGAAGGTTGAAATCCTGATTCCTGTTTTACTGCAGCATCGCAACGATTTGGTGCAAGTCACTTAAATGTTCTGGGCCTTGGACTCTCCCTCTGTATAGTGAGGGCACCCTCTATACTGAAGGTTCTCATGATCTGTTGTTAGTATGTGTAAAATACTTAAAGCCCATAAATGAAAGGTGCAGTTGTAATCTAATGAAGTGAAATGAAAAGGACTTTGTGTGATTATGCAGCCACTAAATACGACTCCGAAGTTTAACATTCCCCAGGTGTATTCTTCTTGTGATGACACACAACCTGTTGCTGCTTAACTTGTAGCATTGGCCCCCCCTGCCAGCAGCCTGCTCATGTTGTATGTTTGGAATAAACCACTGTCTGGGTCACTGACATCTTTCCTTTCTGGTCACAACAATTTAGATTGCAAAGTTTAATACCCACACAAAGGAAATGCTCCACTGGGGAGAGGACCACTGCTGGCCATCTGAGCCCATTTTCGTTCCCAGCCCTGATGCAAGAGAAGAGGATGATGGTAAGATGATGACAACGTTCTGAAAGCTGGGGTTGCATGAGTTTTGCATTAAATCTTACAAGTTCAATTGTTCTTAGTCATAGAAAGAAAGCTGGGTTGATGCTGCCACTTGGGATTAAAATTAGACATTTTACTCCTGCAGAGAAAAAAACAGAGCAACAATAGACCAAAATCAGCTTCTGCAATGTGCCAAGGTAGCCATAGACAATAAAAACAATGCATAGGACTTTCCAGAGAGTCACTTGAAGCTGAGCTTACCAATAGTTTGGAGCAGCTGAAGGTGTGGGAAGTCAGTGTTGTTACACAAGATAACATGAAGTGGCACTGCATGTTCTCAATCCAGTTCTGTTCTCAGGTGTCTGCTTGCAAAGACCAATGGCAAATGGCTGATGTGATGAGTCCCAAAGCTGCCAGGCACACATTTCAATGTTGGTTTGTTTTTTTCCTTTCCAATGGTCTGAAGGCAGACCAGAAAAAAGCATAGAAGAAAAGCAATCATTAGTTCTTGAGCACTCTGAGTAGATTCCTTGACTGACTGAGCACTTTCAGTTTGTGTCCTAAAATTCTGACAGCGTTACCTTTTCTGCTTGGTGTAACTAGTATATGCTTCTGATTCTCCATTTGTATGTCACAGGCATTGTTCTGACCTGTGTGGTGATGTCTGATCCAAAGAAAGAACCCTTCCTACTTGTTTTGGATGCTAAAACATTCAAAGAATTGGGCAGAGCCACAGTAGATGTAGAGCTGCATCTGGACTTGCATGGAATGTTTATACCAGAGAAAGATTTGAAGACTGAAACTGAGTAAAATGCTATTTATCAAATTACACAGACTGAGACAACCTTCAAGTGAATGTGGGATAATATAATTCAGGAACACCCTTATCTTATGGTAATAAATTACTAAATATAATATCTCCAATCTCTCTATATAATATCTTATAAAAGATAGCAATAACTTCTACTACAAATAATTGTATGCACAACTAGTACACACTTAGAAAAGAAGAATGATCAGTATTAAGTGCTAATGTTGTATACAACTCATGGGGCAGGGAATGGGAGACAAAGGTAACAAGAAATGTTTTATAACAGTAGAATATAGCTTTCTGAGCAAATGAAGTACTGTATTTATAGGGTGATGCATGGCATGAGTCACATATGACTGCAGGTCATGTAACTTTCATGGACAGTTTCAAGACTGCAGCTCATGATGAAAGCTGCCTCCTGCCAGAAAACCTCCCTATAAACTATCTGCTGTGATTCTAATAATTCATGGCAGTTCATTCTCTTGGTGCTTGATTTCTTGAACTCCACCATAACCAAAGTATTACACTGAGGTGCTACAGCTTTCCGATTTAGAACCTAAAAAAACCTGTTTTGCTAATAATTTCATGGTGTATTTTTCCCTTTTATGTTGAGAAAACCAAGTAACCTGAAGGAGAATATATGGTTTTATGTAGCGCTCAATTGTACTTTAGTGCTATTTAATCTTAAGCACTGTACTGGGTTTGCCTGACTTCTGTGAGAAGCTGCTAGAAGCTTCCCCCATGTGCAACAGAGCCAATGCCAGCCAGCTCCAGGACAGACCTGCTGCTGGCCAAGGCCAAGCCAGTTGGCCATGGTGATAGCACCTCTGTGATAACATATTTAAGAAGGGGAAGAAGTTACTGCACAACAGCAGTTGCAGCTGGAGAGAGGAGTGAGATACATGTGACAGAAACATCTCTGCAGACACCAAGGTCAGTGAAGAAGCAAGGCACTGGATAAGCAATTGCCCTGCAGCCTGTAGTGAAGACCACAGTGGAGCAGATACCCACCAGCAGCCCATGGAGCATCCCATGCAGGAGCAGGTGGATGCCTGGAGGAGGCTGTGGCCCCATGTGAAGCCTATGCTGGAGCAGGCTTCTGGCATGACCTATGGACTCATGGAGAGAGGAGCCCATGCTGGAGCAGATTTGCTGGAAGGACTTTTGGCTCCGTGGGGGACCCATGGTGGAGGAGTCTGCTCCTGAAGGACTGCACCCCTTGGAAAGCGTGGAAGGGACCCATGCCGGAGCGGTTCATGAAGAACTGTACCCCATGGGAAGGACTCACACTGGTGAAGTTCACGGAGGACTATCTCCCATGGGATGGACCCCATGCTGGAGCAGGGGAAGGGCGTGAGGAGTCCTCCCCCTGAGGAGGAAGGAGCAGCAGAGACAATGTGTGATGAACCGACCACACAGCCCATCCCTGTCCCCCTGCACTGCTGCTGGGGAGGAGGCAGAGGAACTGGGAGCGAAATCCGAGAAGAAGGGAAGGGAGAGGGGAAGGTGTTCTTAAGATTTGGTTTTATTTCTCATTATGCTACTCTGATGGGGTAATTATTGGTAATAAATTAATTCATTTTTTCCCCAAGTCAAGTCTGGTTTGCCCATGACAGCTGATGAATGATTTCTCCCTGTCCTTAGCTCAACTCATGAGCCTTTCAGTATATTTTCTCTCCCCTGTCCAGCTGAGGAGGGGAGTGACAGAGCAGCTTTGGTGGGCACCTTGTGTCCAGCCAGGGTCAACCCACCACAAGCACTTTGTATTTAAATCAGTTTTCCTTGAGTAGAATATCTGGCATGGCATTTCATGTAGTTAGATTATTACACTGTGTAAAGACAAACAGAAATGTAGTAGTTATTAACATTGCTAATAGTATCTGTTCATAACAGTGTGTATATGAATGAAAGCAGCACATTTCTAACAATGCAGATACACATGTGCAACAAACTGTTTAGGTGAAAGAGTGAAAGACCTAATTTAGACCTCATCTGAACTACCCAGTCACTGAAACAACAAGCTATTGTTGCTGTAGCTGAGCATTTCCTGTATTGTCTGCTTGGGAGCACCCATGTTCTGCCATGGGTTTAGCATTGCAGTGAGAGATGCTTCCTAATAAAAGTGCACAACTCTCAGTCACAGCCACAATTAAGAAGCACCTTTTGACACAGAGTTCAAATGCCAAGTTTTGTTGTTGTAGGAATGGCATTTCCTAATCCTCTGAGTGTATTTGTGTTTTCTGATTTGGGGCATTGATTTTTCCTAAAGTGAGAGCTTTTTTTCTTTGAATTGTGTTTTCCTATTGTATATACCTTTACTGTTGGATGCATCTTTACAGATGGAGAAAACCAGGTGTACATCCATCCATTTTAGCTGTGCATCTGGTCTGTACATATCACCACAGCACTCAGGTAGCTCTGACTCTTTTATATATGCACTCTCACAGTGACCCTGCTGCTCACTGTGTTTTACAGGTAGGAAACAGAATGAAATAATTGTCATCTTCTCTCTCCCCATTGCATGAGAATCTGGGCTCTGGTGACTTGTCATGATTACATCAGATGTTTACAGCAGAGCAGGAATTGAACCAAACATCATCCACTGTTCCTGTTTGCTCTTTAACAACCAGACCTCCCTTTCTCTGCTTAAGTCTTTGCAGTTTGTAAGTATAAAGAATACACAGGCTGTTATGTTATTATTATACAGACTATACAGTTAAAAAAAAAGTCACTGTGGTCAGATCTAGAGTTAAAATAGGCAGTTTTGGGCATTCAAATGTTTAAATATTCCGTGAAATGAAAATAAACACTTCAGTAAGGTGTGGCTGTAGAAACAGGCATCTTTAGTGTTTTCAAGGCATATTACCACTACTATTTAAAAGAACTTTATGTTCTAAAGAAGAAACTGAAATTCTGTTTTTGTAAGTAATACGGGATCAGTACTGGAATGGAAGACTGACTTCTGATACTGGCAAAAGACACAACCTGTGGTGTTGTTTCTCTTAAACTGAAAACATTTGGATTTAACGAGTTCCACAAATAATTCTGGAATTATAAGGTGTTAATGAATTGAAACTCTAACCATTATTATAGATCTTCTTTTAAGAGTTCATCTCCAGAAATTCTTGCATAGAACTCAGTGTCATGTTTTGGATGATCATGAGTTTGGATACAGGAGTTACTTGACTTCTGAGAAGATAATTCTTCCTGGCAGAGATGACATGACAGGGGAATATTAATCACAAAACCAATCTACAGTATAAGAAAGCAAATATGTTATTTATTTTCATGTAGAAACGCTGCAGAAAATAAATTATAAGAACTTGTCTTGGGTATGATTTTTCAAAGTGTGCCAAATTCACTTAGTCAGTATTACACAGGATTTGATTAGCATCAAGTTTGTAGCCAACCTGAAGAGAAAAAGTGATGTAAATATGGATTTGCCAATCCCAGCAACCTCCTGTGGCAGAGACAATATGGATAAAATCATATGGCTAATCACTGATTTGTTCAAGAATGTTTTTAGCAGTTGCAATAGTAATCTGATGAAACATTTACCCTGACTGTGGTCATACACTATCATTTCTAGGCTGACCATAGCACGGGGAACGCACAGATGCTTTGCCAAGAGGCTGCAAGGCTTGTGGGTTGGTTTTTTTTGTTGTGGTAACATGACACAGGGTAATGAGTCTGCATTTGGTTTGCTTCTCTGACATCCTTCACTATGAATGAAATTGTGAAGGCCAGAAGGGTTTGATTCTTCTTTTGCACCAATTTAAGTCATAAATTAGCCCAGGAAAATGAATGGAGATACTGGGATGGCTTAAAAAATAATCTAGATTCAGTGACTGCAAATAAAAATAGTAAGGATAGATATTCAAGGAAAAAAACATAATTGAACAAGAGAATCAGGCCATGGGTATGCACACATACAATTACTTCAAAGATATTACAAATGGCCCTCTGGTTGGTAGAGTGGTTTGGTGGTTTTTGGTTGTTTTTTTTTTTTCTATATCAACGTGTTTAATTACATGGAACAAATAAAGCATAATAATTAATCTGTTCTCTGGAAGTGGATATTATCTGTTACGCCTTGTCCCATTGCCCCACATAGGCAGCAGGAGGAAGCAGAAACATTGTTTACTAGGAGGAGTTAAAAACCAGAAATACAACTGTGTTTTCCTGCATAACAATCTACGCAGCAGGCACAGAAACAGACCAGTGTTTTCTTTTTAAATAACCAGGCCACTCAATGACAGGTTTGGCAATAATTTAAACCACCGTTTCCTTGGCTATGCAATTACCAAAGCATTAATAACAAGCAAAACAGCAGCAGTGCAAGATGCAGAGTGCTCTCTGCTTTCATTAGCCTCAAAGAGAACTGGGGATGCGTCCTCTGGATCTATTGTGCCCTTCCTCATCCTATACTTGACACCCTGGATAATTATACCCAAGCCAGGAGAAGTGGCCTTCTAATATTTGTAAATGGGTATGGTATAACAATAAGTGATTCACAGTTACTGGTGTTTCATGCAGATTAGTACGTTTTTAGGCCTTCCATTATACCAGGATGCGAGGAGACACATCCTCTACTTCTGTAACTCCTGAACAACAAACCTTGAGGATGGTTATTTCTGTGACCCCTCTGCAGCCAGAAAGCACTTGAGCAGAGGCTGAACTGTAAACACTGTCTGAAATGGGGCTATTGACACCTCACCAGCAGGCACCTGGTGCCGTGTTTTGGCTGCTGGGGTCTGCATGTGCAGGTGTCCGGGCAGAAATCTCCATCTGCAAAACAAACCAGCGTTGTGGCTTGGCAAGGACAGCGTTGCCTTGTCAAGTCAGCCGTTTCTGTTTCCTATGGGGACATTTCCAGAGACCTTTATTCTTTTTCCTAGAGCTAAAGATGATTTGGAGACACCATCAAACTGCATTAGGATGAATTATAAAAGAAAATTTTAAGTTGTCCACGTTTCAAAGACACGCATTTTCGACACCGCTGATTTAAAGAGATGCAAAGAGTAAAAGCATGTGACCCACCACAGCATCAGGCCCTCTGAAAATGCTGTTATCCCGGTGGAGAAACAGCGTGATCTCCTGTTGGGTGTATTCACAGCCTAGGAAATCCCAGCCTGCTTCTGCCTGCCAGCTCGGGGGGCCGGGGGGGCCGCCGTGTTTGCCCGCTCCTGGCAGCAGCGGCGGAGCTGCCGGCACAGCAGGTCACAGCTCCGGGGACACCTCCGCTCGGTGCTAAGAGCTTCGCTACTTAAATACTCGATGCTGTTAAAGAAAGCAGCAGCTGATGAAAGCAAGTAACCTCTTAACGTGTAATTAAGCACGTTAAATATACGGCCTAAAACCCTGTGAAGAGCCCTGAAAAAATATTTTTGCCTGAAAAAGGCTTATTTCAGCGAGCAGCTATAGAACGCGGCACTATCGAAACGGGTCGCACTGTATTTCTCAGTTTTTTTCATGCTAAAGCCTATAATTTTCACCTCCAGCTCATACAGGGGGAAAAAAAAACCCGAAAAACAAAACCCAAAAGGCTGTTTTAGTCACATTTTAAGGTCAAGAGATGAAAAAAACAAAAGATACTCTCGCAGGCGATGCTGAGTTCAGGGTCCCCGCCACGCAGCAACAGCGGGCACCCCCGCCGCCCTGCCCTGCCCTGCCCCTGCGGGCGCTGGCGGAAGGGCCGGGCCCGGCCGGTGAGTCAGGCCGCCCGCGGTGCCCGGGATGCCCGGGCCGCCCCCGCTCCCGCCCCGCGGGGGGAGGCCGGCTGCCGGGCGGGGCGGCGCAGGGAGATGATGTCAGCGGCGGGCTGGCAGCCATGGTGTGAGGGCAGTGATTGAGGCGGCCGGCCCGGCGCGGCGCGGCTCGGCTTGGCTCGGCTCGACGGGGCCCGGCAGCATGTCGGGGCCCAGCGCCGTGTCGGACCCCCAGCACCCGGCGCGGCTGCTGCGGGCCCTCAGTTCCTTCCGCGAGGAGAGCCGCTTCTGCGACGCGCACCTGGTGCTGGAGGGGGAGGAGATCCCGGTGCAGAAGAACATCCTGGCGGCCGCCAGCCCCTACATAAGGTACGGCCGGGGCGGCAGCGCGGCCCGCAGCCTGCTGGGGAGGCCGCTGGGGCCGAGACCGGGCCCGCAGCCCTCCGAGGAGGGGGGCCGGGGGGGCGTTGCGGTCTGTTACAGTTACATAAGAGCGGGCTCGGCTTCCTTTAAGGACGAAGGAGTCGGGGGAGGCCGGCGGGGGGCGGCCGGACCCGGAGTTTGCCTGAGCGTCCTGCGGGAGCCAGCGGCTCGGCCGGCTCCCGCCATCCCCCCTGTCGCTCTCCCACACCGGCCGGTGTCACCGTGCCCTCCTCCCGCCGACCCGAGCTCCCCCGGAGGAGCAGTCGGGTTCTCTGCGTGTAACTGCTGCTTTTCTCAGGTGTGAAAGGCTGTTTAACCACTGGGGAAAAAAAAAAAAAGGCCCCAAATAGCTTCAGTGCTGCCAAGTGTCTGGTGTAAACAAGCGACCCAGGAAAAAATAAACTGTTTTGGATTGCGAGGAAGGTGTTCTGCCAAGGGGCAGCATCCCGCGGGCTGGGGTTTGCGACCATTAGCTCCACCGAGTCAGCACCTCAGGATCTTTTTTTTTCTTCTTGATGTCCGTTGGCAAGACAGGGTTCCAGGTGGTGGCCATAGATTCTGAAGTGCATCATCTTTCAAGTTAAAAAACAATACTGGTTTGTCTCCTCAGCTCTTGTTCCCTTGTGCCTGTACAAACTCTAGGAACATAACTCGGAAATTGCCAGAGGTATCCCGGCCCGGCCATGCCAGGAGAGCTGCCCGCTCTTGGCAGCGGGTGTCAGCGGCGTGTGCCGTCAAACCGTGCAGTTTGACAGTGCGTGCTGGGGAGGACGCGCTGCATTCACACAGCCCTGGTTTCTGACGTGGCCCAGCAAACAGTGTCTACTGGAGTATGTTTTCAGTGAAACCCCTTTCCTGAAGGGTCCTGCAGCAGCCGTTGACAGCAGTTTGAACTTCTCTGTCACACTCAGTGGTGATGAGTACAAGGACGTCCAGTAAAAAGAATATACCCGCCATAAGATTCTGATCAGTGTCAGAGAGGGTAAATGAAACATACAAGTGATTAATTCTGGAAGGTTTTTATTTTTAATTCTGTTATTTGCAGGTAATAAAGACATGGATTTTGTCTTATCTGTAAAGTAGGAGCAGACAGTTCAGTACTGCTTAAAGGCAGGATGATGGTAGGGCTGTAGCAGGCTTTTTGTTCCTGTTAGGCATTCCTTCCGGTTGCAGCTTCCTGTGAAGTTGCCATCAAATCTGCAAATTTGTGCTAGGTGGGGATGGGGAGTCTGGGTGCTAGTCTCCAAAAAATGCAGCCTGCTTCAGTGTCCGTGTCATCTGCTTTTAGGCAGTATGGTATTTTGGGTGACCATGGCAGTACAACTTTGACATTCTCAAGTACAAAAAGAAACTAAAAATAAATAGAATATGAAGTTGGTTAACTTGTAAATGGGTGTTGATTGTGGACAGACAAACAGTTCTCTGCACTGGTTGAGCTAGCAGAGCTGAGGTGTAAAACAAAACTAAATTCATGGAGGAGGAAGATCAGCAAGAATTTGCAAGAATTCCTTGGATCCTGTGTGCTACTAATAATTTTTTTCTCTGCTTGTCTCGAGAAGCAGTTCTGGAAGACTGGTGAAAGTCAAATGAAAGATGTGAAATTGAAATGAGCCATTGATCCAGTAGTGTTCAAAAGGCATGAATGCTTCTTAGGTTGTTGGTCATCATATTTTAGATGATTGTATGCCATATTTGAAATCAGCATTTGGAAGAGTTGCTCTAGGTGGAGTGAGGTCATATTCTTGGAAAAACTGATGTTCTACTGTAACAGGAAGATGAGTTTACACAAAATATGCAATTTTTTACTTTGAAAACGTCTGCTTAATGAAAATATACTATAAATTATTCTACAGAGAAGTACCTTTTCACAGGGTATCATCTTGAAGTATTGCATTTTGTTAATATCTGAAAAATGTACTGGGAAAACATGAGTTAAGTGTGTGTGGGGAGTTAGGGAGCCAGACATAACTACACTAGCAACAAAACTTGTAGTCATTAGAGTTGTGGTCTTTTTAAACTCAAAATTGTTCAGGTTCAAATCCCATGAAGAGACTCATTAACTATGTGTGAAAGTAGGTTACATGCATTAATATATAAATATGATTAAGTAATTTTTTTTCTTTTTTTTTTTAAGCTTACCTATTTTTTTCTCCTCGGGCTTACAAGATGTAAGGAACCAAAAATACATGTACCTAGTTCTAGTATGGCACATTAAGAAACACACTGGTATTACCTGCCTTTGCAGAGCCTAATTTTTACCTGCTGCCTATCTCTCTTTATCACTTCAGGATCTATGTCTCAGTCCAGCTGCTCCTCACATTGGTCAGGTAGGTTGCCAATGTTGGAGCATTATGTTTCCAGCCAAAAGTAATATTTCAGTGGCTCTTTGTGGAGATAAAATTAATCTCCAGCCTGTACTTAATCTATGCAAGTCCCATTTATTTTGAGTGTTGGTTTTTCAAATAAAACGATCAGTTTAGGTTTCTATATAAAGAGTTATTGCAGGAGACTCAAGGATTTTATGTCCTTGTATTTTAAAGGTAGATGATTCCAACGTGTGCTCTGCTTTCAGAGGCTGTTACACTCTCTGAATGCCAATTGATTTGGGTTGCTTTCTTTTGAAAAATTCCAATATAAGGCTCAGAAAAATCCATTAACTAATTTCAGAAGTAAAACTTGGAAGAAGAATGAGCAGGTATGTGGAACTTAGACGCAGCAGTGAAGCAGTGGCAGTACGAGTTCGTGTGGTGTTTTCTCTAACTAGCTGTGTCATTATGGATTGTAGCTGTGGGCAAGTTGGTGGGCGAGTTCAGAAGCTGTGTAGGGTTTGCATGAATGCTTCGTTTAGGGTGTGAGTAGGAAAATAAATAGGCATGGACTTTCTGAGGGGGTGGTTGGGTGTGAGCAGAGTCTGTGTGTGCGGAAGGGTTTGTGCAGCCACAGAGTGTTACCTGTTTTTTAGCTTTGCATGGAAGCTGTTTGGCTGACTGGTGATGAGTAGGACACTTGTAAATTATAGTGATGTGGCTTCCCTCTAGTTATTTGGCAACTGGGTCGTCCATGCAGTTCAAAGATGGTGGCTTCAGAGGACGAAAGACGTGAAGGGGATGCAGAAACACTCAGAATTGTTAATGGTGTCACAAGTCCCATCTGACTTTCTTGTCCATAGGCTAGCTTCTGCAAGGGCAAAAAAAAAAAATTAAATGCCTGTTTGATTAATAAACTTGCAGTATGTAGAACCACTAAGACTTTTAATTTTTGTGGTAGTTTGATTCTTGAGGTGTTGCCTCAACTGCCTAATGCCAAGTTGCATGTAGCTCTCTGAGGACAGTGAGGTCTGGGGTGGTTGTGTGAATTCCTACAGAATTGCCTTGTATGTGCAGGTTTATCTAATCCCTCTGCGTGCCCCTGGAGCAACTCCTGTTGCTTACAAAACACAGAAGTTCTTCCTGCGTATCTCCAACATCTTGCGGTATGTTCCTGAGCCTGAGAAAAGCAGGATTCCTCAGGAAGAGACTGCCATAGGACAAACCGTGGTTTGGCTCAAAGTGGTGTTGCTGTGCATCAAGTGAAACGTGAGCCAGTTTAGATCTTCATTTTCTCTTCTGTAACATATCAGCCAGAAGCCTACACTTTTTTTAGCACCTTCTGTCCTGGCAGTTGCCCTAATGTAGATACAATTGTATTGCTCTGGTATAATTTGTTTAGTTTGTGAGCCTAGTGTAAATCATGGTGGTGCTTTTACCAGAATAAACCATGCTCACACTAGTAAGTGTGGCGTAAGTGGTAGCATGTATCTGCAAACCTTTTATAGGATAGATTTGGTCCAAGTATTCCTGGTATCCTCAACAGTAGCAGCAGATGTTCTCATCCAAACAGATCTGTCCCTGTCTGGCATGAGTCGTTCCTGGCCAGCTGAAACTTGCAACTCCTAATATTTTGCTAGCGTACTGTCTGCCTGCCTGTATCAAAGGGAGCATGTGGGAACTACCCTAACAAAGAGGATATTTAAGCTAAAATTCTTTAATGAACTTAATGTTGTTATGTAGGGATTGTGCTGCTGTTTTAGAAATTAAATTAAGATGTTATCTCAGCATGTTTTGTCTTTGAGTTTCATGCATCTGCGTGAACAGATTACAGATGAGTGTGTATTCTAGACTGCTCACCAAGGCCTTTCTAACTTAGTAATGGACCAATAACCATATTATCATCTTTTTCCAGATAAGCATAACATAGCTAAAGAAAATAAAATAGGAAAATTAAGTTAATATTATTTTCTATTTACTTGTAAATAGCTATGCTTCTCATAAATTTGTTTTGATCAGAAATAACCTGACAGCACTTGCATCTTCTCACTTGTGCTCTTTAAACTTCTGATATCCCTAAAACATTGCAGACCTTGTAGGACTCTTGCACAACCACAAAACCCTAACCTCTCTGCCAGTGCTGGAGTAGACTTCTGTGGAGATGTTGTGGTACATGTCTCCTGTCACTGAACTCCTGTCCTCTCCTCTGCCTGCTGGCACTTGGAGCATTTTGAGTTGTTGTGAAATCATGAGAAGGCAGTCTGCTGAGACACAGCCCTGGTGTCAGTGTGGCTGTGAGCACCCCGGGGTGCTGGTGTGAAAAGCAGAACAGGACATGGGTTCTGCAGCGTGCTGAAAAGGTGCAACTTGCCAGGTTTTGTTACACTTGTTAGACAGTAAATATTACAGAGCAAGGTGAGGTAGAAGCCAATGTGTGCTAGTAGCTTCTGCTGATGATTTCCTGATACCTGTTTGTTTTTTATTGACACAGAGAGCTTTTATAGTGTTTTAAAACTTTTTCTGTTTGGGACTAGTTGTGGTAACTGTGTTATCAGGGAGGAATCTAAAGCCTTGTCATCTTCAAGGTTTCTTACAAGATACGTGTTTCTGGCAGTTTCCTGGGAACTTAATGGCCTGCCCTGACAGTACGAAGTTGGGAATAAATCAGGCCAGAATTTACTTACAGACTTTTAAAGCTGTTTTTGAATTAGGCATAGTTTTGTTATATTTTCATGTTTGGGTTTTTTTCTTAATGAAACCATAATGTTACCTGTGATGTTTCAGTGGTAACTGAGTTGTAATGTCTGAATAACTTTGAGAAGCAATACATCAAAATAGTTGCCTTGTCCAAAAGCTCTCTACCTGGCATAGCTCAGAGAGGTGCCTAAATGCATGTTATGTTTGGATATGTAGTTGAGGTGCAACAGTGATAAATGTATATTAAAAGCATACAGTTTAAAAAGACATTTAAAAATCACTATACCAGGCTTGAAAGGGGAGTTAATTCTATTCCTGCTCCAACAAGCCCCTAAAGATGGCTTGGAGGGAGGAAGCAGTAAGGCTCTTACCCAGCTCAGTATAGTAAGAAAATACAGTTGGGCTACTCCTACCTGTCAGGCAAAGGGAGAACTGGCAATCAGAGCATCTTGTTTATGCAGGAAAACTAGAGATTAATTTTCTTGGCCTTTCTTGGTATCTGGAGACACCCAGTTCATCTCCATGCCTGGTGGAAGAGGCAAGTTGGAGTGGAAGGAGGTGTGGCAGGATGGAGCTGCTTAGGATGTCTGGGTGATTTGTACTCTAGGTTGCGTTTACACCTGCATTAATTGCCTTGTTTTGCAAAAATTTTATTATTGAAGGAACCTTTTTCATCCGTAATTTTTCTTGCATTATTTAAAATGTATTTGGTGGCTGGAGCAAGGCTGCTCTGAAGGAGCTTGTGGCTGGAGAAAGATCTGGAGTTGATGAGTCTGGACTTCTTGATTTGTGTTTTTGGTTTTGGTTGGGTTTTTTTGTTTTGCTTTTTTTTTTTCTTTGAGTCTGCTTTGTTTGCTTTGGTCTCAGCTGCAGTTACAGAAGAATTTACGTCAGACTGACAAAATCTGAAAAGTAACTAATGGTTTTAAAGAGTTTGTTTCTTCACTGTCTTTTCAGACCTCCTATTTCATATACTGTAGAGAGTTTCTCTCTGTCCTGAGTATCAGAGTTATCTATACATAGGGCAGTCTTCAGTCTCCTATTTTTCTCCCATATTGTATCTATGCCACTGCTTAATATTTCGAAGAAAACAAAAATCACTGTTATGGACAGTTCCAAAATTGCTTGTTGCCTGTCAAGGAAATACATTCTTAATACCATGTAGTTAGTGGCTGGTTTTATGTCCTCGGGCGTGTTGGTTTATGTCTCCTGAACGACTTTAAGCTGCCTAGAACAGCTCTTGTTATTGTCTGTGGACACGGTTAGTGCTCTGGATTGCAGACTCTTGGCTTTTCCTTGTGGTGCTGGTGAAATCCACGCTCCTTGTTCCTTCTTCCTCTTGCCTGTGTCATCACTTTCGGTGATAGTCTGGCAGATCTCCATTTTCCAGCTCCTGGGGTGTCCAGATTTCTGGTGCCTTCTTCCATTGCATTCCCAAAGAAACACAGTGCTTGTCACATCATCTAGCTTGTCCCACAGTACTGCTCATGCACTTGTAATACTGTCCATTTAACTTCATACTTAGCAGTGACTGTGAAAATCTTTCTCTGGCAGATGCTCATGTCTCCAATGTCATTGTAAGGATAAGTGAGGAATAAAAGCCTACTTAAACCAAGTTTTCTCAGCAGGTTCATTGGTGTTTTCCAAAAAAGATTTTAGTAAGTCACAGGAATGTTTGGATTATTAGAGACACTCTACACGGCATTGCATTTCTTAAATGTATTTAATAGTAAGCTTAGCAGCATGGATGTGGTACTGTATTTGTTCCTTCTAAAAAAGCATTTATAACAAATTTAAAACCTGAGTTAATTTGAAAGAAGATGTATTTTCAAGGAAGTTACACTTAATTTCTTGCTTTAAAGCCGTATTCCAGAAATGTCTTCTGTTGCTTTTCTGGGGAAGTCCTAGTTCCAACCTGCTATCTAATAGGTCTAACACTGCTGCTTAGTAGAAAGCTAAATTTTCTGCTGATGTGGACTGGAAATACCATGAATGGTCTATTTAGTGAGTCAGCTTGTGTTGTGTGTAGCACAAAAATGACACGTTTATGACACAGATTTAGTTACTTAAAAGGATGCTTTGATGAGTGTTCCATGCGAGCTATCCTGCTGCCCGTTGAAGAACAGGCTTTAGATAATTTTTCCCTATCTTTTAAAAGCAAAGAAAGAAAAAAATCCCCAAAAATAAACCCACCTCTAAATCCCATGGCATGTATTTCTAATCCAAGGAGGCACATAACTGATCTGTGGTCTGTGTGAGACGAGCTGAACAGTGACTGCTGAACCAGGTCTACTCAGCGAGAGGCAGAGCTGAGGCCAAGCTGCACTTTGTGCCGTGTACGAGCTGCGTGGCACAAGCCATGGGTGCCAGTTTGTCTGCATTGCTTGCCATTGCCTTGTTTGTAAGCTCAGCTGGTACAGCTGGTTGGTCGTTCTCTAAGTTGGCTAAAAGAGCCCCTGAAGTACGATGAACTGGTAGGTGCTTCCTGCTGCTGAGAAGCTCTGAGGGGCCGTTCCTCGGGACTGTGTTTGTCACGTGTGTTCTGTCTACGTGGGGCTAACTCGCGTGTTAGGGCAAGACCTGCTGGTTGAGGGTAGATTTCCAATACAGATTACAATCTAGCTCTGGATGAGCTCAGTGTAGTCAGAGTAACTTCAGTTTTTCAGGGTAAACAAGCTCCTCACTGAGGGAAGCCCATGAGGCCTGTACACATCCCCTGTACTGCCACTGAAGAATTGCATTGTTCTCGTAGGGAGATGAGGGAAAGCCTTACATTTTTGCCTTACTTTCACTTAATTTTTTTAAACTACTGGGAGGTTTTTCCTAGCTGTTGTTTCTCTTAAGCCAAGCAAAGCAACTTCTGCAGGTTTTTGTGCTGAGCTGTTAGGTGGACTGCTTTGCCCTGAGACCTGAAGTTGCAGTTACAGATAATCTTAAGAAGAGAGACACGCGAGAGGCATAGCCAAAATCCTCTGAGAGCTGGCACCTTTTGCAGGGTGTGGTGAAGACTCTTTTATGTGTGCTGCTAAAGGCCAGGGTGCAACCTCAAAGAAAACTTTCTGATTTGGTTGTAAAATATCTTTTTGGAGGATGGCAGAGGGTGGAGTGAACTGCTGCATCATGGTTTTGTCTGCCCTGTATAATGATGTGATTATTAAGGTTTCTTGCATGCAGAAAGACCAGCTTTCAGGGGAGAAAATGTTGCAGGGATAAAGGCAGACAAAGGAAAAAAAGTCATCATTAAAATGATACATTTTAAGTAGGACTTAATTAGACTTAATATGGAAAGCTTGTACTCAAAAGACTCAAACCTACATAAGGACTCCCGGATCAAGAGGAGACTAAATTGACCTTATGTGTGCATGAAAAGCAGAATGTTTAAGTTTTCTCCTTACTGAGGCGGAATCTCAAAGTACTTGCTTGTCATTTTTGGGACTGAGTCATCTCTGTGGGCATGTTTTAGGTTTGGTGCGTGTCTTTGCTGGAAACATTTGTTGGAGGTACAACTCCATTTTAAAATGCTTATGCTCTCTGGAGAAGGCCAAAACCCCGGTGCCAGTAAAGGATAGATCATCAAAACCCAGTTTTATTACTCTTTGGTTTGGAATGATGGCTTTGTTACGCTAATACTAAAGTTTGCTAGTGTGGCAATTCTAGTAAAGCTTGTGTAGACTAGCTCTCATGGTTAATCCGGGGCAAAATCATTAATTTGGAAAGACAGGACCTTTCAGAAAGAGAAGTGCTTCCCCATCTCCTGCAGTTTGGTTCCTGACACCCCTCCACAGCTGTGTCAGCAGGTCAGCAAGCTGCTGTGTTGGCAGTGCAAGAGCAGGGAAAAGTTTTATGTTGCAAAGCATCAAACAAAACATCTGTCTTTTGTTTCCCATATTTTTTTGATTGTTATTTACTGTAAATATGATAAACTTGCTTGAGGTGAATGTGGTTTAGAGCATTCTCATTTACAAAAGTGCAATCTTTGCAGACAGATGTTTTCTTTACCTGTTTAAGTACCAATACATCAGCGCTCTAAGGATTAAAGCATTTCAAGAGTTTCACTGTTGTTCTCTTTATAAACTCAGGTCACAATTGTAGAAATATGTGGGTTATCTTTTCATAATACTTCACAAATAAGGCAGAGGTTATAAAGATAAAAGTATTCCCACATGTATGTCTCACTCAGGAAAGCAAGGTTTATCGGTAGTGGCTGAACTACTTGTTTTGGTTTTCATTTTGTTTTGTTTGGTTGGGTGTTGTTTGGGTTTTTTTAATAATTATTCCCTCTCTTGTGAACTGTCAATGGCAAAATAAATGTAAAGAAAAACAAGTTTTCAGACACATGGACCCTTTCTTGATATGCTCCCCATGCATCTTAACTGTCCTACAGCAGTACTGTCAGATGGACTGGTCTGTAAGAATGACTGCGTGTTTTTCTTTGGTTTATTCTTTTAAAATTAGAGGTAAGTTGGAAGATCCGTCTTAATTTTAACAAGCACTGTGGACAGTCTTAAATTTATCTGTTGGGTTGTTAGATTTGAGTAATTAAAAAAACTCCTGTTTTATGCCATTAGGTGTGGATTGTGACTCCTGGCAATATCAACATGTGTTCATAAGCCCTTGTTTTCATTTTAACGATTTACCTTGCTTACGTTGTGCTTACATATACAAAAGAGGTATTGGAATTTTTTTCCTCATTCTGCCTTATGTAGTGTCATTTGAGATGACTCATTAGGATTGTTTTCCTTAAGTGATGTGGAAGAGCAGATTCTAAATTTGTCACACAGACACACAACATCAAAACACAACATCAACCCAGTTGTTCTCATGCCACTTGTTCAAGGTGTAATATGTGCCAAGCAGTTTTCCTGACCAGGTACAAGAAGTTGGGTTGTATGTTATGCATTTATAGAACGTTATTTATGTTACTGGTAGTAATTTCAACTTACAATTATGATCTTCTTAATTAAAAAATTGAAAACTTCCTTTTAAAACATGTATGGAGTGAAGGTGCTCAACATTAAATTAGTTAAGAAAACAGGATGAAGAAGTTGCTTTGTTTTGTTTCCCCCAGCTCTGAATGCCTCTCAGCTGTGCTCTGCTCCCAGCTAAGGGGTTTTCTGGTCGGCTGTGGGGGTTTTATTTCCTTCTAAATCTTGATGTTCTGGTCTTTCATCTGAGTTAAGGAAGATTGAGGCAGCCTTTTCTGCTGTGGTTTGGCAACTTGGAGTGCTTTTAAAGTAATTAGAAATGTTGCTCAGAGTAGGAAGCTTTGATATGCATGCACATCCCTGTGCCTTGGTTGCTGGTTGCCATTCATCTTTCTGCCACACAAATCACAGGCTGGATGAATCCATGGTGGAAAGCAAGCATCCCTCCTTCCTGGGATACTGACAGAGTGAAACACCTCTGCTTAAGTATAGCTAGAAACTTCTAAAGTGAAATTTGATGGAGGACCAGGGTGAAGTGTTTCACAATGTGCTGTCTGCTCTGTCTTTCTGATGTGGGAACAAACATGTTTTGAAACGTTCCCATTCTGCCTGTTCCGTGTGTTGTGACAAGGGTGCCCAGACCTCAGTTGCCGGAGAGCTGCGGGTGCAGGTAACAGCTGATGCTGGGTGATGCAAGAGGTGGTGCATGGCTCCTTGCCCTCCACTTACATACCTCCTACTTCTTTCTCCTCTTTCAGTTTTCTTTCCACATTAGATTCAAAAATTTCCATCTTAAACATTCCAGCCCCAAACCTGGTTGTAATATGTCCTTGCGTGTTTTTTTTCCTCCCTTCTTCCCAACAGCCAGTAGCCATCCTGCAGTGTTTCATGTGAGTGAGGAGTACCTCCAGTTGCTGTTTGGGAATGGTTCTCTTATCATAGCTCAGAAATACTTGTACCAAAATAAATAACCTAGTAGTTTATAAACTAACAAATTAAAGTTGTGTGACAGATGGATAGCTACTGCTTCTCAGCACAGATGACAGGAACAAAGCTTAGTCTGAATTGGCATGCTTTTGCAGAAGGTGGATATTTGCTCATATATGAGTATCTATAACTTTGAAATGAATCCGTTCTCAAGGGGTTTTTTTCTGCTTTGAGTTTGTGTTTTAGGCTTGCATCAGTGGTTGGTTTGTTTCTTTTCAGCTTAACAACTGTTGATGCCTATAAAAATACACAGTAATTAGAACACCTAGCCCGATAAAGCCCCAAATCTCTGAACAACACTTTCTTGTTACTAGGAGGCGGCAGTGTAAAGTCCATGCAAGAGGTGATTTAGCTTGGGTGTGTACAGGTGATGCTAAGATGAAAGTTAGTAATAAGTAGCACTAGTCTTTTCCCTAATCTCCCCATTAGTGCTGGTATGCAACATGTTTACTGCATGTCTTGCATCTGTGTTAACCCCACAATGTGTTGGACTACCCATGTTCTTCATAGGTACTGCTGTGTATTTGACCATGCCAGCTGCTCCTAGGTACCTGCTCAGTGTGAGATACAGATAGCATCTGACTGTCTCTCTTTTCTGGTGTAGGAAGCCAAATGCTGCAAGCCTTGATTTTATGTTAAATTCAAATACAATGGTTTCACCTCAGGAAACAAGATGCAGCTTTCATTACAAACCGAGAAACTCAAAACTCCAGCATAGTCAGCATAATTGAAATTGAGACAGTTTGGATAGGCTTGAAAATGTGTGCGAAGAAGCTTTGGGTTAGAGTTGCAAACGTGTGTGACTCTGTGTGTAAATGCTCTTTCATTCACTTGCAGTTGTGGGCATGAAGAATGCCTGTTCCTGTAGGTGAGTGTGGTGTCAGTTGAGATGCACGCTGTACAGGTTGCTTCAGCTGTCTATTTGGTTCAGAAGGTTTCATCTGACAAGTTGCAAATCAATGTCTGCTCCTGCAGCATGTGCTGTATTGGAAGTCACACAGACTATTTAGACAACAGGCTTAAATTTTTCAAATCTCCTTCCAAGTGTTAGGAAATGAACGATTTCCTAATCCATATTACCTTGTTGTTGTTATTTGTGTTAAAGCTTGTTTTGGGTGCTGTACAAACACAGAATGAAGCAGCTTAGCTGCAGACCTCGTACAGTCGTGCGTGTGCATCAGAGCTGTGTTACCTCCCTGACTGTTCTTGGGTCTCTCACAGCACAGAAAAGCAACGTGGAAACAAGACCACAAATATGATTAACTTCCGGGCTAAAATTACCATCCTTATTCACACTTATAAATAGCTCCTTATAGACTGGGATTTTATTTGATGCGAGTCATATCTCATTTTGCGAGAAACTTGATTTGTTCTGATATGAGTAAGTGAAGCAGAATCTGCTCTTAGCTAAGTCCTATTTATGTACTTACGAGTAGTGGAAGAAGGTGACAAACTGGACACTTCCAGCATAGCAAAGCTACAGCACGTTAAGAAACTGTATCTAAGAATCTATTCAAATGAGTATAAAAATGTTTTTAAGGCTTTTATTTTAATGCACTGTGATACAGATGTACATAGGTGTATATACCAGAGGTAGTGAAACGAGTTTTCTGGTCTTCATATAATGTATTCTTCGTTGCCTAAAGCATGGAAGAAGGATGTTCAAAGAGACCTTTCAGGTCCTGTGGCTGTGTTAATTGGACTGGTGGACGCTGCTCCCTTTTGAATACTTAAAGTTGTCTTTCCTGGAAAAAGTGTTTGCACTAACAGGTGATGGAAAGCAAAGCTGTCTGCTGTATTATTATTATTATTAATAATTATTATTTCCTCATCTTTTTCCCCAGTCCCCCTCAGTTCTGTTCAAAGGCACATCAAACTGTTCCTGTTATTTTTAAAGGAATTGCTCATAAGTGAAGTGTTCACTGATGGAGATGAGTATTTAAAGCTTGGCTGAGCAGCACATGGGCTGTTTCCTACTACTGTGAGCAGACAGTTTGGTTATAGCCAGGCATAGCATTAGGCTGATAACATCATAAACCAGACAAAATGGTAATGCAATCCAAATATTTGTGCTGCCAGTATATATTCTGATCACATCTGCTCACTGTAATGATTTATCTTGGTGAAGTGGTTTTTTTGTTTTGTTTTGTTTTGGCTTTTTTTCTACTTTTATCAAAGCAAATTCTTGTGTTTCATCTGTCAGCAGAGCTGCTGTTCTGAGGGAAGTTCTGAGTGAAGTTTTTGAATGCTTGTAATGAATGAGCTGTGAAAAAAATGACTTGGCTCTTGGATGCCATGGGTAGTTTGCAAGGCTAATGTGTATGTTCAGTTTGGAAATGTGATGAGCAATATTAGAGACCATACATGCATCCTTTTTGTGCTAGTTCAAAAAGAGGCAATTTTCTCCTCATATGGTAAGGGTTTCACATGTCTGTTACAGCTGCAGTGGTCCATAGCTAGCACTTGTTTCTTCACAAAACTGAGAGAAAGCAATGCACCATTGTGAGAGCTTTTTTTTTCTTTTCTCCTTTTTTAGAACAAAATTGAATTATAATCCTCCAAAGGATGATGGCTCAACGTACAAGATTGAACTTGAAGGTATATCTGTTGATATCATGAAAGAGATACTAGATTACATCTTCAGTGGGCAGGTATGGTATTAAAAAAAAACCACAAAACAAACTAGAGGGAAATTGAAATATTTGGCAAAATAACCTGGGTTTTAACACTGAAGAATTAACCTATTGAGGTTTAAAGCTTTGTGATAGAACTTCCACAAAGCCATCTATCACACTGGGGCTGTGCATGTGAAGAAGAGGCAATAGGCTCTGCAGGAGTTATCTTCTCTTCTCAAGCACTGGGGGAGGACCCTAACAGAATCAAGTGCAATTTGTGGCTACCTTCAGTAACCTGCTTTAAAACATGCAGTCTTTGGGAGCTGTAAAAGAGAACTGGTTTGACAGCAACAGAGTTGAGACCCCATCCCTGAACGTGACAGTCCATCACGCACCCTCCTTACTGACCCCCATGCCCACCTCTCCCACCTCCTGTTGCTGACAGCATGCCCCTTTGCATCATTGTGCCAGTAGCCTTAGCAGGAATTAAAGTCAGTGTGTCCAGTTTATCTGGAACCAGACTGAGATTGCTGAATGAGTTTAACTTTCAGCAGAAAAAGAAAAGGCATGTGTGGCTTGAAGTTATCTTCTGGACAGGAATTTCAAAACATTATTTACTTATTGCAGCAAAATTACTGTTAGGTTGACAGATCAGATGAGCAGTTTTATGGTTACTTCAGGTGCAAAATTCTGCCTGACACCTTCTGCCAAGGAAATGCCTTTCCATCCCTGTGTTAATTTAGAAACATGCAGTAGTCACATCAATTTCTTGTCATGTTTACACTGGCATTAATACTCCAGTTTTCAGCCACTGAGAATGAGTGTAATGAATGCGGACATGTCATGAAACAAATGAGTGATAGTAGCTATAACTTCTAAATTAATTCTTGCAGATCAGGCTAAATGAAGAAACTATCCAAGATGTGGTACAGGCAGCTGATCTCCTGCTGCTTACAGACTTAAAAACTCTCTGCTGTGAGTTTTTAGAAGGTTGCATAGCTGCTGAGAACTGTATTGGTATTCGGGACTTTGCACTGCACTATTGTTTGCATCATGTTCACTACCTTGCCTCAGAGTATCTGGAAACTCACTTTCGAGATGTCAGCAGCACAGAGGAATTCCTGGAACTGACTCCTCAAAAACTGAAAGAAGTGCTGTCGATGGAAAAGCTCAATGTTGGCAACGAAAGATACGTCTTTGAAGCGGTGATTAGGTGGATTTCTCATGATTCAGAATCGAGAAAGGTCAGGACATCCAAATGTTTGTATTCTGCATGTGGCCCAAATCGGTGTGTTTATTCTAATCAGTGGGACTTAATATAGAGGTGTTTATTCTAGGGCTAATCTTGCACGTTCATAACTGCTTGAATTTTGTCTGAAATGCAGACAGCACTATTGCAGTAAAAGGGTGAGAACTGCATTTATGAGGTATCATCTGCTGCCTTTATTGTTTAATGGGCATTAAGAAAAAGGTACCTCTTTGGTATTTGATGATACAGGCTTGTTTTTGTAGAGAGAGAGCAAGTAGCACGTTTGTAGTGAAACTTTAAAGACTTGAGGCATTTTCTTAATAACATAGTGCTGTAGATTTTCTTATTGCTCCCAAGTATCAAAAATACTCTTAAGTTTTTTATAAACTTAAGACATTAAGTCTTTAGGTTAGACATTAGGAAGAAATTCTTGAGTGTGAGGGTGGTGAGACACTGGAACAGGTTGCCCAGGGTGGTTGTGGCTGCCCCATCCCTGGAAGTGTTCAAGGCAGGTTGGATGGGGCTCTGAGCAACCTGGTCTGGTGGGAGGTGTCCCTACCCATGCAGGGGGGTTGGAACTAGATGGTCTTTAAGGCCCCTTCCAACCCAAACCATTCCATGATATGACTCTATGATGATAAATACAGAAGCATCTATACGTACGAGTGCCTTAATCCTGCTCTGTAAAGTTTGGTGGATTTTCAGGCATTTCTCTCATTCTGTAGGTTCACATGAAGGATGTCATGTCAGCAGTCTGGGTTTCTGGCTTGGATGCAGCCTATTTACGTGAGCAGATGATGAGTGAACCCCTGGTACGGGAGATTGTCAAAGAATGCAACAACATCCCCCTGACGCCGCCGCAGCAGGGAGAGGCCATGCTGGCCTCCTTCAAGCCCCGGGGCTACTCGGAGTGCATAGTGACTGTTGGTGGAGAGGAGCGAGTGTGAGTATCAGGTGGCACTGCAGGTCAGCACAGTTAGGGACATGCAAGCGTCTAGCATTAGTGGCATGTCTGAAAACACAGCGTGGAGAGAATATGTGCACCTACTGTGCTTCTTAGTCTGTAATTTGGGTTTGTTTTTCAGTTGGTCAGACACACCTAAGTAGCTTTGTGAGTGATTCAGCAATAAATAGTTATTTTGTGATAGTTTTCTGACATTCGACAGGTAGCTGACTTAGAGTAGGACATGTTGTTTGTTCAGGAAGTGTTTTGGTTTTTTTAAACCAAATAGACTTTACTCAGAATAAGCACAGGACATTGGAGAAACACTTTTTTAATTATCTGAAAAGCATCCATGTAATCTTAAAAATAATGAACATGTGCTGTAACTGTTTTGTTTGTAATAGCTGGGGTTCCAAAGAAAAGTCATTTTTGTTGCATCTGAGATGACAGGTGAGAATTCCTGTTCCACACAATGAGCCCTTTCTTTCCTTGAGTACCCCTTGCAGTAGAAGGGAGGGTTTTGTCCTTGTTGAAATAAGCTTAGCACTTCAATTGTTTGCACTTTATAGAAGTGTAATAAAATGCTCAAATAACATTTTTCACATAGTTTGAGGCTTGCTTTACTTGGACATTACTAATACCCTCTATCAGTTCTTCTTAGTTTGTTCAAAGTTCCTTCATAAAAATATCACAGGCAGATACAGTACAAGTGAAGTGTATCTGCTTTTTATGTCTCCAATCTGTACAAAAATAAATTAACACGTTCTTGGTTTGGGATTCTTCTCCTTGTCAGGGAAATGCCATGCTTTATGAATAGATATTAAATCACAAACAAGCAAGTTTCGGACACAACTTGTTACCAGTGAACTCGTAAAACTGTCTTGTCTTTCTGTTTTTGTTTATTCCTTCCCTGCCCTGTGTTCAGATCACGGAAACCAACCTCAGTGATGCGGTGCATGTGTCCTCTTTATGATCCCAATAGACAGCTCTGGATTGAACTTGCTCCTATGAGTATTCCAAGGA
The DNA here is from genome assembly GCA_020745705.1 of Hemiprocne comata. Lineage (NCBI taxonomy): Eukaryota > Metazoa > Chordata > Aves > Apodiformes > Apodidae > Hemiprocne > Hemiprocne comata. Next base: position 16,705,850 of record CM036598.1, read on the forward strand.
TCAATCATGGAGTATTGTCAGCAGGTAAAGGGGAACTCTCTATTTGTGAAGCCAATATGAAAACTTACCAGTGCCTCAAAATCTGAGATACAGTTGATAATAATTTTTTTTCTTAAAGATTGACTGCACTGGGGTTATTTCATACTTCCCCTTTGTCTGCCCAAAACCTTATTTTACTCTGTGAAAACCCCTGTCATCTGAGTGTCTTAATATTACTATTCCCTCAATATTTTGTGGGAATCTGCTACATCTGTCTCTCTAGGAGTATTTAATGTTTTAAGGAAATTGTAGCTGCTGCATCACTGAATATGTTGAAGACTGTCTACAGTGATAGACTTGAGTCCAGGTTAATAAATACATGCTTTACCTTCTCCAGTCCAGAGTCTGACCTCTGACTGGTCTGAATCTCTTACTGAATTCCATGATACAGCTCACCAGTCATGTTGTCTTGCTCACAGGTGTGAATCCTGTTCTTAAGATCATATTACATTTTGTTTTACAGAAGGATTTTTATTTGTGCTTGGTGGTCAGGATGAAAACAAGGGAACACTAAACTCTGGAGAGAAATATGATCCAGATACCAATTCATGGAGTTCCTTACCACCAATGAATGAGGCAAGATCTCTATCTCAGTCTTGGGATTAGATTTTGTTTTTTTCTTTGGCAAAATGTTCCTTTTGTTTTGAGTCTCCAGTCGCTTGCATCTTCCATGTTCAAAATTGTGCTACAGGCTGCCTTCTGTTTAGATCCTTTGGTTGTACTTGTGGTCTGATAATGGCTTCTGAACCTGGAAAAATGAAACTTGTTAGTGACAAGCTAGCTGTAAAGTTGAACTACAAAATTTCAGCAATTGCCCATTGAATCACTCATGGAATATACATAATATCCTGTGTATCCTGGCTTTCATGTGAAAATATTCATATGCTTCTTCTGTGTTGTACACAAGAAAACTCTGATATGGAGCTGGACTGTGCAGAAAAAAAGATGGACAGAGGACTGGCCAACATACAGACCTTGACTTGCAGAGATTTATTTATATTTGTTTGGTTTGAGTTAATGCTTCCTTCTTTATATTTGCATTCCATCAAAAAGTAACAGTTGATTATTTGTAAATGTATATCCTTAATATATCTGTCTTTTTATCTTCTTAAATAAGCACAGTGTGTTTATTGAGAAATGGTTGTTTGCCACAGGATTAAAGTCTCTGGTTGGCAAAAACCTGGAGTTCTGGCCATGATTGCAGTTGCAATGCAGTAAGTTTCCTGCTTACTGTGAGTAAAACTGAGGGCAGCTCTGCTCCTACATACAAAACAGCAGAGCTGCCTTTGCAGGGATCATGGGTTCAAGTTTTGCTGCTGTGGAGACCTGAAAGCAACAGCTTCATCATGGTGACCACTACTGTGGAAACTGAAATACAGCCAAGCTCTTGTCTTGCATTTCTTTGGGGTCGCTTTTGCTTTTGCTGCTCTGTCTTTTTTTTTTTTTTTTAAAATACCCTTTGTTTTGCTGAGTTGAAGAAATTAACCATCTTACTCTGGAGCTTAAGATTTCACCATTTAGACCCAAACACGGGACATAATGCCAGTGTCACTTTGCAGACAGATGTGCTGAAAGCCAGATTGTGTTGATGTATTCACGATGGCAGTTCTGTTTTACAGTGTTGACTTTGATATTCCTTAGGCACGACATAATTTTGGTGTGGTAGAGATTGATGGAATTCTGTATATTCTGGGAGGTGAGGATGGGGAGAGGGAGCTGATCTCTATGGAGAGCTATGATATTTATAGCCGGACCTGGACCAAGCAGCCTGACTTGACCATGGTTAGAAAGGTAAGAACTGTATCCTGTGTTAATATCACATTACATATCATTGAATGGTTAATGACTGCTTGTCAACCTTTTGCTTCAAGTAGAAGCTGTAGCCAGTAGTCTCAACATTAAACAAGAGAGAGCAGCTTCTTTATTTATATACCAAAACAAAACAGTGGCTGAGAAGTTTTGGACATGCTGTTATTTGACATGTGGTGCAGGCAGCCCAAGTACATACGTGTATGGATGTGTATGGAGTTTGTTCTGAGCTCTCGATACTGTGCATTTGTGTGTCATTTTAGATGTACTTTTTCTTTTTCCACAAGATTGGCTGCTATGCAGCTATGAAGAAGAAAATCTATGCAATGGGTGGAGGCTCCTACGGAAAACTCTTTGAGTCTGTTGAGTGTTATGACCCGAGGACTCAGCAGTGGACAGCAATCTGTCCTCTGAAAGAGAGGAGGTCAGTGAAAATGGAAGGGGGGAGCTAGATTGCTGTGTACTACCTTTTTTTAACACTGATGAGAGAAAGTTGTCCTTTCTCTGATGAATCCCCAAAGATGGCTGTTGGAGGCCCTATGAGTTTCACCATGTCCTTCTGAGTCATGGTGGCCTGTAGTTAACGTGTGGCTGAGTAAAAAGAAGCATCCAATGCATAAATGTGAATTTTGTAGAAATACATTCCTGATGTTACAAGCAATAGTTCCCTGATGCAAAATGAAAACTAGAAATTGTAGTTCAATTGGAACGTTAGAATTTTTTCCAATACTTCAGATACTTTGCTGTTTTCTTCTTTTACATGGTCTGAATGAGGTGTTTAAAATTCATATTCATGACTCATCTCATTGAACATGTAAGGGGGGGTCTGTGTATAAAAATTTTAAAAAGTGTAAAAAATTGAGAAGGTTGAGAAGGGTATCTGAAATGGTTTTCATGTGTGGCTTCTTTTTTTCTCATTTGGATTCTCAGATTTGGGGCAGTGGCCTGTGGAGTTGCTTCTGAGCTTTATGTGTTTGGTGGGGTCAGAAGCCGTGATGACAGTCAAGCCAGTGAGATGGTGACGTGCAAATCTGAATTTTATCATGATGAGTTTAAAAGGTAACTAGCTGCATCTAGAAACAGAAAATACCTGCCTTACACACTCACCTGTCTGTCCCCCCTCCCTTGCTCCAGCACTTTGAAGCATATTAGATCTGTGCCCTGTGCCTCTGTGGCTCATTTTACTTTTTATGATCCAATGTAGCTGTTACCAAAGGTCCACCTGTTTCAGTGGCTTGCCCCTCTAAGAGACCAAGCCTAAACCCTGGGCCACCATGTCAGTCTTGGGTGCCCCTGAACAGGAGAAACACCTTGATGGTGCAGGTATTTGCCTGGTTCTTCCCCTGCACCCTGCAGTTTCCCCGTGGGCAGGGCACTGCTGCCCCCCACACGTGCTCAAGGCTCCCTGTGAGTGCCCAGGGATCCTTCTCCATGGTCCAGTCCTGTCTCCAGAGATTGGCAGCTTAGGGAATTCCTAAGCTAGAGATAAGAAATTTAATCCATTTTTGTTTTAAGCATTTATAGCTGAGAGCTTTTTGAACCCATGTAGGCTGTTAGCATAGGAAAGATAGACACTATGGGTGCCATCCATTCTCCAGCCTCAGCACACTGTACATGGCTAATCTTTTCTTTGTTTTTAATCTGCTTCTGATGACTTCATTTGTTGTCTCTTGGCTCTGGAATTGGAATCCACCTTATTACATGTGGTAACTATTCAAAACGTTACAGTTGATGTGTTTTTTTTTTTCTTGCATATAACAATAAATCAGATTATTCTCTTTTATAAACTAAATTGAAAAAGGTCTTTGTGGTCAGATGTTTCAAGGCTTGTTGACAGCAAAGGAGATTAACATGACTGTATTACAAGGGCGAGTTATGATTTTGACCTGTGTAAAAGCACACAAAAATAGAATAGATGGAAGTTCATGATACAATTTTCTTGCAAGAGGTGGATGTAAAGAAACTTTAATTTCTTTATGAAGAGGTCTTCTGTGTTGTTCAAAGTGGTGTCTAAACTAGTTACAATCAAATGAAGCTGTAGAAAAAACATTCTTTAATGTGGTTATAGGAAGCAGACAGGTAAGAAAGGTCATTGCTACTGACAGTCTTAGCATTTTCTAGCCCTGTAGGGGCGTGGAGAAATGCTGAAAGGTGATTACCTTTTTGGCAAGAGGTCTTTGAAAGTGAAAGAATTCTGGAAATAAGTGCTCCCTTACCTCTTATTTGCTATTTTTAGTTGATTTGCCTGAAATATTCTGTTCTTCAAAAGGTGGTATATAATAGCTCATGATTCCTCACCAGTGACAGTAAACCTGCTTCACTGGTTGGTGCAGACTGAGCTTTCATCAAGTGGAGTTTGAAAAGTCTGAGCAGTTGCAGCCTGGGTGCTGGAGGTGAGTCCTTGGTGCCACCTGCTGCCTGCAGCACAGGCGCCTGCTCGGCAGTACTTCCCGTGTGCGGATTTGTGTCTCTGCCTGGTGGCTTGCTCTGCAGAGGGGTCACAGGCTGTGTGTTCTCCTTTGGGAAGGGAGGGCCAGGAAGAGTGGGATGAGGGCCACTGCTTCCACAGCCAGTGCTGCTGGTGGGAAGCTGTGCTCTCCTCTTCCAGAAGGCCCAGGGTTCCAGCCCCCCAGGCAGAGGGGGTGTCGCTGGCCAGAAGAGGGTGCAGTGTTCCTGTGCTATGTTCTAGCACTCAGCCAGTGGGGTCCAACAGTCACCCCACATTTCTGGGGTGCTGGTGGTGGGATGGGTGCCTTCCAGGGTGGCTGTGGCAGTGACTGTGAGACCTGAGCAGTTGTGCCTGTGTGGAGAAGAGAGAAAATAGCTGTAAAAGGACTTCACTTCAAAATGCAGTTAGCCAGTGTTTCAGCCTGCCAAATCCTGAGACAAATTACTTTGTTGCCTGGTATGCTTCTTTGAAGTAAGATTTAATCTGGAAAATGATCACAATTAGATTATAATAGTGCTTCACAAATATCACATGAATACCAAATTAAGGCAAGTGGACTCCTTGGAAAACATGAGGGTATTACTTCCTGGCCTGATTCAGAAATAGCAGAAAACAAATCCAAATCACTTTATTTTGAGTGAAGGATGAAAGCTTAAATAATATGCTTCTCTTAAGTCAGTGGAAATCTCATGCTAAATAGCAATGTGTGTGTGTGACTAGTTAAGCAGTCCCAGTTGCACTGGGTATATGCTCTGCTCTGCATTGTTACTTAAGAGTAAAGCATAAGTGATGCTCTAGATTTTGCCACTGGTGGACAGTATCTCTCTCCATTCCACAGTGCATTATTAATGTGATATATACAAAGACTGAGTCTTCATCTCAAACATTATGCAGGGGTGGTTAGTTTATAATTGGTAAGTGCATTTATTTCCTCTGCAATAGTTTCTGAAACAAACACAGGTGATTAGTCCCCTGCAAACCAGGAACTTCAAGAAGTCATTGTGAAGGATGTAAGCAGCCTCAGACTCCACAGCTCATACTCTTTTTTGTAGTTACAGTGACAAAATAATACTGGAACTGTCAAAGCTGAAATACCACATTGACAGTCAACGAGTATGTTATTGACAGGAGTCCAAGAGGGTTAAGAGAGATTTGTAGAAGGGAGGAGTGTGTTTGCAAGATCGTTTAGCAGCAGTGGGTCAAAAGTGGTATGTATAAATTCTACTAGTCTCTAACCAAAATTCAGAGTGCTTTTTTAATGGTTACATATTGATTTTGCATACTTTGTAATGAGCTACAGATTTTTCCAGCTGTTTTTTAAGTAAGTGCAGAACTCCATCATGTTCACTTTCTTTTTGAATGGAAAGAATTTTTGCTAGTTTGAGTTCAGCCATCAGATATTTTTGGCTTACAGGTACATGCAGCAATGCACACAGGTGTGATCTGCAGCATTTTTCATGTGCCTCAGCTCTCAGTACCTGGGAGTACAGGATCCAGCATCATCCTAGGCATCCAGAGTCCATGAGGATCTGAGCTGTGGGTTTCCCTTAGTGTATATGTCTGAGTATGTACTTACACCAGTATATAAATGTACTAATTCATATAAACCAGCATAATTCTGACTTGACTTGCATTAAAGGACTGAACTTCAACTTGTTTAATATTGCTTGCTTTGACAGTAGCTTACTCCAGAGTAACTGACAGTGCAGTGTCTTTCAAAATTGTTACTCTTAACCATGACACAGACTTTTCTAAAGACCAGGAATATGCTGAGGTCTTCACACTAGTAAAACATAAACACTGAGACTGCTGTTAAGCTGTACTGTATAAACAAGTAATAAAATAAATGGAGTGAGACAGAATAATAGCATACACATGAAACGTGGACAGAATAATGTAGAAAATAATTATCTTTGAAGTACTGCCGTGACTGATTTTTTCAATTAATAAATGCTTTGTCAGCCTGTCCTTAGAGTCACGTGCATGAGTGAATTTAAGTGAACTGAGGATAGAAAATGTGTACGTCAGACTGCTGTTTTTTTCAGGATGTAGATTTTTTTTTTTCCAAAGGCTATAGATTGAGCTTTGTGTGCGTTGTATCCTGTTTTTAAAAATATCGATCAAGCTTAAAATAGAGTTAAAAAAATGTGAGTGGGAGATGGAGATGTAAGGGTATCCTTTGCTCAATGATCCAGTGTTCATCTGCTCCATAAAAAGCAGGAAATCTTAGCCAAGACCTTGATGGCTCAGTCTTTCCTTCTACCAGAATTAAAGGATCACGTAGGTGTGTGGAGAATTGGATGATGTGGGTACACGCCGGTTTTTTTTCTGTCCAGTGTGGATATTTGGACATGCTTAATAGAGCACAAACGTGCTTTAGGATTCTTTGCAAGAGCAGCTGGTGGAGCTCTGTCCTTGGGTATAGCCACTGCTGCCCTTCACTGCTGGTCTGGAAGTGGGGTGGGCTTTCTTCCTTCTTTTCATGTGCTCCTGCTTCAAAAGCATTAACAAAATGGGCAGGTATTGAGGGGAATAAAACAGAGAGATACTTGTTCAGAAGCAATACTTGGTGAAAACCCCTTTAAAAATATTATTTTTGCTGCTGGGACGTTGTAAACAGAAGGAAATGCTTTCAGCAGTGTGTGAGCAGTGAACTAAATAATCTTGTCACATAGTCTGTGTCTCTCTCCCATGTAGTGTGCTGGAGTTTCATTAAAAGAAAGTGCTTATGCAAATGTAATGAGAAAACAAACTGGATGACTGATAGCACTGTCAGGTGAGAGGAACAGGGATAAGGTTTTAATGTATTTGCAGGCATCCCTCTGCAGCTGGTGTGAGCTTGAGGTGCCTCATCTGGGATATGTTGGTTCTGTATCACATCTATAGTTACTTCCTACTTGGAAATAAAACAGTTACTATCCTTCTTATTGGTTATAGCAGTATGGATGGAGTGAGGTTTTTTTCTTTCTGTCACTTTAAGACAGAAAACAAAGTCAGGCTTCTTTCCCCTTTTTTTAATTGGAGTGGGAGGACATTTCAGTTTTAGAGCAATCCTTTTTGTCTGTGGTTGCAGAGGTACAGGCCTTCTGCCCTGCTGCCCTCAGATTTGGTTTGAGCAGAGCCATCCCAGGGAAGTATGCAAGAGTTATGATCCAAGGAGTGTTTTCAAAACCCTGGATATTGTGAATTTCTTGTCACAGTGTTTTTTCCATAGTGTTCAAACAGCAGGCACAGCCCACGTTAAGCTGGAGCTTAGTCAAATTCTGGTGTAACGTGACCCCCTGCCCTTCCTGTCTTTGTTCCTTCCTAGTTCTAACTGCTGCAGCTGCTGTCAGCGTTCCTGAAAAGTTGTGCCTGTTTTTTAAAGTATATTCGTTGAGAAAGGTTAAGAATTAATTTTCACAAGCAACTACAGATACCTTAATATTGTCCTTTCTTGATGTGCAAGAGGAAAATGCCTGGGTCCCACACTGTTGTGGGATTCTTTTATTAAAACCCCCAAACCTTGAATAGTTCATGCAGACAAACCTCTGAAGTTCACGTTTTCCAAGCTCAAACTTGACCAGTAGCTAGACTGAACTAATCTAATTTTGGGTTGTTTGTTTTTTTCCCTTTTTCAACGTGGTCCTATATTTAATATTGAAAAAAGAAAGAAAGAAAGAATTTGCAGTCTTCTTTCTGTATTTCTCTGCCACTTAGTTTTTGCAGTTTGGGGTAACTTGGTGCTAAAAAGCAGCAAAAACACTGCCTGTGTCCTCTTCCCACAGTAAGGAGAGGAAGCTAATGAAATATGGTGAAAGGTGTTTTGCTCTGTAAGGGTTTCTGAATCAGTGTAGAGAGCTTCTCCTTTCCTCTCTTCTCAGTTCATCTGTTGCCCTCTGTGACAGCTACAAACCATTCCCTTGCTTTCTGCATTCTTAATCCCTCAGTGTACAGCACAGACAAAATAACAGACAGCTAATCTTTTCATTTGGCCTTTAAAAATTGATCTCTCTCTCTCCAAGATAATTGAATATATAGCAGCCTTTTCCTTCAGTGCCAGAAGAAGGGCTTACTTCTGAATCATGGGTTAAGATAATGCAGAATTTTCAAAGGTCAGCATTATCTGTGAGGTTATTTCCTAACCTTTTCCCTCAATTTAACAGGTATGGCCATGAAAATACATGGAGTGCTTTTCAAAGGTTTTTCAAACTTTCCTGTTATCTAGAAATCATGTAATAAAATATCTAGGAGCAGTCACCTAAAACAGCATCAATTTGTATGTCTTCAAGGTCTGTAAATAGTAACTGTGACAGCATCTGCAGAAGTGCAACACCATTTTGTAGGAATTTGTTTCAGAACCATAGAGAGGATGCTGACAACTCCAGATAAATGGGGCACCTTTAGGAGCCTGTGTCCCACATGAGTGATGAGTCCATACTTAGCTGGCTTCCAAAGGCTTCAACATGGAAAACTGCTTTTCACTTGGTAGAAAGACCAGGCTGATGTAATGTTGAAATGAGGACAGGCTTAAAGTGACAGGGGACTTGTAAGATGATAGTGGGAGCTAGAGCATGATGGAAAAGAGGTGCTCGGGAAGGTCTGTTCCAGTTCCAGGTAGTGGACATTTCTTTCCCAGAATCCCTTACCATTTTGATTTCTAGTCTTCTAACCCATGTTTGAAGTTAAGGATTTCCAAGTGCTGCATTCTTCTTACTGGAGTGGGGATTTCTTGTCACTGCTGAAGTGCAATTAAAGTAGTTGGAATTATACAGGGAAGGCAAGGCCTTGCTATACAGCAGTTTGTTATTTCCCCTACTATAGACCAGTAAGACACGTGCTTTTATGATTCTACTGATTTTAAGACAAAGCCACCTAACATTTTTTCTGTAGGGAAAATTGACTGGCATAGCTGTTGTGGAAGAGGCTCTGTTACATGTCTGGTCTCTTCCAGAAGGTCACACTGGGTGGCTGCAAAGAAGATTTTATTCCAGATAGATTGCACAGATTAGTGGAGCAATTCTGAAATAAAGTAACTTCAGGCTAAAGTATCCTGAGCTTCCCAGCAGCAGTACCAATTGCTTTTCCTGGCTGGGGAAAGCCAAGACTGTCCTGAACTAGACACTGTTCCCAACAGTTTATACATAACAAATTACTTGTCCACTCTGCTTTTGCTTCCAAGATGGCAGTTGCAAAAAGAACCTGGAATTCTTTTCATGTACTCAATAAAAATTGCATACTGTTTTTTTTTAATTATTATTTTTACAGGTGGATTTATCTAAATGACCAGAACCTGTGTATCCCAACTAGTTCTTCCTTTGTGTATGGAGCTGTGCCCATTGGAGCCAGCATATATGTGATTGGAGATCTCGATACAGGTCAGAATTAGAGCTAATAACCTCCTGTTGCTTGTCTTCTTCCAGTCTTTTAAATATGGGCCACTAATGAGACTGATTATTTTTTAGAATAAAAGGCTGGGACTGTGTTCTGTTGAGTTACTGTTGTCTTTAGGGGAATTATGTTGGACATACAGAAATGTTCAGGCTGGTTTTGTACACTGAAGCTCTTCAGAAACAAATCCAGTGCTGTAAGCATTTGGTTGATTAGCAGCTTGAAGACTGGAAGAGATCAAGACTAAGAGCACGTTACTGCATTTGTCTAAATGTAAGAAAAAATGTTAGTGCCTGAGGTTGTTTCTCCCATCTTTGCAGTGGTAAGCAGGTGGGCCCTGCATTTTGGGGACTTTGTCCATTAGTTCCTGTGTATGTGGTAGTGGCTCTTGGCTCTAAATCCCAACAGAATGAATGTGTACTAGGAGAAAAGCTCAATACTCAGCTTCCAGCATCTGGCCACACGCTGTGAAAAACTTTTGGAAAAGCTACATGCTTTCGTGGCCCTGTGTACATGTACAAGTGTCCAACAGGGCTCTTGACAAAATGTGGAACAGCAACATTCCAGATGTGGTGGCTCCAGGTGGATGATGAATGTCATCGTTGTTTCCTTTTGACAATAATTTCAACCACACATCCAGAAATGGATTGGTGTTTCTGCGCATGCTCTTCTTCCCATACTTGCCTTGTTAGAGGTTAAATACGGCGACAGCTGCAGTGCGTTTCAAGCATTTTCTGTTGTTTTCGTGCACCTGTGGCTGCAGGTACAAATTACGACTACGTTAGAGAGTTTAAAAGAAGCACGGGGACCTGGCAGCGCACCAAGCCCCTCTTCCCGTCGGACCTGCGCCGCACCGGCTGCGCCGCCCTGCGGATCGCCAACTGCAAGCTCTTCCGGCTGCAGCTCCAGCAAGGATTGTTCCGGATCCGTGTACCTTCTCCGTGATCCCTGTGCTGGCAGTGGAGAGGAGACTGGAAGAGCTCTGCGCCGTCCACCATAATATAGCTCTATATAAAGGAAAAGCTGAGAAATTACAGCTGAAACTTACACTGTACGCTGTGCTTTGGTATGGTAACTGTTTTTGTTTTAAATGCTTAAAAAGCTTGAGTCTCAGTTCTTGTTTCGGGAACAAATAAGTATACATTAAAAAGAAGAGATGGGGGGGAAAATAAAAGGGGGGGGTCAAGGAAACACCTTCAGTTTTAGCCATTTGGAGTTTAAACCGTGTTATTGAAGGAGGCTTTTTGCGTTTGAAACCAGTGGGAATTGGTATTCCTTTGGCGACGTTTATTGAAAAGCAAAAGAGAAAGATTTAAGATGCATTTCCCCTGAGGGGAACTGATAAGAATAAATGTGCCATCCTGGGCGAGATAGCTCTAATCTACAGAAGCTGTATGAAAACCAACCTCCCTGGTATACCGCAAAGACTCTCGTTTGACCGTAAAGCCGTAGGAGAAGTTGGTTGTTGCACCTTTTATTTCTAGTCCTTCCTCAAAAGTTAAGGTCTGTGCCTAAAAATGGTGGAGGTGTATATATATGGTTTTTTTCATTCATTTGCAATGTTTTCATTCCTACAAATCTTTTTAATATACTTAAAATGGACTCATCTGACACGGATACAGTGTACTACAGAGAAGTAAACTGTGTTTTCTACGTTTGAATCGCCTGAGGACCTGGTGTACAGGTGGGTGGCGTGTGTTGCTGGGAGGGCTTTTGGGGCTGTTTCCTTGGAATAAAAAGGGAAACGGTGTCTGGAACGGTTAATGATGATTGCTGCTTTTGGTAAACGACAACTAAAGCTGACAAAGTAAGGAAAATGGGTTGTGTTCCTTTTTACTTCAGATCACTTGCAAACTAAGAATGGTTTTTAAGACTGAGCGTTAGAGAGAGGTGCATTTCATCTCTGTTGGAACAAAGGTTAAATATGACAAGGATATATTTGTTTTACAGAAAACAGGATTTTTGGACTAAGAGTTAAAAATTTTACAGCAACTTTAAATAGGGATCACAAGTTAGTTTACTGATGATTTCTGTGCTAAGGTACAGTCTTGTTTACTGCTCTCTGACTTTGAAAGCTGGATTTTATGGTGTGGTTATAGTGAAGAATTTAGTATCTTGCATTTTATTTTTTACTGAGTCTTGTTCACATCAGTAGTGATATTTAATTGACTTCTGTTCATAGTCAAGATCAGCTGGTAGAACACTTTTACCTCAGTTTTTGAATTAATTATTGTTGTGATGGGTGGGATGTAACCTGTATTTATTTAAAAGGAATAAAATGAGAGAGATGGAAATATAAATAAGACCTCCTGCCCTTCAGAAAAAGAGATTTTGTATAACCAGTATTATAACTACATACAATACTTTCCACTCTGCAACACTGTGGACCTCAGACAAGCCAATCTCTGCCCTCAGTTGTATTGGTGTAAAGCTTTGTCATCTTTGTTGAATCATCTTGGATATGCTGAAATAGAATCCCAAACTAGTACAAAATAATTATATTTCACTAAATATTCCTTGAAGAGACATCCTGAAACTTATTTCTGCTCAGACCTTCCATACCACTGATGTGTGGTTGGAAGTGTTCTGACTCTGAGCAAAGGGGTGGGGAAAAAACCAAAAACAAAGAGGGCAGCAGCCAAGCCATTGACCATTATTTATTATTATTTTTTTTTATTTTGTATGATGCTGAAGTGCTGCAAAACTTGAACTATATACATCAAATATCTGGCCTATATTAGTTGGCGTGTTAAAAAGTTTATATATTTATGCATCGCAGTAAACTTGGTGTATGTGTATATAGATATGTCTTTAGATTTTAAATTTATATATAATGCTTTACTTCAGAAATGTGAACCACTATTTCCATCCTTGGCTGTCTTAAGAAATAAATCGAGTGCTGTTAGTTTACCTGTAAAACTTCCCTTTTTTGAAAATCTTACATTGTTCCATTTTTTTTTTCTTAGACAAAGTGCCAAGATCCCATATTCAGAAGTGACCAATGTTCCTAAGTATCTATTTCACTTATGAGCTCAGTTTTCTAAGTGGCTTAGAATACTTTTGAAAATGTTATTCAGAATATTGCAGGCTGCTAACTCTTGAGTCCCTGTGGTTTCCCACTACACTTGAGGGCATTCAGCGTCCAGAAACCCTAATAAATGCACATCATGAATCCAAATCATATATATTCTAGCAGTGTTTTGCAGTTAAAGTTATTGAACCAAATGTTTACACTTAAAGTAGGGTTAACAGTAGGTATTCTTACTTTTTTTTTTTTTTTTTTTTTTTAAAACATAACAAATCTGCTGGTAATTGGAGCGTCTTGCAAATGCACTGGGTGAGATTTGGCCAAGAAGTCTAAGCCTGGTGGCCGTGTTCCCCTGCGTGCGAGGGCTGAACCACATGGGAAGCAACTAATGAATTTTCTGTTTGCAGTCCAGGGGGTTTAGGTGGTTTGGCAGTTTAGAAACTTGTTGTCCTTGCTTGGCACAGTAGCTTTAAGTCCTTCCAGCTCATGAATCAGCACTCAAATTCAGCCAGGTCCCCCACGGGTGACTTCTTGAATGATTTTCCTAGCCAGCTACCAGTGCAGTCTGCTGGCTTCCAAGCACCAGGTTCCTTACCTGGCCCTGTGAGATGGTCGTGTTCCTAAAGAGTTGGTGTTGGATTTCACATTCTCATCCTTCCTGTTTTTATAACCTGAGGAGGAGGCATCCTGAAGAGTCTTCTGTTTTTGCCTGTCCTCAAATACTTTATCAGCTATTCCTTAAGTTTTAGTTACTGGAAAAATGCTGTATCAACTGAGCTGTTCCTGGTCAAGAGTCATTCCATAGCTTTAAACTGAAGGCAAATTAACATGAGATAACACAAAAGGATAACAGTGAATCTGAAAACAAAGGCAAGTTTACAAAATCAGCTCACTAATAACTGTGGGCAGGCTGTATCTTTCTTGCTTTTGACCACACAGAACTTACCTGTCACACAGCCTGCCTTCTGAAGCAGAGTTCTTGCTGAAAACAGGAGGTTTTTCATCAAAGCTCCTGCAGCACCAGGCTTGCTTTGTCAACTGCCCTTCCAGAAAGTGCCAGGCAGCTTGATTTCTTTTTTGCAATATTACTTGTGCCTGCATGACTTGGCCAATGCACAAGCACAACAGTGAGGAGTTTAGGGAGCATTTTTCCCTGTTTTAACTGCAGTTTCTCTGGCTGGTTCCATAAATGCTGTGGCTGTACAGCCTGCATGGGCTTTGGTGACATGCATGTGCCATGCAAGGTGCAGGATGCAATAACAAATGCAAGTTGTTACAAGTGCCAAACTTTTGGTTTCCTCTGTATATAACAATAATTCAACTGTTCTATTAAATTACAGAGATGCTTAAAATTCACTGTGTTCCAAAAAAAAGCAGCAGTTCTTCTTTTTTTTTTTTTTAATGAATGTTATTTATAACACTGTAAATCTTTACCTTTTTTTTTTTTTTAATACTGTTGTGCAGGTTTGTGTTACTCTTCACAGCTGCCTTTGGACATCACTCCATGTGATGCATATGGACACTTTGCTCTTTATTAGAGCACTAGTGCCATGCAATTATATGATAAATGGCAGCTGACAACAGGTTTTAGTATTTAAAATTATAAATATTTAGATAAAGTGCAATTTGTTTGAATTAATCTTATCTGCAGAAGGAAAGCTGTATCTTGGGAATCGTGACTGTAGCCAGGGACACAGACACACTGACCAGTGTAACTAAGGGATGTTTTGGTGCCACTCAGTGATGCTTTCCAAGGAATTACAATTGGTTTGGGGCATGGATCCTTTCTGCCTCTAATGTTAGCATCAAGGTTTTAGGGTTTGTGTTCTCTGAACTGTTTGGAGTAGTTAAACCGCTTCTTCAGGTGGGTGGGAGGAGTGTTAATTATATGCATGTTTGATTTGCAGTTAGAAGCTACTATTTCCATCTTAACTTGGAGCATTTCCTCTTACCATAGGAAGGATTGCAGCCAAGCTTTTAGCTTTTAGGTGACATCTCTGATCAGCCATGCCCTGCATGACTGCTGTCGTGCTCCAGTAACCAATTCTCTTCAAATCTTTTACTAACAAGTAAGCTAAAAGAATAGACTAAAACCATGCAAAGTGCCTAACTAGATAAACACCTGCTAAAAAGGATTAAGGGTAATAGGGGAATTAAACTACAAACTGCTACCAAGAGGTGATTATGTTGTAAATTTGATGGTGATACAAAATCTGAAAGGTATTTTTAAAAGCAGTGTATTTCAGGTTGCTGCTTCTTAGTTAGAAAAATGATTAAAATTTATAATGGCTTTGTTTAGAATAATATTTGAAGGTTATTTGAAATAGTCTATTGAAATGTCTTGAAAAGTGAGCTGGAAGGTTGGAACTTTTCAATGTAAAAGGCTAAATCTTGTTGCCCAGTATCTTCGCAGGGTTTCATGTGAATAATGAACACCTGCCAGAGCACATCAGGGAGTGAACATGCTCAATGCCACTGCCTACCTGTGCCCTTGGATTTGCATAATGAAATGAGACTGTACTGAGCCCTTCTAAAAGCTGATGGATCTGATTACAATAATAGGATAGAAAAAACACCCCCAATGTAAGTAACATTACTTTATGGACAAGGCATGAAAATGTAATATTTTATTTCTTTTAAGTACAAGGTGCTTTTGAATCACCACCTAATGCCCGTGATTAATATTTTTCTTTCTCCTTCCTCCTTCCTTTCTTAACAATCCTAAGACATCCTCTGTTTTTGTCAAGGGCAAGTTTCCTTCTTTCTTTTCAGTTCTAAACTCAGAGTTTATATATCATTTAAACAGGCTGCAGGGTGGACTGCTCTTAAAATTATGATTCTTGTGCATTCTGTTAGCATGCTGCCACCTCTGCTAATTTCAGAATAGAAGAAAACTTGTGGAACAACATTCTACCTGAAGAAAGCAAGAGCCATTTTGGAAAGTCTAAATTCCAGTATGCAATAGGCTGCGTGCTATAAAAACCTTGTCCCTGGCTGTTCTTGAGATTCTCACCTTCATGATCTCACCTGCAAGAGCTTGGCTGGGCAGCATCTGTTTTATTAATGTATACATGATAGCAGGAAAGCATTATCATCCTTGTCACTTGTTTCACTGTTTTTAGGTCTTAAAAAGTGAAGAATGCTTAATTATTAGAATAAGTAAGCCAGTGCACCAGGGTATCTGGCAAGGTGGTCAAGTTGAAAAGAGCTGACACTCTTTAAAGCTCTTGTTTAAAGCTCCTTTCTGAAAGGAAGCCAAGGAGTACCCTCTTAAGAAATACTTTCAGACTCTTTCAGAATTAGTCTTAAACTAGTCCAAAGGACTCTTAAGGATTGCTTATAGGAACTGGGATCTGTTCTAGCTTTTGTTTGCTTGGGGAAACAGCTGCTAAGTCAATTTTAAGCCTTGTTTTTTTCTCCCTGACTTCCAAAACCTAATGATTTGCTTCTTATAACTGAAACCTTTTTATATGTAAGGGTCTGAGAGTGTAGTTTGCAACATGTGGTGAGTATTCTATCATATCTTAGTTTAATTGGTGTAAGCAGCAAGCTGAGTCCTGGTGGGCTCCTAGAAGGCAGCATTGCAGCGTTAAGGGGGGAGGCAAAGTATCAGTAAGACAAGAAGATTCTCCCCGTGCTGCACATGGCCTTGCTGTCAGTATCTGGAGGGGGCAAGCGGCTGTTTTTGGCGCAGAGCTCCTGTGGCTGCCGCCCCCTGCTGCCCTCGGGGTTTGGGAACATGGCCGGGACCTCGCCGGCTGGAGACCTGTCGAGTGCCAGAGAGGAGTCCAGGCTGCTCAGGCTGAGAATTGACCCCCAGAGTCCTGTCAGACCAACAGGTGACCCCATGCAAAGGGCTGCTTTCTGCTCTCTGTTGCTTTGTCTTTTGCTCTTATTAACAGGGCTTTGCTTTCACTCTTGCCTCAAATTTACTTCTGAATGCATAGCTTTGGCCCCTGATCACTAGGAAGAGCTCCTGGGGGTTGGAGGACGTCCACACAAACTTGATGTCTCTGATCCTGTAGGTAGAACATCTGCAGCCCACACCTGTGTCTTCATCTTACTTGTGGCTGGAAGTCTGCTGCCTTGTCCGTGGGGAAAAGCCCCTATTCCCAGCTACCTCATTGTGGTTTTTTTTCTTTGCACTTTGTCAAATCTTTTCTTTTTTTGTTGTTTTGTTTTAAATTGCATTTTGTCCTTCAACAAAAAACTAAAAGCAGACAAGAAGCAAGGCAAAATGATGCTGTTGTCCAAGGACAGTTTACTTTTATTTCATTTTAAATGCATGTTTCTGTACAAAAAGACCAAGGTTGACCTGCAGCTGCTCTAAAAAGTAAATAGAACTAATATTACTTGAAAGTAACTATTGTATTTGTAAATGGGAGAAGCAATTGAAAGGCTGTCCTGACAATTTTTAAATAGGAAAAAAAATCTGTTTAAAGCATAGAAGTCTCTGCTTTTTTTAAGGACAGCTCAGATAGTTTTCTCTCTGCCTCTGCACTGTTTTGCCTGTGAACTTGATCCATTATCTCAATAGAGAGATTCACTGATTTTTTTCTGTATTGTCTAATCTGGATTTTTTTTCCATTGAGTTCCTCATTTACTCACCTATAGAGGAAAAACTGTCCAAATACCCACCTTCTGTACCTGAGACTATGTTATTTGCCCATTTCTTTGGGATCTTCAAGTATGCAGGGTTCTGTTTAGCTTGAAGAATTAAAAAAAAAAAAGGAAAAAAAAAAAAGGGTGCATTTTCTTCTGCTTCCAAAGGTGCTATTTTGACATATTTTTGAATTCCTTACACTGTGCTTGACTTCTTAAAAGTACCAATGTGAGCTGATAATCAGCTCGTGTTTGTCCTCTGGGTTTGGTGTTTTGAGTCCTTTTTTTAAAAAACATCCCTTTTCATAAAGACAGCTTCCAAACTGTCAAAGGCCTTAATAACACAAACTGTCATGGGAAAATGCTGACTCTTTCCTTTCTTTGTAAAGGCAAAACCAAGAAATGCTTCACGGGGAATATTTTCCTCTAAAATTTTAAGTAGCAGCTCGTATGAACTTTGAGTTAAATGTAGCAAACATTTTACATTGGCCATGCACAAACAGGGGTAAAACAAGGAGCTATTCATGTCTCTGCGGACTGTACCAATTAGCTGCTAATTCCAGAGCCTTCTATTGGCATCATGGTGGCTATTCCATAAATATTAATCTTCCTGGGCTCAGCCCCAGGACCTGGCTCTGTGGTGTTCCCTGTGTGTCTGGGACACACTGACCTGTGTGGCTGTCAGAGCATCTGTATGTTGGGCCAGGTGTGGGTTTTTCCTCAGACCTCATCTATTCAGCCCTTGTAGATGCAAGCCATGGAATGGAGAGCTGAATTTTAGTCCTGTGTAGGAACTTTGTTGTTCTCCTTATTGTGCTGTCTTTATTTTTGTGTAGTCTGTATCATCAGTTTGGTTTAGGGATCTGTTAACATTGCTAGAGGTGTTTTGTTCTGTGGAGGACGTAAAAAATCGCACTCCTGCCCTGTCTGAAGCAGCAGGAAGGATCAGGGTGTTGATGCTTGAACTTGAGCCATCTCCAGGCTTCAGGTTGCTGCTTTCTTGTAGGCTTCCCAGTCACACTGGTGTAGCATTTTTCAGTGCTGTTAATGCAAGAGCCCTTTAGTCTTTTGAAAAAAGAGCTTAGAGACTGCCTCGTCCTGCTCCACCTTCACATGTTGGGTGCTGCCCTCTCAACCATCCTAACTCATCCAGACTGTCATTGTCCAGGAACCACAAGCCAGTGGCCTTCATGAGGGGTATCTAAGTTACCTGCAGCACTGTCTGAAAGACAGCCAGTGAGTGAGTGGCCACAGAGAACCCTACTGAGCTTGCAAATCCGTGATCCTCTTATTTTAGGGAAGGCTGAAGAGCAGCACCATTCATTGCTAGGGCTGTGCACAGAGTCTGAGCCTTGCAGCTGTGTCCTGGCAGCATGGGGAAGGATGAATCCACCCTGTCCTATACATAAGGGTAAGATATAAAGGTTTATGGGCTGAGTGTTACAGGACATCTAATTTTTGCATGTATTATATTTAAATCTGAAAATATTGGAGGCTTTGGAACTATTTCTGCAGGGTGGAACAGCAAGCAGTAGCTTAAATAACTGGGGAGTTCCTGGCCACCTGATTTTCCCTTCCACTTCTTTTTTTTTTTTGAGAAAACAGAAATGTAGAACTGCTTCCCAGTTTGTATGCTTACTGGTTAATAATCTGAAGTGGGAGCCTGACAAGCTGAGATGGTTTTAATTTTGCCTTCAAAAGGAAAAAGCTGAATTTCTTCATGCTAGATGCTCTACCTTCAGAGTTCTTGCTCTGTAAATCATGTTTATTGAGTACCATGAATCTTGTAGGATTAGACTAAAGAAATACATATTACATGAATGATGACTAATAGACATAGTCTGACTTTGTACTGCACAAATATTCTTTTTCTAGTGTAAGAGAATGAAATAACAATTACATTGATTAATCCAATGATGATACCTGTATACCACGAGCCAAATACTAGGAGGGTGTCGGAATGTCATGCCACAGTGCTGCTGCTCTTGTAAAGCTTCAGCATTTTGTCAAATCTAAGAGCTTGATAATTACCAGGATATTGTCAGAATTATATTGCTGCTTTTTCTACAAGGCATACGTCAGTGTGGTGTGGTGGAAACACTCGCCTGGTCTTGTTTACCATCGCTGGCATGCAGCTTGACAGCAAGGTTTGTTCCCATCATCCAGCTGTTGTGCTTTGCCTTCTGTGTTACGGATGTGTTTACTGTTACAGGCTTTTTATGCGCGTGTGTTTTCTGTGGGTCTTTCTGTGCTTTGTGTGGGAATGGAGTTTTTACTTTTCTTTGTTTATCTGCCCATCCCAAAATCTTCCTGTGTTGCTTTAGAAATGAATCCATGAATTGCTCGGGGCTGGGCTTTGGAATGTATGTTGAGTTACTTCTGTTAAAAACTGGGAAAAATAAGATGTAAAAGCTCTTTGGCCTCAATCAGACTATGCAATATAGCACACCAGAGAGCTGAATTCCTGTGATACAGAAGACACATGGCTCTTGTGTCCTTCCAAATCCAGTCCTTGGTCCAGGGTTAGGAGAACTTGTACTCAATGGCTGCCCATGAATCTTGCATCCAAATCAACTCTTGTTCCCTGGTTTTCGTCCTCCCCCCCGACCTCACCCGTTGGTTTATTGGGTGTTTTGACTCTGGATGACGTGCTGTCAAAGTGTATCCCTCCTGTCACTCTCCGGTTGTTGGTGATTACAGCTTGTTTTGTAAACCCACCAAGAGTAAGTTAGGGGCCACTTGATGGTGTTTGCAGCTCTTTGCTCCAGAGCATGCCAGGCATGGTGGGTTTGCCGTGCCCCTCTGGGTGGATGTAGGTCTTGCTGTTGTGTTCCTGTGCTGCTCAGCTGAGGGTTGGTGCTTACAGTGCAGAGCGCCAGGGGCGTCTCGGAGCCAGTCCAAGGAAGCTTCATTTCCACTGCTTGTGCGTATGTGTTTAATTTTGCTGCTTCCATGGCAATTCAGGGATAAATGCCCACGTGGTCAGGACTGCTGGTAAAGGTTCTTTGTTCTCCCGTTGCTTTGTTTTTCTAGTGAAGTTTGTTCCTTGTGTTCCTCTTCTTCCCCCTATTAAATTCTAGCAAAACCAGTGCACTGTTTCCCCTGGTTCTACATCCCGTGAGTAGCTCTTCTCTAGCAGTTGATCATGTCTCCTCACCTTTACGTGCATCCTTCTGAGCAGCTTGCCTTTGTCATTCACTTAACCCACCTTCTGCCTGATACTGCTTCTTCCTCCTAACTCCATTTACTATTTTGTCTTTCTTTAATTCAGGTGAACTTTGATTTATTCCTCTGATTTCAAAAGGGGATTTCAGTGCGTAACACGGGAGACAAACAGAAAACCTCTCTGCAGATGCCTGGGTACATTCTTTTCTTCCCTGGCACGTGCAGTGTAAGGGGTTCAGCCTATCCCATTCCTAACCCCAGGTTTTTCCTAGGCAGAACAAAGTCTGAAGGTGTTTCTTGTTTCTGTTGGTAACTGACAATATTTGGAGATTTTTCTTCTTCAGAAGTAGCCACTGCAGATGAGCAGCTGGCATGTGAGAGGGTTGTTATGCTTCCATATTCGGTATTTTTAATTAAGGAACAAATAATTTATTTTGGGGGGGGGAAAAAATGTAAATTTTTTTGTATTTGTATGTCAAAGTGGCCTTTATAGGAAAAGCACATAAAATATTTAGATTAAAATTGCTTAGTTGTATAATTTTAGTGGGGATTTTTGTATTGACAGGGTTTCTATGCATTTTTCAAAGTATACTTGCTGTTTTGTGTTAGTATTATTGGAAATATTTTTAAAAACATGTATTGCCATATTTTCCATGGTTGTTCCCTTTACTATCATTCCTTTTGAATACTACAAAGATTTTACTTAACCCTGTAAATTAATTTTCCCCCACAAAGATTTGCATTAAGTCAATATAATGAGTTACAGCATGGGTATGTAGCTTTAAGGGAATAAGCCTAGTAGTGTAGCTGAATTGTGGAGGGATCTTTTTGGAGAAGGGCAGTACACAGTGTTTCAATTGCACTTAAAAGACTAAATTAGCAAATTAAGTTTTTGCTGTACCTCACTGGGATTTTTGAAACTTGTTTCCATCCTATATTGTTTACACTCGAGCGTTATACTATTTGTGCAGTATACAGTTCTCCTTCATTCTGTCAGGGTAATGCTGATGTTAACAGCTAGGAGAAATTTTGGGAAGTGTGTGGTATCCTAATAGATATGACCTGACTTTGGGTGAGGGAGGGGAGGAAAGTTAGATCCTTTGGTGTGCTTTTCCATGTAATTATGTACACTTTTTCACATTACCTAGAATTGAAGTAACTGAGCTTACAATTGAATTGTAAGTAGTGGTTTGGGGGTTGGGGGAAACAAATAAAGGGTTTGCAGAACTGCAGGCAAAAATAGCCCTTGGTTGCACTGCAGTGCAATTGCCTTGACTGCCTATGCAAAGTGTAACCCGAGTTGGATACATCAGACTCTTCTATTGTTCTGATTTTACTTTCTCTTCTGGAGGTGTTATTGTAAGGCTTGCTAAGGAGAACCTTCCCGGGAATGTTTGTCAACTGACACCTCAGTTTTATCATGTTATGTTTAATTTTTGGTCTTGTTTCTGTTCCATAAGAGATCCCAGGTTGGTCATAGGTTAGTGTAGGGGCAAGCCTTCAGGCCCAGTAACAGACAGACCTTGCCTGCTACCGGATGTTCTCATCCCTGAAGAGAAACGTGCAATTTTAGTGGCACTTTGACCTGTTGCTGAAACACTGGGTTTTGCAATGGAACAAACTCTCAACACTTGAAAACATTCTGTGTCTACATAAGATGTGCTGAAAGTGAAGAAAAAGGCAGTTACTCCAATAGTACCCACAGATAATTTGGTATTTAACAAACAAACAAACAAACAGTTTTTATGATCTGTCATTAGAAAAATACACATTTCTTGGTTCACTTTAGTTGCCATAAATTGCCCAGTGCAGTCTGGTCCACCTCCAACCATTTCTTTTCATGGAGTAGTTGCACATAAAATTGTAACAGCAAAGCAGGAAAGCTGTTTGGTTACTTACCAGTAACCTTCCCTTGCAGAATTGCTTTGTGGCTCACACACAACAAGAAGGGACACAAGAATTTTCCTGGATTAAGTAGCACTTGCTTCATTTACGTCTTCAGTAAAATGTTGGGTGACTAAAGGGAGGTTCCCTTTTTCAAGTATTTGACTTGTGCTTTGGGGACTTAGTTGCCACTGTGCAAATTGTGCTGTAATATTGTACCAAGGATCAGTGAAAGTGTTTTATCTTTTTTAATGTCGTTTGTATTTGACCGGGTTTTATAAATGTAAGAGAACAGAGTGTTGTATTTTGATCTGAAATTTGCGTATGGTAAAAGTAACTTTGCTTTATGTGTTGGAGGTTTGTTCAGAACTTGAATCATTTTATAGAAGGGTACAGACCAAAATTAATTGTCTTAAAGGTGTTTAATAAACTAACCAAATAAAACATTGATGGTTTGAAAACTTGTCAACTGCTCCTTTTGCTTTTTCTTTATTTTTAACAGAAAGGAAGAACGTAGTTCAACATTTTCTCTCAAGGTCTTACGAAAAATGAAAAAAAAAAGTAGTAGATTTTATAAATATCATCTCCCATGAGTTACCCGTTTTATTATTAAACATTCCTACATGCCAGAAGTTTAATCAGAGGGGAAAACCCAAAGGAAATAAATGGAGAAGGAAAGGCTAAGGAAGTAAGGGGAGGAGGGAGCAGTCTCTCTCTGGCTCTGTCCAGGCAGCAAACGGCCGCTGGGCTGTGGGTGTTGGTGATGGCCACTCTGGGAGAAATGGCAGTGGGAAGGAGCTTCTACTCACCTGTAAAAGCTCTCACACTTGATTGAAGGTCTCTGCTCTCTCCTGCAGTCACCTTCACTCGTCCTCTTCACAAATACTGCTGCTTTCATGTGACCCTTAAAAGCAGAGGAGAAAAATATGTGAAGCATAACTGCTCCCAAGGGCAGGTACAAACAGCTCATTCCAGGGCTGCCAGATATTTGATGACCCTTAGTTGCGCCATGAGGGGCAGATGTAACCTCTCCAAGTTCAAAGAGCTGGACTGTTTCAAGATGCCAAGCAGCTGCAACTCAAATTAAGCAATATGCTTCCTTTGTGTTGTTCTCCCTTTACTGATGTACCAGCCATTCCTTCTGCTGGTGCTGCCTCCACTGAGATGGAAGAGCCAGGGCAAGGGCTTTGGACTGTTACTAGGAGGGATACTATCATCTGTGATTATAGGTGGGAGCATGAAGACAGCAACAAACTTGGCCACTTCAGAAAAATACATTATTTCACCCAGAGCTCTGTCTACCCTTTCTTAAATAAAGTGACATTGAGCAAAGGCCAAGTATGAGTCAAGGAAAAGCTGTTTTGGAGGAACTTGGTCAAGGGGAGTGAAAGGGGGAAGGCAGCACCACAGCTTCAAAGCAGAGTGTAAAACTGGGTGCTGTAAACACCCATTCTAAGAGAGATGGAGCGTATAGGACAGAAAGGTGGATATTTGCTCAATAAAAACCTTTTCTTGCTTAGTTCAACAGCCATATCAAGGGAAGCACGGGTCCTGAGCTGCCAGCTCTAGTTGGGTGCAGAGAGCCTGAGGCCTCCAGTGTAAACATGGGTTGATGATAGGGAATCTCACCTTGTTGCTGGTGTTCCCATGGTTATGGCTGCGTAGATGGGCTCTGCCATATCTCCTCTGTCTTACTGAGTCTTGGAAACAAAGACAGGAGGGGAACTTGGATTTATCTTTATTCCCTAGCCTGGAGTCCTAACAGAAAGGGAAGAGGGCTGCTGCCTGGTTTCCTTTACCTTTTATGCACAGGGGAGATATAACTTTAAGTTTCCATTTATTCCTCTTTTTTACCCCTCAGGAACAAGGCCTCCCTGTGCCTCCTTAATCACAGGGTACTTGCCAAGAAGGCTGCATACTGGGTTTACGCAACAGGACTTGTGACTCTTGTGATGTCTGTGCCATAGGGAATCTCAATTGTCTACAGTTCCCAACCTGCAAGAAGAGTGTCCCACCAGCTTTCTGCTGGCAGGAATGCTCTGGGAGGGGCGATGCAGCTGGCAAAGGTTCCCTGCAGGTCAGAGCTGCTGTGGAGGTGTCTGGGTGTGTGAACAGCCCTGGTTTTGCTGAGCCAGGCTCTTCCCGGGGCCGCTGCCTGCTTGGTAAGAGGTGGCATCTGTGTCCTTTGCAGAGCACAAGCCTCAGACCAGGCTTTTGGCCAGGCTGAGTTTTCCAGCTGAAGAAGAGAAAGGAGGTGATGTGGGAAGGAAGAGAAGCTTTGCAGAGCAGGTAACTGGCTTCTGGCCTCCAGAATCTCAAATCAAGCAGTGAATTCCTAGTTTTCACTAAGCTCTGTGTTGCTAAGTCAGCCCTTTGGCACAATGATCACCGGAAATGGTAAAATTACCTGAAGAATTCATTGCTGCTCAGAATTCGATACAACCCTTTACTTTTTGTCTGGAAGCTGCTGTAAAGTCAGAGTAAAAAATTAATGCAGAGTCCACAGTGTCCTGGGAAAGGTGCAAGCCATTTGAGAAGCATGTTGTTGCCACTCAAAGGATTTTGACTGCTGCTTCAGGTGAAGCCAGTGGCGGCAGGATCAGACCTATTATTTTTGCTTTTTCTCCAGTGTATTTGGATGTGCTCAGGCCAAGGTCTGTCACATGTGGCCTCTAAGGAATTGTGAACCCCAACACCGTGGGCTGGGCTGAAGGAGTTGGCTAATGGAGAATTTACGGTAAGAGCAAAATGTATTTTTAACCACCAGGATATGCTTATCGTCAGGAAAGGGCAAGCAGCACTCCTATCTCTCCAGGGAAGGGGAAGTGTTGAGCATGACTTTAGTTTTGTCCTACTCCTTTCCCAAGTCTGAAAGGTTTTTTTTCTCTTGCTGAGACATGTCGTTGGATTAAATCAGGCAGTTAAATAGACATCAATCCTGGGTCACAGGTGAAAAATATTAAATGGCAGGCGTACAGTGTTTTTCCATTGCATGTGATGTACGTTCAGGAAAGACCTTTGGGAAAAGTGCTTTGAAACTAGTCTGTTTTGCTTTTTTAAATATACTCAGCTTGTCCAGAAGCTTGTAATTTTTCAGGGCAACTTTCATGTTTCTATCTTGAAGAGGAACATAGATTCCCCTCACAGTCCTCTACCCCACCCCTCTGCCTCTGGAACAAGCAGCACAACAGGTGCCTGTGATCCTGGCCTGCTTTTTGGCTTGGGTGCTTTGCTCAGAAAGGGGCTGGATATTTCCCCTCGCTTGCTGTGGTGCCTGTTTGAACTCCACCACCCGGGGAAAGCACCTAGGGGCACCTTCCCTCAGCTCCCAGAGCAAGCACAGAGTTCACCTTACTGGCAGCAGGGCCCTGATGTTTTTTGCAGCCTGCTCTGCTCTCCCATTCCTTAATCCTGCCCTGGAACAAGAAAAGCCTTTAAATGAGACCCATTGCAGTCTGCTTGCAGGACAGATAATAAGGATGCCGTTCAGGCACCCAGGCAGGAGGAGTTTTGCTGATCCAGTAAATACCCGCTTGCCTGTTTTAGTCAGTGGTAGGAGTCACAAAGGGAAGAAATGCTTTGAAATGCTAAAAGGTGCTTGACCAAAGAGACAGGCTGAGGGTGTTACCACAGTGCCTCGTACCATTCCCACGTGCGAGCAGCGCTGCTGCCCACCTCCTCAAAACCAGTCTCCCTGTCCTCCCACTGGTGTCCTCATCAGCTGCACAGCCTCCCTCCTCGCCCCCTTTCCAGGCTTCCTCCTGCCCTTCCCCAGTGACCCCTTCTCCAGCGATAGTTCAGTCCTTATAATCCTCCTGCTCGCCCTCTTTTTTGCAGTCTCAGGTTCAAAAGCTGCAGCCCATAGGCTGAAACAACTGCGCAGTGCTGTAGCGCTCCCCATGGGCTGAGGCGGCTGGACGGCAGGTTAGGCCTGGCCCCTGCCCATCTACAGTTCACCTCGGTTTTCCTCATTGCTGGATGCTGTGCTGCTCCTCTCAGTGGGTTTGCCCTAGATTTCTTCTTGATATGTTTGTGTCTGAGGGTGAGTCAGCCTGGCGCTGGGGAGAGGGAGACGCTCCCCGGGGACTGCTGGGTCTGAGATCGGAATCTCTCCTTGGGAAGGGCCTATCTGTTCCCATCAGCTGAGGGCAATGCTCTCCTCTGTGAAGGGCTTGGACATCAGGTGGGGTGATTCTTTGCTTTTTGCTATCTGTGCTTCAGCAAGTTTTGCTGATTTGCAATTAATTCTTCTTTCATGTTGGTGTTAATTGCCCTCTCAGTTCCCCATACTACAGAGTAATGCTGAAGGATCCATTTTCGGCCTTTCAGTGCATCTCCTCCTCGCTTCAGCTGCATTTGTGCTCTTCTCCTTGCTGTCGTAGTGTGAAATATTCAGGGAGAAATATAAAATTCCCTCATCTGAAAGTCACGTACCACATCTTAGAGCTTGCCATGAGGCACGGGAACATTCCTGGCTCTACCTGCTTTGAAGAGCAAACACGGGAAAGCTGCAAGCACCACGTTGTTTGGTCTTGGCAGATGCTTTGGAAACCAGCCCATTTTTATGGAAATTAGGTTGTTACTATTAGTTTATTTTTTGTCAGGACCTGAGCGATTCCTCAATCATTTTTCCATTTTCATAAAGCAGTTTGTGAATCACACGCATGTAAAACGAAGGAGTTAGCAAATGCTGCCTCCCTTTGATGTACACTAATCTAGCCTTCTCATTTTTGTAACTGCTCCCTGGAATTTTCCATCTTATGAATATTTCAATGAAAGTTGGAGAAGAACCCCCTCCCTACCTTGTACTCATTTAAAGAGAACAGGAAGGTTGTGCAAGCTAAAATGAAAACAACTGTTTTGCAGCTGAATGATTGTGTAACCCACATGTAAAGAAATTGAATGAGGAAAGGGCTGAGGAAGAACATTCTGAAACAAACCCTTCAGGTGTGGGGCAGTGGCTAAGGTGAAATAGTCCCTCCTTGGAGAAAAGTGCTGGATTCACTACTTGATATGGGAATAACATGATGCCATTGTATTATCTTCCCAAGTTGGAAAAGTGGCTTTATATGCAGGCACATTCCATTTGTCTCCATTCAGAGATGTAGTGTCAGTGTCAGAACCAAGTACATCTCTACTCAGGTCAATGTTTACAGCATTTCCCAACTTTTTTCTCCATGCTGAAGGGCATTTTATATCCTCCAGATATTAGTCTGGTGATTGACATAAAACAACATCTAATAATTTCCTGCTACCTGCTATTAATGGCCCACTCCAACTTTCTGGGATCCTTTTTTTTCTTAACCTAACCTGTTCCTTGGAGCTGATGTAATTAAAATGGCACCACCTTCAGACAGTGCTCTGAGATGACAGATACACCTTGGGTTTGCTCTTCATTGCACAAATACTTTGTTATAAAGTCCTAAAGATGAACTTTTTCTTTCCTAAAATTTCTTTCCTAAGATGCTGAGAATAATTTAGGGGTAGCATAGCTGTTGCCTACTTTATCCTTGAGTTTGAAAAGGAAGGTATAATAGTATTCCAAATCTTTTCATATATGTAGAAGTTAATTTGGACTAGATATTTTCTCTGTTTCCACTCTTTCACCGTCATTGGCAGTGTGGTGAGAGAACATCTTCCTACAGGATTTCTCTGGGACATGCAGTGCTGTGGATGTACTTTAGATTTGTGGTTAAGTAAATAGAGAAATGTATTTTTTTTTAAATTATTATTGCATTTAACCATTTGGAAAACACAGTTATCTGAATCAGAGAACACTAAAATAATGTCGTTCAATAGAGGAAACAGCAGCCACAGGCATCTATACCCCTGTGCTGTTTTTAGAGAAATCTGGAAGGAAGGAACCTTCCATACCATTTATTGGGCTGAATCAACACCCTGTTTCCAGCATGAGATGTCAGCATTGCTTTTGGGGTTAATCCCGAGTTATAAGCAACATTAAGATTGCAAAGGCCCCAATCCAACAAATATTTAGAGCTATGCTTGATTTTGTATTTGCAAAATCTTCAGTCTGACTTTGTGAGGCCCCTGTGACCAGAGCAGACTGCTAGACAGGGAAGTGTTGCTTGGACCTAGAGTCACATGTGGTTGAAAGCAGAACAGCCCAGGGAACCTGAAAATTTGGAGGACCAAGGGAGTGCATTCTCAGCAGAGCTTCTCACAGATTCTTCCACCCCTCCTCCACTGTACCAGTTTATTAGAGACCT
The DNA here is from genome assembly GCA_020745705.1 of Hemiprocne comata. NCBI lineage: Eukaryota > Metazoa > Chordata > Aves > Apodiformes > Apodidae > Hemiprocne > Hemiprocne comata. The sequence continues at coordinate 16,734,423 of CM036598.1, forward strand.
GAAAAAAAACTAGTTCTTGCCAGCCGGGGTGACTCCTATCACAGCTATGACAGGTTTATTCCATTTGCAAGTCAAAACAAGTTTCTCCTCTCTCTTGAAGGTACGTAATTATCAGGATCATCCTTATTGCTACACCCGTTACCATTGCCTATAATCTTTGGGTATTTGCACTTTCCTGGCACAGTCCTGACTGGCAAACCCAAGCCTGAATGTGTGATAAGTTTAGTGTAAGAGACTCGTCTCATTAGCGCTGGATGCCATGAATCAGAATGATTAAGTGGTTTGTCCAAAGCACAAAGCAGACTTAGTGTTTCTGCACTGCAGTCCTACTAAATCATGAATGTCACCAAATTCACAAATATTACCTAAAATGATTAAATCCTAGTCTCATAAATATCTGTTTCTATTTATACTAGGGGCCTCAAATCAGAACCATTTATTTTTTTCCTATAAACAAAGAGCTCCTGGAAACTTCAGATTATGATAGTTTACATTTTCTCCATACAAAAAAAAAAAAATGTCACAAAGGTAGTAAGTAGTTCTGTTTGGACAAGATATTGTTTGGAGCTAGAAAAGCATCTACAATTTTATCTGCTTCCTTCAGTTAATTGTTGTTCTTGCTTTGGCCAACTGCAAGTAACCTACCTGCTGTTCATCAGCAAGTGAACTGCAGGCAGCAGTTGGGAGTGACAATGCTGGTGATGAACTGATGTGAGAAACTCAGCAGAGATGAAGACAAATGGTCTAGCAATGGGGACAGAGAATTGGTCCCTGGTGGCCTCGCTTCTGGTCCTTCCCCTTCTTTGCACCATCTGTGTTACTGGCAGGCTAGACTGAGGCAGATCTTTGAAGGTGCCAGAAAGTTGTTCAGGACCATCCTCTGATCTCTTGACATTAAAATCATCTCATACCTTGGAGGAGATACTCAGGTCTTGTTCCCTGTTTTTAGACAGGAGAAAACAGAACTGCCTGTGATGCTAATCCACGAAGACCGAGAGGCTCTCACCTCTCCTTAACAGGGGCTGTTCAAGCACATGTGGTGGCTCCAAGATGTTCTTTGGGAAGCAGAGCCACCACGACAGGGTGTAGACTAGGGAAAGGCAGAAAGGGTTTCCCATACAGGTCGCTGATACTGTCATGATTGAAAGGACTTTGCTTAGAGCTTCTGAAACACAGAAGAGCCTGCTGTCAGCTGACTTCTTCTGTGAGATAAGTGTAATTTTTTTGCAGTACTGCTCTGAAGCTCTCCTGTAGCTGTAGGGGCAGAGGGATATCTCCTTTTGCCATAGGGCCCACCAAAATGCAAAGAGCTCTTGCCTTTGATGCTTCAGTGCACAGCAATGCTGCTGGAAGGAAAGAATGAGCAAGATGAAACTGCTCCAGCACCTTTAGCCTTCCCTTCTCACTCTCTTTGCTTTTCTGGTCATCTTAATCCTCTTCTACTGCTCAGCAGAAATGTTGTGCAATATTCTCCAGGGAGATGAACCTCCTGTGAATGCCCCTGTGCTTCTAATGGCTTGAGGAAGGCTGAGTCCCTTACCTTAGAAATTTAAACAAGTCTCTTCAGTAGATTCAAATTTCAATTTGCTTTCACAAGGCTAGTTGGTGACAAATGACACCATAACCTCCTCTGAGACTTTTCACCCAAATTATTATGCAAATTGTATGTAAACTTACTCTTACCACATGATATAAGTCATGCCTGAATGCCATTTTTGTTGACTGATGTTCTGGGGCTCCCAGTGCCATGTCCTACCAAGGGTCCCTTGAGGCACACACCAAACCTGGATCATGCCCAGGGGGCAGAGACTTTAGGACTAGAATTTTGTGGTGGCTCACAAAACTTCCTGGGCTCAAGCTTACACTCTGAAAGCCCTCCCCCTGCAGCATCCAGCCCTCCCATGTAGGACTGGGGTTCTTCTGCCACATCATCGTGGCTCTGTCCAGAAAGGAGCTGCCCTCACCCAGGCCACAGGGAAACCCACAGCAGCTGCTCAGTGGTGAAAAGCTCCATATGTTACTGCTGTGGCAGGCAGAGATGGCCTCTCTCCCAAAACAAGGGAAGGAGAGCTGCCTGGGTGAGCACTGCAGGATAGCCCCACGCCTCCTTTCCCTCTGGTGCTGGCAGGTGGTGCTGGCCAACCCCCAGCCTGCACACCAGAGCTGCCACAGGCAGGGCCAGAGGTTCCTGGGGACGCTGTGGTGTTGCAAACACACATAACACACATGGCCTTAGGCATGTACTATGGACCGAGAGCATCTGCCTCCCTGTCACTTGCACACGCTGCCAAATCCCACTTCCTCTGATGCTCTTTCAGTATGAGTATACCAGGTCATATCTGGTGGGTGCAGGGACAGGGAAGTCTGACCAGAGCCTTTAGCTTTATGTGCATCTGGCTGGGGCCTTCACCCTTTCTGGCACTCTTCCTGGGCCCTATTCTAGTCTTTTCTTTCTTTATATTTTTTTCTTCCTTAAAAGGGCTTGGCAAAGCTGTACCCACAAATCACCATCAGTACACACCCCCTGGGACTGCTTCACTCTTTGCTTCCCTAAGATCATTGCTGTTTGGGTTGCCATGCTGGAGAAGGAGACTGCAGTGTCATTCAGACCTGTGACTTTTAGCAATAAAGACTGGTTGGTTGTGATTTATTTAGCTGAGCCCTGAATAATTGGACCTGAATCCACGCTGCTTTTGTGCCAGTTCACAGCCTAGTGGCTTACACTGAGAGCTCTGTGCAGGCTACTTTTGTCTTGCTTTTTCATCTCAAATTTGGTGTAGCTTTCGTGTTGCTTCATGTAATCATGCCAGCAAAGAAAGGCTGGAGGGGCTTGAAGAGTTGAGGAAAGTTTGCTTCTCCAGTTCCTGTTATGGAGGCAGTAACTTCTGCAAGAGGTGAGGGAACAGGCAACATCTATGGTTGCTGCTCAAGCCCAGATGTCAAGCCATGGGCAGAAGTAGGATGTGGCTGTGCCTGTTCTCCAGCTATCTGGGGACCTCAGCTCACACAGCCAGAAAAGCCACGGACAATTCTCATCCACTGCTCTGAGAACAACTGGACTGTTTACACCACCTTTGTCTGGAGTGGATTTACATACCATGCATTCAAACCTTAGTTTACTTTGTACCAACCTCCCTGTGCAGGCAATCACTAAATAACTATCTTGCCCAAAGTGACTTGCCCACTTGACTTTGGATAAGTATGTGCTTTCCCAGCTGGTTCATTGTTCTTCTGCTAAATATTGCTCAGTTATCCTAGCCATGCCAAGCCTGAATTTTATCTCTGGATTCTGCAAGGCAAGCTATGGAATGCAAATTATTCCAGTGTATTTGCAGGTCTGGGCTGAGGAGGAGTTCCCTGGAGCTTGATCCTTCTGTTTCCCAATGACTCATTATTGTTATTTAGGTTGTATTGCCCCACCACCTTGAGATATGAAACGCTGGGGTTTTGCAGGTAACTTTTCTTTGGTAAAAGAACACAGGGTCACAAGATCTGTGAGTGCTAGCAGGAAACCAGCATTCCAGAGGCTAGCACACACTACTCTTCTGCAAACCTTTCTTCCAAAATCTCACCTAAAATCTGTCTCTAGGCAAAGGTGGTGTTCCCTCAAGCACTTTACAATGCTCAGGTGCTTAGAGAAGGAACTCTGACTGCAGATAGCAGCTGTTAGCCTAGTGAAGTCTAAAGCTTGCTGCTTTCTGCAGGCTCTTTTATCTCAGGTGAGCAGTATAATCCTTTGCTTTCACTTAATAACCCCAACAACCAAGAAGAGTAGGGGAATCGTTTGATAATTACATGCTCACTTGATAGAGTGCACATAGATGACTGCCAGTGCTTGAAAATTTCAGTAACTCTTGAAGTTGCATTTCAGTTACTCTTGAAGTTACATGTCAGTTGCTCTGGTTAGATGTCCTTTATGCTCTACTGCTGAACAAAGGAGGCAATTTTATCACCTGCCCCAGTAAGAGAGATTTTGTGGCTTCCTTACACAGAACAAGGCAAGAACAGGTTAAAAAATCTTCCCTCACACTGTTGCTCCTTCCCAAACAGGCAGCTATCTCTCTGCAGTCAGGCTGGGTGGATTAGCTGCTGTGCCAGGAAAGAATGATGATCCTCCTGCAGCACCCACTCGCCCCGTGGGGAGGGATGACCCAGAAGGGAGCTGCAAAGAGGGTGGGGAGTGCTTGGTGAGAGGAGGCACCTCTGCCTATAAGTGAATTAAAGTGTGTTTGATCACTGGATAGATCTAGGGCGTCCCCACAAAGCTCAGCCCGGCGTGTGAAGTCTTGCGGATTAAACGAATGTCTGGCTCCAGGGATCTGAATGCTCACGGCAGCCTCATCCTTGCTGTGAGTTTACTCCCGGCTCATACATACTGCCACCCTGACGTCTAGGCCAGTTTTGTCACAGGCTTGGGTTTTTACAAGGCAACTTGGAGGCAAGTTTCTGTTTGCCTGTGCTTCATCAAACCTGCCCTATCCATAGCTGCTGTGGTGGGGAATGTCCACGCTTGGCCACAGTGAGGTACAGAAGGATGCGTGCGGCATCATGAAGGTGGTGATCTGGCAGAATCATAGAATCATCACAGAATCATTGAATGGTTGGAGTTGGAAGGGACCCTAAAGATCATCTAGTTCCAACCCCCCTGCATTGGCAGGGACATCTCCCACTACACCAGGTTGCTCAGAGCCCCATCCAACCTGCCCTTGAACACTTCCAGGGATGGGGCAGCCACAACCTCCCTGGGCAACCTGTTCCAATGTCTCACCACCCTCACACTAAAGAATTTCTTCCTAATGTCTAACCTAAATCTACCTTCTTCCAGTTTTGATCAATTACCTCTTGTTCTCTCACTTCAAGGCCTTGTAAAAGCCCCTCCCCAGCTTTCCTGTAGCTCCTTCAGGTACTGGATGGCCACTACAAGGTCTTCCTGGAGCCTTCTCTTCCCTAAGCTGAGTAGCCCCAACTCTCTCAGCCTGTCTTCATAGCAGAGGTGGACAGAAGGGGGGACACAGGCCTTGTGTGGACCACTAACAGTCCTAAGAGTAGTGCGAGGGTTGTTTGGACTGTTCTGGAGATCCCAACTGGACAGTTGAGGTGATTTCAAAAGACCAGCAGGCCAGGATTTGACCCTAGGTACCTTTCCTTGCATTCACAACTAGTTTAACAAAAAATGCTGGCAATAAATAGCAAAATGATTCTCACTTTAGCAACTCACCTACATCTCCCTCTTCTGTTTTCTCTATTTTTGTGCTCTATTTCACAGTGTTTTCTGACTGACTTCAGCAAGGCAACAGTCAGCCTGACTAGTATTTGTCACCTGCTATGAGCTAAATATAATTTGGATTTTATTTACCTCATAGTATTTCTTTAACAAGCTTTCTGATGTGAGTTTTTCCTGGAAAAAAGAAGTCCTCGCATCGCTGTCCTTACGCAAAATAAATAAAATATTTCTGTCTTCTTGCCACATCTAGATCTATATATATCCCTGGTACACAGAGGAGATATCAGCTTGGGAATTGGCACGCTGAGGGTAAATAAATGAATTTACAGTAAAGCCTGGTTATTGTTTTTAAAGACCTATTGAAAGGAGTAGACTGTTCTTAATTTTCTCTCATAATCTCATTTCAAGATGTTTAGCTCGGAAAGGTCTGTCAGAACATGGGGCCTGGACTTTTATCTTCACTCTCCAGTTGAAAACCTGGAGGACACTCTGGTTTTTCACTCCTGGCTGTGGTCACGAGGAGAAGCCGTAGCCAATATGGGATGGGATCCTGCGGGCCGCCGCCATACCCATTCCTTGTCCAGAAGTGAAAAGAGCTGTTAATCCTGCCTTGTTTGCTTTGCACACCACACCCCTGCTTATTGCCCACAATCTAAATTACAGAGGCGGCCAAACTTGCTTCCTGTTAAAAACAATAGCCCTGGCTGACACATCGCCTGGTAATGCTGGGAGCAAAGTGCTGGGGAATGCCGGGTGGGTTTTACAGGCAGATGGGCCCCAGAGCTGGGGCTGCTGGTGCTTGTGGTCCCTGCAGAGGGGTCATCATCTGCACCCTAGACAGGCAGCAGGCTGGAAAAAAGTGTAGGGGGCTGCTGATAGTGTGCTGTGGGAAGAAACTACCTTATGGCGGATGTAAATGAGGTGAAATGTATCTGGGAACATGGGGAAAACTTCCTGAAAAAAAACAAGCATGAGCAGGATCATCAAAGGCTGATGAATTTAGCAGGAATTTCTATAGGGAAGCTAGTTTGTAAGTGTCTAACTGTCTTAAAATCTGAGTCATGCTTTTCTCTGCAAGCAAGGGGATATTATTTTGTTGCAGAAAATATTTTCTTCGGGTAGTTTGCATGTGAAGGATTGTATGTGGGGATATAAGACCTGATTTCATCAGTGTCTTTCACCCCTTCTAGGAAAGGCATGCAACAATCAGAGCTGATGTTATTCGTGTCCAATAGACTGCTGGGAAGAGCTGTGCTGAGCAGGAGTCCCTCTGCAAACAGAGGATATATAGAAAATGTCCCAGGTATTTCTCAGGAGATATACTGGATTGCATCCAAAATGTCATGGAGGACGTAGGTAACATAGCCACCACTTCCCTGTACAAACATGTTTGTGTTCACAGTGCCTGGCTAACAAAAGCAAAGACAAGCTTGGTGTGAGCAGATTTACTGTCCTGTGAACACCTGGCCAGCGATGCTGAAGATTTCTGACTCTGGTATATCAAGACACATCCAGTGACTGTATCTGTGATCTTAGGTCGTATACCAGCTTCCAAAATAGGAATTACCTTTCTCTGGTTAGAAATTGAGAATGTCACTGTCTTCTACACCAGGCTACTGCTGCTTCCCTGTGTTTACCCTGGTGAGGTGCCACTGGGTTCAGTTGTTTACGCTGCAGTTGAACTGGCCAAATAGTGCAGCAAAGGGGTGGTGAGTCAGGCCCACGATTGTTCAACTGCAGGAAAACAAACTGTGTGTGCAAAGTGATCTGGGCACTGGCACTGGAAAAATCCATCTGAACCCTTTTGCTGTTGGTTTGAGGAGACTCATGTTAGGGAAGTGTTCCTAGGCCATTATTAAGGCTTATTTTTCAAGGGATGCTGGTATGTTGGGAAACTTTGCATTTATTTAGATTTTAATGTTCTTTTGTTCTGTATTCTGACTCAGAATAATACCTTTCCCTGTGAGTCAGAATTACAGCTGGAAGCAGGTTATGGGTTCAAAATGAAGCCAGTATCCCAGAGATCTACCTCACTATATAGGGGTTAGAAATAATTTTCCCTGTCTCTGCCTACAGTTTCTTGGTATACAGTTTCCAAGGGAATCCTGGGCATACCTTGGGAAGGTTCTCTCTCTCCTGTTTTTTATCCTTGCTTTGGGATCAGATGACATCAGGCTCCAGCGCTTTGTCAGTCTTTAGATAATTTACTATTTCCATATCTCTTCCAGCATGATCTATACAATCGTCCCCTGAGACATTTTAATGTCTGGAACAAACTCGCCCATCTTCTTCTCCGGTGAACACTGAGGCAGATGATTAACTGGAGCCAAATCTACCCCTTTTTCTCTGTAAATTATCCCTTACTGTCTCCTCCTTCCTTTCCTTGGTTTTAACTAACAACCTCATGAAATGTCTGACTCCTTGGTTTTTCTAGGGAAAGATTTTAAACAAAACCACATTCAGACACACAGACATAAACACACAAAATGTGAACAATGAACCCTCACAGACAACCAACAGCGTGCTCACAGAGACAGGCTTATATAGAGATACAATGACGTAAATCAACACCCAGAAGCATTTATTAAATTACCCAGATATATACACAGAGGGACAGGCAGATGGGTTAAAGCTGCATTTTTACTGGTGGATAAATGAAAACGTCACTTTGGTGCCCACAGGAGAGTATTTTTGAAAAGCAAGGGCAGTGGCAGCACCAGATATTAAAGGTGATAATATCTCTATTCACTTTCAGAGTAATTGGCTTACCCTAGGAAATGGCAACTGCTGCATAGCAAGTGTGAACCCATACATTTCCATAATCAAAACCACTGTGAAAACAGCATAGTGGTCTTCCCTGAAATCATCCCCTGTTCCCAAGCAAGAAATGATTCCTGGAACTCGCATCCCTAAACTCTCTCTTTTGATTGCTCTGGGCAGTCCCATTTTCCTTTTGTCTTTCTAAAATATATGAAAGCAAACTGAATTCCCTGTGTACAAGCACAGAAAGAATTATTCCCAGAACCCAGCTACACAGCTCCTTATGTATAAATTGACTTTTTCTTGAATGTCCCTTGTCCTCAGAGCATGGCACATTAGGAAATACTGTAGTTCTTTAACAGCTGGTACTTGGTTACCCCCACACCCATTTAAGGAGGCATTTCACCCACAGATACATTCACTGAAACAGCTGCCTGGAGTAAACTGGCTGAACGTCTGTCTTTCCTGGCCCACATGCAGGTTTTTCTGATTAAAAACTACTGCTAAGCTAACTGTAATTTTCTTAAATGTCCTTGAGCCACGGGATTCACCTAAATTTTCAATATATGATATGAAGCCTCTGAACATGTTAACCAGCCCCATGATCACTCCTTGCACCTTTCTTTTTACCCAGTGCACCAGTCCTGTTTACTTCACCCAGCATTTTCTTTATTTCTTGTTTCACTGTGTCACAGTTTAAATTTGGATGGTGTTTAGATCTGTGATGATCTTCTTTACTCTTGACTGTAGAACAAACAAGGCCAAACCCCAGCTGTCTGTACTCACAAACAAGACCTGGTACACACAGGATGCCTTCATCCTGCTGCTGTTGATGATAACCCAGCCCAACTCCAGGCTGCCTGCATTACATCCACTAACTGATGCAGCTCCTCCCGTCCCTCCCATCACCTGTGTGGATGTGGTAAACAAATGTAAATTGATACCTACATTGGTGCAATTTGGTGATGGAATGAACCAATTCACAAGTTGTTTTTCACTTCCAGCTGTGCCATCCCTAATACTCTCAGGGTGTCACTGAAGACTTCAAGAGCTGGTGCTAGATAAGTGTCTCTTTCCTACAGTGTTTTGTTTTGCGTTTTTATCTTAAAGCTTTCCATAGCATCAAGGAAAAGCTCAATCAAGTTGTACTCTTTTTAGTTCTTTTTCATATTATGGAAAGATAGCCAAAGTTGTACATCAAAGAAGATTCCTCCATTTTGCAATGTTGTGGTAGCTCAGAGCCTCTGATTTCTGTGGTCAGCCACAGCCTTGTGCACTATCAAAGGTATAGGTGTGATTTTTTTTTTTTTTGTTTCTTCCCTCTTATTTTTTTTCTGGTTATGATGTTTGAAGCATTTTTTTCTAGGTACAGCCTGTCCATGTGGGTGAAATTGCCATGACAATCTGCTCTTCTCAGAGAATTCTCTTGGATTTGTCATCATCTTGCTCTGTTGCATGTCAGCTGGGGACTGTCCTAAGCAAGTCACTGCCACTCTCTTTTTCTGTTTCCCTTTGGATTGTAAAGCCTCCAAGGATATGATATTTTCAAGAAATCAGCTGTCCTCAGCTGTTAGGTAAAAATTATAAGGTGTATAATTACCAAAGCATACCCAAACAGCAGATTTCTTTAGTTGTATCTGGGAATCTGTAAGTCATGAAAGATAACTACACTAAGTTGATGCTTCTCTCTGTCCTTTGTATTTGTTTTCTTAGGCTTCTTATGTCAAGGACTGTCCTAGAAGGTGCTTAGCACAACGAGGCCACAAGCACTAGATGATGTGCACTGTCATCAGATGGGAGTTTCTCCTTTGCTTTGCAACCCTGCTCCTATTGAGGTAATGTTAGGAAAGGATGAAGGACGAGTGGGAGAGTTTCAGCTGTCTTTTGTGTAACATTGTTTTGAAATGATTGTAACACAGGAATTTAATAATAAAAACAATAATTAAGGATGTTATTTTATCTTCTCTTTCTTCCTCTATGACACCTCTTCACCAGAGAATCTGTGGATACTGATCCTGCTAATACTTGACGCTTCCCCCTTCTGCTTTTTTCTCCCCCTGGTCTTTCAAAAAATAATCCAAGTCTTTCACCATTTCATCTACTTCTAATTTCACTTCCCCAGTGTGCTGGTTCAGTGAGTGAAGCTGTACTTCCCTAATCTGGGGACTACCTTTTTCTTTCTTAGTTGTTCTTCCTCTGTTTTGGGGAAACTTCACCTTACTGTGACAAGCTCACAGCTCTGCACCATGTCCCGTTTCCCCTTGACTTTTAATGCTTGTTTGTGGTACAGTGATGTTTTATATGTGTTGAGAGCTAATAGAGCATTTCACACTGAGGAGCACTCACAGCTTGGAATGGCTGGTAGGATGATGAAATAGGAAACATTAGCTGGGGGTAGGAACAATAATGCAGATAGTCTAATGGAAATGGTGACTTTTCAGTGTGTCCTGCCAAATGACAGGTTTTTTTTTTTACATACATCTTGCACTAAAGGAAGAAGAGATGACAGCCTGATGACTTTCATTGAGAGCTCTTCTTTTTCCAGGGCTTTTTCCATTCCAGGGTGTGTGGGTGGCCCTGGAAGAAGGTAAAGGCTTGCAGGGAAGAAATGTACTACTTAGAGTTGCTGTCACTTAGAAAGGTGAATGTGGAGGAAGGACAGATGATACCTTCACTGCACTATCTGATTGGGTGCAGCAGAGCAGGAAAGAAATTTCAGGCTCTTCCCCCTGTTCTTTGTATCTTCTGCTGATTTCCTTCCTATCTACTTGTTTGCTCATTTTAGTTGCCTCTTTGTTTCTGTTTGTCTAATTCAGACTTAGACCTGAGATTATAGAATCAAGACTTCCTCTGTCCACTTAAATAAATTCCTTCACCACAGCAAGTTTGTTAATGCTTCTGTTCAGATATATTTTACCTGCTTTGTATATAGTGCTCCATCCTTTTAATATCAGATCAGGTAAAAGTCAGATGGGAGTGCTGTTCAGATCAGCAGATGGCAGACTCCTTCTAGCAATTGATGCCACCAGCTTCATCCTACATCCCCCTACATCAGAACATCGGATGATGACAGGCAGAAAAAGGTATGATTCCTGCATCATGGACTGAAAAGTGTGCATTATGTCAGTTAGGAATCAAAGATATATTGGGTACCAATGTTAGTTATCATGCAGTTAGCCCTGTACTGTAACATGCATCAGCTGGGAAAACAAGACCACAGAGACTGAGTAAACTTGGGAAGAGTAGAAATCTGAATGTCAGAGAATTACAAGTTCACATCAGAGTCTGATTTCCCTCTTACTACTCCACCTGAGAGACATCCTCCAAAATTGGTATTAGGCTGGGGAGAAGTGGGTGATGAGAAATACGGGAAAAAGAAAGAGATGTTTGCAAATGCAATCTTAATTTTATGTGTCTGTGATCAATGGTGCCCTAATCAAGCCCGCCCTTCCCTTAGGGGCAACTACAGAACTGCTCCTTGCAGGGTGACTTTCTTTAGTCTTTATCTAGTCAGGTTTTAAACTCCTTTTGGGAAACGGTTCTTTTTTCCAAAGTTCTATGACTTGCTGAATCCTCTTAATACCACCATGCTGATTATGTTAAACAGACTTCAAATACAGGGCTCCTAGCTTTACTGATACAGCATCTCTTTTATGTTTTACATGTTTGCTCGAATGTGTTGTATTCCCCAGTTTCACTAAAGAATGGTTTAAAAGTCTTTTTTAACAATACAGCATTGTTATGAAAATGAGCTGACTAGTGAGTCTGATAGCAGGAATTTGCTCTGAGTCAACAGTGGCAATTTGCAAGCATTGACTAATGAATTCCATAATCCACGCAGCACCTCTCTGAATAAGGGAAGAAAGCTCCATTATCTCTAATACGCATCGAGGATTCATAGATGAGAGGGACAGCTGCTGTGTAAGAGTCTAAATGGATATTGAGTACAACTTGGGAATTCCTCGTGCTTGCTTCTCTGCTTGGAAAAACTCTATCTCACATCTCTGTACACACAACTCTCAGGAACATGTGGAGCACACAAGAGCAGTGGGTTTTTTTTTTTTACAAAAAACATGAGTGTGGTAGGCCCTTAGAGCTTCCAACAGAAAATTTCAGCAAAAGATAATAAAAGGATATTCCTTTTCTTCCCTCTTTGATTGACTGGGGAAAGTTTGCCAAAACATCTGTTAATACATTAACAGATTCTGTAAAATAAATTAGGAATAATTTAAAGGTGGAGTAAGGGCTTATTTTGTTCCTTTTTCTTGTTTTCCCTTTGAAAGTGTACCACAAATCCAGCAAAGCCCCTTTGGGGCTCTCCTCTGGTTAGCACAGCTGCTGTTGAGGTGTCTCAATATTTATATCTGGCCCTTGCCTCAGTTACTTCCCTCATACAGCTTGTCAGATAATGCCACTGCACGATTTACTCTCAAGCAAGGTGCCTTTAGGCAATATTTTTTCTCCTTCATAGGTTTTGGCATTTCAAGTGTTTTCTCATGGGTTTTCCAAGCCCCCCAGCTGCTATGCAACCTGCATTATTGGCACTGAGCACTCCTCACAAATTGCCATCTTCTTTGCTTTCAGAATATCACACTGTTTTTTTTTTAACACATGGTTCTAAGTGGGTGTTACCAAGCTTAAGAAGGTATGTCAGAGCACTGCTTCTGTTTTGGCACCCAGGAATGACCTCTGCAGAACACCTGATGGGCTTGAGTGGAGACAGGCAAGAGACTAAATGCTGGAAATACATGAGAAGAGTTTTTTTTAAGATGGGAGTCCCATCTGGAATTTGCAAATTACTGGTTTTACGGGCATATAACCGAGCAGATAAGTATTCTGAATAACACAGATCATAACTTAACTAGTCTTGAGAAGGTGAAAAAAGTCTAAATCTATTCTTCTGTCACTGACCCAGAAGTCTATGTGTCTTAAACTGCATGGTGGGAATATCCCAGTTTTCCAGGCTAACGTGTCTTTCTGTAAGTGATAATTCTGTTTACAAAGCCTACTACAAACTGGCAGTGAATAATAAGAAAGAGGAAGATACAAAGAGGTGCAAATGAAAGGGCAGAGCTCAGTAGCAGGGCACAGGACTGGCAGGTGGATATGAACTGTCCTGCCACTGACCTCTCTTCTGGAGGAAACATCATCTGCCTGGTCCTCTTGGTTTGGTCCACTTGCAGTGGTATTTCTACAGAGGAGGACAGGCTTTTCTCTGATTCTCTCTCTCTCCCTTCAAATTTGACCTGTAGCTACAGGCCCTGACTTAAAAGAGCTTCTACTTGGTAGTAATATCAGTGATAATAAATAAACTGCTCAGTTTTAATTTCCAAAGCCTGAATTTCTGTTCTTGCATAGAAATGAAGTACTTCATAGAAAACCTCACAAATTCTTGAATTATTCAAAATTGATAGCATGCCCAGAAGCACCTTGTGAGTAGCTAGAGGGACATTTTTCACCTATGTACTATTTATTATGTATTATTTTCCCAGTGTTTATTATATGAATGAATGATTATGCCCCACTTTCTCGATAAACTTCTGGTTGGATTTGCTGATCAAAATTAGATTCTGGAGAGAGAAACAAAATGTACAGCAATCCCCAAACACCACCTGGAAATATTGCCAAGCATGTATACCTGAGATGTCTATTGGTCTGCGTGGAACCAGAAGAGGAACTCTGGAAAAATACAAACCCAGGAATGCAATTCATCCAACTTCTGCTCGGTGTAATTTATAAGGGACATGAGAGGGGGTGTTAGTTTTTGTGTGTTCAGCCTTGGGTCACATACCAGCCATTTACTACAGGTTGGATGGCTAAGGTGCATTTCAGCAAGCTGTGCAGCCAGCAGTGTGTTTCAATTTCACATGTCTAGACAGGGTTTTCAGTTGCCCCGTTCTGGCAGGCAATGTGAGATTTCATACCTTGATCTTATCGTGCTGTGCTGAGTTTACTTCAGAGAGAACACCTGCAGCCTGAGAGTGTGGATTCAGTGTGAGCTGCAAATGCAGAGCACCTCGGAGGACTGGGATCACTGTCCTTGACAGGGGTTGCTAGCAGTGGCGCTGCCTGATGTCCTGTGCTTTTGCAACATCTCAATGGATTTCAACACTTTGGAATTGTGGATTTCCAGTGGATGCTTGGATCCTTTCAGGTAACTTGTGGATCGACTGCTGCAGACCAGCCTTGCTTTTTTTTTTTTGCTATATTCTGTGGAACACAAGTGGAAAACATCTGCTCTAATTTGCCAGGAAATTCACTTACGAACACTTTACATGTGCTAGTTTGTGCAAACTTTCACCAAAATAGTCACACTGATTGCAGTTGTCGCTGAGTGAAGTGTTGGTGCAGGTGAGTGTATGAGAAACTACTATTGACAGTATTATTGTTTGTACCAGAACACTGCCTCGGGTCACACGAGAACAGGTCTCCCTTGTACCAGGCACCCTAGGAACTCCTAGAAACAGACAGTTCCTGCAGCAGAAAGCTTATATCTAAACAAAGCTGTCCTTTTAAAATTTGGTTGGCACGTATTTTTTTTTTTTAATTACTATTTTTATTGCAGATCCACACATATTTACAGGTATGAGTAGATCTGGTTTTATTTCAGTGCAAATGCATGTGTCACTCACCCCTAGCAGTATATGGTATACAAAGCTCTGTGGGAGCTGCCTGTAATGTTTAGTGCGTGATGACCACTCAGTTTACTTAAGTTCAGAAGGTAAGTAATTACCAGGGCTATGTGATACTGACAATTTGAACCTCTATAAAAGAGACTTTTGTCTTCCTGTTGGTTGTATTATTCATGTCATTAAATGAATGTCTGTCTTCTAACCTTAGCCAAATTGCGTAATTGTGTGCATCATTCTATATAAACTGCTACTTAGGAGTAATCCGGAGAGTTCCTAGCTTTTTATAAATTTGATGCTAATATGCAACAAAAGTATTCCTCAAATTTGCTAGTAATTGATAAAAACTTTCCCTCCTGAAAGTGTTTAAACATCAGTTTTCCAGTCAGATGCAAGCCTATTTCGACACAACAGCTCTATAAAAACACATGTGATGGACATGCTCGCAGTGATTGTGGTCCATGTGTTGTCTTTGACAGCAGCCACTACAAAAGGCCAAAGCCTTCCAGTTGCAGCTCGCCTTTCCAACAGATAATCTGTGCAGCTCGTGATGGGAACATATCAGATGAAAGAGCTTTCCCTTGGCGGGCTCACTACTGTGCTTGTAACTGCTGGTACCTCTCTTGGCATCATGACCTCTCATTTGGGAAATGCTGCACTAGGAGATGCTGCAGATACACGCTGTGAAATAATTTCCTCATCACAAAGCAGATCATCTCTGTCCCAACCTCACTCAACTAGAGACAAACTTAAATTTTTAAGCATGGAAGTTTATACTTTGACTGTTTTGCTAGCATCAAGTAAAACAGTAAATCAAGTAAATTCCCTCTAAATTCTGGATCTCAGTAACTTCCACTGCACTGAGTTCCATGGTTTAATGGCACGTTCACGCAGTATATGAAATGTAATTTTTTAATTGGTCCTAACCTGGTTGTTTAAATGAGGAAACTGGAAACAAGAGTTGAGTTCTATCACTACATTTTAAATTGCTGAGCAAAGAAGCAAGTATAAATGGTACCATTTCTCTTGACAGGGCATCCATCTTGCACACAGTGTAACTGAGCTGTTATGTGGTTTAGAGGTCCTAGAATCATAGAATGGTTAAGGTTGGAAGGGACCTTAAAGATAATCAGGTTCCAACCTCCCTGCTATGAGCAGGGACACCTCACAGTACACCAGGCTGCATGAAGCCTCATCCAGCCTGGCCTTGAACATCTTCAGGGACGGGACATCAACAACCCCCCTGGGCAACCTATTCCAGCACCTTCCTACTCTCATGGTGAAGAATTTCCTCCAGATGTCTGATCTAAATCTCCCAGCTTTCAGTTTAAAACCATTAGCCCTTGTCCTATCACTACACTCTCTGGTGAAAAGTTTCTCCCCATCTTTCCTGTAGGCTCCCTTTAGGTACTGGAAGGCTGCTAGGTCTCCCTGAAGCCTTCTCTTCTTCAGGCTGAAGGGTGAGGTCTTTTTTTATTAGTTGAGGGTTGTTTTTTTTTTTTTTTTATAAGCAATTGTTCTCCTTCGTGGATCATGAGAGGATACCCAACATCACTGTATTAGCAAGGTACCATTCTCCTGGGCTCGCACACCCAAACCCTACCATTGTCATGATGGTGCTTCAGGGGAGTCCTCCCATAAAGCCAAGAGAGACTTGGCCCCGTTCCCGCCGAGGGACGAGACTGAAGGGGGACGGGGAACAACGCGGCCCTTCTGAGAAGGGACGACAAAGAGGAGAGGGGTGAAGAGCGGGGAGGGGCGCAACAGTCGCGCGCGCGGCGCTTCCCGCGCACCTCTCCCGACCCGCGCTATTAGCCCCTCCAGCGGCACCGCGGCCCATTGACGTCAGGGAAAGGGGGCACGTGACCTCTCGGTCCGGAACCAATCGGCTGCTCCCGCAGCCGCTCGCGGCTGAAGAGGCTGTCGGCAAAGCTACTCGTTCCTCTCGCCGCCTCCTCCCGCGGCGGCGGCGGCGGCGGCGGCGTGTGGACACGCACCGACACACACACACACACACACACCCGCACCCGCGGACGCGCACACGCACCCACATACATGCACGCGCGCGCGCCTGCCGCCGCACGCTCTCGCGCACACGCCCCGGGGGGAAGGAAGGAACCGGACGCCCCGCAGCCCCCGCCGCCGTCAGGAGTCCCCGCTGCTTCTATCGCTGCCGGCTTTTGTCTGCCGCCCCCGCCGGGAGACGACCCTCCGCTCGGCCGGCGTCCGCCCGGCAGCATGGACGCGGCGCTTTGAGACCCGCGAGGGGAACCCGCCGGGGGCGGATTTTGAAGTTTGAATAAGGATTTTATCGCTTCCCTCTTCCCCTTCTCCCCCCTTCGGTGCGGTTCAGTCCCTTCCCCCACCTTTCCTGACGTTTTTTTTTTTCCTTCAGCTTTTTTTTTTTTTTCAATCCGCCGCGTGGGGTTGGATTTTTTAATTATTACTATTATTATTATTTTATTTTATTTGGTATACCCGTCTCTACCGCCCGTAGAGACCGGTTCTACCCGGGCGGCCGCCGCCGAGCGACACCCCCGGACCCGCGGGGCTGCCATGGATCGCACCGGCGGCTCCGGCGGGGGCAGCGACCGCAGGCAGACCGAGGAGAGCAAGCCACTGCTGGGCGAGATGTCCGCTCCCGAGGGGAATAAAATGGGTGCCGCGCCGTGCCGGAGAGCCCTGCTCCACTGCAACGGCATGAGGTACAAGCTGCTGCAGGAGGGGGACATCCAGGTGTGTGTCATCCGGCACCCCCGGACGTTTCTCAGCAAGATCCTCACCTCCAAGTTCCTGCGGCGGTGGGAGCCGCACCACTTGACCCTGGCGGACAACAGCGTCGCCTCGGCCACGGTAAGAGCCCGGCCGGGCCCGTCGCTACCGCCGCCGGGGGCGGCCACAGCGCGGCCGCGGCTTCCCCGCCCCGCGGGGGCATCTGCGGGGACGGACACGCCGCCGGGCCGGGGTGGGGGGGGGGGGGAGAACGGGGACGTGCGTGCGCCGCTCTGCCCGGTCGCCGTGCTGCCGGCCCCAGCTGGGGCCCCCCGAAACCCGGGGTCGGGGTGTGAGTTGAGGGGGCTTGGCCTGAATGAATCCCGGAACGCCTCTGGGGATTTATTTTTCCTTTTTTGTAATCCTAGGGATATTTAAATTTGCAGTTTCGGTGGATTTTGTCGAGCAAGTCTGGTTTTCCTCTATTGTTATTACTGTTACTGTTTTTATTATTATTGGGTTTTTTTGCATTTTTTTGTGATTCCTCCTTTCTCAACATGACACCGACATGCAAGCTCCTCACCGAGCCATTTGTACTCGAAGCCAAAGCCGGTAGATACCTGCTGGCACGTTGGCCAAGTTGGAGGTTGAGGGAGGTGGAGGATGCTTTTAATTCGGGAGCGAAGGCTCGGGATTTGCACGGTCTTCGCTCTGCTTTGTTTTAGGCCTGGTTTTGGGTCTCTGTTTTGGCGGTCGCATACCCTGCCCAGAGACAGCCAATGTGTTCATAAAATACGGAGATTCCTTTAGGGTTTTCTTCCTAATGGAAAGTGATGCAAGAGAAAAATGTGAGGCAGTGATATCACCAGTACGGAAGATGTGAAATTGACGGATACAATCTTTAAAAATACGATTTACATTTACATGTACAATTTAAAATTTCATGGCCTGTATTGTTTAGAAATTTGCATAGTATGTGGTGTGACTACACCCAAATACTGATAGCGATTAACACAGCTCACGGAACATGCCTTACACTGATTTTTAATCATTCACTACTTCATTGTGTCCTTTTTTTTGCTTTACATGTAAACGTCGCGTTTTTCTCAATGGCTTCATTCTGGCCTTTCTGTAGGACACTAGTGGTATGAGAGAGTGGATTGGCTTTTGTGTAGGTTTCTGTTAATGGTGTATTTAAATGGGTTTCATCCAGTCTGCTGTGCTGGGGGGTTGGATTTTTTCACACTTTGGTAGGCAGACACACAGCGTGTGTAAATGTGTCTCCTGCATCATGCTCTGCTGGGGAGTATTCAAAGCAGGTTTTCAGCGGGAGCTACTTTAACCTTCAGATAGGCCAGCTGCCTATTCTCACGGAGCTCTTTTTTTGTGCCACAATGACATCTCTGCTTACCGTTTCCACTGGGCTGTTGAGGATGTTTCCAAGGGAATATTTTTCTTTCTTTAATAAAACTGTGTAAAGGGAGAGGGAAGACTCGGGTGAGCATTTCTGGAGAAACCCCCCCGGAAGACATGAGCACAAGGAGTTTTTGCAGGTCTTCATTTTATTAAGATACCGTCGGCGGAGTGGGGAAGTTGAATATCAGTGGAAATGAGGCATTTTCCTGGCAGTGTCCATAGCCGATGATTTCTGAGGGGAGGAGAAGGGTACATACAGGTCGAGAGAGGAACAATCGTGCTTCAGATGTTAATCTCTGCAGTGTGGCAGTACTAGGCATGAAGTTGTATTTGTACAGGAGGCGTCAAACTCTGCTCGCTGGCAAAACTGCCACCAAAGAAACCTGAAAAAATTACTAAAGTCCTATGGGGTCATGCTTTAATTAACGTTGAGGTGTTCTCATTCCTAATTATTTTATCTATATAATTAGCAAGAAGATACTGAAACATTGTCCAGACCATTGCAGGCTCCATTTTGTTAAGCAGTGCTCTTAGTGCTTGGTCTTGCGCCTTATCAATTTTTTCCAGCGTTAATTCAGCAAGTAAATACCTTTGTTCACAGAAATATCTATACTTTATTATTTTTGGTAGTGTCTTTGGTTTCCAGGGAACAATTAGGGCACTAAGATAAGATCTGCATTCACATATTGTCTGAACGTATTGGGTACGTTTAGCCAGTATCTTTCAGACATTGGTTCTATGATGCTAAATTTTACTCTTTTTATTTTTTGTTCTTGGTTGTTTGTTTGCTTGGTTTTTGGCTTTTTTTTTTTCAGATTAAAAGATGTGATTTAAGCAAAATATATGGTAGTTTAACCCCCACACCCTACGGAAGTGGGGTACAGGCCAGGCACAATGCCAAAACCTCCTGAAACTGTAGGTAGATACTTAAATGCAACTCATTTGGTTTTCAAGAGCTGTAGAAAAATATCCATAGTGTCCACTGAAAGTGGGCATCGGCAGCACTCAACAACTTTGATAACAAGGTCATTTTTACACACAGGGCTTTCCACAGGCAGAGTACTTTATGAGCAGCCACTAATTAATCTTCACATCATCCCTTTGCAAATCCTCTGGCATGACGAGTTTTACTGCATTCTATTTAACATGAATAAAATTGAACAGGAAAATAACATCACTGTGTTTTGCATTTGAAAGCAAAAGTTGTAATGACAGCTAAATCCAGATCTGGCAAATTATGTCCCTGAGTACAGTGGATAAGTTATTTGTTGATTCTAGGCACTTTCTATCCTTTTTATTGTCACTTGAGACAAATATTTGAGTTAGTCTTCTGCCCACAAGCTCTTACTTGTCAATGCCAGGGCTGCAGTATACAAGTTAGCATTAGTTTCTCTATGGAATATTATTCTGCAGTTTTTTCCACTGATAGACACTGTGTCTATATGTAAACTAAATAATGAGACCCTCCTACAGTTTTTTTGAGAGGTAACTACTTCTGTTGTTTAATTTAGGCAGTTACATGTTCTGTGCTGACAAGATAGCTTTCCATAGCAGAAGCACAATGCAAGAGTGCAGTGGAACAAGTTTTAGGTCATCTTATTTTAGCAAAATTCAGGGAGGAAAAAGATAATGTTCTCTACAAAATGCTTTTTCTGACATTATCACAGGTGACTCTTTCAATTAAAGTAAGTCCATGTTAATTAAAAAAAAAATTATATTGTATTCTGAATTGGTATATGCACTCCGTTAACAAATGGAAAGGTATTAGCTTGTGGAGTGGAGAGATTGATAACTGTAGGTGTTGGGACTTTATCAGATTTACATGTTGTTTCCATTGTTTGCTTCGTGTTTCATATTTCTCACAGAATGGGTTAAACTAGTTTCACTAGTACTGTTTCAGTTGCATCTTGTCCAGGCTTTCATTCTGGTTAAGGTTTTCTTGGTGAAAGTAAATAGATCTGTAACTTTTTTTAAAAAAAATAATGTAAATGCTGAAGTCCCAGTAGGAAATTTTCATACTTATAAACTTCTTTTGCCAGACAACAGCTTGCCTGGGGTTGAATCTGACTTTCTCCTCCATGGGAAGAATAATGTTTATTTTTTAAACACCTACCAAACTCAAATGTAGCACCCTTACTAATTTTTTTTCCACTGGGATCTGTCCTTGCACAGCTTGAAGGGCAATGATAGTAAAAACAAAGACAGAAATAAAATCCAATTTAATATTCCATGTGTCATTTTTGTGTATGTAAAGAATAAACCTATGGCTATCTTCAGCAGAAATGTTAAAATACAATTTCCAGTAGTTTATAGGTAGCTGTCATCACTGAACTTCTGTGCCTTTAATATCCTTCTGCCTTGTGCCTTTCATGTCTGCTCTGCTTTTCTCTTGCATTGCTTTTCTTGCACCAGTTGGGAGAAGATGTTTAGGACAATGAGCTTAAAAATACCAGGTTGCAAGAAAGACTTGTGATACAAATGTATGTGTAGCAGACAGGGAAAGAATAAATGAGCGATTCATTTTTGCTGGCTAGGGATGACCTCTCTAATTCCCATGTGGGAAGATAAGACATAATTGAAACCATGAAGTTACTGATTAATATCCCTCAAGGAGGTGGAAACTTTGGCTTTTCATGCCCATTTCACATTTCTGCGTTTCACCTTGGCATGTAAGTTGGGTGTAATATAATCATGTTGTAGTCAAAGCTGGTGACAATCCTGAAAAGATTAGTGTCTTTTAAACTTTTTTCTGTACAAAAGTGATGTATGAAAACAATAGTTTATTGACAAACTAGCTAACCAGAAATATATTTGAAATGAGAATGTAAGTGGATTAGGGATCTGCATTTATGTTTTCTTCTAGAGACAAGAACATACCCAATTAATATTAAATGAGGCAGGACAGGATGATCTGTTTCAAATAGGAGAAGTGGAATAGAAAATTGTCTTCCAATTCTTTTTTAAAATTCAACAATTCTGCTACTGCATGTGTTTCAGCATGCTATTACATGTCTTTCCTTCATTCTTTTGGTAAAGATAGAGCAAAAACTCCTATCAAGCCAGACTAATTGTTTACTTTAGCACAGGTTCCCATTAGTTAGAAAAACATACTTTTAAAAATTAAATTTCCCTTGAAAAACAATTAGCTCAAGTGGGAAGTATTATGCAGAGCTCAGAAGTTTCAAAACAATCTTCTAAGTTTTTTTTTTAAGCTTTCCTGGAAAAGGAATATTGTAGCATTATCCAGATTCCAAATAGAATATTTATGAATTAGCTACAATAATAATAAAAAGTAAAGAGTCTATTTGGTTAACCAAGTGGTGTCCTTAAGTCCTGTGTTATCGACCCACAGGGGTCTATGAATGGGACTTAAAACTAGCCTGATGGGCCTACCATCAGTATGTGCATTAATGAGTACAAACACATAATTAACAAAGCAATTTAACATAAAGTTTTTGATCTATTGTAACAACGGAGTGCTAAATTACTATTTAAAAATAGTATTTCTCATTACTGTTGTAAATGATTGTTTTAGTTTGACAAGAAGTGGTACCTGTGGGTTTTAAGTGTACATGTTTTCCCTATTTTGAGTTACCTTTTGTTGCTATCAGGTATTTCCTGGAGACACATCAGGGGGAGCACTGAATCTTGTAGTTTGCAGTGAACCCCTCATAATTGAGAATGCTCTGCAAATTAAGGAGAAATGGCTACACATTATCTATGCTGTTGAAATTGAGGTTCTGTTTCAGAAGTGAAGGCAGGCATGTGCCTTATCAACAAAATCCAAATTTTTCTGGAGACTCAATGATTTAATGGAATATTACTCTGCTGTGACAAACTTATTTTATTGCTATATTAGTTTGAAGGTTGGCAAAAGAAAACCTGAGATGGTATTTCTTTAAAGTTGTTTAGTGCCTATCAAACATACCTTTGAATTTACTGTTCCTACAGTGGTTAAAAAGCATATTTATAAGTCAGTAGTGTTAAGGTATGTGTTTATATGCCACAGAGCTTATATAAAATATGAAAACAGAAGCAATATTCATTGATAGAGTGAGAGCTCTTAACGTTATTAGTGTTAACAACCAGCCAGTAAATTTTACATGTTTAGGAGCATAAATAAAAAGGATACTCAGAAATACTTCTGCCTCATTTTTGTTTTGGCTGGGGAGTAAAGATGTGGTGCTAGCCACCATGTGGTGGTAATGGTCCCCTGGAGGAAGCTTGTAAATTGCCTCTGGTCCTCAGTGTGGACCTGATCCTGCAACAGAGGAGGGTCTGGAGGAGCTCAGCACCCCTCACGGGGCTGGGCCTTGTGGAGCTGTGAATTCAACTTTATTATTTTTATTTTTTTTTTGTGGAACATTGTAACTAGGTAGGGGAAGAGCCTGCTAGATCATCAGAGTCAGGGTGTGGACTTTATAGGAAAGGATGTGCTTCCCAGAGAAGCTGTGGATGCCCCATCATTGACGGTGGGCTGGGACTTTGAGTAGTCTTATCTAGTGAAAGATGTCCCTGCCTATGGCAGGGGAGTTTGACTAGATGATCCTTTAAAGGTCATTTTTGACCCAAACCATTTTACAATTCAGTGATTCTGTGAAAGACAAAAAGGTGTTTAATTTTTCAGAGGTAAAAGGTGAGGTTGAGAGTCCCATCTGCATCAATATTCCAGTTTGCAAGCTTAGGTTTGTGTTGTCAGCAAGAGTGGGAGAACAGAGGCTGAAGCCTTGGTCCCACCAAAATCACTGACAGAGCTGTGTACACTGAAGGATGTTTTTGGAGGAGAAGGGTGGCAGGTTTAACAAACAGGAGTGATTTTTTGGAACTGTTTAATTTACTGCATATAATTTGTTCATACTTTTGAAGTTCCTAAATAGCAGGTGAGTTTTAACGTGATACAATAAAATGGCTTCTCTCATTTCCTTCTATGTTAGTAAGCATAGCTGGACTAATAGGGTTTGCTCATCTCCCCACATAGGTTGTATGAAAGAAGAGACCTACCTCAAATAGTTCAAGCTGTTTGGAGTCTTTAGAAGTAATTAGATTGTGGGTTGCATGGGTAGATTGTGGCTTGTTTATTAGTGTTTTTTTAGCAGTGCTAGTTGCATCAGTTTTGTTCTTTGTGTGTTTATAGATATGTAGCCAAATTCCATAAACAGTTGTGTGTTTGAACATTGATACTGAGCATGTATAATCCATATAGAGTGCTTGTGCATGTGTGTGTGCTCAATAAAACAACTTTTTTGCGCAGTCTGATGGTGCAGTCATTGCCAGTAATGCTGTCTTAGGTAGTCCTGGCCTGAGATGCATCTGTTCTCTACCACATCAGTCTGTCTTTTGTATGTGTTTCACAGTTTGCAGGGTCAAGTTGAGAAGATCTGTGTGAGCTGGCTGGGGGACAGTTTCTCTGTTTGACCCTTTTGCTGATTTCTTGTCTTTTAACTGGATCAGGGAGCTGATTGTTTCAGCATATAGTCCAACAGACTGTTGAGGAAGAAGAGAGAGGGAAACATGGTGGGCTGGAATTGCTGCCAAAAACAGTGTATTATGAAATCATTGCGTAAAATTTTCCTGTTGTGCACAATATTTAAGAATACAGGGGCAATACCAGGAAAGGGAAAAGACAATTGAAAAGCATACGTTCTGGCTGAACACGTCAGTGATGAATGAAGTTTTAGCTCTTGTGGTTGTGGAGGAAAACATGAAGAAGTCAGAACCAGATGCGAAATTAAAAGGCCTTCACTTCATCGGCTTAAAAATTAGGAGAATGTAACAGTACTCTGTAGGTTTTGGAGGAGAGGGCCTTGTTTCAGGGTTTGTGGACATTTGATGTTACCAGTACTGGCACTTCCAGTACTTCAGGTGATTTCTTGACTTTGCCTCTTGGGCTGTTCTATGGCTGATGGGATGGGGCCAATAGAGTGGGAAATACAAAAGCAAGTAACATGTCAGGTTGCAGACTGTGGTGTCGAGGGCATAAATTTATAGTGGTGGCTATTTCCTTCTATTTTAATCTGAGTTTTCAGTATGTTTTTTGAAAGATTTTAAATATTTTTCCTTTTTTTTGAGAAACAGTTAAAAAAAAAGTCTGTTGTTTTTTTTTTCTGGATTTGAGTGTGTCTGCTTGATGTGTGCCTGCTTCTCATTGAGCTCAAGAAACTTGTCAAGTTGCAGTGACTAAAATCTGAACTGGAGGTACACTTGGTCACGTACATTCTTGGTCTTGCTCTTCTGAAATCAGTAGGGTAATTTGGGGAGCGGGATTACCATTCACTGCCTGTAAGGTGAATGGCAGGATGTGCTGTTCAGAAAGCCAGAAAAGTTCAGTGAAAGATCACTGAGCAGCTTTCAGGTTGGCTGCTGGCTGGGAGAGATGGCTGACTACTGTTAAAGCTTGTACAGCTCTCTCCAAAATAGAGCCTCAGTTTTTTTTTTTCTGTGGTTGGCAGCAAACCTAATTACCAACAGGGCAAGTTTGTTTGGGTTTTCTTTATTTAATTATTTTTTTAATTTGCATCACCTTAGCTGAAGAGTCAAGGTATTGTGGGAGGAGTTCAAGCTGATGTTGGTGATGCAGGGAAAGGCAATTGGGCCAAGCTGCACCGGGGTGTATGCCCTTCCCATTCCAGATTCCTGCTCTGCTGGGGGTGCACCAGCTCCCTCCTGCCACTCTTCCCCAGGCAATAGAGGTTTATTAAGAAAAAAAAAAAAAGCTACTTGCTGCAAATTCATATCTCTTCCCCTATTTGGTCTTGAAATTTGCTGAAGTACTGTTGGGACATCTGCCCCCAGTTTCTTGGAGGTGTAGGAGGATGGTGCTGATGTTTCTGCTGCTGTTGCCTTGCTTGTTATTTGCATCTGTAGCCATTTTCACTTTGGACACAGTGGCAAAATGTGAGGTTTAAAATGGGATAAGGCTTTTGGGGGCCCTTGGAAGTGTGTCTCCCTTGTCTGCTCGGAATTACCACCTGTTGCAGGGGTAAGAGCTCTTGCACTTTGCAAAATATATTGCAGTTTTCCAAGGTTTTGTTCCAGTGACCGAGAGCCTGATTTTCTCATTGGATGAAAAATTTAAAAGGAAAAATTGCTTTCATACTCATTGAGAAGACTAAAAACCAGGGCTTCCAAAAAGATGAATAAAAAAATGAATATCCAATGCTTCTCAAACTCTAGATCTCTAATTTCATGGTATTAAGAATGAGGATGTCAAATGCTTGGAGCTATGACTAACATGCTTTTGCTTCTTGGATTTCCAGTCTTAAAGAAATGCTGGATAATTTTTTTTTTCTTCTTTTGAAAAATGTAAAACTCAAGTCTTAAAGCACTCAGAAATGGATTTAGGTTTTGTAAGATTTTGTTTACAAAGATGCCACATGAGGTACAATAAATGTTGCCTGAAGAAAGATGAGATGAAGCTAAATCAGGTGCTTTTTGAGAATACGTAATTGTATTCCAAAATATAATAATTTTATATTTATATTTTATATACTATTCTTAGGTGTGAAGAGAAACTATGTTTGCAAGTGAAAATCAGAAATAATATTTTTTGTCTTATAAATCAGTTGTACATAATTTTGAAGTTGTCAGATGTCTGTGCATATTTTATGGATGAGTTTTCTGGTGGTGTTAATCAGAAGGTAAGGCAAGAATTCTGTAACAAATCAGTCACCTCATTCTTTATTTGTGTTTAGACAATTAACATCCAACTGAACAAAATCAGGTAATTGCATGTGCAGGTAGACAGGTTGGATAATTTTAGAAGGAAACCTGTTTTTTTCCTTAATGTCCTGAAGAGACACATGGTGTATTACTAACTGTACATTTCAAAAGATACAGAGCAGGTATTTCTCAATGGTAAAGCTGTGATAATGCTTGTTTTTACATGGGAGTGGCTCTTTCCTCCCAGTCTTGGTCTGTCTTGGCTATTTGAATATAAGCTTTTGGGATTGGCAGGTGTCCCCTTAGCAGGTCTGCTTCCTATCGTAATGTGGTTCTGTTGGACCACTGAGTTTTTTAGTTTGCTGCTGTAATACAACTAGTCCATATTGTGAGCAGGCTGTGTTTTTGCTCCATCTTTTCAAGCACCTAGACTAAGACTGAATGACTTTGTTATCCATTTTCAGGGATGGACAGTATTAATAGTAAAGTAGAACCTTCTTTTAAAAAAATAAGTTTCTGAAACTTGCCAAGTGGAATCCAACTTTTTAATCAAAATACTAAGGATGTATATTTTTTTTCGATAAATATGAATGTCTGTTTGACCTTCTATGAACAAAAAAAGGACTTTTTGGCCTTTAAAACAATCAGAAAAAACGTTTTTTGGATGACAGTATAATAACTAAATTGTGCAAGTCAACTTCACTGTGCTTCAGCTGTCTCAAAGTGCTTCATGGCCAGTGTTGTTATACATGGGGAAAACAAGGAGACAAATAAATGTAGATCAGACTTCTCAGACATGCCTTCTGCTGTTGGTTCATGCTCAATTTGCAGTTCCTCTCTGTGGTTCACTCTGGAGTGTCTTAGGTTGCACACCAAGAGTCAGTTGCATGTCTTGATAGTATTAACTGAAGTGTCTTGCTCTAAAGTTCATGATAAATCACTGGTAGTAGTTAGAGTAGAAATGAAGTTTCTTTGCTTTGGGCACCAGGCTGCATCTCTTATGATTTTGATGGCAATTCACTTTCTTAATGGTTGTACATCTCATTAAAAATCAGTGGAAGTGTGGGAGAGTGACTGATGGCAGAACATGGCCCAGCATGTCCTGCTCTTCTTGCTCCCCTTCAATCTTCCTGCAAAGAAAATAGCTGTTGGGGAACCAGATGCCAGTCAGTTTGAGTCTCTTGCTTTCTGCGACGTGCATGCTTTGTATATTCTCCTAATAGTCCCTTCTGACAACCTACTGCTTTGCTTTTGCTTTAGAGGCTGTTAAGATTGAATTCAGAAGTAGAGAGTAAGTCTGGGAAACCTTGACTGCACGGAAATAGGATGAGAGTGATCTTGCAAAATTACTGTAGAAACTGGGTGTTGCAATCCATTTTTGAAAGAAGACTGGCAGTTCTCTCTCCCCTCTCATACCTTGGATTTACTATACAAACTTTGTGATGTCAAGCCCTTAAATTTAGGGATCACTTGAGAAGAATATGATTGCAGAGGCATCTCAAAACACCACATTTCTGTTTACTACAATCTAAGCTGTAAGAAGGTAGAAAACTGAAAGTGAAAAGTTAGTCAGGCTTTTAAATAGTGTGTATATGAACATGTGGTATAAGGTAATGCAATTCTGCAGATTTTTTTTCTGGTAGCTATGCAGTTGTTGTGATTGGGAGTCTGAGTGTTGAGTCATTCCTGGCAGCCTGAAAAGTTAGTTGCACAGAATCACAGAGTGGTTGGGGTTGGAAGGGGCCTCTGAAGATCGTCTAGTCCAGGGAGAGATTTCTTTGCCCTTGCTGTTATGGTGCCAGACAGGACATTGGATGTCAGGGATGGAGAGGTGGGAGCATGTGCCTTCCTTGGGAGTACTGGGTCCATGATGGCTATGACTATAGCTATGGTGTTCTGTTTGCTTAGTGTCTTGTCGCTGAGAAAGAAGGTGGGAGGAGGGGACCAAAGCTGTGAAAGGCTAGTGATTCATTGAAGAACAGTATTTAGTGTTGCAGCAGAGGAGGTTTCCATCTACTTCTATGGACTGTGTTGAGTGAGATCCATCTCTGTCCTTGTCTTACTGCTCAGTAGTCAAATGCCCGAAGTTTGAGTTCCTGTTGATTTCCTTGTGGAAGATGATTCATGTTCAATGAAACAATCATGTTCCTTATCTAACAGTAATGTAGAACAGAGAGGTTTATTTGGATGTCTGGAGAAAGAGAAAACAACATCATGTTACAGATGTTGTTCAGTCATTGTTTAAACCAGAAGAAAATCTGTGCAATTGCTGTAAACTACTACCTTTAGCAGATAGGCTATAGTAGCATGATTATGGGATTGGACAAGGAGCTTCAGCTAATTCTTCAGTACAAGAAGACTGATACTGCTTCACATACTCCTTACAAAAGGAATAGTAACTCCAGCTGTGTAGATAGGGCTCAAAGTAGTATTTCCAACCCTTTTTCGTGAGGAAAAGCAGCCAATTTTCTTTCCTGGTATATGCAAGTGAGGAGCATTGGTGAAATATATTATGCAAGTACAAATTGGTCATTACTTTGTTTAGTTTTTCTTTCAACTCTTCATGGTTCTTTAAGATGCTTCAGGTTTGGTGTTTTTTTGGCTTGAGTAGAGTCCCAGCACTGAAAATCCCATATACTTTGCAAACAAATAATGTGGACATTGAGAAAATGTAAAAATTGTGTTGGCACAGAATGTTGTTGCTGAAGGTGAAAGTAAAAACACAGTCAGCATGTCTTGTCTGACTGAAAACACGTCTGTTAAGGTTAGATAATTCATGTTTTGTGATTGCTGTGAATGAAACAGGAATTAAAGGTGGAAAAGCTTGAAATTAAATGATATGTGTAGGACCAGATGTTCACTTTGGTATTAAATATTGACATACCCCTTCTAGGTAACCATTTAGCCTTTGTCTGGAGCTCGGCATTTGCCTGAAGACTGGCGTCTTCTTGCTCTTGTGTTTATGGTGAAAAAATGATTGGTATTGAGAAATATTGCTAATGGCTTCTCTCCTCACACTAATTTATGCTTCTTTTGGTGCTATGTCCCTGCCTCCCTTGAAATTAATCTTCTCTGATTTATTGTAAGTTATTTCAAATGTCCCCAGTGACTTGGGTTGACTAATGTACTTCAAATCTGGTGAAATCAAATTTGTCGTGGGAGTTGACTGTGTATAAAGCTGGTCCCTCATGGAGATAGAAGGCATGGGAAAGTACTGAGCCCTCCTTGATGCTTGCCCTAATATAGGACCATTCCTCTGTGTTGCTTTAAACCAGTGCACTGGTGGGTAGGTAGTTTGGTTTTAAACCTGGGGTGAGTCAGGATTGAGGCAGCACTAACTATATTCATTTTCTGTATATTCTGCAGGCTGTATGTGTTTGTGGGACTACAGCATTACCAACCTGGTGAAAGGTCTGGAGAATAAGTCCTGTGAGGAGAGGCTGAGGGAACTGGGATTGTTTAGTTTGAAGAAGAGGAGGCTGAGGGGAGACCTCATTGCTCTCTTCAGCTACCTGAGGGGAGGTTGTAGGAAAGTGGGAGTTGGCCTCTCCTCTCAAGTGAATAATGACAGGACAAGAGGAAATGGCCAGAAGTTGCGCCAGGGGACGTTTAGACTGGATATTAGAAAGAATTTCTTTACCGAGAGAGTGGTTGGACACTGGAACAGGCTGCCCAGGGAGGTGGTGGAGTCATCATCCCTGGAAGTATTTAAAAGAAAAATAGATGTGGTGCTTAGGGACATGATTTAAGCACTGAACGGGTAGATTAGTTTATGGTAGGTGGATTTAGATTATGGTTGGACTTGATGATCTTCAAGGTCCTTTCCAACCAGGATGATTCTATGATTCAGTTCTATGGACTGGACAATTCTATGGGTGGACTTAAAGGGAAAGAAAGGAGGGGGTGATAAAAAAAAATTAAACAAAGCAGCTTAAAGTCAGAGATTGGATCTGTGTGCTCCAGCTGAAAAGGGAAGTCTCCCATTTAGTGTCTGCAGTGTGCTTGTGACTGGAGCTTTTTTGACTCATCTTGAAGGGATGTTGTCCACTGTGCAGCTTCTTAATGTGAGATGAAGATGGCTTTCTGGGGCAGCCCACAGCGAGTGAGGCCTATACCATTGCATCTTCCCTTCTGAATGCAGTTTAAAATTAAAGGAAATATTTAAATTTGGTGGATTATGTTTCCTAATGCCTCTTTGTTTATCATACCAGCTCTAACTGAGATAAACATGCAGTGTTGTGTTACATTATCTAGCTTTAACATCAAGGATTTGGGAGGTTGTGTCTCTTTACTTGTAGGATTTTCTTAGCAGAGATAGGAGAAAAAAAACCAACCTACCCTGTGCATCTTCTTGCCTGTACAGACTGTACCTGGAGATCTTTTGACAGCTGCCGTCTTGAGACCCTTGTGTCTGATCTAAGACTCTTGCTGTGCTCGGATTTCATGTTACCCGTTTTTTTTCTCTTGCATTTGTAAGAAAAGCCTGTACAAACAATGCTCTGCTGTTTTCAAACACTGTGAAGTTTTCCCCTTTGCTTCCTGTTTTTGTAGCGTGCTTGTGAAAAAGACCCTGTCTTCACTGCACTGAAGTTAGCCTTAATGTAAATGCATCCAGCTCTAGCTACTCTGTGTTCCAGCACGTAGGGACCTGAGTTTCTCTTCAGCAAGCATTATTACTCTTTATTTATGGTAAGACTAGATTAAAAAGGACTTGTGCATATAAAAACGAAAGTACAGGCAGTGTTAAATCATGCAGTCATGAGCTTGTTATTTCCCCTCCCCCAAGCATGCAAGCCAGTTAGTAACCTAGTGATCTATACATGAGGCTTTAATTGGATATATGCCCAGAGTGCAGATTAGTATGGAAAAGCTATAAAGGCATGGGTTCACAAACTTTGTTTGACCACACGAGGACCGTCTGCATGATCCCATGTGGAATGTGTGAGGGATTCTCAAAACAAAGAAATACCTTCATCTAATCGTGCAGATCTGTGTGTAAACCACAGGGTACAGGGGTGATGTCTTTGCATTAAAGTCAATACTTTAATGACAGACTGTTGATTAAATAGGCTTCCTCAGCCCAGTATTCACTTCGTGTTTCTTAGGAGGGCTTTAAAGTGGGGAAGAGGTGCATCTGTGGCCTCTGTCTAATTTACCCAACTTCTTAAGTTTTAGTTCTGAAATTGCTGAAGTGTTTTTTTTTTTACGATTGGATATGATCTTGGCTGCCTTTGAAGGTAAGGGGGAGGGGGGGCCAAATCTCCCTGTAGTGAAATGAAAACAAGCAGATGTCTTGTTGACTGCAGCTGGCTAGAGATGAATCATTTTATATAAACTTGCCTGGAGAACATTACCTTATTCCTCTATAAACCTATACTCCAGAGAGAAGGGAGAATCCCCATTAGTCAATGGCACTCTCCTGGCCTAGAATTCCAGTGTTTCTAATCTGCAGCTCACATGAAGCACAGAATACTAGCCGTGTTCACCAAAGGCTCTCTCAAGTTTGAAAACACTTGTAACATTGATGTTGTTTCTCTTCTGGGAATTTTTTCTAAATGAGAATTACAATATCCCTAAACATGTAAAAAAGCTACAGTCACACTCCTATGCCCCTCAAACTGGTTTAATAGTGATAAAGTCTCTTTTAAATTGGCATAGTGTTGCACTGAAGAGTTTGGCAGCTTGGGAGAGCCCTGGTGCAGGTGTAGCTGACCTTCCTCACCTGTTAGATGATGGACAGCAGTAAGGCATGTTGCCTATCTCAAAACTCTCTTCTTCCCCCTTCTGCTTCCCTGTGACTTTCTGGAAAGGGCTGACCTGTTCAGAAATGAGTGGTGGTGTTGGATCTCACTGTGGGATGGTGCTGAACTTGTTTGCACATCTGGGTTCCAGAGTGATCTATCAGTGTTACCTTCTTCAGCCTTTGCTGTCCTGTTTCCTCCTGCAACTTAGGGTTCTGTGCCAGGATAGCTTTGTGGTTGATTTTTAATATTGCTCAGCATTGGGGATGTGCTGTCTGTAAGCCTTTTGAAATTCAGGCTAT
This sequence comes from Hemiprocne comata, assembly GCA_020745705.1. NCBI lineage: Eukaryota > Metazoa > Chordata > Aves > Apodiformes > Apodidae > Hemiprocne > Hemiprocne comata. The sequence goes on from CM036598.1 coordinate 16,766,866, forward strand.
CTTGATACTGTTTCTTATTCTGTTTGCTGTTCTCTGCATGGCTGTATGGCACACCTTTTGGTTGTTCCCTGAAAATGGTGGGATGGAGGCATTATCTCTTGTAGCATAAATCCTAATCAACATGAAGGGAGGGGAGCTGACTGTAACTATGCTTGAATAGTTGCAGAAAATAAGGTAACCCTAATTGAAGTTTTGTGCAAGTAAATTCAGCATTTGATTCCAAGCATTTGATTCCAACCATTTGCCTGACTAACGAAGACAGGGAATAGTCCTTAGCTCTGCCTGCAGCAAGAATATGGGAATTGAAGTGACTCATTCTCAGGGACATGGCAGTGGGAATGAGGCACTGCTGTGGTTGCAGATAATTCCCTGGAAGTCTCTGTTGTGCAGAATGCATTAATTGAAGAGATTCATGGGCTGCTTAATGTCACATCACTTCATTTCCTCATCAGGGAACTGGAAGTCTCATCTGTATAGCTAAAAACAGAAGCTTTCTGGTTTTCAGTAAATATTAATCTTTGTAAAAAGAGGTTATATATGTTGCCCAGGATATTGTCCTGTATTGAACTTGTTGCCATGTAGCTTGAATTTTTTCTTGCCATTGTGTTAGCAGTGGGAACAGAGACAGCAGTGTGAAAATGTACATTTCTGAGTGCACAGAAGTGAGCAGTGCAGATGAGGAGAGAACTGTTTGCTGCTGGCTTCTTCAGTGAAGTACAGCAGAAGGATGGATGCTTCCTGTTTTTAACTGATCTCCATCTCTGATGCTTGCACTGGTCTCAGAAGAAGTGGCATATCTTTATATTCAAGTGACAGGACGTGGCATAGGATACCCCTGCAGAGAGCTGGAAATACAGCCTGATACTGTGTGGACCTCTCCTGTTCTGGAGAGGATGGGAGCATACTTATCTCTGGGGAACATACTCCTGCAGATAGTAGTGAGCTCCTGGTAGGCAGATCTGATGCATTGTGTAGGCAACAGAAAATGCACGGAGCAGCCCACCGTTTGCAGATTTAAACTGGAGAAGGGAATATGTTGCATTTAGGGAAATCAGTCTTGCCATGTGTGATATGTCAGTTTTCAGAATCAGATGTACCCTAATTCTGGTTTTCTTCAAGTGCCTGTATTTCTGACTGTCTTGCCCACTGCAGGTACAGGTGAGAGCTAGTACAGAATGAGCCCTGATGCATTTGCCAGTTTGTCACGTGGCCTCTGAAGATGTTGCTTCAGCCTGAGTTTTATCCCTGTATTAATTTTTATCACATAGGAAACATTTCACAGAAAAATACGGTTTAAAACTTTAATAGCTACTTGTTATAAAGAAAAGATTTACTTATCCTACTTTTTTGACTAGAAATTATTCAAAATCAAGATTCCTGCATCTTGGTTGAAGTGTAAAGCATTTCTGAAGGTCGTTGTATTTTACAGCTTTTGATCTTGACCAAGTAGAGCTGGGCAAGTTCATGACCCAAGCTCACATCTACCACAAACAGCCATCATGTGCTAGCTGTGCTCTTTGGCTGTGGCAAGCTGGTCAAGTAATGAGAAGTACCTTTTAGATCCACTAATAACGTGAGTTTTCCTTCATCTGTGTTTTTGGGAACATTTCAGTACTTTGCCTGGCAGTGTATTGCTGCTCTGAATTGTGTGTGGAAAAATGTCTGAAGCACATTTAAAAAAAAATGACTTGTGAGTAAAAGATCAAGTCAAAACATTGTCGAGATGAAAATCATAAGAGTTGATGGGGTGCAGTCTGTAGGCAACTGGGAAACATTTAATGGTACCAGGTTAAAAATTTGACCATAGTATACCAAGTTGTGCTTGAGGTTTCTGTGACTTAATAAATCACAGAAATAAAGAGATTGTGTTTTTATTTCTGTCGTCACAGGACACAAGGTATTGTGAAAGAGAGGAGTCTTAGCAGAAGATCCAACAGGTTGCTTATTTCAGCAGAGTCTGACGTGAGACTAAATCTCAAAAAATTAAGGTGACAACAATGGGAACGAAGAAAAAATTGTTTTTACTCCTAGCATCTTTCTCTCTTGTTGGGAGTCACTATGAGAGATCTGGCATCTGTACCATACTAGTAAAAACAATCTTAACTGTTTATAATTAATGAATTGTGTAAGCTGGCAGTCACTGATTTGAGGGGATGGAATAACAAATACAAGGACAATGTGAATTCTGCCTTGACTGGCAAATGTCAGTGAAGGGAGCTGCTTGATTTGTCTGGTGCTGGATTGCTTTAGTGTGTGGACTTGTAAATAAGCAGTGTTTTAAGAAAGTCTATCAGTTGCTTGAACTGAAGCCTATATCTTGGCTGAAAAAATGGCATAATTTTGTGTCATTATGTGTACTGTTATGAAGTCATTGTGAAGAGAAGATGCTGTCATGTTTGCCCTGTTGTATCTATCTGGTTTTACTAGGTGGGAAAAGAAACGATTGACCTGAACTGTTTATAGGGAAATAACCTTCCTGTGCCCTGTTGCCTTTTTTTAAAATTAGGATGGCTTAGTGTAAAAACAAAAAAAGCCAGATTGAGATCCAGTAGGTGAAAGAATGACGGCTTTCAAATGGTGGCACTAGCTTTTGAGTTTTGTTGTTCTTGATGGAGATAAAACAGTTGTTTAGCTTTCTCTTATCTAGAGTTAATCCACAGCAACATATTAAAAACTAACAAACAACCCCCCTCCAAACCCAAGATATTTGTACTAATTTCTGAAGAGAGGATTTTTTGGGGAACACTTTATCGGTTCAGACTCATATGGTCCATGTTTGGCTTGTCTCTTTAGGATGTATATGTATGTTTAATTCAGTGGAGAGCTAGGTAGGAGTTCTTCCTTTTTTTTAATTCATTTATTTTTTGAGTATTCCTCCCCATGTTGAAATCTTACAAAATGCCTTTATTTCCCTATGGAAAGAGGACTGTTTTAGGGAGAGCTGATATTCTGGGCAGTATATCCGAGATGATAATACGCACTAGAGGAAGGGAATGCAGCCTCAGGAACAATAGGGAGGCTTTAAGAAGCTGTTTAATTTGTATGAAGCTGCTACTGTTTGGTTTTTTTGGTGTTTTTTTTTTTTTTTTTTTGTTGTCATAGAAATGTGCCAGTCTGTGTCTTTCACAGATGAGCTCACTAAATGAATGGCTGTGCAGGATGAGTCTGGTTTCAATGAAGATGTTTATACTTGAAGAACACAGATGGACTTAAACCACAGCCCGGAATCTAAACACCCCTGAGCTCCTGGGGGAGGGGAGTGATAGGAAATGAAATCTGGATTTTATAGCTCAGGCCTGCATCTGTCCTCCTTGATTTGGCTTTCTGAGTTATTAAGGGAAAGTAGGAGAGGAATATTGTCTGCAGTAAAGAGGGTTTGTTTGTTGTTGGACTTGGGGGGGAGGATGATTTTATATTTGGCCCAACTCCGTTGGGCTGGAAGAACTTTCCTGCCTAGATGTCTTTGCAGGACCATCATGGCTGAGGTTAATTGTTTGCAGAGATGTTACTCTAATGTGCAGCCTTTAGCAGGTAATTTTTCTGTCATTTCTGTAGTTCTGCTACTCTTTGTCTTTTGAAGGAAAATATTTTGAATGAGAGCTGACAATCTTCTCTCCCACGCTCCATGTAAAATGCTGTGATACAGGTTTGGTAGAAGTTTACACTTAATTTTTGCTGGTGTAAATGACTGCAAATGGTAGAAGCAGCATCTGACCTATGAGATAATGAAGAACGTGTGGACGACACAACTAATATCCCTCAGTGAGGTGTGTCACTGAGAGTTGAACAGATGTAGTACAGTCAACAAACACAGTGTGCTGTGTTGAACAGGGTGGTGTTCAGTGCAGGCAAAAATGTCCCTTGCAGGATTTAGTCTCTGGATTGTTTGCTTATGAGCGTGATCCTGTGAATTATTTTTACTTCCAAGAAGCCCATTATTTTTAAATTTTCATCGACATTTGGCATTGTCAGAATGCCTCAAAGGAGATTAGGTGTAAAATGACAATAGCTATGGTATCTCCAGGGTTTTCAGGTATCCGAGTGATTTGTTTATCTGGCTGTCTTGCTTTCCTTGGTTTTCTATTCCTGGAGCTGGACTACCGGAAATGATGCATGTTTCTGAATGCAGAATAGTTCTTGCTGTGCCAAGGCATGTACTTGGAAGAATGGGATACTCTGTCCTATTAATTGGTATAAATAATCGAGAATATGGAAAGATTAGATACTAGCTGGTTTGTGTTTTGGTTTTTTTTTGTTTGTTTTTTTTGTTAAAGTATCCCCAACAAGAGGAAGAGCAGAAGGTAGCATCTTTTAAAATTAGATCTACCCTTACCAGAAGTTTTCACTGTTGGAGAACACTTTAAGGACTTTCCACTCAAACCTGAGTATATTTGAGCCTTGACTTTGGTCATAGTGTTGAATTCAGCTGTGCAGATTCTTCTCATGATATGCTGTTTTTGCTTGTTATTCACTCAAGTGAGTCCTGCTTGAAGTTATATTGGAAGATACATTGGGCTGGAATTGCTTGCCTCTTAATGAAAAATATTTATTTTAAGGCAAAACGAATTCTTCACTTGCAGCAAGCTTTGGGAAGCGCATTTTCTGTGCAAAGAAATCAATCTTTTGCTAGCCTGACTTGTGCTCCATGAGATCTTTGTGAGAGCACTCTAAGACCTTGCTTCATCAACTGATCTCATCCTTGGCCAGCAAGCAGGGACTCATTCATTACAGTCAGTGGAGGTGCAGCCTCATGCAGGCGAGGACACTGTGTGTTATGGATCTTGGTACTTCCCTGCCTTTAGCTGTCATGCAACTCCAGCCACTTAGGAAAGCTGCAGATGAGGAAAGTGTTGAATAAAAACTAAATGGCTCATTTAGCTGAGGCGTTTTTTTTTCCCTGCTTCTCACCAAAAGGATGGTCAGGGACCATGGGGCCAGGAGCTCCTCTGCCATTGACTCAAAGTCCCCCAGGCAAAGTCCTTGGGAGCCCTGTGTGCTTTCCCCATTCCAGAGATTGTGTTAGTAGACTTTCTTCCTGTTTGTATTTATTTTAAAGGTTAACCAATTAGGTGTCATCAACTGGAATTTTGGAGACAAATTAATATATAAAGATACTTGGTTTTCTGATAGAGCTGTCTGAATAATTAGTCCTGCGTTTGTTCTGGTTTTGTAATAAATACCAAAAATTGACAGTAGCTTTTTCTTTTCCTAGACCCATCTCCTTCATTCACTTTTCCAAGGGCCTTCCCAGAAAGGGAGCACACAATATTGTATTTAAGGAACCATAAAGTGATCAGCATGACTGCTGCCAAGTGTGTAGAATTAAGATGGAAATCATTAAATGACCATTTAAAAGTATTTTTGGGTTATATCCTACAACCCAGAGTACAATATTTCAGACAAAATTTGATAATTCCACTGTTTTCACTGTTTCCTGGACAGGTTAAAGCAGTGTGCCAGAGCAGGAATACTAATGATGAGAGACCGTGTTTTTGTAGGACATGTTTGCTATCCTACTTGTATGAAAAGTTTGCAGTGATGCAATAATATTGAAAATTATCACTTTCACTGTGGGAGCATTGATGCAGTGCTATTGGAAATTACCACTTTCAGTGTAGGAGTGTTCACTCTTCATCTGAGATCATTAAAATAATCTTGTTTTTATTTTTTGTGATTTGCTTAGGTTGCCCTTCTTGGTGGAGGGAAGGCTTTGGGTTTTTGTTGGTTTTGTTTTTTTTTCCTTTTAATTTGAAACACAGTTTTAACATTTGGATTGTTTGAAACAAAAACAAGAGAAGTCCCAACATGAGCAGAGAATATTTTTAAAGGACTTTATGGCTCTAAGTCCCTAACACAGTCCAGATGTCTCCTATCTCTGCTCTCTCTGTAGCATTTTCTGGCGCAGTGTCGTTGGATTTTGAACTTAGTCCAAGCTGTGTGCCAAGTCCTGAAATAAAGTAAATCAGTGAGTTGTTCTTGGACGTTTCTCCTTAATCCAAACCAACCCAAATCAAACTTCAGCTCTGACCTCAGGACTGCACATTCAAATATTTTCCTTTGCCTCCTCAGTTTCAAAGTAGCAAAAGCAGGAGATTACCACTTTGCAGTATTTAAACAGAGGCTTGTGCGACATCCGTGCAGCTGAAGCAACTGCGTTCCTTGGGACCCAGTGCCTGCTAAAACAGCAGTGAGGTTTGCCAGCTCTGTGCTTCTTCATCGTGATTCCTATTGTTGGGTCAGGATGCACATTACAACTACACTGGGAAAGGATTTATTTGGAGGCGTGTGTCATGTCAACAATTAGATAGCAACCAAAGGAAATATTCTGTAGTGCTCTTTTGCAAATGTTTCTGCCTGGATGTCTTGGAAATTATCAGTAGGAAGAACCCGGTATCCCTGGGTTCCATCAGAACTAAGTTTTAGGATAAACTGTCTGTCGTTTATCTTTCCTTGTGCAAGAACATCTCCATTATATTTAAGCCCTCCATTGAAGCTGGCCTAGCATGCAAATAAAAGGTGACTGACTGGGCCACCTATTGTTGTTTAACATTCTAGTGACAGCACAGCAGCTTATGTGAGGAAAAAAGAATTGGGAAGGTAGCAGTTTTTTTAACAGCAGTTTAGTTGCTGGACCACAGGAGACTTAACAGTATGTGACAAATTCTTTGCAGAACATCAACAGGCTTGAGATGTGCTGGTTTAATTCTTAGCTTTTAACTTCTGATTGGCCAGGTTCAGATAAGTATAATTAAACCACACCGGTTGTCCAACTCTTTGTTAGACCCAGCTTCCACTGAAATGGATGTGAAGCTTTCCTCTGGCTTAGTGGGCTTTGCACTGGATCCTCAAATGTGTATGGTCAGCTGGGTGTTTTGGTATAGCTGATGGTCCTTGGTACAGGCAGTAGTCAAAACAGGTAGGATTCAGGAGTCTGGAGGCATTTCAGACAGTCCTGTCTTGCAGTGGTAACAAGAATTTCTAGCTCTGTGTAACACTTACTAGCTCTTTGTTGGCCTCACTTGGTATTTTTGGGTTTCCCACTACAATTGTATGTGCATAATTGGCCATTCAGGGAATACTAATATAAAGCTTTTTGGTAGAGTAAAATAAAATTTTTTTAGCAAGAGAGTAGCAGTGATCATACTTGATATAAACATGGCTAGGAAGGTTTACTTGCCTAACTATATTATGTATTATCTGGGCCGGTAGGATTACTTTATTTTTATTAATCGGTTTTCTTCCCGCTGATCGTCAAGCCAGTGTGTGTCTTTCTGGCTGGATTCTCTATAAACATGAAATGGGTAACTAACAGATCCTGCCTTCAGGCCAGAGAGCACAAAAAATACACCTTTTGGAAGTGGCCAGAACAGCCATGTGCATAAAAATAATTAGTGAATTTCATGATGAATTCTCTTAACTTGAGCTAAATGTTCATGGCACGTTCCCGTGCTGCGTGATAGCAGTTGGACATGCAATGATGAAGTTGTTACGCAACAGTGAATACCAGGGACAGCAGTAAATGAGTTCTTTTACAGAGCAATGCCATAAAAAAAGGAAGATTTCAGCCCTGGTATGTCTTGTAATTCCTTCATCACTTAGCAGAGCTTTGGTATACACACGACTTTGTTTCTGGTGAGATGCTGTGTTTGGTGCTCATCTCATGGACATTCAGGACTGTTTTGCTTTCTATGTAGAACATCAGGCATGGACTGACCAGGCACCCTAGGCTTCACTTGCTTGTGCACTGCACAGGGATTTTTCTCGTGAGTGTGGATCTCATCTGAACTCCATGTTAGAACCTCTCTTTTTTGTCTGTTGGCTTCTTGCACAGGGGCTGGACCTGGTTGTTTTGAAGAGTGACCTTTCCATCAGGGCTGGCACGGGATCAGGAAACAGATTCCTGACTTAGTCTGGGCTTATGTTGGTTGCAAATTGTTGCAGCACCCTCAGCCTAAACACTGTGATCTGCATGATACACCCCACATCAAAAAGTACCTGAATATGTGAAACTAAGTTCTCTTCTTTGCCACATCAGGAAGGATGTAAAAGTAAAGATGGATTTTGCGCTCTGCCCTGAAGGAACTGGGATTCAGTCTGCCAGAACAGGAGGTAGATATTGGAGTCATGGGAGGTTTTCTTTCCTTCAGTGCTGCTAAAAGCTTCTTGCTGGAAGTAGCTTAGCAGAGATGATATGGGAAGGGCTGCAGTGGGCACAACCTTCGTGTGTGTGTTTGCAGATAGATAAAAACTGCTCAGGAGATCTTATGGGCTTCGAAAAAGGGATGGTTGGAGATAAAGCTCTCTTGGGGGACAATGATAAAAGAACTGAGTCTGAAAATGAAAGAGCTGGTGGGTGATAAGATGAAACTCCTGTGTTTTGAGAGCTGGACTTCAGCTAGATAAAAATCTTAGAAGCCCTGTGCAGATCAGCAGAATAATGGTCTTGCCCAGGTTTCGCTTAATTTTGCTTCTGCCACCCAGGCTGTAGGAAGCAGTTTTCATGCTTCCCTGGCAGCAAGATTTCTGAATGTGGGAAACCTGATAGTGTGTCTGCTTAACTACCAGACTCTGGCCTGGTGCCCTTTCTGGTTTCCTTATGGAGTAAGTGCAGTGATGGGAAGAATGTGCTTCTTACACATGTAGTCATCTCGGTGATAGTAAACTGTAACACTGATACCCTGTTTAGCCTACCTCTGCCTGCAGAGCCATTGCCATGGTACGTGGGGGTCACTGGCAGGATAACAAGAAGTCTGCTTTGGGTTTTTGGGTGCAAAAGAGAAACTAGAACCGAAATGAAGTTGGGTTTTTTTTGGTCCGATTTTTTTGAGACACTATAAATGTTTGTTGTAAACTGTCAACTTAATGCATGTGAATCTAATTTGCTCCATTGAGACTTCTGCAGCAACTGTTAATGCACTAACAGAAAGCCTTCACTATATGCTAGCAGCAGTTTCCACAACTTAGTAAATCTTAACTATACTAAATGTGGCTCTTTTCCTGCAGAATATAGAAGGAGTTTGCTTGGGTGTTTACAAAGCTGACTTGCAGTAGATGTATTAAAAAAAGCCAAAACAAATTAATTTTGGAGCATTCCCCATACCATTTCACATTTGTAAAATGGCTTTAGTGTAATTTTGCGTGATGTTCATCAGGTCAATGGAAGGGAATTTAAATAATGCAAGTAAAAGCAGCTATCTGCTAGGGAGATGCCACTGATGGCTTACAGAATTGAGCTTGTAAAGCCTGCCAAACAAAAGCAAAATGTTTTGAATTCTAGAAATGTAAACTGAAAATATAAAGGTGATGACTTTGTACTGGAGACAAAAGACTCTTCTGAAGTTATGAGAAATTTGTTTTACTTTGTTCAAATTTTAATGTTTGTATTTTGTTTGTTTTTATTTGGGGTATGTGTCAGCTAGCTGGAGATGTATGTCAATTTCAGACTTTGTTTTTCGGCAGTCCCAAGTGGAAATGAAACTGTAGGTGACAAGGATGCTAAAAATGAATTTAAGATCCTGAGGAATCAACAGCTAGGGCTCATAGATCTTGATACTGTAAAATACTGCGTACTCTGAAATCCTTTTGGGAATCGAGTGCTCTGCAATGTGCAAACTTGGAGCCAAGAAGCTATCAAACCAGGTAGATGTGCACAAGGAAGTGATTTGGCACACACTCATTTCATCATGACAGAGCTATTTGTGATGGTAAATGCTTACAGGATCCTTGTCCCTTGGTCCTGACCTACAGCCGTGCACAACTGCAGTGTAGAAGCTTGTTGTAAAGCCTGATTAAATGGGAGGATGTTTGAAGTAGCTACACTGGCCTTTGGATTGAATCTTGAGACTTTAGTTCTGAAGAAGACTTCTATTTAGTGTATAAGTAACGTATACACCAAAGAATGTGATTTCTAACAGTTATTATTGGAGACAGCTTTGTTTCTCTGCTGGAAAATGTAATTTACAAGGAAGGATATTTCTAAAATATTTTAGAAGTTTTCTACTTAGTACATGTCAGGTGGCAAACTGCTTACTGGTGTGGTGTCATACAAAGGGGCATTTTTTAGTATGTGTTAAGATTGTGTGGTGTAGTTCTGCCACTTAAGATACCCAGTATGGACTGTTAACCTGGTGAATCTGGTAGGTCACAACGTGGTTTCTGATGATGCACTTTATAATTGGGCAGAATTAGCTGTGTGTCTTTGGTGGGGAAGTGAAGCCAAACTCTTGTCCAAAATCAGTCTGTGTCAGATCAAGACGTAAAAGAACAACTTCAGAAGTCAAAGTTAAAGAACTGAACTGAATGAGTATAGAAAAAGAAAGATTGTCTTGTATACAGGCATTTCTAACCCTGAAACAACGTTCTCTTAACATGGCAAGCCAGTTGTTATTACAGACACCTTCGGTGATTAAGGTTTTTCAATTCAAATTATGTTTGAGTTGTTCAAAGATAAATTAAAAAAAGCAGCTCATGAGCTGTTCTTAAAAGAATAATCCCTGCTGGAAACACTCAAGATATTTTACTGGAATGTTCCAACACCCCTCCCTCCCATCCTGAAGGTTTTTTGAGAAATTGTTTCTAATACTTGGTGACAGGTTTATATCTTCAAATCCTTGTGCAAACATGAAATAAACCAAGTACATGCTACTGGAAAATAAGGTTCAGTGTTCAACTGCAGTGCCTCATTTGACCTTTTTTCTTTCCAGTTTTATTGACCAAAGAATTTAAAATAAAATGTTTCTTAGCCATGAGTGACTTGTTCTGCAGTGGTAAAGGTGTTTTCTGATCCTCTGTCTGTATGTGGCATTATTAACCTGTTTTTTCAGTCATATGTACAAATGTATAAAGGCCAGGAAAACAGGTCAGCATCAGTCTATTGCTATCACCGACAGGGCTGAAACACCTCACCTGTCAGCTCCTACGTTGTATGACTTGCTTGTTGCTGCTTGTTCGTTGTTTCTTTATCCCTGGAGGTCAGAGATGAATTTTAGAAAGCAGGTTTTCATCTTGCCTGACGAATATGTTGTTATTAATTTCCACGTGGTGCCAAACAACCGTTTCTTCAATTTCATTAGTGTTGCAGTTGACCGTTTCCTAAAGAGTTGCACGGGCAAATCTGCATTTCTGTCCTTTGGGGACTAAATTGGAAACCCCCTAGTAACAGCTAAGGGGAAATTACTAGTGTATACCTTTCCAATATCGAAGAGAGACTATGAAAACCAGGGTTGCAGATTTACCTGAAATTGCTTTGTTAGGAGGGACTGCTGCAAGGAGCCAAAGCTAAGAGAGCAATTCTGGTTGGAGAAGTTGTTTAAACTCACAGGATGAGCATGATGTCAGGCGTGATGTTTTCTCCGTTTCAGTGAGTCAGAATTTTGTTCTCTTTGTCTGGGTCTTTCAAACAGCAGCAGGGGAATGATAAACACTGGAACCTCCCGAAAATGGAGCCATTTTTTCCTCAGGAAGAATTTTACTGCACGTGGGAAATTCGCTCTGACCAGAATTGCAGACATTCAACAGCACTGTATTATTTAAAGAATTGAGGGCATTCATTCTCTTTCACCCTGAACAGGGTTTTGCTGTACTTATGGTCATCGTGAGCAAATCCTTCTGTCTTTATTTGTGTTTTTTACTGGATTAGGCCAGTAGCATTCAATAAACAATGCTAACTTTATGTAGCTGTTAAATACACTGACCTTTAGTGTCAGTTTGCACAAACCATGCGCAATGTGAGTACCACTGAAATACCATGGCTGATTTAAGCAAGTTGCTGTGCTGCAATCAAAATATGACATTTCTATTACCAAACAGATACTTCATCAGTGAGGCTGCCACTATGTCCCAGAACTAGTTCTCTCTTCCCATGTTTTGCTGCTTTGGTTTGGTATCGTTTCTTTTTCAGTCTGGGTTTCCTCACCTGAAAAATAAAAAATAAAAATTCTGTGTCCTTGGGAATAACCAGGTTAATATTTGCTGAGTGCTCTGAAGCCGTATGGTCCCATGATACGCGGTACGGGGTCAACGTGACTATTGCTAAATCACACTCTAGTCAGAATTACAGTCATTAATAGCTCTGAGTCTGGGGAAAGAGTCACTGCAAATACTGTAACAGCTACTTTAACTGTTTCCTTTTAAGCAAACAAAGCCTCTTGACGTTTCTGCTGAGGAAGTTATAATGGCTTAACTTATTAAAATGCTGCAGAGTAGGTTGTTCCTTGCTGGCCTCAGTAGCCTTTTTTTCTTTTAATTAAACTGACTGATTAGTGAAATTCCACCAAAAAATGATGGCAGTTCTTCAGTTCAGTGGATTTGGAGAATAGTTTTCTTGCCGTTACTCAAGTTTGTGCTCTGAGAACACGTAAGCTACAGTAATTCAGCAACAGGAGAAAAGAGGAACCTAGAATCAGTGACGCATATTCGGTAATTCTACTTCCCATTCCCAGTGTCTTGGCTTTGGGTTTTCAGCACATTAATCAGCTTTAGGGAGGGCAATGCCCTGTTTTAACAAAATTTAACTCTCTTTGTCCCAGTGGGTTGATACTACTGTACTTTGGGAGATCAGGAGCTGATTTCTGGTGGGATACATTCAAACAGCTGTACTAGGGGCTCACAGTTTCACCATGACAGATACTGTAGAAGAGGTATTTTTGGCTTCAGGACTGCCCTGTGCCTCCTTAAGTTGAGAAGAGTGAGACTGTATGTGCATTAACATTCTACAAGATGAATGGGAAAAATAGGAGAGAGGGCAGCCGTAAGATCTGAGGGGTTCTTGGCTGTAAAAATTACTTAACGTAAGTTTTAATATCTTGGATTTGCCATCTGTAAAATGGAGGCAATTTCTCTATGCTTTATCACCTAGCACTAGTGATCAAATAAAGGAAAAACAAATGCCAAACCAGACCCCAAAGAAGTAGTAGAGCAAAGTGAGGTTGGAGAAGGTATTAAGCTTTTTCTCAGGTATGAACTGGTTAGAAATTCTTCAGTCAATCCTTTGCTTTGTGTTTTACAAAACAGAAGGAATTTCCATAGGGAAAATTAATGAAGATACTGCAAAAAACCAAACCAAACCCAAACAACAGCCCTAGAAGAGAGAACGGAAATACTCTAATTTAGTTAAAATCTGTGTGAAAGTGTGGAGTTATGTTCTTCTCTTTGGACAGCTAAGAAACAAGGCTGGTTGTCAGTTGAATGTGTTTGGATAAGCATTTGCAAGTGAGAGATGGAAGTGGCTTAGTCCTTTCATACAGTTCTCATTTTGTAGATCTCAGCTTTCTGCTTTGTGAACTATTGTGGGAGATATGCGAGGTGAAAGGTTTATTAGTCAAAAGATTCAGGAAGTAGATTCAAATTGAGAGACTAACTCTAAACTTATTCACAGCCAACTCTTTTTTTCCACTGACTTAAAAAAACAACAAACGAACGAACGAACCCCAACAACCAAGCCCCGTCTTTAGGTCTTAGCTAGAATCAGCTGCAGTAGGCGTTTCTATTTTGTTTTGCTTTTTCTCTCAACTGGAGCTCTGATGTTGCTCAGGCCTTTAATCTGGAGGACTCTTCTCCCAGATTCTCATGGGGACTATGATGAGCTGAGATAGAGGGGTGGCTTTTATCTCATTTGTTTTCACTAGTTGATCATAACCTGGCCCAAATATATTGTTCTAGGATCAGTGCTGCCTTCTCTTTTTATCCTTTTTCATCTTGTTTTGTCCTGTTGTGATGACTCTGGTTCAATAGACAAGAATAACCAAAACCATCAAACAGGGATTTACTGATGCTGAGCTGAACATTTACAGCTAAGGATCCTAGTGATGCTGGGTTTCTCTCACACACTGTCTGGGCTCAAGCACTGTAGAAGTTCCTGAGGATGCAATTTCATGGTTTGGATTAAGCCTGACTTAGTCTGTGCTGAAAACAACAGGGTTATCTCCCCCTAAAACTGCCATGGAGTCCTGTCCCTCTTGTGCACCTGCTTGACTTGTGCAGCTGCATAGTTGGATTGGGGATGTGACTAACCTGCAGATTTTGTTGTTATTATTTTGTTTATTGTAGGGTTAATTTTTAGTTCTCAGATTAAATTGCAAAATTTATGTCTCTCAAATTCCCTTGTGAGTGGGTGGGAGCTGAGGGCACTCAGCCCTTACGAGAAGCCCTCTGTGTTCAGATGACAAAATGTTGTGGTGCTTTGTGCAGTATACATATTTAGATTACTCTGGGATATTCTGGGTAGCAGATTATTTGGAGAAAAGTGGGGAAGTCCCTGCTGTTTTGGTACAGGCTGAGAAGATTTTGTTTTAGCAGTTTGCATGTGACTGGTGTATCCTGCGTGGAAAGAAATGGTGTCTATCTAAGATGCGTGGTAATGAATGACAGGACAAAGGTCAGGTGTGTGTTGAAAAGGCTGGGCGTTGATTTCCCGAAGGTGTTTTTTGAAAGCTATAGCTCTAAGGGAGTGGAGACCTCCATCTACACAATTGGGCATGTTTTGATCAAAAGTCACTGAAAAAGATACGTCAATCTCACTCTTAATCTTTTAGGCAGAGATGATTATACTGTCAGCTTTCTTATACTGTACTGTATAAATAAAGTGTTGCGTTCAAGTCTGGCTTAGTGATTTTTGCATGGACTTCACCCCATATGTAAGATAATTGCTGCAATAAATTTCTGCCTGAGAATAAATTGATTTCTGAATGGCATAATTATTTCTTCACTGCTTATCAAACTGGTCTCTCCAGGCAGTTTGTTTAAAGATCAGATCCTTTACTCTCGTGGGGGCACCGCAGGAAGGTTTGTTGCTGGATTGGTAAACATTTAAAAAAATCTAAGATTAGAAAACACTAGGCTTCATGAAACAGAGCCTGGGTAGGTATTTATTTTGACTGTCGGGTTCAATTAAGCTTTGTGTTCCCTCAATTTTTAAGAACAATGCATGGTCTTAAGTGGTAACAAAAGCACTTAACACACCTTCAGCAGTCCTGTCCTCAGAACTGCATGAGCTAGTCACTGCTCACCGTGGCAAAAAAACCCGGTGTTTCGTTCCTGCTAAAAAGCCCCGCTATCCCTCTGCTTTGTCCGTGCATGTTTCATTCCAGGCTCACTGAACTGCCTTAGGTAAAAACAAAAGGGAGAAGCAAGAAGTGGATCTGTTGACAGCTATGACAGAGATCAAATTCCAAGCCAGGCCATGGGATTCCTCAGAAGGGGCTACTTAAACAGGACTCTCCTTTGATTAATTGGAGATAGGGTGACACCTTGGACGTCAGAACTGTATTTGAGCTTGGAATCAGGCACAGAGGGTCAAAGAGATGAGATGCTTAAGGGCTGAAACATGATCCCCGCTGCTTCCCTCCCTCTCTTCTCCCTTCTCTGGCTGTTGTGCAGACCCGCAGGTCCTGCTCATGTGGCTTCATTTTACGTTCAGCACAAGCCCTGCTAATCCCGAGTTCAGAAACTTGCAGTAGAATTGGTTGCTTTTCTGCACTACCCAATGTTTTCTTGCATTGCCACCCTAGAAATAAAACTTCTTTACAGCCTTGCAGCCCCCCTTGGTTCAGGTTTTGGGAACTGCCTCCCATTGCCCAACTAGCCCCTGAAGACTTGCTTATTTTGCCCCTTGCAAATTTTCTCATCATGTACAACATTTTTTGACTGGTTAATCGCTTTTCTTTTCTTCCCTGATAGCAGCTCTTCCACATGTTGTGTTGGGTTTTTTTTGTTTTGTTTTTGTTTTTTTTAGGTGCAGATTGCCAACATAAAAAACAAAAAGGTCTATGGAAAGCCAGATTTACTGCCTTCAGTGCCTTGTTAGTGGATACTATGGAGAAATGCAAGGAAATAGTCTACAGTGTAAATTAAAATTTAGTTTAGAAATGAAACATTTCTCTGTGTTTTCTTGACAACTCCACTAGAAGAATATTTGGTCTCTTCTCATTCCTTTCACTCTTTCCTTGGGCTTCAGACAGGTGTACTTTAGCCAGACTGCTGACCCAAGATGAAAGACTTGGGATGGAATTCAGCTTACTTGGCTTCAATAGTATAAAGCTTGTTGTAAAGGCATCTAATTAAACCAGTCTGCTAAAATCCTTTTTTTGTCAGCTGAATTCAGTGGCTGCTGAGAGAAATTCATATGCCACGGGTTTAATTGTTCAGTATTCAAAGGGCAGTCGTGTAGTGAGGACTCAAATCAGGTGTTTATGAGCAGGGATACTTTGGGGGCAGTGCCTTTCTGTAGCTATTTTGTAGGGTCTTGGTGATAGCCCTGAGTGTACGTGACCTATAGATTTACATGCTACAGGTCTGTTTTAATTGGACCTGCATGTTGAGCTCTCATGTCCCCAGTGCATGCACATCACATGTGGTTACCAATTCAAAATCACATCAATGCCTGGGGGAAGCAGGCAGCACCTGCAGCTGGTTTGCTCAGTAGTTGCTTGTGTGCCACACTGAACTCCAAGCATCTTAGGGAGACCAACTGACAGAACTTCAAAAAGTTTTTAAAATATGCAGGACCATTCTTTGTAAGGCAAGTATACTTAAAAATATTGGAAGAGGCAGTTTGAAACTATGAAAACCTCCAGAGATGAGGAAGTTCCTAATGAACAAAGCTTTTAAATTGTATCCCATTTTGAGTCTGGCCTACTTTGATAGAGACCAGCAGCTTTCAATATGTAAAGACTTTTCAGCTGTTACCAACACTGTTGTTTTGGAGTGTTTTTCCAGTTTTTGATATTTTAGTTATAGAGATGCCCCAAAAGTATTGCCTTTTGCTGGGCACTTCAGCAGGCTGGTAATTAGCCCCATTAATTTTTTCCTGGGCAGATCTGAGAAATGTTAACAGGGACACTGAGGCGATGACAGTCCTTCATCAGGTGTTTCTCCCCAAAAGCTGCTGGTTGGGCTCCGTTTTTGAGTATTGTTTTTCTGAGTTCAAACTAATAAGACCTAAAACTTCGTATAGAATTTCTGTTAAGCAAACACTTGAAGGCCAGCTGTTGGGGGACCATAAACTGTCACATTGCCATTTTGGAGCAGTGTCTTGGGACTCTTGGCTATGGTTTTGCTAACAGAAGCATTATAAATCCAGTTCTATGCTGAACTTAGTCAAATGGCTGGGAAGTGATTTAGTATAGTGAATAGTGCTGCTCCCTTAATGTCATTAACGATGGGGTATTTTAAGTGAATTCATGTGACCTTGCTTTTAAAACATACTTATTAATAGAGGTGATCCTGCATTGAAAACTGGCAAAGAGGAAACACCTCTTTGGAAAAAAAGAGGCAAGCAGTGTTTGTGTTACGGCCAGAAGGGCTCTCTGTGGTAGAGTAGTCTTTACAAAAGAAATAATTATACAAAAACACATGCTAAGAACAACATGGTTGAGGAATTTAATTCATTAACTGAGCATAATGACCAAAGTTTGAACCCAACATGCAACCAAGAGGCCATTTGAAACAATTATGTATTTTAAATGGGGAGACATAAAAGGCAGCAGAAGCATAACTTTCCTTGTAGTTTGCTTGTGGCCAAAGGCCTTTTCACCTTTCTGCATACCATAAATGAGGTATTGTGGAAGCTGGACAAGGTTCTCCCAGTTGCTACTGATTCTTTAAAGCCTATTTCAAACTCCCAGACTTTTATCAGCTGGTTTACAACCTTTGTTGAATATGACCACCAAAAGGATGAGGTCCAGTCTGTTATCTGAGATGCCTCTGCTGCTGCTGTTCTTGAATATGTGGCAGATGACCAAGGACCTTAGTATGATCCTGTATTTGTGTGTATTGAGCATAGGAAGAGATTATCAACCCTGTAAGCTTGTTTGTTCTGTTTTGAAGGAGCCTTGCAGTTTTCACTGATGGTGCTGAACAATATGAAGTTGTCTGGTTCTGGACTGTGTTAGTTTTGTTCTTTTTTCCTTTCTTTTCCTTCATGGCTTTTGAGTCTGGCCTTAGAATAAGCCTCAAGTGGCTGCTCTTTTTGTGGCTGGATCATTATTTGTAAAAATGAGCAGGACTGCAGAGTTACCATGGAAGCCATGGAAATGGGATTTCTGGAGCACAAGTTGCAATGACAGGGAGACAAGACTTTTAAAAATAAACTATATATATTTATAACTCTATTTAGCTGCTTTTCCTTATTTGTAAATGACACGTTTTTGTTCACATAAATGATCTACATATATAATCTGTTTATGTGTTTTCTGTACATTGACTAATCAATTGTAAAGACTGTTTAAAAATCTCAACTTATTTGTTAAATTTTTTATCTTTTTTTTTACTGTTGGGAAGATCTCAAAAGTGGAGTTGTTTCATAATCCCTCAGCCTCCCACAACATTATTTTACTAAAACTTTGCCTTTTTCTAGCGTATGGTGTTCAGGTTTGGCAGCACCGTAGTGCTTTTGTTGTTCAACTCATGCAACAACAGAGTAATGTGAGGCAGACCTGCATGCTGGAAATAACTGGTTTAGTTGTCTCTGGAGCCTTTGAGATTTTCAGCCACTTCTGAGGTAGGGTCCCTTGTCTTCAGTGCAGTACTGTAGATGAGACTGTTTCATCAGTTTCTAGTTGTAGTCCCTATATCGTGGTGTGTCTGTGAGCCTCAGTCTTGGGGCTGGTGGCTGTACAGATGGAGAGCAAAAGGACAGCCTCTGCCAGGAGCTCTGCAGTCAGAGGGGTAAGCAATGCCTTGGTCAGTTTGGGCTAAGGGCCACAGGGAGGTTTTTTACCTAATCCTTGTAATGGATCAGTCTAATGCAATGACCTTGTAGTATTCTCACTGTTAGTTAGATCTTGCTTTTCCTTCTCACTACGCTTTTTGACCACACTGAATACAGCTCTTCTTCAGCTGCTCACGCTCATTCCAGGGCTGAGTCTGAATGCTTATTGTTGGTTTCAGGTCTTATATTTATGGTAAGGCATGAGGAAACCTCGAAAATGGTAGTGCTGTTGGAAGAATGTGCTTGTCCTTTTCTTCCCTTCATCTTGGAACAGCAATAGACCTTGGGTGGGCGTCTTCCCATTTTTAGGTGACGTATTGTGGTAATTACACAATTTAGGTGTATCCTGGATGAAAATAATGTATTACCTAATATAGAACAGTTCAGGAAACAATATGATGCTGACATGGCATTTTTTCCACTCGTGTTTTGAGGTTGGTTGTTTCCTTCTAGAAGAATACGTGTCCTTGGATAAGGTTGTTTGTGCCACATAAATAACCAAGCGTTTCAACTTCTTGGGTAACAGAACAGAAGATAGTCCAGATTATTTCTATTTTACTGGAAAAGCCACACCAACTAGCCACACAAACCAATTAGAGTCAGTAAACCAGCCTGTAAAATGAAAACAGGCTAATTTTTTGGTATGAGGATTAAATACAAGACTGCTAAAACCTTTTCAGGCATACTGTATTCTTGTATTGTATTGATTACTAATCCAGTTTTACCCGACACCTCAGAATAGGATTCCTAGCTGTTGACCTGCATGGGAACCTGGCAGGCAGTTGAAAGATGAATGAACAACATTTACTGGGCCCCTACCATCTCAGATTTGTCCTTCTACCATCCAAATCCTGTCGTCATCTTGGGGCTGGTGCATGTGGTTTCCTTTTAAATGAGATTTTCACTCAAGCAATGCTCACACAGAGTGGAATTGGGTCCTGAAAAGCTTCAGTCTTGATGATTGCTTTCAACTCTGGCTCATACTCCTCAGGCGCTGAAGGGTCTGTAGCAGACACACATGTTCATTATTTCCTGTTTGATTTAATTTTAGATGAACCAGAAATGGGGTATGATTTCAATGAAAAATAATGCCAGAGGGGTGAAGAAAGTTGTTGAGATGCATGAGGAAAAACAATGCTGTATAAAGTCCTCAATACGTAAGAAGAATTAATCATGGTTCCTGAAAAATAGGCAGTGATTCTGTTCACGTAATCAATTTTAGGTTAATCAGTTGTTAATTCTTCTTGAGCATGAAACCTTTGAGTGGGTGTTTACTTTTGGTCACTTGCAGTTGATCTCAGGACATAAGTAATGTTGGCATGTCTTACGCATGCCTTATGATAATAACATTGTGTGTTTAGCTAAATGAGAGACATGGAATCTTTTATTTGCAGCTGATCCGGTACGTAGTCTTCAGAATGGTATTTGTTTTCTCTTTCCATCTTAGTTTCTTCCCCTGTAAAACAGTATTAATCTTTAACTCTTTGCACAATACATAATAAAAGTATTAATCATCAAATGTTCTTGCAGTGGGCTTGTCTTCAGTGCAATAGTCACTTAAATGAGTACACTCATGTTGTAGTCCTCCAGTGGAGAAAGGAGTGACTGTGGTGTGAGACATCAGGAGCTGTGTGAGGGAACTGGCTGAGCAGAGAGGCTGGCTCAGCAGGAAGTGGTTGATGAGTTACAGGCCTTACAGGGTGAAGATGAAACTTGAGTTACAGTTTGAGCTTGCCAATATGATAAAGAAAAGTTTCTACAGGTGGAACTATAGCATTATTTATTTTCACTCCACAGAACTTGGCTTGTCCTTGTGTTCAAAAACAGAATCCTAACCTGAGATACAGTAATGCAGTCAGCTATGCCTAAGTGAATATAAAGGAGGAAAAGGCAATTGGAAAAAAAAATTAATACTTTGTGTTAAAACCAGCTTCTCTTGGTCAATATTTGTTTGAAATCTGCCAGTCCAAACAAGAAGTCCCATGCTGGGACTAGAAATATAAAAGCAAAATGGTCTCTTTCCATGTGCTGTCTAAACTCTGGCTGTGGCCTGTTCCACAATTTCCATGTTGTGCCAGGGTTATTGTAGGTCTGGCCCTGAAAGGTGGTTTTACTGTGGAAGGAGGAATAAGGACTGTACAACTGGAGTATGACAAAAGTCTGTTCAAACCTGAAAACTTTTTGGACCTTGGCTTTTATTGCCTACTTTTTTTTTTTTAAATTATTTTTATTGTAATGTAATTTAAGCGATTTTGTAGGGGAACTGATCTATGTGGTGTTTCTTTCTCTCCAGAGGAGGCATGAGTTGCTGGAGGCTGCCAAGGAATAATGGGGGACAGTTCTAGCAATGGATGCTGGGAAAGATGTCATCTAAAAAAAGAGGTTTAGGTTTGGTCAGGATATGCTTGTGCACTGAGGGAAACTGGGTTTTGAGTCTGCTGTGAGGACACTTGTACATAGATAAGTTATTGCAAGGTAAGCAGCAGTAAGAAAGTACAGTTAATTAGCTCCTCCTGCATGATCTCATTTGTGTGCTAATAAGACCTTGAGAAAAGGCAGGAAATCTGACAGAACAAAGCTTGAACCTGAATCTCCATGTTTGCACCTTTACAGCTGTGCAGAGTTTGCCTCTTCTGTTCATCAGGGTCTGAGAGTGTGAAACCTAGACTGCATGTTTGTTTGCTTTTCTTTTTATCTTATTTTCTTTATATTTATTGTGAACACAAAAAGGTTGCCACACAATAGTTTGAAAATGAAAAGTGGGCTTGTTTGAGGTGAAAATAATGTTGCTTGTACCTCTGAGTAAAAATTTCTTAGGTGAATCAATTCTCCTCCAGGATAAGAGCAAGAAACAAACAAAAATAATCCTTAGATAAGTGCTGTGGTTGTGTACAGGAAGGAGAAAGGAGAATTACAGGGTGGGACTGGCTCGTAACTCAAAATGCAGTTTTAAGTTGAGATTCTTCTGCTAGTAAAACAGTTGCCAAACTTCTGATCCAGATGGAGTCCTGACAGTAATTACTTGTACGTATCATACAATCATTGCTACTGCTCTCACATCTATTCTTCAAGAGAGTTGGGTGCTTTTGTGTTAGGTATCTGTTACTGCTCACTCTGCTTTCTAGGCATAGCATAACACTATTTTGTGGGAGTATTGATCTCTACTGGCATTGATACTGCCTGTCTGGCTTCTAGTGCATCTCAGGGTCCAGCAAAGTCAGTTGTTATTTTTGACAACTGAATTACACATTCTGGAATTTATTTATTTGTATGTTCTCCCTCTAACTACCCAGAAGATATTAAATCATCAAGTGTTTAAGTGAATTTACTGATTTCACAGGTAAACTACCAGCATGTTCTCACATGTGTGCACCTCAGGTCACATCTGGTGCCAGTTTTTTTCTCTCGAGGGATGCCTCTTCTTCACAGAGGCACCTTTTGGTGAGAGGTGCCTGCAATGACTGGGCAGCAAAGTCCTGGACTGGTGCTGTGTGCATTACATGGAGAGGCTGTGTGCCAGAAGGTTAGGTGCTGTAGAGTTGTATCACCCCTGTCCCTTTGTGAATCTGTCCCCAAGTATTTGTGCCATCTAACAATTCAAACAAAATGTCAGATAACCATGGTTCCACAGCAGCTATCAATATTCTTGTTGGAGGACTTAGATCAGAGGCCAAAGAGCAAACTAGCAATGGAAGTTCAAATGTCACGGCTTCTTGGATGCAAGACTCGGTCCAGGCATGACTGAAGGACATGAGCTGCGTTGCTACGTATGTAGGGGCTGCTCTGTGGTGAAATAGGGTGTTGACCTCATCATGATGTCTTTCACCTGCTCATATCTCTTCAGATTCACCTTTGAAACCAAGTCATCTGTCTACATTCTCTTGTGACAACTAGGTTGTAAACAGGCTTTGTTAATCTGTGTTCAGTAGAGATGCCAGACTGATCTTTTATGTCCATAGTGATTGTTTAACAGCTTCTCTCTTACTTTTTCAAAGTGTGGCACAAAGTTCATGAGCAGTTCAGCAGCTGAAGAGGCCAGAGGAAGAGCCGAAGTGACAAGTGTTTTAGATGCCCTCCCTGTCCAGTGTTACTAGTGAAGCTTGTCCCATGGAGAGAGTACCAACATTTTGCCTTGGACTGCATGGGTGAGCCATTGGGCCAAAAGCTACTCGTGCTCTGGGACTGTGTCTAAAAGGTGGGGACACAGCAGTGTAAGCCAAAGAAAGTGAATGAAAAGCAGTAGTTAGGAAAAGAAATATTCCAGAAACAGTGCTGAGATGAGAGCTCTCTTCTTTCCTCCCCCTTGCCTGCCCTCACAGCAGAAATGTAAAAGAAGAGTTTTATACAACCTTAGGGCAAAATAGTTACATGAAAAGACAGTTAAAAAAACCTGTCAGTAATTTTAAACGTACTTAATTAAATGCTGTGCTGAGTAATGTGCTGAAATTGAGCCATTTTGAGCAGAAACACAATACCAGAATCATACATAGACCTTTAAAAATCTGGTTGTGTTGTAGATAATCAGGTGATGTCAAAACCTGGCAGTCTGTCCCTTGGGCCTACCATTAACATTAATTGCAAAAGTTTCTTTAAATTGCATTGAACATCCTGAGACATAAGTTTTTTTTTGAGGACTGAGCTATCAAAACTGCTACACTTTATGCTGTTACCCATATTCTGCTTGTAATGCTCTGTTTCCAGTAACCTACCCTTGCAGCTTGTGGGCTACAAGGAATTTTACCACCTTGAACTCAAAACATTATATTTAAGCTAATTTTACGGCTGGGGCCAAAATACACAGAACCCTGCATCCATTGCCAGTTTATCTTGCTCATCATAAACAGTAAAATGTGTCTGCCCTCTGACAGCCCTGTGTACCTATGCCCAAGGTTTATGCATGGAAGTGCTGCCACTGAAGTCAAAAAGAGCATCCTTTTTAATAACTTCTGTCCTCGTTTCTTTGGGTTGATTTGCCCAGCGTGACCACTGGGAAGTTTTGTTCATTACTTCTTTACATTATAGGCTTGCAGTGCAGATCACATTTCCAATATTTGGGTATCATTGTGGAGGTGCAGTTTTCCTCTGTTACCATGTATTTAATCTTCCATTATTGCATATAAGAATGCAAAACTGATAACGGCAGTAGCAATTGATCTTAAAGTACAGATTGAAAATTACAGATCTTAAAATACTTACAATCTACCCCCCCTCCCTCCCCATTTATCTTTCTTTTGGAAAGACACTTCTAAGTATCAATATCTGATTTATACAGTGAAAAGGTTACTTGTTTTAAATCCAAACAATGAAACGAATTTATAGAGTTACGTGCCAGCAGAAATTGAAACTCTGGTTTGCTGCTGGTGTGGTATTTGCAACTAATTGCATTGTGGATACTAAGAAATTAGTATCTCAGCTTGACTTCTTGGCAGAATGTTTACCCTGGTTAGTAATTTTGAAGAGTTGCTTGCAAACAATGGTTCAATAGGCGCACTCACAAAATTGTGTGGGTAGTGATGTCAGAAAAATTTACCAGCTGCATGTTACCCAGCAGCCTAAATCTTCTGCCTCAGAAATGTAAGGAGGATGGGAGTGAGAACTGAAGTGATCTATGGGCTTTGTAAGAATGCCAGTTAGGAGAAACCAAAGGAGATACTGATTTGATGTTTTGCTAACAGAAAGCTAATGGTAGAAAATGGAGTGATTAGATGTATTTTTAATAGTTCTCTAAATCTTGACCAGTGTATTATATCCTATGAAAGGGACATTTGAAATTATTTGGCTTGCTATTACTTTCTATAAATTTGAGTAAGTATGCTAGCAGGTAGCTAACACAAATAAAATAGATAATGGAGGAGTACAGGCTAGTAAAAGCATTGCCAAAGGAAAAGCAGAACAAAAAGGAAACACTGGAAGTAAATATGTTTAAAGGTACTAGGAACTATTATCTTTAAGCCTTATTAACTGCTTTCCTTTTCACCCTATTTAGAAGAGTCTTGCCTCAAAGGTAATTTGTTTCATGCTCATCCAACATTAATGGTATTCATTTTTAATTAATTTAACAGTAGCATTGTCCATCTGTCAGTGCAAACCTAATCTGTTAAACAGATAAAATCAACATGTCTACAAGTTCATTGTAGGTCAGCAGGCAACAGTTGTGTACATGCATTCAGGGTTCTCTTTTAAATAATGTAAAGACTTATACAAGTGCACGAGTGCAGAGACTTTTGAAACTGAATGTGCCTCAATGTGCTAATACAGCATAGCAGATGAAGTGTCCTAGCTCACAGTTTGAGCATACCTAAAGCTTGTAACCTCCTTGACCAAAATATGAACGTAGTCTCTTACAGAAATGCCCAGTTTTTCAGCAGAGTGGAGCCCTTTGGACATGCTGATGAAAAACGCTACAGGATGCTCAGTCTTTCTGAAATCTGGCTTCTAGTTCAGCATCCTCATTTGGAAGCCCTGTCTCCTCCATGTGCATCACCTCCTAAGTTTGGATTACAAAAGGCATTTTGAATGAAAACAATTGCTGGATGTACTTTGCTTTTGTACTTTTAAAAGTTGGCTTTGTAGCTGTGAATAGAGGAGCATGTGTCTATATCTGCGAGAACACTAGATCGAAGTAAGACAAGTGTTTTAAAACTGTTCCAATTTCCTGTTTGGATGCTAAAATGTGCTTTTGAAGAACAGTTAAATTAAACACTGTTTTTTATTTGGACAGAGATAAGCATCAGCAGTGTAAGGAGAACATCTTCTTTTGCTATGCTAGAAACAGTGTCTGAATGCTCTAGTGTATCTGTTCTGTACACAGGTACCTGACTGGTGGGAGCCAGAGCAGCACTGTCTCTAAAAACTGGGCAGATGCAGTCTTGGATTCCTCAGGAATTTTTATTTCTGCAATAACCTGCTCCAGCAGCAGTTTAAAGTGGCCTCTTAAAGCTCACCACACTGCTGCTCCGGGTTTGAACTGTGTTGAACCTGGTGGTACCTGGATAGAGAGTTTACTCATCTTTATCACTTGAGTAGCACAGGTCCTGTGTTCTCAGCTGTTGTTGGGCTCAGAAAGGATTAAACACTGAAATTGGTCATTGCTGCTTGAAATTCTTTCCCAGCCAGGCCTGACCGTAGAGCAAAACAACTGCTTTTCCACACTTTGTGTGGACTCCTGGCTCTGTTTTTGGCTTTTCATCATTTACCTAAGTGAAGTTCTTCACAGCTGTGATAAGTAGCAGGTTGCCAGAGCTGAATGGTGTGGGATACCCGGGTACTAATTCCTCTCTGTGCTTCTGCATGTAGCTGAGCTTGGTGTGTTTGCATTTCTTCCTGGTACTTGAATTGGGATTCTCTAAAAAAGACAGAATACTGTAGAATTGGTGAGTTATTCAATATTTTGGATAGTGTGAATGTCAAGCTGAAAATACTCATTGACCTCACTGCATCAGATTGTTCAGTTTGGGCAAGGGGTGAAAAATTTTACTTAACTTTCAGCCAGCTTTCAATGGAAGCTGTAAAATGTGAAGTTGGTTGTAATAATTGTTGCCCAAAGTACTTGTTATAATTTGTGTCTTTTCAGAGTTGCTGAGTGATTAGTGGAAACGGGGCATGCATCTGTCTGAACTAGGTGGCTGCCTTTTCAGTAGGGTCTTCAATGCTGCTACTAGCAGTGTTGCCACTGGGAGTTGGTAGCTGCTCAGCAGTGTTGAATATCTGGTCCTGCACATGCAGAAGTCCAATGTGTATATATTTGCCCATTCATTCTTTTCTAAATCTGCTCAGGGGAAAACACCCCTTGTTCTTAACATGGTGCAAGGATGGATGCTGCAGGTCACAGCTCTTCAGTTCTTTCTTGGCTTACCAGTTGAGTCTGTCTTGTGAAGCCAAATCAAATGCTTGAATATCAAGTGCTTTATAAAACAATACTAGACTGTAAGTAGGAACAAATACTTTATAGTATAAATCCGTGTAAAGAAATGAGATTGAGTTTAAAAGTAAAGCAGAATAATGTTTCAGAAAAGGAAGTGTGTGACTCTAGGGGGTCTCCTTATCTCTAGAGGAAGGTACTGTGAAAGGAACGAGGTGTTTCTCAGCTGGTGGAAGAGGCCATCGGTGCATTGACAAAAGCTGTCATCTGAAACGTTGTCTCTGTGTGAGTGCTGGCTGAAGCTCCTCAGGCCAGTCATTCCCACCCCCACGCCATCCTTTGCTTGGGTGGTCCAGCTGTTTACAGGCAGCCTGGTGAGTGAGGTCAAGAAATTAATCAGAGCTGAAAAAAAAAGAAGGGGGATTATTTTTGGCCTGGATCAGTTCCTGATCCAATTTACCTTCCAGGCCTGCAAATGGTTGAGCTAGCTCGGTTGAGGGGGTAAAGGTAAAGCAGAAATGGGATGCAGGAAGAGGGAAAGAGTTAGATCATGACTCTACTCAAGAGAAATAGTCCATTTTCAGTGATTGTGGGTTAAATAAATAACTTCAAGGTTGACTTCTCAGCCAGAGGTTTATTTTATATTGTGCTGGCTCACATAATCTATAAAGCAGCTCTATGTTTCCAACCTCCAAATTCTCTTTAAAAGTAAAACTGATTGGATCAGCCCAGTGAATTTTGGAGCTAAGCTTTTTGACAGGAACAGGGCTTTGGCTACTTAGCATCCAGCCAGTTCTGACTGTGTTAGGACAAACTCAACCTAGTGAACTTCAGTATAGGTATATGTTCTTGCCACGCTGTTGCTGTAAAGATTATAGATTAACTAGAGTTCACTGATAACTATGGTTTTATTATTGGGAATTTTTTAGAATTAAAACTTAGCTTGAATTCTACCTTAAAGAAAAAAAAAAATAGTCTAACCAGGGAAGACTGAAAGCTGAAGCCAGGGGTTTATACTCCTTGCTCTGTCACTTCTTCAGCCTTTTGCCATTGAGACCTAAATAACAATGAAAGATGTGGGACTGGCAAGCCACCTACCAGTCTGCTCTTGAAAGGCCTGGCTCTTCAATTGCATGCTGAAACACCAGGTACATTAAAATGCATGTCTCCTCCCAGCACCACACTGCTGGGAAAGGTGTGGTGCAATCTATATGGGTGTGAGAAGGTGTTTTTCTTTCTTTTTTTTTTTCCCCCTCTTTGTCAGGTAATATACTAAATTTTGGAGGCAACACTGCAATTAGAGAGGATTAACTTGTTGATGTCAGATGGGCTTTCAGAGTTGCTGTTTTGTCAAACCTTGAGTTATGAAAGTAAAATATAAAGGCGGGTCGATGACCTTGTATCCCAGGGAACATCCCCCTGAGCTCATGTCAGCCTAAAGATTCCTCTCTGGACTGCAGAGAAGAAAAGCAGATTCCGCCTACAAATCATAACACCAGTTGTATATTCATCCTAAAATACCCTGCACAATGCCCAAGGCTAACTAGCCTTTTAGCTAAACAGCTAAAATTTTGGTTTTGAAATCTCAGATTTCCTCAACAAGGGTATTGCTGGATGCCGCTAACGAGTTTTATTTATTTTTCAAAAGAGGAATGTACTTCAGTTTCTGGAGTGGTGGTAACTCTTACAAACTAACTACTGGGGAGGAGTTGCTTTCCACCATGCATTGTTTGGAAACTAATTGCTTATTGCAAACTCGACTCAGAGTACCTAGGCTGAGACCAGCAAAGTTTCACTAATATGCAAGTCTGACACAAATAATATCATATTTAAGCTCGCTGACTTGCTGAGATGGTTGCTGTACTGCCTTTCCAAGCCAGGTGCCATGTACCACACAAGGGTTTGGAAGTTTTTACCATGAATAGGTAAATGGTTGGCCAGTAAAAGCAAGTTGAGAAGGGAGTTTTTCCTCATTGCCTCTCCCCAAATGGTTGTCTGAGCTAGCTGTGAGAGATCTTCAGATATTTATGGAGTTCGGGCCCCAAACTAACCCATAGTCTTCATCAGCCAGTATAAATATCTGCAGTTGTGTGAAACGAGAATGTGTGGTGGATCTCTCCCAAGTCCAGTTTTGTGATGAGGTAACATTGTGAATTTTAGTCCACAGAGATTTTACTCATTTTCTAAAAGTGCTCTGCTCAGGTGAAATGGTTTGTGTGGTGGCAGCAGACCCGGGGATGGGAAGAGACCTCACACGGGGATGTTCAGAGGAAGACAGCTCAATTTATCTGGCTTTACTCGCACTGTCTTTCACTGAGCTGAGAAATTGGCATCTGTATTTTTTGCTTTCAGTGCCAGCATTGGCTGCCAGGAACTGCTGCCTCGCTGGGTAGGGCTCTCTGATGAGTAGGAAACCAAAGGAACACAGAAGAGCTGTTAATTACTACAGATATACAAATCGGCTTCTGAGGGACCACCCGTGGCCTAAGTACACTAGGAAAGATATGCTTGAGCAGGGAGTATTTTACTGTGTCTTTGACCCTATCTAGGCACGTGAACAAACCTTTCAGGCTTTTTTGACACACTAACACATGTCTGATTCATCTCCTGGGAACTCTGGGGAACCTTTCCCTTGAAACATGAGCAGAGAATTTGTTTTCTGCATTCCAGTATCTGCTGGATGGATTCACAACCTTTTCAGCACTGTATGAAGTTTTCAGTTTTCGACAGAGTGAAAGAAGCAAAGAGGACTGACTTGATGTGAATGCTGCAATGTGGTGTGGCATTCTGACATTCTCATACAATGGCTTTTGATAAAAGTCTGGGCTGATGAAGGTCACAACCTGCGTAATAGATCTCCCAGCAAACTCACGTACCAGGACTATTCAACTCCTCCATCAGCTACATTCAGAATACCACTGTGCGTTGCTTTTGGTCCAGGCCCTACCTCCTGGGCACGCATCATTAACCATTTCAGGGCAGGTGGAGATGAATTCAGCCATTGCACTGTGGGTCTGCCCACATTTAAGGAAGGGTCTTGGATTTACACAAAGATTGCATATAAACAAGTTACACGTTCATTTGGGAATGGCACTTCTGTTTTAAACTCCTGGATTATGTTTGACTCCAGCTAATGCTAATGTGAACAGTCTGCAAAATACCAAGCAAAGAGCAGAGAAGATTGAAGGGCATGAACAGAAATGCATGGTGTTTACTGTGGCTGCCAAAGACATCATTTGATCAAGTTTGCCAGGGAATTTCGGGTTAGTGATTTTCGTTGGTCATTAAAATAAAGTGTTAGCATTTTAGAAGTAGTTGTGCTTTCCAGCAAATATGATGCTAAAGTACCAGTTGTGGGAGAAAAAGGTACTTTTATGATATTTGGGAACATACTGAATTCAGTCCTTTGAAGTACAATGAATTGTCATGAGGTGTTTTTTAAAAAATTAGATCCATTTAATATTTTCACATAGCTGTCCAGTGGTGATTTTCTGATTCAAAAGACTGTCCATATTTATACCATTTCCACATCTATCCAGTTCTGAACATTTACTCTGGACAAAGTACACTAGAAATAAATTTGGAAAGAATGATCCACTGTTTCACACACACTTGGGCTGTGTGGCCTTTATTATGACATGCATTACCAATGCAGGAGTTGGGTGGAGACTGTCATCGTTTAACTGTTTAGTGTGTAAATAGTAATTACAAATAGAACTTGTACATCTAGTAATTTCTAACAAATTTGACTAGGAGTGATCTGCGCTTTTATGACTGTAAGGATGCAAATTGTGCAGAAGATCCTCTCTTCTTCACAATCCTTTGTGTGTGTGTGTGTGTGTGTATATATATATGCATGAGTACTTGGCCTGTGTAAGGAGGAGAGAAAATTGCTTGCTGAGATCTCATGGTGTAAGATCTCTTGGTGTAAATGTTCTTGTACTCTCGCTTTCTTCATTGTTTTCCTAAGAGCTGCCATCCTCTGAAAAGGGAGCACTGGAGCATGAAGGGAGGTGGGAGGAAGGGGACTCTTTCATGCTGTGTGCAAATGTACCCTAATTGTTTATGTTCACTTCTGGTTTGGTTGTGAGGGCAAATCTTTTAACTCTTCACATCTGTTTTGGGCATTTTCGTCCAAGGATGTGACAAAACTGTAATGAATAGGTCCTTTTACAGTTAAGTTTTAATAGCCTGGTTTAATTGAGGGGAAACTGATATGCTAGAAGATAAGCTCTGAAAGTGACTGGCTGGT
The DNA here is from genome assembly GCA_020745705.1 of Hemiprocne comata. Classification (NCBI taxonomy): domain Eukaryota; kingdom Metazoa; phylum Chordata; class Aves; order Apodiformes; family Apodidae; genus Hemiprocne; species Hemiprocne comata. Next base: position 16,797,685 of record CM036598.1, read on the forward strand.
TGGGTGACTCCAGTTTTGAGTGACTGGGTTAAGATACTCATGAACCATTTTCAGAGGAGCCTACATATCATCTACTAAGCCTGATTCTGATGGGGATTTCAGGAGTCTGTATTTTAGATGGCTCTGTCCTGTTGGCTGAAATGAGCATGAATGTCTAATCACCAAGAATGAATGGGAAATTCCGAAAATGTTTGATTGGAAGAAACTTGGTCATACCTCAAGTATTTGATAGATCAGAGTGAAACATGGTTCTGTGCATTAAATGCAAATAAGTCTTTCTGTCTTCTGCTTGAGTTTTCAATCTTTGTTTTAGAAGACTGAAGGAACAAGGTAATCAATTTAACTAGCTGTTTACCCTGAGGTATTTTCTTTATTCTTCACATGCATACACACTCTACTTCCTTTTTATCCCTTGTCTTCTTTTACAGGCTAACGGTCGTTTTCCTGACCCAATTTAATGTAGGTGTTGGGATGAGGTTTTGGTTAACTGCAGGCCTAGAAATCTGTTGTCCTGAGATGTCTAATCTGTCTGTCACACTCGTGGCTCATTTGATTGTTCTTCGTCAACGCCTCGCAGTTCCTACTGGGATTTCTGACACATGGAATTTGAACTCGTTTATCTTTCGCACAGAAACTTAGTTAACATTTTGCTAGAGGCTGACAGCAAGGACAACAACGAAAATAATCTCCAATCAACAACTTTTACAACTTGGGCAGGAAGCAACACCCATGCTGTGCATTTACTGACTAGGCCTCAGACCAGGCATGCAGCCATTTCCAATCACGCAGCAATCGGTTTTTGTTCGAGGCAGCAGCTGTGAGCAAGTGGGAACCCAAATAAGTGTCTCAACCTCCTGGTCCTTTGTTTGCTTACGGGCAGTGTTGACCTTGAGATAATTTCTCTCCTCTTCACGCTGACCTCTTAAGGACAACAGCTATTCATCATACAAGCATCCCAAAAATGTAGAGCTAGACATGAAAGTGTATCACCCCTGTTTCAGGTCTGAATCTTTTCTGGGGAAAGGGGTCATTTCTGAGGATGATCAGTAGGGTTTGGCTCTTGACCTCTGAACCTCTGCTCCACACACGCTGCTGTGCCTGTTTTCATAGGTGAAGTGGTGAAGACTCCTTGGCAAGTCTTTCATTAGTTTTCCATTGATTTATTTAATTTATCTTCGCTGTGGTGCTTCTGCCAGTTGGTACTTTGTACTTTTAAAAACCGAAGCAAACATGCAGTGTTAGCTACAGTAGATAAAGCAACTGTGTAAATATACAGTGACCACACTTTTGAGGCCATTTGTTGGAACAGCCGTATTTATGAATGATTCCCATGTTCCTCAGCAACCAGCCCTGGTGGATGAGGTCCTCCTTTTGGTTCTGCTTGTGGGCCCACCTCTACCTTTCTGGCTTGGGCTTCCTGGCCACGGGTGGAGAAGGAGAGGTCTCTGTCTTCGTGGTGGTTTTTGTGGTGGCTTGTTGTTGTGGGTTTTTTTGTTTGTTTGTGTTTTTTTTGTTTGTTTTTTTAAACTCCTTTCCTTTCTCAGGCAAAAGATTTCCCTGGGATAGCCTGTTGGTGACTGATCTTTGTGGATTATCAGAATTGGATGGTGGGGAAATGCCCCCGTCCTTCTGGTCTTCACTGTTGAATCTGCTCATTCAGATGTGTGGGGATGGTGAGAGTTGGTTCCTCACTGTAGCCGTAGGCTCTGCTGCTGGTTCTTTCCCAGTTTTGTAGCTTTGTTCTTCAGACTTGTCTTTTGGTACAGAAGCCAAGGTCTAGCAGAGTCCTAGAGGATTTCTGGGTATAGGCTCAGCTGTAAGGATTTGCATGAATGCAAGAAGCTCTTTAGATGTATCCTTTTCCTTGAATGTTTATGACATCAGGTAGCTTTCTTAGGTAATTACTGAGGGTGTGACTGCAGTGTTCCTGCAACTTCCCTGATAGTGTACGGATGCAGTGCCTCTGTCCAGGTCAGCCTGTCACTGGTATAAATGGCAGCAGATCAATGTGTCCCTCGCCCTGTCCTGCCCTGGTCAGAAGGAGAGATTAAGAGAGAGCACTCGTTTGGCTGCATGTGAAGCAGAGTACCACTTTATTGCCTGCTGGCTCCTGGGACCAAGCTGCAGTGGGGCAGCACCGCAGGCTCCAGCACACTGAGGGACACTGCTGAGCTCCCATGGGACAGTGGTAACTTCTTGATGTTCAAGCTCTTCAGAGCAGCTGGTCTTGTGTGGTGCTTTCGGATTGCAGCCTGGTGCCTTTTCATCTCCTCCACAAAGAATGTGTAAGTCCACCACAGTCACACACATGATAATGTGTTGGTTGCCCATGTTTGCAAGAGCGGCAAATTTTTTGTTGTTGTTCCTCATATAAATACTAACAGATGTAACCAGTGGACTCTGTGAAAGACTGACATGAGGAAGGGAGCATTTGCATTTAAACCCCATCTAAATATATCAATAAAAATAAACATTTTAACAAGAGGCAGGCTATAAACAGCATTGGGAGAATGCTCTGTCCTTTAAAGACTCTGCTCTTTTATTTTCCTTATTTTGTTCAGTGACAGATGCCAAATGTACAAAAGGAGGATTTCAGTGGTGGTTTGTGCAGCTGGTGTATACGACTGCATCTCTAACAGGCTAGTTTTCATTTCACCAGTGCCAGCCCTTTGAGGAAAGCCTTGGTCTGTCACCTTCATTTGAGTTTAATGTTCTTTAGAGTTTAATGGTGTTGAAACAGGGAGGACTAGAGAGGGGAGTGCAGTCTTACACAGTGATGTATTTTGTGGAACAGTAGTTACAAAATACAATTCAGTTACCTGTACATAAGAGCGAGGGACCGTTTGTAGAAAGATAACTGGGACATACACAGGCTGGCAAGTGTGACAACCTGCAGTAGACCTGAGCCCTTCTACAGAGGCCATTGGATCCTGCTGTGTCCCTAATGGCACTAGACATCTGGGGTGTTTGGGCAAAAAAGTTTTGGGAAGAATTCTTGCAGCATCTTGGGCACCTGTGAGCAAGGCACCCTTTTTAGCCTTCCTACTGATTTGCTGTGTAAGAAGAGATGACTGTTTTGTGTCTTAGGTTTCCAGTCAAAAAAGCAGGGGTGGTAGGTGATACTGTGATTCATCAGAGTTGCTACCAGGGAAGTTTGTGTGGATCAGAAGTGAGGCAGACCTTTTTCTGTTTGTTCTGGATTTGTATACTCTCTGTCCCTCCAGTGAGGGGAAATCAGGTTTGCTCTGATTGTTTAAAGTGGTTGGCAGGATTTGCACCTCGTTGCAAATAATAAAATAAATTCTCTTGTGGTTATGTTTTTTCTTTTTACTTGAATGGTCTTCTGCTGCCATTTAACCAATAAATTCGAGTAACAGCTGATGTATTTCAGAGGAGGAAAAAAAAAACCCCTTAACATTCAGAGCTCCAACAGAGACTTCTACACAGACTTTTCGTTTTGTGTATATCTTGATGCAACTGGAGATCATTCAGAGTAGCATTTAACCCTTTGGGTGGTAGGAAAGGTTGTGCAGTTATCTGTGTCCATTTTCCTACATTTTCACCATGTTGCTAGCCTGTAAAGTGACCTTACCTGTGGTTTTGTCTGTATAACACACAAGAAAAGAGCTCTGGACAAGTGTTGCTTCACAGTTTGTTGTGCTCTGCCACCCCCACCCCCATGAATTCAGCCCAGTGAAATGAGTAACTTCAGGGAGATTTACTTACTTTCTTTGTGTTTTAAATTGTTCCCTAGAAATACAGTTTGTACCATGTCACCAGTGCTAAGACTGGCTTTAAAAACAGAAAGATGTGTCTTGTCCCTCTGCACTTCGGGAGCCAGGGAGAGGGAACAAATGGGGGGACCATCTCTTCCACAGAAGCATGGGTGAAGCAACGCTTGCCCCTGCAGGCGGCTGTGAAGCTGCCAGTCCCGTCGTAACTGCAGCAAGCAACCAGAGCACTTTGTAAACATACCAGCTCCCTCTGCACGATGGTATGCGAGTAGGGGAGACCAAGTGCTGAGCTGAATCAAGTGTCAGAGCTGCCCAGCCAGGCATTGCTTCCCTCGCTGCTGTCCTGTCTTCCAGGAAACCAAGGCTGCCTCTGTTTATCTGCACCCTCCTCACACCGTGAAAAAGCCCGGGGCTTCAGTTTCCACTTCAAAGGCGGCGTTGGCTGCTGTGTTGGAGATGGAGCCTGATAATTTTGGTTATGAGTGGCTGGTATGTTCCTATGGCTGGAATTACTGCTGGCAGAGACGCTTCACAGGCAGCCTTGCTGAGTGATGTCATCTGTGTGTAGTGAGGGCAGAGGGCTGGAAAAAAAGTTTCCTTGCAGGGCTCTGCCCTTGTGGTGAGACCACCTCTAAGAGATCCCATGCCAGTCATTTCTGGACTTCGCCACAGATGCACTTTGAAAAGGTGCCAGCTGCTGCCAATTGTGATGGTGGTTTTTGTGCTGTGTCTACTAGTAGTTGAAATCAGGGAAACCTGTGGGATTTGGTTCTGTAAAAAAAGAGAGGAAGAAATGTGTATGTTGCATTATTACTGCATGCCACTGTAAAGCCAATAGCTTGTGTATGTCTTTCAAGAGAAACCATTTGGCCCAGTCTATCTGGTACGTGCAACCATATTTTTAGATTTATGGTGAGGTAGCACTGGAAGAAACTGATGAGTTGGGTTTTGGGTGTTGTATGCAGTGGCTTGTAACAGTACAGCTACTCAAGGATCTCTTGAAGGGTAACTGTGCTTGCTCATTCAGCGGTTAGAGTACAGGAAGTTTGTGTTGGTGTGGGTGTGGGGTTTTTTCTTTAAAGGTTTTGGTAAAGTAATAGATAGGTCATAGGAAATGATGCAGTTGCTAGCTAATCCCTAGATTTGTCCTCTGCTTTCTTCTAAACTGCTGCATTTACTTTAAAAAGTTGCTGTGCAACTATACAAACCAGAGTGCAAATGGATATCTTACATTTTGGAATCCAAACCACCCTGTCTTATTTTGAACCTTTGAGAAAAATGATCTAAAGTTTTAATTACACTTTTCAGCCACGTAAATTGCAGAGATAATTGTATACATCAACGTTGTCTGACCTAGTTCTGCTGCTGTGCCTTTCATCTGTGGATCTCCAAGTGCCTTACAAAGAAAATTCCTTCATATTAGAAGATGAGGAACCCAGGGCACAGAGAAATGAAGTGAATATCTAGCCTGACAGTGACTGAACCCCAAGGGGAAACAAGGTCTTCTGAGTCCCAGTGACTAAGTAGTACTTACTCTTTGTACAAGTGCCCACCATTACTGGGTACTCACCTACCCTTATGCTACATGCTGTGTAACTACACGCCCATCTTTTTCCAGGAGATTTGTCTTGCATTTCTTCTCCTATCTGGATGAATGTTGTATGTGATTTCTTTCTGAGCCTCTCAGATTTTGTTATAGTTTGTGATTCTGGAGATTGCTGTTGCTTTTAAGTTAGATGTGTATTTTCTGTTGGTGTCTACATTTGCTTTGATGCCTGTGATATGTCACATTTTCTCAAGTTTTGGCAGTAGGATAGAAAGGGAGCAAAGAAGGCCAAATTGCATTTAATTTTCTGTTGCCTTTTTTCAGAAGGTGGCTGGTCGAATAGTGGTTTCACTGACATACATACGAATATGTGACGTAGGGAAACAATCCAACATATGGTTAGCCAAGGCTTTGCTTGTCTAAGTGGAGAGTGGTTTTTAGATGCAATTCTGTTTTGCAGTGTGTAAGCTGCTATTTTTTTCTGAAATTGAAATCAAAAGGGAACTTTCTGATAGGGATCAGAGGCAGTTGCACATTACTCTGAAATGTGTCTGTTTTAGTCCTGATGAAAGATGTTTGTTTATCTGCTTCCAGAATCAAATCTTTCTGTTTATCGACAGAGCTAGAGTATAAACAATACAGTCTCCCACTACTACACATCCAATCCCTTGCTCACTGGGGACAGTGTGCAAGGTCAGAGGTGCTTTAACAGTGCTGACCGAATTTTTCCTTTGGCTTTTGTTCTGGCTTTGCTTCTCTTTGACAGTCTATGCCAAGTGCAGTTGAGCTAGATAGTGGTTATTACCAGTCTTTCCTACAGAGGCAAACACGTGGTGGCTTTGTATTTGCTGTGTCCCAAGATTTTAGCACAAAGAAATTAAGTGGGATAGACAAAGAGATTTTGAGGCTGAATGACGTTGCTTTCCTTCTGTTCGTTGATAGCCAGCTGTCACTTCGCAAAGCCCCAGTGTTGCTTTCCTAACAAGAGCTTTCAGATCAAGAGCAGAAATGCAAATGCTGTCCCCTGTCCTAGGGGTATGTTTCTCCCGTATTTCTCCACCACATTGTGTAATTCACAGTGAGATGTCCTTCATACTCTCTGCTGCGCGTGTTGGTGGTTGGGATGTGCATCTTCCATGGTCTGAGGATGTAGTAGTCTGTGCCTCATCAAAAGCTGACACCAGTACAATTGACGGACTGATTGTTGTTGAATTAAATGAACTATTAGCCTTGTTTGAACTCATTTGTGCTTGAGTCTGTTGAGTACTTGGTCAAAACGAGGTTCTGTATACTGGCATAAGGTAGTAGGTGGCCTAGAGGAAGGTGAGCAGTAGTGGCATGCAGGGTGGGGGCTGCGTGTGTGTGAACTGGGTGCCCTGCGATCAGGGTATTGCTGGTGTCTGCGCTTCTGTACCCAGGCTGTGCTCTGACAACGTACTACTGTCTTCTGGAGAGCCAACCCCAGCAGCCCTTGTGATTTCTTTAAGGAAATGTTCTCTTTGCTGTGAAATGGACAATGTTACTTGAGAAGCTTAGGGTTAGCTGTCCCTGTGAGGATGTGGAACAGAAAGGCTGGGCGGTTGCTTTGTGAAAATGACACAGAGCGTAAGCTTGTACGATATCACCTTATGAGTGGTGCTGTCCTTCTGCCAAGTTAATTTAGGCAGTTTAAGAAAACAAACTAAGCTCAGCTGTTGTGCGCTACTTTGGGATAAGGCATCTTACTTGTGAAATGATTTTATTTTGACAGATTCTTCACATTTTTTCACTATTTTATACAAAATAAAGACAAAACGGCTCTCTCTGTGACAGCAGATGGGTTTGGGTCATTTATTTGTTGTGTTTGACCTGCTTGGTTTCCTATAGCTGAGAATAAAAGTAATTCTGAAGAGAGAAGGCAGATTCTGTGCCTGAGATGTTTCAAAATGAGCTAAGCAGGAAAGTCTGCGGGTAGCTGGTTATGCAGTCTAAGGTATGGCCTAAAGGAAAGCATAGGAAGCCTAGAAACCCTCCAGAGCCTGAAAGGTCAAAGCAACCTGTTAAAATCAGCAGGATAGATTGCTGGAAGCTGGGGCAAAGCTGCCAGAAATGCAGTTACATGCTGGACAAACGTAGCAGCTGATTGGCTCCTCTCTGTTGTCATGCAATTAAACAGCTTCTGATTTTCCAGGTTTAGTTGTTTGAAAGATCTGCCTCTTCTCTTGGGCCATGTTTAGCTGCAGATGTTTGTGAGATTACAGTAGCACTCTCAGGTACGTTGACTGACATTGGGCTTGCTGGAGTAACCCTTGCTGATCCCCAGTGCTTGCATGCACAGCTTGCTGCATGCAAGGTCAGTCTTTATCTTATTTGCATGGCTGGTCAAAGATCAGGCTGCTTTTAACACCAAACCTGAAATTGGAGGCTGGCTCTCTGCAGATTTTTTTCTCTGCTTTCTCAGGGAATAAGGAGCAGAAAGTCCCGTCGCTGACGTCTTTCTGCTTCTGCTGAAGCAATTAGGGAGTGCTGGCTGCAGCATTCAGCTCTCCCCTGGCTGGTCCTGGAAGGCCATGTGAGGGAGGAAGCTCTTCAGTTGAAAGTGGTTTCATAATCTTGGTTGGAAAGGCAGACCACGTCACTGCGAAGAAACATCTTCACAAGTGGCGCATCACACCACTGATAGGGAGCAGTAAATACCAAATCTCCTTCCACCTTTGGCCGCTCTGTTGGTGCGAGGAGCCGATATTGCCGGAACGTGGAGACTTGGTGGGTGTCTGAAAGGTATGGGATTGCTCCCTGGCAGGGACTGGCCCTGGGGCTAAGAAGTCTGTGTGTGTGGCTGAGGCTGTCACTGCCCTGATGTGCTGTGGCGGCTCGTGGTGCCTGGGCTGGCTGAGGAACTCCAGAGCTAACGCACAGGGCCAGCTCAGCTCCTTTTAACACCCTAAAGGAAACACAAAGGGTCTCTTGTCCCAGACCAGACTGGCAACCGTAGGGGCTTTGTCTGATACTAAGTGGATAATGTGAAAAATCCACCTTGCCTCCAGGAGGATACAGATTGGAGCCACATACAACAATTATATGACTTTTTTTCCTCCCCCCTCAACATAAGAATTTCTGAAAAAGTGGTTCCTTCTGTGTTATGAATTCTTTACCTAAGCTTTTTCTTTGAAACTTGGAGTCTCAAAACCACAACATGTGTCATCAGAGCTTACTGTCCAAAAATCAACATTATCCTACCTGCTCTTACTGCTTTTGTGGAACACAGCACAAAAAGTTGAGGAATAACACAAATGAAAGTTAGTGAATCAAAGTGGTAAAGACAAAGTACTGCTCCTAAAATGATTGGTGTCAGTTGTACAAAATCATTTTCCCCCTCATGTTTAAAAAGACAAATAGATGTCAGAATTTGGGGGAAAAACCCTTTTATTTAACAAAAATAAAGCTACTGTTTAAGTGTTAGTTTTAAATGGGAAGCAAAGCATGAAACCACAGGCCATTTGTGTGTGCGCAGTGTTGCAAAAGACACAAGTGACTGCCAAGCACAGCAAACCCGAGCTGAAGAAGTGAGCATTCAGAAAGACTGTCCAGAAATGTACAGTGAAATCTGAAAAGCATGCTGTGCTTTTTTCCCCTATTCTTTTAAAGCATGTAGAGAGTGGATGTTAAACTCCCCTTCTGTGTATTTAAGGTCAGTATCTCAAGCTCACACCCTTGTGTACTGGCACATTCTGGTTAGAAGTGGAAGCATTTACTGGAATACATTGAGTGCCCAGATCCTGACTGGGTGTTGCTGAAATCTTCCTTGCTGATTTTAAAACAGTTGTTCATCTGCACAAATTAAGTTCTGTAGTTGCTTGTCTTTTGACATTGTAGACATCAAACTTCAAAGGCTTGCTTGGCTGCCAGATAAAATATTGGCATCCTTTTATTTCTAATAGTCCTTGAAATGAAAGAGTGTTACAGGTTCTGAACTGGAAGGAGTGAGTCTTGATCATGTCAGAATACAACTGGAATGAGAAATTTCATTTGCTCTTTGAGAATAATTTATAAAGAGGTTGAGTGGAGAAGGGACAGATGACTGGGGTTTTCTGTTTTGTAGTATTGAAATAATTAGCTTATAATTGAAAATGGAGCCTCATTCTGCAGACACATAATTTGTTATATAGCATAATACAAACAGTGGTTTAACAGAAGAGAATTAAAACATTTAGCAAGGGACTATTTTCAGTTCTGCTCCTTTTTACTGTATGGTGGTTTTACTCTTCAGTTTTCTTTGAATACGAGTTATGCACGAGTTACAAAGTGCAGTGTTGTAGAATGTGAGCACAGAAGACCTGCCATTACATTTGACAGATTGGTTGTTTCAGTTTTTCAGTGTTCTTGCCCTGTTCAGAAATTTAAGGCTTATATTTGAACAGTGGCTGTTGAAAGTTATCCTAGATTACTTTCTCCTGATAGAAGAGGTTTTGTAGCATGTTTTTGATGAATTCTTGCCAATATCTGAGAAGGCATAATTTCTCATCAGTCCTGCTGGATTTGCACATTTGCTGGACATGCATGTTGCTAGAAGAAAAGAACAACATGACACATTCTTTATTTGATTGGGGGTTTTGTGCTTTTTTTCAGTCTCTGCTTTTACCATTTCGGATGGGTGATGTTAAACTCATCCGTAAAGATTGTTTCAGATAAATGTAGTGAAAGAAGAGACTTGTAAAAGCTGACAGGTTCCCTTGGTAAGGTTTTGTGAACTGCAGAATCGTGGTGAGGACAGTGGAGTGACTGTGTGCTCGGCTGTCATTGCCATTAGCTTTGGATCTCCGGTGCATTATACACCACTAATATTAAAAAAATAACCAATAGAAGATGACCAAAACTTAGAAGAAAAGCCTGTAATATTTCATAGGGTACTTCTAAGAATTTTACAGAGTTTTAGAAAATGTTATAGAATGTTATATTGTCTTTAGCATGGAGTTAATTTTGTCTTGGGCACGCCAGTGAATCTGGGTTCTAGGGAGAGGGCAGGACTCCTGTTAACACTGTGAGAGATGACTTCTGCAGCTGCTGCTCTTTGCCAATTCTGTAAACCCCAGTTTAAATTCTGCTGAAGCCCCCTTGATCTCAAAACTTTGAGATCCTGCATTCTATAAGGTTTTTCTGCTAGGATCAAAACACAAGCACAGAGGAATCTCTACCTGGGTAGCACTGGATGTTAGCAGGATGTGGACAAGCCTGGCCTGCTGAACAAGTTAGATCAGAAGTGCCAGTTTTGGCACATTAATGTCTTTTCTGGGCAGTGATCTGGCTTGCCTTCGTTCTGGTGACATGGTGAAATGCCAGGACTGGAACACAGTACAGAAACCAGAGCACCTTATTTTGGGTCTTAGCATCTGATTTTCTGGGGGCTGGATTTTTCTGGGGTTGATATGATTGCTCATTGGAATTGGGAAGTGAAGACTCATGTTATCTTATTAAATTCTCAGGTTTCCCATATGGTTTGAATTACATCCCTAGAACATTTGGGGGCCATTCAGGAGGAAATGGAAGATGTCAGAGTGTGTACCACTTATTTTCCCTAATGCTGTTGCATGTGGTTAAGCTAGTTTTACTCTACTTTTATATTTACATAACTCAGATGGCCATCTCTTAGCCTCTTGGATTCTGTCTGTAGACTGAATTCACACGTCTGATGCTTTCCTTTGTGGAGACCATTAGACCTGGTTACATCTCAAGACTGAAGTGTCAGCCTTTGGTTGGTCACACAGAGCATCAACTGAATCATCTCCATCTTCAGCGTGGTTCAATCTCAGTCTTCCTAAAGCTGTGTGGTGGTTGAGATGCTGATTTCTGTCTCCAAATAATGTCAGTGGATATTAATGAATGTACTTAATTAAAATGCTTCATAAGACGACTAAGATCTCAAGGAGTCTAAACTTGAAGTGTAATGGTGTAGAAACTGCTGATCATCTGTGTCTGAGTTGGCTAGTGGCTGGAGCCATCTCTGGGAATGGTCTGATAACTTACATCCAAAATTCCCATTTAATTGTCTTTTCAAAGGCATTTTAGTTAGTTGTGGAGAGTAATTGTGTGATTAGATCATTAGGGAAAAAGCAAACTCCATAAAGCTTCAATCACTGTGGGTTTTATTTTTAATCCTAAACCTTCAGCAACTGTGAACTACATCAGGATACAGGTTTGAATGCTGTTAAGAGGACCAACAAAGTCAAGGGGAGCATTCATCCTTGTGTGTATGTGTATGCCTTGAACGTGGTTTGTTGGTTTGGGATTTCTTTGGCAGTAAAAATGTCATCTTCAGCTCTTCTCACCCAACATTTTAATGGTCTGACATGGCTATTTATGCTTTTGTGTCTGGTGAGGCTGATGGACAGTTCTCATACTGTGTCTTGTCAATAGTTCTGCGTATTTGTCGTGGCAGTGTTGAGAGCCAGTGGTACTTAGTTCTCAGGAAGGACAATGCAGTTGCTATTTTTCTTTGTCCTAATATGATTTTTTTTTTCCTGCTAGGAAAAAACAATGGGTGCAGCATTAGTCAAGGACCGTAGTTTTTAAATGCCTGAGAAGAAATGTGATTGTCTAGTCTGACAACTTCAAAGCCTCTTCCAGTGAGTTCTGCATTGACTTGTAATTTGCAGCTCACTAGCTTTTAATTCTGTTCATGAAAGTGTGAGGGAATAAATGACAAGTTTAGGGGTTCAGTCTCAGTTCTTTGCTCACGTGATGGAGGTTATTGCAGCCACCCTGTTGCTTGTCTCATAATGTGTCTGCAGGATCTGGACTTTTAAATGAAGTGCACCGACAGTTTTCCTAATGACTTGCTCAAACTGCTTTTAGTTACTGAAGGACAGAGTTACATCTCACTTTCTTCATATGAGTCAAGCCTAGGGTGGCTACTGAAATAACCAATTTGGTGCTTCACGATGCAGCCTTTGTTCTTGAAAGTGCCAAGGCTTGTATTCATCCTGAAGACAGCACTCTCTGTGCAGTGTTGTTGAATCCTGTATGCATCTGCACCGTGTGTTTAAGTTGGACATACTACTTCTAGACTGACAACAGTATATTTAATCTAGCACTAGATTACTGCCAGGATTACATGTGTTTTAAGAAGTGCTGTTAGAATTCGGTGACATCTACAGTACATCTGCTGCCATTGAGGCATTACTGCTGCTACTCTGCCTCTTGCAGGGGTCACAGTGGCAGACTGTGGAACATTGTGTTTCCAGCTCTGTGTAATGACCTCCCAAATGAATGGTATACTGGAAAGTCACTGAAAATATGGATGAAAATATTAATAAAAATAAAAGAATAGAGGGGATGACGACTAGATGTTTCTTCCTTGTAACTGGGCATGTAGAGACAGTGTGCTTAGATGAGATAAAAATGAAAATGGGAGACAAGGCAAGAATTTCAGAGGTGTGGTTTGTCTGGCATGTACCTCTGTTTCTTTGCTCATGGCATTTGTGGCTGAGCTTGTAGTGCCCCGATATGCACAAGATATACTTACAGACAGTTACACCTCTGAAAATGGGACTCTATCTCTTCATGCCTAATACTTACATCACGGGAAAGGCTCTGAATGTACAGTAAAGCCTTTGATCTGTGCTTTGAGAGAGGTATTGGCAGCAAACTGTTAGGATTGGCTGTGGTGGAAGTGTTAGGATGTGGGTCAAACTGAAACTTTATACTGGCACTTTGCATCCAAGTCTGATTTTTTTTTTTTAATTTTGCGAAGAACAGGATTTGAGGTTAAGGTTCTGAACTTAAATCTGAAGCAGAGAAGCATATTCCTCAGTTGTTCTCTGCCACTTCTGAGTTAGGTTTAGTGATCAAAAATGTTGCAAAATGTTGGAGTATTTGGAAATAATCTGCTACAGCATTTGCAGTGTTGAATTTGATTTTGGTTTCTGTTTTATTCATTTCCAGTAAGGGCTGGTAATTTGTTGCAAGGAAACAAGAACAGATGCTGATGTGGAATTCAAATATATATATATATATAAAAAAATTATATATTTTCAGAAACAGAAAGCAGAAGTCGTTCTCTACCTTGCATCTTGCTGAGAAAAAGGCAGAGGTTACTTTATTATGCAAGCTTTATATTTCTTTTACAATAAAAACAATACTTCCCTAAAATGAGGTGTTCATGTCTAGTTGAAGCTTGCTGATCACGTGGGCCTTTTTCAGAGGTTAACATGGATGCTGTGCCTTACTTTAAGGTGCTTTCTATTTAACCTGTTTCCTTGTCTCTGGGAAAATGATTGATAAACAATCTCTATACTAAACATTCTTCTTTAAATGTTATCTGGGAAGTTGTAAGTAGGAAGTGGAAGCTGTAATATTCTTGATGCTCAACCCTTCCTACTAATTCTGCTCTGTTTGTTTTTCTGATAAACCAGATTTTTCTTCATAGTTGCAAACATAATAGTGCTGTGAGATTCTGTTAATGCTGTAGTAACATGTAGCCAAAGCAATTAGAAGGAAGAAAGCTGCAATCAGCAGTAAGTTTGTGTATACCTTTTGTTCAGCCATGTTTGGCCAGAGTTGATATTATCAAATAAAATATTAAGAAACTGAAAGATGAGAAACAAATGTGTGCACAGTGGGGTGCCAAGGGCTGGTTGTACTTTGAGGCTGGGCTGTTGTGTCCTGGGGGCAGAGGGCTGGGGGTGCAGTGCTGAGCCCTCAGCTGGAGAGGGCCTGACCTGTGGGTTAGAGTGAGCAGGACTTCTCCTTGGTCACCATTGTGGTTGTGTGCTGTGCAGCATCACTCTCGTGCACTGACCTGGTGGTATTTGTGGGCTTTAATTACATAGCGGATGGCAGGAACTGTTCATTTTTTTTCCCCATTCCTGCCTTGGGTAAAGCTGATGCAAACAGAATTGGGCAAAACCCATGATGTGTATTCAGGTATAGAGTTCAAACATGCATCTAATTTGGAAGGTTTTATATCCTGCTAAAACTGAAATGCCATAGAGGGGAAGCAACTCATGTTTTCATCAATGTTTCGAGTCCTCATCGTAACACTCAGTGGTAGTTTTAAGTCCATGGTGGTTTGGATTTACCATTAAATGTCAATGCACTTTAGTAATATTGGCTTTCTGATAGCTTACTTTTGGAAAATCTGTGGCTAGCTTAACTTTGGGCAAACAGTTGACTGAAGACCATTTGGATTTACTTGGCAGAAATGTCTTGGACTAATCGTTGTAACTATTTGGTTGTTGAGGTCAAAGCTCTCAAATGGTATGCCTCTTTTGCCCTTTCCTCCCTAAGTGGAAAACTCAGTCTGCAGAGTTGTGTTTGCAGTATTTAAGGTTTTATAGAAATAAGCTATTTCCTTTAGAGATAGTAAATAAATTAATAAAATAATCTTGACAGAGGGCAAGGATGTTGCTGTAGAGCTGTGCACAGAAAGGCTGACTCGACAATGTAAATGCTCTTGAAAACCAAAATGGAGCCTGTTAAGGGTGGGAATGAAACCTGCAAGCATTGTGAAGACACAACCTCAAGGCCTCGCTTGTCCAAAAGGCTGTTTTTATTTTGAAGCAAATTTTGAGATGAAACTGGAAGGGAGGGGGGAGTCAACCTAGTCTAGTATGTAAAGCTGCTTTGCTGGGAGGGTTTTTTTACCTGAACATATAACTCTCAAGTCATACTGAATAAGCTAGGTAGTGTGACACATAATTTTCCCCTTTAAGCAGTAGCATTGTGGCCATCTTTATGGTCTGAGAACGTAAGTGAGGCCAAGGAAACAGGTAGAGGAAATCTAGAAAGCAATGTTATTTTTCCCACAGTATGGGAAGCACTTGTGTTGCTTCTTACCTTCAGATGTGCATCACTAGCTGCTGGCTGAATAAGTAGCTGCATTTTCTGAACTTGCATCACCTTAAGGCACATCTGCATGGTCTGGTGTGTTGTGTGACCTCCTGCCTGGTCTCTATAAACTGCAGCAGGGAGGGCATGTACCTCTGTTTCTTTGCTCATGCATGAGTCCTGTTTCAGAGGACAGGGAGAAAATAAACGAGTGTGTTGAGGGCTGAATCATCCAGTTGGAACAAAAAATACTGTTGGAGGACTGAGGTGGTTTAGTTTTCCAAAAGATGGTGTGAGAGAGAAGAGCAGCTTGTGATCCATTAGTGTTTGATAAACAAGGCTTCTCTGGAAGTGCATCTCTTTGGAGCTGCATACATCACTATCCCTGGGGGAACTATTGCAATTCCTTGGAATTCTCCAGCCTTTCAGGAGCCGCCCAGATGAAAGGGTTTGCCAGTTTCACAGCACCTGATTGTAGTATTCCTCTTTGTTCTGCTTTTCAAAGTGTATCTGTTGAGATGATGATAACGACACCTTTCATGATGACACCTTTCATAAGCAGGTGCCCGTGCTTCACTTTAGGCACTCTTGTGTAGTTACCTTGAAGAATGACTTGCTAGGCTAATAAATCTTGAATTGATACAAAATGTTTGCTAGTTGGGTATGTCAGTTTCATACCACTTCATTCTCTGTGAGCACAATGTGAGCATAATCAGCTTTATGATTTTAGCTAAATATTTAATTCCCCTTTTTTTTTAAACCAAAGGGAAAGTGTCACTTGAAATACTTCGTTGTATCCTTTTACATAGTAAGGGAGCTTATGAACATAAATTAGGTTCTAACTGCTGCACTGTCCTCTCCATTATGCATTTACTAGTCAAGTGACACTTTTCTCAAATATTTACTCTGATATTTCATTGCAGTTGCCCTCTCCTTCTCCATTCCCTCACCATCTCCCTTCCATGGAGGTATTGCACATACTTCAGTTACCCTCTATTTAAATAGCAACACTCCCTTCCAGTACAAACAGTCAAGTCAGTCATTAAACAATGAGGAAGACCAACAGTGGAGGAGGCTATGGGTGGGGCCAGCAGTGTGCAAGCACAGTTTTGCAGAAGACTTCCTGCTGAAGAGAAGAAAAGGACACTTTCCGTTAGTGTCAGGGTGTCGTTCTGTAATGCTGAGAGACACTCAGGATCAAGAGGAAATCACTGCTGCAGACACGAGAGCTGGAGCTTACTTAAAATTCTGTAGAACCATCCAAACTGTTGTTGAAGGTAAGACGTGAAACAAAACACTGGCACTTTAACCATGTTTTCCCACCTCTTCCTGTAGCAGGAGGTGATTCCAAGTGGCTGTGACTCATCCTCAGGAGGTCCCTGTGTTGTTTTGCCTAATAACGGTGATAGTCCAGTCTTGTTCAGTGTGTTCACCAATGACCTGGACAAGGGGACAGAGTGTATCCTCAGCAAGTTTGCTGATGATACAAAACTGGGAGGGGTGGCTGACGCTCCAGAGGCCTGTGCTGCCGTTCAGCATGACCTGGACAGGCTGGAGAGCTGGGCAGAGAAGAACCTTATGAGGTTTAGTAAGAGCAAGTGTAGGATCCTGCACCTGGGAAGGAGGAACCCCAAGCACCAATATAGGTTAGGGCTGGACCTGCTGGAAAGCAGTTCAAAGGAGAAGGATCTTGGAGTCCTGATAGACAGTAAATGATCCATGAGCCAGCAACATGCCCTCGTTGCCAAGAAGGCCAACGGAATCCTGGGTTGCATAAAGAAGAGTGTGGCCAGCAGGTCAAGGGAGGTCATTCTCCTAATCTACTCTGCCCTGGTGAGGCCACAGCTGGAATACTGCATCCAGTTCTGGGCTCCCCAGTTCAAGAGAGACAGGGAACTACTGGAGAGAGTCCAGAGGAGGGTGATGAAGATGATAGGGAGGTTGGAGCATCTCTCTTATGAGGAAAGGCTGAGGGAGCTGGGACTCTTTAGCCTGGAGATGAGAAGGCTGAGGGGAGAACTTATCAATGTATGCAAGTATCTAAAGGGTGGGTGCAAGGAAAATGGAGACAGGCTCTTCTCAGTAGTTCCCAGTGACAGAACAAGGGGCAACGGGTACAAGCTGGAACATAGGGAGTTCCATTTAAACATAAGAAAAAACTTCTTTACCAGGAGAGTGACAAGGCACTGGAACAGGCTGCCCATAGAGGTTGTGGAGTCTCCATCCATCTCTGAAGATATTGAAAACCTGCCTGGATGCAGTCCTGACTTCAGTGGGAGAGTTAGACTAGATTATCTCTAGAGGCCCCTTCCAATTCTAACAGTTCTGTGATTCTGTGATAGTTTAGTGAGATTATGATTGAACAGAGTATCTGTAGCTTTTTTTAAGGGTCTGCTCCATGTCCTTTCTCTTATTTAACATAAAGCAGAGTGCTGTATTAATATTTTGCTGAGAACTCAAGACTTGCTCATCTTTTCTCCAAAAAAGATCAGAATAGAATATTCCCTCCTGGGAATTCATAGTTGAGTTACTGCACTCCCTGTCCTGTACTTGTTCATCAGATATTTATGCTTTGTTTAGTTTTGCAACAATTTAATTTCTAGACCGTGTAAATAAATTGCAGTAAGAAATGACTTGGGATGCACATTAAGAAGGTGGTGAGAACTGTCAGTATTGTGGGGTCCCTGAGTCACATTCTGTATTGCTAATGGGACATGGGATCCTGGGCAGCTCAGCTTCTTACCAATTCATCATTTGATCCTTGGATCACCTTTCAGGTTAGACTTCGTACACACAGGTGACAGAGGTGAATGTGTTGCTTCCCTTGCAGCTGCCTTGAGCCTTTTTGGTTTGTAAAACCTTAACATTTTCCATGGGAGGTGCAGATCCTTGCGCTGCGGATGTGACCCAGCTGATAACAAATGCGGTTTCCTCCTTCACCTTTTGTTGACCTCCTAGAGATAATGAACAACAGGCCTTTGGAGATCTGTAAAACAGAAGTAAAAACCACTGTAAGTGCAGGGACAATATGCAATAGAAACATGGTGTTGCAATTATTACCTAAACCAGTTCTGA
The DNA here is from genome assembly GCA_020745705.1 of Hemiprocne comata. NCBI lineage: Eukaryota > Metazoa > Chordata > Aves > Apodiformes > Apodidae > Hemiprocne > Hemiprocne comata. Next base: position 16,815,844 of record CM036598.1, read on the forward strand.
AAACACAACTGAACAGAGATCTCCTCTTTGTAGCACATGTCAGTTTGGCCACATTTCCAGTTATTTAACACACTGATTATTTGCCAGGTGCCAACTTTGTATTTGAAATCTGCTGATGATCTTTAATTTCCAGCTCTGAGGGCTGCCCCTGGTTAAAACAGCCACTAAGGTGTGGCATTTTAGCGTAGCATACATTCTGTCTGGCTTGGTCTGAAATCCTTATACCCAACCAGTTCTCCTCTCTCTGGTTTATCAGCATTTGATACGTTTCATGGCCTGTGGCGTGACTGATATATTGAAAGAGAATTCAAACTAGAGAGCAGCCTCGACTTAAGAACGGTTTGTGGATGCAGTTTTGTTTTCTGTCTCGTCATCGTTGCTATGGTGACTTAGCAAAGATCCGTTTAGCAGTCACTAGATGTTTCATGTTCTGGGCAGAAGTTAGGGATTTTCCAAAATTCCTCTCTCTGTCGTTTTACAGAAGTCTGTGTGTGTATAGTGTTCTGCAGTAAGTCCCTGCTGCTCCTGTTACTGCTTCTGTGAGGTGTGTACCTGCTGGAATTTGGCTGGTGGTGCCCCCTCCTTCCTGAAGTAATTTCAAGGAAGGTGGATAGAGAACCTACCTGTCTCATCAAGGTTATCCAGTATTTCTTCCCCAGCAGGGATGTCATGGATTGCAGTGATACATGCAACATGAATCCTGCTAAGTCCTTCTTATGAAATGGTTATGCAGTTTTGGGAGGAGGAGGCATTTGGAGCTGATTCATGTGGTTGGAGTCAGGAAGTCTGAGCTCTTTTCCCACTTCTCCCAGGCTTCTCCGGTCACCTAAGGCATGACAAAGAACATAATGCAGCTACAACCTTAACTGAGGTTTCCTTCTTATAGGTTGGTAAGTGGGGGATAGTAATTCTTCTCTTTAAGTTCCCTATGTTCATTGCAAAGGGTTGAAGGCTGCAGTGGATGCTCAGACAATTGCTGCTGTTCTGTGATTTAAGCTTATTTCAGATCTGAAGTAATTTTAAGTTCTTCCCTCTGCTGGTGTCTGCTGCACTGATTTCACAGGTTTTGTATGGTTATGTATCTTAATGTTGACACCAGTTTTTTCCTGTCAGCTCTTTGATGCCCATTTTCCATAGCTCCACAAAATGGATACTTCAGCCACACTACTGATTAGAAGGGTTTTTTCCCCCCTGCATGGTCTGGGGTTATCTGTTTCTTACTGACAGCTCTTACATTTTTATCAGTTTTGTAAGATTAATTAATGCAACAGCCTCCAGTCCTGGTTGTCTTAAATATTTAGAGGAGAGAAAGAGATTTATGCACGTTTTGCTGCAAAGATAGGTCTGGTAGGATTTTTATTGAGTTTCTTGATTCCCAGCTGGTATTCATGAATCAAGTTCCACTGGAGTCTTTTGGATGACCAGTTCAACGGAGGATCTGGCCTTTCTTGATTCATTCAGGTCACTTACTGAAGTTGAGCTGTTTGGCACTGAGCATATGACACTTGCTGCTGTATTTTTTGTGTAGAGGAATATGGGATATATTTCTACTGCCTTTTATCTTTGTGTAGCTGTAAAGAAGGACAGGTGTGTGTGTGTACATTTATACACACATGCACACATGTATGTTTATCCACACAGTCCCCTACAAATGAATAAATGTTGTAGGAAAACTCCTCCCTCTTTTTCCTTTCCATTAATCATACACTAGAACATTCTAGGCTTCAGCTGACATAGATGGGTAGAGCCTCACTGAACATTTGGGCCGTTGTGTCCACATTTGTTTGCATGTAACAAAAAGCTCCAAAAGCAAGCAAACAAACTTGGAGACACTTAGGAACAAAACAGATGCAGAGGGAAATAATTTAGATTCACCCTACTGAGAGGTCTCTTCCCTGTGGGTCTCTGGATTAAGCACCCTTTTCACCTACTCCTGATGCACAGAGCAAGTGATGTCTCTTTCTCATGGTCCAACACATGAAACCTTCTAGTTACTGGAGGGAGTGGGAAGGGAATGGTGAAGATGGGCAGGCTTGGATTCTGGGAAGTGTGATGGATTAGATGAGAATGTTGTTCCAAGGAAGCTCAGAAATTCCTTAGTGCAGTTTTGAGGCAGAGTTGGGTGTCTCCCCACTGTTAGTCTTTCTGTCTGTTTTCTTATCGTGTTAATCTCTGTCAGATTAACATTGACTTTTAACGATTTTAAGTCATGGCAAGTGAACGGCCGTAAATTCTTCCATATCAAGAGTGAGGCATATTGTACTGATCTGCCTATTATGATGTAGTACTACTAATTGCTTAACTTGACAAATGTCTTCTGATATGTTAAATAGTTAATGAACAAAGATGTTAATTGCCCTTATCTGAAATAGCTACATTTGCAGGGGTGTTCTCTGGAGCCCTGGATGTCTCCTAGTAGATTTATTTCAAATTGTCCATTGTTTTCAGCAATTTCAGAGTCCATTACCCTTCAGTGTGCCAACTGAATAGTCTCCACCCCCATCAAAGTTTTAAGAGCAATCAACTCTTCCTACATGTTATTCAGCAGCACTGACTCTTATTTTGGGTATGGAAAACTTCTATGTAATACTTTATGCTCATCATCCTGGGCTTACAGCAGCATGGCTCATTCTTAAGAGCAGCCAAGAGAGAAATAAGCACCTGACAGTGGAAGAGCAAGGGTCTGGAATAGCCCCATTTTCCCACACCATCTGGAGTATTTAATTGGGAAAATCATTCTTCATTGTTGTGGTCGTGGGAGTTGTCAGTCTAAATATGATTTAATGCAAATAACCATCTCTATTTGTAGAATTCATCTTTTCTAGACACTTTCTTTGGAAAATATACAGCTGAAGGTTTTATACATTATTATATGAGTAAGTGCATATGAGCCTCATATTAACAATGGACGTCATGTTTATTCTTTCCTTTTTAGAATTTCCCATGGAAACAAGTGGGCAGATTTTTGCATTATTGAGTAGTCTACTGCTGCTGACTTTTCCCAGAAATGCTAAGGGAAAACTAGCCTTGTGCGTGAGCCTCTGGTTTTGGGAGCACTGGATTTCCCTAAGATTTGATTTATAGTGGGTTTTGGTGTGTGGCTATTCTGGTAGAAAGTTGTTTCAAAGCTGTATGATTAATAAATCTTCATGGAACTGCAAAAAGACAAAGTTGTCACTGAGGTTGAAACATACCTGATTTCCCAATGGAGCTGCTGCATGTTTCCATAGGAGGCTAAAGGCTAACGTGGAGAGAAAAATGTGCCCTTGACTTAGGGTTTTTGTTTGTTGTAATAAGTTTAATTTTCATTTATGAGTCTCTGACAATTTTTCAGAACATGTTCAACAGCAAACAGCCAGAAGTTAAAGCTGTAGTTGTAAATCTGCAAGCAGGTGTATGTAGATTCTCTGGCCAGAGTTTCCTAACTCAGGATTAATTTTGTAGAGTGAATGAGAAAAGTGCAGTATCTTTCTTCATTTGATAGATTTCAGACTTTGCCAAGGAGTATAAATCTCCTTTCAAAAATGATGGCTGTAAAAATAATTATTGTTTTCGTAAATAAAAAAGACATTTTCAACTGAACTTTTGATATATTGGTGCACAAAGATGCTGTGGTTTTAGTCTCATACCAATAATTAGACTGAAATATTCGGGTCCTTGCTGCTCACTCCCTTCCCCATGATGTGCTGTCCCCTAAGTTATGTTAACATACTGGTTTCTGTTTCATGTTTGAAGTGGGCCTGAAGGAACTTAAAAGTAATCTGGCAAAAGCTGGATGGGGTCCCTGGTCTTCCTGACGCCACAGCCAGGCAAAGATTTGTAGGGGCAGAGGCAAGTGGGTGGATGGAGATGGGAATGCTGCTTGAGACTGGGGTTGATGCTAGGGGCTTTGTGGTGGCCCACTGAGGATGGGTTTCATTTTAGGTATTTTCAAAACTCTGAATGTACGTTTCTGGTCTTCTGTGTTGCTCTAATTTGAATTTCCCTTGGAGTGACCTGGGGGTGAAGATGCAGCTTTTGGGGATGTGTGCAAGCAAGAGCAGCTGGAACATGAAAACGTGCAAGACTTGGACTGCTTATTTATCGACCACAATGATTCACCATGATCGACGTTCGTGTACCTGAATGTCAAAATAGCCTGTGTTTTAAGAAGAACCAGTGACTCAGGCTGTGGTTTTACCTCAGGCCATTTCCTGATAAACGGCTGAGCTGCACTTGGTCTTGTGAAAACACAACTGGGGAACACTGCTCTGTCCTGGCATCTGTGTGTGTGCAGGGATTAGGGAAAGGACACCTTTGTGTGGGGCTGACCTTCACCTCCTCAGTGCCATGGTCTCTCTGTGAGGAGCACCATCACCTTGTGAGGTCCAGGGAGCCTCGGGTCCCAGGACAGCTTAGTTGCAGTCCTGCTCCAGAGTATTTCTGCACAGCCTTAGTGCCAATAGGTGGTTTTCAGTGTTTGACAGCATCTAGACACACAACTTCAGGGATATGCAGTAATAAATCACTTGGCTTTACTCTCTCTCGATTGCAAAGCAGAGGTCAAGCTGGTGTTTTCAGAACTGAAAATATTGCACTTTTTAGAATATAGTGTTTTTAAAGAAAACAGAAACAAAGCTTATAATGTTGCCTATAGGGGTTAAAGTAGATTTGGGCTGTTCATTTTTTGAGTAAGATAGCAAACAACTGTAGTAAAGGTACAGTGTGTTAAGGTACGGCTAGGGAGAAGGTATAGAAGAGGGATCATACAAGTGCTATATAAACTACTTCATTGACATAATGCTTTCATGTGGAGAGATTAACCATCTGTCTCATTCCATGCTATGGTTTAGGGAGTCTTCCCATCCTTTGCAGACTGCAGAACTCTGTGTTCCCCCATTCTCCTTTACAAAAGGACTGTCCTGTGAGAAGAGGTTACGTCTGAGATGAAATCACGAGTGTATGACTACAGAGCTGTGATCGAACCGGATCAGTTGCCTTTAATGCTTTTTAAATGGTTGGTTTAAGGTAGAATCATAGAATGCCAGGTTGGAAAGGACCTCTTAAGAACAGATTCTGTGAGAATTCTTCAAATCCTCTTTGAAGTTAATGGAGGGTATTAAGGGCAGTCAGCACCTTAAGAGAGAAATTTAAATTGCTTCGATTAATTTAATTTTATATTTGCATCAGCTGGTTCTGAACTTCTCCCTTTCAGAGTGTGTTTTTGATAACTTTCCCTTCTGAGCATACTAGATTTTATGCTGGCTGTTTTCACATTTTTCCTTGAGTGTTGTAATGCTGATTACCAAAGCATCTTGGGCCTTTGGCTTCCTGTGAGAACATGGTAATTACTCTCCAGTAGGCAACACATGACGTAGAATATCAGCATTAAGCCACTGGGATTCCAGTCACTAGTGTAGAACAATATTGTGGGTAAATGAATAAGCAGAAGTTTATCATACTTCCTGCATAACAAGGTTTTTGTTAAAGAGACAGTGAAAATTGTTTTCAGTGAGGGCTTGGGTAAAATGAACACTGCCACAATGAATGGTATTGAAAAATACAAAGTTCAGTTCCCTGGCTTGCTGGGTTGTTCTTGCTGAAAAGGCAATGGACTGTAGCAGCAAAGGTGGATGACAGGACCATCATTGCATATTGGCAGATGACATTTATGGCCTTATGAACGTGTATGAAGTGTATAACTTCAAAGTACAATTTCCAGATGCACCACCTACTTAACTTATGGAAGACAGTTGTACCAATAAGAAGTAGAGACGTTCCAAATGTAATTTGCTTATTTCACACTCGCCCCCAGGAATCCTGTGTTGTGATTTTAAGAGCTGGCCCTGATAGACCCTGAAATAGATGTGGTTTCTCCCTTGCCTCCTTTATTTCAAGACTGTTAGTTAAAAATAACTTATGTATCGGGCACAGTGGGAGGAAGTTTGAGAAGTTTAAGTTATATGTAAACCAGTAATAGTGAAAAAAATTTCATAAATGTAATGAGCTCTATTCTCTTGCAAGACATGGCTAAGTCAAGGGCTTATCCACGTAGTGGGATTAATCAGCATTTTTGTATGAAAACAGTTTCTCTGCCATAGCTAGCAATTCTGATCAGTTTGCTTAGGCTATAACAAAGCAAAATATATGACTTCTTTTGAGTACCTCTGTTAAATACTCAAATTACTTAAACAACATAAAAGCTTGCATGAAGTACAGTGTATGTATGTATACTCGATAGATACACAGCTATATATCTGTGTATTTACTTACGTTTAGGACATAATTTTATGTGTGCTTGTGTATATACATTTATACTTCAGCTTATCTCAGTGGTAGTTGTACTCCTGTAATGCCTAAGAATTATGGGGTTACTAATAAGGAGTTTCATGTTTAACTTGGTTTCCTTGCTACTATCAATTTATGTTGTACGTGTAATTGCCAAGTGCAGTGACTTGTTTATGTTTTAATTATGACTTTCACTTTAAACTGGACATCAGCAGTCTGTGTAGGAAACCAGTACTTATGTATAGGCTGAGATGAGTAGGTTGGTTGCTCTGCTTTTGCTTGAGTCTAAAAGCTGAGGGCTGAATCTTTGGAGCCCCAAGAGCCACTGTCGAATGTAGCAGTCTAGATTTTGATGATGTGCTTGATCAACCTTGCAGCCAGGGAGATGAACACGAGTGCATGGAATAGAACTGCCTTCAAATAGTACATTGCTGTTCTGCCTCTACGATTGCGGCCTGCTTCGTACATCGATAGCACGTGCATGGCCAGACCCTGGAACACCTCAGTTCAACTCAAGATTAGGTTTCATTAATTTTAGGTCCAGAACAAAGGAAGTTGAACATTTTTGTGTTTCAGGCACCTAGGTCTGGCCTGTTTTGATTTTATGTGAGTGATCTTAACACTTACATACATTGGATGAAGGTGGCTGGATGAATCTCTTTGTTGAATAGCCTGTATAGGAATTTTGCTTTCTGGTTAGATGTTTTGCAGATATTTTTAACACCAAGAGTAATTTTGATAGTGCTGTTGTTACTTTGAAATTGTGAAACTTCTGATGACTAAGTAAACATTTTTTTCCCCTCTCTCTTATGTTTTCTTGCAGCCAACTGGGTACATGGAAAACTCCATTTCCTACAGTGCTATTGAAGATGTTCAACTGCTCTCCTGGGAGAATGCCCCTAAGTACTGTTTACAGCTCACCATCCCAGGGGGTACTGTCTTACTGCAGGTATGGTAAACACAGAAGTACAATTTTCTTTCTCTCTTACTATGACTCTCCTTTAACTTTTGTTTGCTATGCATGAAGTCTTAATTAGATGGGCTCAGAAAGGGCAGAGAACTCAGTGCTGTCAAGTTATCTAACCACCAGAAAAGTTGCTCAGGGTGATAGCTCTGAAACTCTTCATGTTGTTTTACAGTTAAAATGGAAATTTTGGGCCACTGATAAAATCTTGGCAATTTTCGAGCATCAAGATAGTGCTCTGTGGAAAGGCACATTGACGCAAGCCTGGAACAATTGTATATTTACCTATAGTCCTATTCATGCATGAAACAAAAATTTCATCCATCAATTCCTACAGGGAACCCATAAATTGCACTGGGACTGACAGGTGCCTTTTAAAAAAAGACAGTCTTCCCTGGAAGATTCCAGTATATTTGTATGGATATCTACATATTCTAGTTCTCTAAGTGTTGTTTTCAGATGCAAGACACCGTGTTTACGTTATTCCAGATTTTTTCATCCCCTTTTGATGTTTTGTAGGACTCCTTAGGTCATTGCAAGTTTTAGTGACAGAAAAACCCTCCACAGCACAGAGCTTTGAAACTACTTTAGAGTAGGAAAAGAAATGCAACTGAAAACCCAGCTGCTTGTTCCCCAAAGAACTTTGAACAGTCATAACTTGAGAAAGCCAGAATTGACTCCAACTTAACACTTACCATAGTTCTTAACTGTGTTTCAAAGACACTTTGTTACCTGTTACCCTTTGGGAATTTACTTTTCCAGCTGAATATACAGCCATGACTGTTGTGTATATGCATTTGCAGCAGACTGGACTGTAAAATGACTGCATAAGCAATTTCTGCAGAAAATGTGAGGACAAGATCAGTTTAAACTGTGGAGAGTTCATGAAGAATTAAAAAGGATATTTTTATTTGAAAAAGTATTAACAGCTTGAAAGGATTGATTGAAACAGAGCTTGTGTGTTTGAGTGTACACACACACACACTCTTAAACTGTACCACTTGTGCACAAAATATAGTCTAATAGATAAAAAGATGGAAATGCACTGAGTGATACACTAATGAATGTGATGACCACATCTACTGGGTCATTTATCCATGAGAATCATGGTATGCAGTGCACTGACCCATGCTGCACAGTCCAGCATTTGGAATAGAGGAGAATAGACTATTTCATTTGGAAGGGACATACAGCAATTAGCTAGTCCAACTGTGTGACCTGTTCAGGGCTGACCAAAAGTTGAAGTATGTTAAGGGTATTGTCTGAATGCCATTTAAATGCCAACAGGCTTGGGGCATGTCATGGTTTGACTCAGGATCGCAATTAAAGCTCTCTAGGAAGCCTGTTCAGTGTTCGAGCCCCCTCTTGGTAAAGAAATGCTTCCAATCTTAACCTCCCCTGGCACAGATTTGGACCATTTCCCATGTGTCCTGTCACTGGATACCAGAGAGAAGAGCTCAGCACCTCCTTCTCCATTTCCAATCTTCATGAAGCTGTAGAGAGCAGCGAGGTTGCTACTCAGTCTTCATTTCTCCAAACTAGACATTCTTGGTGGTGAATTGTTTGCTGAAGCCCCTGTAGGCCCACAAAGTATGTGGTACCTTCTGTATCCAGGGCAGGCTTAGTCAAAGCTCTTTTGAAATGGCTCTATCTGCAGAATAGTAGAAAAATAACCCAAGTGTTGTTATCATTCAGTAACCCAAGGCTAGGTGCCAAGCTTGTCTGTGTTTTCCATATTATAGACTTCTGTAGAGACGTGGAACAGCAAAGTTGACTCTAAATTGGGAAGCCAACATGAGTGACACTAGGTTGTGCTAATATTAGGTCCAGCTAGGCCCAGCTCTCCTTTGCCTTCGTTTCAGGCAGGCTGATGGGTCTGTCCTTACACACAGCTGTTTCCCAGCAGCGCAGAGAGAACATGGTACTTTACTTTAGCCCTTCATGTTTCCTGTGCTTGGGGTTTGGGATGGTTTTGGAAGATTGTAAAAATATCACGACGTTTTGATGATTTTTCAACATAGCAAACAGTTTCACACTGAAATGGTTAGAGGTGTACGTGGAAACCTTCATGGCCACATGCTTTGTTGAGTATTTCTGGAGCTCCCTTTCATTTACTTCACTGGTGTAATCTTGGGGTTTTGCAGCCCTGTAAAAGGGGGCTGCAGCCATTCCCCCATTTTAATCTGAAAATGGTGCAGCTAAAGTCATTTTGGGATGGCCTGAAATTATCTGGCTTTATGGGACTCTCTTGGTGCACAGGTGGCATTCGTGTGTCTCTTCACATGTGCTTGAAGCACAAGCATGTGTCTTATGTGCACGTGGAGCATACGTACATGCCTCTGGTCAGTGCCTAGTGAGTGTCTGTGACTTACTGATCTTAGGTGTTAACAGGGAGCCTGAACTTCAGACAGGCTGCTGCAAGTCCACCTAAGTCCTGACTCTGTGGTTTGAAAAGCCTCTGTGCGTGGCATCGAGGAGGCAGGAAGACAATCCTTGATTTCCCAACAGCTAGATTAGGGTGCTCATTATGGACAAAATCTTCCTTGCTTAATCCATTAATTGAATAAATTAGAAACTAATTTGTCAAATTGAATTGTTTTGATTTTTTTTTCCTGTGATAATTCTGACTCTGTTTTCCATAAATTCCTTAGTGGTGCTAGCATTCGTGTTTTCTGTATCTGTTTCAACAGCTAGAATCTGCCTTTCCAAATTCTGTTGCAAAGTCTTTATTCTGTGGTTCATGGTAGCTGTCTTCACGGGCCTGCTTATTAGGGAACAAGATAAAACTTTAACCCAGAGGTCCCTGCTGATTTTAAAGGAAATTGGTAGGGTATACAGACTTCAATCTGGAGCAGTCTGCTCTTTGTTTCTTTCAAAAAAACCAAAACACCCGGCAACTAAATACACAAATAATTACCTTCATGAGAAAGTAACATCTCAGTGTGGATGCCTTGGTATTTTCTTGTAAAAGATCAGTGTCTTTATGTAACCTTATAGGAACTGCTGGAGTAGAGTGAGCTGGACTTCAGTTATGTTTATTGCTGACTGGCTGAGCTGACTGGATCAGATTACAGTGGAGCTCTGTGGGAATTTCAACATAATTGAAAATACAAACTTTAAAAATGTTTTTAGTATGACTTGGTCCTTGGTAGCGTCTCGATTCAGCAAATGTGGCCAGATCAGAGGGAGTATAAAAATAGATTTTCCTTATACAGTTGTAATGTGTATTCACAAATCCAAACCAGTGCTAAAAGTCATGTTTAGTGCACTTAAGAAATCAAGATGCAGAAACTAGATTCATCAAGCAGTTGGGTTCAGCAGAAGTTCTTTAATGCATGAGACAAAGAGTCTTAAGTATCCAAAAGACACATTCACTGAGGTGCTGGGAAGTGGAGATGATGATAAATTAGCCCCTTGCATAGTTCAGTTGTTTCCAGATTTCCGAGAGACTTCAATAAGTTTATGGGAAACTGGGACTTCCGATCTTTTACAAAATCGTTCTTCCCTGCTCATCTGAGGAGCAGCATGTTCTGATGTCATGTATCAGGAAGTGTATGATAGTGGAACGAGTCAAACTAGTCCAAAACATGTTCCCAGTGCTGTTTCTCCTGAAGTACCCTTTTGATGATTTTTTTTTTTGCAAATACTTGATCTAAATGAGGTTTATATATAGAAAAATGTTTAAATGATCTGTTTTGACACCCCCCAAAATTTATTCCGTATTTCTGGTTAATTTCAATTTTATATTTTGATACATGTTATATATTTTGAGCACATGCTGTGTTGTAAGTTAGTTATTACTAGATATTGTTGACATGGTTTGACAAAAACCGAAGCATTTTAGTAGTTCTGAATCACAGGCTTTCCTGATTTTTAATTTTGCAGAAAAAATTACAATTTGAACTTCTGCTTCACTGATTTGAAACAGAAGCAAATTTCGGACAACTGGCATTTCCCACAGATGGAAATTCACTTCCAGCAATCCTTGTGGGAGGATGTCAGCATGTGGTGTTAGAGCATCCTTTGTGTCTTTGTCTGTGTGACAAATGCCACAAGAGAGTCCGAGTCCATGTTCAAGCTCTCATCCCCCGTCTGCTGTCACCAAGGTCTATTTCTGGCTTATTACTGCACAGTAATGAGTCAGAGAAGGAAGAGTGCCATTACCTTTCCTTACATCATCCTGATGTCCTCCCTTAGAAATACTGACCCATCCCAACCTATTTTAACACATGAAATTGGACAAGCAGTGACGGAGGTGATGCAGCTCCTCTTAAGAAACGAGATCACTGTAACAGGACATGTCTACCTCAGTTTCAAAGGAGGGTTTGGTTCTCAGGCAGCAAACAGCTTAATCTGGGCTGGGATCACATCGAAAAGTGTGCTTCCCACTCAGTGTTTGTTGTATAAGCACAACTGTCTGAGCACAGGTGTGTTTCACTGCCTGGTGTTTGGGGATTCTCATCCTTCATTGTGGGAGTCAGGGACAGTCAGTTTTCTGGACTCGCTGGTGGCTCGTGCTTTCTTTCCTCCTGCCAAATGATGTGGTTTGTGGTCCTGACAAGCAGCAATCACAGATTTTTATTTTTTTTGTCTTTCCTAGAATTGGGATAGCAGGCGTGAAAGAAGGTGTTGCTGAAGGTGGCTCAGAGGCCACAAGCTCTTCAGGCCAGGAAATAGAAGCTAAATTTAGCCTTTGAAGGAGTGTGAGCTCTTTAGTACTTCTGCTTTCCGTTTGCAAAGCGCAATGTGCGATTATGGTATTGTGTGGATGATTATGAAGAGGATGCTGCTATTGATAGGGAAGTAACTGGAATAACCTTTTGAAAGAGGTAGAAAAAAAAACCTTGAAGAGTATAATTTCGCAAGCTGCTTGGCGCCGAGTGTTAAAGGAGTCCCAGGAAAGAAAAAGGCTTTGGTATTTCAGTCATGACAGTACTGCCTGCTTTCCTGTGGTGTCCTTTCTTTCAGATGGATCCTAAGTACTTTAAAGCAGTGCTTCCATCCCTGCCACTCGTGTTGTTTTGTTCGTGTCTTGGCAATCAGGTGTAGTCAGAAGGAAAAACAAACAGAACAGGAAGCCTTGACAAGCACAACAGTCACACGTTCAGCTCGGTGCTTGAGCGTGCTGTTTTTGCCAGGGAGTCCCCACAGTAAATGTTTCCACTGGATTTTTTAGTAACGTTTTATTTTAGTCTCCTTGGAGTACCTGGCTTTTGTTTTAAGTGTGAGTCCAGCCAATATTGCAGGTTATGCAAGGACTAGAGTCCTGCAGAGATGGGGAATATTTTCAGGAGGAAAATAGCATTTCTAGCAATTACCAGTGACTCTGTCTGTACCTTGAGCTCAACCAGCCAGACGAGTGGCAGGTTTCACTTGCAGGCCTGCCCATGTTGTGGAGGTGCAATGCTGGGGTGTGGATCAGCAGTGTAAAGGTTTTGTACAGGCTGTGTGAGGCACAGCCATTGGGCTTGTTCTTCCTGCAGCCCTGAGCCCCTCTGCTCCACTGTTCCTGATAATTATCCTGTGGCTGATAACAAATTGGTGCAGAGAAGCCTGCAATATTTTGAGTCCCAGTAATGACTGTCAGCTGGAGGAAAGCATAACTAAACCCCATCCTGCTGACCAGAGAGCAAGCAAGGGAGAGAAATGCAGAATAAAACCAGGAAGAGTTAAAAGCAGAATCTGGATCATCAAGTGTCACATATTGCCACATCTTTTCAGATGACAAAACCCCTTAGGAAGGTATGTATGAAGAACCCTGTTGTAAGGAAAAACCTGGGAACTTTTTGCTACATGGACAAGCCTGTTCTTGTATTCTGAGTAACACACGTGCCAGTAAAAAGGGATGTGTAGTGCTAGCTTACCGTTAAAGGAACTTAGAACATGGCATGTGCAGTGTGGTGGGAATGACAAAATTTCTGCTGATGCTTGTTGCTGGAGACTTACTGGTGTTAGTGGAGCTGTGAGTATTTTTATTAGCTAAAGGGCTTTCCCATTTCTGGAGTGGTTGGTTTCTTGCAGTTTCAGGTGTTCTGTTTCTCAGCACCATGCAAGTTCCTATTTTGTCTCTTCCTCACAGGAGTGGAAATTACTGCAGGGGCTGCACCACTGGCATGAAACAAGTGTTCAGTTTCCTATTTTTGTGAGCAAAAAGCAAATCTACTTTTAATAAGTTTACCGCTTTTTAGTGAAAAAGTGTATTCCTACTCGTTGAATAAGAAATGAAGTAGTTTGAGTGCAGAGAAAAATACTTCCCTTTTGAGCAGAGATGTAAATGTACATGTTGACCAAAGCTCTTTTTTATCTCTTGCACACTTTTCTTCCTGTGAGCAGTATTCTTGAAGCTGATGAAATTAATCCTTGGAGTAAAGTTGGTTCTGTGGCTGATCCCAGCTGGGTTCTCCTCTCTGACTGAACATTTACATCCCAAAAACTAGGATATAGAATCCTTCAGAACACAGTTTCAGGATCAACTCATCTTAAAAAAAGTATTACCTACAGTAGGCATTCTTAAAGCAGATACTCTTCCTCCTCATTTGAATAATAAGAAATAAACTGCAAGTAGTTCGAATTTTCTTGCAACTTGAAGTTTTACTGCCATGTTTTCCTGTATTCTCAAGTACTTTACTATGTTGTGGCCATGCAAAAACAACGAGAGGCCTTGATTGTGCAAGAATATCCAATCAGTTGGAATGTGTGCCACCCACAACCCCGCTAATGCCGTTGCGTTTGAGAACAAAATTCATAGCAGAATTTGAACCTAAACGTACCAAACACACGGGGGGACCAAACTATTATTTTACATAGTGAGGTGATAAAATGTCCATCAGGAACAGCATTTCCAGGTTGAATCTTTTGAAGTTGGAAAGGTAGCTGTAAGATGAGTAGTGTGGAACAGGTGTGGTGTGCCCACTGTGTGGGCTGAGAGTAAGAAAAAATTTCCCTGTGTGGTCAGAATGCCTTAAGCAATGCCTTCTTTAAAGTCTTTTGTGTCTCCTTTTTATTGTACCCTAGAGCTGAGTAAATATAGTAGGTTATGCCCTCAGCTGGGGTGAAAAAATGTAGGTGTCAGTTCCCAGTGCAGACTTCAGTGCAGAAGTGCTGGGCTCCATGAATGCACATCTGATAAAACTGTAAATGTGTGTGGCCCCTATACAGGAATTGTAGTTCTTTCAACTACTTTACACTTAGATGCTCATTGCTCCAAACGTCAGAAATGTGATGCCCAATAATCTGTATGGCTGAGTAAGTCAGTGTATGCAGGGGTGGCCATCAGCTGGGCAGCTGTCTGGATGGGTACTAACAAGAGCAGGATGGCTCTTCTGTCATCCTGGCATGCTCTGAAGCTCCCAGCTCTTTTGGTAAGAAAGAAGTATTTCCTGTAGCCTCTTTCTCAGTGTAAGCCTGAAAAATAGGAGGGAGGAACAAGGGATGCTGTGCAAGAGCAAGTTCTTGTTTGTCCTCTGTGAAAGACCCAGTTGTTTCCTGCACATCACTGTGGTTTTGCAGCTGGCTGCAGGCAGGCGGAAGGGTGCACTGCAGGATTAGGCTCTGCTGCCTGGGAGAAGTGGGGAATGCTGGTGTCAGACAGCTCTGTCCAGATAACAGTGGTGGGCTTAAATGCATTCGGTCTATCTGTGTTGAACACTGGGAAGAACGCTGGTGAAATGACGGTTGACTTTCTAAGTTCCTCGTACTGTTGAGTCCTGATCATTAATAGAAGGGTGGGGATTCCATAAAGGTTTGTTTTTCCACATCTGTGTTCACTTTGTCTTCATTTTCCTTGAAACTGCTGTTGAATGACAGCCTGAGCTCTGAGGGTTTCTAGTTTTAGTCGTTCAAACTCATAACCTAGATCCAGGTTCAAGTTTTCTTGATCACTTCTGCATTGTAATAGCTCACGCTACATGTGGACAGTGCTTGGTCCCACACTTGGAAGCTGGTCACTGAGCTGATTTTACTTACTGAATGCTTTTTGTATATTGCTGCTGTCAAGTTAAGCAAGTCTCTGCTGGGTTTTGGCTTTGCCTTTTATAGCATTGTTTGTTTGTTTTCTCCTCCAGTACCTGCAATCCACTTGTGCCTCTACCTCTGCCTGATGCTGTTGTCCTCATTAATAGTTTCTGTCACCCAGTTTATGTAAGGCTCCAGTAATTTGCACAGTCTATCTACATATAGTATGTTCTAATTATTTGTGGTGGTCTTACAATCTGTACTTACTGACATCCCAAAAGTAGGAGATTAATTAACAGTTCTCAACAGTTCCCATTTAGGGCTTTAGCATTTGTTCTTACTTGAGACTTCAGTGCATTTTTGGTTCATGTAATGGTCAGATCAGGAGCTAAATCAGGTTGACATTTTGCCTGTTTGAGAGGAGTACTTCATCTTCCTAGAATATTTTGGATTTTATCAATTTAAATAACATTATCTTAGTTTACTTAGCTCCTATATATGCAATCTGCATATTTATTTTTTAAGGAAGTAAAGGATGTGTAACTTGCAGTATTATTGGTGCTATTGCTTAGTATACATGTTCAAGCCTACAAAAACTTTTAGTTTTGCTTGTTTTTTTCAAGGGCTTTGATGTTAGTATTTGAAATTAAGGTTTTTTTGTTCCTATCCATGAAACTGTTTTCTCCTATTAAAAAAAGAAAAGGAAAAAAGATTCAATTTAAAATGGAATCTTTCAAAGAAATCAGGTGAGTTTTAAAGCATTTTGTTTGGACAAAAATAAGAAATATCTAAGTATATTTACTTCATGCCTTTTAAATTATGTTGAAAATGTTCTTCAGGCTTTTTGTGGCAAATTATTTTTAAATTTCTTATTTCAATATACTTTGTACTATATTTTAATATAATGAAATTAGATTCTATGATTCTACAACATATAGCAGTAAAAGATCTATCTTATCATATGTTATAGTGCACACATAAAATACTGTGTAAAAACCAAAGAAAAACATTAAATATTGGCAAACCAAAATATCCTGAAGATCTACACTGTAAATGTTTTTACAATTTTTCATTACATGCAAAGAAAAAAACAAAAAGGAAATTATGCTTTTTGTTTCTGTTTGTAGCAAATTTATATTCTGATATGTCAGCATTCTTCATGAAATGGAAAGTTCGCTTCTGATAAACTCTGTGGTCAACCACGATTACTTATGATAGATTTTTTCTGCTTTATTGCCTAGAGATCTACTGGAGGAGCCATTGATTCTCATTAACATAAATAAATAATAAGTTATGCATATATATATAAGAGCTTTATTCCATTTAATTCAGAGAAATCAGTCCAAATTTATGTCACTGAGACATCAGGACCTGACTTTGAGCTTAAACATGGTTTTGGTAACCATGCAACATGTTTATTTCTGATATTTTTGTCATTATTAGTGAACTGAACCAGTGTCAGGAAATAAAATTTATTCTGTGATGTGGACTTCAAATACTTACCTGAAAAGTTGCAGGGGAAGGAAATTTGTTGAAGGATGCTTTAATTTGCAAGAAGTATGTGAGTTTTACGTGGTGAAGGGCCTCACTTATTTTTTCTTGTAAAATGGGTTTATGGGCTGTCTGTAATTTTCACTGATTGTGTAAAACATTTTGAACAGTAAGTAAAAATTGCCCATTGGCAGCGATGATGTAGAGTTGGAAAAGCCAAAGGGCATCTCTACCCACTCAAATATTTCAAACTCATGTCACCTTGTTAAGGCATGCATATTTACGTCACTGTAGATGCTTTTATATTTTTTGATGCTGAGCCTTTTGACCTTTGGGAGTGTTGGACTATCCCTCCGTTGCCTACAAACCTGGCTTTGCACTGAGAATTTCTGGCAGCTCTGCTAATACGGACAAAAACGGGTGATTGCTGGGAGTGATTATTGCAACATTTATGGCGTTGCTGCAAACAGTCTGTGCCTGTATCTGCATGTCTGTGTGTGTTATGCTTTTCACTCTGTCACAATATCGCTGGAAGATGTTATTTGGATTGCTTTGGGGCCAGCTGAGGAAGAGGACAAGAAGGAAACTAGAGTATGGAAAAAACCCACCCCTCGTAGTAAAATGCCAACCTGTCTTATTACTGTGCTTCCAATGATCAATAATGGCAAAGGCAAATGTCCTATGGACACAAAAAATGTGACCAAAACCTGATGGAAATCAGGAAGGGTTTTCCACAGTGTTTGTTTTGGACACCGTTTCATAGAGGGATAATGTTTTGTAAGGCTTTGGTGCAGTGTTTTATGTTTGCAACAAGGCCCCGTGTCACTGCTCCCTCTGAAAATAAACTGGGAATAGTGTCAAGTTGTAGCTTTGAGAGTTTCTCTCAGTCTGACGAGGCTGGGAGTGAAGTTAGCTAGGGTTGTAAGGCTCAGAAGACTAGGATGAGTGCAGCCTTACTTGATTTAGTGCACGCATGGGTCATTTGCTTAGTTTTGCCTGGGTGACCTGAAACACGAGTGGAAACTAATGATTCTTTGTAACTGTTGTTTGTTACAGGCTGCAAACAGTTACCTGAGGGATCAGTGGTTCCATTCTTTGCAGTGGAAGGTAAGTTCTGCACGTCACTGTCTCCCTTGTCTGTCTCTAAGAATACTTTCTAGCATTCCCTATTGCTGCGTTGTTAGAGCCCTAAATGGATAAAGTGTTTTTCTTACAGCCACTCTAAATCGGAACATGTGTACAGTTTTGACTTGTTCATATCATGAATGGAGTGGACGAATTAACTTGTTATGTAGTCCAGGTTGATCAATGTATGTTTTGCTTCAAAAAGCAGATAGCCAGTAAATTCACATTTGACCAGTATAGAGATTAGAAGGTTTTGGTTTTATACTATGAAGTCTAATATGTTACAGAATGAGTACAGCCTAATCATATGCTCCGGACTTCTGGAAACAACTTGAGGGTTTTCTTTGTTTTTCCTTTGTTTTCTGAGAAACTGGGGAGAAAGGGTGTCTTTTAGAATTATCTATTGTCGGTAGCATCAATCTGTTATGCACTGGTCTGTATATGTGCTTTAGGATGATTTGAATTTAAAGGCAGTTTCCATTTCAGAGGTTTCGAGCCCTTTCTCATTTTCAGCGGGAACAATGAACTGATGGCCCTGAATAGGGGAAGTGAATCAGAGTGACAACATTGTCTCTCAAAAGCAGCACATTCCTCATCAAAAACTATAGCTGCTGACCTTAGGATGGAATCTGTATGGATCTTTGATGCAGCTGAAAACAAGTTGTGACCAGATGCTGAATATGATTGTCCACTCTTGTTTTGTGGTGGGAAACACAAGCAGTAGCTTTTCAGCTCAGGACTTGTCTTCGGCAGGGTTTCAGTGCAGTCAGCCAGGTCGGCTGTGTAGCTTATCAAGATTGCAGCCTGCTGACAGCAAACACATGTGCAAATACAAGGAAGTCCCTCCCACCAAACTGGTTTCATTGTAGGTTTGTTTGACAGTTGCAAAATAGTTGTGTGGCAAAACTATGGTATAGGTGTGCTTTGTGTACCCGTCAGTGTCTGGCAGAATCACCTTCCGAGCAGATACAGGTTCTTATCAGTAAGAGACAAGTGTTGAGATCTCCTTTTCCAGACCACTGGCATAGTCTCCAGCCTGTTATCCTGGCTGCCTAAATGAGCAGGGGACAGTAGAGCTGACAGCAGAAGGCTGGGCTATGGTGTGGCACTTGATTTTGGCCTCTTGACAGTGTCATTAACAAAATGCTTAGCCAATCATGCTTTCTTTGCAAGTCCTGAGGATAAAAGAGCTTAAAGCATGCAGAGACAGTATCTCCATGTGGCCATTATTTTCCCTCCTGCTTTGGCAGGCAAGCTTGATCAGAGAAAGCATGGACAGAAATGATGATGGAATTTCTCTTTCTATCTCACCCCCAACCTGGATGTCTGTGTTACTAATGAGCTGGTGGCATGTGCCCACTCTGCTCCTGCAGTGAGGGGGAAATGGGGAACAGAGGTGTGACTGAAGAAAAAAATAAAGATTGCAACCTGCTCCCACCACCACCCACCCCATCAATTAAATTATGGGGAAAAAAAAAAAAAGCCTAGACAGGATGACCTGGCTTGCTCGCATGCCTTCCAGTCACAGAGAGGGAGCTTTGCTCTGTGGGAGTTGTTTTTAAAGGAGTATTTCTTAAACTTTCCAATGCTTCTGACCAAGCCTCTCATTTTGGGAAACTCTGAGTAATTTAACTTGTTGCAAAGTAGAATTTATTTTTGCTTCCTTACTTCCCTCCCCACCCCCAATAAGTCAGTTTCTGAAAAACAAGTGAAACTTTATCTTGATTTGAAAGACCTTCCCTTCACCAAGAATAGCAAGTAGCTTTTTCCCATAAGAACAGTGATGGGGTTTAGTCACTGCCCAGGTACTTTACGCCAACAAATTCCTCTTTGCTAAAATGGAGATAGTTTTGATAGGTTTTGTTGCTTAATAGTTCAGAGGAAGAGCACCTGGTAACTTTCTGCTCTTTGGTTGATATTTGGCAAGTTTAATTAAAATCACAACAGAACTAAGAGACAAGACAAGTGGTGTATCTAGAGGGAGAATGGAGGAGTGCAATTATGTGGTCTACCCTAATGAAGTTTATTGCTTTACTAGCACCATAGCCTATGACTTTAAGAGCCAGGTGCCAAGGTTCATCACACTCCATAATTTGTATGGTTTGATGATTAAGCAGGTAGTGAGGGAACCCACAAAAAAACCAGGAAGCCTATTCTTCTGGAATGGGTCATTTACACAAAGCACCAGCTGGCAGAGAGATCGCTGCAGCTGTATTATAATTGGGTGGCTGTGCTGATGAATGATATATTTGTCCAGTGGTCTTACAAATAATAGGTCAAAACATTTCTACAGGCATGTAGAACACAGATGCAAACTGGTGGAGATAGCTGAAGCAGTTATTTGGGGGAAAGCATTCAACAGAGATGAGTTTGCTATTGTTTGTAGTTGTGTGGTGGAAGCATTTAGGGGTCCAGCTGAATCCAGAACCCCACGGTTGTAGGCAGTAGTTGTAGGTGGAGCAGGAGACCTTCACTTCCTCTGCCCTGCCCAAATAAGGCTGGAGGAGTCCATTCTACAGATGGCAAATGGATATCCTGAGAGGTTTCAGCAGTGGGGATTGCCCTTTTGATCTTAAAAGAGGAATATGTAAATTACAATTGTGGGAACAGATTCATGCCCTGCCGGTGTCCTTGTGGCTGCTCCTGTGCTTCAAGCCTTGGGAGTCATGCTGCATCCAATTGGAGCTACCTGGAAAATAGCTATGTCCAATGAATAGCTGTGTTAAATAACTGGGGAAGCTTTTTAGGTTCAGGCACATGCTGGTTGCCCTTTGGTCTTGTATGAACGTGCTAAGGTCTTTGAGATAGCTTTTATGTGGTGCAGTTTTAAGGATTAACATGCTGTGGGAATTCAGTTTGCCAGCCAGCACCCTGGAAATAATTTTTGTTCCAGAGACAAACATTGGAATAAAAATCAAGAATCATTTCTTTCTGCAGCCCACAGAATAATAAAAGAGATGCTACAGATCAACAGGAATGAAAGAAAACCAAACACATAATTATCCGTGTTTTAGATCCAGCTCCAAGAGGTTTTGTGTGTCATCCAACTAACTAGCTGTCAAGATGCTTACACAGCTTTTTAGATGTGACTTTCTCCTTGCATACAGTGCTCATTGAAGGGAGCATGGATGTAGGGACAGACTGCTCCTTATGTTGTAATTTGTCTGGGTGTTGCATTGAAAGCCGTCACAGTAGGGTTACTCATAATTCCTCATTTAATCTGGATATCAGTATGTATCACAGCTCCTAAAGGATTATTGGCCACCTCAGTCTATTTTTAGAAATCCTGATTTCCTTCGGGTTATAGCTAAGCCAAAACTATCTTTGTCCAGAGAATAAACAGAACATGGTAACAACTGTCCAGACCCTCAAACATAAACAAATCATTAATCCATTGTGTAAGCAATGTTCCTTTCAACCAAGGAGGCTGGATTGAAACCACAATATGCAATCTTAGGTATTTGGAAGCTGATAAGTCACAACAGTGTATCAATAAAGATAAGGACACTTTCAGTGAATACACAAACCAGAGTAACACATGCAGTTCGTTGCCCTTTCTGGATCTTGGCTGGATCCAGTGGTAGCCAACCACTTCTTCAGGGCATGAATTCAGCTAAGCTTGGCTTTGAGGGGTACTGTGACTAGTAATTATGGGACACACATGAAAGCAAGTATGTACCCTTGGCATTTTCCCGAACAGCATCCATCTACTTGCTTGTTTAAATCTTGCTGTCTTTGGGCTAAGGACTTCCTTTGTATTTGTATAGTCCAAGGACACAGAGGTACCATTCTCTGTCAAAAACATTAAAACCCACTATGCCACATGCTTCAAATATTAGTCATTATAAGACCTGCTTGACTAATTTAGTACCATGTTGCATGTGAATTAAAAATATACCTGAGTGAGTTGTTCTCCTGGGAGTCTTTGGATCTTTTCTTGTGATACAGAGTGCAGGTATAGATGTACATGGGCTGGGGAGAACACACCTGAAGGTGTACACAGGACAGCTTGCATTTTTTAGCATGCTCAATAGTAAACTCTGAACACTGCCCTCATTGTGGCATGTGGGTTGCTTGTGTTTTCTAGTTAGCTGAATGTGGCAATGAAACGTCAGTTGATGGCCTTTGGGGGAATGTCCTGAATTGACACAAGATGGAAAGAACAGACCTAGGTCTGCAGTAGAGCATGAAATGTGACTCAAGCTCACCTTTCTATGCCTCTGACCTGGATCTTAGGCTTGCCTATACCTTGTCTTTCCTACTGATGTTATTAACCAGTCCTCAACTGTCTCCTAGTGAGTAGTGCTGCTCACTTAGGGGTTATACCCATCTGCTAGCGTGGATGGTGCAAATGTGTTAATTGTAGGATTGTTTAGCTTGGAAGGTATCTTTGAACATCATCTGGTCCTCTCCCAAACCATCCTGCATTTTTCCTCACTCAATGCAGGGTATATTTGGTGGCTGTATGAGGTTGCTGAGAGCCTGAACAGCCGAGCTGTGAAGCTCCAGACCAGGCACAGTGTTGATGGGTGGTCTCTCAAGTGCTGGGCAGAGGGAGCAGTCACCTCCCTCATCCCTCTGCCTGTGCTCCTGCAGCCCAGCATGCCTGCTCACCCCTGACTTGCAGTTGACAGTCACATTATCTTAGTTTTAAAATTCATTTTCTACACAGACACCATGTTTTGATTCCCATGAATTGGGAGACTGGAAAATATTGTCATTTGGGATTTGCAGACATTTTGCATTGAATGCTAAAACAAGAAATGTTGGCCTTCCTTCAAAAACTTCAGTTTTGGATTAATACTTCCTTGGTTCTCTTACTGTATTGCTGTTTCTGTGTCTTCAGGACATAGATACTTCTGTGCACAAGCAGCCTTATTAATTGCAAGGGGACTGACTGTCATATAAAGCCAAACTTGACCTGAATGAGAACACGCTCTCTGGTCTTCACAGTATCCAGGTTCTGAGTTCCTTGTCCATTAGTACCAAATATTTTTTATACAATACCTGTATGCAAGATCAGTTTCTGAAACTAGTGGTGAAAGTTCAGATGGAGTTATTTTTCTGTGCTTTAAAACTGCAAAAAATTAAGTTGTGAGAAACTGTTCTCAAAAGTGTGGTAAAGCCTTCCTCGTGTAAAGCACCTTTATGGTTTTGTCACCATGGTAACGATTAAAAATAGTGCTGATACAGGAGTGGGGTTTATATAGAATTTAAATTATGACATTAAGTAAATTTATAGCCTTAAATCTCAGTAAATCATGCCTTAAAATGATGAGATCAGGAAAAAATCATATTGCTTATGGTTAAAAGGGCCCATGTCTGTCATTTGTATTTTATCACATAATTTATGATCTGAGAGAGGAAGCTTTGATACGCTGTGACAATTCAGTAGCCCTGTGCTGTACTGCAAAGTGAAAATACTATTTGAAGAGCTCCACAGTTCTTTGCAGTGGTAGTTCCTGGACTTCAGACCCTCTCTTTGGGGGTTACACAGCACATGCAACTGAAATTGTTTTGGCTGTTTTTTTGCTTTCTTTAGCTGAAAGCCTGAGGTGTTTTTATAGAACACAGAAGTGCCTGGGTTTTTTTGAAGTGAAACAATAAATAATTATTATACAATTAGGCAAACAACAGCTTTTTTTTCTTTGTATTTTTTTATTTTTCCTTTTGTGTCTGCATATGTCAGTAATATATTGATGTGGAACCTAAGCTGTGGAATTAAGTTTTGTCTTTCAAACCCTCAGGGCTTTGAAAGCGTCACGGGCTTTGACGACACAGGGGGTTTGGAGGACCAAGGCTATTGCTTTGGTGGATAAAAGGCAGCCCACAAGGTTTTGGCTGGTGGTTTTAGTCTTTCCATGGAATGCACCAGTTGTGGGAGACCATGAATGGGTTTTTAAGATAGCCAGAGCCTCTCCCCTGCAGGACTTCAGTCATCCTGATGGAGTTTCAGACTGGACTTCACACATTCCGTAGGGAGCAGATGCGAGATCCAAGTGATGTGTTAATGGATCTGACTTACCAAGAAGAGAAGGTGGTACCAGTTAGATCCTTCTGGTGAACATAGTGGGACTAAAAATATATCTTGGGCATTTTTCAGTTCTTGAGGCCCCCTCTCATGGTTAGGCTGATATTTTTTGCTTTTTTTTTTTTGTATTTGAAAGGTAACATGAAATTGAGCTGCCTCTTGTTTGTGTGGCTGCCCAGTGACATCTCCGTGTTCTTCATGTGGTGATTGGTAATACCACCTGGTCTACAGTCTGAACAACCTCATTGCAGATTCAGGAGCAACATCATGGAAATCTTGTCACACTTACAGCCTTTTATTTCCATAATGTTTATTTTTTGTAGTTAAGTATTCTCTCTCCCCTACTACTTTTTAGGAGGAAAGGGCGGTGTAGTTTGATTTGGTTGTAGTTTTTTTTTTGGCTTAGGACATCTTCGTGATCACATTAAATCCATTGGCTCCCTCATTTTCTCACGTGAGTTTGACAGTCTTAGGCCATCTGTTATCAAAAGTCACTTGAAAAATTCTGGCCTTCTTTTTCTGAGATCTCAGTTTACTAGAGGTCTCTATGCTGTCTCAGCAGAAAGGCATTGATCTCACTTTAGGAAGTGAAAATGAATAGAAGAAAAACAGACAAGATGTTGACAAATTTTTTCTTTTTTTTTTATGAAGCACTAGTTGTGTTTTAAGAACTGAAACAGGTAATGTGTTTATTTTTTGTGTGCTTTCACTGCCTTTGCATTAGGAAAACACCTCACTCTGGACACTGGAGCAGATTCTTCCCATGAGGTACATCTGCAGCAGCTTATCACTGTCTGTGCCCGGCCTTGGCTTAACATGAATCACTTGAAACCTGGGAGCTACATATCTGTGTCAGCACAGCACTTTGTCCAACCCAAAGAGGCTCTCTGCAGCACGCTGAGATGCCAGCCTGGATGTGAGCTTCTGCTCTGAGCTCCCGTGCCCTCATCCAGCATATGCACACACAGTTTCTTTACACATAGATGTCTCCTGCATTGCCAAAACAGGCTTTTTTAAGGAGACAGAACTCAAGCCAATTAGTGACCTGGTGGGAAATCTGAGTAGAAACTAGGTAGTTATTTTCTGTCTTGCTTTAGCTAAGTCAGGACCAGCTCTAAATTTTCCACTCTAGAGTTGGATGCTATCCTATTCGAACTAATATTAGGTCTGAAGATAGAGGGGTGTCAGAAACAGCTGAATAAACAGGTCAGCATGTTATTGTGTTCTTAGGTCTTGCTCTGGAGAGGAGTAAGTACAATTGCTGGAGTATGTTGCTTCTTAGGAATGCTAAACTGCTGGCCAAGAGGGATCCTTGGTTTTTGTCTTGCTGGATTGCTCCTCCACATTGTTCCAGGGCTGACCTTATGACTAATTCTTTGCAATTCAGGACTTCCAGGTCACAGTGACCAGTAGTTTCACCAAATTATGACTTCTATGTAGTTGTCACAATATAGAGCTTCACCAAAATAAGTCTCTCATTCAGGTTCCTAGCTGCAGAAAAATCTGTTTTTAGGAGAACTCTTATAAAGACAGGACAAGACTGGTAGTCTTTCCCAGGAGTGTAATTATCCTCCTTGCACGATGCATTGGATGTGAAAGCCTAACTCTGGGAGTTGACACATGCAAGTGCCTTGTTAAGGGGGTGGCCTGGGGACCCAGTTCTGCATTATGAATGTTATGAGGACTCTTGGTGTCAGAAAACCTACGTGAGCCTGAAGGAGCAAAGGGGATCTAGGTGTTGTTTTAAATTTCTCTTCCCTTTCTTGCACAGTTTTGTCCTTAAGTTTATTTCTTCTAATATCATTAGTGTGTTGAGTGCATCATAATATATTAGAGGATCCTACAACTGCTGCTAATATCCACAAAAAAGCCTGAAACTGTATGTTGCAAGTGTCACAGCCTGTATTGTTGGCCCTGGCTCTTGCTGAAAGTCACATGTTCAGCTTGTTTGTCTCACCTCTTTTGTCTTTTTTCCCCAGAATAGTGATTGTTTCAAAGTTAGAATATTAGAAAACAAAGTATGGCCTTCATTGCCCTGTCTTCACTCAGAAGCCATTGCATCACAGCTGTTTACCATAGACTGGTCTCTGGTGCTCTTTACTGTAGTATTTAAGATGGGAATATTAGATTAGGCTTTGTGACCAGAGGCAGGATCCATCAAGGATAACAGGGTTGTTGGGGGTGACTTAGTTGCATCAGCTGGTCCCTGAAGGTGAGGTGTTTGGTGGTTTGGGTCCATCTCTGGTCCATCAGCCATCTCTGATCTGCTTCAAGGAAGCTGGCCTTGGGATCAGGAAAGCTGTGGGACTTGATTCGGTCTTGCAAGTCACGCAGCATTTGTACAAAGGAGAAAGAAAACAAGCAAATTGCAGAGATTTCAGTGGCATTTTGGTAGGCTAAAGAGTTGCAGGAGGTTTGGGGTTTTGTGCAGATGTGGTACACTAAGAAGTGATATAAAAACATGGAACAAAGTGATGGGTCTATTTCAGATGCAAAACGCTGCTCAGAAATCTGGTGTCTCCCTGTGAGAAACACAGAGCTCCAGAGCCCAGTGATCTGAAGACAGAAATACCCTGCTTTTCCCTTTTAAGATGCTTGCAAGCATGGGATCAGTATCCAGTGTCTGTGCTTTCCCTAAGGCTCTGCAGCAGCCTTCTGACACAAACATGTTCCCCGAGCCGTGCACATCTCTCTTGCTGACGACATTGATGATGCAGGTGCACAAGGGAAAGAAGCCAATTTCAAAGGCATTTATAATGCTGAAGTGCTAGAGACTCAGCAAAATAATACGTTTGCCAAGGAGGAGAAAGCGAAACAGGCAGGTAAACGTCCATTTGGAAGGTGTTTTGCTGACTGGTGAGAGGGGACGAGGGCAGGAAAAGCCGAGGGTGCCCACTCCTAGCAGTGGAGAGTAATAAGGATGACGTGGCTTTTTAATCCGGTTTGCATATCTGGGAAGAATTTATTGCTTTGTGTTGTACTCGTGCTACCTAAGCTTACTGGCATTTCCCAGAAAACAAGGGGAATGGGTTCTCTTTCAGAGATTATCTTTTGTTAACAGTTACTACCATGTGTACAATTAGTAGCCACTTAATCCCGGTTTGAGGCAATTTCTCAGGTGGCAAGTTCTTCCAATCAGAGTGCCTGAAATTACTGGCATGTGTTTTGCAGCCTTGCAGATGAGGCAATGTCCTGTTTTCCCGGTGATGACCAGCTCTCTCGTGCCTGAGTGGGATGTGAAGGGTGTAGTGTTCAGAGTGCTGGGGTTCCTGCACAGCAGGTATGCTGCCTGGCTGCTCTCCACCGTGGCCTTGTGCACAGCTTTTTCTTTGGCAGACCTGGGCAAAGTGCAATGATGATAAGATTGTGAGTGCTCTTTTTCTTTTTTTTCTTACACACTATCTCTTCTCTGCAGTGGCAAAGTCATTTATTCCCACTGCAGGCTCAGAGCTGGTGGATGTCAAAGACCAAGCTCCACAAGACACAGCCATCATGTGTGGAATGTAAAGTGTGTGAATGTAAAGGTATTAGGAGCCTGGATCAGTTCAGCCTGGTGGCAGAGGCAGTCTCTAATGCAGTCAGTAATGGTAGGTCTCTGCACAGGGAAGCACACAGCAAGGACTGCATCTAGGTGGCAGTTAATGTCACAATGCTTTGTCTCTTCTGCTTTCTGTATGATGCGTGCTAAGCTCCACAGTCATGCAGTGTCTGATACAGGTTTATTTTATACTATTCCTCCCCCCTCATGCACTGCAATGCAGTTAGTCCAGTGAAGGTTTTGGAAAATGTGGAGTGTCTGTGGTACACACATTCCTGCTTTTTCTCCAATAGTCTGGTCTTTTTTTTTTTTTTTTTTTTTTTTTTTTTTTTTTTTTTTTTATGGAACATAATTTTGCTGACTCCAGCTCATACTGCACAATCTCAAATACAGGAGCACGTCAGAGTCACACCCCTCTGGAGACTGTGAGTTGTGCCAGAACACTGAGATCCCAACGTCCAGACACTGTCCATGTTGAGCATTTTCTGCTCCAGAGAAAAGGGCCAAAAATGCTGCAGCAGGCAGCAAGAGGCAGAGGTGGTTGTGCCTAAACATGTTTGAAACCTTCCCTCTGATGATCTGTCAGAGGCTGTTAAAGTGCTGTAGGTCAAGCAGGGTGTCTGGCCCCTGCCCTAACTGGGTCAGTCCAGCAACCTCTATCTGAAGTTTTTTCATATACATTCTACATAAGAGTTTAAAGCAACTCAGGAGGGTTTGTAAACCCCACCAGTCTGCAGTTAGGGCAGATCTGTCCTGTACATGTAGGACAACTGTGCTATTTAATTGTATTGAAGTTGTTAAAGTTTTTTCTCCTGCTGAAGATCTAGAGGCAAAGGTCTTGTGACTCTTTTTTTTTTTTTAAGCAAAAACCTCAACAAAAAACCAAGCACCCATGGACAATGTATTTTAAAATATTTCTTCTTGTGTGGAGATTTTACATAGGATTTGCAACCCAAGATCACAGCTGTGTCTTTTTGCAAGTAAGGAGTGGCTTGTGCTTCTGCTAGAAACGTATCTGCAGTCATAGTGAAATTCCGCATAGCCAAAGCAACATTAAAAACAAACCCCAGCTTGGCTCCGGTACGAAAAATACGGAACAGCAGTTGCTGTGTGCAGGATGAAAACTGATGTTTTGCCAACCTGAAGTGTAAAGCTGGTGCTGGAACTGGGGCCTGAAGAATGGGAGTGTTTGCCAAAAGGAAATGGAAGCAGGGATGGAGGGTTTCGGGGAATGCATCAAAGTCGGCCGTGCCAAAAAATGTCTCCCCTGTGGACAGGTCTGATTACAATAGTAACCACATTAGCCCCTGCAAAGTGCAGCTGGAGCCACAGTTGGGCTTTTGCATTTTCTAGCTGGGGAAATGGCATCTCCAGTGCATGGCTGAGGGGGAGCTGGGTTTGCTTTGGGTCCTGCATCTTAGTGACCAAAGGACTGCATGCAGGGATTTGAGAGAAAGACAAGACACTGGCAAAAACAAAGCCCAGTTTCTCTGGTTGGTAGTGGGAAGATACACCAAAGATGACCTGTTCCTTCCCTGCTTTGGGGACCGGAAGGAAGCCACAGTTTTATAGTTGCTCTCAGTTTTTGGAGGCACACACACTGTGTTTGCATGCAGGTTTAGTCTTCAGTGGAGCCCATGAATTTAAGACCTGCTTACCCAGTGTTTTTAGTTTTCTTTTTTCCCTTGGATAGAATATAACTCCCTACCCATCCTCTCATCCCTCTGTCGTTGCTGAAGGATATCTTTGCAGTAGTCTTGAGCACATCAAAGGGTAGAAGGGTGGTCAGTCAGGTGACAGCTGTGTGCAAAGGAGGTGGATATATCTCTATATATAGATAGATGGATAGATATATAATATGCTTTGGGAGCAAGTTCTTCAAGTGCATTAATGTCGCAGCTGCCCAGTGTCATGCTGCCCTGGGAGCCTCCTGCTCCCACACCACACTTCTCTTGGCCCCAGCAGAAATGTATTGATCCGTCATTTTGTCCTGTTAAAATTGTGTTTATTTCAGCATTCTTTTACTTTGCAGTGGTACTGTCCCAGTGGTGTCTGAGCAAAGGACAAATTCTATGCCTGTGGGAAGTATCTGTGCGGTTGTTCCAGCTTATGCATTAGTAACAGTTGAACCCACGTCACCACTCGCTGAACCCGTTGAACTTCGTTGGCTTTGAAACAGCACTGAGTGTTTGGGGCTTCTTGCCTGGATTAGCTGTGACTTGGAGGAAGGTGGTAGACACTGGTGGGAAAATAGTAGGTGAACAAATGTAGACTGAAAAAGTGTGTGTGTGGGGGAGGTGTAATGGGGAAGCACACCAACAGGGTATCAACATTCAGCTTGCTTGCTACAGCCCCGGTGCGTGTCGGTGGTGCTTTCACTTGGGGGCGTCATGATCTAGCAGTTAGCATGGAGGGCTGAGAATCAGGAGACCTCAGTTCTGCTCTGGTCCTGACTTGCTATGTGACCTCAAGGAAATCACCTTGGTTTTCTTGCTATGTTTCTCCTTGTCTTTAATCATCAAGACCATGAGCTGCTCAGGTAGAAACTGTCACTTGATGTATTTATTCAGGGCATAGATTCATGCAATAAATGATCGTGATTTCATCAGGATATTTTTTACATGAATTGACAAAAAATGAAGTGTTATTTAGACCTTATCTGAGTGAGAATCAGGAAGTATCTAGCTTATGATGTTTCCCTCCAGTTCTCTGGCCTGTGGCAAGGAGCTTGTGGGCAAGTGAGCCTCGACCAAGGTGATTGCATTCAGAGAAGCAACTGAAGCAGAGAAGTTGGTGCACTTAAGCATTTAGCACTGAATAAAATGAAAAATGTAGAAAATGCCTTGGCCTGAAAACATGGTAAAGCGTGAAAGTTTGCCGCTGCTGTTTTGCAGCTATTTTAGAGAGTGGAACATCAGTGTTTTGTGCAAAACCTTCAGAAGGTAATGAAGAGTTTGCAGCATGAGCAGTCTGAAGTCCCCAGTTTGGAAAAGTTTGTGTGAAGTTGTGGGGGTGCCATGCCTTTTTTGTTTTTGTGAAGGTAGTGAGTTAATAGACAAAATGCCAGCAGGTGGTGCTCAAGAATGGTCCTGGGCTTTGTAGGACCAGCCAAGCATGTGTGTTGAAGATCACAAGCAACACTTCCTGTTTCATTATGCAGTGTTTTAACAAAATGTTCTCTGTGGCAGTGGAGAAAACTGTTCCGGTGTCTGCTCACTGGGTTTTTGTTGGGTTTTTTTTGCTGTACATTTGTGCCTAGCATGAGGCACCTCCATTTTACGTGAGGGCTGCTAACATTCAAGTGTAACACTAGCTCAGCTATGAGCTGGGGAGGACCTCTGTGCGGGAGGTTGACCTTTTCCCTTTTGCTGGAACTGCCCTCGTTGCTCAGCAAGAAATAAACAATTGCTGGCACACACAACCCTCAACGTCTGCGTACGTTCTTGCAGTAGCTCTAGCTTCTCCAATAAAGAAGTGATTAGTTGTGTGCAGTTGCATGGTAAAGGGCTGAAGAGCAGAGAGATAGAATTTAACAGGCTATTCTGGATTAGGGTGGGCGATTAATTTTTTTTTAATGTGATGAAGATAGTATTTTCTATCAGGAAGAGAGATTTCCAAGAGTACAGAATGCTTCCTGGCCACCGGTAGCAAAGCAGAGATGAAATTTGGTCATCAAGAAGGCTAACCCCATATTGCCCTTTTTGAATCAGGTGTGTTGGCTGCTCTAAGATGTTCCTGTCTTGAAAGGTCTTGCTAGGAGTTGAAAAGGCAGTTGTTCCATGCCTTACAATTTTGTGCATTAGAGTCCATTTTTCTTAGATTTCAACTACATCAGTATTACCATTCTTGTCCAAGGAAGTGTTGTATGAGCAAGGGCTGTAGGATGAGGCCATTATGGGATAGAAAAACATACAAAGATGTTACTTAAAGCTAAAAGTTCCCTTTCTGTTCACAGCAGTGTTCAGGAGTTTTTGAGCACTAGTGGCAAAAACAACTGCTTGCAGATTTCTATCACATTTGCTTACTTAATGCTGGAAAAATGATTTTTCACATGTGGACTTCAGTTGCTCCTCCTGATCTAAAAGAGGATTGAGACTTAGGTCCTTGGGTTTCTGCAAGACTTAATTAATGAGAGTGATTTGAGAATGAAGGATGCCCTGTCAGTGTCACTTATTCCCCACACTACTTCTTCTGGGTACTTATTAAATTCGGTGGTTTTGCTTTTAAAGTCAGCATAGCAAGATCTTGGAATGAAGCTAGCAGTGTGGTTCTGGCTGGTCAGTAACTAGGAGGGTCAAATTCCAAGTTGGCATGGGTTATTTTCACTCACATAAATTGTTGCAGGAGCTGCTGCTTTTAGGGAAATCCCAGTGGAACTGTATTCCCGCCCCAATATTTTTCTTGTACACGCTATTAATGGTGAATGTTGTGTGAGTATTTTCAGCAGCTGAAGGCATTTTTTTACACCTACATTCAGGGGGAACGAGCTCCTCGCACGTGTTGACGTGCCTGTTCTCCGCTATGTGTCTTTACCAGGCAGCTTTGTTTTTAACCTCGTGAGTGATTGTTTCTCCTTGCTCCGGTGTCAGCGCAGGTAGAACAGAGCAGATGGCTTGGTGGTGGCTAAGTGCTTGCTGATACACAGCAAACGGCCTCTGTGACTGACTGATAGGTTTCAGGCTTTAATTGAGGCTTTCAGCAAGGCGCTCAACAGTGAAAAGCATTCTGCTGAGAAAAACAGCAGCGTAACCATGGGCAAAGGTTCAGGATAGCAGAGTTCAACCCTCTTGGGGATGGCTCCTCTCCTTATTTATTTATTTTCTGCTGTTTTCCCACCATCATTTGAGACTTCTGTAACGTTGCTTGCAGATTACAGCTCGGTGTGTCAGTGCGGCGCAACCTTTTGTGCTGAAAATGTGAAGCAGAGACTGATAAATTTGGATTTTCTGCTCGTGGCAGGTTCAGCGTGTCTGTGAAGGTAGCTGTCCCCTTTCAGTCACTGTCTACCTGGGCTCAGCAGCAGCTTTTGTAGGTCTCCCTCGCGAAGCAGGGAGCACAGCTCCTGCTGTCTTTTCTCTTTATGCACGTCAGCATCATCAGAATTTTAATTTTTAATGAACATCTCTAAAAGGGAAAGAAAACTTCCCTTGCTTCTCCCTCCCCCCAAGCAAGAGTGGATTTGACAGCAGAAGACAGATACTTGTGGTAGGGTTGTCTGAGCAGCGTCCTGTTGGGCAAGAGGGTTTCCTTCAGCAGCTGTTCCTAAGGCTGAAGTTGTTGCTCTCTAAAAGCACACTGTAGCTCGCCCAAACAAGGGGCTGCCCAGAGCAGGCAAGGACACAGTAACCCAGTGGTCTAGCTCTTGCACTGCCCCCACTGCCACTTTTTGTCCAGCTTTGAATTCTGCTTTGAAGTTCATTTCTTCATAGTGCAGGACCAAGGAATGAATTTCAGCATGGAACTGTATCTGTTGAGCTAGCTTTGTTTGGTGTCCTCAATTAGTCAGAAAGGAGTTGCTTCAAATTACAAAGCTGCCTGGTTGGCTTTGAAGCTTAGGTTTTATTTAGTGCTGGAGTGGGTCTAACAAAAAGACTCTAAAAAAAAAAGGCACTACATGACTAAGAGAAATGAAACTTTTATTATTCAAGTTTCCTGAAGAGTCCAAGAAATCTGTGGTGATGGTAGAAGTAGTGCTGGTAGTTTAAAAAATGCTGGACTCTCCCTGCCCCCAGGAGCTCTGAAGTACAAAGATTTTCATTCAGTTCTGAGATCTCAAACGTATTTGACAGTGTCTGCAGTGTGTGTGTTTATATTCCTTCAGCTTTTCAGTAGCTTAAAATGCACTGCAAATGTGAACTACGGCCAATGTGCTTTTGTACTAGCATGAATTTAATTAAAAATATAATTGGCTTGCTTTATCAGCCTTTGCGTGTCAGCCCAGTGCCACCCTGTTCTCCCCCCTCTAACAGTGTTGACAAAATCAAGGCATCTGAAGTAGGTATTTTTCTGTATTGTTCTCTCATGTTTCGGGTAGGGTACAGAGGTGACTGTGTTTTCTTTTGAGCATTAGATCTGCTGGCACGGTGGGAAGGAAGCAGCTGATAAGCAGAGAGCCAGCCTGTTCAGGTGGTTCCTGCAGGGGCTGCCCTGGGTGAGTGGAGGGGGAAATGCCAAGTAGCAGCAGAGCTCCAAAACAAACCAAAGCAGACCAAGCCTTGGTTAAGTCCTTTGCCTTCATTACACCGACAGTGTCTAGCCCAAAATGCACAGCCAGATCTGCAAGCTGCTCAAGAGGGGTGGTTTTTTGGGTGGCTTTTGTCATTTCCCTGGAAATGCTGCCAGGGAATGTAGGATTCATTTTTAGTGCAAAACACTGATGTTTTCATGTAAACAGAGAAGTGCCCAGCCTGTGTCATTTAATAAACCTGAGGATGTATCCAGACTTCTTGACACCCAGACACTTCTTGATTCACACCCAGAGAGGAGTGGAGGGGCATGTGAATGGAGCAGGAAGGCTGCAGTCAGCCACTTGCTCTCTGGTTGCTGCTGGCAGGGCTCCTTCCCTGCCAGCTCCGTGGCCGAGCGCTGCCTCCAGCGCTGCCCGCCTTGCCAAAGCCTCTCCTGGTTCCCATGCACGCTCCGTGCTGTCATTGGGAGTGGTGTTTTAATGCTTGTCATCGTTTCCGTGGAATTCTGGAGTTTCAACAAGCCACCTCTGGGAATTTGGGAGCGTGGGTTTTTCTCTAAATACTATTTATAATATGGAGCAGCCGCTGTTCCAGTCATTTGTGGCAACATGGCTGCCGAGGAGGTAAGAACTGACTTCTGCTTCTCCAGCTGGTCTGTGGACGGAGGGCAATCAGTGAAACAGCTTGGGCATGGCCAAGTCATGCAGGGGCATGCAGAGGACTGGGGCAGATGGGATTAGGCAGTCAGGAATGCTTTTCCTGAGCATGGAAATGCAGTTGCATGGAAGACTTGGAGACTTCACAAGTTAGTTTCAATTATAACTGGAGGATGACAACACGACTTTTCAGGATCCTTCAAGACAGAAGAAAAAAAAAGCTTGGGGGTCTACTGGATTTTTTCACTTTGATGAAATCTATTTTAATTCATTCTGAATGTGAATTCACCAATTAGGAATGTCGAATAGACTATAGATTGATGTTTTGATGGCACCTCACCCTATTTCTTAATCACCAATTCCCTTTAAAATGACCTACAGCTTTGAAAACAGTGTAATAGCAGGTATCTGTTGTTAGCCTGAGGTATAAGGTGTTTGCAAGAGGGGATGATGAAAAGAAAGATGCTCTGGAGTTAAAAAAGCTTATTTTAAAATAAAAAAAGGGAGTCACAGGTTTTCATTGCTTCCACAGAAGAAATTGGCTTAAACATATGAAGTTTTCTTTCCATTTAAATGGTTGAAGCACAGCTTTTCAGCGAACAGAAAAGGCAAAACTCAAAATACAAAGCGGCCCACTTGACAGTTGCATGTTGGAAGCACGTATCCCATCAGTTTTTTCAAGGGGTTGATGTTGGTGTCAATGTGACTCTTTCACTTTTCTTGCAGAAAAAGATTTACAAGTACAAGAAGGTGCTCAGTAACCCCAGCCGCTGGGAGGTGGTGTTGAAGGAGATCAGGACTCTGGTGGACATGGCGCTGACGTCTCCGCTTCAGGATGACTCTATTCACCAAGCACCACTGGAGATTGTCTCAAAACTTCTCTCAGAGGTTTGACCTCAGCTGTGCTCCTCCAAGACACTGTTACATTTAGATGAGAGATGAACAGTTAAAAATTTGTGGGTGGGTTTTATTTTAACTTGGGCTGTCAAAATTCTGCCTTTGGGTCTGCCTGTGACTTCTGCTGACTGAGTGGAATTTGTACTTGCTGGCGAGAAGGAGAATTTGATCCATGTTAGGTAGATTTCTAAAAACAAAACACATTTCTGTTGAGGGGTTTTTTTGGGGGTTGTTGTTCATTATTTACAGTAAATTTATCATGGGTCTGATTGATGTCTTATTTCAAGTCAGTGATAAGACTCCCCTTGACTTCTATTCCATTGGCTTTGTTTGCATGGCCAATAATTCTTGTAGCATACCAATAAATTCATTGTGCAGCTATTTTATTATTACCAGTTCTGTCAAAGAAAAATATTTTCCTTCTTCAGAGGTATCTATCCTCCTTTTTATAGCATCTATTTCAAATACTTAACTTTCCATGGACAGGAAATATAATGCCAAGCAGGTTTTTCATGTCTTAGTTCTGATGTGCAGAGATCTGTGGTAAGCAAAAAAAAAGTTGCTAGCTGTTTTACTTGCAGTAGGCAAAAATAAAACCTCACAACTTTTTAACCTCTGAATGGATCATGCTGCTGAGAAAGCCAAAAGCAAACTCTTTTGCATAGATGGTAGCATAGGTGGCTTCCAGTAAATCTATTGGCTTTTACTGAGTCCCTGTTTGAAGAAGGAATTTCAGGAAACCTGCAGCAATTAATTTACTACCAACAAATGGTATACACCAGCACAACAATCCTTTTATTAATTTTCTTTAAAACATACAGCCTGTCTTAAAAGATTTTTAAGAAATTTATCATTAGCTTTAGTTTTCCAACTGATTGAGACCTACTCTGGCATCCTGGTGTTTGTCTGCTCAGGTTTCATGGCTGGGGTAGCTTGAGTCTGAAGCCACCTGAGTGCTGAGGGAGAAATGGAAGCTTGCACAACCCCTCATAGCAGATAGCATACCCCCTTCTTTAAGGGAATTATTTTAATTGGATTAATTTTATTCTGAAAATAAACTATTGCAGTCTTGGGGTCCTAAGAGGACTGTGTAAGCTGATGTGCCAACTCAGAGTACTCTTTGCTCATTCATTTCTTCTGTTCAACTCTTTCAGAACAACAACTTAACCACTCAAGACCATGAGAGCATTATTGTGGTGAGTATCTTTCTGTCAAAATCCAAGGACAAATCTGTATTGTTTGATAACACTTCTGTTAATGCTTTGCCTCTGCCCCTGTGTAGTAGGGTAATATTGGAAGCATTTCCACTAATGCTGGTGAACTGAGGCAGGGTGAAACCCTACTTTTTTGAGGGGTGGTTTTGTCATTACACTTTTCTTGTTTCATAGAGGAGTAACAATGAAGTTTCCTCATCAGCTTGTATGAAACAGCACAGCATGTTGAGGGTTAATTGTCTCCCAAAATGGCCTCTTTACCAGGCTACACAGTGCAATGTTCATATCTATATATGTACTTTAAATAGTCAAAAAACATCATTTCCAGATGTGTCCTATAAAACCCTTAGGCTTAATAGTTTCCTGAGGGGCTAATGCTACCATATACAGCATGTCTCCATTGCTGATGGTATGTGAGCAAGTGATTGTTTTTGTAAGTGTGGATATGGGTATGTCACTGCAGTTTATTTAACCCCCTGCTTCCTTGATTTATAAAAACACCCTCTTCATGAGGACTCAGTGGTTTGCCATGCAGATGGAACGAGCTTTCCTTCTGTTGGTGGTGCTGGACCAGAGCAATGTTACAGCTGCTCCCTTCCCAGTAAGGAAGGGGAGGCACATGTTGCCATAACCGGGCAAGGCGAGACAGCAAGTTTCTGCTTTAAAGCACAGCTCACATAAGGCAAATACAGAGTGCACTCGTGCTGTCACTGCCACTCTGACAGGCAGAGCTGTGACCTGCTTGACATTGTCTGTTGTGGTTATTCCCTACATTCAGGAAGGACTGGGCTGGAAGAACAAAGCTCATTTTTCTTGGGCTGACAACCAGCCACTGACATCTCTGATGCAGTGGTCCTCTGGCAGTTACTGGGCAGGTATGAACACCTGGTGATTTTGCAATATATGGCTCCTGTGGTTTGAACAGGTCCTATATAGCAAACCCTCCAAAAGATGGATTCAGGGAAGACCTTTAGCTCAGGTATTGGATGGGTAGTAAGGGCATTCTAGTCTCACTGGGTAGTGTTGCATTCTCCATCAGTTAGTCCACTGTTGGTGGACCAGAGGAAGAGTGAACACTTGCAGCAGGATGGCACATGATAATGAACAGAAACTTCACAAATGTTATGTGTAATCAGAATAGATCTTTGCAGTTGTGCTTGAGTTTCATGGTTAAAATTCACATTAGTCTTGACCTGTTTGTGAAAGAGGCTATTGTGAAACATAGTGATTGCAAGCAGACTCACCAGGGCTGAAATCCTTAAGATGAGAGGGAGAGCAAAAAACAAAGCAGGCTGCCTTTGTGAGGCTCCAGATGACACCCAGATAAAATATCTGGTGTTCAGTTGCCTAATACAAAATGTCCTAGCTGCTGTTTAGAGTCTTACTTTTAAATGGGTACTGGGAATCCCTTTAGCTCAAGACTGGAAAAGCCTGAAGGCATCATCACATGAAGAGAATACGTTGTTCTAGTACCATTTTCTGATTTACAAAGGAAGTAACAACAACATAAGTTCATTACACCCTCAGTGGCAGGTATGACCTCTAATGTGTTTACTGAGTATAAGCACATTGGTTTGCATAGCAACGAAGAAGGAATGGTTGATCTCAACTTTCACAAAGTTAGATGTTTGATGTTGATTAATAGGGTCCTCCAAGGTAAGAACAGTGCTATGTTACTTGTAGTGAGTTAGTTATCACAGAAAGAGCTCAGACTCTTGTATAAAGGATGTGGGTGTGGTGTTTTTCAGTTTTTTATTCTAGGGGAGATGTTATAACTGAAGCAGTGAGTTGGATTCTTCCTCGCTGTTTTACATCCTAAAACAATTACCAAGCAAATTTTTCCAGAGGATTCATTGCAGAGGTGTGCTTGAACTTACACATAATATAGACACATAGCCTACTTCTAATTTCTCCATTGATGCTTTTGTCCTTCTTTTTAAAAACTGAGCTCATTTTTTTTTTTTCCCCCAAGAAATATATTTCCCTGCAAAATTCTTGCTCCAGTTGCAGTCCTTTAATTAAATTTTTCTCTCTTTCTTTTTAAAGGCAATTGCACCTTTGCTGGAAAACAACCATCCTCCTCCTGACCTCTGTGAATTCTTCTGCAAGGTATCAGAACAGCTTTGCTTTCTGAAATCTCGTAGTTGTATATGAGTGTAGTTCTTTGAGGGGGTGGTTGTTTTTTTCCTTTAACTCCTTACCTCATGCCCAAATTGATTTCAGTTTTTGGTCAACCACCAACGATGTTGGAATACTTAACAACACCATTATGATAAATAGATTCATATCCATAGTACATCAGACTGCATAGTCCTGATACTCTGTGAGAGGTAACATCTTCAGACTCCTACACACCAGTCTGGGTACAAGAGATGTCCTACTGCATGTTCTCGTTAGCTAATGCAAAAATGATTGGAGTCACTGTGTTCAAATGAGTTTGTAATGTGATGCACAACTCAGCCCTAATGACATTATGTCATTGGGTAATGGCAGTGGGAAGATCACAAGGACTTATCCTCTCTCCTGGTAAATCCACGCTTGTGCTGCATGTTGCATCTTTTCCATGAACTTCTGAGTACTTTGGAGTGCAGAGCTTCTGGATTTGAAAATACTACTTTTCCTCTAGGCCTGTTTGTGTTTTAGTTTCCAGTCATTCATACTTAAATGATCTTCTGATGACTGTGTATACATTTGTCAAACGTTCTGGATGTTGCTTGTAATTCCCATCCAGAGTTACTAATCAGCAGCTTCTTTCTACAGAAAATAAGTTTCAGAAACTCCTTTGACTGGTGCATTTTTATAAGGCAGTCTCAGGGTCATACCTACCCTGAGACTCAGGGTGCTTTTTTATTCCTAAATATTTTTGCCTTTGGTCTCCATTAAAGGGTAGGCACCTACTTATCTTTAAATGTGTGGGATAGGCTGTGTATAGTTTCAGGAAGGGAAGTTGGTCATGGACTTTACAGAACTGAAATGGATGAGGCTAACAAGAAGGCTAATGTATCTTCAAAATTGGTCCTGCCTTGAGTGGGAGGTTGAACCAGATGATCTCCAAATGTCCTTCCTAACCTAAATTACTCTGGTACATTATAATAGTATGTTTTAGGCTGTGATGGGAAAGTGGCTTGTTGGTACCCTTCAAGATTCACCACAGGTTTTCAGCCTGAATCCTAAGGAAAGGAGGTGTGTGCCATTACATTGCCTGTGTCTACATATTTTTTTGTACTCAACCCCTTTGCTTTTAAAACTGTTGGCAAGTTTCAAACAAATTTGACACAAGATGTAGAAAAACACTGTCCCAAAAATACTGCATTCCAGTGAGTTTTGTGAAAAATAGGCAGTAGGGAAAGGGACTCGTGTGTTTTATGAGCTCCTATGGTAATCTGTGAGGGTGGTGAAACACTGGCACAGGTTGCCCAGGGAAGTTGTGGATGCCAGATCCCTGGAAGTGTTCAAGGATAGGATGAATGGGACTTTGAGCAACCTGATCCAGTGGAAGGTGTCCCTGCCCATGGCAGTGAGTTTGAACTTAGATGGTCCCTTCCGACCCGAACCGTTCTATGATTCCAGTAAATCCATAGGAGAGAGCAGTGTTATGAGTACTCTGATCCCAGGAAAGATTAATTGAGCCCTTTGTTAATCTTGAGTAATCCATGCTTGGGGTGTGAAGCCGGGGGAGACTCATCTTCATAACCTGTGCAGCTCCCAAAATGACTCGCTGCTCATTACAGCACTGCCGAGAGCGCCCGCGGTCCATGGTTGTGATAGAAGTGTTCACACCGGTGGTGCAGAGGATCCTCAAACACAACATGGTGAGTGCACGTGTTACGGGAGCTCGGTCGGTTTGTAGAAGTTTTACTTTGATACTTTTCATAATTGGTTTAAAATAAATAAAATAACAGAATCAGAATAGGGACTGTGGTGATTTTGAGCTGATGCCCTAAACATTTTTTCTCTAAGATATCACTAGCTCTCTGGATTTCCATTTTTTTGTAACAGTCATGTCCAATGAGTTCTTACCAAGGTTTCCTGGACTTCCTTATGCTTTTCTGCTATTCTTTTTCCTTCTTATTCCAGGCATTGTTACTTTGTCATTCTATTATTATTCTCACTCAGGCTGCTTTTTCTCTTCTAATTGCTGATCGATTCCTTGCTAGTGATGGAAATAAATGCTAGGAGACTGTCCTGCCAGCTTTGCTGTATCCACCCCATATACCAGATTTTCCCTCCCTGACTCTGAAGATCATCTTACATGTTTCATATACCTTTCTTAAGACAGGTCCTTTGTGGCATATTAAGTTTCCTGCCATGGTGTTCAAGTTACGTCAAGGAATTTTACTTCCCAATGCTGTGGCAGAGTAACAAATAAAATAAAATATTGTATTATTATTAATAAATAAAATATTTAATACAGTTGACTTGGCTGTGATCTCGAGGATGAGTCTCATACCTCTGTAACTCCACAATCAACTTCTTTTCACTAACTGATACAATTTTAGAGATCATCTGCTGTCCTGCGATGTACAGCATGAACCCAGTAGAAAACAGTTCATATTTGTTATTTTTACAACAGTATTATTATTTAACTCCTTGAGTTTACAGAACTACATAGAAAGCCCAAGATGGCTAAAAGGTCATGTTCCTGGCTGTGTGCCTGCACTCTGCAGACGTGTAAACATTTTTGAATATTCTGTAGTGTTCAATGAAATATTCTGTAAATGTTATTCTTGGATTCCCGACTGATTTTTTTTTTTAAAGCATCCAGAGCTCTTGAGGGGTCTCAAATAAAATCTAAATGCCTAGTGTGTAATGCTTGTATTTGGTTGGCTTCAGAGAATTGGGTATATTTACCATACTTAACATTTGCAGATTGAAAATCAACATGTCTGTACCGCAGTGTGTAGTCAGAGAATTTACAGTGTCAAATATTAATTGGAGTGGATTTGGGCACTTTACTGCTCTTCAGGGACTTCTGTACTGAATAGACTTTCAGAGAATATATGTGTGTGTGTGCATGCAATAAAGTTATCCTGCAGGGGGACAGTGGTGTTGGCAGTAAACTTCCTGACCTTAGGAGGCTCCATGCAATTCAGTGTGCCTGCAGCAGGAGACCAACTGTCTGTTCTCACCTCTGCTGCTAATTTGCTTTGTGGTTTTTGAAAAGTTCACGACAAGTTTAGTTCCACAGTTTCCCATCTATAAAATTGGGAAAGAGTGCTTCATTTATTTCTCATTTTGAAATCTCAAAAGAATGAGGATAGCTTTTTATCTTGGTGTTACTGCTAGTTTTGTGTAGGACGGGAGACTGTTATGTGCTGAGTTGTTTGGGGAGTGCTCAGCAACCTCTCAGTATCTTTGGATTTCAGCTGTTTGTGGGCTCAGACCAACTCTTTAAGAATAAGCACTGTTGTTTTGGGTGTGGTTTTTTGGAGCAAACAATATTGATAGTGTGTATTGTATGTCACCTGCTGTGGTGACAGGGCATCATATTATATTTAGAGAGATATTTTATTTTAGAGCAGTCAACAATTACATCCTCTTTATGATTGCTTGGACCTTTGTTCTAAGTTCAGTTAGGGCACCTACACAGGTTGAAAAATGTCAAACAAATTAAAACTGCAAAAGCTGTCTTGCAAGGGGAGTGCTCATGAAATAAAATGGCACCAAATGATACACGAAGCACACATGGTCTCCTACCCTTGAACCAAGTGTATTGGCACCTGCCTGAAGGAGCTGTTAGAAGTTTTATGATTAAAGTTTTAATACCAACTGTGGAATTGCCAACAGTCCCTTTGTTGGGTGAAGTTACCAGGTAGCCATTCAGAACAAGGGAAGAGTGACACTTGGACTTGTAGGAGACATTGTTCTGCCTGGGCTTGTATTCACATTCTTGGTAATTTTCTCTAGTTTTCATGAGATGTTAATAAAAGTTGTGCTGTAGAAGTGCCTGACACCAAAATGAGTAACAGAAGGTTTTGGTGCTTTGGAAGTGTATCTTCCCCTTCACAGACCACCAGTTTGTAACCACTTGTGACATTTCTTTAAAATTTCAGTTGCCATTTGTATTTTCAGGAAGACTCATCCCCCACTGCCAGCTGCTTGAGGGATAACTGGGCGGGCTCCTTTGTCCTCAGTGGGTCTTGTCCACTGCTTGGAAATTTAGCTTTGTAGTTCTCTAACACCTGGGTAATAAGGTTGCACCTGTGTAAATGTGAAGAAATGTGCTGTGGAATAAGATTCACAAGACAGCAGGTTTTACTCCTTTCACATCTGAAAATAGCAGGAGATGTGAGGTGATACAGGGTTTCAGTTAGCTCACAACTGCAGGATTTAAAGAAAGTGACTGTTGAGCTCACCTTTCAAATTCACATTATAGCTGGAGTAAAATCCCTGGGGAAACAAATTACCTCAGGTTTTATACTTGATCAATTATTGATTGCATATCAAAAAGATTTTCTCTTAAACCAGAATAGATATGATGTCAAATGTGGAAGTAAAAAATTATTTCTGAGTTGTATTTTTAAAAAACTGAAGTTATGAGTGGAAGCAAAAATGCAAAACAACAAACAATTCTTTTCAAAAGAAACGTATAAAGTCAAGTGTACCAAAGAAATATAAGTACAGGTAGGATTTTTTTTTTCCCTACTAAACAGATCTTGTTTCAAGGTGGGTATGGGAGAATGAGAAGAGTTGGAAAGCATGTCATTATTAGTGGGAAGAATGTTATTTCAGCATGCAGCAACACTGTGCTCTTGAAGCTGTCAGCTTAGTAACAAAGTGAATTTGGTTGTGTTTTAGTTATTTCTTTTGATAACCCAGTTTCCATGTGTGTTGCAGGCATGTTTCACCATCTTTACTGTCTCTTCTTTCTGGACAGGATTTTGGGAAGTGCCCTCGGTTGCGGCTGTTTACTCAGGAGTATATTCTGGCTCTGAATGAGCTGAATGCTGGAATGGAGGTAGTGAAGAAGTTTATTCATAGGTGAGTTACATTTAATTTAGGGCTTATTTTCAGTCCTATGTACATGCTTCTCTCTCTTACTTCTCGTAGCCCTGCTCATCTCTTTACTGGCTGTTAAGAATAGCTGGTCCTTTTTGGTACTGACAAACAGCAAATAAATTAGAAGAGTTCATGAGGAAATGTTGCTGAAGTATTTTTTATTTTTTTGAAACTAATTCTCAAGTATGGCTGGGGATTCCTGCCTAGTTACACACTGCAACAAATGTACGTTGAGACTTGGAGCCTCTACAGAGAGATTCCCATTAACTTTAGACTACATCATGCTCAGTCATGTGTGAGATTTTTGGGGGGACTGGGGAGATACATCACATAAACTGAGGATGCAGCTTAGCCTTCCATATAAATAGGGCCTTTGGGTGGGAATTTACAGGGTTAAAATAACTCTGTTATAGCCTTTCTGAAGGCCCTTCCCCAAGGCTGTCTATCCAGTTCTGGCTCCCTGTTGTGTCTGACTCTTGCCCACAGAAATCTTCCTCAGAATGATGTCATCTTGGTTTTTGTTTTTCAGCATGCATGGTCCGACTGGACAATGCCCCCATCCTAGGGTCCTGCCAAATCTTGTAGCTGTCTGCTTAGCAGCCATTTATTCATGTTATGAGGAATTTATCAACAGGTAATTATGAGTTTCCAGCTGATCACATGTTGCTCACTTCCAAACCTGTGGCATCTAAACCAAGATCAGTGTAAGCATGGGAGTGGGTGTGCGAGAGCGTGTCTTTGTTCTCACTGCTCATTGCTAGTGTTACATGTGGGAGCTCTGGTCAATCTCATGCATGTTTTTGTAGATACAAAACTGTATTTGTTATACTTTGTGTGCTTGAAAACCGGAAAGATGCTGAACCTTCATTCACTTGTAGTCACTGTGGCATGTTTTGAGGCAGTGAGCATGGCAATCTGTGATTTCATGTTTGGCTACCATGCTTGAAAACGGGAGCAGTGCTGGTGAGGCAAGGAGCTGAGGAGCTCAGCGCTTCCCTATACAGAAGCTGCAAGCTGCAGTAACTTCCAGGATGAAGCTGAACAGCCAGCTGATCTTGGCCACTGCTGAGATACTTCTCTAAGGCAGCCTTTTTAGGCCAGCAGAAGATGAGACTGCTCTACAAGAGCCTCTGGGAATTAA
Organism: Hemiprocne comata; assembly: GCA_020745705.1. Taxonomy (NCBI): domain Eukaryota; kingdom Metazoa; phylum Chordata; class Aves; order Apodiformes; family Apodidae; genus Hemiprocne; species Hemiprocne comata. The sequence continues at coordinate 16,860,308 of CM036598.1, forward strand.
GCACTACCCAGAGCAGTGTCCATGTTGCTCCCTTTCTGGCACGTGAAGTGTGTGTTACACCTAAAGCAAAGGGAAGGGTGGGATTTTGAAGAAGGGGTTGTGCATAAATTCCTGTGTATCCACAGCTTTGAACCTGAGCTGGTTTCACAATGCTCTCCATTATCGTGGAAAATGTTGTTTCCTGACTTACCGCAAAATAGATGCAGTTCTTGACACGTGAGCCAGTTTCCATTAGACACTGAGGGTTCCCCTCTGCTAGGTTTCCTGTTTGTTTATGCCTATCTGACTTTCCTCATGGTAGAGCATGGACAGGGGCTGCTTAGTGTCCAACAAAAATTCCAGACGCAAGGGCTGCAGACAAATGTCTGGGCATGTACTGTAGCCAGTTACATACTTGGGCATGGATTCTGTTACAGCTTTGTGCAACTTGGATGGGAAAGTTCACCTTTACACTAAACTGGCATGTCAATAACAGTAAAGGAAAGCTCAAATCTTTGTAGAATGGGGGCTGCAGAACACTCCTATTGGAGCCTTTTAATGTTTTTAATTGATTTCAGTAATCTGATTACCCAGGAGAAAGCAATCCGGTGGGTTGGGGTGAAATGCAGTGGGAAATTGCAAAAGATCTTGGCTTCTCTGTGTTGCTCTCTCTCTCTCCTGGTCTCTGCTAATGTGTCTATTGAAATTATTTGTTTATTTTTAAAATTCAGTCGAGACAATTCGCCAAGTCTGAAGGAAATTCGGAATGGCTGCCAGCAGCAGTGTGACCGAAAGCCTAATCTGCCCCTCCGCCTTCTCCACACAAGTCCTGACCTGGTCTCTCAAGAGGCCACGTTGACTGAATCCCGTCTCAAACCAGTTATTGTCACTTCAAATGAGATCCACGTGGAAGTGGAGCGTAACAACACAGCTAATCAGAAGATGACAGCCAATGTTGGCAATGACAGTGAGCCCAACCTGATTGACTGCTTGATGGTCAGTCCTACCTGCAGCACCATGAGCATTGAGCTGAGTGCCCAGGCAGACAGGATCCTTGGCTGTTATGTTGAAATACTCAAGATGCTGTGAGTAACTATTTTAAACAGCTTTTTGAACAATGTCATCTTAACAATGGGGGGCTTTCCCACAGGCCTGTCATCTTCAGCATCTGTGGCCAGCAAGCACATGGTTCTAAATCTAGCTCCAGCTCTAGAGTCCAGACTCTGAAAGAGACATCTGGCACTTGCCAGTGTGTTCTAAAAATAGCATTAGGAAGATGAAAACAGAAAGCTTATTTCCACAGTGAGCCTCAGAAGATGGGATGTTGCCAGTGGCTTCTTTTTCATTCTTGCCCACCAGAAAAAAAAATAAAATCCATTTGTCTCCTCCAGGACTTTTGGGATTGCCCGAGATTGAGCTAGAAATGACAGGTCTGTGCTAGACTCTGTGCCTGTGCCGTGATAGGCAGCATCCTATACCCTGGACTCTTTTCCATAAACACTATGAACTTGAGTCTTGGTGCTGGCTTGGATGCTGACTCACTAAGCATTGATGGTTTTGGTTTCATCAGGCAGCTGACTCACTCATAAGCAAATTCACCAATGGGCATGTTCTTCCTCACAGTCTCTCCACATTTTAAATGTTTGATATGCCAGGTCTCAGTTCCCATATAATTTTCTACACAAAGAATTCTTCTCTCTCTGCTTACCTTAAAATAACGTATTTTTTTGATGTTTGCTCTCTTCTTGAAAATCAAGGCCTTCAATAGCAACTGTGAAAATGGGGATCTTATTGTTACCACACAGGTTGTACGTGTGGACCAGCTTTGTGCCATTTTTCAGCTTGTACAATGGTAATTCTGAAGAGTGAAACCCACAGGATGTGTATAGTGAAGGACCAGCAATACTACAAAATTGGTGCAACTCTCCTCAGGTGTGGAGACCTCCTTGCCAGGGTCCACACCCTGCTCGAGGAATCACAGCCTGGGAGAATATAGGACCAGAGCCATGGCTGGTGTATATTGTAGCTCCACCGATTTTGGGTTCCTTTCCATTCCTGTTCATACCTTGAATTTTCCTCTGACCTGAAAGCATTAATGCAGAAATTAGTTCTGATCCTGATTCTGCCACTGGCTTCCCAAGAGGTTTTTAGATGTCACTTATTTTTGTGCCTCAGTTTTCTTACTCATAAAATATAGGTAAAGATCTTAAATCTTGTTTTTTAAACTCTGAAATCAGCATTGTAGAAGGGCTAGTAGTTATTAACAAAAATGAAAGATAATGCTGTTGTGATTCTGATTTCTTGCATGCTCAAAGGCTTTTGGATGCACTAAATACTTTTACTGTACATTAAGAAAACAAGAAAATGAAGAAAGAGTTGAAGAACATGCCAGTAGGAAGAAAACATTAATTATAAAACAACTGCAATCCAGGAGCTGAGCTCTCAGCGGGCAGTCACTTAGATAATGTTATTAATAAGAACAGTGGTAAGCCAAACATAAATAAGTTGCTTAGCATTGAATTTAATTGTTCTTTTAGGTGTCTGACTTAATATCAGCATCAAAAAAGAGAGTCACCAACAATGGTATCTTTTTTACATAATTAACTTAGGGCAGCAGGGAGTAATTTATTTAAGCAGATTTTAATTACTGAAAGTCTAGCAAATCAGAATTCTTAACAGAATCTTCATAAGAGGACTTTTTATTGTTCACTTAACTCCTACACAATCCTTACTTTTTTGGGAAAAAAAACCCTACTTCTAATATTGGTAAGAAAGCAACAGCAGTTATTTAATAACCTCACTTTTTGCACAGGAGGCTAAATGGGCAGATCAGACAGTTCACCCGTGTGGCTGTTATACCACCAAGGATGTCTTTGACCCCTTTTCTGATGTAGTTGAGTAAGAGAACACTGCTATTGCATACTAAAGGAAAACAGAAAATCATGGTTTTAAAGACATTGGCAGATGACCCAAAGTCTGGGGAGATTTTAAAGGAGACACAGTCTCTAGTTGAACATGGTATTTTTGTCCTGCACTCAAAAGTGGATCAAACTTGTGTGACAATATTCTCTGACACGCTCTGGACTCTGATAGTGTTATTCAGGAGGCACTGACTGGCATCAATGCTACAACTGGTGCATAGAAAATGCGCTAAATTATTTGAAATATTTCTGTTCATCATATTAGAGGCTCTGAGAGCTGCTTAGTGTTATCCAGCTCCTGCATGCTTGTTGATGTTTCCATGCATTAGGGAATTTATTGTACAGCCAAACTTGTGCTTGAACAGCACAACTACATTTAGAGAAATGTGCAGTGTCCTCTTCCTTGGTCTGGATAACTTCCCCTGAAGGACTCCACTGATTCCTCCAGCAACACCCAGCATATGGGGGGAACACCTGAACTGTGGCTGTAGTGAAGTCGGGATCAACAGAGGCAAACTAAACTGGCTGCAAGAATAGACACCTCTTAGGGAGGCAGTGGCTGTGATGATGTCGTATCGTAAGCTGTCGCCCTTTGTGTTATTTTTTGTTTCCATGGCTGCCTGTAGTGGCAAGGGTCCTTCCAGATGCCCCAACCCTTGTAACCTCTCTCAGGGGCTGTGTGACTGGGGTAGAGTTGGCTCCTTTGGGCAAACTTGCACTGCTTTTTCCTGAAGCCACCATGCCAACTGTGAGCAGTAGAGGCCTTCTCTGTTCTCAGCAGCCAGGGCAGGACCTTTCTAGGGCCTTTCAATGGTGCTAAATTCTCTTCTTTTGAAAAAACAAACAAGCTGAATGCAAAAAGACTCCTCACTGTTTTGCAGGTAGCAAGTTTGTGCCTTATATGACAGGGGGTGTGATGGGGATTTTTCTCAGCCTGCCCTGGAGCCCTGAGCTGCACGTTGTGTCATGCAATTCAAAGGAGTTGGACCTAGAGCCAGGGAAAAAAGGGATAAGGTACACGTCTGGGCTGCTTGGTCACCTTACTATTATTTGATAATAGAGGAGTTACCTAAAAAGGTTTTTGGTGTTGTCAAGCTGCTCAGTCTGGAGAAGGAAGCTGCTTCCAAGTAGTTGCTCCTTGTCTCTCTATATTATCGTCGGAAAACAGAGGACTTGGGGCTTGCAGTCTCTCAGTGATACGACCGACAGCTTTCCAAACACAAGTGCCCACTGGAGCTTCCCCTGCCTTCCCTGCATTCCCCAATAGGTCAGTGGCATGCTCTGAATATCCCAAGTGGATTCTCTTATGTCATGTTTATCAGGGTTGCCCTGGGCTGCTAATATGTTTTGGATTGTTTGTGCTGCACATGACATATGGGCAGGTTTTCGTTTTGGTGAAAGGTGATCCCGGGGAAGGAAAATGTGTTATGTTGGCAGGCCAATAGTGACGATGGCCCAGAGGCAAAGTCACTGCAGTTGGGGATTATTTAATTATTATGGTTGGCCAATGTTCTGACCAGTCCCCTAAAAAAGGTTTCTGGGTAAGTAGAGCTGTGTACAGGAGCAGGTGACTGCTCTGACAGCCTTCACCTGCTGGCCACCCGGACCCCTGCCTGGCACGCAGTTCCCAGGAACCTACAGATCAGGCTGTGAGTTGGCTGCTGTGCTACTTGCCTAAAATTGCAAATCCTGCAAAATTCAGAGCCAGTGAGTACAGCAGGGAGTCTTTCTCCCCCTCTGCTTTTATAAGGCCAGTGCTGGGATTTAAGCCGTGTGGTGAGGGTTCAGCCCAGCACCCTCTGAGGAGCTCCCAAGGGAGTTTGTCACAGGTGCTCTCCATGTAGCTCTGTGCTCCCTCCTCCTCCTGGCGTGGCCCCTTTGTCTGGCTCATCCCAGTGGTTGTTAATTGCAGCCAGAGCCAACCTATCTCCCTTTCTTTCCCTGCTTTGAGCACTTCTGTCTTGTATTAGAACTTTGAATGGAGAAAAAAAAAAAAAAGAAAAAAAAAAAGAAAAAAGCAACTGTCTGAAATGAAAGAAGAGTGCAAATGAGATGAGCACAGAGAGAAGGAAAATGTTTTTGAAAGGGAATAGGTGGGAGGAGGAGAAACACTGTAGGCTTTTAATAAGTAGTTCAGTTTTATTCTTGTGCTATGTTTGTTTCATGTTTCCTAGCTCAGATTGAAGGGATTACAGATCTCTGTAGATTTTTATGTTCAGCTTCCCCTCATGTGACCAAACTATATATTCCATAGGACACAATTTTCTTCCTTTCATCTCCTCCTAGGAAAACAGACTATGGTTTGTTTCCACTGCCCTCTCACAGCCCTGCTCTGCAAATGGATGCCATACGTGACTCCCACCTTCAAGAAAAGGCAGAGTGTGATACTGTCCAGTTTTCTCTGCTGTGTTTCACTCGCTCTGAGTCTATTACAGATGAGCTTTTTTCTTCCTCTTGCAATTTCCTTTTAAGATCAGCCATGAAAAACTGATTGGCTCACATTATTACTGATGACAACTCTCCACATTGCTCAAGTAGGAATTCTAGTGGTGTAACACTTAACCTGAGGTGTCACTGGAACTCCAAGTGGGTCTCAGCTTTTAAGCTTCTGTTAGGAAAGATTTATATGCGCTTTATCTCATGGGATGTGAAACACCCTTAACACCTTTGAATTTCCTGACTCAGCCTTTTGACTTTTGGGTCTCAAAAATCTGCTCTTAAAGTTGTTTGCATTTGTCAATAAAAATGTGCCATTTTTAGAGTAAAATCAGCTACTGGTGCAGTAGGAGATTCCAAAGGGTGTATATATTTAAAAAAGAAGAGTTCTCATTAGACTTGTCAGTTCTTAGAAGACACAAGCACCAGCTCCGAGGTCCATGCATGAGATGTCCAAGGCCAGCATTCAGGCTGCACCCAGAGGTCATTTGGGAGAAGCAGGGCTGTGATGTAGAAGGTGAGCTGAGGTTTGGGCAAAGCAGTGATGCCAAGAGGACAGCACTGCAGAACTGCCTGCTTCTGAGGATGTAGATGGTAACAGGAGGAGCACACAACATCTTTATTACAGAGATGGATGTTTGAAGGTGCCAGCTCAGAGTCAGACTGTTTCTTGTGGTCTGGACTATGTTTTCACACCTAACAAACATAGCAAAACCTACAGTGTGTGGATCAGAGGCCTGTGGCACTTCTCATGGCTGCAGCCATAGATAAGTTGCATCGGCTGTCTCCTACAGAAACCAGGTAGGTAAGCAAGAGCCTTTCAGATGAATTTGAGCACAGGTCAGAGTTCTGTGTCACATTCAATTTGCCTGTAGGTTCCCCACAGTCAGAAACAACAAATAGTCTTGTGGAGAGTCTTAATTAATCAAAGCTTTGTTAAAGAACCCAGAGAGCTCATCTTAGAGGTGCTACATCAGAGGTTGCTTTGACTTATTTCAGTTTATATGAGAAGCCACATCCTCAGGTGTTTCATGATATTCACTTTACACAGACAAAGTGGAAAAACAACCTCTTGTAATGAAGTCCTGCTTCATGTCTTACTGTTCTGAGGCACTAAACAAAGTTTGTCATCTTCCTTATTTGATTAGTGTCTAAGCAGGTAAGGGGTTTTTGTCTCTGGAAAGAACCTTGTGAATGGGTGATCACAAAGAGCTCTATCTGCCATGGACTCAGGTCTGCTTTAGGTTATTGTAGCACCCCTTATCTCAAATAAGGTTCTTGGCCTTTTGGTAGAGGGATATGAGACATTATGTATGTTTGTAACCTGAACTCATTCTAATCTTGGGCAAGTGGTAACTTAATATTATACTATGATTATTCTTTGCATGTTGTTTTTTAAGAATATCCTGCTCATGCACCTAAGTTTCATTTGTGTCCATAAATATGCCTTTGTGGACTGTCATTTGGATAATTAGTTTATGAAAATCTCTGGCTTATGTGGCTCAAAAAATGGATGAGAGTTTTGAAAATGCATCCACCTTCAGTTTCTTCGGGTTAGAACCTTCTCTTCAAAAAAATGGCATTATTTTGAAACACTTTCTTTTCATATGTTGTCTGTTTCTCATACTGTCAGTAGGTACTGTCCATTTGAGAACATTACACTTCGTTCCTCCTAAAGGAACACCATACTTTGGTGCCAAGTTTGCAGTAAGCTGCAGCCAATAATCTTTTAAAACGGAAATCCAAAGGTTATCAGCAGCTTGTAGGCTCTTGTCTTCTGCAGACATCCCAAGGTGTTTCACCCTGTGTGAGGTTTACTACATTCACTTCTGTGTGTACTCCTTGGTATTAATTGGAGTGAATTGGCTTCCATCTTGCAATGATTGTACCCTTTGTGCAGTGCCTTGTTCTGGCTGTTAATTAGTGTTAACTAATCACTGAATGTTTGAGATCACTTGCAGGAGAGGGGGTGGGTGCACAAGGTCATAATAGAGTGCAAAAGGCCATAATAGAGTCCGTCTCTCACAGTGCCATTGCCCCATGAGAAGCCCTACCTGCTTCTCCACGTGCCTTCAAACCGTTGGTGTTTTGCTGCCCGATTGGTTTGCACTGATCAGCACATGCTGGAAAGCAACTTGTTCTCTTTATCCTGGTGCTGGTGAGCATCCCCCTATGGATGGCTCCTTGTAGGAGGACAGTTCTGAATATTGATGGCAAAGATGATGAAAACAAAATGCATCAGCTGGGAGCTGTGGTGCTAACACAACAGAGAGGAGACACTCTTTCAGGGACCACTGGCCTGAGCTCTCTGCCGTGGTCATGGTCGTTTCTGCTCTCACTCCTAATGATTTTGACAGTGCTTCCTTCTCTGGTCTCTCACCTCTTAAGCTAAAGACTTTCTAGTGTTTCAGTTGACCAGTTCCTTTGTGCCAAGGTCAAAAGTTGAGTAGGGAGGTGTCTTTGTTTTTACAAATGGACTTACCTACCATAGCCAAAAAAACCCCCAAAATTAAAAAAAAAACCAACAAACTCTATTTAACACAGAGCTGTAAATGGCAATGGGCTGGTAACTACTTACCAACTTAGATGAAAGTATTACTTAGTGATTAAATGTCAACAGGTTTCATACACAGCAAATGTCTTTAATTTGGCAAGAGGAAGGCTTCTCTGCAGGTCATTGTAAATACCAGATTTATTGTGCCTCAGTGGAGGATGTGAAGAAAATGGAAAGGGAAATGTCACCATAGATCTTTACAGTGTCTCAGTAAAACAGAAGAGTTGTTGGTGCCTGCAGTGCAAAGCTTTTGACTCCTTGAACTAACTGTTGACAAACCCTATTTGATACTCGGTAACCTGTTAATAAAGTGTTCATTTTTCAGGTCAGACTATGATGACTGGAGACCAGCCCTGGCCAGCTTGCTTCAACCTATCCCATTTCCCAAGGAGTAAGTTTGCTCTTAGTATTTACCGGGTTATTCTTGTTACTGTTGTTTTATGGTGAAATCTAATGGCAGCTAAAAACTGATGGTAATAGGAGCTTTGTGCCTCTAGTCTTGATTTAGAATCTAGAGTTGATTTTGGCTGATACAGAGGGATGCAAAGACTTTCCCATCTTCCATCCCTATTTCTTCAAGATGATTCTGAAGAGAAAAATGGTTAACTAGAGACAGGCAGACAAGAAAGGGAGGAAAGCTGGTGAGGAGGGGAGTAAAGTAAGAGATTTACTGGATCAGGATGCTTTACTGGTGTCACAGAGCCTCGTATCATTTCTATTTAGCATTAAGTGAAGAAGCTACCCTACAGATCAGCCAAGCTCCCTCAGAAACCTATTAATGAACAGTAGTGTTTATAAAATGCAGACCTCCACGGACAAACATTACAACCTATAATTGTACAATTTGCTAGCTTATCACATCCCCTAATGACCTGATGTCTTGAATCAGAGAGGTCTAATCCTCTGTGCCAGGTTACCTGGGCTACAGTGAGGGCTTGGAGATAGGCAACAGAGACATCATTTACCTAAGTCAAACATGAGTCCTGGGGGAGGTGTAAACCATACCATGATGCAAGGCCCTCCACAGAATGACCATTAATTGCTTTACTGATGTACAATGTTAATTAGTTGTGACCGTACCTTAATTGCATTACAATTATAGGATTCACCTGACTCTTGGAGGTAGACAAAAATTCCTTTTTTAATTCTATAGCTGTATTTTCAGTCTTTTCCTTGCTTACTTCTCACCCAGAGCTCCCACTTAGAGCCATGTCTAAAACAGGACTCAAGAAGAGCTACAAGATTTGTTCCAAGTGATTTTTTTCTTCTATCTCCTGCATTTTATTTCCCCCCTAGCTTAATAGAGGAGACTTTACCTGACATCTTTTGGAAGGATAGTTCTTTTTGTCTTGTGTGCTGCAGTTGCTTAGCAAATCCTCTTATTATCTAGAAATAACTGAAAAGTGGTTGTTTGGTTTTGGGTGGTTTTTTCCCCCCCTACCTCCCTTCTTTCAGATCCTCATGTTCTTCTGTTTTCTGTTTGAAATTTCAGGGCTCTTGCACATGAGAAATTCACAAAGTAAGTTTGTGGGGCTTGTTTGTTTTACTAAAGGGGGTAATTACTTAAAATAGTTGTACTAGTCAATAATAGCAATGATGTATTACTCAATATTGTGCCTCTAATGTTTTGTATCTCTGAGGGGCTGTGAACATGTTCTGTTAGGAATAAAAATATGTAGTTTTCTTCGTAATTTACCATGACAGCAGGAGCCCAAGGACTAAAGACACTGGATGCTGATAGAGTTTACAAACCAGTTTGTCACTGCAGATCTCTGAAACCTTTTCTAGATTATTGTGAATGGACACTGTCCTTGGTAATCACTTTTAAACCTCATACTTTCTTCCTGTGGAAGCAGTTAAACTCGTTTCTCTCTAAAGTTCATTTATATATAATTTAAAGTGTAATCCAAGAGAAATGTGAAACTTGTGTAAATAGAGCAACTAGCAACTTACTAACTCTTGTCCTTTCAACTTTTTTTTTTCAGGGAGCTGAAATATGTGATTCAGAGATTTGCAGAAGACCCAAGGCAAGAGGTGAGTTTATTGCTAGCTTACACCTATTATTAACTGGAGGAATTGCCAGTATACTTGTTCAGAAGATCTCTCCTTAAGTAGTTTGGGTTTTTTTTGGTTTGTGTTTTTTATTAAAACATAGTGTGGTTTTGCTGGGCTTAAGGCTCTTAGGGGGTAATAGCCACTCAGGGGACACAGTCCTAGTATGAATGTTTTCTTGCCTTATGCATAAACATGTGTTGTGACCTCCTTGTCTGGCATCAGTTGATGTCTTTGATCCCCACCCAGCAAGATTTTCCCACTCTGTTGAATCTCTGCCAGCTTTTCATCTTCCTCACAAAAAAAAAAAGGATGCAGAATCAATGGATCCACACAGCTTACAAAATAACAGGTTTTATTTAGCTGTGTTCCAGTTAGATTGTGTGCAAATGACCATAATTCTCATGAATTAGCTGGAGAAAAGGGGTGGGAGGTGTGTTACTGGAATGTGTGTAACTGTAGCCTCGTGGTGGCCGACTGCTTCATTGCTGCACATGGAGCTTGTTCAACACCATCACCTCTCATCCACATTAATTTTTGTTGCTGGCATAAAGGGAAGAAAAACTCCTCCAGACTGTGGGTGAGGAGGCTGTGTCATCATCGTCATTGCCCTAAACTCCTGGAGGATTTAAGCTTTGTGAGCAGTAGTTGTTCTTGTCAGATGAGAGAGACCTTATTGTCTTAGAATGGCACCAGGATTTCATCTGTCACTGGTGTTATGTGCCCAAAGTCAAGTGTGGGGACTTTACCTCCACCCCACCCTCCTCAAAAATGGAAATGGAACATCTGTCTCTTCAAGGGGGTGGTGGGGGGAAAGAAAAAGGGAAAAAAGAGCTCAATTATGACTCCTGTATTAAACAGTGGGACTAGATGCTGTAACCTCTGCAGTGGGCCTAATTTAGACTACTGGTAGGTAGTTCTTCTGTGCAACTTCTGTCTTAGGTGTCCTTGTTGAATTTTCCTGGTGGTCTTGCCTTATCCTGACTCTGGTCAAGTTTTATTACAGCAGGAATAATAGGGATTTTTAATGATTGAAATGAACAAGCCATCAGCCACTGCATTTGGTATGCAGATCACATCAGAAGTATAGGAACACATGCTAGGAGGATGGGGGAAATGTCAGAAGCCCAGAAATTTGAGTCTCTTTGATTTTTGGTTGGTGCTTTTTTGTTTGTTTGTTTGTTTGTTTTTTCCCCAAGTGAAAGGAACTGTTCAAGACAGAGCCATTTTGTGTTTGATTGGTGTAAAGGGAATGAAAAAGGCCATGCAATTAGTGATGATACAGCTTCCCTGCTTGTTTATACTGAAAAAACAGATTCTGTGAGTGGAGACTTGCCTGCAGCTCTGTAGATTGGAATATGAACCATGAAATTTCCAGCAGTCCTTGGTTTTGCAGAGTTTCTTCTTCTGGCCTAGTGTGAGAGATGCTGGTGATTATTGGCAGCAACTGTAACCTTCCCAATGTCTTCACTTTTTGGCAGGTCCACTCATGTTTGCTGAGTGTGAGGGCTGGCAAAGATGGCTGGTTCCAGCTCTACAGCCCTGGAGGAGTGGCATGTGATGATGATGGAGAGCTGTTTGCCAGTATGGTACGTGTCTGCAATAATGTGAGTTTAGTAACTTCTTTGCAGTAAAGTAGCTAATGCATAGTTGAAAGTAACAAGGTTTACCTTTGTCAAAAAATTATCAAACCCAGGGTTCTGTAAACCACAGGTGTTCACCAGGAAATCTAAACCTTTTTATCACCAGATCCATTTAGCTTCCTTGCATTCACAGTTTGGTTAACATGTTAGCATTCTCTTTTAGAACTTTGGCTTGTTTTTTTTCACTGGTAATGTAATCCACAAAACCATGCATGTGTATATGTGTGTGCATATGCATGTGTGTATTTTTCTATTTGTAAATACATTTGTTTGTGTATCTGTATAAAAACTCCCAGAGAATGTGGAATACTGATAAACAAGGGGAGACAGGCTGCTCTGCTCATCCACGGCTGTAGTTTTCATTTATAGGCTACCCTGGAATTTAAAAACAACAGTAACATGGAATTAAACAAAGGATGGATAGATAAATATAAAAATGTGTTCAAGTTTTTCTGCCCAATTACATTGTTGTGGGAGGTTTAATTAGAAACCAACATTCCATTTCCCGCAGTTATTTCTTCTGTAACTCTGAGAAGGAGTAGACAGAAAATAACAGGTTTTAATCACTGATGCTGGCACTGTCTTCCTGTGCAACCTGGGTCAAGTCACGTAGGTCTCAACGTGTGTTAATTCTCCATGTAGCAAGTAAGATGTAAATTACACTTCTTTCTTTCCCTCTTAAGGGGAAGAATCATTTGCTGAAGTTGGCTGTTGGGTATGCAATGAAATGACTTGCAGGGGGATCTACACTTTGTGCATCTCCCACGTGCTGAACATTTTGGGACATAAAGAATATCTGTGCCTGTCTGTACTCTTCACTTAAATTCAAATGGGTCAGATACCATTGAAACAGATAGTGGACAAAGGCTGTTCACAAAAGGTTTCATCCCTTTTCGCTGATTCTGTGTCTCTTAAGTTCGAAAAGAAAATGTCTTCAGAACTCTATCATTTCTCCCAAGAGCTTTTGTGGAACAAGATATTTATGAGCATCAGGAGATGGTGTGCTTGAGAAAGCACAATGCTAAGGCACATTAATATGCAGTACTCTGTGCCCTTTGCAAGGATGTTGATAAATACTTAAAGAGCTGCTAACGACTAACCATCAAGTTTGAAAAACATCCTGTTCTGAGATGGACCCTACATTAGCTTAGTGTCAGTATTTCCCGTTGCTCAAGAAAACCTCCAAAAAAGCTTAACAATAACTGCATGAAATTAAGTCCTTTTGGGCTTGAAGTTTACTGTTTTTAAAGGCCACCTGAGCTGATGGATACTTAAAAAAAAAATTGTGTTTTTCTAAAGGCCTTGCTGGTACTGAAGCCATGAGGAAGAAGAATTGCAAGGTAGCACAGGATCTGCATGGAAGTGACTGCATCATGGCATGGTTGCAATATTTTCAGCAGTATTGAGCATAGCCCAAGCAATGCCAGGAACCAGGGGGACCACAGAATGTATTTACAAGCTTATTGTAGAGGAGTAGTGATGTTGAGTCTACATAATGGAGCTCTTGCTGTTCCAGGTCATTGGAAACTAGAAATTCTCACGTAGTGCTCTGCCAGCAAGGTGGTGAATCAGCCATCTGGGCCATAAAGAGACATAAAAAGACACTCAGCTAGGAACCCAAAATTCTCTGCAGCTAATTGCTAGGACTTTTAAGAAAGAATATTGCCAAGCTCGTTTGTGAGGAAAGACTTATATTTGATTTGTACAAGTGGCTTTGCATTTCTGCCATAGGTATTACTATGTGATATCATCTGATGCTTTCTGCAGGTAGGAGAGACTCTGCAGGACTTTTGTCAGCTAGTGGACTTAAAGGAGTATTATTCAGGCAGTGTTCTCAGCATTTCTTTCCTTTCAGGGAAAACTGAGCAAGAAAGCACATGGACTCATATCTGACTTAGGGCTCAGGACTGCTGGATTTTCTTAAGGCACTCCCTCCTTTCCCAGTCAGCTCCTGTCTGTTCCTGCTGAACAGGTGACTACTTCTGTCACCACTCCTTCACCAAGGCTAGTGTTCAGCCAGCAGACTGCCAGCACCACTTGCCTCTTACCTAGACATCCAGCCCACACAGCCCTTGCTCACCAGCTGGCATTTCCAGGGAAACTGAACCACAAACAGATGCAAAAGCAGAATCTCCTGTGGTTCCCCTGGGGCTGAGTTCAACATGTTACTAGGGATGGGGACAATTGCACAGCTGCTCTGATGTTTCCTGGGGAGCTTATATCAGGCCTCTGGGCTGTCAGCTGAGCTCCTTTCTGGAGGAAAACTACCTGCTCCCTCAGAGCTCTCTAGGCATCACCTTTTTAAAAAAGTCACTTCCAATCAACAGTAAACCTGTGAAGACAATGCAACCGTAGGCATCACGAGGGCCTCCTTTTCTTTTAGGTTTGTTGCAACTGCTTAGATTTGTTTGACTGTGTAACAATGTCCTTTCCAGAGGTATATGTGTTTCTTAGGCTTGCACCTCTAATTTTAGCTCTGTCTCTTGAATAGGTTCATATTTTAATGGGATCCTGTTATAAAACAAAGAAGTTCCTGCTTTCACTGGCTGAAAATAAATTAGGACCTTGCATGCTACTGGCTTTGAGGGGTAACCAGACGATGGTAGAGGTAAGCCCTAAACATAAGTAGTCATATAGGTTTATGAGCAGTATTCAGATTTGGTTTCACTGCCTTTCCCAGAGTTACACCCAGTGGAACTAGAGAAGTTGAGGTTTGTGTGGTATGAAACACCACAGTGGGCAGTTGTGTTTCTTCTTCATTAAGTGGAAGTGATTGTTGTTGTGCTGGTGTGAGTGTGGATGACATGAGAGGTGGGTGCAGGCATTTTTGGAGAGAGAGGTAGTTTGCTACAATTCATTTGGAGAGGCTGAGGTGGGAAATAAATGCCTGTGATGGTATAGGCTGTGGCTTGGGGTCAGAATTTAGAACCACAGGTTTTTTGCATGACTAAATGCCTGAGGCTTGTCTTGCCACCTGCAAAGTGAACAGTGCACAAGAAGTGCATTCACAAAACCTTCTTTACTTGCCTTAGTACACATTTTTATGTACTTAGGATTGGTTATTTTTATTTCACTAATAGTTTATTTGTATTTTTCTGGGTTTCTTTAGAGAAGTTTCAAGATAAATATCATCATATATTTTAAGTGGAAATAGAGGGTGGTTAAATAGGTGGAAGGAGCTGCAATTTTTCATTGACTTAGATCTGTGCATGCTAATTTAATCCAGTAAATAGAAGTGTGCTGCATAAATTTGAATAGAATGTTGCTTGGTGGTTTGGGTTTTTTTCATTAAAAATAATTAAAATTATGGAGGGAATAAAAAGTTTGCATTTTAATTGCAATGGCGTGGTATGTAGCTGAAAATTGAAGGCAGCATGAAGGGGGCAGCTTGTGCCCTAAACCCATGAGACCCACAGGAATCATCCCCTGATTCTAACCTGCTCCTTGCAGCCCCTGGCCCAGGGGTGAGTCAGGCCTGTTCCCTGTGAGATGGAGGGTGTCCTGGCCACAGCAGCAAGCTCCCAGGATCATCTTCTCTTGGAGCCTCTCTGACCTTTCCCCATCCTGCCTTGTAGACTGGATACACTTCCCATGCATTCTGCTTGCACAGAAACCCCCAGTGTTTAGGGACAGAAAATCCAGCACTCAGGGAACTGCTTGGCTCTTGTGTCCTGTCCCAAGTCTGCCAATCTGCAGTCTAGCCCGTGGACCTGGGAAATCCTGGATCGATTCTACCTGTTCTGAAGAGGGCTGTGGCATGGAGCCATCTTCCAGGACTGATGCAAAGTAATTGCACCTCAGTCAGAAGGAATTAATACTAATGGATGACAGGATAGATAGGCTGACTTTCAGAGATAAGAGCTCATTCTTTGCGAATAAAAAATTAGTTTCTTGTCTTGGAAGGTCAGTAGATGTTGCAGAGATCCTCTAAACTAGCCTGCACAATGTGTGCTCTAAAACCTCACCCAGTAATTCAAACTAGCATGCCCAGTTTAATTAGGATATTTGGAAGAAACAGAATGTAAGCACTGCAGTGACCACTCTTCTTTCGTTCTCTTGCTAGATTTTGTGTTTGATGCTGGAATACAACATCATCGATAATAACGACACCCAGCTCCAGATCATCTCTACCCTGGAAAGCACAGACGTGGGAAAGAGAATGTATGAACAGCTGTGTGACAGGCAGAGGGAGTTAAAAGAGCTGGTATGTCACCCTGCATGCAGTATTGCCATAGCACGTTGTGGTCTGTACTCTCCAGAAATGGAGCTACAAAAGACAGACAAGCAGGGTGTGAAATTCCCAGTGGACAACAGGATGGGAACAGTATTTGGAGGGTTTCACTGAGAATAAATGCTCTGCGTGGTATTTACTGATGTGTCTAATCCCATACTATGTTTATGAATGATACTCAATAACCTGCTTAGGATCTGTGTGAAAGAATAAAGGTGAAATCCTGCTGTCTTAAGATCTTACGAGTCAGCTTGTCAAATTCTGCCACCTTTTGACATATGAGTAGCAAATGCTTCCAGTGCTGGCCAGTATTTCTGGGTGCTTTGACATTCACCACATCTCACTGAGGTGGTCTTCAGTTCTCAGAGCTAGAGCCTGTGAGAAAAAGATTTTTTACTGATTTTAAAGACAGGATCTACAGATAGATCTGTTCTCAGTAACACTTTTTCACCTGAGCAAACATAGCCACAATCTTCCCCTTCCCTCTTTCACATTGATCTTTGTCTTCCTTAACCCCTGCTCCCAGCCTATAAAGTCAAATTAATTTGCTTTTTTGAACTCAAAGAAATGATCAGCTGTGCAGTCTCACCCTCTTCACTATCTTAGTCCAGCATTTTAAGGCTGTTTCCTTTGAAGTGAAAGTAACCAAATAATAGCAGGCTGAATCAGACAAAATGCTGACCCGTGGCACAAAGGCCACTAGCTGTGGTTAGTGGATGTCCCCTGGGTAGCAACAGGCCTGCATCTAGCACACTCAGAAAAAAATCTGTCAGTGCAGAAAAAGCAGGGAAGAGGTGGAAGGGCTGGCAGGGAGCTTTGAAATCAGAGCAGGGTTTGCTGTAGTGAAGAGCTTGCTTGCTATACTTCAGCTGGTCTGAGATGTAGAATGGCAGCTTGTTTGACCAAGATATCTTCTCTCTTACAGCAAAGAAAAGGTGGTCCCACAAGATTAACACTGCCATCCAAGTCCACAGTAAGTTAATCACGTCAATAATAAAACAAGCTTTGTCTTCCCATATTTAAACATTTGATTTATGTTTGCTATGTGGCACGGTGGTTTTGGTTGGTTGAGAGGGGAGCCATTCCACTTGCTCTGTCAACACAACTGGAGTTTACACAAGTAAGGGCACATTTCTGCTCTTGGGCCTGTGCAGAAGTTTCCAACGCCAGTACAAGCATCCAACTGGCAGATTTATACTGGTGTGCAGAGTTGGAATTTACAGTAGGATCTGATGGTCGATTTGGAGACAGAATTTTGCATTAAAAAAGCAGACTTTACAACGTCCAGTTCTGGATCTTAGATGTGGAAGTCTGAAAGAGAAACATCACTGTTGTGGTTAAGCCTGGTGTAAACCCAGAGGAACTTCACTGAGGCCAGGTAACAGTCCTGAACACAGTTTGGATCTAGAACTTGCAGTGAAATCTTCATTAAGGTTCACAGACCCATCTTTGACATTTGTTCTGACACTGAAGCCTTCGTGTCTCTTAAGGATACACATGCAAAGAAAAGTTTTTGTCCTAGTGTCTGGATATGGTTTTCCCAGGGTGTGTGAAGCAATGCTGCCACCAGAGCCCAGCTGCTTGCCAAACAAACAGAAACTTCTCTGTGTGGTTCTCTGTTACTGTAAACAAGTGGTGTAATTGTGCAACTCTTGCTGGTTAACAGTATCAGTGACACCACTGCAGAAGATTGCAGGCTGAGGAGTCAATAATCTTGCCTATCAATCTGTTGTTTGCTTTCAGGATGCAGACCTGGCCCGCTTGCTAAGCTCGGGATCTTTTGGAAATCTGGAAAACCTCAGCCTGGCCTTTACCAACGTGACAAGTGCTTGTGCTGAGCACCTCATTAAACTGCCTTCACTCAAGCAGCTGAACCTGTGGTCAACTCAGGTAAGTGCTTTGCAGGCTGAAACTCAGAGCAGGAACCAGTGCTGACTAATTCTGAAATTTCACATTACGTCAGCACAAGAAATGTGTGGAAAGACAGGCTGAGGGAGTTGGGGCTGTTCAGCCTGGGGAAGAGAGGGCTCCAGAGAGACCTTATAGCACCTTCCAGTGCCTGAAGGGGCTACAGGAAAGCTGGGGAGGAGCTTTTCACTTGAAAGTGCAGTGATAGGACAAGGGGTAATGGTTTTAAACTGAAAGAGGGGAGATTTAGGTTAGCCATCAGGAAGAAATTCTTCACCATGAGGGTAGTAAGGTGCTGGAATAGGTTGCCCTGGGAGGTTGTTGATGCCCCGTCTCTGGAGATGTCCAAGGCCAGGTTGGATGAGGCTTTGTGCAGCCTGGTGTACTGTGAGGTGTCCCTGCTCATAGCAGGGAGGTTGGAACCTGGTTATCTTTAAGGTCCCTTCCAACCTTAACCATTCTATGATTCTATGAAGAGGCTTGCTTAGACTGGGTTTGTCCTCATGCTATTTTTACAGGGCCTTTTTGTGGTCTAGCTCATCTTGGAGGCTGTTTTTTTATTTTTCCTTTTAAAAAAATATTTTAATTATAAAAGAGTTGCTGCCACCTTGGGTTGAATGCTCCAGTTAGGCATTGCTGATACTTTGTGCTTTCTGCTGCTGTTCATCTGAGAAGTGCTTATGCTTACACCCATTTAGGGTGAAAAAAATGATGCTGTGCAGCTCATCTGGTCAAGCAAAACATAATCTGTGCAGTGTAGGCAATGAACTGCCCTGAATGCTGATCCACCAGAATTTCTTTAAAAACAGCAACAAGAAAAAGAAACTTAAGTAATGAGTAAAATAGAAGGGAACTATAACGATAATGTGCTTATTTTGTAAGCAAAAAAGAGGCCAAGTTGTCTGAATAAAGTTATTCAGCTTTAATTGAAAGAGCTTTTAAAATTAGATTTTTCTGTTGCATTTCCCTGCTGGTTTTGGTCTCTGAGGTTCTCCGCTGAAGAGGTTTTTGCCATGTTGTGTTAGCACCTATTTGTAGTGCTCGCTGAAAATATGATTGTTCTCAGTACAACCACAAAAAGCAGCATTTTTTTTTTTTTCATTCAAACATCATGTAAATATCTTGTTTTCCTAATTACTTTTGTATCCCAGAAATGTCCTCTCTTTGTGTGGGTAATATGGAGTGGACTCTGCTTGCTTGCTTGCTCTGAGGCTGTCTTGTATCTCCTCCAGATCTGTCCTAACAATGTAACTTTCAGATTTGAAAATTTTGATGCTTCTTACTCAAAATGAGTTTCATTTCACTGAACAAAGAGCCTGCTTTTTGTGTGGTGTTTGTTTTTTTTTTTTATTTAAAGAAAAAACAAACCAGTTTGCATTCCATTTTATTTTGTGATATCCTGGTTTCCATTAATCTAGACTTCAGAAACAGCAGAAACTAAATGGGTCAGTAGAACAATTACCAATCAATAGCACATTGTTCTTGTGACCAAAATAGCTAATTAATACCACTTGCATTATGCTTTTTTTTTTATTCTGATGTGGTTGGGAGCTGGCTGAGACTGCTGTAACCATCTTGTATAGCCTGGGTGGGAGCTCTCTCATACAAAGTCCAGGCTTCAGAGGCACCATTCTGATGGAATGATCCCCTGTGGTGAAGAACACACAAACCATTTAGATTTCCTCTTCCCTGTCTGCAGAAGAGGGATAAAACTATTTGCTTTCTCTCCTGTCAGTTGAGATGGTGGTAAACAATTGGAGTGTGGCCCTGAGGGCTCCTCTGCACACCTCATGTCAGTGGTACTTGCACTTGATGTTGATGCGTTGGTTGAAACTAACTTTGAGATGGTGGTAAACAATCAGAGTGTGGCTCTGAGGGCTCCTCTGCACGCCTCATGTCAGTGGTACTTGCACTTGGATGTTGATGCGTTGGTTGAAACCAACTTTGCTCTGTGCCCCACAGTTCGGAGACGCGGGGTTGCGGCTCCTGTCGGAACACCTCACCATGCTGCAAGTGCTCAACCTCTGCGAGACGCCTGTCACGGACGCTGGGCTGCTGGCACTTAGCTGTGAGTGACCAAAAGAAGCAACAGAGGAGAATGATGTGGGTTGGGAGGAATTCACGTGGGTTCAGACAGAAGGTGGACGTCTTGGCTGTCGCATCGCTGCTTCTGCAGGGATTTAGGACAGGCCGTGGTTATGTTTGGGTTTCACTTCCCTCCTCCCTGCCCACTCCAGTGGCCCATTCAGCTGCAGGCAGGGGCAGGGCAGCAGGAAGGTGATCTGAGCCTGCTGACACAGAGTGGCCTTGGGTGGGCTTTGCTGTCCCAGACCCTACTCCAGCTCTTGCCTTTAACTTTACTGATGGCACTTGTCTGGATCTCTGATGGTGACCTGTTGTCATGGGGCTTCCCAGCTTTTTTCACGCACTCTTCTGTGGATGTCCCTTCTGGGTGGGGGTCTGACCTTGTGGTGCAGGAAGGGCCATGTACCAGATTATTAGTGAGTTTAGCAACCCTGCACAGCTGGTTTTGGACTCTCACTGGCATTTTTTGTTCCTTCTTCTTTGGGGAGGTGAAACTCTCACTATCTTTAACTTAAAACTCTCACTATCTTTAACTTAAAACTCTCACTATCTTTAACTTCAAACTCTCACTATCTTTAACTTCAAACTTTCACTATCTTTAACTTCAAACTCTCACTATCTTTAACTTACATAAGGTGAAGCAGAGCGGGGCCACCTAAGCAGCATTCAGGGCTCCCTTGAGCACCAAGGGCTGCTCACCATGCCACAGTGAAACCCTTTCCAACACCCAGCAGTGGATTATAAACCCCAGCTACTGGGTTTAAAAGGGCTCCTTTAATAGGCTTGATCCTACACAGACGTGCCAGACAGGCCAGTAGTTATGGCTCATCTTAGGAAACTATTCTGCTAAGTACTGGAGCCTAAAATGGCAATGGGGGGGAGGGAGGGGAGAAGGGAGGACTGCTGGATCAGCGTGGCCCCTGCGTGCACCGTGCAGAGTGCTGAGAACGGGCACTGTTCAGAATAATGTGCAGGAAGCTCATTATGAGAAGCTGCCTGAACTCCTTTGAAGTCGGCCGACTTAAGCATATGCTTAATGGCCCTTCCTAAATAGGGACATTTTCCTGGATGGGGGCCCAAACAGCTGTTGATCCGTTCGTACTTCTATATTTTACACTATTCAGCTTTTTCCTGAGGGTGCTGCACATAAGTCATGTCTTGTTTTTGCTTTGGCCTACTGCGTGCCTGATATTTTAAGAAAATGCAGCATGATCACAAATACCTGTGTGTTTTCTCTTCTAGCCATGAAGAGCCTGTGTAGTTTAAATATGAACAGCACCAAACTTTCAGCAGATACCTATGAAGATCTCAAGGTATGTATTTCTGAATTGCGTCCACTAAAGATGAGAAGTAGCTGGCCTGGGAGGAGTTGCAGATTTAGCAAGTATGTGGTGGTAGTAGTGCCTAGTGCAGAGAGAACTGGCCCCATGGAGTGGGTAGCATGAAAGTCATCTGAAGAGGATAAAGTGGATTGTTTGGGGGAGATAATGACTGAAAACAGTATTCTGAGAGGCTTTGATGAACTCAGGAAACATGTAATATGCTGAATGGATGAGTATCAGATGGAATCTGAAACAATCTTTCTGCCAGTGCTATCAACAGTAAAGGCTTCATAAATGGAAACATGTTGGTTGCTTCCAGTGAGGATATACAGAGAGGTAAAAACTAGTGCACACCTCCAGAGCTGTCCCCTGTACCCAGGACCAAAAGCAGCGTGGGTGAATAGCATTACAGAGCTTTGATGCAAGTTTATTTGGACAGCTCTTGGACTGGAACTGAGCTTTTGACAGAAACACCTGCACAATTGCTCAGTTCCCCAGTGTGACATGCAGGGTGTCTGGTTGTTACCATTTGTACTGTGAATTTACAACCACTTTGGCAAAATTGTGTGAACTAGAATGTAGCTGTGGGAGTGAAACAGCCCCGGGTGGTTTCAGACAAAGACTGCCTGAGATGTGTTGGCTTTTGTGACTTCACTTGTACTTCGTCTTCTGTCTGATGTTGTGTGAGTTGCATTTCCCAAAGTCTTACCTCAAAAACCCAAGTGCTCAAATGAAACTCTACATTATGTCATTTGTGTGTTGAAACCTTAGGTTGTGCCAGGTTTATTCAAAAAGGTCACAACCTTGGGTTGAGTTTCAAACTTGAGGCGGGTCCTGAAGCTGCTCTGCTTTCAAAATTCACTGCAAAATGTATCTTTGGTTCTGTCTGTGGAGCCAGGGTTCCCTCAGGGACTCGGTTGCATTGCTGCTAACATGGATTTTTCAAGATTGAGTTTTGAAAAACTTGTGTCACAATTGTATATGCAAAGAAGCAGTCCTTGGAATTAACAGCTGTCTTGCAGATGGGTTCACACAATGGAGCTTGTATCAGGCCCCAGGCATTTACAGACAATCAGGGTCAATGCTGAGTTTGGCCCCGGGCCCCAAAATCTAATCTACTGAAGGGCTTCTCCAGGCTTACCCCTGCTTCTGAGCCCCTTTGCCACTGACTTCAGACCAAAGCTCATATTTTCCAGGCCGGTTCCCTCTTCTCTGGTATTGCATTAACAGTCCTTAGCAGCAACACAAGAAAGAGACTTGCCAGGGCAAACAGCAAGACTGGCTGTGAGCAAAGTCCTGATGATTGCAGAGAATTTAAAAAAACTGAGAAAACAGGAGTGCGTCACTTTTTCCCCTCTCACCTCTTTCCCTGAGATTTCTCTTAGTGGCCATTTTTTTAGAGCTCTGTGAGTGTTCAAAGGGAGGGTAAGAGTTTCTTTCCCCGGGGCACATGGTTGTAGGTCTGTCGAGAACAGCTCAGACTTCAAAGAACATATTTTTGATACAAATCTTTCCTTCTTCTCCCCTTGGTCTGCAGAGCGTTTGGGGCACAAGCCAGTGATGACATTTCCTCTCCACTCCAACCCCCTCCCCACTAACAGGCTTGCACACACACAGACACCCACATATGTACCAGGCAGGCTGAACCAGACAATAAATAAACACCCACTACTGAAGTCATTATTGCCTAACTGAAAAATTATTTGCTGGCAGTGTCTGTAGGATTATGACTAGCTCTTATCAAAATATGCATGCACATAAATCAAGGAGTGAGGTAATAATGACTCCTAGAACCTTCCAACTCCTCAATTATGCCCTAGCCTAATTAAACATGTTTGTTTTGAGAGAATTAGCCATACAATTATAGTCAGAGAGCATGGAAACGGGATTGACGAGTAGGAACAGTGCAAACAGCCACTTCCCACCTGCCTTGCGCAGGTCAATTCAGGAGCAGTATGTCCAAATGCAGTGGAGTTATGGAAAGGAGACCACAAAGACACCAAAAGTTGCTAACACTCTCCAAATGCTTTTAATACATTGAGGGAAGAATCAAGTGATGACTTAGTGTGGAGCCTTCATGGCTGGAGTTTGACAAAGGAATTTTTCTTTTTTGTGTTAAAAAAAAAATTAAATAAATGAAAGCTCTGGGTGTGATGTGGGCCTGCTGGCTGGTGCATGAGTTTGACTGGAGCCACTTGGTTATCTGCAGGTGGGACTTAGTCTTGTGTGTCTGTACAGGCTCACCACCTTGTTCCTTCATGAACACCTGTGTGCTTCAGCTCCCTGCTGAGCTCAGCGCTGGCTCTCTGCAAGGTCGAGGTCATAGCACATCTCCCTGCAGGTTTTGTGGCCCAGAGATCAATCCTCCCGGTTTGCTGACAGTACAGATTTGCCAGGAATTTTTTTCCCTGAGTCCTGACCTCCTGTCATTAATTCTGACCTTTTCCTACCCTCCCCACAGGCTAAATTACCCAATCTGAAAGAAGTGGACGTCCGCTACACCGAAGCGTGGTGAACTGTCCCTGCCTCCGACTCTTTTGCTTCTCCCGAGAAGGAAAAGATTTTTAAAACAAACAGAAAAACGAACAGAAAAATAACTTTTGGCTAATTCCTGTAGAGCAGTGAGTCCTGGGACTTGGTGGTAGGAGTCGTGGTTGTGGGGTAGAGGAGTGGTGTTGTGTGTGTTGGGGGGACGGGGCAAGCCTGGACCCGGCTGGATTCTTTCAGCTTTGTGATTCCAGAATCAAGATAATTTAAATTGAAAAAGAGGAAAAAAAAAAAAAAAAAGACTTTGTAGCAGCAAGAAGATTATAAAGAGGAAAAAAAAAAATACCACCTTTGTGGATTTTATTTGCCTTTGTGTTTTATGCCGTGTGGAGAAAAAGAAAATATATTCATTTGTCATTATTTACCTGGGTTTCCTTGGCTGGCAGCCATCCAGTCAGAACTCCTCTTTCACCAGTTTTGTTCCAGAAAATCAAACTTACAAAAATCTCAAGAGAAGAAAACCAAAACCAATATGATTTTCACCTCCCCCTGTGTCCTTGCAGTTGTTATGCAGAGTAATTTTGTTGTACATAAGATTTACATAATGCACCTATTTAAGAAAATGGTTCACAAATAACAGGTCTGGGACCTGTCTTTTATTTATGAATTGTTAATTCTTTTACCCTTTTTTTTTTTTTGGCGTATAGTACTGTATAAACTAGTTTGCTGTCTTGTTGTTATTATGTTTTTTTAAGAGGAAATGTCCTCCTTGAAGAATTGCCTTTCAGTAATGCTTACTGTATGATACTCCCTCTCTGTCACAACATCCATCGCGTTGTCTTTTTGATTTCAAAATGCCTCAAACGTTATCAAATAGGAAGGAAAAATATCTACCAAGGGGGGGGGTATGGTTGTGGGGGAGGGGGTGCAGGGATTAATAAAAGTCATGTTTCCTTCCAAAGTCTGACAGCTTTCTTTAGTGTCTCAAACCATGTCAGGTTGAAACTTGGGAGATGGGGAAAAAACACCCTGTATTTTGCCAATGGGGTATTGGCAAAACCGTAGATTTTACGAGTTGCCTCGGTTGTTTTTTGTTTACGTCCAGTATTTCAAAAAGAGACAACAAAGTTCTCCCTCCGTTTTGTGCATCAGCTTTTTAATTTTCCCCCACCCCCCCTTTCCTCTTCTCCACCCTCCCCTCCCTCCCCTACCTGCTCTGTGCACGCATTGTTCTGCATGTTCCTCTGGGGAGACTGAAAAACTAGCATTGTTGCTGATCTGATCGCTCTGACCTGTCTGTAAATGTGACTGCAACATTTTTCAAATTCCACAATTGCTTAGAAGATGATTTTTTTTTTTAAATTGTGGTTTCTTTTATAACTCTGCTGTTGACTTTGTTTTTCATAATGAGCCTTCATTGTACAGAGCTGCTTATTTAAAAAAAAAACACACAAAACAAACAAAACCAAAAATAAGTTTCTTCTGTTTAACACCTTTATTTTATTCTTCAGCACCTCAAGGTTTTCACATACAGCCAATGTAATTTTTTATATATAAATATATATATATTTAATCTTATTCAATGGAAGCCAAGCTTTTGTTTTTGTTTTTTTTTAAACTTTGTTGCTACGTAGACAACCCCCACCCAAATCTTGGAGTTTTTTCTCGTTTTTGTTTTTCTTTTTTTTTTATATATAAATGAAACAGAAATTGAGTCTTAACTCATGTAGTGTGCCAGGTATTTTCCCTCCTTCAGATCCCAAACTGTGTGAGGATGCAGTGTGGGAAGAAAGAAGAAGAAAAAAAAAAGATAAAAATTAAAAAAAAAAAAAGCCAACATTTTCCTTAGCTCTGTTGCTTTTACCAATGGTTTACTACTACTGTTCTGTAGCTGTGTACAAAGAGATGTGAAATAATTTCAGGCAAAAATAAACTGTAAGTGACTATCTTTTAGCTGCGTGCTTTGTGTTTTCTTGGAAGGCAGCTCCCTGGCCCGCGGGCGGCCGATGCTTGACTGAGGACGGCATCTCCACGCACCGGGCACAGCCCCTTGCCTTCCTTGGCTAAGGGGGGGACCAGCAGGCAGCCACCGTGGTGTTTTCCACTGGGTTTTGAGGCACTGTCACCTACAAGGGACAAGGAGGAGGAGGAGGAGGCCAGCTGAGTCTCTGTGCATCCAGTTCTTCCCTCCGCAGGATGGTTGATCTCTGCACCGTTGCGAATCCTCCACAGCTTGAGGAGTTCTTGCACTGGCCATCAGAAGAGTGGCATTGGAGGGGTTGTTTTCGTGCTGGTTGCCTGAAGTAGGCACTGCTGGAAACGCTGGGGCATTTCCAGACTCGAGAGGAGTTTGTGTCTGTTGAGTTGCATTTCAGGGCAGCAGCCAAATGGAGGCATCTGCTGCGCTTGCATTCTGCTCACTGCCCTTGATAAAGCATGCCGCTGTGTGGGCTGGAGGCCAGCAGAAGATCCAGCTGGAGCTTCACAACTCTGTTTCCATCATCTAGACAATTACTAAACTTTAGCTTTTAAACAAGCGGACCCCAATTGAAACCAATTCCTGCAGATGTTCTGAGAGCCACCTTCATCACCTGTGTTGCCTGGCTCCTGTACTCTTCATTGTTGGCTGGATTTCTGTCCTGTTCCATGAAACAGACTTCAGGGCATGGAGAAACACAAGCATTTGTACTGTGTTTCCAGCCGAGGTAAGAAATGCTCATGGGATGGCCTGTGATCAAGAGAATAAACCATGCCTTTATTTTTTTTTTTTTCCCCACTGAAGCAGGACAGCTGTAGCTGAGGCTCTCGGGGTTTTGGAGTCTTTCCCCCTTGAGCAGTCACTGCTGCATATGAGCTGTCATGCCCTGGCATGGGCAGGGACTTCATAAAGCCTTTCTGGACCCTGAATAGTCACAAATATGATCAATGTGTTTAAATAAAGTGATACTTGTGGTCTGTTTCACTTTGCAGGCAGGAGTCATCTCTGTGCCAGGGCAGGTGCCTTTGGCCTCCAGCCTGTGGCAATTGCAGAGCAGCCTCATTAGAAATATCCCAGGATTGTGTCAGGCTGGGGATCCTCTTCTTGGTTATGAAAGGGGAGGGTTAGATGTGGTGTGATAAGAGATGCTGTATCTCAGCTTGCTTTTGGAAAGGGTTTTCTGAGTTTTCTCTCCTGCAGCACTGGGGCTTGTAGAGAGCCTGGTGGTTTCACCTGGATAATGATGCCTTTCTGCTGGCCTTTCAGCTGCTGCTTGCTGATAACATGAGCCATTAAAGAGCTGCCTGGTTTCATCTGGGAGGTTACTGCAGCCCATCTTCCCAGGGACTGTCAATACTGGGGGTTTGTCTGACCTACAGCTTTTGGCTTTCAACCTGAACTAGTGCAGTAGCTTTGATGCATGTCCAAAGAGCACAAAGCTGCAGCACTGCCGTGTTTCAGCAGCAGTTTTCTCATCTCCTCGTTAAAATGCTGCAGTTGTTCTACCTTCCCAGTGCAGCTCACGGCTGCCTTTCCAGTTTCAGAAGACCAAACACCAGAGCTGACTCTCACAAAGTACCAGTTGCCTCCAGGTTCCCAGCTGGGTGGGTACAGCTTGGTTGTTACTCGGAGAGTAAAATGGATGCCTAAAATCCTGACAATTCAGTGTGGATTTGCTTGGAGGGGAGTGCTGAAACAGCTGGTGACCTGAAGCACTGTCTGCTTGTATTTTTACCAGGTAAGAGCTTGGTATGTCATGTTGATATTGTCATTTCACAAAAGGTGGAGCTTGGGATATCAGGGCCGGTCCATGAGGACCTGAGGCTATCTGCCTAATGCTGGTTGTGGGACCTCATGGGTAGATGTGGTAGATGGTGGCACCAAGGTGGGTGTGGAGCATCTGGGCTGTCCTCAGGGCAGATCTGCAGGTTGCCCCATGCCTTCTTGAGGTCTGTGGGTATTCTCATCTCCGGAGAGCCTGGTGCATGCTCCCAGAGCAGGCAAGCCCTGTCAAGAGGCTTTGAGCAGGCCTTGTCCCCATAGCAGGGCCACCCCTGCCAAGCAGGGAAGGGACTCCATCTCTAAGCCTCAGGAGCGAGCACAGAAAGTGTCTCTGGTATTCTTCACTCCTTATCCTTCCCAGAGACCATCAAGCCTCTATTCAGGTAAAGTCCTCTTGAAAATACAGCAGGAAGGTGTTTGGAGCAAGCAGAAAGGCCCTGTTGGTAGATGGATGTAGGGCATGAAGTGGTGGGCTCAAAAGCAAAGCACTGGTGGCAGCTGCCCAGGACTGCTCTTTTCTGGACAACAGCAGGAGCTGGGGCTGTTCCCATCTTTGGTCACATGTGCAAGGATTTCTAAGCTGGAAAAACGCTCCTTGGAACTTCCTACATGTCTGTAAGCACTAGGACCATAGTGGCACCATCATTCTCATGCTCGAGGCAGTTCTGACCTCTCCCAGCTCTGTAAAGCCAACCAGCTGTACCTATTAGAACACATCAGTCAACTATATTGCTGTGCCTTGAATGTTTAATGATTTTTTCCAGCTAAATAGAGTACACGTATCAAAATATTTGCTTAAGTGGATGTTACTAAGCAGTTTTTTCCATTTTATTTTGTATTGACTGGGGAGCATCTTAAGTAAATATTTGAGATAAGCCATTTTTATTAATAGCAGATCTTGGCATATCCTTTTGGCCAGTAATATTAAATATGCAGGTATTTTTCCTGCTAGCCTGGTACCTGCTTTTTTATTACTTTTTCTTTTAGGTGATCTCACTTTCATCCTCTTCACCAACAAGCTAGAACAAGTACTGTAATATAGTTGCAATTTTAAAATAGGCCCTATCAGATTTAAAATATATACATACACAAACCTCACAGAGATCCACTGGTCTTGAATGAATTTTGTGATACAAATGTGTCCTTTTCCTACCGATGTCTACAAAGATCAAAACAAAGGCCTCTGTCAGAATATAGCTCATAGCTCATGTTCAGTTCATTTCTAGCATTGAATTGGTCTCAACACCCGATTTAACCAGTTTGCTTCACAGTTGATATAGTAACCAGTTTCTTCTTAATATTTGTTCCAGCTGGGATATAATATCAAATGTTAATCCTTTAATTTTAACACAGCAGATGTTTTAAGTTGAATGGTTCATAGTAGCTGAGATACTCTTAAATCTTAGCAGTCTCTCCCACCCAGAATCTCCCGTTTTCACATTTGACTTTACTGTAAAGTCAGTGTCTTTGTATTAAATTATGTTAAACTCTTTTAAAAAGGAAAGTTTGCTTTTGCATAGCAGGTCAGAGACCTGCTGACTGTCTCACTTTAACAGAAGTGTTGCTAGTGTCCCTGGTATGCAGCGTAAGTCCTTATGTTTAAAATGCAGAAACCTTGGCTTACGGATACTTTTCTTTCCATATTTTACCAATTATGATGACATTAAGGATAACTGATGTTCCTGACTCATTTGCCAGGTGTTGTGAGATCTTGGAGCTAGGTTTGTTATTTACAGCTGCAGGGTTGTGAACCTTGAAGGCTGGAGAAACACACTTCTCAGGTATGCTTTGAATTTCAGTTTAAGGGTCACACCGTTAGCAAGACGTGAGCTTTGGTTGATTGTGGTTCATTAAAAAGTATTGTAAAACTATTGGCTAGGGTTTTATGTCATTCTCTAATGCTGTTGTAGCAACCATCTGCCTTCCACGTGGCACTTTCTCCAGCCCTGATGGATGCATGAGCAGTGGTGGGGCTGCGTGAACCTCCTCAGGCCTGCGTGCCCGGAGCCGGCTGGATGAGGCCCATCAGGATCTCCTTCCAGGTAAGGGAGGAAGCAAATCCCACTCTGCATGATGAGCTAGTGTAGGAGGAGGATTTGTCCAGTGTAACAAAAAATAAATAGAACCCCTATAAAAATCCCAGCTACAGCTAAAACAAAAATTTCCTTTGAGTCAGGGAGAAGGGCTGTGTATGAGAGGGGCAGCCGGGAGAGCCAGGCTCAGCTGGAAGGTTACTCCTGCCCTGTCACTTGGGTGAAACACTTGTTTAAATTTTGCAGTGAACTGGGTAACATGTAGAATATTTTTGGCTAGAACAGTCTGACCCAGACTTCTGCAATGGTCCACTATTAATGGCAGCAGCCCTGATATCTGGAAGTTAAACGAGGCTCAAGAGGAATCAAAGATTTGCCTAATGGGATTATATCCATCCCTGGAACTGGGGCCAGCAGAGGGCTGAGTTCCTTTGCTCGAGCCTCACGAATCTTCTCTTTAAAAAATGTGCCAGGTGTCGTCATCTTGGGCATGAAGCTTCTCCCTAGGTCGCCTCCTTCATGTTTCAGGAGCTTCCAAGCCATGTTCCTTGGAAATACCCTTGGTTTACAAGGACAGGGGAAACAGGTCAGTGTGCGTGGGTCAGAGGGCGGTGCTGATGCTGTTGCCCAAATATGCTCCATCCCACCACTGCCAGGGACAGGGCTCCCTGCCAGCCCCAGGTGAGCTGAGGAGAGGCCTGGGTCTGGTGGACACCCATGGATGCTGCTGCAGGCCCCGGTGACAGGGTCACCTCCTGAGAGAAACGAACAAATAAATCAACAAAAACCCAAAACCAGAGGCGGGGGGGGAAGAAAAAAGTTGCACTTGAGGTTAAGGCTGCTCTGCTGCAGAGCTGATGACATCAATGTTGCCATGGTGACAAAATCTTCACTTAGGTATGGTGAAGTGCCCTGAGTTTGTGGCTGCCAAGGAAACCCGCCGGAGCTCCAGCACAGCCACTGTGGTGGCCCTGCAGCCTTCCTCTTCCTCCTCCTCACTCTGCCCCGCTTCTGAGAGGCTCTGGCTGCACCATGCTCCTTGTCCCTCGTGGAAGTTACTTGGTGAACTCTTCCATTTTTTTTTTTGTCCCCAGTGCTGTCCCAGCAGCTCTGGCACATCCCAGGAACGATGAAGGAGAACTGCCATCAACAGAGACCTGGGGACACGGCAGCTCCATGACTGGCCATTGCCAGCAATGTCTTTTTTTCCATGATTCAGGTTAACAGCCTGTGAGTGGGCAGGGGGGGACAATCCCCTAGGGAGAATTAGGGGAATTCAAGGGATGAAGCAACAGTGTTCATTCTTCTCCCCCCCCCCATTTTCCCCTCTTCATCAGTACAAATGAGAAGCTCATTCCCTTAAAAACAGTGGATTTCAGACAAGAGCAGTCGTTAGTCACCAGGGTGAACCCATGGGCTAAAGAGCAGTGATTGAAGTGTGGAAAAATACTTGGTGAGATGTTTGGGTCTGAATAAAGCCCCAGTTTCAGTGCTATGCTCAGCTGAAGCCATGCTGTAGCCTGGCCAAGCATAAGCATCCTGAGCAGTGCCCCCACAGCAGCTTGGGCAGCCCAAAAGGATCCTGAAGGCCTCTCCAGCATTGTGGAAGGTTGGTGGGTGCTGGCTGAGGGGTCCGTCTTGCCATGAATTCACAGAATCATAGAATGGTTTGAGCTGGAAGGGACCTAAAGATCATGTATTCCTACCCCCCTGCATGGGCAGGGGCACCTCCAATGAAAGAGTATAATCTAAATCTCATGAAAGTTTATGGAAAAGGTTCTTTTTTAGTGTATTTTAAGGCTGTGTGATTATTAAGCATTCTGGGGATTTTTGTTTGGTTTTATTTCTTGAGTGGCTATTGAGCACAAGCTCAAGGGCTCCAGTGATTTATCATGGCAAATGGTGCCACCACATCACTTCAAACACGGCAGCAGCCAGCCCTGGGCCACCCCAGTGGAGACCCTCCCCTTGCCTGTCTGCACACCCAGGTACTGCTTTAGCTTTTCTTTTGGAAGTTGGGGGTTTGGCTCTTAGTCAAGCTGTTGTTATTTCAGAAAAAGGAGGGGGGGAAAAAAACAAACCAATCCGTCTAAAAGAGAAACATCTGCTGGCATGCGAGACACTGCTGGCTCTCAGGCTTCGGGGGCTGCGATTCATCAGGCTCTGAGTCGTGCTGCTGCCAAGAGCACGGCTGAGTTGAGCTGTTTGCTGGAAAGGAAAAGGAAAGGGAAAGGGAAAGGGAAAGCTGGGCAGTGGCACAGCAGAGCTGCTGGATCCCACACGGGAGCACTGCAGGGGCTGCAGAGCACGTGCCCGAGGGTGAGCGTTGCCTCACGCTGATTTTATTTTTGGGGGGAAAAAGACACGTTTTACCAGGAGGCAGAACTATGGTTCAAGGAAAGCCCAACCTGCTGCTTGAACTCTAGAAGGTGCTTTTAAAAGAAATCCCACAGTTTTGCAGTAAAATTACTCAGTTTTATTCAACAGCTGTGGTAGGAGCAAAGGTGATTAACTAATAGCGGATCTCTGGAGAAAATGGAGGGGTTTTTTAGGCCTGAATTTTTGGGACTAATTATCAAATTATTGATATCCCTTCAAAATAATAATGAATTGTACACACTACCAGGTCTCCACCACCTGATTTCTGGTCACAAGAGAGGAGTATAGTCAAGGGGAAGTGACTCACAGCTGCCTGTGGTAGAAATTAATGAGATATTTTTCTGGAAATACTCCTGTCAGTGGCTTTTCTGTGTAGTCCGAGTCAGGACAATACCATGGAAAGCCTTGCTGGGGACAGCAGTGTCCTCGCTGTGATGGTTGCAGGGACTGGAGGAGCTGGTCAGTGTAGGATCTGGTGAGTGATGGGCTTGAAGGCCAAAAAAAACCATTCTGAATGCTCAGGCTGACTTGCTGTGGAACACAGCCTGGTTTGCTCCTTAATCCCTGCCACAACCCCACAAGGGAGAAAGGAAATTATGACGAAAAACAGCAATCAGCTTGGCCCTTTCACATCCTGCATTATCTTTTCTGGAAGCAAGAGCTCTCAGAGGAGAGCCTGGTTTTACATATATGTGGAAGAGAAATCCTTTCCTTGCCTGTGCCTGGGGTGGCCCAGCCTGTCACCTTCCCGGAGAGAACCAGCAGTGGCTGTGCAAGCAGAAAGCTGTTTTCTGGACTGCTTCAAAGCCCTGCCCTGCCAGCCAGATTATTGATCAAGAGGAAACGTTGGCGCTTCAGAAGCTTCCCCAAAAAGGCACGGAGGCTGCTCAGCTCCCCTGTGTCACTGGGGCTGGTTTTATCTGTGGATTTTCCAGCACGTTTAGCAGAGCTGGGTCCCCCAGGAGGGACCCTGGCAGAATCTCCCTGCTGAGTGACTCACGCTCACACATGATGGGAATACGGGCTGGCTTCAGCACACTGCACTTTTCAACTCTGATTCATGCCACCCTGGGAGAGTAAATAAGGCAACTCCACACACATCTCGGCTGTGAGGAGTTGCCTTCTTACTGAAAAGGTGTCCAGGCAAATCACACTGCCAGTGAATAGTGTCACCTGTAACTTAGCCAGCAATTTCCTAAATAGGGTAAAATGTCTCTGTTGATGGATCCCATTGCAGCCCAGGATACCTCCTGTCTGGCACAGTGCAGGAGGTCGTTGCTAAACCAAGGATGCTGGGCTAATTTCAGTGAGCCTTGTAGTGGGTTTGCTAAAGCCTGGGGACATTCATTGGCAATCTGGGGTTGTCACTTTTCAGGCTACCTCTGCAGACCACTTCAGAAGGGTGATTGGAAAAAGCAAAGAGCCTCCTTTGCCTGGATGACTCCCAAAAGCAGGGTAAGCCAGGTCACTGCTGCAGAAGGCGTTACTTGATATTGATGCGTTTTGCACCAAAGAGACAAAAATCAGGGGCAATTTTTTTAAGGAGATCTCAATGAATCAGGTATCTGAACTCAGTTGTCTGGGGGAGAAACTCCAGCTGCCATTCCTGGTACCTGAATGGTGAGGAGTCACCAAATCACATCCTTGGGTTGCAGAAATGGGTAGCCGGGTAACTAGATGTCTAGTTGCCTGTTAACCCAGCAGAGAAATTTGGCTAAAAAGCTTCATGTACAGGTCATCTGATTTCTTTGGTGGAATTTTACTCTAATGCTGGCTTGTGACTTTGGCCAAGAAAGCCCAAGGAAAGCACCCGGGTGCTCCATGTTCAGCCTCCACAGCTGGCCAGGGCCAGCAGCAGCTCTGGCAGCCCCTGCCCCGGGTCGGCTCTGGCAGCTCCCACTGGCACATGACTCAGCAGGAATATCTGCAGAAACCATCAAAAAAGAAGGAAGCCTTAAAACTTTCTTGATAGCAGATAATGAATTTGGGCTTTTTATGTAGCCTGATCTGTTGTTAAAAAGACCATGTAGATAGTGATCTGTTCCCAGAGGAAGTGGAATTACAGGGATTTTTCTGGTTGCAGGTTGCTGATGCGAGAGAGCCCTACGTGTTCTTATGCAGGTTAGCCAAGCAGAGGGCCAAAAGTTACTGAGTAAGCACCAGCTGAACTGTGTGCTTAATTCCCAATGAAGGCCAGCTCCTCTAGTTCTTTCCTCCCTTGGCCTTCAATCTTAGTCTTGTCCTCAAACCTGCAGGAGAGAAATATTCAGGGCAGCATAATCAGTGTGTGCCGTGCCACCTCTTATATTGCTGCAATATTGTCTTTCTTTCAAAATAAAGACAGACACCCCCCATTTGATGACATGTTCTGCTCTTTTCTTCAGGCTTGTCAACATGAAGCACAGAGATTGCCTAATCTATTCTTGTTATTTAATTACATGACTGTGGCACGCTGCTCTGGCTTCTCTCCATGACCCATCGCAACTGGCACCGTGTTCCTGCCCAGCCTCCAAGTGCTGCAAACACCAGTGGGTAAGGGAACATGTCCTCACATCTCTGCCTTTCGGGTGCTGTGAGTGATTAAAAACCACCAATCTTGAAGGAAATGACTCCAGCTGATGGGTCGGTGAGAGAAGTGCTGGGTCCCCATGTGGGGACTTCAGCCAAGCCCTTGAGGAGGAGGCAGGTGAAGGCTCTGGGTGTCCACACCCTCCCTGGCTGCACAAGCTGGGATTTGCACACTGGCATCCTCGTGCTCCCAGTAATCCTCCTGGCCCTGGTGCCTTAATCTGGCCACTTAAAGTAAAAAATCCTTCTTCTGCTATAATGCTGCTGAAGGAAGGACTGAGAAGCCCAGCCGTATGGTTGAATGACATGGATCAGAGGTGAGCTCCAGTGATGTAACATCAGATGAATTTATACTCTCAGCTTTAGTCAAACTGTCTGCATACCTGGTCCCTAAATCATTGTCTATGTTGTCTTGTTACTTATTCTGTCTCATCCACAAGGCTATTAAAGCCCAGGGCTTAAGAACATAAAATGTCTCTCCCAGACAGAGTCTGTGCCCTTTGCTGTTGACTGTTTCCTCATGTGTGGCCCTCATCAGTGTTTGTTATGTGATGACAGAGAAGGAACTAAAGGAGAACTTGGTCCTCACTGGCTTAAGCCTTGAGAGGCAGGTGCTTTTCTTTCTCTGCTAGTCTGCTCTTCTCCCAAGTAACAAGTGGTAGAAGAGGAGGAAATGTCTTCAAGTTGTGCCAGGAGAGGTTTAGATTGGACATTAGGGATTTTTTTTCACTGTAAGCGTTGTCAAGCACTGGAACAGGCTTCCCAGGGAAGTGGTTGAGTCACCATCCCTGGAGAGATTTAAAAGACATGCAGATGTGGCATGTAGGGACATGGTTTAGTGGTGGACTTGGCAGTGTTAGGTTAGTGGTTGGACTTGATTATCTTAAAGGTTCTTTCCAACCTAAATGATTCAATGATTCTATGAAATGCGTTGCTATCAAGATGGCAAACAGCCTAAAAACATGGCCTTCTGCATGAGGCTGGTGTAGCTCTTAGAGGTGGTCCCTAGCAGTGGTGAGGAGACCCTAGTGTGACAGGAGGTTTATAAAGAGCTGTTTGGATCAGCAGCTTTGCATGAGCACTTTGGTACTTTACAGTTTTAATTAGATGAACACCTGCAGAGGCATAGAGGGATGTATTTTCCACTGAATCAGTCCCATTTGCTTGTATCTAAGCAGCTTAGCCTTGGGGTAACATGGACCTTGTGGGGCTCATGCATTGGGGCTGACTTCTTCCAGCACCAGGACCATAACACATACATGGGAGAGCTTCGAAAAGGAAGGGATTTCAACTGGAATTTGGTGCTTGTGTTTCTTAGGCTTTGGGCATCCTCACCTAAATTCATGGGGTGGTGAAGGATGGAGTGCCTGTTTTCCTCTGATTTAATTTTGTTTGCTTTGTGGTCCTTGGGCCCAGGCCCAGCACTTCGTAGCAGTAGCACAGGAATTTATTTCAGCTGAAGCAGATAATTACCTAAATTATTAATGTTAATAGTGGATAAACCACAGGACACAGGCAAAAAAACACCAAAGAAAGAGCTGAAGAAAAGCCAGAAGGCGGCAGCTGGGATCATTAGGGTGATGAAAGACAGAACTGGGAGAAAGAGAGATGTCCCAGGTGATTGAGACCTGACAGGGCACAAGCAAAGAAGGTTTTGGGCAAATCCAAAAGCAAAGAAGTAAATGCATCCCTTGGAGATGTTCCCAAATACTGTGGGTACGTGCGCTGATACCTATCAGGGTTTTATAACCAGCAGCAAAAGCTCCCATGTAGAAATTCCCATGTGGCAAAAGATGTGTGCCCCATGCCTGGATTGAAAAACCTTTGGGAGGGATGGGAGACATCGCTGTGTTGTCCCCACCCACTGCGTGGAGGTGACCCTCCAGGTGGCCTGGTGGGTAGGACACTGGCTGGCAGCCTGCCTGGCCTGTCCTGGTTGTGTTTCTCAGAACCCCTCCGTGTTTTCAGCTGATTTGCTTTGACATCAGCAGCCAGCAAGAAGTTCTGTGTGTGTCGGGGTGCGTGGGAGTGCTGTGTGACACCTTCATCATGCTAAACAGGAACACACTCAGAGTTCCTCAGCATTTCAGAGAAATGTGATTTCCTTTGTGCTGCAAAGACAGAGTTGACTTGATTGTGACTCTCTGTGGAGATCGGCTCTGGTGCCTGTGAATTCGGGTGCCAGGATCTCATTCTGGGGGGGGGGGGGGGAAAAAAAGGGAGGTAAAACACACTGGGCTTTTGAGCTGCAACCATCAGGGGTTTCTTGCCTGGTAACTGAGGCTCGTTTTGAGGAGAGCTGTTTAATTTAATTGGCCAAAACAGCAAGAAATCGGATTTTGTTCAGAAATAAAAATGAAAATCTGTGTAAAGCATCAGCAAACACCACACTAAATCCCAACTTCTGGAACAGTTGTTAGTTGTTTAGCACAGGCATGAGAAACTAATTCAAAATCCAAAAGAGTGATTAACTTGTTAATTTATTTCTCCACCCTGTACGAGTGACAAACATTTAAAATCTCAGTGAAAACTCAGCTAGGGATGGCTCAGCAGAGGTTTAGCTGAGCATATCCTGGCCTGGATGAGATGAAATCATGGCAGGGAAGAGTCGTGGGAGACCTGCTAGCACAGGGCCAGGAGAAGAGTGCTACATGACGTGGGGTGGGATTTTATAGCCACTGTGATTTGTGACATGTGGCAAGGCTGTTGGAAAAGCTGGTGCTTATCCTGCTGAGAGTTTCACTCCCTCAGCCTTGCTCATCCAGAGGCACAGAGCTGCTCTGATGCTGAGGATGAAAATAGCTTTCATTTTTTTGTGATTCACAAAATAATATCGAAATCTCTACATTTGGTAAATTACTGTGTATAGTAATAAGAACAAGTGTTGGATCTGATAAGAAAATTGGAATGATTATGCTCCATGTACTCCTGTCCAACACTAGTGTTTCTTGTTGAGAGACCAAAGTGACAGATGTTGCTGCTTGTGTCCCTTTTCCTACCCAGCTGCCTGGTGGCACTGCTCAGGTCCCTTCAGTCATCTTTCTTCTGCACCTGTGAAATGGGTGTAATTGAGCCTATTCCTTGCCCCCTCCTTGCCCCTAGACATTAGGAGGAAATTCTTCACCATGAGGGAGGTGAGACACTGGAACAGGTTGCTCAGGGAAGTTGTGGAGGCCCCATCCCTGGAAGTGTTCATGGTCAGGTTGGATGGGGCTCTGAGCAACCTGATCTAGTGGGAGGTGTCCCTGCCAGTGCAGGGGGGTTGATAATCTTTAGGGTCCCTTCCAACCCAAACCATTCTGTGATTCAGAAAAATGGCTCTTTCTGCTAGGTACATGAAACCCAAACATGGATACCCCCTGAAATGGGGTCATCCAGTAATCACTGTTGTGGTTTTCCGTGGGTTCACCAGACATGTGATACTTGCTGCTGCTCAACAGTTTTGTTTTTCAGCACTGAATTAACTGTTGCCTAACCCTATTCACATAGCATGCAAAAAAGTAGGTCACTCAAGACAGCAGGTATTGCTCAGCTTGGAAATCCTCTTCTGGGTGTTCACAGTCCAGCAGCTCCTTTGGAGGAGGGATTACATCCCTGGCCACCAGGCTTCTACCTAAGCTGCCTCTTCAAAAGAGCAGCAACCTGCCACCTTCTCCCCAGTGTAACATGAAGGTGATTTTCCAAGTGGGCTGCTCTTGAGACAGGGAATGTCCCCTATCAGTGGCAATTATCTTAATGTTTTAATTGACACCTAAGCATAACCCTGCCTTGCTCTCTGAGTCAGGGTCTAGACTTGCAGTTTCAGAGTAGGAACTGATGTCCCTGCTGGAAGGGCAAGCTGAAGGCAGGATGAATTTCTCCTCTCATGCCTCAGTCTACTGTTCCACTGCAATGTCATGGAAGCCAGGTGCTACCCAGGATCAGGATGAGCCCTGCTCCCTGCAGCTGCTGGGGGTCACTAGGGTTGCACGATGGTGTCCAGGGCCCGGGGACAAGAGAAGAGTCCCCACTGAGATGGCCCAGGAGCTGGTGGCTGGTAGAGCAGCACTGCCTTGGAGAGCAGGACAGTAAGGAGAAGCAGGAGCAGGGTGGGCTTGTTCTATGAGCCTCTTAAGATGAGTTCAGCATTAGATTGACACTGCTGGATGTTTGTCCACGGCAAGCTGCTCTTTCCCACGGTGCTCAGGCGTTCTGCTGTGCCTTGCTCGGGGGGATTAAGGCAGTTTGCATGATCAGTTCTTGGCACCCAACCTACCTAATACTCTGTGCTCTGAATCCTGCCTGCTGGGCTGGGGTTAGCTTGCCTGAGCATTTGCAGGAGAGCAGGCCAGGGCGAGGGGGCTTTCCACAGCTCCCTCGTGGCTGCATGGCCACCCAGTCCCATGGCCCGAGGGGCTTGCTCTCACCTCCTTGCTCTTGCCTTTACTGAAGCTCTCCCCAGCTGTGTGCCTGGCTGCTGGCTGGTATGGCAGGAGGCAGACCTGTGATGGCACGTTCCAGTGCGATTGCAAACAGCAAAGTGTTTGTACTCCATCAGCTAAAATCCATCCACTTGCATCTTTACGTGGATTGAAGAGCAGGGCTGGCATGGGGCCAGCGTCCATCACTGCTCCTTCTGCCTGGGTAGAGCAACCTGGCTGTACACTTGTCAGAGCGTGGGGATCGATGTCATTTTAGAGCTGTGGTTAAGCAGTCACACAGAATTACCTGTGTAAAAATACAGTGCAGGGAATGTTAGCTAAGCTGCACTTAGATCACTGCAGATGTGTTATTTTGGGAGAGCATTCATACTGTGCAGCCCCTATTCAGACAAAACTGCAATTGACTTAATTTTTTCCATAATGTTGCTTTTTATTTGAAATCATATCTATACATCTTGTACAAATCAAACTAATAATAAGCATTTCCATGACCGACTCTACTTATGGATTAATTTTGGGATTTAGTTTATAGACATGATTTGACTCCAGTAGGAGTTATGTCCCTAAAAGGACTGCAGCAACAGGGCACAAATGCTAGAAAGTGGCTTTTTGTCTATAATTCAACGTATTTGTTTGTGGAACCCTGAACAATGTTCTAATCTTCCATCTGAAAACTGCCTTATCACCTTTTGATTTAGAGCATTTTCCTTTGCCTTTCCTCTCTGCTACTCAGTTGGTATTTCATACAAGGCAGGTATTGTCAAATCTCTTTCTTCAAACATATAATAACCACCTTTTCTACTGAACAGGCGTATAAATTACTCAGCTTATATGACAGAACAGAAAATAAAGAGTTGAGTATCTAGCAGAGATGCCAAAGAGTGATGTTATTATAACCTTACTGTGAAAGATTTGCCAACAGAAAGTTACATATCAGTGAGGTAACCAACGACAATATTTCCTTGCTTACACCAAATATTAGAAAACATTATTGTATGATGTATTTCCAGGCAAACTTCACCTCTCTTATCAGGATGCTCAGTAGCCATCCTCGTGCATAACAGATGGGATTCATAGCTTAAACAGACCCCAGGCATTGAAAGATACACAGTCGTGGGGGGTTATGCCTGTCAGCCTTGTTGTTCAGAACTTCTTGGGAATTTTTCCAAGATGTTCGTTTTTAAGTGGAAAACAGTGCTCCTGCAAAATGAAAATCTTGCACGTTTTCAATTTGCCTGTATGAATAGAATAGCTACTTCAAGGTGGAGTGGTCCAAATGAAACCAAATCACAGTGCTTGGCTTGGAGCAGTTTGAAATATCCACCCATCCTGGCCCGTGCTGCCATCAGACGCATGGATGGGATTTATGTTCAGATGCTTTGTCCCACCTGTTTCTGCAAACAGGCTTGGCTGCTCAAGGCACTTGCAGTCATCTTCTGGGTGGAGCAATGCAATCTACCCTGGCAGCCAGCACACACGGTATCCCTTGGGCACAGAGGTAAAAGGAAGCACACTGTAGTGTTGTAGGAAAAGCTGAAGGTTTCAGTTTATAGGGGAAAAGAAGGTTACGGGGTCAAGAGGCAGCTTAGAGAAAAGTACCTGTAGTACCTCTCCATGTTGGGGTTTATCCACTGAAACTTGTATGGCCCCATTTAAGCCTCAGAATAAAGTGGCCTTTCCAAGGGTAATCAGGACAGCACAACACAGCCACTGAAACAGAAACCCACAACATTATCTCATCAGCTCCATTCTGGGTGGCTGACTGCATCCTGAGTCAACCCGGTTACCTAGTGACTGGTGGGAACGGCTAAACCCTCCCCTGAATATCACCTATAGCACCCGATCAATAACGAGCAGCATTATCATCAGCGCTTTCTGCTTGATTTATCTGTGCTTGTCAGCAATCAGCTGACCTTGGGTGGAGGCTAAGGGGGTTTCAACTGAGCTGAAATGGAAAGAAGAAAAAAAAAAAAAGAGCTAAAAGCTCTTGGTAGGGTTTACTCGTGGTCGGCATTTGGTGCATGGCTCCACCTCATGGCAACTGCACAAATTCGCAAGGAAAGAGTGGGAGCCGTGGTTTGGCCTCATGGGGTGATGACTGACACAGTTTTCTTCTTCTTTGTAAAATAATCACCGAGTGTCACCAAGTCGGACTGAACTGAGTCTCTGGAAATCAGGGTCAGGTGCAGGCGAAATCTGGGGGTTGAACTTTTTCCTACTCAAGGCATGGAAGCTGCACATGGGCTGTGGCAGCTCTGTATTGTTTCCCCTTTCTGCTTTATAGCTGGGGTGAGTAGTGCTGTCCACCAGAAAGACCACCCAGTACTTCCCAATATCATATTCTGTGTGCATGTGTCTATATATATATATATATATATATATATATATATTTGTTTACAAAATTTTGGGGCGGCTGGAAATTTGCAGGCCCAGTGTCTGCTTTGGAGAAACTTGCCACTAGATTCATTAGTTGTTTGTGGAATCAGGATGAGAGGGATCGAAACATCCATCTGTTCTAAAACAGGCTTTCAAACTTCAATGTTTTCCTTTGCAACAGCTTTTGTGCTCATGTTTCAGCTTGGGAAGGTGGCACTTGCTCTCTTGAGGCAGAGCGGCACTTTGGGCGTGCTTCTTGCCATTTCCCATCAGGACTAAACCAAAAACCTTACAAAGTTTGAAATGTGGCCTCAGTAGAGACTTATTTATCTGTCTCATTTTCCGTATGCCAACTCCAGCTCCTCATAGCCTCTGCATCCCGTGAGATGTCCAGCACAGATTGCAGAAGTCCCTGGAAGATTTTGTGCCCAGCTGCCACGGAGATGGCCGAGGCAGGAGCCGCGGTGGCCGGGAACACCTTCCCGTTCAGGGCCACCCCTGTCCCCGCAGAGCCCTGGCACAGGAGCTTCCCGTTTCACAATCTCTGCTGCCCTCGCATGGCACCTCTAGGAAAGAAAACGAGCCTGTTTTGGGCATGTTTTGAATATGACACCTTTAATTTGGCAATATTAAT
The DNA here is from genome assembly GCA_020745705.1 of Hemiprocne comata. Taxonomy (NCBI): domain Eukaryota; kingdom Metazoa; phylum Chordata; class Aves; order Apodiformes; family Apodidae; genus Hemiprocne; species Hemiprocne comata. The sequence continues at coordinate 16,902,097 of CM036598.1, forward strand.
AGAGGCTCGGGGGCAGTTCTGCAAGTGCGGATGTAACCCTTTCTGCTGTGATAACCCTGAAGTTGAGAGTCGCTGGACTGCAGCTCATTCAAAGCCACTAATAAATCCGAGCTTCTGTAAGAAAGACCTTGAAGGATAACAAACCAACCTATCAACCTGTGCTTGTCCAGGCAGGGAGTCCTTGCCTGCTCTTTGGTAAGTGTTCTTTTTCTTTATAATGTCATTTTACTCTTCTCTAATGCTCTCCTTCCAAGGTTATCAGAATGCTAGTCACTAGAGCTTCCCAGAGCACATCACCTAGGAAAGTATTACCCATCCTGAAGACCAAACACAGCCCTGGGCCCTGCTTTGAAGAGATGTAAAAGAAGGATGTTTCAACCTGAAGGTAACAGTAAAAATGTTGTGCATTAGGGTCTGCTTCCTGCTGTTACTGGTAAACATTCTATTTTATAAAACTATCAAATTGTAGATCAAGACTGTCTGAATTCAGTCTGCCTCTCAGCTATGTGAAAAACTCTGGTACTCTGACATGTAGTCATTTGGTATCCAGCATCCATTTCTGGTTGTAACTTAGTAGACTTTTTCTTTCATGTTATTTAAGCTTAATACAAGGTACAAGGTTGTTTTTAACTGTTCACCTCACTGCTCAGATTTGAGAATGTGAGCTGCTAAACTGGTCTGTCTCTGAGAGAATCTGACAGGCTAAAACAGCTGAGCTGATAGCAAAGCTGATCTTCAATCCATCTTTGCTGTCAACTATATAGAAAGAGATCACTAAGTAGCCTGAGTGGATGATTTAAATGATAAAACCTGTGAAAATCACTGAGAAACTGAGAAAGTTGAGGTTTTGAAGGCTAAAAGCTATTGTAATGGCATAACTGTATGAAGCACAAGGCAGAAGAAAGGCAGCTCTCTTTTCTTGGTGCCAGGCAAACAAAACATGGCTGGTGTTACTCTGAATTAGCTCCTTGATCTGGTTCACCCTGTGTCCATGCAAAGGCCACACCCTTGGGAAGAGCAGATGTAACTGGTGAAGCTGGGATGAAAGTGTTTAGTCACGTTGTGTAATTTCACCTCTATGGATGGGTGAAGGGCTGTAGTACAGACAGAAAAAGAGCTGCTTTTTGGGCTGTTGTAAGCTTTTATAGCTCTCAGAGGGCTAGAGTAAACCTGTGCTGGTGCCTGTTAAGGTGACCTTGCCGATGCAGTTAGATTTAGCGGCTCAATTATGTTTTCCCTTTGAAGGAGACCAGTCAAAAAGGTCCAGTGGGTGGGTAGCATGAAGAAAGGCACTTAGGAGCCAAGCCAGAAACTTGTAGGCTTCTGGTGAGGTAGCAACATTTCTACTGTAAATGGAACCTGGACAGAAAGACTGTTAATACTGGATGTAGGCAGCGAGTGGCATTGTGGTATCGCAGAAGCAGCAGCAGAGCAAAAAACCCGAGGTGATGAAGCACAGTAGAAAGACAGACGAGATCTCAGGATGGGTTATTCTCAGGATCAGGATCCAACCTGTGTTTCAGTGCCCTGCCCACATGCCCAAGCATGATAAGTTGTACAAGCTACAGCTGATGGAAAGAAAGTCCTCAGCCAGTGGAGCTTGTGTTGCTCCTTCCTCTCTGCCTTGCAGTCAGTGCCCAGTGGTAAGAAGGGCAGTCATGTCTCCCCTCTCCCTCTGTGAACTGATGTGCCTTCTTCATGGCTTGTAGAAGTGCACAGCATAAATAACAGATCTTAATCATGGAAACATCTGGAACATTTGGACTCATTAGCCATTGCTAGTTTGTCACTAAAAGGGAGGATGGCAAAGAAGGCACTGAAAGAAAGGGCATGAATCATGGGATGTGATCTAACTAAAGAAGGGGCAGAGTGCTCACAAATAGCACAGGTGATATTTTAACCTCCTGGGAAAGGAGAATGTTAGGGATGTGAGTAACGTAAAGATGCTCACTGGGGTTTCTTGGTCACTGGCTTGAAATCACAGCAGGCAGGAGCTCATGGAAGGTTTGCTGATTTGTCATGACTGAAAGGAATGGAACTGAAGCTGGAGCAAGTTTGCTGACTGAGGCTTACAGTCCACACACTGGCCTTTCAGCTTGAGGAAATGCAACAGAAGGGACATATAAATGTGATGTGACATATATGAATAGGAATATTACTTTGGCAGTCTCCTCCTGTGTTATATTCTCAGTGGCAGCACCTATAACTCATCTGCTCCGTTATGTTTTATTATCTGTAAGTAGATGATAGGGCCAGTATTGTTTTAAAATTCAATTTATCACACTAATTCAGACATCAGTGCTGTAATACTGACTTTTTATTACCTAATGCTTTGTCTTCAGGAAACCAGTACAGAAGATATTAAAGTTGCCATAAACAACTGATGGTTTTAAATGTTGGTTGTGGTTTGGGTTTTTTGGTTGTTTTTGTTTTGTTGTTGTTTTTTTTTTGTTTGGGTTTTTTTTTTTGTTGTGTTTTGTTTTGTTTTGTTTGGGTTTTTTTTTTGTTTGTTTGTTTTTTTGACAATATTATTCTACTATATTTTGGCTGAGAAACCAGAAATATAGATAAGTATAGTTGGCATATCGGCCTCAGGATCACAAATTGTTTTTTCAGGGCTACACTCATGCAAATTTAGTTTCTAAATGCAGCAACATAATTTTTGGTAGCATAGATTCCATTCCAGGAGTAAAATAATAGCAATGTTAATGGTAAGGACAATGCTAGCATTAGTGGTGGTGGGTTTTTTTGGGCTGCTTTCCCTTGGGTTCACTGGTTTCTCCTGGATGCTTTGCAAGAGTTTTGTTTAGCCCTGCTCTGACTTTCCCGGTAGCAGTGTGAACAAGCAAATGAGGCACCACCCATCGTGTGAGTGGAAATGACCCGACAGCCCTCACACGATGGCAGCTCATCAGACGGTGTCTGAAATGTGACCTGCTGCTGCAAAACCACAGCACAGCCTTAGTTATGTCCTTTGTTTTGTTATGCTCTTTGTTCCCAAGGGCCTGCAGCAGACCCTACCGAAATGAAGAGTGCCAGTGTTTGGGATTTTAGGGTATTTTTTTGAACAAGTTGTGTGAAAACAGCTGCTAAAACTGTCTGTAATTTCTTCTAAAAAAACATTTCCTGTAAAATCAACTAGGACTGTCACCCTGCCTGGGCTTTCTTCTCCTTCTTCAGTAACCCAGCACTTCTATCCACGAAGGATGGCCATCTTTCCCTTCGTTTTCCTTAACTAAAACATGCCCAGAAAGACTGCTAGTCTTCTCCATTTTGAGGGAAGACTAGTTAGAAAACATCCTCATTATGCTGGTAGAACCAGTTAATCTCCAAAACATTCACCTTGCACAGTAAAAATAAAAAGAAGGTACAGTTAAACCAGCGTGATGCAGGAGCTCCACACACACTGAGGAGCGATTGCAGCTTGTTTTATCTTCAGCTGGTCCAAATTTCTCTGCAGAGCCTGATTTTTGATAGAATGATTAAACAGTATTTTTAACAGGCCTGGGAAGGCAATGAATTTGTTTTCAGCATGCACATAAATAAAGTTATTATGTTTGAAGGCCTAAAAAATATGTAAAAGTTATGTCAGCAAGAAATGCAATTTCCAAGGCAGCTCTACTCTCAGCTTTTTTTCTGCTTGAATATTTCAACAGAAATTATTGTGGGTTTTTTTTTTTTTTTTTTTTTAAATCATCTTGGAGGTTTTCACAAAACTTGTAAAGATTCTTTATCTGTTTGCAAAATGCTCTTCCCCCCCTTTTTTTTTTCTTCCACAAATCACGGGTGAAATGTCTTAATGTATTTTAAGGTATTCATAGATGTCTTTGCACAACAGATTTTTCCGTTTGTCTTTGTCATCACATGAACCAGTTGTTCCCTGGCTGAGTGGATTTTTCATTAACTACTTTCAAAACACACAATGCTTTGCTTCATTGCAGTGTTGCTTTCTTCGGCTCCCTCGCCAGAAGGCAGGTGTAACTAACTGTGTAACTTGCAGATCGAATTCCAGGTATTTTAGCCAACTATGCCATTCAAGGACTCTCATTGTGAGCTTCTGAGTGTTTTTGTTGCATTAATTTTTCATGAGCATTTACATCAGTAAAGATTATCAGCTAGTATATTGTTAATGGGTCATGATCATGGAAGGCCAAAACAAAAGCTGTTCTGTAATATGAAGTGACGCACTTCCAGCCGATTCTCTCTTTCCCATTATTTGCAATATTCACAACATCAGTTTTGGATTCATGTTTTCACACGCCTTAGCCCTCTTCTTATCTACATGGGCCGACCCTGAATCGCTTCCTTTTTTGTTTCTTGCTTTTGTTTTGGCAGATCAATATGGGTTTATTCTCAGATGGAGCTCATGGAGCAGCTGCACGAACACCAGGGCCCAGCTGGGGCAGGGATGGCAAGAGGCAGACAAAGCCAGCAGGAGGAGGGACTGTCTTTCTTCATTACAAGTGCTGGATGAAGATTCACTTGAAACTTCAGCTCTAAACCAATTCTGCCTCAGCTCTTCACATGTGGGAACAGAGTTAATAATCTCCCATTGTTTTCCTATCCTGTCTTCTGCTGTTAGCTGTGCTACGATCCAAAAGGGCATTGGCTTTAGCTAGAATAATTGCATTTCTAGAACAATTGCAGCAGCAGAGGAAAAGTAATCCACTTGAAGTGGCAATTGCTAGTGTCAAACATGAAGTCCATTGATAACTTAGCTAACTATAAGTGAACTCAACCTTTGCCTTTTTAGCTAAAAAGGAGGTTTCTTGCTTGCTTTTGTTGTCTGAGAGAAACATGAATTAAAACATCTGTCTCTTAAATACCCAGCCCTGCACTTCCTGACTGACCCAGTGTGAACCATAGCTGCTCAGCACACATTATTTCCTCTCTTTGAAAAAAATAAGAATTAAAATATTAACCACAGTCCGGCAATACCTTGCTTTCCCATGGACCTTATCTCTCATCTGCTGGGGGCAGCAAGCTGCTCTTCACCAGATGGTAAGCTGAAGACAGAGCAGAGCACATGCATGATGGGAAGGGTTTGAGACATTGGCTTCTCCAGCCCTGGTCTTTCCTGTTTCCGTTGACTGGTCTCCCCCCTGACATCAAAGTACCTTGCTGATGGGCACTGCAGGAAGAGGCTGAAAACCTTTTGTTTTCTTCTTTCTGTATTAGCAAGGATTTTCTTCTGCTGCTTTTTACATTTGGCTGTTTCCTCAGCAAAATACATCCCTTCTGCAACAGCACTGCTATTGCAATGCCAAGTGCTAGAGTCTGGCTGCTGTTGGACCACAGAAACCATCCAAAAGCAACGTTAGCTCTTCCCTTTGCTTTGTGACTGAGACTTTCCTTCCACAGGAGTAGCCAAGGTGTCCTTGTCCCCCTGGAGACTTCTGCCATCAAGTCAGCATCTCTGCACGTTACTCCCCCCTGTGCTTCCAGACCAGGGGAAACTGGTGCCTGTCCCATCCAGGCAGCAGGTTTTTCTTACTTTTCTGTGAAGGTTCTATAAGGAACCATTTCTCCAGTTATATTTCTGCTTTTTTGTTTTGAAGTTTTTTGTTTTCTTTTTAGTCAAATGGTGTCATGTTTTGTTTTGCTTTCATAAATTCATCAAAAAATGAAATCTGTTTTGCCATATTTGGACAGTTTTGATATAAATATTTAGATTTTAATATGTTCAAATTATTTATAGATAGATTTATCTATATATGTTATAATTAATATTTGAATATAAATTGGTAGAAAACTGGTATTACTCAGCTTAAACATTTTATTTATTTTTAAAATCTATGTACATTAACAATTGTTGATAAAGGGAACCTTCTTTTCATCTATTTTCTTTTGGGATAGTAAAATAAGAGTTGCCTTCTGGTCTAACTTTTGAATCCTCAGTTCCCTGTGTGAGCCGTTTTTGTCCTGACAGCACGTGGCTGAACACAGGCTGCATATATATATATATATCTTATAAATGCATATCTTGAAACAGAAATGAGTGCTTTCTTTTTTCCTAAGGATTAAAGATATTATAAGTTTTCCACAAAGCCCAGCTGCTGCAATCAGCAGAGTACATGAGACTCTTAGTGTTTGTTAAAAAAAGTAAATTGTCAGCTCCCTTGGTTACAGAGAAAACTTATAAACAGGAAGAGAGAACATCCCGAAGTTTTAGAAACCAAAAAGCAAGAATTCAAAGTTTACCTACAACAAACCAGAAACTGTAACAGTTGTTGTGTTGATCTCGGGGGGGGGGACACATTATTAAAGCATTACTGCATTATTAATGTGTGATACAAGTGCCACAGCATGAAAAGATCTCAGCCCACGGAGATGGTAGAAGAGGAGAGAGTCTTGCTGGCTGGTTGTGACACACTTCAGAATTAGCATTCTACTTTCTTTCTTATTACTTCCTTTTTAATTTTTTTTCCCCTCCTGTTAGCAACAGCCATAACAAAATCTGTCCTTTCGAAGGACATCAAAGGTGTGACAGCTTTTTTAGAAAAAAAATAAAATTGAATTCACTAAAAGGTCCAGGCTGCTGAAAACTTGCTTAGAGATTTTGTATGTTTAAGGGGTCCTAACAGTGTGCTTTTACCCAGGTGGAATCAGTACAGAGAGGAAGAACCCTCCGTTTGACACTGCCTCAGTAATCTCAGCACAGTATCATTCATTATTCTGCACAGGATTAAAGGTAAGCTCAGTGTTGCTGCCTTTGAGACTCAGCAGGGCAGCAATCCTTTCCAGAAACGGGGTTAAATAATTCCTGATGTGTGGCAGAAAGGCTCTGGAGAGTAGACAGTTGGATTTGAGTTGCCTGGCAGAGCCTTCTGTGTTCTAGCTTTTGCCTTCTCTCCTGTAAAACAAAGTATTCTGTAGCTTAGCTCCAGAATAAAAGGACTTTCTTAATCATAAAGGAAATCTAAAAAAGCATTTACTTTGAAAGATCTTAATGGGACAGGATCTTAAAGATGGGACAGCATCTTAAAATTACTAGTACAGTCTATGAAAAAAAAAAAGTGGAGGAAACAATTTTTGTGCGTGTGAAATTCTAATATCATTACAAACACACACAAACAAGTCCTGGATGCTCAGCTGAAGATAACAAAGCTATTTTTAATTCATTCCAATTTTGAAATCAGGCTAAATAAGCATTTGCAAATTCACATTGCTAGGTTCTTTAGTTATTGTCTCCTGTAAAATGAGAGACATGTTAGCAGTTTTCCACTGAAAGCAGGTTGGTTGTTTTTTTTCATGATCTCTCTGTTGGTAAAGCTCAGATGTAGTGTTTGTTTTTAAAACAGCTCATACTGTGTATAAGCTCAGATTTGCAGTCAAATGTTATGGATTGAGAAGGTGCTGGTACTTAAAAACATTGTGAAGTTTCTGAATTTTATAGCACAAATAAAATCTGTTGGGAGATGTGAAGGGCTTATTTTCTATGATTTTTAATATGATAAATTAAATAATATATGTGAACACATGTATTTGAGAAATAGAGCTCCTCACGTGGTGGTTGATATTTGCCTGAATTTCTGAAAAATGGTCCTTTGCCAAGAGAGGTTCTTCTGAAGCTGCAAAGTTAAATTTGCTCTGCAAGGTACTCAGAAAACTTTAATAAAGATCATGGGCCTCAGTCAATTTGCACGGGTGGTTATATCATGTCTTCTCTACCCACCAGCCCCAGAGCAGAGCACAGCAACCTCTAACACAGCTACTGCGGGTTGTTTTGCAAGCTAGAAGGCAGCTTGAGAGACTAAAAAACTTAAGCAGCCTATCTCAAATATCTAATTTATTCAGGACTTTCAGTCATTAGTAGATACATTATCTACATTTTCTCCCCCTTTCTTTATTCTTCTTTTAAATATTTAGCAAGATTGGGCCCTTATGCCAGGGTCTGTTGTACCTCACCTGATACCAACTCCTGCCTTGACCTGTTGATGCACAGGGTCTCTAACACTGGATGTTAAAAGATGCTTGTCACAAAAAGTAGGACAGAATGTTTTGACCCTTTAATGTGCCTCATTCAGTTATGACTGCAGTGCACAAAGATAACAGCCGTTGCAGTAAGGATTTGCATTCTATACAAATATGCTGATCCTAGAGATACACCAGATGGATGCTCTTCCAAGAGACAGCCATCTGCAATGTGTATCCCAGAAGAGCCTCTCTTTATTTTAGCCCTATTCAGAAACTACCACTCGAGCACGTCATGAATTTTTCAATAATATTTTGATTTTGGTGAAATTTCGACTTGTGTTTTTACATGATTACATGCGTATCTATATTCAGACCAGTGTGCTCTGTCCCATCCTCAGCTAATTCTAGTGCTTCGGCCTAGAGGGCTTTTCTAAACTTTTCTGATCTAGCATGTGACAGACTCTAGCTGACCTTTGCATGAGTGAGCACAGATGCAAGGAACTTCTCCTCCCTTCCTGTGCGCCCTGGGGGAAGGCCTTAGACAACAATAAATCCCTGCAATCAGCCATGTATGAAGTAGAGAAAGTCCTGGGCTATCTCTGTTCACTGGTCCCAGATCTTTCACCAGCAGTAGCAAAGCAGACGTTAAGAAGGCTTCAGCAGAATGGGAGGAAAATGGGACACGACCAGCGAGAGAGGACGTTGCAGCAGCAGTTGGTGTGTGGTCTTCCTGTCAGTGCAGCACACCGTGAGGTTCTGCTGTGGCTCCCCGTGATGGGTTCAGAGCAGTGGCTAAAACCCCCAGTCCAGCCTTGCTCATGGCTGTGCCCAGCCTGCCCTCAATTATCCTTCCCTATGTATGCCTCTTAGAGCTTAAAGGGCTACGGAGTGAGAGCAGGAGGCTAAAGCAGGTGGTAACAGAGCCCTTTTCTCTCCTAAACTCTTTCATGGCACTACTCAGTAGTGGGAAAGAAATGGAAGGCTGAAAGGTAACTGGAGGTAAGATCTGGAATTTTACTTGCTGAACTGCAATTCTTCACTTCATACAAAACTATTGTCAAATGCTGGGTTTTTTTCAGTGCTTCCCACTTGCAATCCTATTGTTTTAATGGGAGATTTTTGTGTTATTGGCTTAAAAATCACGAGAGAAAAGTTTTCTGGTTCCCTGCAGAGCGTCCTGCAGTTGTCTTGTTCTGAGGCCCTGCTAACATTGAACTTCTCACTGTTGGTAGTACTGGTAACAAGCTGCTAGCACATCACCACCGTGGCTGCAGTGCTGTAGTGTTTTACATATCATCTAAAGGTGTGATTGCAGGCCCTTTAGATACAGTGGTGTTTGGTGCTGCCAGTAAAACTGCCCAAGACTGAGTAAACAGCTAGTTAGTACATGTATGAAAAAAAACCCAACACACTTTGACACTCAGTTCAAATGCTCTCGCATGTATTTTTAGGTTTTTGTATTGATCACCCCAAATCACACAGCAGAGTTTCTGCTCGACTGAAACTTGAAAAAAAAACCAACCCAATTCTGAGTAATGAAAAGTTTTCTATTGGCATAGCTAGCTTTGTTATGAGGAAATACCATCTTTAAGTCAGGTCACTATTATAAAACCTGGAAGACGTGTCCTGCCCCCAGGCATGGTGCTGCTGTGAGATCTCTGGCAAACCTCCTCACTCTCTGGGCCTGATGCCTTTGGAAATATGAAATAATGATTTCTGTTCTTTTTAAAAAAAGTTATTGTAACATCTACAAATGAAAATTATTATAGAGATTGTAGAGGATAATACTGTATTTTGAGTATGAGGACAGAAGGCAGTAACTCAGAAGATTTTCGAACACAGTCCTTGCAAACAACAAGGGACAGGGTGAGTGAACTCAAGAGTAGTTGAAAGTCTTAAGACTCAAGCAAACATTGCAGCAGGCAACAGGCCAGCCACTTAAAAACACAACCTCCCTTCCTTCATGTCAGCTTTTCTACTAGTGACTTAAGTAGTTTACATTAAACCAATATTTACTTTAAATGTTATGATTAAGTGACAATAATTTACCAAGATTAAAATGGAACTCTGATAAGAATGGAGCCAAGCAGAACATAACTAGAACATTTTTTACAAGAAAGACACTTTGCAAGGAGCCTGAGCTCAGTTATGCTGAGGTGTACTGAGGGTGTTGGACCTGTCACAGGGTATGATTGTGTTTGAAGGTGGATGCCCTATGAAGTTCCTTACTTGAGTTATGCTGTAGAGATGGACAATATTCTCAAATGTCAGCTTCATGCTATGAAGGCCCTTTGAGACACTAAAGGTGTTCAGCAAAACCCAGTCAAGGCTTTCCAGCATAGCTGAAGCTACTGCCATATGGGGCCACTGCCAAGTGACAACAGCCACTGGAAGGGATGTCCTTGCCCTCCTCCCTCCAGGTTGCAGCAGTTGCTGCCACCTCAACTCTGTGATAGGGCAGCTGGGCAGTGGCTGCTGGGCCACCACAAGTTACCTCTAGTCTAGGACTAACCTTGGTTACTGCGTCCTCTACATAAGCAATTTCTTTGTCTTTGGCAAGGGCAAAACTGTGACAAAATAAATCAGTTTTTTTAATTAAAGCTATACGAGAGCCACATGTCCTTTGCACTCACTGACCCCTAGAATCCCAGCAGCCGAACAATTCATGGGGATGTGTGTGAGTGCCCTTTCAAAAATCCATCCAGAAAGCAGAAAACAGTCCTGCAGTTCTACCACTCCACTTACAGGAACTGTCTTCAGCTAGTCCTGAATGAGCACAGGCTTCTCCCTCACAAATTTGCATTTGCTTTCTGATAGGAAACTGGATTGACACCAAATCCTGAGATCATGGTCTGCAAGTTCCCTTGAGTCCAAAATCTGTTTCAGAGTCCTGCAGATGAAAAGTTTGTAAAATAAAAGTTTGAAAATGAGCTTTTCTCTACAAACTTATGCTTGTAGGTTTTGCAGCTCTAACCAGAAAATCTAGCTGAGCTAATGTACATCCTGCTGAGGAGCACAAATGCTATGGTGGTGTATTAAATTCTTAGTTTAGGTAGACTGTCAGTGACAGTCTCTACAATATTTGTTCCTAATGATTCTTTAATATTTCTTACCATTGATGGGATAAAGCTATTCAATTTCTACCTTCTACTCAAAAGATATATTTTCTTTATAGCTCCTGTGAGGAAGTGGCACCAATTTTGTGACTATTATTTATTATGTCCATGAGGCCACCTAGCCAGTCCTATTATTCTCTTTCATAGGTTGCTTTATTCTCCAGGGGAAGTAATCAACACTTCATTACCAAATATGACAAGAAGGCAGGGTTTAAGTTTCCAGTACTGTAATTAAGGAAGTATCACTATAAATTCCCTTTTTGAGGGATTTATGACTGAAATGTAAAAATGCAGATCTTATCATATGAATTGTGATAATATTTTTTAACAATTCAAAGAGCCTTTTAAAATTACAGGAAGAAAGCTACAGTTTCTTTTAAAAAAAAAAGAAAGAAAAAAGGAAGGGAGATTTTATTCCAGTGGCTAATCTTCTCCTCTTTAAACTCACAGGCTTTGCTGGGTCAGATTCTTCAACTCAGAGAACTAATTTGCCCACACATCTCCTCAGCACATGTCTACAGGCTTTTTTTGTTGTTGTTGCAAAAAGAAGGACTGAACATGTCACCTGAAAACTGTGATTGTGAGGCCCATATTCTTTACAGGATATTCTGTTGCTTGCTTGGAAGGTCGCACTTTTGAGGATTGAGAGTTGGATGGTAGAGTTGCTGATTCAGACAGTAACTTGAATCTTTGGTTGTGGTTGTGAGGGTGTCTGAGTACTCTTACTTCTGGTGTGGTAGATGTGCTGAGTACCGGTTTGTTTTTAAGGACTGCTTACTCCATCTATATGGCTGAGATTTTGTTGCAACCAGCAATTTACAGAATTCAATTTTATGATCCCCACTGCTGCTGCGATTTTCTTCCACACACGTATTTCCTTTGATTATATACTGACTCTCCAGCTTTAAGAGAGGGAGGTCTATCAGGTAAGTCTAAGGTTGTGCAAGAAATGGGGGGAGTCGGTAGGTTTTAGTTTTCCTTCCAGCACACCACTGAGGCACAACCACTCTAAAGTAAGCCTAGACTATGCAGCAGTGCTTAACTTCTGCAGCAAAGTTTCTGTGTATCATAAAGATGGTCAAACTCCGTGCCTGTGTGGCCTGTGGGTTGTTCAAGGGTGGTTCCTGTGCTGAAGCTGTGCCATATGACTGGTGAGGAGACTGCTGGTACCTGGCAAAGTGAAGCAGAACCAGAAGGTGCTGCTGAGGCTGATATTTGCTGGAGCCTAGACTCTGTCAACATACCCAGATGAATCCTGGATCTGACAACCATAAAAGTGTTTTTGGTATTAGCTATTGCAGCTGGGGATGTGGCCACTTGACACTAGTATTCTGTCACGGTTCATATAATTTCAGAAGCAGCTTCAGCATGAAGCACTAAAGGTTTTAATGATAAAGAGTTGCAAGTGAAGTATTGGTGTGTGTGATTGATACATGTTCTGCTTTGGTGTGATTGATAGATGTTCTGCTATTCTCATTCTTTTAGTATCATCTCTCTTGTAGGATATTGTTCTGTGAATTTGCAACAACATAAAGAGGGAAACTTTTCCCAGGCTTGGAGTCTGGAAAAAATGTGAAGTCTTTAGTGAGATGTTTTATGAAATAGTGAACAATTAGGAGATTGTAAGTCACCTTACTTTGCATTTGAAATGATCCACACCTTTCACAGGTATTGGGTTTTGGGCTTTTGTTTTCATTTTGTGGTGGTGTATTTTGAATGTGCTTTTCAGTTCTGTTCCTGATAAGTCATACTCATTTGAAACCCTCTGATGCTTTTAACTATAATAAAGGCTTGTTAGTTTGCTTTTGGGAAGAGTTTCCCAAATTCCTCCTGCAACTTTTGCTGGATGCAATGGACATTATCTTCTCTTTCTGACCTAAGCATCTAGGTAGTAATGCTGTTGGTGTTTGTTGCAGTATTTGTCACTATTCCATTCCAGGTATCATTTTGTTTCAGTAGTTTCTGCATGTATAGGGCGAAAGTATTAATAAAAAACAATGTTTGACTACTGTTCAACCAATTATAAAGCTGAATGAAATTATGGAAAACTTTTTTTCCTCTCAGTAGATTAGGTTAGATTCTAGTGTGTTAAGACATGTCCTTTTCAATCTTTTGTGCCAGCGACTAGAGTTGGAAAGAGGGGAGATGAAGAGCTATCTCTGCCAGACGTAACCTCAGTGTTTGGGAACTAGAGTTTGGCTCATGGGTTCTGCTGTTGCAACATGGACCGGCCCTCAAAGAAATGGCCAAGGGCTCCCTCTGTGTGAGGAAACCTGTTCCATGCAGACCCTGTACGATCCCTAGCTTCAGCTTCTAGGCATTTGTTTTGTAGTCTTATGAACTGGCATGACTTGTTTCCTGTGATGACTTTGATACTCTGTCTATAGATGGAGGAATTTTCCTCAGCTTTATCAAACATATCTGGGACAAGACTGATACCTCAAATTTCACAGGCTTGACTTGGAAACAGTGTGTCATGTCCTATCACTACCCTTTTGAATCCCAAACTGGGAAATATTTTTAGTATCGCCAGTCATAAGCTGAGGTGGTTGTGATAGAATGCAGTTTGTAGTGGATCCCATAGTCAGTTTTAACTTGAAAATGTAACACCAGTGATGGTAAAGTTTTAAAGCCTTTTTCTAAAGTCATTTTCTCAAGGTACTGTTCAGTTGTTTAGCTATTCTCAGACAAAGTAGTGAAATTTCCTCTTCAGATGAGGTCTTTTTTAACCTCAGAAGGCCGGACAGGAGCCGAACAAGGCCCAGACGAGAGAGGGGACACCGCGCCTCTCTTTCTCGCCTCAGGGGATGGCTGAGAGGGTCGGGGGAACGTGGCCGCGCCCTGAGAAGCCTTGAAGGAACAGTGGCAGCAGGGAGTTCGCCTCAAACCAGACACGGGGGAGGTGGAGGGACGGGGGCGAGGAGTTCCGAAGAGTCCCGGCCCGGCTTCCCCGCTCAGCGAGGCAGGGGAGAGCCCCCGGAGCAGGCTGAAGGCTGCCCGGTGCGGGTTGAGGGACGCCCGCCCCACCGCCCGCCGCGCCCGCCCGGCCAGCCCCAAGCACCAGTGGGTGGCCGCGGGGGGTGTCACGTGACCCCGCCCCTTCCCGGTTACGGCCGAAGCAGAAGTGGGAGCCCCGGAGCGGCGCGGCGGGACGCGGGAGCCGAGGCACCGGGGGCTGGGGCACCGGCAGCCGCCAGCACCGCGTCGCAGCGGGAGGCAGCTCCTCCGACGTTGTGCAGGTGAGGGTGTCCCCGGCGACGCGGGGAGGCTCCTCGCGGCGGTGGGGGGCGGCGGCCCCGCCGGCTGTGCTTGGGCCCCAGCAGGTGCAGCAGAGCTGGGGTGCGGCAGCCGTGTCCTGCGCGGTTTTGACCTGTCGGGGACGGTGGGCTTGAGGGAGCGTCTTGTGAAGTCAGGGCTGTCTGCATGCAGGGGCTCGGTGAGAGGGCTGGGCAGCAGGCGAGGGGCGGAGGGGTGTGAGGGAGGGCTGTGCCGGGGCGTGGAGGGTGCCTGCCTGAAGGGGACAAGGGAGTCCGGGAGCTTCCTGAGCCGACCCCGCCACCCCGCACCTTGCGCCTGGCCGTGCCCCGCCACAGGCCAGCCTGGCGAAGAAGGAAGGAAACCTTCACAGTGTCGGCGTGTGCCTGACAGCAGCCCCGCAGGGTGCACGGCTCTGCCCGGGGGTGAGGGCCCCAGCGGGGACCAGGGCTCCGGTCCTCCCCCAGGACATGGCAGGGGTCAGTTGTCTTGCTGCCGTTCCCCTCCCCTGCTTTCTGCCAGACTGAGGACTCCGAGGGTAGCAGCTGCGTCGCAAAGTTCTGTGCAAAGAACTGTGTATTGATTGTTGGGAATTATTAGCGCTGTGGTACGGAACTGGTGTTGCTGGCGGATATCCGTACTGGCAGTGCTGTGCTGAGGCAGGTGAGGTGACATCCTAAATGCATCCCAAGGCAGAGCTGGGAGCAGAGAAAGCAACAACCGTTTTGCAGTGTCCTTTGCACGTGGGAAAACTTAGGAATTGACTAGAGTCAGACTTTGGATTGCACTTCTTGGTTGCCCTTGTGTGCCTGGAAAGCACCTGCTATGTCATATGGGTGAAGCTAAAACAGTGTGGATTTATCAGTGCTTATCTGAGATGTGTGCTAGCCTGTACATTTATAGTTTACCTTTGCTACAGTTTTTCTTCTCTTTGTGTTATCACAATGAGAGTTAAAGAGTTGTAGACTGATCTTCAGATAAGAAAGGATTGTTTCTGAAACTCTGAAGTACTGTAATGAAGTAAAACTAAATAATAAACAGGTTTTTTTTTAATAGATTAAGTAGGGTTTTTTCCCCTTGTCCACGTCTCTTGGTTACTTGCAGTGAGTCTTTCTGAGTTGTTCGTCCAAATTGTCAGGCTTTTCAGTAAAAAAGTATCAAAACTACTCTTACACAAACAGTAACAAATTATCCCAGTTCTGCATGTGGCATAGGACACCATCAAACTTTAGCTCATACAGTGCCTACAGTCAAAGGGAGAGAGTCATGCATTGGTGTCTGTGTCTAAATTAGAGCTTATTGTATGTTTCTGTGATTATTACATCACTTGTTGAATCGTGAAAGTGATGCTACTTTAGGCTTTGTTGACTGTGGTAGAAGAGAAGTAATGCTTCTTTTGCACATAAGAATACCTCATACCCCACTGGTTTAGAGGTATCCACATAATGGAGTGGCAAGAATCATGATGGAGATTTGCTGCGTGAATGGGTAGAAATATTGTTGATCCAAATAGTTGTGCAGCGATGGGTGTAAGCAGGATGAGGGGCACCTGCAGCTGAGTGTTAGAAGACTCTTAATGTTTCAAAGGGTAGGTCTAATATCAAGGGCTTCCATTAGTTCCTCCCTTTTGGGAGGTCTAATATGTTTTACTGTTACGAAGCTTTCTGCAACATTAGTCTTTGGAGCAGGTAGCTAAAACAGTATAGAAGTGGTCAGTTAGACCGACCAAATACTACAATATTCTTTGCAGCTTTTCTGATCAAGTAGGTATCTTCAGGTACAGTATTGTTTCATAGTAAGGTAAAAACTTTGCTTATGGCTTAGGATTTAAGTTAGACTAAAAACACTGTTCCCTCTGTTTTTGGAAGAAAGAGGTGCTTTAAAAGGGGAAGTCCAGTATATCATGTTCAGCGGAAACTAAGAAGTCACCTCTGAGAGGCAGTTCCTTTGAAGTAAGGGACTAATATCTTGAAAAACCTGCTGCATTGCCTTTTCTTAAATAGCTATATTAAGAAACTCCTTTTCTTGTTGTTCTAAGTCATGTTTCATTTTACAGCTACACCTTGTACTGTAAAAGGCAGAGCAGATGTAGATTTTGTTACAGTCTCCTGAAAAATTGCACAAATTTAAAAGTTGAGATTTTTATTGTTGCAGGGAAGTGTTACTAAAATGGTTAAACATTGTTCCAAATCACAGCATATTCGTTTTATTACAGTTCTTAATAAAAAGAGCAAAGTGAGAAGACAGGGTTTGTTTGTTTGTTTGTCAGACGAAACCAGACACTGTACAAAGAATTTAATTTAAATTTTTTGTTGTTGTTTTCCCCTTCTTTAATTTCTGTTATTACAAGTCATTGTAGCAAGACAAGATGGCTATGGCTGTCTTGTTAGGCGTAAACCTGTGATAGTAATTAGTTCCAGGGATTCACAAAGGATCAGTTACGTTTTGGCTAAAATCAGCTGTTGCTTACTACTCTTAAAATTGCCTGCTCCCTCTCAGTTTTAGAATTGGGGCATGTATATTTATATTTTTTGCTGTGATAAGGAAAGGATACTCCATTTTCTTATTACAATAAGAAGTCTGTAGGTGCTAAACACCAAATAAACTGTGTAATGTTTTGCAAAACATGGAGTGAGGCATGGTTCGTGCTGTAGAGCACTTTAGGTTCACTGTAGGCAGTGCAGAAGAGGCCACCCTGCAGGTAAGAAGGGACTGTAGTTTGCCTCTCTGTTAGCTTACCAAAAAATAAGTAAAAAAAAAAAAAAAGTGAAGTGGTTGAGTTCGAAAAGGGACTGAAAAGATTTCACTGGACAGCTTCAAAGTCAGGTAGATTGCACTGAAAGCAGCTAGTGACATGATGTTGAAAGACAGTTCTGTGGTAGTAAGGAGAGAGTGGGCAGAAAAGAGCTCTCTTCAGTGAGGGGCAGGTCAGGAGACAGTGACATGGGGTGAGGGGCTGGAAGAAGTTATGAAGGGGAAGTGAGAAGTGGCATGCTGAATTAGCTATCAACACGGAAACTGAAACTGCTTGTGATGGAGAGTAGTGGACTGAGCAGAGAGGAAGAGAACCAGAAGAGATGCTGTGGCTGGTGGCTGCATGTGCACAGAGATTATTTAAACCTGTCCTGCTCAGGGATGTGGTTAAGGGGGATGGTTTGGAACTGGGTGGCAGCAGCTCCTGCTACTTGGGTGGAAATGATACATTGCCTTATTTGTTTATGGATTGGAAGAGCAAGTTCCAGGGCATCCTGTTTGTAAATAATCACAGTGAGAGGTAATCAGGCTTGCAATCAGCTGTTTGATGCACTGATGTGTGGGAGACCAAAGCACAGAAACTTGCTAATATTTATGAGAGCTGCTGTGTACACATCTCTTATTTTGGCTGTTTTGTGCCAAGATGTGTCCCAAGTGTATGCACACAAATACCTACCACCTGACGTGTGAGTAAGGAAAAGTAGACTGTGTAGGAGAAACACAGCCATGAAGTTTTAAAAGTGCATAAACTGAGACTTTTTAGACATAACCAACATTTGTTTCAGTACTTGTATTTACTCATATTTTCCCCTCGTTTTCTTACAGCTCTCAGAAGGACAGTTAACTGGTTTAAATTCCCATATAGGTCTCATACAGGTTTGAAGTTTACACAAGCTGCTGTGTTGTCTTGTCATTGGGTTGCTGGGTTTCAAACATCAGCACTTCTTTGCTCCTCCTGATGTAATACCAAGAAGAGAACAACACTGGCTGCAGAGCCTGTGAGGCTTTTGGATTTCAGAGGTCTCTTCAGGGCAGCTTCTTTAGTAATACTGGCCAAGAAGAAAAACCTGAAGTTCACCATGGGGACAGCATTTTGGTTATCTGAAGAATACAGAAAAAATAATCCTGGGAAAGTAGAAGGATTTTGAGTGTGATTCAAATCTGTTGCATGTATCTTTCTTATGTTGATATCTGGATTGTCAATACTTAGGACAAAGTGGCTTTCCAGGTATTTCTTACAGTAGTGGACATTAAATTATCCTTGGTATCAAGGATGAAAAGTTTACCTTCCAGCTCGCATGGAACTCATGAGGTTTTTGTGGAACATAATTCCACAAATAGCCTAAAACAACAGATTCTGGTAGGCATGGTGATTGGTAGGAATGGTGATTTCTGAAAAGAGCTATTTCTGTCTCTTTATCAGTTAGAGAAAATCTGTATGAGCAAAGGTGTGTCCCTCTGTATAAAATAAATAAAAAGCAGATCAAATGCTTGAAAGGAATTTGGTAGGGCTGAAGTGCACAGTTGTTGATGTGTTAGGAGACTCTTAGAGTCATCAAATCAAGATAAACATAGTCAGGATTGGAACACTGAGGAAGTCTGTCTTCCTTTGCACCCACCAGTAACAGTTGCCATTTTCTGAAATAAAAAAAAGAGTATAGTTATTTGGAGGCTTCAAAGGTGCATTCTTACCTCTTAGTGCTATGAGGTGCTGTTTTGGACAGAATATGTCATGTGTTATGCTTACAATTTACATTTGATGTGCATGTATAATTTGTAAGTGATATACCTACTATAGAACACCTGCTAGGTATTTCAGAAGATGATTCTACTCATAATTGTACTAGGTACCATTTCTGGCAATCTAGTCAAGGGTTGCTTCTGTAACCTTCCCAGGAACTTCCTTCCCAGTCCTTCCTTGGCCACTGGTTAAACTGGCCAAGAAGTTGGAGGCTTAGTGAGTGAAATAAACTGCCATGGCTGAAGCAATTTGTGCAGAATAATTGCATTTACAGTATTTTTTTGGTTAGGAGAGGCTGTAGAAAATGTGCCAGAAAATGCCACAGAGGTACCAAGTATCACTCCTTTAGGAGGGATTTTTAACATAGTTCTGCTTTAGTTTGAACACTTTTTTTTTTTTCCACATTTCCAATGTGTTCTTTAGTTTTATTTAGGCTTAAATGCTGTCTTTGTTATGACCTAGGTTTTGTTTTCTCTGGTATTTCAATGGTATCCATTTTTGTGTTTTGCTTTTTTGACCACATCACCCGGGACTACTTAGATTTGGTATTACTTCCAGATTTTTGTTCTATTTTTTTTTTTCCTGTCATAATGCTGAGACTTGTAAATCTACATTTGTAGTGATGGGATGCACGTGCAGCTGAAGATGTGCAAGCATAAATGCATATGGGGATTATGCACCTTAATGTGATTTTTATATATCTGAGCTGAGGAGGCCTTGGCTTACTTCATTTTGGTCTGAAATACCCTGTAGGTCTTTGTTAGAAGACTGAGGAAGCGGTTAGTGGTATGGTGCAGCTAGAGGGAGAGGCATTGGTCTTGCTGAAAAATTTAAATGAATGGCATTCAGTAGCTGCTCCACTCAGCTCTTCCTTTTTAATAGGTTTTGCAGCAGCCTGTCTCCCGGAGTGTCACTGGTACCACCCTCTGTGAAGGCTGTTCAGACTTTTTTCCACGATAAAATGGCAAGGATGCTGTTAATGTTTGCCATATATCTGTCTAGTGTTGGAATGAGCAGGAGATTCTATTAGGTTATTAACTTAATTTACACAAATATGATTTTAAAGGAAATAAAAATGCTGGTTTAAATATTGAATTTTCTCCTTTTTTTTTTTTCAGGACACTGAAAACCGTAAAAGTGTGATAAAAAAAAGAAAATGCCCAGAAAGAGCTTAGATTATGGAGTGCTGCCGGAATATGAGAAAAGCCAGATCAAAAGGACCTTGGAGTTGGGGACAGTTATGACAATATTCAGCCTTAAGAAGAGCAGTCCAGAAAGGAGGACTATTCAAGTCATAATGGAAACCAGGCAGGTAGCATGGAGCAAGACAGCTGACAAGATTGAAGGTTTCTGTGAGTATTTGCAAAGTGTACCTGAACTTGGAGTTTCTAATAGATTGATGCAATTGTCAAATATTGATTTAATAACATAACAATTTTTTTTGGCTGAAAAGAGTTTGGTAATTTGATGAGAATGTTCTGAATTGTTGCAATGTAGATTCTTCTGCAGGTCATTATTTAGGTATCTAACACTACTTAAATATGATTAATGTGCTTTTTCTCTAAGCCCTGTTCTCAAAGTTTTCATCTTTGAATACAACAGTGCTTGTGTCTTCTATGAATTGAACCATAGAGTGACAACTCTTTCCCATGTCATGTAAATTCAAGTGATTAGTACTTCTTTACCCCTTCTCTCTCCAAAAAGAAAAAAACTCCAGATGCAAGGAAACTGAATTAAAATGTGTGTTTTCATAGGGAGCTTGCTGTTTCAGGATAGAAATAATTATTTAGGACCATTAATGGAAAGTACCAATGACTTACGAGGATGAAAATGTGAGATGTAAGGGATGATTTCAAGGTCCTGAGCTCATACTGTCTCTTTAATTGATATTTGAAGTGAGGAAACCCACTGTTTATAACAAGGTTGGGAGATAGAAGGGGAATGTAAAGCTGTGTAGGACTGCATAAGCTATGGTAGAAGAATGAAGAGAGACTCATCTTCAGTTCTTACTGAACACAGGTGATGGCAACCAAGCTAAGCCTGCACTTTTTGGGATTTGTACAGCTCCTGTTAATATAATGTAACTCCAGTGCTTGCATATGGCTATGTGGTCACTTTTTTTTTTTTAAATTTACTATGACCATGAACTTACTATGCAACTGCTAAATGGTGTTTGTCTTCTCTAAAGATACTGACACTCAGTTTGCTACTGTTTTCATTGGTTCCTGTTGCATTCCTTGTGCAGACCAGATCTGCAACTGGGAATGGAATGGAAGACTGTTTGTCAGGAGGATGTTTTTACCATGGGTGGTGAAAATGTGGTTATATGCAGAGTTCTGGGAAAAAGCAAACAGGTCTGGACACCCTAATGAACAGGTACTCTGGATCATAATCTTGCAGTGCCCCAGTTTCTCATGTGGAAAATGAGGGTAATTATCCCTTCCTATAATGATGCCTGTAGATGCAAGTACATTACTCGTCCTGATATGCTCAAATCCCAAAGAGAGGTGTGCCAAAAGAAAAACAACCTCAGAGGAGATGAATAATTCAGTTATGAGAGCATGGCTTGAATGTGCTTAGCAAATAAGGCCGGGGGTTACACACAGAGCAATAAGGTTAAAACAAAATAGAAAATGACCACTTCGTGGGTGAACATGGCATTAGAGTCCTCTGGCAAAAACAATATATGATCATGTAGTTGAAGACTTAACATAGCCACTTACACAGAGGGGCCAAATTTAAAGCTGTACAGACTGTGTATTCCAGGTTTTGGGGTCAGTTCTTTTTTAAATAGTTTGCTTTATGAATAGATGTTAACACTTGTAAAAGAAGGTGAATATTGTGATTTAACTCTTATACCTGGATAATCCAGCAGGGCAATGACTTGCTTCTAGTTATACAGGCAAGTCATTACTAGAAAAGGGAATATAGCTATAAACCTGTGATTTAGCCAAAAACTATCTGCCTCTCTTCCCAAAAATTGTAGTACTGCAGCAGTTTTAATTGAGCAACATTTAAGTGACCTTTATAACAATGGAGCCTTTAGGTCTGAGGAGATGTCATACTCTAAAATGTGACTATGCAAAATATTGTTTTGTTGTCTTAAAAAGCAACAAATCTGCTCCAAAGCAAGTTGTATTTTGCAGGCATTGTTTCAGAATATAATGTCAATGGTTGTTAGACTTTAGTATGAACTGTATCTGTTCTACTTGAAATGAAAGTCACTGCAGCTTTAACTTGCTGACGGTGTTTTTGCTGATGAGGAAGGAAATTATTTATTTATTTACTTACATTTTGCTATTGCTTCTTTTGACTGAGACTCAAGCTTTCTTTCTGCTTGCCAAGTGGAAAAATTATGGATTTGAAGCTTTCATATTTGATAGTATAATGGATGGCTTCTTGAATACCAATGGCAGAGGAATTAAAATCTTTATTTCTGGGGAGCTATACTGAGGAGGTGGTACCAGCTTTGTGATAGGAGAAAAGTTGTTTTGGCTTGTGTATGTAAATGTAGATATGAATGACCCCAAGTGTTTGCTAGTGGATTGTGTTGACTTTGTGAAAAATAAACTCCACTTTTTTTTTTTAATAGCCAAGGGCATAGAATTGTCATATCAAGTATTGTTCAATATGCTTGTGCCATACAAGAAATAATATTTGTGATGTGATCTTAATGGTTGTTATTTGCATGTGCTATAGTCCAATAAGAATTAATACTGAGTATGGGTGGGAAAGTGAAGATGGGCCTCTGATCCTCTTGTACAATCTGTGTTCCTTGGTTTTACTGTGATTCTGCTGTTGTAAAATGTAGTGCTTTGAAGGGCCAAACAAAGGTTACGTGTCCGTGGGGTGTCTTTCTTTTTAGCCGGCAAAGTTAGCAGAGACTGCTAAATGAGCATCTTTCAAGAAAAGTTAAATGTTTTCCATTTTGTGGGAGCTTGAAGTTTCCTTCTAGATGAAAGGGGAATGATTAGCAGTGGAAAGAGGGAGGCTGCCTGTTCCAGAGTGTTTTTCAGGTTTAGTGGAGGCCAGGAAGGTTTTTAGTACTGCTGCTCTTTTACTCACCTGCTAAGACTGCAGATTGCCTTACATATGCCTTTCCTGCATCAGCTGGGTCCAACACAACCCATTGTCAAAACTGAAATGGATTACCAAAGGGAGCAATGCACCTTTGAGGAATGTTTTTATCATGGATGTTTGGCATGCAGGATTTCATTAGTGTATTAAAGTGAATACCAGCAACATGTGCTTCCTTATGTGGGCCTACAGAGAGCTATGCAAATATCTGGAGGAAGCAGGTCTGAGCTAGATGTGACTGTGTTCACCCATGCTTGGGCTTCTTTTAGTTGTCTTGCTATTGTTCTATTCATAGAGACATTTTAGAGGCCCCAGTAGCTCTAAAATCATCCGAGGGAAATACTTGTAGATGCTGGCTACAAAATGTCAGAGCTTTTCCTTCTGCCTCTTACTTATTAATGGATTTTTTTTGCATTCTGGATTGTCCTAATTGTAAACTGTTAACCTGAAGTTGGGTAGGTGGGCTATAGGACTGCTCATGGGGCTCAGGATCTCAGCACTGTTGATCCTCAGTTACCTAGGTCATCAGTGCCAAAAGATTAGTTTAACTTCTCCTTGTGCTTTACGCGTTTCAGTGTGGTGTTAATACTTCATTGATCACCCCTGCTTTGAAGCCATTGCAGTGTTTGTTTTTTTCCCCTTTCATTTATATTTCTTGCTGTGCAAGAAACTAACTCTCTGCTTTCAGTGGAGCCCCTGTCATTGATTTCAGTAGGAGAAATTTACTCCATTTCTTGGATGAGAGTAAGTTTTGGTGAGTGTTGCAGTAGCACTGACCCAGTAAAAGGTTACTGACTGGTGTGGAATGCACAAGGTTTTGGGGAGTGGGGGTTATAAATAGGAATGGTATCTCTGATTGTGTGTGAAATAACTTTGAGGTGATATTTTAACAGGTATTAAGCAGATAACTTAGAAGGCAAGTCTCATCTGGCCCCCAGATAGTCAGTTGAGAGAATGAAAGGCTCCTACAGAGCAAAGTTTAGATCCTTCTCTGAGTTACTGTCTTCTGGAGTCTCTTGTTCTGACCATTGAATATATAATAAGTATAATAACACCAGCTTCCTAACTCTGAGACAGCGTGGGTTTTTTGTGCTTTGTTTCTTTCATCTATACAGTTGGTTTAAGTATGGGAGTTCTGTTGCAAAGCATTGTAAATGTAAAAATGTAATTTGAACTTTGAGAGGAGTTTTGAGGGTAAAAACACAAATAATGCAGCACTTTCTGTGGGTCTAAAACCCATGGCACTAGGGCTGCAGCTGGTATCAGATACCATTGCCAGGAAAAATAAGGAAATCTCTTCAAGTCTAGGATGGACCACAGCCTTCCCCCACCACTTTTCCTTGCTGAAGCACAGCCTGACTTAGAAGCTGCCTGGTGCTAGGGAAGGCATTTGGCAACTTTGATTATGTCACAAGGGAATGTGTGTGGTGAACTGTCTTTTTTCTCCAGTCATACCCTAGTGCAAGTGGGACCCAGTATGACTTGGCTATGGATCATTTACCCGCAGGTTTTACTGACCATTGTACATTCATGGGTTTTCAATTTAAGAACTACAGATCCTGGTAACTATAGTAGAGCTAAAGTAACTTTCGCTTTACCAACACATGGGAGAATGAAGCTTCAGTTTCCTGGTACAGAGGGAATTTATTTGCTTGTTTAATTTGTAATGGGCCCTTTTCTTGCGAAACTATTTAAGCATCCAAGATACATGACTGTGAAGCTGTGACTTACCAGCAGGTTTTATTGCGTTGTGTTGCTCAGTGCCTCACTTCCTTATGGTTCTGCTCTGTATTTTTATTGTATGTTTGCCCTTTATGACTGTGTGTGGGTCTGTGTGGTGGCTCTAGGGTCACGCACTCCCTGTGCTGTTCCTCCCCACTCCAAGCTGTCACAGGCTGGCCACACAGTGGATGTGTGTTGTACATCCCCGTGGTATCTGGGGGTCACTTCTGCCTCCATGTCAGCTACTCTGCTGGGCTGTTTCTTTGCTAGGAAACCAGATGGCCCACAAACAAGTGTACTGTCATAGCTGAGATAGTGGTGGAGGGAACTACTGAACAGCAGTGAAAGGTGGAAGGGATGGCCAAGAGTGAGATGTGCTTGTCAGTGCTCTAAGAGAAATGTCTGTGTGACCAGCACCTCGGGTTTGCTGACTGAGAAATGTTTCAGTACTACCAAATAAGGCCTTCCAAATTCCCTTGTGTTGTGGTGTACACATTTATATGCACATGAAAAAATTAGGGCCTGAAGAGGTTATGATATTTAAGCTTGTAAGGCAATTAGGTGGCAAGGTGTAAATCTCCAGGAAGCTGATCCATAATGGGTATTTCATTCTTTATCAGACGCAAAGTGCTTCAAGGACAACTATTAAGGGAAAGTTTGTGGCGACTAGAGTTTGATTAGTCACTGGAAACTATGTGAGTTTCTACATATTCTTCCATGAATCCTTGTGTTAAGTGATGATTCACAGCTGGGAGAATTTATACTCAGAGAAATCTGTGGTGCCTTTCTTGAATGTGCAAGTGTGTGTTTGTAATACCAGCATGCATGTTGAGGACATAAGATGATTTCCCTTTTTTGATTACCCAGGATATTTTTATTTTTTTTTCATGTGAGGAGGTGATGTGCTTTTGTAAAATGATATAAATAATTTTTTAAACCCTTAATCTGTGAAAAAGAAAGATCACCTGTAGTTTTTTATATTCTTGATATATTGCAAAATACTCCAGAAATAAAAATATCTACTGGCCATTTAGTTGTGCAAGCACACAGCAACAAGTAAGTTTAAAGCACTGAAAAGCCACATTTAGGAAAATGTCATAACGTATCAGCTGTTAAAATGCTCTTTCTGTATGTAGATCAGGAGGTTAGGGACTAGGTAAGGTCGAAAGAGAAAAGGGAACCAGATGTGTAAGTATTATTTTATTCTGAAAAATTTGTTTCTCAAAGGATGAAATGCCTGTGTTTGGGACTGGCAGAGATGCAGATGTCTTGTCAATGGGATTGCAAAATGGTGAAGCAGAGGAATATAAGCTACTTAAATTGAGGCTTTTGATGCTGATGATATGCCTCAGTATAACGCAGTAACCATTTCTTTTTTTCTTCAGTCAGACCTTTATTAATGCAGGAAGACTATCTTACACCTTTTTTTTTATTTCATTTTTAATAGAAATCTATGACTACCAATGCATAACATTTTATTTTAATCTTAACATGGACAGCCAGTTTCACACTGTTGAGTCCTCTCCTGTTTTTTTCTGTAATATTTCCAGGAGTTTGTAGAATAAAACAACTGTGCCCCACTTTTAAATATGTTTGCCATCTCAAATTCATTTAGTGTTACTGATCTTCCATCTAACCTATGCAAAAGAATTATCAGATTGTTAAGTTCACTTGAGATTTTCTTCCTACTAAAAAGAGATTTTACAGAATTTGTCCTCTAGAATATGATTTAAAAAAACCCACAACAAAAAGCTTGTTGTATTTTGTGAATTTTATCCTGCAGCATGTTTTCCCTGAAATTAATTTTTGCTATTTTCACTTTCAAAATCTTTACTAAAATATCCTGCCAAAGAGAGCAAATTTTGTTTCCATGTATCCTTTTGGCTGTCAGATACGTTAGGAAGCTTTAAAAAACTAACACTTAAGAGACTATTTAAGCAAGTGGCTTACCTTCTTAACCATAGAGGAGGGTTGTTCTTTTTTATCCTGTAGGTCAAACAGCTAACTCATCTGATTAGTCAATGGTTCATGCCAGTGTGAGCTCCCTCTGTGGTGAAAAACAATTATTTTCCTTTGGAGAAGATGGTATAAACATTTATGGCATCTGTATTTTTCTGGGAGGAGCAATGAGTATCCACATATTCTGCTGAGGAGTGTCAAATGGGTATGTCTTTTGTCTTGAATCTTAGACTTGACCCTACTAGTTTCTAGTAGTGACTTTTATTTAATTTTTTTTTTTTACTGCTATGAGAATCTCTTTCTGTCTGGCTCTTGGTGGATTATCTTTTCAATGGAAAACTAAAATTCACCTTTTTTTCCTGTTTTGAAATGGCTGTTTCAGTTGCTACCCAGGGGATCTCTGTAAATCTTCAGCTGAGTATTTAGAGCTTGGTTTTTGTGGTCAAATGAAAAAAATGAACGTGTGTAGCCTTCAGCTGTTTTCAAATAATTTCTTCCCTTTAGCAGCTCAGTTTTGCAGCGTTTAATTTTAACTTAAAACGACCAGGTTTCCTGTCATTGCCAGCCAGTGAAACGGGGATGGAATGAACTTCACAACTTTGTTGATCAAAGTGAGCGTGAGATGTAGGTACTCGCGTACACTTTCACCAAAGTCAAAGTTTATTGTGGCAACATTTTAATTTCATTGCATGGAATAGAACGTAAACTTTTATGGGCACATATGTGAATTTTACCCTATTCTTATCTCATTTTGTGAAGCTGTAATAAGTTGTTGCTCTGCAAAGCAGTCTGGTAAGAAGTTACTAATTTAATGGTAATTTGTTACTGTACACGACAACTCTGTGTCACCTGATTACTTTAAAAACCTATGGTTTTAGAAGGTGCACTTCTCTAAAGCTTGAGTCAGTCACACAGCTAAATCCCCAGAGGAGTCCTTGGAAAGGTAGTCATGTGTACTTTCTCAAGATGCACCACACCATTTCTCACGTTCCATCCTTTTAACAGTGTTTTTTAGATAATTTTGTGGCTTACCTGTAATGGCTTTCGTGGGCCACTGCATGTCTCACTAAATTCCACTGTTTGTATGAGCTGAATTACTTTTACATGGCACATCTGTACTGTCATGCTGCAGGAGATTTTTGCTTCCATGTCACTTTGTCCTTCTCTGCAAGAAGCTGCATCTTGTTCCCTTTAGAGTTGCACAAGATCCATGTTTCATTTCTGCTCTGAATCGAACAGGCTGTTAAGACACACCTTGTACAGTTAATCTTTAATTCTGCGGGAGTGAGAACAAAGCCATTGTCCTCACTAAGCACATTTGCAAAAGGATACTGAAGGCTTTCTTCATTCACTGACTGCTCATTTGCACATATCTGATGTTGCAGTTCCTGCCCTTCTGAAATAAAACTTTCTTTGGAATAATTGTAGTGCATACGAGTAAAAAAAAAAAAAATAAAAAAAATCAAAAATCCTGAAAACTGGTTCTTAAGTGCAGAATGTTGAGATAGGTATATATATATAAAATGAAAATGCAAATATATTCATATAGAGAATTCCCAACCCATGTCTCAGTCTGCAGCACTGTGGTGGTCAGAGTCCCTTATTTTCCTCTTGGGAATGTTGCCAGCACTTTCTCTTTAGCCTTCTTGGGACTTGTTGAAAATACCTGTTGGAGTAAATAACACTTATGGCCTGATTTCTGACTCTTCAAGCCTCCTTTGAATCTCGAGTTAGGCTTTTTCTTCTCCTCCATTAAGTATATAGCTCTGCTCAGATCCACCCATAGTTTGTGGCCACTGACGCTGAAAGACTCCTGAGGACTTGGAATCAGGAGCCTTATCTTACAAGACTCTAGTCTATAATGCCCATCTCAGCTGAACTTTTACACTGTTTATCAAGACTTTTCTGTCAAGGACACCTTGCTAGGCTGACAGACTAGTTTTCTAGTTTGCTAACTAATCCCATTTATATGCAATCTGCCAGGCTTTCCAGCCTAAAATTACCTAACTTGACCAAAGCTGATCTATGCGAACATGCCTTCCTAAAGGCAACTTGCATGGCCACTTCCAGCTAACATAAATTGTTCTGCAGTTGGCCTTGGGTGGTCGGGTTGTCTGTTTGGGTGCTGAGCAGCTGTGCTCCCAAGCAGAGAGGTGTGTGTTTCATGAGCACGGGAGTGGACAGAGGCAGAACTGCTCCCTTTGAATAGCAGTGCTGGTTCTTTTCTGCAATGAGGAACAGTGTTGTTCTGTACACCAGTGTGATGGTTTTTTTTTCAGTTCTCCTGTTCATGTCATTCTCTACCTGCGTTTACCTTGTGTCTTATCTTCTGCTCAGTTTGCACAGCACCTACTGTAGTGGAATCCAAACTCTGTTTTACTGTTCACCTTTGAGTGTAACTACAGGAAAGGTAACAGCAATTCATACCTATAAGTGTGTGACTAAATGGGGTGGCTACTGCCAAGTAGCCATTTGAATGGAGATCAGTGGAGGTGTAAGGATCAGAAGTTTATTGAGACGTTCATGGCAATAAAGAGCTCAAGCAGGCACTCTGAAAGGCACTGAGCAATTAGGCTGTTCAGTCTTTGGAAAGTAGCTATGTAGTAGTGTAATGACCCGTTGAATTGACTGATTTGCTGAACAACTCACAGCAGCAGGAGCTGAAGTTCAGCACCTTCAGCATCTGAACTGCCACCAATACTGCATGTCCAGATCAGAGGCTGAAACAGGATGGTAATTGGAGGTGCCTTGGAGTCCTGAGTCTTAAAGAGCCACTTGAGGGAATTTTCAGAATCGATAGGTGGCTGATGAGGCTGCCAAGGAGATCCTTTTAACATGTGGAAAAACCACATAAAAGAATGAATGAAATGTAAACTAGTATTATAGGGTTTTTAGAGTGGCACTAGACTTCTGAACGGTTTGGCTGGGGACTGAATGCATTAGGAGTGTCCTCCTTGACTTGCTGGATGTGAGTCAACTTCTCTATAGGGCATGCTTTTGTTTTTGTTTCCTTGGGAAACATTAATCTTCTTGCGCTGTTCTATGGAAGTCACACCTGCAGGCGTACTGACTTTGATCTGACTGCAAGCTGCATGTGTCCAGGTCTGTGCCTTTTTTAGGTGTTATCGGGCCTCAGGAATATCTGTCTCTGAAGGCTGATCAGGAAACAGCTCTGCAGTTTGCACATGGGATTGAGAGGGAGGAAGGCTCCAGTACTTTGAGGCAGTAAGAAGACAAGTGTCCAAGGTGCTGTGCTTGTAGTTCTGGCACAGGCATGGAGTTACATTTTAATTGTTCAGTGACAGATTCTGCTATAAAAAGTTCACAGTAACTGTGTAACAGCTAAATTGGTACAGTTGATTTACTAATCTGAGTATGAAACATGTTGCAGCTTTTCCTGTCCTGTTTCTTTCTCTGGTCAGTTGGCATCAGCCATTCTGGACTTAGTGGGCATCATATAGAGGGTGCTGGGTGACTCCAGCCTACCTAGGAGACAGCAGAGCTTAGCCTGAGACCAAAATTTATGCGTGCTGTGCATGTCTCTTTTTTCCTCCTCTGATTTTTCTGCCTTGGCTTTTCTTTTAACAGTAAAGAGTAATACATCTTAAACAACAATATAAAATAGAATGAAAATATATGCAGGTAGTTTGTATATATTTTCTGAAACTGCAAAGTGTATTATATCTTTCTGTAAAAATCTAAAGAATATTTAATAGAACTTGTCTTTTGTACATCTGTTTCATACATTGTTTAAGTAAACGTAATGATGTCTCACCAGAATTTTGTAGGACATATTATACGTGTTGCCTGAAAAGTACAGGAAAGTAAAATTCTAAATTTGATTGGGTTCTATATACATGGTCCCCTCAGTTTTTTTTTTATTTTTTAATTTTTTTTTTTCCAAATTTTGTTTTCTTGCTGACCCATTCCTCTGTTTACTTAATGTCTAGCAATTAGGGTATAGTAGTCTCTTTTTCAAAGAGCAGTCAGAGAAACACTAATATGGTTACCAGTGTGAGACCTGTGCCTACAAAAATTCTTGTGCCTGTATGTATGAACACATAGGATCATGCAAGAGAATGGGATGGGAGAGTTGAAAGATTGTAATGCAAGGAAAAGAAGTGCAGTGAGGATACGTAATTGAGGGGAGACATTGGGTAAGTTTGTGTGTTTGTTTCAGAGGTCAGGGTGAGGTAAGAGCCACTTGAAATGACAACAGCAATGCAGGTTGTGAAATCTGTCTGCTCGCTGCTTATAGTTTGCACTTTGAGGGGGTCTTTGTGGTGTGGTGTTTTATCTGTGTGGATTTAGGGCTGAAATAAAGGGTGTGCCTAACTTTTGAAGTTTTCAGAGCAGAAGAGGTGACTGGGGTTGCTCTTGCCCATGATAAGAATGAGCCAGCGTGGTGTACAGTCCCATGCTGTTTATTGCAGCCATGCAACCTCCTTCCCTTTCCATTTGGGTGTTTTCTGTGTCTGCATCCTGATTCTTCTCTGCTGATATTAATGTGAATTGGTGGGCTTAGATAATCTTTTTGAGATGGTGGCATTTTGGGGTGGGTATTTGGATACATTGCTAGGCATCTATGTGAGACCTGGAATGTTAAGGGGATCAGAATCATCAGCTTTTGGCTGCTGGTCATTTATGGTCATGTCATGAATTTATTTTAGAAGTTTGCATCTAAATTTAGGGACTTTGGCCAATCAGATATGCAGATTTTAGGAGATGTTTTCATGGTTTAAAAGGGTGGCTGAGACATGGAGGTCGAGACATTAGAAGCTTTATCTTCAAGATAATTACGCTTGGAAA
This sequence comes from Hemiprocne comata, assembly GCA_020745705.1. Taxonomy (NCBI): domain Eukaryota; kingdom Metazoa; phylum Chordata; class Aves; order Apodiformes; family Apodidae; genus Hemiprocne; species Hemiprocne comata. The sequence goes on from CM036598.1 coordinate 16,933,447, forward strand.
AATAAGTTTAATCAAGGTGGTTGTGTCCTATTATTAGTTCAGATTAACCTTTGAGATCCCATTTTTCCAAGGTAAGTTGTTTAATGACTGGAAGAAAGAAGTGTCTGGCAGAAGGTTTGGCCTGGGATACTTTGCAAAGAAGAAGGAATTCCAAGATGAATTAATGTTTCATTCTCAGGATTTTCGTGATGAACTTCCTTGTTTGTCTCTCCCTCCTTTCTTTGTTGGCATCTTAGAAACCCAGTGTTATCCAGGCTGAAGCTTTAACCAGAGTTCAGCTTCCCCTCTGTTAACAGCAGAATTGCTTTTTCTTTATGTTCTTAACTGTCTCCTCTGCCTGATGAGACGCTCATTTAAAACAAGGTTTTTATACCGTGGTGTTCTCCTAAATGCATGGGCAGAAGCCCTCAGCTATTTTCCTTGAATCTTGCTAGGTCTGATAAACACACTTCAACAGCAGGCACAAAATGTTTTACTTCACTCTTCATCCTGTAGCTTATAAGTCAAGACTGTCCAGAAGTGGGAAGAGTTGTTTATTTTTCTGGTCCACAGGCAGAACAAAACCACTTCCTCAGTTTTCTAATAAGTATCTTATCTTCAGAGTGCACATATTTCTATTTCAGTGCTGTCTCACTAATGTTATGCAGGCCATGTAGCAAGGGTTTGATAAAAAGGGAGCTGACTTGAGAAAATGTGTGCTTGTGCAGTGTTCCCATACTGCTGTGCTCTACTATGTGCCTCTGCTCTGTAGAAAGCAGCCAGTTAAGAGTGATACAACAGGTTATGTTCAATGGCAAAGATCCCTTTGGATTTAACCAGCAAAAAGCCCACCATTTCCATTATTAGGCTGGATTTTCTCTTTATATTACTACTTTAAATATTTTTCTTACAAGTACCATGACTATACTAGCTGACCGTGTTAGCTGACTATCTAAGATCTGATGCATAATTTTTAGGTGGGTAAGTTAAAAGTTGTATCTTTTCTTTTTTTTGTCTCTGAACAATTGTCACAACAATTGGAAACTTCTTGCTTAGATTAAGTACCATTTGTGAAACCATGTCTTCTGTAAACCAAAGGGGCTATGTGTATACACTTTGTCCATGGATAAGCAGTGATGGTAAAATGATGAAAATATGAAAAGTTGGGGTTTTTTTTCTTCTTTTGGCCCTTTTCTACTGTTGTCTGTTAGTAATATATTTAGTTTTGGATTTGTGGATTGCAAGCTGGTGCACTTTTCATATCTTGCCAAACAAACATCTCTAAGTTTATATATATACACATGTTCTGAATTGTTCATCTTATTGTTTCAGGCACTGCTGGAACATAGGTGTAATTGTACTGACTGAATGTTGTTTCCTTTCAGTGGATCTGATGGAAATAAAAGAAATTCGCCCAGGAAAGAATTCAAAGGACTTTGAGCGTTGCAAAGCAAAGCAAAAAGAAGAACACTGCTTTACTATTTTTTATGGTACCCAGTTTGTCCTCAACACCTTAAGCTTAGCAGGTACTTTTTTCTTCTTCGTTTCTTCTTTAAACCTACCAACTGAAAAAATCAAAACCATTGATGGAACAGTAATGCAGTGAATACTGCTGTTCTGACTTCTGCATTTCAGGAGTGCACCGAGTGTTTAAAATCTGGAGATGGACCTTTTACTCAGCCCTTCATGCCTGTGAACTGGTGCATTTGTAATTTTTTGCTTTCAAATAGTGTATCATGTGAGTGTAGTTTCTGATTTGTTCAGTCATTTCTAGCAAGGTAGACTTTGGCTGGTTAAATATATCTAGTAAGGTTTTCAGCACTGAAGAGCAGACATGTTCTCTTTAAAGTCAGCAAAAGATTTGCTGTTGCCTTCAGTGTGGCCAGAATATTGCCCTGGCATTTTAAGTCTGGCCAAAATGATTCTGGAAACAATAGGCATAAAGAGTTAGACTACAGCTGTACCACAGAAACTTCCCTGTCACCTATGAGCAATTGCAGACTAATTTGGAAAAATGAAGTTCTAGTTTGGGTTATGTGTGTGCATGTCACCTGATAATATTAAACCTTTTCTAAAGAAGTATTAGGGAATCATAAATTTGAAGGTGATAAATTGAAAATGAAGAGATCACTGTGAAACAGAGGGAAGTTGTATCCTGTATCTGTGAGAGGGTTGGGGCATTTCTTATTTCAAGTGAAATTATCATGGGTAGCAAAACCACAGATTTTGAAATGAAAAGGAATATAAAGTCTTATAGTGAGTACAGGCTGAATATAATGTCTAAGTGGTGGAGTTTACAAAGAGATTTCCAAAAAGTTTGTGATGGATCCTTGGTTTAGAATCATACAGACTATTCAGAATGGTAGTTCTCTCTGTCCTGTGCAGGAACACACTTGTCCATTGAAATAATTGAATGAATTTCAAAATCCTAATGGGAGAAAAGACGAGTGCTTTGTAAGCATTTTAACCCTAACAGTAGTTAGTTTTTTTTTTAATGGAATTAATTGCTTATAGAGTGCAGTACTAGAAGACTGTTTTTTTGCACTGGAAATTAAAGGCTGCTTGTGACTAATCCATTGTTATAAGCTTGTATCTTTGGATAAGTTTTACCATTGTTGGATGAAGTGTGTGAAAATTTTGTGCAAATGGCTGTGCTTCAGTGTAGATGTGCCAGATTGATTCCTTTTAACAACCTCCCTGCCCCTCCTCCACGGCAGCTTTCAAAACCAGGTTTCTGCCAGTCCTTTGAAAACACTCGGGGCCAGGAGTTACGTTGCCGGAATGCTGAGCTGCATAACAACATAATAAAACTTTCAATTAAGGGGGAAATCCTTTTCCTTGTTAAAGTGCTTTGGTGTGGTTTCTTAAACCAGCATCAAATAATTGTTTCTTAAACCAGCATAAAATAATTGTTTCTTGAAGGGAATGGTAGCTGCCATAAAGGACATAATTGTTTTGGGAGAAGAATTGGTTTGGCAGTGGTTGAGGGTGTTCTTTCTGAAATTGTAACTAATTGAAAAACATTTCCATGGAGAACTGAGGCTGGGCTCTAGCTTCATCCTTAGGGGATAGAGCATTGAAAGTATGTTTAAATAAAATGTAATCTTCATCTTTTGAGGAGCTGTTTTGCTTTGAAGGCAGTTAAGAGAATTTGCACAGATGAAGGCTCCTGTGTGAAAATAAATTTTTCAGAAGTGGTTTGATTGAACACTGCCTTCCTGAAATTTCAGAACCAGCATGCTAAAGCAAATGGAGTTTGCCCAACTGAAGGCTGTGACAATAGCATCTCATCCAAGGCCCCAGAATTTGTTTCTGCTTAACCAGTATTCCTTAGGGAAGGCTATACCCAGCACACAATTCATCATCTTGCTTCTGTTGGGTTACCAGATGTGATCATTTCAAACGATGTGGAGGACTCTTCTGGTTTGGGAAATGGAAAGGCAAACTACATTTAAAACAAAACAAGACAGTGATAAACCAATTTCTAAGGTTGGGAGGAAGGTGTGCCTGCCTTCTAGTGCTAGCTTTTTTTCACTTGTATTAAAATAAGTTCTATAAAAGTTACACCATTTTTGTACATTGCTTCCTTCCTATTCCTCTTGCCTAAGTCTAGTCTGGAACAATCAGTCTTTAGAGGCATTGTTAGGACAGACAGGAGGAGATCATGTCCATCAAAAGCCAGTACTTTATAATTATTTGTAGGTTGCTTGGAATATAATGAACTAACTTTATGCTCTAACACACTGAGGTTTTTTGTTCCTGCACTTCAAGTTGCTCTAGATCCAAGTTCCTTGGCTTTTGCCGCTTTGGAGATAGAAGATAAGAAAATTCATTTGGATTGTGTTGCTACACAAGCTAAGCAGTAGTTTCCTAGTCTTTCTGCTGAGATATTGAAACTTGCCTACCCTGATAAGCAGACTTCTAAAAGTTTTAACAGAGTTTCCAGACTTAACCCTTCCACCCCCAAATTTATGCTATTTTTCATTAGTTTTATGATTAGCAACATGAAGCTATGCAATGGGATTTATCAAAGAGAGAGTTTAATCAGCAGCTTTGTATACTAGGGTTTATCTAAATATAAGAAATGATGTCTTGGTTTTGTGTTGATTTCGTTTTGATGTTTCTCATAGTACATCTTTTTTTTTTTTTTTTTTTCAGCTGACTCTAAAGGTGATGCTGATAAATGGTTGTGTGGCTTGAATATCTTGTATCAAGAGGTCATGAGTGCTCCCACACCTGCCATCACAGAGAGGTATGTGAACATATTTTTATGTTGTGAGACTTGATGTTCCTTTGGAATTGGAAGTGGAAAACCTGAAAGAAATTGTTAGGTGACCAGCAGGCACCACTTATTGTACCTTAAGAACAACTACTTTCCAGTTGGTAAGTGTAGGATACAGAAAGCTCCTGTGGAAACTCTCCGTGTCTGTTTTGCTATGTACATGTGTCAAGGTCTAACCCCAGCTGGAAACTAACCCCCACACAGTCACTTGCTCACATCCTTCAGATCAAAAGTGTGTGTGTATATTTACTATTAATGCTGCTTATAGTATTTGGCACCTAAAACTGATATGCACTCTAATGATGATTTTCTTTAAAATTTTGTAAGCCTCTCTCCCTCCCCTCTAATTTTATTTATTTTTTTACATCTAGCAGATCTTCGAGCCAGCAACCTCAGCTGGCATAAGTCATTGACTTGATGGAGTTACTCTAGTTTAGATTACCTTGAATTTTGGCTCATTTTGTCCACTTATATTTTTACAGCTTCTGATTGCTCATTCTTTTCTGTCCTGCCCACCCTTCCCCTTCCTGTGTTATGTGGCTTTAAAATGTAATATTAAGCAGCAGAAAAGTATAGATTTACAAATACGGTTATAAAACTGCCTGAATCCTTAGATGCTGCACTGGAAATGTTTTTGCTGTATTAGAAGAGATGTATCTTATGACTTGTAAATATTTCTATGTAATTTAACCTATGGATTTTGATACTGAACTGACAGTGTTTTCTTTATAATTCGTAGATTAAATCTTTTTTCTTTTTTTCTTTTGTGCAAGCTGGCTGAGAAAGCAGATCTATTCTGTTGATCAAACTAGAAGAAACAGGTAAGAAGATCTCTTTGTTCAGTTTTTTAGTGAACTTTTGATGCAGGTTCTACCTTTGAATGAAAAGAAAGAAAAATTCTTCACCAAAGATGTGAAATACGAGACCCCACAAAATGGGATTTGCTTTGCTTTAACAACTTGAGTTTTGCCTTTTGCTAAACACAGTGTATTCATAACACTCACTCCTGTTCATGAACATGGCATAATGAGGAAGCAAATGATGAAAAATAAATAGTTTTTCTTTTAGCCTATGATTACCCTGCCAGAAGTGAGGAAAGGGAGTCGTCTTCTCACAAGCTTACCTGCACAGCTGAGCTGAAACTCTACAGTATGTTAGATTGCTTGCTTTGTAGAGGTCTTTGTCCTTTCATAGCCAAGTTGGAGCCCAACAGCTTGGACTGTGTAACTAGCTGTGAGCTTCCCTGTGCAGCTGTGCCACCACTTCTTCCTCCATTGCTGAAGCATGTTTGCATTGGAGTGACTACACTAATGACCTGAACCAGTTTCTAAAAGCTTGTTTGGGCATTCAGAGCAATGAAGTTGCATAAGCAAAGTTCAACATGGGCTGCTGAAGACCCAGGGCAGATGTTGAAGTGATTAGCTTTCTCTGGTTTCAGTCCTGATGGGGTCTGAACATGGCTAGTGTGTGTGGTATCTAGTTTGAAACTAGTCGTGGTAGCAGGGTCATGTATATCCAGATATAGGGTTGTCCCAGCAATAACATGAATTCTTTCCTGCAGGGGTCAGAGCAGTGAGGAGCACAGAGCAGAATATTAAAAGTAAATAACAGAGATATCCGAGGATATTAGGGAAGAGGAGAAGTAGAACTGCTAGTGTGACAGGGTAGCACTGTGTGAGTTACTGTAACAGTGGGAAGCAGAAGATACTCTTGAGGATAGATGTAGAAGGAAGCCAAGTTAGTGGTATGGAAAAAAGGGAATTGGCCTGACTACATGGGCTTGTCTCTTTGCCACATATTGGAATAAACCAAAGCCAAAGATCACCTCTCACCTGGTACTTGTACTGTGAAAGAAGTTCCATGGGTTGTAGCTCCCAGTGTGCTGAGTAGCTTTGTATGTTTGAGTTTCAGTGGTTCCTTTCAGGTCCATGTGTGATGAGGGTTTGTAGCTTTTGCACAACAAAGGAGACTTTTTTTTTTTTAATGAATTCAGCTGCATACCTCTCCCTAGAGTTGCCAAAAATCATGTGACACTGAAAAGAATGTTGCTCTTTGTCTGGAACATGCATTTTATTCTAAGGTGTAGTTCAGTGTAGAAAAGTACATGCGTTTTCTCTCATGTAGGCCTTTTCCTAAGAGCAAAATAAAGCACAAACGTTTCATCATGTGAATGAGATTGTGTTATTGCAGGAAATAACACCATTCTGCAGGCAACCTGTGGCCTTGTGCAGCTGGCTTCAGTGTGAGCTGGCACTCCATTTCAAAATGGTGATTCCTAAGCTGGCCGGCATGGTGAAGGGGATAGTACCATCCTTTACTGGATATTGGCTTACACTTCCTGATGTATTTTAAAAAATTAGCCCTTCAGTGGGGATGTGTTTGTGGGGATCATGAAGGAAAAGGAATGTTAGGATACAGAAGCTGTGGCTGACAGTGTATGTCTGCTGAAGAGGTTTCATTTGTTGCTTTAGGACTGTTCCATCAGTGCAAGGCAGTCTGGTTAGGATCAAGGGGACTTGTGCTGTGGAGAGGGCAGTTTTTCATTCTCTTGGTAGATGATTCATGCTTTTAGAAAAATTTAGGAAAAAAGTTTGAACTGAGTTTCATTGTGTTTAGTGTTGCAGTTTCTAGGGAGGTTAATTGTAAAGGTTAGGCTTCCAGGCAAGTCCTGTCTCACAGGTTGAGTTTTTTTCTCAGTGGTAATGAAGTCCCAGCTCTTTGTTTTGGCTTGCACTTGTCTGGCTAGAGGAAATTGCTTGTGCTTGGTGTTTAGGGTACAAATGGAGTGCTCCTTCTTGCTCCTAAAAGAAATGGTTTTTTTCCACAGGTCTGGCGACAGGGCGGAAAGCCAGGAATTTCCTGAGTTCTAATCTGGCTTTGGCATGGATTTTGGTTAAGTTCCTTCTTGCTTTGCCTCTTTCCCTCTCTACACAATGGAGATGAGAATATCTCACAGGGCAGCTGCTTGTATGGACACTGCAGAATAAAAGTATTACTTTTGCCTAGGTGCTGATTGTTTCTGTTGCTTTCCAGTGACTCTGTTCTGACCCTGTATTTGCAGAGAGTTAATGGGTTGTGACTTCCCCTGTAGGTCAAGACAGAGCACCTTTGCCTTGTTTTTTCAGGTATTGTTATTGCATTAATGTTTTGTGGGCATTGGCAGTAGGACCCATGGATGTTGTGCCTGTGTTCTCTTAACTTCCCTGCTTCCTTTTGCTGCCATGGATTCCCCTCATCTTCCACTCTAGGACTTATCCCTGTGCCCTTCACATGTCCCACTGTAATGGTGTGTCTTTCACTGAGACTTCACATCAGTGCCTACCCAGAATACCCACCCAGAGTTTGAGACTCTGTCCTAGAACATGCAACCTAATTTCCAGTTTTTTGCTATCCAAAGACAAGTTGAATAGCAGGTGACTGAAATGGAGCTACAGTACACGGCTGAGTTGTTGTACCAGCTTGGTGCTGCTGAATAGATATAGTCTCACTCTTTTTTCCTCTACCATCTTTGCATGCCACTTATCAGGCATTACAGCCCCTTTTCTTATTCTGGCTATGATGCTGATCTGGACATGAAATGAGCTGGGTGAGCTCATGAAGCCAGTGGAAAACCTGTTCTATCTCACTCTTGGCCACATAGTTTTCTGCTGGCCTAGCAAGTTGAGTCAGGTTATCAGAAATTGAGATGAGCATCACAGCTGGCCTATGGAAGCAGTGGGGCCATAGCAACAGGAGAATGGAGTGGGGCATGAGGAGAGGAGTTGGGGTTGCTTCTTGTAACAGCAGTGAGCTGTTAGATTGGCTCACCTCTACCTATGGTACAGTTAAAGCATTTGGATACCTGGCTGCTTTAAAAAATCATTCCTCTCTCTGTTCATACAGGAGTTATAATAACATTCACCTACCTTGTTATTTCCATGATAAGTACAGTAAACATTGTGAGCTGCTCTGAGCTTGCAGTCAAGGATGCTATGGTAATGGCAGTTAGGAGATTGGAATAAAATCTGAAGTTGACAAGAAAACTCAAAGATGTCAAGGAATTTGAGTGTTATTTTTTTTTTTTTCTTTAAAGCTATTCACAGGTTTGTTTCTAATACAAAATCATCCTTCAACAAAATAAGCTTGATGCATATAGAATACATGATTTAATGTGTGGCCAGAAAGTATGTGTGGCCATAAAGTGTTGTGGTAATTAATACATTTAGCTTAGTAAATAGGTATTGCTTTAATACTTGGTGTTTGTAAGCACTGTGTTGCTTAAAATCTGAAATAAGTATGTCTTATTTGAAAGGCCTTGCTGTTACCTACAAAACTGTGGGGTTTGAAGTGTTGCTAGTACATCACTGGATGTTCTGAAGCTCTGTAAAAAAGGTCAGCAGGTCTGTGTAAATGGACCTGGGAGGCAATCCTCTCTGGGGTCACTTGGTTCTGAGACGAGGATGAAGTCGTGTTCAGATGTTACAAAGGGGAGGGTCTTGCTGCTGCACATCAATTTTACCATCCAAATGAATAACAGCTGGAGAAAAGTTTATACTGGTAATGAAAACTGAAGCTTTTTATTTTCTGTTTCTGCTCATCTGTTTGGTATATCCTTTGCATAATGTTTTCTATGTCTATATTCCAGCTTCAGTGTGATTGGAACAATCAAAAAATAGTTCTTTCGGTCAGGTGTAAACTTCTATATTTCAGCTGATCATCTAGATCTGATTAATTGTTAATGGAGAGAAAAGGGTTTCTCTGCAGCATGGTTCTTTTCATCCTAATATGGATGCCCAAATCAGTTGAAATACCAATTTCTCCCCACTAACTAGAAAACATGTCTAGATTGCTCGCATGTAGGTGTAGTTTATGGAAATTTAGAGTTAAGTGAGGTGAGCCCTATCCATACTGTTTTAATAGTCACATTCTTATGTTGGTAGAAAATATACATTAGCAGCTGACTAGATACAGATGGACTGTGGGTTTTTTGCTATAATTTTTTTGTTTCTTCTTTGTTTTCCCAGTATCAGTCTTAGAGAGCTGAAAACTGTCCTTCCCCAAGTAAACTTCAAAGTGAGCAGCATGAAGTTCTTGAAGGATAAATTTGCGGTAATTACCAGATAACTTCAATCTGTTTGATATTATCTAATAGGTGTTGTCATTTCTTTTCAGGATACTGCCTATATTTTTGCTTTTTACTACATACCACTTGAGTAAATTATCTCTTATATCTTCTTTTCATTGTATTGTTGACAAAAGCCAACGCTGGGTTTTGAGCTCCCAATGCTGATACTGTGCAAGTGCATTGGAAACTGTTTTATGTTATTTTCATATATAAGAAAAATATTTTGTTTGCCATGTGATCAAGTAATAACCTCTTCATGCCAACTTGTGCTAATGTTAAAACTTCTGAAGGTCATTTCCATCCCTACAGGAATTTAAAATATCCCCACCTTTTCCTGCTTTCCAGCTCTCCACCCTTAAAGCATACACTCTTGCTTCTGTTGCACCAGCTAACAATGACTGAATGAGGCATTACTTGACTCTCAGTAACATAGTGGAAATGGAGTCAGGGTATAAAATGCAAGGCCAAAGATGTGAGCTAAGAGCACTGTGTCACAAACCAAGAATCTGCTTACTTGTTTGTATTCTTTAAAAAAAAAAATAATAAAAAATTCAAGTGGTTAAAATGTATGAAGTTGGGAGTAGAACAGAATGTGAGAGGGTGGCATCTGGAGTAAGAGTAACTTGTTTGTTGTGCTAATGCAGTCTGGGGAATTCTAAATTCACTGCATGCTACTTTCTATTGTAGGAAATAGGTGCTTACAAGGAAGAGCTTAGTTTTGAACAATTCCATTTGTTCTACAAGAAAATCATGTTTGAACAACAGAAATCGGTAAGCTTTTCATCAGTAGTCCTCCTACTGTTAAACTGCTTGATCAGAATAAAGAGTCAATGCTGATCTTTTTTTCCCTGTTTGTTACTAATGTTCTTTCTTCCTGTTCTTGTAACAGCAAAAGGGTATGGTGCTGTACTTGATGTGCAGCTAACAGTCACCATCAGCAGTTGGCATGAGAAGATGAATAAGTCATACCTGTTGCTTCTTGTATGTTGGTGGTATAGGTGCACACAGATACAAAGGAATTTCTAGGAAGAACTTGTCTCGTGAGCTTGTTCAGGATGTATAATGTCCTTTAATTAGGCTTGGCTGATCTGTTTACTGATAGGAGCAAGGCTTTTCCATACTTGTGTTAATGTTTTATCACCAAGAACATTCTGTAAATCATGGGCATACATCCTGAGCATCAAATAACAGCTGTTGTTCTTGTTGTCTGTCATGCTTGGAGATTACCAGTGGAGAGTCCATGACAAGATGGACATAAGACAGTCCTTGGGAGGCATGAATGCAGTGGAATTACATTTTACCTAATTCATATGGCCTGACTACTGTTGCCATGTATTCATTGCATAAATTCATGAAGTTGGTGGGAACTGCATACATTCAGTGACTCTAAAAGTTAGGAACCCTTTAAAACTCTGTGAAAACACATAATTTGAAATTACTTGCATAAAGATCTTTGACAATGTGCTTATTGTGGATTCAATTTGCAGCTGCTAAAACAGAAGTTTCAGTAGTGAAAGTCAGTGCTGTTTCTTTTGGCAAAAGAGCTTTTTTTTGTGCGGTTTAAAAGTGATGCTGAAATTCTTGTGAAGTAATACAGAATCTCCATTTGCTGACAGGGTTTTAATTTTGGTCATGAATGTCTAGTTAATTAGCTTGTGCAGAAAGTTGAAGAGTAAAGCACAGAGTAAGGAGGCTATCTGACTTCCTTCAACTCTTGTTATCGCCCCTTGTGGATCATTTCAGAGAAACCCCTCAATTTGCTCAACAACTGCTTTGGGTCAGTTGATAAGCTTCCTGTTATCTGTAACTGTGCTGCTCCAAGCTGGAAGCAATTTGGGTTAAATAGTCACATGAATAAATGTGATGTGTTTTCCTGGGCTATCAAACAATAAAAGCTCCCCAGAAACTTGGCTGATTGTGTGCTTTGGGTGCCTTATCAATAGAAAGTTTTTTGCCTGAGAGTTGCATGTGTTCACACTGAAAGGCCTGAATGGTACTTGCAAGCCTTGGCAGTAGGTTTTTTCTTATGTGTTTGATTCAAAATGTGTTGTGTCAACTTGTATCCAGCTTCTCTAGAGCAGAAATGCATGTATTTCCCTTTCCCAAACCAGTGGACATTATTAGATGGAATTAGAGTTGAAAATTGCATGTTCTTTTATTATTTATCTTTTCCCCTTTTTTGTGTTTTTTTGTTTGTTTTCTTTGTTTTAAGATTCTTGATGAATTCAAAAAGGATTCCTCTGTGTTCATTCTTGGGTGAGACTCTTCATTTGTATTATTTTTCCACATTTTCATATGGTTGTAGTGCTGCAGGATTGTTTTTTAATTACATCACTCTTGTTTGGGGTTTTTTCTTGTTCTGATGCTTTAGTAAGTGAAAAGAAATGATACATCTTTTTGCATTCAGAAAGATGAATTTATCATGGAACTCAGTCCTGAATAGAATTTGATGAATGTTTTTTACTTTCTGACTACAAAAATGGTATGGACTTGAACAAGCAGATTTGCCCATCTTCTGATTTTATGAAGATCTGAACAGAGCTGTTGAAGGACAATTTGGTGGAGAAACGCTTAACTTCAGTCTGGGGAATAATGTCATGCACAGGCTTTGCCTAGACTTGAGCAGAATGCTGAAAGTAACAGTTTCTTCATCTTTCACTTGGTGGACTTGAAAAATCTAAAGAAGCTGTGTACAGCATGAAAAGGGAGGTCACAGACATTCCTGTGGATTAAATTGGGCTATCTTGGTTTTGAATATGACACTAGCAGATTAAGGAAGTTACTTTAAATGTTTGCCCTGAGTGTATTGAGTATTTGCTTAGCCCTTGGTCATGTCATATGAATTAAACTTTGTAAGACTGCTTGAAAGCACAAATGTATCATGAATGGGTAGGTTACAAATACCTTTTTTGTACCACATGATGTGGCATTTGTGTCCTACAAAAGATAATGCAGTTGTGAGGCTTTTTCTTGGTGCAGCTGCATCCTGCCTTCTTTCACAGGAGATTTTGATGTATCACAGTAGATCCCCTGAATAATATATGGAAGGAGTAATATATGGAAGTGTAGCTCTATGATAATTAAAAGAACAGTGTCTCTGTATGCCTCAACTAAACTTAGCATCCCCCCTGCTAAGTGAATGCTGCTCATTTGCTACAAAGCAATGAGCAGAGATCTGGTGCTTTTTCCAATGAATCACCTTCAAGAATACATCAGGAATATCCAGGAGTGCTTATTTACATGCTGAAAATACAGCAATTAGATAACACAGTATTACAAGCCTAATCTAAATTTGATTGAAGGTATAAAAAGTTTCTTGGTTGTGGCAGCAAATTTATACTGTAAATCCAAGATGCAAATCCATGCCATTTTCTACTGTAACAAATGGTGACACTTGCTCTGTTTTTTCTTTAGCTTCACTTTCCCTTTTTTTTTTTTGTTTTGTTAAGAAATACTGACCGTCCAGATGCTTCAGCTGTTCATCTCCATGACTTTCAGAGATTCCTGCTACATGAGCAGCAGGTGGGAAGGTTGCAGAAATGTTGCATTCTTTTTCTTGAGGTTATCTCACAGAATTCTATGCTCATTAAAAAGAAATGTGATGTGCTGTAGCATATGATTAACATACGATTAACATTAATACTGCTAGGCCTTGGAATGATTTCTCCTTATTTGTTGCCAGTGAAGTTTATTTAGTTTTCATCTAAATAAAGACTCTGAAGGTGCACCAGAGGAAGGGGGGGGGCAAATTAAATAAGGTTTTAAAGGATCTCCATTTAGTCATGTAGATAAACAGACAAGGCTAGAAATAAACACTGGATGCATGTCAAAGAGGATAGCCTGGCCTAGTTATAGATGTCATCCTAGGTATATCTGGGGTGATGCATTGGCCATGGCCCCATTTTAGCAGCTCTTACATAAAAAGCTGAGCTGAGTGCTTGCATTTGAGTCAGAGGTAATTTTCTGTTGAATGGAGCCAGTTCAATGTCCCATATCAGCAAGCAGATAAGGAGGGAGGTAGGTAGGGGAACCATATCTTCATGGTCTTCTATAGTGTTATTTAGCACAGATACTGTGAGAAAAAAATGGTGTGATATTTGTTAGGTGCTGCTGAGCTCCATGTTCACAAATACAATAAAAAAGTGAGACCTACACTTCCTGTATAAGTGTGCTACTTTCTTTTTCTCCCTATTCCACTATGTTAAAAGGATGTTCAGATTGCACTTAGAAATGACAGCAATTATAGTTAAGGCATATCCTTTAAGGAGGCCAGCTTTTTTCTGTGTGTGTGCATGCCTATGTGTGCACATATAGAGTGTATCTTGTGGGCCTCCAATGTATGTAAAGATAATTAGATTATCATCTTTTCCCCCCTTACACATTGTAGAGGAAACTCTCAAGATATGTGGATACAATAAAATATATTGACTGTAAAGTAGCCAGATGAGAAAGAAGTAAATCACATCTGTAGGTGTCTGTTCCTTATTTGCTTTTATACAGCATAACACTACTTCTGAAGTGTTTATTTCCTACTGTATTATTATTATCTGAAGGAATCTTGGGCACAAGATCTCAATAAAGTCCGAGAACGAATGACGAAGTTTATTGATGACACTATGAGAGAAACTGCTGAACCTTTCCTCTATGTTGATGAGGTAAGGTAATTATATTTTCTAATAGTTCCTCCTGGAGTTTTTTTTTTTCTTTCACTGCTAGATCACAGTTTGTAAATTGAATGGCAGATCCTCTAGGCTTCTCTTGCTACACTGCTGGCTTTCTTTTAGTCTTGTATGGGAAAAACATTTAAATTCAGTCTCTCTCTTTGTATTATAGTTCCTTACTTACCTTTTTGCAAAAGAAAACAGTATTTGGGATGAGAAATATGATTCAATAGATGCGCAGGACATGAATAACCCTTTATCCCACTACTGGATTTCTTCCTCACACAACACGTAAGTTACCAAATTCCCTGTTCAAACAGACCTAGCACGTGTTAGGAGAAAGTAATACTTGTAAATTATACCAGAAATAGACTGAATGGATGTGTGAAGCCTTCCTACAGTGATTTAAATGTGTCAAAAGAAAATAAATCAATATACATTCTCCATGAAAGGAAAAAAATGTTGCCAAGTGGGAAATGTTTGCAATTGACTGCTTATCTTTTACCATTTCCTTTTTCTCCTTAGATATCTGACAGGAGATCAGCTTCGAAGTGAATCCTCCACAGAAGCTTATGTCAGGTGCCTCAGAATGGGATGTCGATGTATTGAGTGTGAGTAAAAGGTTTTTTGCTCTTATATGTTGTCCATGTAGGTAGAGCTTCCCTTGTTTACCAAGAAAGAAAAAAGAACTGAAATAAAGAACTAGTTTGTTTTCTGAAGTTGAAGTTAGTCATAATGAAAAACGCTGATTCCCTAAATTGTCTTTCTTACACCTCACTGTGGCTCCGTTCGCTTGCTTCGATTTTTCTTCCCTTGCAACTTTAAGAGGGTATTTCTATCTCTTGTCTCACTGCACACCAAAAATTCAATCTTGGATGTGATGTATGAAAGCATAGGATTTAAACTGGAATTACTTGTGTAGTGTAGATAGATGGATAGTTTACTTGCCTTCCCTGTAATACGGAGAAGCCTCTAAGGCACAGTGATTTTTATGATTTGGTGCCTTTTATCATCCTGTTTAACAGGCTTGTAAATCAGTTGTTGTCTTTGTGCATTTTTTCTCCACTGTGTATGCATCTTCATCACTGTGCATATATACCTTTGAAGGGTTTGACTTCAAATTCATGTTATTTCACCAGTTCCTTCATAAAACTAGTTGCTACTGCCTGTTCAATTTGGCTAATGCAAAATCATCGTGGTTTGACCCCAGCCAGCAAATGAGCACCACGCAGCTGCTCGCTCTCTTCCCACCAGCTGGATGTGGGGAAGGGTAGAAGGGATTGAGATAAGAACAGTTTAATATTTGAAATAAAATCAAATAAAAATATTAATAATAATAAAATATAATGAAAAGGAAAATAACAAAGAGAGAAGTAAAACTCAAGAGAGACAAAGCGATGTGAATGGAAACAGTTGCTCACCTCCAACCGACTGATGTTCAACCAGTCCCTGAGCAGTGGCTCCCCTGCCAACCTTACCCCTATTTCATTGCTGAGCATGACACCATCTGTTATGGAACACCCCTTTGGTCAGTTGGGGTCAGCTGTCCTGGCTGAGTCTCCTCCCAGCTTACTGTGAACCCCTAGCCCCCTCGCTGGCAGGACCATATGAGGAACAGAAAAGGCCTTGACCCTGTAAGCACTGCTCAGCAATAATTAAAACATCCCTGTGCTAACAAGACTGTTTTCAGTACATATCCAAAACACAGCCCCCATACTAGCTCTGAACTAACTGTGAAGAAAATTAACTCTCTCCCAGCCAAAACCAGTGTTAAAATGTATCTCAAATTAGAGTTTTGGGGTTAAAAACAAATAGATAAGCTGTCAACTTGCCACTTGTTGGAGTGTATTTTTCACAGAAAAATTATTGTAAACTAGTAGTCTGACAGTATAGCTGCCTGAATTCCCTATTTCCAGATTGCCACATGATAATGCTTGAGAAAAGGTTATATTGTGTTTTCTTTGTATTGCTGTTATTTAAATGAACTTAATTTCCGCTGTGAGAGAAATTAATCTAATAGAATATTTTATTACAACATTGCAGTCTATGACTCAGTATGTGGAACACTGAAGATTTGCATTTATTCTTTCTACTGGAGTTATTTAAGTAACTGTTTGGTCTCTTCCTTTTTGCATTGCTGGTCTTTCCTAGTGGATTGCTGGGATGGTCCTGATGGGAAGCCTATCATTTACCATGGGTGGACACGGACAACGAAGATCAAATTTGATGACGTAGTACAGGCAATCAAAGATCATGCCTTTGTTACATCTGAGTAAGCTTTGGTTCATTTTCCTTAAGCTTTTTTTCATATGGTTAGACCTTCCTGAAGTTGTTTTCTCTGTAATCTAGAGCAAAAAGTATCTAGGGGAAGAATGACATTCTAGTAGTCTTCATTATTGCCAAATGCGGGTCTTTAGTAGATTTGGTTTTGAGGAAGAGTTCCAATATGTCACAATTTATTGCTAAGAAAGAGAGTGAGTATTCAAAAATGGTTCTTGTCTCCTTGCCTGAGTCATCTTTGGGTTTAGTGGTTAGGGGTTGTAGGGCAGATGGTTGGACTTGATGATCTTGAAGGTCTTTTCCAACTTTGATGATTCTATGATTCTTTTATTAAATTGAAGTGTGAAGCTTAAAATGCTGAATACTGTCTTTTAAATTAAAAATCCCCACAAAACCAACAAAACCCAAACAACTACAAGTGACAAGCAACATACATACCTGTCAGGTGATGTTCATGTTGTAGGGGAGGTCTTAGCTGAGAAGATGTAGAATTCATAGCATACCTCCTGAACTGATAACATGCATTTAAATCTTTGTCCCTCCTCTGCCCTTCTATAACTTGTGCTGAGATGTCCCTAAGTTTAAAAATATTGCCAACAAACTGGGAAGGATGTAGGTCTGCTTGTGTCCTATTTTTCCACTTTACCAGCTGGACACGGAGGAGAAGCATTATTGTCTCCTGTGGGACAGTGTCTGCACAGGTATATTGCTTTAATGACAATCATAATATATGATGCATTATGGTTTCAGACCATCAGTACCATGAATTCAGTGTGATGCTTTCCCTACCTGCATTAAGGAATAGGCTACCCAGAAAGGAATATTGAAGTATTTCCTGGATATCCAGGTACAAAATTAGAAAAGCTAAAGTTCATCTGGAAATGAAATTGCTGAGGGATGTGAAGGACAGCAAGAAAGACTTCTACAGGTACAATTGTAACAAAAGGAAGATTAGGAAAAGTGTGAGCCTGCTGCTAAATTGGACAGGAGACTTAGTGACTGGAGAAGGCTGAAGTACCCAGTGCTTTCTCTGCTTCAGTTTTCAGTACTGGGGCCAGTGCACATGCATGATATCCAAGGGGAAACTTGCAGAGCTAAATTAGTTTACCTTTGAGAAGAGGTTAATGGGGGAGGCTGGTTCCTGGCTTCCACTATCTAGTGGATGATTGTAGAGAAGGTGGAACCAGACTCTTCTCAGAGTGCATGTGAAGGAAAACAGTTTTCAGGAGAGGAGAAACTAATTTTCACATAATGATGCTCTAGCACTGAAACTGTGCTCAAAGAGCTTGGAAGGAATCTTTGTCCTTGCAGATGTTCAAACCTTGGCTGGACAAAACTCTGAGCAAGCTGATCTAACCTAGGAATTTGACCTTCCCCAAGAAAGCATTTGGACTTGATGGCCTCCAGAGGTCCCTTCTGGCCATAAGGATTCTGTGATTGCCCATCTGTTAATATCTGTCTACCTCTTATTCTTTTGTCTTCTTATTTGCTTTAAATATTTTCTTTGATCTGGGTGGTGAGGGAGGGTGCTGTTTTCCTTGCCTTGCCAGTTGTAGCAAAAAGAAATTGTCTTTGTTCACCTTTGTTTTCTCCATCAAAGATACCCAGTCATTCTGTCAATTGAAGAACACTGTAGTGTGGAGCAGCAGAGACACATGGCCAAAGTGTTCAAGGAGGTATTTGGGGATCAGCTTTTAATGAAGCCAGTTGAAGCCAGTGCAGACCAGCTGCCATCACCAACCCAGCTGAAAGAAAAAATCATCATCAAGGTAGGCTTGCTTTCTTTTCTGTGCAGGTAGATAAAATAGGAAAACAAGAGCAGGAGCCACAAATACTATTTTCTGGCTTTTGTCTGTTGAGAGACAAGAAATCCCATGTTTGAAGTGTGTGCTAGTAACATTTTGCAATTGTGTATGGAGGTCTGTAAAACAGCATTTAATTAAAGTGCTTTCTATCGGCTTTCTTTGCAATCAGTGTTGCTAGTTCAAGTGCCAGACTGAATGTCAGCTCTTTACTAAAGGTCTTCCAGCTCCTGAAATGTCACTGCTAGATTTCAGCAGGGATTCACTACTGCAGGTGCTCGTCATAGCCTTCTTACACAACGTGGCCTGCTTGAAAATGATGAAGCTATGTTCTTGAATAAAAAGCTAGATCAGTGTTATTAACTTTTTTTCAAAGGATGCCTCCCATTCCAGTGAAACCCAAAGCACTTGCAGGCTGCACGCTTCGGTTGTCAGTATTGCTTGCAAAACATCCATGGTTGTTTACTAACTTGGTGTGCTTTAAATATGCAGTTTAGTGAGCCCCATGTGAAACACAGAGGTGCTCCTATTAGAAGGCAGACACTTAGTGTGTCTTACATTCTGGGAAATACAGATGCTTTTCTTGGTACTTCTGTGCGACACCGTGAGGCAAATAACCGAAAGAAGGCTTCTCGGATTGAAACTTCAGTAGAACTTTTTGAAAGGCAAAATCAGGTGGAAAATCTGAGGGCTGCTCAGGATCTCTTCAGTAAAATAATAATTACTTTTGTCCGTGCTTCAGTTTTCCAGCTCTGTATCCTATGTATTAAGCTTCTAAGTAGAATAAGGAAAGATAGATACAACCATAAAGCTCTTGAATGTAAGACTGGAAATAATAGCACCCCACTATAAGGTGCAAAAGTTCTGTGTTTAGATTTTGATGGGTTTTTTTTCCCCTCTGAACTGTCTGTTGTTACCTGGCAGAGCACAGAGGGGAGTTGTGTAGGCACATGAAGAAAAAAAATGACAGATCTGATCTTAAAAGGGCATTACAAACTACTGTGAGTCTGCACAGGAGAACACCCATATTGCTCCATCCTGTCTAAAAGAGCATTAAAGAGTCTTTAAATGGATCAGCACCTGCCAGCGAGCTAGTTGTGTTATTTGGCTTTTGTTCAGAAATGTTGTCAGTAAACAGAGGCAATTCCTACTTTAGGGGCCTGTGGGATTTTTTAGATAAGCCTGTCCAAGTGAAATCTACCTGCAGTAGACTGTGCAGAACTGAGTGCAGCTGAGAACTAATTGCACAGTTAATCCCATCACTAACTGCAATTAAGTATTTGATGTTACCCTTAATCCCTGGAGCCACTGCTTTTCATGAGCACTCTCAAAAAAATAGAATTTACCCTCTCTTTTAATAAAATATTTCACTTCTTATTTTTCTTGCAGAAGTGTGAATTCCCCTTCATTTTAATTCCTTATCTTTTTTGGTTTTTCTTCCTTACGTCCTGTGCTCTGCAGAGGGATTCTTATTTTATCCTTATTTCTTAGTACGTGACACTTCATCTTTTCTGTCCTCTAAAGAGTGGTGAGCTCCTTTCAAACTAGTTGCTTCCTCACTGCTTGAATGATACCCCTACTAAATTTTTAACCTTTATTATGAGATTTGAATGTTAAAGAAAGGAAATCCAGCCCTGCTGCATAAAGCCCTGTGGAACAGCTGTTGTTAGGGTAAGGACAGAAGAAGGCTGGGCAGTGGAGGGAGATACTGCCAATAATACTGAGTATGCTGAAATATTACAACCAATTTTATATATGATACTATTTGAGTGTATGAATGTGGTGGCTCTTTTTTTTTTTGTTGTTTTTAAGCACAAAAAAACTGGGGCCAAAGGGAGACATTGATGTGAACTTGGAAGACAAGAAAGAAGAAAAAAAGCAACAGGGAGAACTTTACATGTGGGACACAATAGAACAGGTATTATTTGTGTGGCATTTGCTACAGTTTATTAGTAGGTTGTGTAATACTGGAAATTGACATTAAGTTTCTTAATATTTGTGTAAGTAATATTGTCAGTTGAACAGAGATGAAGGAGGGGAAGAAGTATTTTGTTTATTGTTACACCTTGTTTGGAAATTGTGGTTAGTGAGTTTCCCACTGTCTTGTTAATGGTTTGAATATCTCTCAACTTTTAGAAATGGACTCGGCACTACTGTGCTATTGCTGATGACAAGCTTTCCTTCAGTGATGATATAGAACAGAATGCTGATGAAGATTCATCAAAGGTGATGGCTGTGTTTTGTTGTTTAAGCATATTATTTCTTTCACTTGCTATTGTTTATGTATTTAAATAAGTTGATCATTGCTCAAAGAAGTGGCTTGACTGGGGAGGAGAGTCAAGGGGGACTATAAAGGGGTTTGGTTTGTTTGTTCAGGGCTGGGAAGAGCTGAAGTCCTGAAATTCCAGATTATTATATCAATAGCAAGTACTTTAATTCAAAGTCATAACATTAGAAATGCACTATAAAAATTCTTATTTTCTGGTCTAGGAGGTGAAACGTACTGAACTGCACTTAAAAGAGAAATGGTTCCATGGGAAAATGAAAGAGGGGAGAACAACTGCTGAGAAACTGCTCCAGGAATATTGTGCTGAAATGGGTGGCAAGGATGGGACATTCCTAGTTAGGGAAAGTGAGGCTTTCCCTAATGATTGCACCTTGTCATTCTGGTATGGTGATTGTTGTAAACATTGTATGTGGGTTTTGTTTGTTTTATGGCATTGCAGAAAAATGTGTATATTTTTCAAGTATGCATTTATGGCTGAGAGGAAATAGGAATAAGGGGTTGCTATAATTACAAGAATGTTATCGATGGGATTGTGAAAGACTCCTTTCTAAATTGAACTTCAGTGTAGCACAGTGCATTTTGGCAGAGTAGGCTTTATTTGAAGTGTTACAGTTATCATGAGAAGACTGCCTGGTTTGATGCCCTGCCCTGCTCCACTCCCCCATCTCCCTCAGCCCCCCCTGCCTCTTCCAGTGTTTTGGCAGGATATTGGATTTATTTCCTCAATGAGTGGGCTAAAATTTCATCTTTTCATTTTGGGATAAATTATTGGTTTCTACACTAGAAAGGTAGTCTCATGAGGTCACCTTTATTAGGAGACATTGATCTTTCCGATGAAAAGATCTTCTAGAGGGAAAATAACTCTCAGGGTTTTTTGTTCATTTGTTTTTTTTTGTAGTCTGGGTTGTTTGGGGTTTGTTTGTTATTGTTTTATTATTTATCTATTTATTTATTTCTTCTGGTTGGGTCATTATGAGGAATAGTGTATCAGATGGATTTCTGACCCAGAGAGCTGTCAGAGCAAATGTTGCAGGGAGTGTGTGCCAGATTTTAAACCACCATCATTTGAAAAAGTTTCTTTTCAGTCCTGTAATCTTGTCAGGATTTTTGTTGCTGTTCTTACTTTGCTTGTTTTAAGAGATGATACAGTTTTGTTACCTCTTTGCAAGCTCACCAAGTAGTTAACCAGGAATGGGCGAGGAAATGCTTCAAAAGAAGAAAACCTGTTGTAAAACCTTTGTTTTCTTCACGCCCCTTTTCATTTCTTCAGGAGGTCAGGTAGAGTCCAGCACTGCCGGATCCGTTCTTCAAGTGATGGGGACACTGTGAAGTACTACCTGACAGACAACCTCACTTTTGACAGCATCTACGATCTCATTCAACACTACAGGGAGGCCCATTTACGATGCGCTGAATTTGAGCTGCGTCTGACGGACGCCGTGCCTAATCCCAGCCCTCATGAGACTAAAGAGTACGTACAGGAGAAGGCAAGCACCAGGGTTGTTATGTCAGTGTCCTTCGTGTGGTTTGAAAGGGTTTTGGGTTTTTTGCAGAGACAGTTCCCTGGGTTCAGGAGCACACCTGAGGGTTGTTTGTACACAGGTGGCATGGAAATAGGCTTCCCTGAAAGATGCTGAGTCGGATCACTGACTTTGTGAGAACCTGGTAAAACAGAGAGCAGTCTCTCAGAAAGCAATTTACCAGCAGCAACTGGGAAATGCAGTGAGAACTGTAATGCTGTGGAAGCCTGCCAATTCTTTTTTTCACTGCTCACTGTTTTACAACACCCACTGGGTGGGATTGGATACTTAGTTGGCTGTGGTCTGGCAACTAAGTGGTCATGGTCCCTGCCATCTGGAAATGCTGTAACTGGGGCAGTGTGCCCAAACAGTTGTGTTTTCCTAATCCTGACCTCCACCTCACCCTTGTCAGAGTTGGTTAGGCTGACTTCTCCCCATGCTGATAGGAAGTAGTATAGCTTGGTGTTTATTTCCAGTTGGTATTTGATGTAGATCCTGGGCAGAGCTTGCTCTTGTTTGCTGACAGAACACTGTAATCACTGCCCTTTGTTCTGTTTTCTCTGCAGTGAGAAAAAGTAAATTTCTTTTGCATGTAAGATGTTGATCTTTGACTAAAACTTCTTTTTTCACCACTCCCCCTAGTAGCTGGGAGTCACTGACCACCAGTAAACAACTTTGGAAGCCAGTGAGAGGGGAGGGTGGTGTTTAAGGGTGAGGTGTTCCTGCCTTTCTGTAGGAGGTGGAGATGTACTGCTGCTGCAAGTGGCCACAGCTTCATTGCAGGCACATTAGATCCAAGATAGGTCCATCCCTACAGTGAAAGATAAAATCAAATTCTGAATAAAAAATTAAAATGCCTGGTCTTCTTCTTTTGTCTGTGTTCTTGCTTTCCCTTAAATCTGCTATGTCACAACTGAATAAGCTACTGAAAACTGAATGACAGACTAAAAGCAGGACCCAGTGCCTTTGTTTCAGGAAGAAATGTAGATTTATGTTTTATCATTTCAGACACACAAAGGGTTCTGATTAATTCTTCATGCTTTCATCCAAAATAAGCTGCTGTCATAGGTGGCAAGATGGGGAAAATCCAATGCGTATTTTTTCTTGTAATATTTGAAACTATTGTTAATAATGCTGCCTGTTACTCTTAGTGAATGACATTCGACAAATTTGTAATTCTTTGTCCATTTTGATTTTTAACAACTATAGTTGGTATTATAGCAACTTGAGTCGGGGAGAGGCAGAAGACATGCTGATGCGGATTCCTCGAGATGGCGCCTTTCTGATAAGAAAGAGAGATGAGCCTGATTCATTTGCCATGACTTTCAGGTAAGAAAAAACAAATATGAGTATATTACCTAGTAGCCCAACGATGTTCTTTTTTTTTTTCATATTTAAAAATACTGTGGTCTTTTCAGAGTCATAAAACTCGTGCTTTCAAACTTTGAGTAATTAGCATGGTTGATTTGTGCAACAGGTCCATGTGTGAGAATGTGTACAAGAGTTAATTTGTGATTAGAACAAACTTCTATGCTTTTATGAAGAATATTTGGGCACCTACTGTCTGTTTCTTCCCATACAGAACTGTGCATGGCCCTTCTTCACTTCCTTAACACTCCTTATCATAAGATGTTATTTTGAAGTTTTCTTTGGTGCTGCTTCAGTAGTGATTCTAGGCCCTTATCCCCTAGAAATCCTGCCCTGTCATATAACTGACCAAAAGGAAGTGTCAAAATGAAATTGTCAGCTTTTCTTGCCACAGAAAAGATTTTTGAAACCGGTTCTTGCAACAGCATTAATAAAATGTATACAATTGTGGTGTTCTCCCTTGTGCCTTCAAATCAAATTGCTTTTCTTTGAAAATGTGTATTTCTGCAACATATAAAATTGTTTTGGAAGACAAATACTTGTTTTCCTCTTACCAACATGCCTTACTGTGTGTTGAAGATGTCCTCAATTCCCTCTCCCCCCATGTACTTTTGTTTTAAGCTTTCTGTTGCCAAGGTGGATATTGAAGTAACTTGAGCTGCAGCATCTCAAGAAAACCATTTCACACTGGTGAAAATGAGAAGTACCAAAACTTTAACAGCTTAAAAAGCATGCAGGTGTCTTCAATGGATGATGTTACTGTTTTCAATGCAAGCACAAGAGATTTTTTGTTTGTTTGTTTCAAAATTGATTCTTGTAGTTACCAAAATGAGTATAGGGAAGAGACATCTACTCATTTTAAGGGGAGTGTTTCTATTGCTTAGGAACAGCAGCAAATCATCATCAGCACATTCCAGAGGGACTCTCAGTCTGAGAGACATTTGTTTTAGTACGAAGATGACACCAATCTGTAGAGGAAAAAAAATAGGGAAATTTCATCTAAGCAAAACCATGGATTTGTCCCAAGGCCCTGTACATTGTAGAAAAATAAGAGTGCAATTTTGTCAATTTGTTCAGGCAACTGGAGCTCATTTTAAATAAAGGAGGGAGAAGTTATTTCACATGATTAAGATTCGGAAAGCATTTGTGGTCCAGTTTGCAGCACTGATGCTCTCGCTGCAAGTGCCAATACCTTTTACAGCACCTGCACTTGTTTCACAGAGCGGAGGGGAAGGTGAAGCACTTCCGAATTCAGCAAGAAGGCCGACATTTCGTGCTTGGAACCTCAGCCTACTTTGAGAGTTTGGTGGAGCTGGTAACCTACTATGAGAAGCACCCACTGTACAGGAAGATGAAATTACGTTACCCGGTGACTGAGGAGCTGTTGGAGCGCTACAGCACGGTAGGGGATGGGCTCTGTACAAGTGCCAGTTGCTGCAGTGGGCAGAGTCCCAGATGTAGACCTGGGGGAGCTGGGTTTGGTTGGGCTGTGGTAGATGGGGGAGGTTAGGCAGGCAGGTTTCTTATCTGTGAAACTGGGATGGTTATACTGACTTCTCTCACAGAGGTTTTGAGATATGTGAAGAAAAGAGCTTCATCTTTGATTACCGGTTAACTCTCGCCTTCCTAATGCTCTAATTAGAAGAGCTGCTCTGTGAAGTAAGGGATTGTTGCTCTGCTAAAACGAGTTTTTGCTAATAGCCTCACCTGCAGTTGGCCCTCTCTTTGCTAATGGCCCCACCTGCTGGGGTGGGCAGAGATTTTAAAATGATCCTGCAGATGCCAATTGCTAAGCATTTCAGAAAAAAATTAAATATTCTTCTGGACAGGCAGTGGCATTCATTTCACCTCACTGCCATCTGAGGGATGGTGTCCAACTGCCTTCTGTGGCAAAAAGTGAGAGGTACCTCTGAAGCCTCCCTCTTTGAGATAAGCATGAAGAAATCTTCCCAAGAGATACTTCTCTCACCATTGGCTAAACCAGGAGCCTGCATAATTAGCTTAGGATAGAGGCCTGCTTTCTGGATGGATTTGTTTCATGATGAGAGCACTTTGCTGAGGAAACTGGCTTTTGAGAAGCCTGAGATGATGTGTTTTGTTTCCAAATATATATGTCTGTTAGAACCTGCAGGAAAAAGCATGGCTGACACGTTTCAGGAAATCCAAGTCTGGGGTTTTTCTTTCTTCTGGGGAGGCTAAAAGGAGCTGAAAAGATTTTAGACCTCAAGATTTTTTTATAATGTTGCCTATAGTTGTATATGTTGCCTTCTGTATCTTGGGACTGGATCCAAATGGGAGCACAAGGAGAGAATAAAATGAAAAATATGACTGTATATTGTTTTAGAATTTTTATCTAATAGTGAAACCAATACTGGAACTGAAGTACTGTAACACAGCAATCATGAGTGTTGTTGTCTTCCCAGGATGCACATGGAGGGGCTGTTTGATTGTGTTTTACTGTTCGTTAAACTGAGGCATAGACAGGTTAAATAACAAACTCGTGTTCAGTTACCTTCAACTACAGAAATGAGCATAACAGAGCTGTCTGGCTTCCCTCCTCTTCTATTTGCCTATGTATTTTCAGAAAGGTGGTTTCAGCAATGGATGTTCTGTTAACAATAAGTACTTTTATAATTTTTGATTCCTGTAACTTCATTTTTTTTTCCCCTCTTCCTGTTTTTAGGAAAAAGATATTAACTCCCTCTATGATGTCAAGATGTATGTGGAACCCAGTGAAATCACCCCTACAGTGGTATGCTTAAAGAGTCACACTTAGTGTAGACTTCTGAAAATTACTGTTTGTTGATTTCCATTTAAGAGTAATGAAAAGGATAATTGGAAGTGAAAGTGTTAGGTGGTTTGATTTATGGAGGACTGGACAGCAGAAGTCAAAAAGGCTTAATTTTTTTCTAGCATCTCTTTAAAACCACACGTTTTCTTTTGTGCAAATCTTGATGGAAAGAAAGCACAACATGTAAACCCCAAGTGTGTGTCTGTGTGTTTATGAGCACTGTTATTTGTGCATAAAATTACTCCAGTTCCATGAGCAAACATGGCCTGCATGCACACATAGGTGCAGAGCTTATTTAGATTTTCTATATAAAAATGCTGTCTTTGGTTTATTAATGAGTTATTAAAGTTTGTTGTCTTTTAAGATAAATACAATGTTTTAAAAACAAGTGGCACAGAAAACATGTACTTATATCCAGTCCTTGTTAGGGGATGCCTACTTGTCAATTCTCATAAAAGTTCACGTGCTTGTAAATTTTGTGGCTGTAATTCTTTTCAGTCTTTTTGGCCAATGAATTTGCATTGCTGCTGAAGAATGTAGGTAATAGTAAATTCAAGATAAAGAAGTGCTTGTCCTGCTAAAACTGGTTGTCTTCCTAAAAGGAACTGTCACCTGCAGGATGGCTGATGTGGTCTTGGAGGCTTTGTAGGCATCTGAGCCTACAAACTTCGACTGCATTTAAATACATGTGCTGAAGGTAGAGGATTGATATTTCAAGTGTGTGTTTTGTTTTTTTTCTTTTTCCCTACATTAATATGTTGCAGCAACCAAAAAAAGAGAGAGATGCCTTTTATCTTTTTCTTTTTTGTAAGCTGGTACTTGAAGAGTAGCAGTTAAGTAGCAACACTTGCTTCCACCAATAGATGTCACTCTGGAACTTTAATATTGTTTTCTAAGCTTCATAACAAAAAAAGGGATCCAGTCCCCCCTCCATTTTTTTTTTTTATGATTGCATTATTGATCATTTTATGACCCATCCCCCTACATGACCCTTTTGCTCTGTTTCTTTTAAAGCCTCAGAGAACAGTGAAAGCCTTGTATGACTACAGAGCCAAAAGAAGTGATGAATTGAGCTTCTCTCGAGGAGCTTTAATTCATAATGTCACAAAGGAAACTGGAGGCTGGTAAGGACAAAGATTCCTCATAGGAGAACTTCTGGTGACTTACTAGATGGAGGAAAAAATTGAGCTTTGGGTAGTAGTTTTTTAAAACTTTGCCTATTGTCTGATCATTGCTTATTAACTGTGGCTTTATAAGTCTAAATGCCAATGTATTTAAAGAAAAGCCCCAAATCCCCTCATCCTCAAGTCTCCTGCATATCCTTTCCATTTTTCTATCCTACAGCAATAACCTCATTGTTGTCATTGCTCTGTTTCTTTCCTTGCTCTGCTAAGTACTTCTCAGGACTCAACACGCCTTTTTCAGTTATCTTCCCATGTTATCCTTTCATAAGAGTTTTTCTTTCTTAGCTGGCTTGTAAATTGCTTGGAAAGCATGGGAATCTAATGTTTCCCTGTAGTTTCTGCTGGGTAATCAACCACATAATAGTATTTTTAGCACTGAAGGGGGGGAAAAGCCTCTTAAGTCATTAATTGAAGTTTACAGTAACTGTAATCCCTCTGAAATAATCTCTTAGTTATGATCACTTTGCTAGAGCTTTAAGCTACTTTATCACTTTTATTTTGGTGATAGCCAGCTAGAGAAGTTACTATGGGATATTAATGACCATTTTATTGAGGATTATTGCTTTATGAATGATCTGTTGAAGCTGTTTAACTCTTTTTTTTCTATATATATGCTTTTCTCTTTCAGGTGGAAGGGGGATTACGGGGAAAAAGTCCAACACTATTTTCCATCTAATTATGTTGAAGAACTGTCGTCTGATAACTCTGCTGAGCTTGAAAGCCAGGTGAGGGTTTAGGTTTGTCTGATAGGTTTCCCTCAAAGATGTTGCCTACCCGAAGTCCAAGTCTGGTTTATAGACTTACAACTCTGCATGCTGTGTTTGAGAGAACACAGAAAGAGAAACGAATGGATTTGTCACTGTTCTCTGCTGCTGAATGTTTTTGTCAGGACATCTCTCATGGAAAACTACTTAAGGAAATAGCTGATTTGGTGGGGTTTTAGGAGATGATAATGATTTCCTGCTAATGAAAATCGTACCAGTTTAGAGTTTTCAAATAGTTTGGCTAAACAATAATGTGCCTGAAACTTTTAACTATTTTGCCTGTTTAATTACTGCCTTAATATTTGCAAGTAAGAAAACTATGTATCCAGACACATCTTATGAGCCATTTTATGCTCCCTTATTAAGTTTTTATGCATAACTAACCCTATACTGTTTGCCAAAAGTGTCTAAAAACCTAGTCCAGAGTCCTGGACAAAGGTCCCTTCAACAAAAGAAGGCAGAACTCAGTAGTAAGCAGCTGTGAAATTTTTGAGTTTTAATAGTAAAGCGTTGAATTATTTTTTTATTCTGAAGCACTTCCAGTGATGTGCCAGGAATCTTTGGAGGAAAACACATGCATTAGATTTCCCACCCTGAGTCATTGCAGCTTTAAGTAGACTTGAAAAATGAGCAGTTGTGTCAGGACAGAAGCTGCACTCCTCAGTTTGATTGCTCTCACTGGAGAGATGCTCATGTGTTTTTCAAAAGGAGAAATTCTTGATATGGAAACAGGCTTTTAAGCATTATTATAGTGGGCATGCTTTCAGTGAAACTGAGGTTAGATTTAGTGGCGCCTGCTTATTATTTGTTGATGTCCTGTGCATTTCACTCAAGAGAATATTCAGGGTCAGATTTAACTCATGTTTTTCAGATTATCGAGGACAATCCTTTAGGCTCTCTGTGTCGTGGCATACTGGTACTCAATATGTACAACGTTGGTATGTATTTTCTAATTGCTTACTTGTGGACTCCTGAGTCTGAGCTTTTTTGTGTTGCGTAGACTCTCATATTTTTAGCAGGAAAGAGATATATATATATATTATTTTTTAAAAAATAAAAAAGCAAATAAGGCATATAATTAATATAATGAAACGTCATGATACTAACTGTTCCTATACATCAACAATGACAGCTTAGAGGAAGAACTGTTGGCTTTTAGTATACATTTCTTGCTGCTATGTTTCCTAACAGTGAAAATGCCACAAGGGAAATACAAAAAGCCTTTTGTCTTCATTCTGGAACCTAAGAATCCAGAAGATCCATGTGTTGAGTTTGCAACTGATAAAGTAGAAGAGCTCTTTGAATGGTACCAAAGTATCCGTGAAATCACTTGGAAAACTGCAGAAGAGGTATTGATAAATATCTATCCGTTCCTTTTTATAATCTACTGTTAAAAATTTACAATAGGATTTGTCTTTAGCTGCCATGCACTGTTAAGTCTTTCTAAAACCTGGTCCTTCACTCTCTTGAATATTGCTGTTTGTTCAGTTTATTGATGCTGTGAATCTTGTTCCCTGAGCCTTTTTGGGAATGCTACGTAAATCAGCATTTTATGTAAATTTATCTTAACGGGAGTTTTTCAGCAGAGTACTGTCTGTGTTGCACCCTGCACCTCAGTGGAGAAATGTGCTTAGTAGTACAAAGTAGATACCATTACAATTTTACATTTATTTACACTCATTACATTCAGTTCTATTGTTAAGCAGAAGAAACTCAGGTACCAGACTGTTCTGTTCAGATTTGTGAATCCACTAGTGAGTATATGTGAAATCTGAGCTGCCTTTGCCTAAACTCTCCTTAATCCTGATACTAACTCTGCTTTCCTGTGAATGCAGTGACACTGACAGGGAATTGTTTGGCTAATACTTTATTTGTAACTAATAGGCACATTCTGAATTTACCAGATCCTTGACAGTAATATTTCCAAATCCTTGCCTAAAGTTTAAGGATTCTGCCTAAGTTCAGCTTTTATGCCTGTCTGAAAGTACTGCTCTCAAAGACTTTCTCCAGGACTTGCTTTTCCTATTCTGATGTATTAATTTACTTCCCTGTCATCTTTTCTAGTATTTAAGAAGTCTTTGACATGATCAAAAAGCCCTTACAATGACTATGCTTAAGTGTACTCTTTCCTTTGTTGCTTTTTTTTTTTCTTCAATTTTTATTGCTAAGTGTGTGATATAAATGATGGAAAATGTGTTTCAGTATCGTGTTGGCTCATGCTGTTTATCTGTCATCTGGAGTAGTAATGCTCTGAGGGTCATCATAATCCTATTTATAGCAGGCAAGTCAGTGTTTCAAGCAGAGGACGCCAAATTCAGCAAGAGAAGAAGCAACAGGAGCTGTTGACCTGTTGTTTGGGGAGGAGAGAGACGGTTTTTGTGCCAGACTTTCATTTAGGAATAAAAATGAGAAAAAGAAAAACATGACCTAGGAGAAGTGTCTCTAAATGGAACGCTTTTTTATGGTACATCAATGGCTCTTCAGGAGCTTGGCAGCTTTTTCTCCCTCTCTACAGTTAGAGTAGTATTAAACGTTCTGTGTTCAAAGATGCTTTAAAACTCGTTTCTGTCAATCAGGAAGCTTTTCTCTCAGTGTGGCCTCTAGAAAGTTCATAGGATAGTCTGCTGTGTGGGGAGGGGAAAAAGATGAGGAAAAGGCCCTTTTTGCCAGTACAGTTACCAGGCTGGATTTTGGGGAAGGTAAAAGCCTAGTGAATCAACACTATGCTACAATATGATACAGGGGTTTTATGAGTTTATTTTGAGGCTTTGTCCATTATACACAAGAAGTAAAACTTAGCTTGTCTTGTCATCTCTGTTTAATACTGACACTTGCCATGCTCCTGAGAATGGTTGTTCATTGCTAGCTCTCCTGCTTGCATATCACCAGAGGGTATGTCTAAAAGATGAGCTCAGGGCATCTAGAAGTGGTCCTTTGCTATTTGGAGCTCTGATTACTCTTGAGCAATGTCTAGGAAACTGTTGTGCATCACTAAGTACAATGACAGGTTTGTACAGCTTTTTCCCAAGGTTATTTCCAAATCTAAACACCTTTATTCCTCTTTGCTTTTCTTAGACTTCAATGTATATTCTCTGGTTCAGTGTAACATTCTGGAAACCCATGGTTCCCTAACTCTTGATTTTCATTCTTCTTCAGTCTGTCTTGCCCAGGGAATTATTTTGGAAGATTTCCTAATTGCTGCTGCTTCATGACCTCTTGCACCAAAGTTAATCACTGTTCAGTATGGGACTCTTCTAACATGTTTTATCCTGTAATTGCTGCTTATGTCTGAAAAGCCTTCAGCCCAAATGTCTCCACTCAGGACAAGTTTTGCTGATTTCAGTAGTCCCCAGTCTCTGGTGCAGGGACTCTCAGCTTCCACAGAGTAGGTGTTTGCAAACATGGAAATAGATAGTGGGTTTATTACTGATGATAACAGGATTGCACGTGATTTTCCATACTTTATTGGTGTGGTGTGCAAATAGGAAACTATGGGAATGGTGCAAATAGGGTTTGAATTTAACTGTGTTTGGGAGTTACTAACAAGACTAACAAATAAACAGAGAGATGCTTCAGGACCCTTTGCATGGTTTCTGCATACATTTGCGTTGATATGAAGAGAGTTGAGAATGTAACTAAAATTGAGTAGAACCACATTAAAAAAATAAATTATATCAGTAAGACTGATCAGGGAAGCACTGAAACCCTTGCTTAAAATCAGCCCAAACAACACAAGAACCGCCCTCCGCCCCCCAAAAAAAACCCAACCCACCCCCAACTAAAACCCAAACCCACTTGGTTAGCTTGTTTTCTGAATTGGGTCTTAAAGTACATTACATCTATGCAAGTGTTTAAAGTATCAGGAGTGTGGGTGCTAAACCTTGAGAAGAATGCATCAGCTTTGTTATTTCATTGGAGTATACCCTGGATACTCAGTGTATCTGTAACCTAAAACTTTGTTACGTTTTACAGGAGAACAGGAGGAAATACTGGGAAAAAAATCAATTGATTGCTATTGAATTATCTGATCTGGTAATTTACTGCAAGCCAACAAGCAAAACCAAGGACAATTTAGGTATTTCCTTCAATATTACATCTGAATGTTACTTTTTCTACTTTCATTGAAATTTCAGGACTAAAGATATAACCTGTCCTTTCTCTACTGGAAAACTAAGTTCTGTCTCACCCATGCAGTTTTAAGTGGCACTTTATAATTGTACACTAGGGAACTTGGTGTTCTACAACTATCACAAAAAATTGGTCACAAATTCCTAACTAGTTAAATAGAGACACCATCTCATAAATGTCTTTAATGGGGAAGCTCACTAGTTATGTGTTAACTTTTTTGAGATTAAAAACTCTGGCTGAACACCTGTGAATTGTTCGTGAAAACCTTCAAAATTGATTTGTTGTGCATTATATAATTTTACTATAAGAACCTTTTTGCCATTTATGTAAACTACTGGAATGGTATATGATTTCATAACATAAATGAGAACTGGAGTCCAAAGAAGTGTGGGTGTGGAATCTGGCACTGAAAACATGCTGCTTATTCCAAGTTTTTGTCATTGCTGCTGGAGAAGCCAACAAATGTGCCCTTCTTCCCTAAGTTTCTTTGCAAATGTTTTTAATAAGCTGTCAGGGTGGTTAAGACATCATAATTATAGTCATTGTTGGAGGCATTGGCTAACCCTGGCTCACCCTTTCTTCTCCCCATTTAAACCCAGGAAAAGATGTCTCATTTAAATATGAGTTATGGTGGTCAGAAGTGCATTATTAGCAATGATGGGATGAGAACGTGACTGTAGGCTCTTGTCTGCCCTGCTGTAAAGCATGTGGCAGGCAGGCAATTTCAACTTTCATACTTGATGCTCAACCACTTTGCCATATCTGCATGAAAACTGTGCCAATTATTGCATTAAAGGACAAAGCAAAACAAAGTGTTAGTAGGAATGCAGTATAAATGTTGACCCTTTTCTTCCTTTAGTAACCACTGTTTTTCCTCCCTGCCCTGCGTAGAAAATCCTGATTTCAAAGAAATCCGTTCTTTTGTGGAAACCAAGGCAGAGAACATCGTTAAGCAAAAGCCAGTCGAGTTGTTGAAATACAACCTGAAGGGACTGACACGTGTCTATCCTAAAGGACAGAGGGTTGACTCCTCCAACTATGACCCATTTCGACTCTGGCTCTGTGGCTCCCAGATGGTGGCACTTAACTTCCAAACGCCAGGTAATGTTCTCTTTTAAAAAGGATCTAAGTCCACCTTCCATTTCACCATAAATGTGAAATTTCTCTGGCCCCCCTGCCATTCTAGTCACTGGGACTGTCCTATTTATTTGTACTTCCCAGCAAGAAGAGCTGTGCAAGAACTAAAGTTTGGTTTTGAATGTGTGGACTGCCTGGTAGAGCTGGTCCCCAAAACTCAGTCTCCAAAAGCTCTGTCTCTGAGCCTAACTAGCCCCAAACTCTAAAAGTTTTATTTCGCCTTGATCTCTGTGATGAGCAAGCAGAGATGTTTACAGGAAGTTTCAGGTGAATGAACACTTGTTCAGCCACAGGGGGGGCCGTACTCAGCTTTCTGGTGAGGCTCCACTAGCTTATGACATGTTGATAGGAAACCAATTGTGAACGGAGATGGGTTTATCAGGGTTAAAATTGGTGAGAAATGGGCTGTCAGGTTCAGTTACTGAAGGAAACAGAGTCTTCCAACTTACCTTTCCCTCTCTTTCTGATAAAGTGGTCACCAGAAAGAATTGCAGAGAGGAGCCATTAGTCTGGTACTTTATTCAAATGGAGATCTTCTGTTTTGACTGTTGAACTCTCTCCCTAGATAAATACATGCAGTTGAACCATGCCTTGTTTTCACTTAATGGACGCACGGGCTACGTTCTGCAGCCAGAAAGCATGCGGAGTGAAGAGTATGACCCAATGCCAAATGACTCGAAGAGGAAATTGCAGATGATTATGACAGTGAGGGTAAATCTCTTTTTCAAATTATGTTTTTTTACAAGTCATAAATATCTGTAAAACTAAAAATAAAGCTATTATGTTTCAGACCCAGATCTGACAGATTGTCATAATACTGTTTTTAAATGTCAGCGTGTTTGAGAATAAAACGAATTCCACTGGTTCCTGAAAAGAAATATATATCTTTTTCATGCTAATGAAGCACATGCTATGGAACTGAAAACACAATCCTGGGGTAATTTTAAATAATTGCTAATAAAAATTCCAAATGAACTGACTTGCATTTCCAATCTACTGACTTCTCAATAGAAGGGTCCTATTGGAGACTGGTTAGCAGCAGACTAACTCGTTCAGAGATTTCCAGTGTGGAAGAAAGATATTTATGATGAAATTGCAAACTAAGCAGAAAAAATAATAACTTAATCTCCCCCTTCATCATATTTAGTACACTGTGACTTAATCAGCATGTCCTCATTTTTCAGAAAATTAGGCCATGTTGTCTTCTTGTTATCAAACAGGAATTGAACTTGTTTCTGTTCTCAGTTGCTATACAGTAAGAGATATCCTTTAAAAGTATCTTTTCTGAGAAGGAGGAAACACTAACTGCTTTACACTGCAGTTCAGAGAAGAGTTAAACAGAGGCTGTGAATGTAATTGTCTTAAATTAGATTATGCAATAAAGGCTGAGGAAAAATAAGAAAACTTATGTTACAGGCCTGGTCTGGAGCTGCACACTGTGTGTAATGAACATCAGCAACAGTATTGTACCATAAAAATTGCTAGGTTACCCAAATGATGAAAGATGATATTATTGGTGGCATAGATCTGATGTTTAATACATGCATACACGTTCAAGAGTTCTATTTTTGCATGTTCCCTGGATATTCCCTCCCCTTCTAGATCTTTAGGCTACCTTCTGCACAGAAATAATGGTGCCAAGTTTCCCTTGGAGGTGATCGTAATTTATGGTTGCTTTTGCAGGTTTTAGGTGCTCGTCATCTTCCTAAACCTGGTAGAAGCATTGCTTGTCCCTTTGTAGAGGTAGAAATTTGTGGAGTTGAATATGATAACAACAAATTCAAGACAACAGTTGTGAGTGAGTATCTGTGTTGAGTGTGTGAGTTTTCTGTGTTGTGAGGATATGGTTCTACCTACAGTGCACTTAAATAAAATGAGAATGACCATGGATTTGTTGTTCGTAACTGGCCAGCAACATGTAGAGGGAGGAATAAGTCAACTGTTGCTCTGGACTGTGCTTGCCTCAGGGCCACTTAATTTGAGAAA
Source organism: Hemiprocne comata (assembly GCA_020745705.1). Taxonomy (NCBI): domain Eukaryota; kingdom Metazoa; phylum Chordata; class Aves; order Apodiformes; family Apodidae; genus Hemiprocne; species Hemiprocne comata. The sequence goes on from CM036598.1 coordinate 16,968,720, forward strand.
CTTCAATGTATATCAAATTTAGGAAAAAAAAAAAGGACTGTTGCAGTTTGTTAAAAAAACCCACAAACAAAACACAAAAAAACCCCTTGCAATTCTGCTATGTTTGTCTGTTGTGTTTTTGCCTATGCAAAAGTTTGTATATTTGCATATTTTAAAACTTTGCTGTCTTGAAAGTGCCTCCAACAGTGCTACTCAGTTCCCAAAAGTCTGGCCCAAATGGAGAGTTACTGCTGTGAGATCCAGACTGTTTATTTAAACTTGAGTTTAAGGACTCCTGGTCTCTCGGAGCCAGCTTGGTTATACCTGGCTGTAAAGTAGTAAAACTTGAAATGCAATAGGAGTTTGATCAAAACTCACTCCTGGGGAGATATGGATAAGGGATGTGTGTTTGTTTGCATGTGTGTGTGTACACGAGCTCCATTTAAATGCACCAAAATGGGGCAATATCTCAGCCACTTAATATTTCACTATTTAATATTTCTGGATGCAGCAGGGAGCGTTCCTTTAGTAGACAGGAGGCTTTGGTTCTACTGGAAGATAAACACAGAATCAGGAGCAGAATGTGCATTGTGGCTCTTCAGTACTTCAGAGAAGAGGATTATTATTTTAATTTCGTATGGGCAGTGACCAAACCTTTAGAGAGCAAACTTCCTGGCTGTGTCACACATACCAGATTACTTGGTGTTCCATAAATGACTGTAATAATTGTGCCATTGTACATTAGTCTTCCCAGTGCTTTTCATGCTTTTACTCTGATACGGAGCATGAGGCTTATGAATATGTGCAATGAATTAGCTCTTTGTTTACAAACAGATGTCCAAGGATGTTTTATATGTTTAAATACAAATAATAGTTTTTCTTCATGAATTTCCAACCCTGCCAAGTTTCCTTGTATCTCCTCCCACAAATATACAAATACAAACCTTCTGAAGTGAGGTTACAAGGGGAGACAGATGGTAAATAGGATGTTTGGGCCTTTGTATCTCCAGAAAATGTCCTGGGACACATACCCATATGTGAACGAAGTGAAATTATTGCTTCATACTGCAAATGTTCCCTTTTCATTACAGATGACAATGGCCTTAATCCAGTTTGGGCACCCTGTCCAGAGCAAGTGAAATTTGAAATTTATGATCCAAATCTAGCGTTTCTGCGCTTTGTTGTTTATGAGGAGGATATGTTCAGTGATCCCAATTTCTTAGCACATGCCACTTTTCCTATCAAAGGAATCAGATCAGGTAAGATCATTGGGTATAATAAGGGTCAGAAAGATGCTGTTCTGCATTGTTGTATTGTGACTTTACTCTCCATAGCAGCTTCAATGTGCCAAAGGACAAGTGGTCTTTTGATCTGAGTTCCTTTAATCAATTGTTTATTATGACACTGGGTGCGTAGCTCGTAAGTATTCAAAATAATTCTCTCACCCTCTTGAAATTCCTTTTTTAAATTGAGATATGAAAGTGTTATGTAAAATAATTTTCACTGTCTTTACCACATACTCCATTTCAGCAACAAGCTTATGTACTCTGAGTAAAATCTGGGAAGATTCTTCTGTTTTGGTGTCAGTGCATTTGTTTTGTTGATTACCTTAGATATGGATGTACGTAGAGTAAGTTTTCCACTGACCTCTGCTTCTGGCTTTGGTTTTCAAGAGCATGTGAAATGGTGTGTTTTTCAATCTTGCCGTTCTTGCCTTTTGCTTCCTTGTAATTATTATAGCAAAGCCTGCTCTTGGCAGTGGAGCATTTCAGCAATGAAGGATCTGTTACCTTCAGGACAGTATGCACCATTTTTGTGCCTTGAAATTAATTTGCCTTTTGCATATGTTCCCCCCCTGCTCCAGGTTTTAGATCAGTTCCTCTCAAGAATGGCTACAGTGAAGATATAGAGCTGGCCTCACTTCTGGTTCACTGCGACATGCAGCAAGTTATGGTGAGAACCACTGGGGGTTTTATGCACACCTAGAGTGTATGTTACCAGTTCTTTGTAGAAAACCAGAAATGAGAATTTAGTTTTCTGTTCTGTGTTGTCTGATGAGCTATTGTCAGGCATTTCTTCTGTAGGTCCTGGGGAAGACCAAGAATAAAAAATGAGTTACTCTCCCTGTGGGTGAACAGGTAACGCAATTGTAACAAAACCTTGTTACCTCCACTAGTTTCTGCTGTAACAACATGCTCCTTGTCTTCCCCTGTTGCCTGGCTGATGCCCATGCAAAGCTAGCTAAACTCAGCTTTGACTTTGTAGAATAATGTCTTAGCTAAAGGTCCTACCTAAAAAAAAATAAAATAAAATCACTTTAGGAAGAGAAGGTAGTAATTTCTGCCAGTATTTCATTAAAATAAACAACCCATCAGGTGGAAGATATATTCTGGTTCCTACAGAACCATCTGTTTCTTTTAAGCCTCTTTAGAACACATAATTGAAGTACTACTATTTCTGAACATACAGAGAAAAAATAATGATGCATCCTTGCTCATAAAGCCAGGCACTGAAGTGGCTGATCTGTGAACAGCAGTTGTTGATGTTCCAAAGGTGCTGCTGCGTATGTCGATTGAAGCAGGATTATTCTCAGACTCTATCTCAATAATATTTTATGTAATTTAAATGCACTGATGTAGAGGCCATGTGATGCAAGTTTAAAGAAGCTTCGGGGAAGTATGCATTTCAGGGTGCTTGCAGGTACCTTTCAGATTCAGAGGAAAAAAAGTCCAACTTCTTATTTGTAGTCTTTTACAACGATTTAGGCTTACACTGCAGCTCACACCAGCGTACTTTATTTCTCCACCGGCATTTGCCAGCTGTAAGTCATTCTGTCTCCAGAGGGATTTGCACCTGTAGTTGCATACACTGCAATGGAAATTACTGAATTCAGTCACATTCTTCCTCACAGAGCAGTGGCATCCTTTTTCAAACAACCTTTGTCAAGGTTTACAAAGCCACCTCATAACACATCATGTGAAATGACTGTGTGTAAAGAGTGTTTTGTAGCCATGGTAAGTTCCTTCTGTAGGCTAGTAGAGAGTCATGAGAGTAGGAGAGGGCTAGAAGCTGAGACCAAGATTGTGTGTGTGTCTGTAAACAAAAGAGACCTATGTCCTTTGAAGAAAACATTTAAAATGTTCATACTTCATGGGCAATAGTCTGATAGAGGAGGCCTGATAAACTGCTATTTTTTGGCTCTCTGCTTTTGAGAAAACTGGCAGCAACTCACCATTTCCCAGTACGCTGAGCATGGACATTACTTGTAGATACATTGCAAATTCCTCCTGCTGTGGTTTCTCTTCAGAAATTCAGATCATTATTTGCCTGGGGTGGGAGTAGCTCTTAAAGTGTTGTCCATAGCAGCAGTGTGTCTCCCAATCTGTCAGCACCACGTCCTTTGACAGTAGCACATTTTGCACTCTTGAAGCCCCTTCTGCCTGTTAAGCCAAATGAAGATGCAGTACAACTCTGTGTTTTTTCACAATGTCTGATGTCTCTGGCTGGTAATGCAGTGGCAGGAGAACTTTCATAAATTTTCCCTTTTGTTTGGCAGTCTGCAGCAAACCAAGGCTTGCCATAGTTAATCAACTTCTAGAACATTTGCCAGATCATTCAAGAAGCATCAGAAAAGATCAAGGCTGTCTCCATCTGTTCTTCTGCCCTTTTTTTTAAATGATGACCCTCCATAAAATTATATAATTTAATAACAGGCCTGTTTATATACAGAGGCCATCTGCATACTCTTAGAGATGAAATACGAAATTATAAAGGGGAATTACAGATGGCTGTGGAATTTCTCAGGAATAGAGAAGCAAGAATATTGTAGACGTAAGGATGCATATTTGTGAATTATAATGTGGGGCCTTATGCAGTTTCTGGTCAAGTTAACAGGCTTTTCTTGAGATTGTAGAAATTGTACTATACTGAGCTTGTGGTTACATTTAGAAGCATGTCTTATTTGTTTGAAAAATTGATTTACTTGCTTCAGGAAGTGTCTCTCTCTTCAGCATTTTCTGGTTACAATCAGCGTCGATGGTGTTTATGTTTTTAATGTAACAAGTGAAATGAACATTCTTAAATGGGGTTTTAAAGTCTAGCTTTGTGGATCCATTTATTTACAAGAACAAATAGTAGTACATGTGCATCTTGATGATTGCACCTGCAAATTGGTAATTGGTAATCTGCTTTTCCCTTTGCGATTTGGGAATGCAAAGTTTCCTCCTTCTTCAAAAAAGTAAATAAATGAAATAAATTGCTTTTAAAATCTTAATTAGTAACATAGCACTGAGGCTGTTTCAGTTGCTTCAATCCATGCCTGGGAGCTATAGGAATGTGTTTCAGGAGGAAAAAGAAGGTTTAGGAGAGGATCTTGTTGCTCTAATGGAAACCCTGTGGGGATGTTGCTAACCTGTCAGTTTTCCTCCATCTGGGCTGAGTGCAGAAGGAGGCATTCTTATTAGTATGCTGCCTCTGAAAATGTTTAGATTTATTACATTTATTGATTGCACGTCATTGCTCGTAGGGTGAGTATCTTGTTTTGCTATTGATGTGAAAATTAAGACTTCAGTCCTGACAGTACTATTCCCCACTAGTAACTCTATGAAGGAGACAGCTTTTGCATCCAAAGTTTTGAAGTATTAAACTAATTTGAAGTCATAAAGGGAATAATGAGAATTAGTTTATGGTTGTGGAGTATTTTGAGAATTTCTACTGTGGGCTGCATACAACAGAAACTGAGTGCTGCAAATCTTTCTTCAAATACTTGGTCAGTTCTTCTGCAAGTATTGAACTGCCATAGCTCCACAGAAACCCAGGATCTGTCCATCTTTCTGGATCATCTGAGTACTTGCTGCTATCGGGAATCCCATTTACTAGTCAGTATTTCCATGTTTAGTCTAGATTTCAATAGGAAAGCATCAGGATTGGTAGCATGTTGTGTAATACACAAATATAATGGAAGAATAAAAAAATTAAACTTCTAAAAAAGCATTTTAGAAACTGTTATACTCTGATAACCCATCTTGATACATCATTTGCTGTCCTTTCCTCAACAGGCTGACATGCTTTATTAGGTAAAACTATTCCAGCAGAAGTGTTTAGATATACACATTTCATTACTTGACCCCATTACAGGGTATGACTGGTCATACCTTGAGGCTGAGGGGATTTTTTAGTGCTTTCTTAGTTTGTTTCTGTAAACATTCCAGGAGCCTACTTATAAATCTAATGTTATAAAACAAAATAATCCCACAAACGATGTTGATTCTGTGTCATTTTGGGTATGTGTCTTACGAGTTATGTTGATTTCCAATATTCTTTTGAAGGAAAGTGAAGAAGAGCTTTATTCCTCGTGTCGGCAGCTTCGGAAGCGCCAGGAGGAGCTAAATAACCAGCTGTTCCTTTATGACACCCGTATGAATTTAAGGAATCCCAACAGAGATGCTATATTAAAAGAATTCAATGTGAATGAGCACAAACTACAGATATATCAAGACACATGCAACCGCAGGTGGGTTGATAGTAATTGTCCTCTCCAAGGCAGCTCTGTCTAGACATGATTTATGGTAAGGAAACCTCAGATTTATCAAAACGAGCATCTAAAGGGTGAGGGTATCTGAAGCAAGAAAGGGCTGCAGTGAAGCAAGGCTGGGCAGCGAGCCGCTAGAGGCCAGCAGATGCTGTGAGATACCTGCTCAGTGAAATCTCAGTTTCAGTGCTCACAGTGAAACACGTAATCCTGGGAGTTTATATTCCTCTCTTCTCCTGCTTTCCAGGAGGAAAGCCTGGAAGTATACAGCCAAATAAATAAATGACCTCTCTTCTTCTGCACTATCAAAGTTATGCCCCTGGAAATGTTGTTAGCGTATTAGATCCTGGAAATGTTTTAGCATATCAGATATGTGGGAACAGAACGTGCTTCCAGATACACAAACCACAAAAGATAAAACCAGTATTGAGTTGTAACAGCATAGAATTGTCAGCTAAGTGTCAGAACATCATCCAAAGCTTAGGGGAAGGATCTTTCTCCTTTGCTGCTGCATTTGGGCTGGGTGTGAGGGAGACGGACACAGGCTCCGTGTACCAGGAGGAAGTCTTGAGTAGGCTTCAGGATGGGATGGGAGGAAGACTTTTCTTTAAATCTTTTTATATTTTTTTATGAATCATTGGTTTATTCCCATTTATTGAGGGAAAAAAAAAAGGCAATGCTTGTTATTGATATATTACTCGCTGTTCATATCTAAGCAAATTTAACTTGGTAGACTGTTTTCCCCTGAGAAATTCCTAGTAGACTTGAATTTTTCTTTTTCTTTTTCCCCTAAGATTAAAGGAGAAGAAAGTCAGTAACAGCAAATTCTACTCTTAAAGCAATCATTCTTTGATGCATGCTTTATGGTGCAATTCAGGAAGAGACAGTAATTTATCCTGGTCATCCTACTCAACAACGGGCTCATCAGACTGAATAACTGGAAGAAAAGAAGGTGGATGAAAGATGGGTTTCCTTAATAATTTCTTGTTATAAGAAAGACTGTTTTAATTCCTTATAATTTATATTCTGTACAAAGCATACCCTCTGTGCAGACCAGACCTTCTGTGTATTCTAAAGATTTCTTACAATTTGAGGGCACGTAGTTGGATTGACCTCACTTCTCACTATGAATACCTGAAGTACAAGGATAAATAATCTACTGTATTTGTGTACGCAGGCTATAGACAAGACATTCACAACAATTTGCATGCAGTCACACCACTTGAACAACTTGGCTCCTTAAGATTAACTGGTAGTGAGTTTTTAATTTATTAAATGCTATAAAAGTACTTCTACACCAGCACTGTCACATCATGTATGTGACAGTGCCCAAGGCAGCAGATTGTACTCCTGATACTGTATAAAATATTTTGGGCAGCTGATAACTCATACCATTTTGTCTCTTGTTAAAAGTTTTTTAGTTACATTTTTGAGAATTAGATAATGTGTTAATTTTGTTGAAACCAAATATCCTCTGCAACTGTAGTTGTGTTTTTCCTGTTGAACTCTTTGTAAAGGTTTAAGAAAGGAACGATGTGTGAACCTGTATTCATCGCCCCTGTGAACCTGTGTTCACAACCCTGTGCACTGGAAGGAGAAGTTCTTAAAATATGCAGTTGGAAATACCTGCTCACATAAAGGAAGGATATTTCAAATTACTTGGTTATAGTATCATTTTGCAAATCCTTTCAGCTGCTAATGTGCTTAGAAATTAATTTTAAAATCAGCTGTCCATTTTTAACTTTGCAACCCTACTTAGACAAGAGTGTCAAATGATAGTGTTGTGTAAATGTAGACCATTTTCCCAAAAGGTATCTAACCCAAGGAGGATAGCAGGCACAAAGAGAGGGGACATCATTCTGACAGCTTTAATCAGATGAAGAACATGGAGCTACAGATGAGAAAACTTGTTAAGACTAGCAAGTGTGTTTTCCTGCCAGGGCAGAGCCAGGGTCCTTTGATGGCATATTTAACACCACTTGTTGTAACTCGTGTATGTGTTGGTTCTTTGTGCTAGTACTATGTTATTATCAAATTCCTAGTTGCTTTATGTCTACATGGGTGCAGTTTTGCTATCATCATTTGTGCTTGACTTTAACTTCCAAATGTCTGCAGAAGGATTAAGTTTTTCTGTCAGAGTGACTGCCTGAGGCATAAAATGCTGCATACACAGTGCTGGATTTATGATCACAGAAAACTTGCATGGATTTGGGATTCATGGCCTGATGGAGCTGCCTCAGCAGTTTTCTCTTGCTCTCTGTGCTATGACTTCCATTGTTTCAAGATGTCATTGTGCCTTCGCAGATGGTGGTTTGAGGTATCCCCTTGAGGTTTTAGTTATTCTGTAAAGACAGTCTTCTCTTAAAGATGAAAGTGCTGTAATAGTGTGCCTCACAATGGGATGGCTTCTGTAAATTTTTATTATAAAGAAATTGATAAGTAATCACCTAACTGAAAAAGAGAAGAGAGCCAAGTTACAGGCAACTATCTGCTTTTCTTCCTCATGCCTGGAAACTCCTCAGTACCCAGTTGTGATTGACCTGTTCAAGGATTAGATGGGTGCAAACTCCACTCAAACAAATAAAAATTCACATCAACCATGGATTTGGAATGTGAAGCTCTAACCTAGTCTGCTGTATAAAGCAGGGCTTATCTGCACTATCCAGGTGTAATGGGATGATCCAGTTGCTGCTCCTCGAGGGGTGGACCATTGGTGTGCATGCATTTTGTAGCATGTTTGAGGACATGGTTAGTTTGTCATATGATTGGTCCCTGTGCTGTATATTTCATTCAACAACCTCCATGATTCCTGTTTAATGTTGTGAGAACAGTGTGTTGTCAGAGTTGATCAGACAAGGTGGCCCAAAGCCTTGTCTTGGAAGGTCCTGAGATTTTTGCTACAGGTGGGACAGGATGTATAGGCAGCTGAGTACGAGCTAAGGTTGGACTGGTCACAGAAGATAGGAGACTACAAGAACCCAGGGCTTAGGGAGATCAAATCCTAGAGCTTGAGGCTGTTGCTTTGGAGTTTTAGGGTCTGGGTTTTTTGTTGTTGTGGTTGTTGGTTATTTTTGTTATTTTGTGTTTTTTTTGTTGTTGTTGTTTTGATTCTTCGGGGTTTTTTTGTTGTTGTTTTGTTTTGGGTTTGTTTTGTTTGTTTGTTTTGTTTCATTTTGTGAGGATTTTTTTTTTTTAGCCCAGCTGCAGAGTGGACATAACAAAATTGTCCATTTGCCTTGGCTTCTTTTCTTAATATGCATTTTCCTGACACATGACAGCCATTGTGTGATGAACACAGGAGTTTCTTGTACTGCTTCTTTGCAAATATGTAAGAATTAGCAGATTTACAGTCCTTTGAAAAGTCCCGTGCACCTTCTCCACACATACCTGATGTCAAAAGTTGTAAGAGGCACTCCTCAATATTTATGAAAATCCATTTCATTTTACAGCAGGACTTTTCCCCAGAGTATAATGTTAAACTGTGTTCAGATGGAAAATACTGCATTGGCTGTCTCGTTGACTTGCAAGTGATGGGCAAGACAATGTACTAACTCCTCTCTTGTTTCTTGCACTCTTTTAACTCCAAAATTTCACCTCTCAATTTGTTGTCAGGGCAGACTCTGTAGCAACTTTTTCACACTTGCAACTGTTTTAATATGAAAGTAGGTTTGAATGTGTGTGCCAATTTTATAATCTAGGAGCAAAAACATTTATAATTTTTTTAAGTTAACAATATCTATTAAATTGTTGTATTCTTACCAAAACTGTTTAAAATCCTTAGACTAACTTATTTTTAATAATTTTTGCTATCTCAGCAGTAATGTGAATGATGCCAGGTGCTTCTTTATTTAAGCATTGCTCATTGAATTTCATTAATTTTGCCAGTCATTTGAGGAGTATGAGTGAGTTCTTATGAACACTGGGTTGTTGTGTTATGGTCTGTTCTGCTCCAGGCTGGAGGAAGGGCACTTCTGTGTTTTTAAGGGAAACTGTCTTAGGGATTGTTTCCATAGTCATGGTTCTTGTTGCACTTCATCTGGCTGCAAACAAGCAAGGCAGAAGGAAAAGGTCAAAGATCATGTTGAACTTGCAACTCCTACCTGACCTTTTTTGGTGATAGGTAGGTTGAAGCTTCAGCTTTAGAGAGCATCAGATTTGGATCAACTCAAGCGGTAAAGTTGGAACAAGGCAAAGATAAGTGTACAGTGATTTGGAAGCATGGAAATCGTGATGTTCACCAGTAAATTCCATCAGCACACTTTCTGCCTGTAAGGCTGCATGGGAACCTGGTCTTTATCTTGTGATTTTTTTCATTGTTGGGAGTCTTGGGAACAAAATTTTTCTTTCTTTTGATAAAAAACATGCGCATATTGAGCAGGACTTGATATGAGGTATCCTGCAGCCTAGCTATTCTAGGAGGTCATCAGATGATCCAAAAGGGCTTTATTACTTTTTAATTTGTGACTATTGGTATGCATGAGTTCTGAAGTCCAAAAAATTTCTTCATCCAGATGTTTTGCTGCCTCTGTGCTCACTTTTTTCCACCTCAATGCATCTATCATTTTTTCTGTTGCAAATATTTATTTTTAGTTTTGCAGTTCTCATGCTAACCTTCTAGATGGTGAGATGGCATTAGCTTTGTACCAGCGATTATCTTTGATTTTTCCAGTCAAAGATAGTTCCTAGTTGGAAAAAAGACCTGCAGGTGGTTTGGAAGCTGAAGTACAGTTGTTGAATTCTGCTATAATTGTGTGTCAGCATTTCCAAGTGCAGTCCAAAGAGCTGACTTTGTTCCAGACCAAAATTCAATTTATATATTTAGAAATAGCAGTGAAATATAATGAAAATTAACCTTCAGAATCAGTTTAAAGCCAAATTTGTCTTCTGATCCATAACAGTATTTATAAACATGCACAGCTATTAATGAAAGTACAGGTTCATTCACTGCTAGGCTACATTCTTAGGTGCTACCCCAGCAAAACAGGGAATCATGAGCTTGACTAAAATAAAGCAGAATTTGTGCCCTTAACACTTGTTTACTCCTGAATTGCAATTTATTCCCCAGATCTTTTACAATTTGTGTTCAGGACACTTTTCTCTGAAGATCTCATAATAAATCATGAAATAGGCCATTATCATGTTGAAAGTATGTGGAAATCAGTATTCAATAGAAGTGAAGAAAAATTTTGGTTGAGTATCTTAGGAGAAGGCACAATAAAAATCTGGTCTACTTTAAGGATGATTGACATTTAAATTTCTAAAATAAATGTATTTAAATATAAATTAGAAGTATAAGTTGTTTGTGTATATCTGGCAAAGTTTTACCTTGACATGCTGTGTATGTGAGGTTAAGCAGCTGAGCAACGATTCTTGAAACTATCCACTTAAAACATCAGCATCATTCTTTATAGTGAGGCACCTATCAGCTGTTAAAGAATTTTGAGGACTGGGAAAAACTGAAGCTGTGCTATGTTTTGTTCTGCTTTTCCAGTTTTAGCTGTGTTTCTGGTAATTAACGTTCAGTAAAACAGGTAGTAATTAAAATTTGGAAACAGACATAACACTTCAATTAATTACCTTAATTTACTCAGCTATTCATGCAAGAGTATTAATAACAAATAAGAAGGAATTTTAATGGTAAAATACTTAAAGCAGCTGTGACTGACTTTATATATATGTAATTTTCAAGCAATTTAGAAGTATCTTAAGCCACAGATTTCCTGTTTCGATTTTGGAAAGAGGAAAAAAATCCTTCACCTCTTCTGTAGTCAAGACTTTGCTTTTTTTTTTTTTAATTAGATGGAGCAGAATGACAGGGAATTAATGAATACAGTGACAGGGTCTGGGGTAGCCACTGTGCAGCCACTGGCTATTCCACCTGCCAAGTACCTGATTTACCTCTGCTCAAGCAGGACTCATGGCCCATTAGGACAAAATATTGCCTCCTGTTAGCAGTGCAAAGTTCTGTCCTTGACTCCAGACAAATGAAAAGGTTCATGTGTTGAGCTCAGCTTGTGCCAGAGTTTTTGGTGTTCATGTGGTTGTTTTTGTCTCCTCTGGAGCTTCCTTTTCTGTTGTACCTAAAAAGCTATCCAGGGCTCTAACCTCAACCAGCATTACCAGTAAAGTTTAAAGAGAATTGTGAACTTCTTGAAGGACTGTCCTCTCATCAAGAAGTACTGAAAATGTAATTCTGACAGGTAAGGGAAAACAACTTCATGATTTAACATTCAGATGTGAAGTTTCTCAGTACTTCTTCCTATTTTAAACTGACAGAGATGAGGGAGTTGCTAGAGACAGTAGTGACCTGTACTTAACAAGGTCTTGTTTTCTATTCTTAAAACTCCACAGAATTATGAGTTTCATTGTATCAATTGTTTACCATCTTACTACAAAGGCGACATTCTAGTCAAAATTTAAAGGCTAAAAATGTTTTATAAAAAGAGGAACATGAATGTAATCACTTACCAAATGTCTTTGATGGATTATTTGTTTAACCATTCAATAATGCTGGGAAAAAATCATAGGTCTTATTTATGAATGCACTTTAGCTAGCTCATTCATTTTAAACAGGCATATTTTACTGTTAGAAAAATCTACAAATCTGTGCTGCTTCAAGGACTTTGCTATAACTTAGCTTAACTGTTGTGCATTTTCTCAGGAATGTCATCAGATATCACAGAGTTAACTCAGAAAAGCATACCAGACTGTATTAATTATTAAAAAAAAGCATTTATTTATTATCTGGCAGTTTATCAGTTAATCTTGGGTAAGGCATACATACATCCAAGTTGGAAAGCAGAATTTGATTTTGGAATGTGATCAAAGAAAAAGCTTATTGTCCTCTGGATCATGTAGCACAAACTTTTTAGGAATAAAAGACAGGGGTTGAGAGTATAATCCCATCAGGGAGGAAGAAGGGTCAGTCAAAGGACATTTGTTCCATTCACTGTAGTGTGCTGTTGTACCTGAAAATAAAATACTGTTTGCAGTAATACTAAGTTTTATCTTGTTAGTGATCTGATCAATTTTACTCTGAAGAGTAAATATGTATAAAAATTACACCTTTTTACTTAGCATTTCCATTCCTTGGGGATAAAACCATTCAAGATATCTACCTGAACGACACAGGTGTGTATATTCTTGGGTCTTTGTTACCTGTCAAAACCAAGAGTACTCAGACAACGTAACTAAATTCTGTCCTCCATACTCAGTGTTTCATCTTTCAGAGTGAAAATGTAACTGCAGATGGGAACCATGAGACCACCACAGCAATCAGCAGCAAGAGCAATCCTCCACCCCTCACAAGATGCATGATGGTGTACTTCCTTGGCTTTGGTCCACAGCCCTGAGATCTAAACCACTCAACCACTTCGTTCAGGCTGTATTGCTGAGGCTCATAGCCCAGCTCCTTTCTGGCCTTCTCCATACTAAAATAATGTGTGACACCAGTTTTGTAAACCTCTGTGCGAGTGAGAAGAGGCTGAAAATTGTAAATGTGACCTACAAGAAAATGTACTATTTCAGTAAGGAATGCAAAAAAATACACCAGGGAGAGTGGAAGACGACAGGTCGGGAACTTGTAACCCAAACCTTCCACTAATGGTCGGAAAAATTCAAAGTTATTTACAGGCCTGCCATCGGAAATAAAATAGGCTTGGCCTGCAGCTATGTGCTTTTTGTTGGCTTTGAGGGCCTCAGACGCAAGGATATGAGCTTGAACTAGATTGTCAACATGGACAAATTCTACTAAACTAAGGGGATCTCCATATACGAATTTAAACAGTCCCCTTTCAATGTAACTAACTATTCTTGGAAGATGTCTTTGTTCTCCAGGCCCATAGATGCCTGCTGGTCGGAGAGCACAAGTCCTTAATACACCTTTCCCATTTCCAAGCTCAGCACCATTTGCCTCCAACACCTTCATTTCAGCTAAAGATTTGGTCCGGGAGTAGTGATCTGGATGAAGGTGAAGAGGTAGATAAGGCAGAGATTCGTCCCCATTTTCTATAATCTGGCCTCCAAATATCACATTATATGTACTTGTATAAACCAGACTCGACACTCCTGTGCTCTTGCAGGCTTGGATGACATTTTCTGTTCCTTTCACATTAACATCTTCTATAAGTTTTCGGTTCAGCTGCTCTCTGCCAGACATTCCATAGGAAGCGATATGGAACACGCAGATGACATCTCTAAGTGCCTCTTCCACTTCAGACAGGCAGCAGACATCCCCTTGCACGAACTTTATTCCCTCTGGCACGGCTTGAAGTGGCTTCACGACATCAAAGAGAATCACATCAACTCCCTTCTGGTGTATGGCACAACCTAAACTAGAACAGGATAGAAACTGTTGGTATACACAGCAAATGATGCATGAAACGTTTCACTTGGAGGTAGGGGAAGCCTATTAAGTTAATACTGTTGTGTTTGGGGTTTTTGCTATTTCTCTGCTTCTGTCCCCTGCAGATCAGCAATAGCAAACTTTTCAGATGTTAATCTGTAGCCAAATATTTTTTAAAACATATTACTGGCTTTATCTTACTGCTTTTGTGTCATCCTAGTTCTGTCAGAACAACAGGTTGGTCTTCACCGTTGTGTTTGAATTCAGGGAGAAGAGGAATGAGCAAGATGCTTCTAAGCTGGTATGAATATTACTCCAAGTCACAGGTATAAATGCAGGTATTGACACAAAGTATAAATTTGTTATTAATCTCTCCTACAACTGTTGTATTTCTGTAGTGCTTGAAGGGCAAGACAGTGGAAGAAAGCAATCAAGCAGAAGTTGGGTATCTTCTGAGATTATTTTTTCCCCCCCATGCTTGAAATTTACTTTTTGGTCTGTAATCTCTCTGAGCAGCCTGAAAGATCATTATCTAAATCCTCAGTACAAAGGTGGCCACACAGTTAATTGTCTGCAAGCCAGTTGATGCTTGGCATTTGGACATACAAGAACATATTTGCTTAAAATATTAAGAAACAGAGTAACATGTTCGTTTAAGACTGAGACCCAAGATGAATCTGAAGGTGGGGTGAGCTGGATCAAGCATCTCAGGCCCAGTTTTCCAAAGAAAACCCAGATGGATTTGGTCACTTCACCAGCAGCAATCTATTACATTTATTATTGTATGTTGTAGTAACTGTTTAATGCACTAACCGGAAGCCAAAATAACCACCTCCTCCAGTAATGAGGACTGTTTCCTTGGCAGTATTTTCTGGTTCCATCCTCTTTCCTTTGGCAGTATTTAAGGAAATTGACCTATAAAACACATTTTAAACATACACATTAAAATCAGTCTGAGTTTTAATGTCACTAAACATTCAGTTATTCACAGATCTATTTCATGCTTTAATTGAAGCCATTTTGCCATCTGCTAAGTGAGGCAGAAATACATTCTGCCCTGGTATAAATACAATCTGCCCTGGTATTCCTCAGAAGAGAGGTTACGGTCGGAGAAAAGATGACTGTTGTGAAAAAAAGCAAATATATCGCCGCTGTTCTGAAGAGCTGGTTAGGTCTCCAACTTCTCTCTCCGGGCCCGGCCCTCCCCGGGTCTGTCCCGCGTACACCGACTGCAGGCGGAGCAGCAAGGGTGGGATAGCGGCACCCCGCACGGGACACAGACCAGGGCTGCCCGGGCCCCGTCAGAAACGACCCGCAGGGAGCTCGAGAGGAGCCCCGGCGGGCGGGAAGGGGGCTCGGGGCTGGGGCTCGGGGGAGCTGCTCCCACCCGTACCTGCTCCGCCGGCCGCCGCTGCCTGGGAGTGCCGCCCTGCCGGGAGGCGGTGCCGCGGGGCTGCACGGGAAATGGAGTTCGCGGGGCGATAAGATGGCGGCGGGGAGGGAGGACCGGCGAGAAGTCATTGGGGAGATGTTGGGTTTTGTCACGGTGAACATCGGTTGGTTGGAGTTTGCCGTGTCGTGTCAATATGTGTGCCCGGAAGATGCTGCTTTTCCCTTTCCCTTCCCCAGCGACACTCGGCCAAGGCGTGGCTGTCAGCGTGTGAGGCACTGTAAAATTCTGTTGTCTGAAATCAGCCACGGGGCATGAGGCTCTGCAGAGATCTGGGACGTTTGAGATAGAGTCCGTGTGGCTAAAGAGCCACTTAGTCTCAGGTGTTTTGTAGGGACGGGAGTTTCTGGCCTTGCTGCTGAACATGCTGGTGTGAAGACGCTGCAGCCACCTTTGAATGGCACATCAGAGTCGTGCCCCTGCAGCATCTCAGGGCCGTGACCGTGGCTGTCCCACCTTTTGGTGACTGTCACAAGCCCGTGCCACATAACGGGTTGACAGGAGCCTGCTGTGCCTCCTGCGGGGGCTGAAATGCTTTTGGCGGTGAGAAAACAACACAGTGCTGACTGACTGCACCGGAATTGATTCAGAGTTAAACATCCACAATCCACTGCAAGCTGGGAGAGGGAGCCACAATAGGAAAACAAGGAGCTGAACTATCACAGTCTGCTTTGGGGTATTTTCCCTTTTCTTTTGCAGAAGTGAGAGTCAGGAAATATTAGAAAGAACTCCAAAAGTAGATTCAGTGTCAAAACTACTTAAAACACGCAACTTGCTGTTGTGCAAAACCTTGACAACACTCAGTATGCTGTGTTTTTATTTTGCTGATGGCTGGCAAAAATTAAAACTTAAGCAGATTCTAAAAATAATTCTGTGAGCATTAAAGGATTTTTAAGCAATTATTTATTGCTGGTGAACTTTTCTGGCTTAAATAGCAATCTCGGGTGTTGAGCTGTACAACCTGGCTATGCAGAGCTGCTGCATCTGGGTAGACATGTGGAGTGTTTGGTTTGGAGGGCATTCTTCAATCATAGCTGATTTTCCTGTCTGTATGGGCAGAAAAGTGTTTGAGGGAGTCTTGAAGCATCCGTTAAAATGCCATGCAGTCGTGTATTCACTGAGGTAGGAGTATTCTAGCTCAGAAAAATCACTTAGTATCCCTCAATACAAGAATTCTGTAGCTGTGCATATACCTTCTGGATTTATGTATAATAACTTAATCTACTTGATGAAGATTTTTAGAAAATTTCCCAAGTATTTAATCACCTCGAAAGTAGAAAAGAGTTCTGAATTTTCCCTGAGATCTGCTAACACAGTGTTTTATCTTTGAGGAGATCACAGTGTATTATGACAGTTGCTGTCTGCCTTCTGATCAGACAGATTGTGTTTGAATGGCATATTGCAGAGTAGTTGGGACTGGAAAGAAATGGTAAAGATTGCCCAGTTGAACCCCTTGCACAAAGCAGGTTCAGACAGAGAGGTTTCTCAGTGTCAGTACTGAGTATCTCCAAGAATGGAAACTTCACATGTTCAGCCACTTTCTCCTGAGAGCTTATAGAACATTGTACTATCTGAATGGTGGCTCTGACCTTGTGCTCCACGTTGTGTGAGTAAATCCTTGTACTCGAATAGGCAGCTGTTAACCTCAAGATGACATTTTGGCCTCTGGACTTTGTGATACATCCATGCAGGATAGTTTGCAGGATTGAGACCTCTCTTTCTACATTCTGCATTTTCTTGCTTTCTGCCTCATATGTTATCTACATACAGTGAGCTAATTGCATCAGATTGTCTCATAATTAGAGTAAATATTATTAATATAATAAAGCTGTAGTTAAGATACTGTAAAGCTTCTGCTCTTAAACCACTATCAGTGTTATTGCTCATTACAATAAATTCTCTTTTGACTCCAAAAGATAGTAAAGAACATTCATTAATTCAAAATGGTGACATCTGCAAAAGCTGTGAGTAAATAGTGTCTTTATTCTTCAATGACAGATTTGACTTTAACACTTGACACTCTCAGATCTCATCATTTTGCACAATCCATTTGTTCGTGCTTTTTCATTTCCTACGAGACCCTGCTTTCTGAAGACTCTAAGGACTTTCTGAATGTATCATAAATTCTATATTGCCATCAAATAAATGGACTTCCAGTTCTACTGTATATATAATGAAATGTTTGTCCTGGGATTTTTTTCTTAAAAAAACTAAAAACAAAAAAACCCACAACAAACAAAACACACACAAACTCAATCTCAACTTCCAATTTTCACTTTAAAGAACCAGGCATTTCAGACCCCATGCCATGCTATGTTCCAGTCACTTGAAGGAAGCACATTAATATGTGGAATTGCAAGACATGTCAGGATAGAACTATTTACAGTGTAAATGGGGTGTTATCTGCAACAACCTAAGTTGAAGTGAACCTGAAATAGACTGCAAAGAAATCGTTAAATCAGCAACTAAACAGTAGCTGTAATGAACAATGCAAGTTAGAAAGAATGAGCAGCGAAATCATTAGTTATTCTTTCATAGTATATTAGTTCATCTGGTTCCCTTTGTAATTTAAAATACTTAGCTAGTAAAATTATTTTTGTCATAAAAATACAAAGCGTGCCAGCAGTACTGTCACAGGAAGCAGGGTAATATTTCATCTGGAGAAATAAACCTCAGTCTACAGATTTTGTATTATTTGATTTATTTATTTTGGGTATTATTTAATTGTGCTTTTTTTCCATTGAACAGTGGGATGAGAGAAGAGAATAAGACTTAAAACTAGGTCAGAAGAAACCATGTTAATGGTCTTACTAAAACATAAAAGCAATTGGTTAGAGTGGTACTAAAAAGGTGAAAACAGCATCTGTGTTGTGAATGGAGGTAGAAATAATGGTGATGTTCAAAATGAGAATACAACATTCCATCTAGATTAGACTGGACTATTTTTAGAGGAGGACAGGGTCATGGATAAAAATGCTAGTCTGAATTTTACTCTTGGCTCTGGCAGAGGTTTCCTGAGTGACCTTCAGAAAATCGATTTCTGTTCTGTAACAAAGGTGGCATTACCCCCCTGCCCTGCCCGAGGTTGCAGTGGTTCTTGTTTCATTTGTGTTTCTGAAGCTCAAATCAGAGGTGCTGTATAAATATTAATAAAGCAGGAAATCAATTGTATGAGGCTTGGAGAATTTATGCAGGTATGCAAGTTAGACCCTCTGAAAATGTTAACATTGTCTTCTTTGGACACCTGCTCACTGTACAGTATTGCTTGTGGAAAGTGGCATACATTTGGTGATATGGAGATGAGAAGATACTTACAGTTTCTTTTTCCTGTTAGTTCCAGTAATGGAGAAACTTAGCCTATCTCATCCACGTTGAAAAAGGAAAAGGATTTCAACATTAATTGTATTGACTGTTTAGCGAGCACCATTCATTAAGGCTGATTAAACTTGTTTATCTGAATAGTTGCCTTGTTTCATTTCTCATTTTAGGGGGTATGACTTAATAAACACATCTAGTCCTGACTAGAAGGAGGTGTGGAGAGTAGCTGATTCCTTATCAAAGTAGGAATTCACAAAATGGAAGATAGATTCTTTTCAATAGAACTCTTGCCAAAGGGTCAGACTGTTTGCAGAGTGTTTTGAGATCCTTGGGTGAAGGAAGAAGTTGGGTAGATGTTGCATGGAAGCTGTAGGGGCTTTATTACATAATTCTTCCTATACTGTCCAAAAAAAAAAAAAAAAAAAAAAAGTGAGTTTCCCTGTGGTCATCTTCAGTGTATTGGTTATGAAAAATCATTAAGATAAAAGACATGAAAACGCTTTAAATTATTTTTGCAAGGATTCTGAAAGAACAAGCTTGATTTGGAGGTGTCTGTTCAGCAATATGAAGTGATGCATACATTCTGTGAAGTCATCAGAAATGAACTTCTTTTCCGTTCAGTAATGCTTCAAAAATGTCATGATCATATTTTCAAAAGTACCATTTAGTTATTAATCCTAAAAGCAAGGGAAGAAAGGAAGTTTGCATAGTTTAGGATAAGTGAATGGTCGGAGCACAGGACTGAGGTTAACCTCTGTTCTCCTTTTTCCTTTGATAACAAACAGTTGTTCATGGGCTGTGTGTTTCTTTGGGTACACTGCAGGGCACAGTGATACACTATTTTCAGAACGAGTGGGTGTTAATCTTCATAACCTTCATGGAACTAAACAGAGAACTCTCAACAGCCACTCCAAAGCATTTCAGTCTAGGTGTCTGAAGAAAGTGGTTGCTCCAACAATATTGAGCCTAAGCTCCCTTAAGGCTAGCGGGTTTTTTTAAGTTGTTATTTGACTTGGTACCTTACATGATGTTTACAAAATGTATTGCAAACGTACTTAGCAGGATAAAAATATGTTATCCAGTACAATTGCAGCACCTTACAAGCCAAATTTTAGCCCATCCTGTAGCTTCACTTCGTGAGTAATTTCAGTAATGCAGAGGAGGTACACAGGACTGCAAGTTCTAAAGGATGGAGCCTCCTTGTACCTGAAAGGATGATATGCTTTAGAAGTTAGTACATTAAGAAACATCTTATGAAAAGACTAGCAAAATAGTCTTGAAAGTACTTTCACAAGTGTTTTTGCTGTTCAAGTGAGGGAGTGCAGGTTTTGGCACGCAGTGCTGTGTGTCTTTGCTTCAGTTACTTAAAGTGAGTCTTGTAAGTTTAGATAGGCAACTATTTCAGAAGGTGGTTATACACTTAGGTTTTGGTAATTGATTCGGTTTCAAGTGTGATTGATGTACATCCAGCTGCCTTTTTTTACCACCCTGATAACATGGAATGTGTTCCTTGTTGTAGTAATTTATAATTTCATTCTGCTACCCACAGGTCTACAGAAATCTTACCCTCTTTGTTAGCAAAAACAAGATAAGGTTGATCTGCTATGAATCATTGACACTGATAACTGAGCATCCAGTTGATGGTTGGAGATGTACTACTTTGATCTTTTAGAAGGATCTAAAGGATCTTTCAGCTTCACAGGCAGCTAATTATGTGCTATACCATAGGTAGAACAAATTTGAGGCAAAATGTGTTCTTTAATCTGTATTTTGTGCTGTGTTAACTCTGTCTGTGAATAAGGAGTCTGCAGGTACTGGTGGTGAGGATGAGAAGAGATGTGTCAGCAAGAACACCAATTGAATTTGAAAAGATAAGAATGGGATGCAAACAGTTCCTGTCGGAATTGTGAAACTGAGGCAGCGCTCAGGACTGAACCTGCAGCAGTTCTGCAAAACAGCATCCTGTAAAGAACCACACCTGGCTTAGCATCTCACTGGTACTTTTTCCACACATTGTAGCTGAATGTGGCTCTGCTGCCTTCTAAATATGGTTTGTGACTGGGTGAAGATCTGGGATTTGAGACTTGTTCTGCTGGCAGTTTGGTTCAAGTCTGAACATGCTGTGCTGTCAAACTTGAAAGGGTAAATTGGAAGGGCCTCACATTTAGAATGTTAAGAGTCCTGCCATTTAAAAAAATATATTTATTTATTTAGAGTGATTATGTGTGGGTTTAGCAATACTGAAATTTAATTTATGGTAACAGATGTGAACTAAGTGTGAATGATAACATGAGAAAAGTAAATACAAGAAGAGGAAATATCTTGTGTGCAGAAAACCCTGCTGTGAATCACCAGTGAGGCCAGGTGTGTTGTAGTTAGCAGTTGCCCATGGGCAGTGTCTTTGAACAATGACATATTTTATTCAGGCTTTTGGCATAATTCCCTCGGATTGCTGATATCTTTTTTTCCTTGGCCTTTTTGTAGAAGCAATTTTTTTTCCACTTTTGTCTGTCCATTTACACTATATGTCTTAATCTTCTACACTTACCTCTGATTCAGCAAAGAGATGCTAACACCCTCTTCTGATGAGCCCAAAATTCCAGTCTCCACTGCCCACTTCTTATTTTTTCAGCTAAGCATCTTCCCACTTTTCCTCATGTTTCTCTCATTCTCGAGAGGAATTCTGTACAAGCATCTACAGCATGGTTCTCTGCTGGCCTTGAAACTCTGTTATGATGTCTATAAAACATTATTTAATGGTCTTTAGTTTACTTGTACTTGAAGAGCACTTTTCTGTCAAGTTGATCACTATTGACAGCAGATTCAAACAGTAGGGCCCAGGACTGAGTGCCATGATATGGGAGTTTTAATCTATGATTTTTTTGACGAATTAGAAGATGACCTCTCTTTGTTTCAGTTCATTTATGTGTACTGTGGGAACAGTATTAGATATTTAGGACAGCTAAGTGCTTAAGTATTCCTGAGGGAAAGGACTGCCATTTAAAAAGAGATCATGCCAGCATAGTTTTTCTTCAAAATTCTTCTTTCCTCTTTCTTTGAAAGAGGAAAAAAAGCTATTAATTGAATAGCTTTCTCTGGGACAGTCTCTCTTATTTTGCACAACTCCTTTTCATACTGCATTGTTTGGTCAAAAGTAATAGTAATCAGCTCTTGTCTGTATCCACTTACAAAGGTAAGAACTTTTAAACTTCTATGTGACATTGAAATTCTAAGTTTAACAGCACAAATATATATTTGACATAAGCTTTTACTTTATTTAAAAATAAAATAAAAACATAGTTTAAAAGAAGCAAAAGTTACTCCTAGACGGGTACTTTTACATCCTAGTTTCAGTCCCAAAATCTGATTGTAGAGTTAAATTGAAAAATCAGAATATTTAAGTAACATAAAATCCTGAAGAGCTGGAAATGCTCTCTGCTTTGGAATGTTAGAAAAAGGGGAGTTGAAAACACATATGAGCTCATTATTAATAGTAATTGAGATCTAAAAGATAGCCTGGATACTTGTGTTTATCCTTTTAAAGTTAATAGAAATGTTACAATATATCTGAGAGCTTTCCTAAAAACACACCTGGAATAGTTGTTAGGCATGAACTATCTAGTTATATCCCAGCTTGTTAGAATATATAACTCCCAGAACTTGGAATGTCTTTAGGTTGATTCAAAATGCTGTCAATGAGTTAAAAAAAAAATTTGGCCTCCAGTGACTAGTAAAAATGTGTTCAGCAGTGAGTAAAAGTAGCTGACTTCTGGTGGCCATTGGCATCTTGTGTTTCAGTTCAATTCCCAGAGACATTTGTTGACTGCAGAGGTGATATCCTGACTTGCATCCCTAACAGAGGGAAAGTATCTACCTTCCCATGGAGAATGGGTTCTGCTAACACTGCTGTTACTGTGCTGGGCTAAGAGTGTGGGCTATAGGTAGGTGTTACTCTTAATTATTGTGTCCCAAGTCTGTCCATATATATGTGTGTGTATCTATATCCCAGAAATCCTGGGGACAAGGCACAGAACCTGTATGCCATCTGCCATTTTTGACAAGCTCTCCAGAATTAATCTGTCTAGGAGCTACTATGCTCAGCTTAATTATGGAAAGGCTGCATCTGTGCTCAAAGCTGTTGAGAGAGAATGAAGAAAGTAAAAATGTCCACTAGTTACTAGTTATTTTTCCTTAATGGATTCTGGAGCTCCATTTGGTGCATGAATTAAAGTTATAGGTCCCAAATCTGCCTTTGAAGCTACGCCTGCATAGCCCTTAGTGATTCTAGCAAAGTTTGCATCCATCCAAGAGAGGGGTTTGCCCTAAGGCTGTCGTATATGTTGTTAAAAAGCAATTTTGAAATGAAAACTACAAGTCAAGTGATAGTTTACAGTATTAATAAAACAAGTTACAAACTATGCACACTCAGGAAGGCATCCCCTGCCAAGGGATCATGACTGTGAAGTGCCTGTGCAGGCTTAGCCCCATAGAATCTGTGTCTGGTCAGGTATGACCTCCACCTGGGGCTCGAAAATATTCTAATACTGACTGTAAAACTTGTAGAACTTCATTAAAATTGCACTTGATCATTTTGTCACCTGGAAAGTGGAATAAATAATTTTTTGCATTAGATTCATTTGCATGAATCTAATAGCATGTCTCAAATCCAGGTGGAGGAGGTCTTTAAGCTAGTCTAATTCTGCAGGTGTGCACATGTTTAAATACATGGGTATGAATATTTCTGTCTTCTTTGTGTATGAATATCTGTGGGTTTTAAAAGAATGTATGTGGGTTTGGGTTCTTAGGGAACGTTTAGACCTAGTGGGTATTGGGACTTTTATTCAGCAACCTATTAAATCATCCATCTAGTTTTATGTGAGGATAGTCATAGTGATTTTAATGGAGTTAGATATGCTTATATCTAAGCAATTTTTGAGTCAGAGGTTAAGGTTACTGTGTGATATAAAATGTCTAAGATGGATAATGTAATAAAGGGAAACAATAAACCAAAAACTGACACTGAGTGCACAGATTTTTCCATAGTTGGTGCATTGCCTACAGAAAAAATACCATTTACTAAAATACTACCTGGCACAGACCCATCAAACCTCCCCACAGATCCTGAAAGGGACCTTGAGAGGTCATCTAGTTTGTCCCCCTGCGCTGGGAGGGGATCATCTATCACTAAGTCATTCCTGACAGAGTGCTGGTCTCTCTGACGACATTGGAACGTGATTGCAGCAGTTTACAAGCAGCACAAACATCTCTGAAGAGCAACGGGAATGCCCTTCAGATCAGCAGCATTAAAGGAGAAATTGGTGACATTCAGTATGGGGCGAACACACGCTCAATCAAAATAATAATGGAAGTCATTGATTACACACAGAGTGAGGTCACGATTCCTCAACAGGAAAAATACATGGCTTCACCATTCGGAAGTGAGGGATTTGTCCTTCAAGTGACAGAAAACAGAATGCATTTAGGGCAGGTGACACTTTGTCATGGCTGATTACTTAATGCTTTTTGAATCATCGCTCATTTTTCATCTCGTTTTGCTTCGGCTTTCATTTCAAAGGCTAGTTGATGTAACTGTGAGGAAAATCTAAAAATAAGTGAATTCTGTTTATGAGAGGCAGAAATGTTTTTAAGAGTTTGCAGATGGAAGGGGAGGCATGCTGCAGATGTGTGTGGTTAATAACCCAAGTGACGATGAGGAGGTGCTACCACTTGTTTTCTTTCACCCCCTTTGCAGGATCCATGCTCAGAGCTCAGAGACATGTTTTGGGGCTCCAAGCTGTACGTGGTTTATATTTAATGTTGTCACTATCTACAGTGGATGACAAGTCATGTTGGTGATGTAGTAAATCTTCCCACTTTGAAGGGACTCTTCCGGGGACAAAAGAGAGAAGTGCAACTAGACTTGGAGTAGAGGATCTTTTTGTTAAAATCATGCTTTGGACAATATTGGTCCATGTCTAGATTGGACTTAAAGGTCTGATTAAAGGTATGTATTTATGCTAGCTGCAAGGTAGCACTACTTGGTTAAATATTTATAAGGATGCTATATGGCCCAGATTTTGATGGTAACTAATCATCTACCACATGTACCTGGAGTCCCTGGTGAGCTGGGAATGCCAAGGCTGGCATCTCCATCCCTGCTGTTACCTATCATAGCTATTCAGCTTGTCTACCCATGCTTTAATCAGATTTTTGGTTGCCATGTATGCCTAATTTTTTGTGTGCCTCCATATTCACATTGCTATTTATTAATTTAGCTACGATAAAAATCATCTGACTTTTGCATAATACCTAAATATTTGAAAAGCTTATTGTGGTCTCTTATTAACACACGTGGAAAAGGTTGGGTGTAAAACATGTTTCTCCCAACCTGCCATTGCTTGGAGACATGCAGGAGGAAAAGTTACAGAGGAAGATGCAGAGAGTATTTATTTCTGGTGTGGATATGGTCTCTATGACTTGTGGTTCGGAGAAACCACCTAGAAGTAAGGGAGGGAAAGTTGCAGCTGCAGTTCAGAAAGAACCTGCAAAGAAACCAGCAGGCTGTGGGCTCAGAAAATGCAGAAATCCTTTGTGTTCTGGGCATATAGATGCTACCTCTAACTCCAGAGAGGCAAAGCTGTAGGAAAAGGAAAGAAATGGAGAGAGATAATAAAAGTCTATTTGGAAAACCAAACTAATCTTCCAGTCTAGAGTATGGCTTGCATGTTTATTTCTTATGTATTGAGGCACCACTGCACTGTGCTCTGTCATAGGCAGGGCTGGAATTTTACTCTGAATGTACCAAAGGAAACGTTAGGGAAGAATCCGTAGCTGTCAGAGAAGTGGGCTAAGATAAACCAGTATCTTTCCTCCTTTAACACTGATGTTTCTGTGAAAGCTGTTTCATGTTACCCATGACAGAAGAAAGGCAGGCAAATGTAATTTCTCATGAGGATAACTTAGACATGATTCCTGGCTAACATCCTAGGGAGGACCGAATTGCCTTTAGGTTTTCTGATTCTGTCCTCTTTTTGGAAAATAATGACAATTGGGTCGATAAAGAATGACTTATTTTGGAAAGAGTACAATCCACTTTTAGCTGTTCCTGCAAGCCTAGAGATCCACAGATGTTTGGAGAGCTGGAGAGGAAAACCTCCCATGCAAATACAAAGGAGTGCTCATAATCTTAGTGGTTTCTCTGATTGAAGATGTTTTGTCTATTGCAGAAAATTTACAAAGGATTATTAGAGTTCATGTAAATACCAAGGAAGAGCTCACAGCCCGTGGCTTCATTTCATATGGAACATTATTACAAGACCTACTGCTTCAAAGATAGAGCTGCTGCAGGCATTGGATTGCAGGCTGCAATTACTTATTTTGAAGAGTGTAGAATGCTAAGGTGTGTATTGCATGGGTACTTGCCAAAAGAATTTTCAGGCCCAGCTTGGCCATCAGTGCAGAAGTTCCTCACTCTGACGTTTTTCTCACAGTTGAGAAAGTAACAGGAGATTTAGCTGAGGAAGTAATTATTATTGTCATTATGATTAGCTTTTTTTTTTTTTAGAATTGAATATTGAGAAATGCTGAGCTGTAGCTGTTTCTTCAATGCCAAGTGATCTTCAGGAATTACTGACTGTATTTCAAAAACAAAATCTCCAGTAACTTAGAGGTAAAATATATTTCTTACTTCAATGGGTACATACTTTATTTCACAGGAATTATTTTCCTTAAGGGTCTATTAAAGAAATAGTTTGAAGACAAAGGAGAGCTGACACGGCCTTATTTTCTGTTGCATGTGGTCTTTTTTTTGCCCTTACTCAGTACATGCCTTGGAGTTCAGAGATCTTAATTCACAGAGGTACTTGGCTACATTCCTAGCTTTAGGCAGACAAATAGTTTTCTTGTCTTTACTGGGACAATTCATGTGCTTCAAGCTGAGTGCATGAATAGATAACTGGCTGAAGGCAGAGGATTATCTCAACCTTTGTCTAGGAGTTCAGTCGTATTTGTAAGAGCAAAGTCTGTTTGCCCAAATGCATGTTCAATAGCTTCTACATCCAGGACTTACAGACTGACAGTGTTTGTGTAGCCATCAAGTCCACCAAAATCCAAATATATGGAAGTGTTTATGTACTCTCAGAAGCCGTAGTAAATCAAAGTAAATAATTTCATAATGTTTTCTGCTCATATATTTATTTACACATGAGAATCATTTTTCTATCTTGGTTTATGACTCATTTGGTGAAACAGATTCCAACCTATTTTCTGCTGAAATTATTTTTCAAGAAAAGCCTTGTGGCCAAGAACCTCCCTACAGAACTTGGAATGCACATCCCCTACCCAAGCCACGGAAGCAGATGAAGCTCATGGAGCAGGGGCTCTCAGGAACAACAGTCATTGCATTGCATGGCTGAAAGAGCATGAATCAGTAAACAAAATAGAGCGACATGAAAAGCTGAAGAGTTCTGTGAGAAATTCTAGCCTGAACTGAAAATCAAATCTGTGCCTGGCAGAGGAAGCTGAGACAGAGATTGGACACGTAGCAAAAACACTTTGTGCTTCTAGACAAGGTAATTCATGTTGCAGCTGGAACAGAAGAATATCAACAGCCCACAAGTATTGGATATGGCATGTGGGACCTCTGGACAAAGGGAAAGTGCTGAAAGGAAAAGTGTTGCCTAGTAAATTACTGGAAACTGCAAAGAATGCTCATGAGAAAGGTGGCCAAAGAAGTGAAAAGTTATGCAGGGAAAGGTAACAGGGAGATACTGAAGGCCTCGTAGTTGAACTGGAAGCTCCTACTATGCTGTAAAGTCACAGAGGCTTTAAAAAAATAAACAGCAGGAAAATTTCTGAACTGGAAATGGAGCCATGAAAAGCAAAGACAGAAGAGTGCTTATTATCAAAGTAGAACAGAAAAAGAGCTTGGTGGTGCATTTCAGAGAAGTTGTGAGCAGGCTCAGCTTCACCACTTTTCAAAGAAACAGAGGAACTTGACCATTTTTCCCTTTTTCAGATTAAGAACAGAAATTCAAAGCACAGGCTGCAGCCATCAGGCTGAAAAATATAGAGCTAGCAAAGCATGACAAGGAAAAAGCTTAAAGAACTGGAAAGGAGGTAAATTAAAATGTGATTGTGCCTGAAGATGAGAATATGGAGTCAATGAGTGGATGCTTATGGTAAGGATCCCACACACTGGAGAAATGTCCATGCTTTGTCCTTGGGAAAGTCCTCTGCAGTGATACTACACAGGGTGAAAGATGCTGCGATTGTGGAATCTGGAGAAAAACAAGCTGGATTTAGACTCAAGAGGTCCTGTAGGGACTGGTCATTCTTCTTATGGACTACCATGGGAGGATTATTCTCCATGAGAGGCATCTTTTTTTGCCATTGCTTTAACTGACCTTCAAAAGGTCATGACAAGGCTTACATGGTGGGACATGCTTGAGATACGCAAAGTCCCTTTTAGAAACATCAGAAAGATGCACAGAGATTAAAGTGCTCATTGAGGGTAAGTAATTGCACAACAGAATGGTTCAGCAGGAGGCTGGTCTGAATTGTTTTTCTGCAGCTATTTGGCATTGGCATGGGCTGACTATGGAAGCAGTGTTCAGACTTCAATATAGAATATACAGATTGCCAGGGTATAAAGGGACAGGGACAGTGTTATTGTCTCATGGCTCTGAAAAGCTGAGGAGAAAGTAAAAAAATACTGGCAAAGGTAGAAAGTTAAAGCTGAGCTCAATATCACGTAGCTCAAATCTGTTCTCCTTGTAAGTCAGGTGTCATGTTGAAACAACATCCTGATAATTTGAAGGAGCCACAGCTTTGCCAGCAAAACTATCAAGAAGGAGGTGAAATAAGGGTGTGTATTTATAGCATGAGTAGGCATGGCAGAGAGAAATAGGAAATATTGCAAACTCAGTTGCAATCTTGTGTTAATGTACAGCTATATGATCACTTACATATCGTTTTATTCACAGACCAGGATGAACACATGGTCAGCTTCTCACCAAAATAAGCCTTCAGTAGTTACATTTGTATTACAAATAGAAATTAAACATTAATTCAGAGATCAGTTCCCTCCAGCCCCTTCCACAGGAGTCCTGCAGTGTGGTGGGTGCAGATGGGTGTTGTGTCAGCACACGGCAGCAGGTGTGTGTACCCTGCATGTACATGGCACCCCCAGCAGTCCCAGTAGCCCCCCCCTCCCATTCAGTGTGTGAGGGGGAGGGTGGGCACTGATGTATTTTTCTGGGGGATGTGGCAGGGGAGCATGGAGCAGAGGGGAGAGCTCAAATGGAGATGGCTCTGCAGGAACTGGGCACAGTGGCCACCATTGCTTGGCCCCTTGGCCACCTCTGTCCCTTCCCTGAAGGCTGAGGTGACCCAGGGTGGACATCAAGCTGGATGTGGCCACTTCTGCCCCTCTTGCCACTATGCTAACCTCCAGCTCTTTGTATCCCCAAGTGTGAGAGTGGATGCTTTAAATGCCAGCACATTGGTGATCATAAAGACCAATTAGGGAGAGAAAGCAAAATCCTCCAAGGAAATGTTTAAGATGCCTTAATGGAGGGCAAGGTCTAGTGGACCCCAAGATCAGCATGCTACTGAAAGCAGAAGCAGCAAGTGGCAAAGAGGAGTGAAAATAGTTTACACTTTGTGCCTAGTGGGAGAATAGATGAATGAGTGTCCATGATAGTAATGAATGGCAAGCAAACCTCAAGGGTAATGTTCCTTTAAGGCAGTGACCTCCTCTCTCATGTAAGCTACCAACAGAGGTATGTAAACAATTTCACTGCCTTTAAAAAATTATATTCAACAGATTTGACATAAACCTCAAAGGAGTAATGGAGGGAAATGTCTTTGTGTTTCATGTTAGGTTTGCACCCTGCATGTCAATCTTCCAGTGTCAGTCTAAAAGAAAATAGGTCAGCAGTATATTTTCTTTCAGGAAACCAACTACATCGTGTTAACATGTTGTGTGCTAACTTGGGCTCATCTCTCAAACCAGTTAGCAGGGATCTTTAAATAGGGTTAAGTATGCCTATGTTGTATGTCAATCCTGTAAGCTAGATGGATTTTTAAATATTATTTTCTTACTGTTTAAATAACTTTCAGAGTACACCACAGTAGGTGCAACATCTCTCAAGTATAGTTAATCAATTGCTTTTTTTTTTTTCTCTCTTTCCCAGCTTGCTCTGGGTTTTGAACCAGTGTTTTCTGTCAAAACTAAGGTTAATGTCATCACTGGAGGTCAGCTGAAGACTCAGTCTCAGGTGTGTTACATGTGTTCACTTAATGGTGTTTGCCCTTAATGGCAAACCAGCAATCCCCCCTTCCCAGCCTCCCAGTCTCCCTTGACTATCAGTTAACCATGGGTGTTCACTGAATGTGGAGTAGGTAAATTGCCAAAGGTGTGCACTCAAGCAGGGAAGGTAATTTTAAGCTTTTTGTTGAAAGGGGAGTAATAAAGCCCAACACTAACCACACAGTTTGCACTACAGAGAGCAAATAACCCTGTCCTGACTCCCTTTCTTCACTGCCCATCCAAAATCTGTGCTGCGCCCGAAGTTTTTAGGCAAGAAATCCCAACTGTTTCCCATAAATGAAACTGCTCTTTTTTCACTATGTAGAAAAATGCACTTTAAACATGTAAAACGTATAGCAGTTAATTTTTTCCTGAAAGCAGAGCTTGCTACACCATGTCCATTCCCAGTGCTGTCAATCATTACCCAGCCAGCATATTGTTCAGAAGGTGGAGCTGTCAGGCAGAAGGATTGAAAGGTAAGAAAAGGAAAGCTTCTGCTTCTTGCTGATGCCAACGGTAAGCGAGATTATGTCAAACCTCTAAACAGAGTCCCCTTTCTTTGCTCCACCCCCTGCTCCTATATAACACGTGCTGCAGTTAGCAGCACCTGCTTTTACCCAGCTGTGGTGGGGTGTGTGTGCCTGCTTCTCGCCCCTGCTGATGGATGCTCTTGCCAGCAGCCCCCCCTGGATGGCTCTGCATGGGCATCACCACGCTTTTTGGGGTGACTGTGCTCTGCGTGGCCGTGAGGAGCCCTGTGAAGAAAGCAAACCTGCTGGTCTGGAGCCTGCTGCCTGCCTCGCTGGGGCTGCTGTGCGTGGCCGTGCTGGGTGTGGGCTGGGGGCTGGTGGTGCTCTGCATCTCCTGCCTCGTCTCCTGGGGGTACCTGGGCGGCAGCACGTTGCTGCCTGTGGGCAACAAAGCTGTGCTCATCACAGGTAAGGTGCCACGGGGGTGCTCTGAGAAGCAAAAACTGGCTTTTCTCACAAGTGGGCTGGAAAACTTTCTGTCCTTGGGTTAGGGACCTATGAGGTGCATGCTTGTAAGGTTTCCCTTGATTTTTTTATTTCTTTTTTTTACCATTTTATTTGCTTTGCCAGAGATGTTTTTTCCAGGTATGTAAGTGTTATGAAATTAAACTGAAAAGCATCTTAATAGATGCTGGTATTTCTTAGTGTCTCATTTAATCTTTACAAGTAGCTTTTTAGACATACTTGTAAAATTAACTGGTGCAAAACAGCCTGAGAATACTTATGATGATCTGATTTTTTAGGACAGACGTTAGTTTCTGGAAGCCCTCAGAACACTACATTCATACATGACTTTTGTTTACTTGAATTTATTGCACTGGTTATGGATGTATGATTGTCTTTTGGGGTGCACATTTACACAGTACACACTGTGTGTATATATATATCATATATATACTTCAAGACACTGGTTTGGTGCCATCTCTCTGAAACAATGGATGAAATCATTTGGGTGTGAGTAATTTCCTTCGCTTAGCAGTGGAAGTTCAGAGCTAATGAATTCAGTCTCTATTAACACTCTGGTCTACTCAAAACCCACTTTTAGTTTGCAGGGATGGCACTTTTGTAGTTTTATGGCTTTTCTCCTGTTTCTTCTAAAACTTTAAATGTTGTTTACTTGTGTTAATCAAACCTTTAAACCAGAGTGCCTGCCAACTGCTTCTTGCACTGTTAACTTGCTCTTTTATGTTTTATATTTTCTTTTTCCCCTCTGGAAAGCTGAATTAAGTTGCTTTAGTTTATGTAGCTATTTCTTGCAGAATTTCATTTTGTTTTATAGGAACACCTGGAAATAACTTAGATTTGTTTAGCAAGCATTAATATGGGGATTAAATACACAAGTTGAGAGAGGACAAGATGAGCAGTGAGTTCTCCCCTTGGGGTTTATCTGCTTGCTGAGTTTCTTGCTGGAGGTGTCTCAGATGAAGATGGGTATCAGGCAGGGGGAATAAAGAGCACTCCTTTCTCACCCCTGCAGACAGAGGGGTTGCACTTGCATTTGGGCATGTCCTTGCTTTTTGTAAGACTGCAGTTCTTCAGGAAAAAACAGTTTCTTGGAGCTTACCTGCTCTAGATTATTTGAGTTAGGATGATATAGGGGAGTGAAGAATATTTTGGTATATTCCAGCAAGTGAATGTACTTTCTTTATACCTGTGCTGCAGCTCTGCTGAAGAAATGCAAGTCTGGACACCTCTGACAGCTAACACATCTGAGGAGGCTCTGCTTAGCCTTTGAATCCAGACTGGTATGCAATCAATCAAACCCTCCATCAACTGAAACGAAAGTTTTACCCAACACATTTCTTGGTTAAATTGCCCTGATTGGAGTATGGTTTCCCCATACTAACTGTAGGATGTCTGCAGATGCAAGGCATCTTTAAATCAATTTTCGTGTCCTTTTCGCCAGTTTAGACAAGACTTGAGGCAGGCACTTCATGGGAAATAGTGACTTTTTAATGATTTCTTTTTTTCTTCCCCCCCCCTGCCCCTTTCAGTCCCACAGGCTTGAGGAATGCTGCTGCGCTCTGGGCAGCTGCCACACAGCACCCGTGAGACAGCTCCTTTGGCCAGAGGATGGAGTAACCTCTGCACATGTTTCCATGGGTTTTGTCAGATATTCTTCTGATCCTCTTTGGATGTCCCTTGTACAGGTGCTGCTGTGTGTTACTTATTTAAGCCTGCAGTTCACTGGAGTACCACAGTATGGGAAAAATCTGCCCAGTTGTCAAAATACTTTTGACAAAATACTTTGAGTAAGTCTGGGTGTCAGAGCAGTCTTAAAGTCGTTGGTGAAACATTTCTAGTGATCCTCTTGCTGGAAGTGTCCTTAACCAGAAGTTCTGGGCATGTAGTTTGGTAGGTGTAATAGTGAGCTTTCCTAAAAATTAAGTTACCACAAAATTCTGAAGTATGAGCAAATGCAAAATCTTTGCCTCAGTTGTTCTTTGTGCAGTGGGTTAAATTTCTCCAGTGAACTTGGTCTTTTCATTCTTGGTGTGTAAGTTGATGATAAATTCCCATTTCGTTTCAAATGTCAGTTTGGCTGACAAAACATCAGTGCTGACTGCTTTCTTTATAATAAATCTTCTCATAATTAACAATTTTTTTTGTTTTGACATAGAAGCAAGAGAAGAGGAGGGAATTCTTTATTTCTTCCCTCTAGAGACCTAACTTTTGTTTGAATTTGGGTTGAAGGGTAAAGTTACTCTGGACTTCAGTAACTGGTCTGAAAATAAAATGGGACTTGTTTTGATAAAAGCTGAGGACAAACTGAGTTGTTGAGCACTCTCCCCCTACCCAAGTTAAAGCTGCATTGTAAAATTAACTAATGTGTAGCTCTGGCTGTGAACTTGCTGAGGATGAAAGGGTAAGGATTTGATCCAGAATTGGGTTGTTTTTTTTTATTAAAGAGAAAGAAGGAAAGACACCCCACCCCTGAACCCAGAAATCTGTCATGTCTTTGGGATATTTGCAGGCCTCTTCATGTCTCCTCAGGGAATTCCAAGAATGCAGTTTTGTTGTCTTTC
This sequence comes from Hemiprocne comata, assembly GCA_020745705.1. Classification (NCBI taxonomy): domain Eukaryota; kingdom Metazoa; phylum Chordata; class Aves; order Apodiformes; family Apodidae; genus Hemiprocne; species Hemiprocne comata. The sequence goes on from CM036598.1 coordinate 17,002,208, forward strand.
AGGTCAGGGCTGAGGGAAGCTATGTGTGATATATGTGGTGCTCTGGTGCTTCTTCAACAAACTGCAGGCTTCAAAAATATCAAACCACATTTTTTTGGAAGAGGATTAAGTAGAGCACGAGTAATTCTTGCACTGATGGATCCAGGCATTTAGTACATCTTTCTTTCAAGTCACCTGGAATTAATTTTTTTCACCTTTCAGGACTAAAGCCCCAGGTAAAAGACAGTACCCAGAAGTTAAGATCTATCATAATTAAGATGACTACTTTGGGCAGTCAAATTCTGTTGACTGGATTTTGAGTACAGGAGCAGGCCCATGAATAACTGATAATATCTGCTTGGTGTGGCAAACTCACAGATTAACCCTTACAGTTTCTGCTAGGGTTAAGTAGGGAGTATCTCAGCTCTTTCCCAAGTGAGGAAAGGAATAGAGTGCCAGCTCTTTGTCCCACATTCTGGTTTTCAGCCATGCAGGTGGGTTTGGAAGCTGAGTGTTCATGTAATAAATTGCTGTTGCAGGAGATAGCTGAGCCCTGGGATAGCTCCACAGAGCTCAGGGCACATCAGCATCCAGGAGCTTTCTTTGCCCCAGTTACAGTGGAGGGTGCAGTGCCATATGGGACATGCTGGTGAAGCCCTGTGTTACGGTGTAAAAACAGCATTAATTTCTTCAACTCATTTTCCTCCTTCTGTTGCCCTTTGCAGAACTCAGGCAGCACAGTCCTTAGAAACTCCTTCCCTGTCTCTAGCAGGGCCCTGTGTCACTTCTTTGGGAGTCTGGTGGGCAGATGGGAGAGATGTTTGCTCCTTTGCTAACATGCTTCTCAGTAGGTGGGAAGACTGGAAACTGGAATTTAAAAAGACACTGAGAGAAAACGCTTAAAAGTATCTTATGGTAGTGGCAGCAAAATGCTGTGTCAAAGGGAGAGACTTGTGAATCAATTGAATGATTTGTTAAATATTCAGAATTGTTACCTGGTGGGAGGAACTGCACAACTGCAACTTCTTTGAATTAACAAACAGAACCCAACAATTTATTTGAATTCCAATGCCTTGTAATTGCTTTGTCTATCTGAGGTTGCAAGTTGAAGTACTTCTGTGGTTTTTTTTTCCTGTTTTTTCCTAGATACTTTTGTTATGAGGTTTCACTTTGTGTATTTGTATAAAACTGATCAGGGGTTTTATTTCTGTAAATCTGAGAGCCCCTCAGTGGGAGAACATGAGCTGGTGCCATCATCTCTGAGCCAAGGGGACATGTGCTATCGATCTTTGTGGAACACGTGAAGGTCCAGCTCCTCAAACTTTCAGATCTGAATGTTTCTTCCTACTGTCATATCTATTTCAATGAGTTTATTCATCATCTTTTTTTGTTACATCTGCATGTATTTCCAGGTGGTTTTTTAGATGATAGTTTAGGACAGACCCACTTTTCAAGTGTCTTTTTGATGCTTTCAGGAAGCGACACTGGGATTGGACATGCACTGGCTAAATACCTGGACAGCCTGGGTTTTGTTGTGTTTGCTGGGGTTTTGAATAAGGATGGACCTGGAGCTGAGGAACTGAGACAGACCTGTTCTTGGAGACTCTCTCTCCTGCAGCTGGATATAACCAGTGCCACCCAAGTCAAGGAAGCCTATCAAAAAGTCTCAGAGAAGCTGCAAAATGCAGGTACAGCTTTTTTTTTTTTCCCCCATTATAATGGGAGCACTAATGTAGCTGCTTACAAGGTGCCTCTCTTGCCTGTTGGGTGCATCATGGCTTGTGTGTGTAGGTCATTTCCACACCACGGTCTGTGGGCAGCCAGGGTGCAATTTATATTGATGACTCCTGCTTTCTGGGATGTACAAAATACAATGATGACCATTCACAGAGCAGGCAATGTGTATCTGTAGCTGCAGATCACCTCTGCTTCGTTCTAGAGGCACCAACCAGTTCATTAGTTTAATCTTTATGGAGTTAATTTCCTGCTGGAGAACAACCCTGTGCTTTTTCCTCTTCCCAGGACTCTGGGGAGTCGTGAACAACGCGGGCATCCTGGGCTTCCCCGCTGACGGTGAGCTGCTCCCCATGAGCACATACAGGCAGTGCATGGAGGTGAATTTCTTTGGGGCTGTAGATGTGTCCAAGACCTTCTTACCCTTACTTCGGAAATCCCAGGGGAGGCTGGTGAACATGTCCAGCATGGCAGGTGAGCAGAACCAAAGCACCGAATAAATTTCTGATGCAACAGAAAAAAACACAATTAACTTCCTTGGCAAAAATGCTGAGGAAGGTGTTGGTTGGTCTTGCTTGTCAATAAGGAATTAATAGCTAGGTAATAAGCCCAGGTTTTTCTTTTGTTTGGGAAACCATTTCCAGAAAACAGCCATTAAAAAAGAAAAATTTAATACAGCTAAAAACACACTGTTATATAAAGGACAGTAAAATTCAGACCTTGTGTTATAGATACTATGTGTGATAGCTTTGTGAGCTTCCAGAAAGGAGAGTGGTAAATCACAGGTACTTCTATACCATTTTCCAGCAGAAGTCTGTGACCACCTCAGTGTGTGTGTGTGTGTGTCATTGAACCACACTGGAGATGCCCAAAAGCTGTCTGTTTTTTGCAGAGACAGGATATCTTTCATTTGGCAAAGTTGCAAAGTTTTTTTTTAATACTTGGAGTTAAATTGGAGCATTAATATCCTTTGGGTAAGTTCATGGCATTTGCCACTTGTAGAAGTCTATAATAAATGATAGATATTTCACTTGGGCAGCTTCATGTCTCCACCTCTGTAGGGCTCAAGTAGTAGAGTTAGAGTGAGAAAGCACAGTGATAAAACACCTGCTGAAGAGAAACATTTAGCCCTTCAGGAGCAGAAGCTAGTTTTATTTTTTGCTGCACCCTACTGTTCTTTCCAGACTGCATAGTCCTAGAGTGTGGTCTGCTAATAACCTGGGACCTGAAGAGAGTGTGATGATAATTTTTAAAATATTTTTGATACCTCCTTAAGCATATTTAGCCTAACTTATTAGCCAAGTGGTATTTTTTCAGGAATACAATAACTTTTTCAAAATTATTAACAGCATATAATATCCTTTCAAGCTTTGTCCCATAAATTGCATCCTGTGCTTACTATTTATATATGCCTTTGTAATACAACCTTCTATTCTAGGAGGACAGATGAGATGCTAAGATGTAGGAAGCAAAGTAATGCAGTATCTGGTAGCACACAGCTGAGGAGCAAGAATGCTTCTTTGAAAAATGAGACCTGCTAGAAGCAGGAAATCATGATGCTGGAAAGTATTTTGGTTCAGGACCTCTTACGGATTTACCATATCATCTGCTTCACAAATTTTCCTTTGTCCTGTCTGCTTGGACCCTTTTGCACAGTTGGTGTCCACCTGAATCCTGCTGTATTGCTGGGGTGGTTTGGGAAGGTGTTACCTTGTATTCATGGCTTCTGTTGAGGATACGGCCTCAGCCCAGCTCCAGCACTGGCATCTTCTGTTTTCTTTTTATAGTCCCAAGTATGTTTTCTGTCTGCACAGTTGTGCTTATGGTTGTTGCTGTCTCTTGAAGAAATCAGGACTGAGTGATCAGATGGACCTTTCTGGTGCATCATTCAGCCCTTGCAAGCACAGAGACAGAGGACAGACCTCTGTGTTCTGAGCACCCCAGTGACTCTTGCACTTTCTGGGTGTTTTGGGGCAGACGTCTTAATTTTTGGCACGAATCCCTGAGCTGCCTTGCAGGGAGAAGGGGAGAGCTTCCCTGTGCTGAATGATTTGCCCTTACAGGAGTCGATAATGACCCTGCTTAAACTATAGCTGTTTGCACAGATGTTCTTGCAGATGGGCTGGTTTGGGTGAATAGGTTCCTCTTAACGTGGGGTCTGAGGGTCCTTAGGTAAAACATTAGCAGAAAAGTTAGCAAGGGCTCGTTGTGCTGAATCTATTCCTGTCTGTAGAGCTAATTTAACTCGTCTCGAGGTTAGCCTGACCTCAGAGGGAAAAAGTATGTGATTCAATTGACTCAAACCAATTGAAGCTCAAACTTGCTCAGATGCACACAGAAGAATAATTAACATGACTTCTTCAAAGGTATGACTCTGTGTAAGAAGCTCCCATGATACCTCGTTGCAGTACAAAGCCCAATAAAAGGCACCAGTGGCTTACCTGAAAGTTCTTCTGTATTGAAGTATCTTTTAAAAGAAGGTTCAAATACTTGGAGATGAATGTGTAATGGTTGAAATGGAGGCTGTATCAGAGGGTGTGCCCAACTGCCCATGCAGGCAGGAGGAGTGATGTTTCCCGAGGAGAAGGGTTGCCCATTCTGTTCCCTCCTCCCTGCTGTGCCAACACAGCCTGGAGTGGATGTGATGACCCTAAAAACTGGCAGTGATAAGTGTCTTTGGATTTTTCAAAAGCTGAAGAAGTGACAGTCTGCCAGTTTTTGGGAGAGAGGTTTTGTCCGTGGAGGTTTTCCCCACTCTTGCACTGCTGTCTCTGGTCTTTCTGGAACTAGCTGGAAAGAACTGGAAGATAAGTTGGTTTTATAACGTTAGAACTGAGATTACTTACCGTGTTGTAACTGTGGTTTATAGTAGGAGCTTGGAATTCATGTTACAGTGACAACAAGAACAGCAGCGTTGAACTATTGCTTCGCTATTTATATGAATGAAAACATTACCTGTGTTTCTGAAACCAAGTCATAACTTTCAGCAATTTTTACCCTTAAATGCAATACAGTTTGTTTTTTCTGCCATACAAGGTGTCTTATCATCAGGTGTTACTGAGCATAATTGCTATAAGCAACTGCTAGTTTACAATTTTAACTTTTTTTTAACCTCTAGAAAGAAATTATTCCGTCACTGACTTGTCTTTAACCTCTCTGTGAGCCACGTAATTTTGTTTGTACTATAATCTTCCTTCTAAATCATGAAAATAAAGGCTGGAAAGAGCCACTATCGAGCTTTATCATGTTTATATTGCTCCTGCAGGAGGCATTCCACTGCCGAGGTATGCTGCATATGGTGCATCAAAAGCAGCTCTGTCCATGTTTTCTGGAGTAATGAGGCAAGAGCTTTCCAAATGGGGAATTCAAGTTGCTGCAATTCATCCATCAGGCTTCCGAACAGGTTGGTATTTGACATTTCGGGTAGTTATTTCTGCCTTGCTTCTTTCCCTCTACTCCAGCATCCTCAAACAGAGCCCTGAGAGACTCGCAGCAGTTGGACTTTTCCCCCATTCTTCACGTTGGTTATGGAAATTAAGATCCACGTTTCTTTGCGAGAGATGTTCCCTCCAGCTCTGTGTGTTGCCTGCCTTTGCCTTGTGAGTCAAGGCTAGCCCTTTCTCCTGGGCAGGCCTCTCTCTGATTTGAGACAGGGCAGGGTTCAGGCCGTTGGTGCCTTCCTGTTGCTCTAGCTGTGATGAAGTTAACAAACAGAGCATCAGGGTGTGGTTGATCAGACTTGTCCTGCGTGAGAGCATCAGGACTCACTGTCAGTCCTGCCCCTCTAAGATCAGAGCTCTCCTTATTGAACTTCTCAGTTTGGGATCAAAGCATCCGCAGCTTTACCTGTCATCCTGCTTACTTGCTGTCAATATTGCTCTATATAATCTCTGATCTTTCCTCTTCCCTCCTTCCCTCTGCTGCAATCCTGCTGCTTTCTGTTCCAAATCCTCCTCCCGCTGCTCTGAGCACATCCTGCAGCTCCCATCGGGGTTACAGACTCCTCTTCTGCTGCATGCACCCTTGCTGCCCCCACGCCCACCTGGGAGCAGTGTGGGTGTCACACAGGTCCTTGCTCTGTGGCCGTGCCTGGTGGCTCCCTGAGGACAACACCAAATCTCACTGCTACCTACAAGGGTCGTGGTGAAGAACAACTTATTGTCTATTAATGATAGATTAATTTGCTTGTTATCCTGTCATGTTGCTACTGCAGGTATACAAGGCACATCCGACCTGTGGGATAAGCAAGAAAAGGAGCTGGTGGAGAACCTCCCAGCAGACACAAGGCAAGACTATGGTGAGGACTACCTCCTGGGGCTGAAGAGCTACCTCCTGCACATGCCTGCGTACTGCGACGCCGACCTGTCCCCCGTGCTGAGCGCAATCCTGCACGCTTTGCTGGCCAAGAGACCACACAGCTTGTACACCCCTGGCAGAGGGGCTTACATGCCCCTCTGCATCTTTTGCTACTTTCCCCTCTGGTTCTATGACTTTTTCATCAGTAAGATGCTGAGTACTGAGTCTGTCCCAAGGGCGCTGAGGACATCAGAAGCTGAAAGCAAACATCTCTAAGGTATCCCTCAGCATTTGTCTTACTTGATGAGTGAACTGGGAAAAACTATTTCAAGACACTGCTCTTTATTGTAGTGTCTTAAGTTGTATTTACACCACCTTGCAAACAAAGGTAAATCTTTGTGTTAAGAGTAATGTTCAGGAATAGCAGTGGATGAACAGAAATAGAAAGCTATTCCCTGAAGGGGCATTTTTGCAGAAATGTCAATGTTTTCCTGATGTCTTTGTATCCTGCCTTCTGTGTAAGGTATCTCATGAGGTTATATAGTTCCTGTCTGCTTCCAAGGGAACCACCGGCACACAGACAAATGTATAACTTGTTTTTTGAAGCAAAACAAAACGAAAACTCTCAAGAGTCAACAACCTTCTTAAACTTTATAAATATTATTCGTATCACTGGAGAGATTTAGAAATGTCTAAAGCAAATATTTTTCAATGCAGCTTCCACCTAGTATGTGGGGTGGGTTTTTTTTTTTTTTGCTTCTGTTGCTGTTGGACCTGAGAAATTATTGCCCTTTTTCCCCCCACAGATTTTCTGAAGTATATTTGTGATGCTTATAATGTGTCCTCTTTGCTAGACTAAGCAACATAAATTAGTTGGGGGGGAAAATCAACAAAGACAGATCAAGACATTCACAAACAAGCAAACAATCTCCTTCCTACAGTATTACAAAAAGTAACATGAAGTATATCAGCTACTACTTTGAGAAGACTGTCTTGGTCATTCTGTGCATTGCCTGTATATGTCTGTGCTGCTTTAATTATTAGTAAACTCAGATCTCACTTCTGCTTTTTGAAGGTTCCTTACTTGGTTTGGGTTTATGAAAACCCGAGTTCTTCTCCATTTCTCCTGACACCTTCCTATCTCTCCCTCTGCTCTGGTGAGCATTGGTGCTCACTCCTCTAAGATCTATCAGTCTTCAGGGTGGCTTTACTGGAGTCCAGTGCCCATCTTCTGAATAATTTTGGTTGCCCCCCATCCCTAAATTCATTCTAGGAACATCAGGTGCTTTCCCTGCTGCTGGTTGTCCCTGTGCTCTATGCCAGAAAACTCTCAGCAATGCCAAGAGGTTGGGCAGCTTGCCTACGTTTTTTCCTACCCCACTCCCTTTTTACATTACTCCTCACATCCTTGGGCTTTGAAAGGCTGTGGTATTTTGAAAGAATCCTCATCCCCCCTGAATTCTCTGGCTTGGCTGTCTGTCCTGTGCCTTGCTTTGACAAGATGAATTTCTTTTCTGATGAGGAAAAAATGAAAGTAATTACATTCTGGGCTTTAAATGTAGATGCACTTTTTTTGCTTTTCTTTCTGAGCAACTTTTAGTCTTCTCTCATAATCCTACTCATCTGATGCCCTCTTGCAGACAACTGGACAAAATCACAATTTAATTTGCATCTGTAGTATTTCTTCCATCTCTGTGCTGCATCTTTTAGATCAATGTAAGGCTCCTGTGAATGCAGAGGATGCTCATCAGACTTGGCCCACCATTTCCATGCCTCAGGGTGGAAATCCTCCTGCCCTGTACATTTTGTCATGGTTACTGCTCTTGCTACTGAGGCTTATCTCCTTGAAGGTTTATATCAGCCCCCTGAGTACAGCCTTACACTTTCCTATGAGACAGTGTGACCAAAATAGTTTTTCACTCTGAAAATCTGGGACTATTTCTGTGTTTTACAATTTCTTCCTTTATTTCCTGAAATTTTTATTTGTGAGCAGAAGTATGTAATGAACCCCCCAATATTCAGCAACAGGGTTGTTGTGGCTCTTGTCTGCTGTCTTATCTGACCCCTTCATGCTTTTGGGGACTGGTGCTACAGACCCTCCCTTCCTGGTTTGGTCATGTTCCCATAGTAGGAGAGCACTGAGGAGGAAGGTGGCAGGGGACCTTTTCTAGGGAAGAGGGACAAAATGGCAGTCAGTGCCTTGTTTTGGGCAGGACACATCCCAAATGGCACAAAAGCAACGTGTGAGCTGAACAGAAAGGTGGGTGTGATGGGGTGTGGGGCTGGGGGTGTGCTGGACAGCAACCTCTGAATTTTGGCTGCCTTCAGGGTGGAGTAACTTGCTGCCTGTCAGCCCGTCTCCATCTTCAACGGAGGTGGCTGTTTTTCACTTAAGTGACACCTAAATTGGGTGTTAGGTGGACTGGAATTTTCTCCTTAGGCACATTATACATTACACACCCAAAATTCCTCTTAGCAGCCAGTGAGCTGTTTCCTGTAGCTACCTTCATAACAATCTTTAATTGTTGCTTTGTTGTTTGGCTGTGGTTATAATATTTTTTCCTCCCCTTCACTTAATATGAATATTATCTTGCACTTTGCAGACATTAAACTAGGCATCTGCATGGAAGATTTTATTTTATTTTTTTAAAATTTTATTTCCCAAGAAATTTGTGTTCTAAATAGTCATTTTATATCTCTTCACCTAATGATAAAGGTATTTTAGCAAGTCTCAAGTAATGGTGGTATCAAAGATTGTTATTGTTTTGTGCCTACAGGGATCTTACTTTGTGTCTTCAAGATAGTTCTGTTGTAACCCATTATTGAATTTTGTGTCACTTAATGGGCTGTCGTATTAAAGTTAAATTTCTTTTCCTAATGGCTTGCCTTGCAAATAATCCAAATGGTGAGGCTGGGAGAACTGCAGAATAAATTGTGAGTGTTTGGCCAACAGACCCAGATGGATGGTAATGCTGCTGGGAGCTCATGCTCTTGAGTGTCTAGGTGTTATACTAATTTGGTTACTAAAAAGACTGATCTAATACAGAGCTATTTTAGGGTTGGGAAGAGAGGATGTTTAAGTTCTAGCAGTGGAAACTGATGTCTCAAAAAACCCAAACTAACCACCATGATTTGGATGGATTTTTCAAAGGTGTTTTGAACAAAAAGCATGTGGCATGAAGAAAAGCATCTGAGAAATGGAAGAAATTGGCTGTAGCCCTAGGAAAGGGCGAATAAATAATACTCTAAAGTGTTACTTAATGCCCCACACTAATCAAGTGTGTATATATTAAAAACGTGTATGGTTTAAAAGAGGTTATATGCTGCAGAAATAATGATTAAAGAGTAGACTTTATACAAATTCTTCTGATCCAGCCTCTGGAATGCAGGTTGTGACCAAGAGGTAAATGCTTTCAGATACTTTTTACCAAGCAAATCCCTGGTTGGTGTTCTGACACTCCCACTCTCCTACTCTGCATTTATTACTCTGCCTGCTATCTGTTCGTGTGAACAGCTGATTTGAAGAAATGTAGCTTTGATGAGACAAAAGGTGAGTTATAGAATAATTTATTTTTGTAACTTTCTGAATTCTGTATCTATTTGCCCTCTTTACGGGGCCCTTGATGACAACCATATCTAATGCATGATTCTAGCACTGCCAGCTGGGGAAGAGAGGTAAAATACCAGGCATTTCTGTGGTGATGACACTGGCTGGCCATGGCAGAAAACCGTGGTGGGGAAGTTTTGGTGGCCACCTGCTAAAGGACCACCTCTGCATTTCAAGAAATGTTAATGTGTGGGACTGTCCATGTGGCTGGAGGTAAGGACAAGGGCTGTGAAAGTTGAAATGGTAGCTCTGACATTTAGTTTTGGCCTGAATAAAACTGATAGTGTAGGAGAGTGGGGAGCTCTGGGTCACTGAGGGTTTTGGACTCGTGGGGACCTGGATTAATCCTAAAACTGCTTTCAAGCTCTGCAGGAGGCTGAGCAGCCCCTGCTGCATCAGACCACTTTATGCTGGCTGCCTTGGAAATGTCTGTGCACAACTTTGTGATTCAAGCCAAAGCCATCAATGTAGTATCAAATACACACAGGAATCTTAAAGCCCATTTTTCACTAGTAGAGGCCAACACCAGAGATGGGGAGAAAAGAAATAGTCACTTTTTCTGCATAAATGGAGGCTTAGTTATGTCTAAACTAAAATATTTAAAACTTGCCTATGGGACCATTAAAATGACTCCTTACTGTTAAGATGTACATGAGTTGTAGAGAATCTTCAGATTTTGCCAGTTTGAGTCCCTGCTGGCCTGAGAAGAGAGGGAATAACTGCCATGTTCCTGAGTGCATGCCCTGGTGTGCACGAGGGGTTTTTTTTGTATATAATTGCATAAGAACAGTCATTATGATTGTTGTATGTGTTGTTTGTTTTAGGAGGATGCTTCCAGGGAACTTTCAGATCTGGGCACTGTCAAAGCACACTGCTTTTGGTGTAAATTAGCTAGTCCAGGCACAGCACTGCACAGACACACTAAAATGGGTCACAATTTCATTTCCTTGAATCAGGGAGCACCTATCTGTGCACCAATAATGTATACAGCAAGTTTGGGACAAATACACAAGTTTGGTCATTTTTCCTAAAGTGACTGGTTTGGGGATTCTTTCTGGGACAAAAGGTTGCCTGGTTTAGCCTTTTTGTGGCTGTGTTTTGGAAGGCAGCTGGATTCCCACAAATGATTTAACACCCAAGCATACTGTGCATCATGGAGCCATCATATTTCTAGGAACACTCCAAGAAAATTCCTTTGAAGTAAAATTCATGGAGGCTTCAAAGGAAAAGCAATAAAAAAAAAGATCTGGCTCATGCAAGGAAATTAAGAGGAGGGTGTTTTTGGTTTTGTTATTTTTGTTTGGTTTGTTTTGGGATTTTTTTGTTGTTGTTTTTAGTTTCTTAAGTGTTAGGAAGCATAAATGGAAAGTATGCTGCTGCCAGGAAACGCCCAGCACATTAAATCCTGAGCTGCCTGAGGTGCAGTCATTCCTGCTGGAACTTGTGAGTGCTGCAGTGCTCCCTGGCATGCAGGCACCACCACGGGCAGTATTTCAATACCAATGCTTTTGTCATCCAAGGTGAACACGTTAGAGCTGGTGCTGTTCAATTTCAGATGTATAGTGGCAACCTTGAGTCAGTGGGCTTTTGTCATAGTAAGGGAGGTAATTTATTTTTAAAGCATGACCAGATCATAAATCAGGAATCACTGACATCTCATGAAAGAAGGTGAGTTTTAAATCTCTTTAATAGGATAAATGGGTTTTAAGCATGTTGTATAGGTCATTGTAACCTAAGCTAATGAATCTGGCTTTAACAACCTGTTTGAAAGTAATTACAATGATATAAACAGTCTCTGCAGGCTTAAAGCCTGGAATATGTAGGTTAAGCAATCCAAGTTCATATCCCTGTTCGTCTTGTTGCCTTTAGCTTTGGAAAGATTGCTGAACAAGCTGGAAATTAATCCTGTAAGCTAAGAATTTGAATCTTGCCAACTGCTGTGAGTGAGCAGAGTAAGGATGGCTTGGTGGTCAAAGAATGGCTTTCAAATCCTTGTGGAGCCAGCCCAGCCTTAGCTACTAGTCTGATAAATCAGGAGAACCCTGGGAAGTGCAGACTGTGTAGCTCTTTCTACAGAGCCTTTCAGAGGTGGCTTCTTAATTAGACTATTTTCTTCCAAGAGTTTCACATTCTGGCCATGTTTCCACCCAGCCCACCTGGATTTGGGACTTTTCCCTTGTGGTATAAAAGGAAACATTTCAAACTTCAAAATAAGAGCTGACAGGTGAAGCAAAGATCAAGGGCTGTGAAAGTGAAAGATCTGAAAAAACCAAAATGGCAGCGGTTGGTATAAATGGCAGACAGCAAAGGAGGTGGAGGAAGGAAGGAAGCACAGTGGTGCTCAGGAAATGGGTTTGAGCAGGTTCAGCTCCGTTGGCACGTCATGCTACACACTGTCTTCCCCGTCTCCTCCACCACCTCCTTCAGCACCTGACTTTAAAAACTGTGAACTGTGACAAAATTACTTTGAAGCCTTACTTGTGATACTTGGTTTTGTAGCATCTCATGCCACAAACCCCTGGGATGGGGGTGACCTGTTCTGGCATGGGGTGTTGTGGTGAGAACAGGGGTGGATGCTCCAAGCTTGACCTGCTCTCAGTGGCTTTGGGTGGTAATGGGAGAAGCATATGGGGTGTTTTATTTCCACATCCCTGAGAAGGGGAAGATGCTGGCAGTGGGACAATGCACATCAGCGCAATGGTTAAGGTTGGAAGGGGCCTTAAAGATCATCAGGTTCCAACCTCCCTGCTGTGAGCAGGGACACCTCACGCTTGACCAGGCTGCACAAAGCCTCAGCATAAGTCTGGCAGGGCTGACTTCTTTGCTCTCCCTTTTTGGAGGAAAGAATACCACACTGTACTTTGTTTCTTAATGGGGAAAAAAGAAAGAGAGACAATTCTTGCCCTTTAGCCATGGTGATTTCCATAGCAGCAATCTGTGGCAGTAGGTGCTGTTGTCTGTCCTGGGTTTCCTGTGGGCATGCACTGTCAGCAACACCTGCTGACACCAATCCACCAGCAGATGTGGAAATCTCTGATGCGTGTATGACACAACAAACAAGGCCAAGATCATGAGGAGCTTCTGAGAACAGCCTGCGGGTGATTTATTCCCCTGCTGTGGGGGGTGAATCCTACCTTTTCAGAAAAAAAAAAAAAAAGGTTAGAAATCACTGTTATGGCTTCTGCATATCTCAGAAAGCATCTTAATGCCTTTAATTTCTCAATTTGCTGCCAGAAGGATAAAATCCTAAAGGGCTAATTTAATTAAAAAGATGGATGGGGGAAAACAGAGCAAACATGATACAATTATTATGTTTTAATGTTTATACAGCAATGTAATCATGTTGCATGCTTGACATAGATGAATTAAGGCAATAAAGAGGCTTACAACTTAGCATTTTTAAAAATGATTTATCACGTAAAATTATGTTAAAAGTTCATGTTGGTACCTGGCTGTTTCATAGTCTCACTTGAATTACATGTTCATGCAATAATATGGTGTGGATTATGTCCCTTCACCCCAAATGTGGTCACTGTGATTGCAAATGTGTTGCCTTAGATGTTAGAGTGGGAAGCACTGTTCTTAAAAGAAAAAAAAAAAAAACCAACAACCCCAAAACATTCTGAAAAAGGCACCCACTCACCAGCAGTGACCTGAAAACATGAGTTTGGGCCATGCTATGTCTCCCTCTGCATTTTTCAAGTGTTCTTCAGGCTAGGAAAAGGGCAATAGTAACAATAAAAAAAGCATAGATGTTAAAAATAAGAAGATAAATGATTCTGCTCTGCCTACTGGTTTAAGATGTGGTGTGGAGAAGCAAATGGGATGTGGTGCCAGCTGCATGTGGATGGCTGTGCCCCAGGGGCAGCCCAGTGCCAGTGGTGTCAGTGGAATTGGAGTGTCAGGCAGGAAAGGGTGCCTGAGCACAACCAGGGGTGATGTGATGGACGTGCCACCTACCAGGTAGAGCTTAAAGCTAAAATCTAGCAACCTGGCTTTGTGCAAGGGAGACAAAGGGAGCTCCTGGTTGGGGAAAGGTGGTGTCCTCACCAGTGCTGAGGTGTGGGGCAGGGAGAGCTGCACCGAGGGGCAGGAAGCTGCCTGACATGGAGGTTTTGGGTTGTTTTGTTTTGAAATCTTTTGAAAGCATTGCTAATCCGTTTGGAGAGTGGATTGAGAACAGCCTTGAGGAGAAGGATCTGGGGGTGCTGCCTGATGAAAAGAGCAACGTGAGCTGGCAATGTACACTTGCAGCCCAGAAAGCCAACCATGTCCTGGGCTGCAGTAAGTAATTGGGTTTTCAACACTGAAGCATTTAAGTCAAATGTCTTAATTTTCAGGCTGATAAGCTGGGATTCCCGTGGGTTGTCACACAAGCCGTTTCAGCATCATGGGAATCTCTCCATGCCACATATCACTGGTATCTCAAACAGCAGTTTGTTTCTCCTCTGACCACTTTGAGCTGTTTGCTTTCAGCTTGTGTCGAGGGTGGCTGACAATCCCATTCCCTTTAGGCAGAGGAGCTGGTTGCTTATTTTCCTGGAAGCTGCTTTCTACCCACTTCCAACCTAAACCAGCCAAAGCTCTTCTTTCTCCCTGATCTGATCTATTTGGAGATTGCACATTGACTTGGGACCAGTGGTAAAGAGTGAAGAGTATGTGTTGATGGGGCACAACAACGTGTTGCTGGCACCTCTGTGCTGGTGCTTGTGGGGACCTGGGGGTAGGACCTTGCTGACCAACACACTGTGTAAGTCCCCTTCAGACAGCAAAACATGCTGCTACCTGCTTGGCTACCTCTGTTCAGACGTCAAGCAGAGCCAGCAGAGCTCTTTGCCAGCTTATAAATGAGACAATTTACTACATTTTGCTAAATATTTACAGCCTATTTACACCTGAACGTTAGCAACAAATTCTCTCACATGCCAAGATGCTTTGGGTTGTGGGGAAAGATGCAACACACTTAAAAAAAAAAATCCTCAGCCTAGAAGTGAGATGGAAATGACCTTGGCCCAGGGAGCACCAGGGGGTACCAAATGCTTAACTTGGTAATGCTAAACTGCACCCAGCCCCTGCACCAGACTAGTTCTTACTGGTGCAATAATCTTACAGCTCTGGAAACCAGAGAAAGATTTCTGACTTGGCAGCTTTTTATGCGTTTTGTAGAAAGATTTTTGCTGTTTTCATTAAAACATGATCATTGCCTCCATATGCATTTTAGGAACTGGACATGTGTCCAGTTGCTGATGGTTCTGGCCCGACACCAGGTAATTCTCACTGTCTGCATGGACCTATAGGTAGTTGTTTGCAATAAGCAAGCCTGGACTTATTTTTTTAAAAAAAAAAATTCTGTTTGTGCACTCCATGAATGTAAATCTAGTGATACAACCAGCAGGAGCCAATCGGGATGAGCCATGGAGACAGTTTGCAATTAGGTGCGCAGTGCACACTGTTCCAACTTAAAGCTTTTTAATTAGCTTGAACAGAAATTAACTCTCAAAATTTTCTTTCTGGGCAGAGGAAAGAAAGAAGTGCCAACCATTCCACCTCCCTGCAGTCACACAGCCTCCCCTCTTTAGCTAAACTCACCAAGCTGAGGCAACCGATATTCTCATCCTGAGTAAATCCCTACTGCCAGAAATACTTACAATGGGATTCACAAGATGTTCTGATTAAAATCTGGATCCTTGCAAGCAAAAAAAGCCAAGGGGAAAAAAATACAGGGCTTGAATTTGCAAATGAAATCATATTTAATGCACAATTCAGCAGAAATTGTGAAATCTTCCCAGGCATGAGAACCACTGCAGTTTCATGTTCATGTAGCTGGCTTGCCAGGGCTCCCTGTTTGTCTATTCTGGGCAAAAAGCATTTTAAGGAGAGGAAGCCAAGCTCCAACACCAGCAGCATCTTTTCCTGTGGTCATCTAATATTCTAAAAAGTTCATAGCCCATCAACCCTTTAGCAGGACTTAACTCTTTGTTCATCGTGTTTGAACAGAGAGCATAGGTATGAATTAAAACAACCAAAAACAAATAATGAAGAAATGAGAAAAGCTGTCTCAGCTTACTGATGCTAAGGTTGAACTGGAGAGAAATCTCTCCTCCTTCTCACCTAATCCTTTCCTGCCATTGGGCTCTTGGTTTCTTTCTTTGTGCCCACGATACCTCTCAGGCTTTATGTGGATGGTGCTCCATCAGCCAGCACTAGTTAGAGTGCATCTCTCCCTCTCCAAGCCCGTGCAGACCTCTCTTAACTCCATCTAGGCAGATTCAATTTTTCCCCTAGAAACTTCATTTGCTTCTCCTTTATCTAGGTGACTGCCTGGCTGTGCTTCTTAATTAGATGACTGACCTTTATTCTTTCAAATCTTCTCCAGAAATACATTTTTTATCAATTCTGTAGAGATTAAGAGAAATGTGTCTCTTAATATTTAATGATTTTGCAGCAGCTGCCACAGAGGGCTTGTATGATGATGGAGTTCCTGCAGCTGGAAGGGCAAGTTGTTCTGCACTTAAGCAGGAGATGCTGTATTTGTGTCACAATCTGCCATCTGTCATGAAAATACAGCTGCAGAGGCAGAAAGGGTGGGATTTAGAGCATGATCACATCCTTGCAGTGCCTGGTGTCCTCTTTGTCCTGCAGAAATACCACTTGGCTTCAATGAGGTGAAATTGTGGTTGGCCAAAAGGGATGGATGCCTGAGAAGACGGCCACATGGTGGGCAGGGTGGATGGTTGGCCTTCTGTGTGCTACAGAATGGAACGGAACCTTCCTGAAGTTACTCTCCAGGAGGCAGTGGGAGAGGCTTAACTTTTGGTGTCTGGATGTACATGATCCTGTTGTGGATCGACTGGTGCAAAGGGAAGGAAGAACTGAAGATGGCACCAGGATCATCTCATCAGATGTGGTAATTGCTGCAAAACCAGCCTAGCTGCTAGTTTTTGGAAGCGTGTTGGATTTCAGAGCAAAGTAATCTTTGCTTTGTCTCATACAGACACCCTCAGCTGGATCAGGAGAGTGAATTAGGTGTAAATTTTGGGTGCCAATAGACATCGTTGAAGCATCTACTGAGCAAAAGCAGAAACACGAATGCTCCTACAAGTCCTGGCAGTGCTAAACTATGTCCCCTCTCCTGGCACTGAGACTCAGAGGAGTGAATAGCAGCTCCAGTGTTTCCCCTGCAAGGTGCTGAGAGTGGGATTTTTTTTTTTTTTCTTTCTGGGTCTTTGAATCCCAGGCAGCTGAAGGGGTGATGTGCCCACGCCACAGACATTAAGGCTTCACAGTGTGCACAGTTTGCACTGGAGCACAACGGGCTCTTCCTCCCTGATCTTCTAAAATGGTCTTCTAATTAAATGCATGGTCCGATTAACTGAAAGGCCTGTGCATGACAAAATTTTAAAATACATTCATGTGACTTGGGAACCTGCAATTCAGCTCCTCAGAGTTGTAAATGCCTGGTTCCTGCTCACGATCCCACAGGATGCTGAGCTGCATCACCAGATGTCTGGCTCTACACGATGTACCTGAGCTCAGGTAATAAATCTGCCCCAAGTGAGCTGGAACTGGGTGCACTTCTTCAAAGCCCCATGCTGATGGCTCTCCCACCAGCCTGTCCTCACCTCCAGCACAGCAATAACACTGCTCTTCTAGCAGTTGGGCTTGCCAGCATTTTCAAGCATGAAGCCAGAGGAAAACTGAATCATGCAGTCAATTTAAATGGATTGGTTCACTTAAAAACCCCTCTGCTAATTCCTGCTGTTTTCCAAGCTGCTAAAAAAATTTAAAAGACAGTAATTTATGCTGTTCTAGACAAGGAAAATAGCACAATTAATTGCATGTTAAGTTTTTTTCACTTTTGCATTGCAAAATTGCAAGAAAGTTTAAAACTAAATGGGAGAATGTGAAAGAGAATAATGAGAAGCAGGATTTGCCTCAGAATAGATCTATTGTGTGAGTGCGACATATCAGACATCTCCAAGTAGGAAAAATATCTACCATTTTCTTTTACTTTTCCTGGATCTGCAGAAAGGGAAGGCCACTTGGCAAAGAGGAGGTAAGAAAACAAAGTTATTCTCAGCCGTTTAATTAATTCTGTTCACGGCTGTTACAGCTTTTGCCAGCTGGGAATTGATTTTACCATCCTGGGAAGGCATGAGAAGTTCCTCGTGCTCCTGCAAACCATGAGCTGAGCTCCAGCAACGAGATGGCTCCTGATGTGAAGCCATCACAGGATGGAGTCACACACCCCAGCCCTTGCTGTCCCCAGCCTGTGTCCCCACGAGCCTCTGGGTGCAGCACTGGGGCAGGAGCCATGATTTGTATCGGGCAGTTCAAGCTGTGATGTGCGGGGTAAAGGAAAATATGGTTTCACCTGACTTTGGCTGCCCCTGTAAATCTGTCTATAGGATGTAACTGGAACTCTGATGATGCGCTTTAATTATTCAGCTAACTAGGAGATGAGCTGATTTTTATGTCAAAAAAAGTGTGCAAACTAGTCAATGGGTTTAGAATCACCCAAGCCCAAAATCAGCCTGTTTGAGGAGCCTCTGATAGCCTTTTCCTTTCCATTTTCCCTCTACTCTAACAGAGAGGTTAACATTATTTATTCTTTCCAGAAAGAAAAAACAATATCAAGTGTTTTAAAAGCTGTGACCTGAAGGCTTTCATTGTGTTGTGCAGTCAAGGGCAAAGCTTGTATTCAGACTTGCAGAGAGGGAAACGGCAATGTGGATCAGCAGAATAAAAATAATTCAGCTGAAAGAGAAAAAAAAAACACAAACAAATAGCAATTCACACCAAAAACCTGGAGACTAAATATTTGCTGGTAAGTGCAGTGAAACGGGTATAAAGAGATGCTTGTGTTCAGAGTTGTAAAGACCAAATTACCTACCCAGCAAAAGGGCCACTAAGTGAGGTTTCCATCCCACCAACAGCTGCTTCTCACTGACGTCAGTGGCTCTTCTATGAAATAATGGGGCAATTGCATCTTGTTGACCTCAGGAGTGTTTGTAGGGAACAAGAGGAGAAGAACGGGTTGGTCAGGGCACACTGCCACGGCGGCAGAGCATCACCCACGGGCAGGAGCTCTGAATTTTATGTCTTTTTTTTTTTTTTTTTCTTTGAAAATAACACCTTTGGCTGCTCCGACTCCAGCTGTTGAAACATGCTCCATCCCACACAACAGCTTGGACCCGTGGTAAAATGTGTGCGTAGGTCCTGAGGCTGACAGGGGGCAGAGGGAGGCAGTCCTTGTCCTCTCCCCGTGCCGTGCAGCCGGGTGCTGCTGGGTCTCCCCTTCCCGGCCTCGCAGGGCCGGGCGATCCAGGAATGCTGCAGGAATGCTGCAGCACTGCAGATGGGCTGAGCTGCAGGAGGGAACAGAGCCCTGCCCCACATTTGCTCTCCAGTGCCTTAGTTTCTGAGGCTAATGAAGCTTTGAGGGATAATGTGAATTGCTGGATAAATTGATATCCTCTTGCTAATTGCATCAGCGTTTTGCTTTGCTGAAAGCCCAGTATAAGGTGCCAAGAAACTAATAACATACAACATCAATAGCTTCTTTACAAAAAACAAATATCAGTAATTGATTTAAACATCCAATGATTCATGCAGCCATGAGTCAGCTCACCAGGAGATGTTTTTTAAGGGTTCATTGGTAGACTAATTCAAGATGGTAAAGGATCATCCCTTAAAAAAAACCCACCCCAAACGTTGTCAGAACATCCTTCAGGCTACTAAGATGAAAGCGACCTTGTGTTGCTCACTGAGACGAGAGTCATTGCCACCCACAAGTCACTTCAATCCTCTCCAGCTTTGTCTCCTCCTTGACTGACAGCCAGTCATCTTATCCCTGTTGCAGAAAATCAGGTGGCCAGAAACACTATTGAAGGTCTTCAGAGCCAAACAGCTTGCAGGCCAGGACTGCTGTGAGTGCCTCACAAGCATTTTCATGGCCAAACTGGATTGAGGCAGACCATCTCTTTTTAGCTTGGGGTCTGCCAGAAGGACAAGCCCTGGTATTCTTGTATGGTGCTGCCAAAGACATCTGCGCGAGTTGGTTGGTAGTAAACAAATTGTTATTGCCTGGCAGTTGGTTGGAAATGGATACTCATTTACTCAAGTTTTCTATGGGTGGACAAAAGCCCTGGGAAGCAGTGCCATCCATGGAGAGCTGGGGCCGCATCCTGCATGGCCACCACTGTTCCTGCTGGCAGTAGCAACCTCCCTTCCTGCTCACTGCCAGCTTGTTACATCTATATTGGACACCTTTTTCTTGACCTCGTGGCAGCCTCTTGTTACTGCTGCAGTGTTGACAAATGCAGTTCATATGTACGTTGTCTGTGGTCCAGCAAGACCCCTCTCCATCACTGGCTACACTAACCAGAAATGTTTGCACGGGCAGCAAGGTCATGCACTGTTGTGATGGAGACATGGAGGCTGAGAGCTGGCTTTGCTTGCCCACCAGGGGGAAGCCCAGTAAAGATTCAATACCCTTATTTTCTAAGGTGTAATTTGTTATAAATCCAGTTTGTGATGGCTGTGAGGAAACGGCCGGTTCTCAGCTGGAGCGGGAGGCAGTGTGGGTGCTTGCTCAGCCAGCAGCACAGGAGCAAAAACAAACACCCTGACAGATGCTGCAAATGCCTAACTCCCAGTTCACCACAGCCAACATTGCTGCTGCCTCCTGTCAATATTTACTGACAGCAATGGAGCGTGAGAAAGTTTGAACAGAGAGTGGAAACAAGCCCAAAGGTGCAGTGCTGCGGGACGGCGTGTTGGGGATGTGCGTGCACCCATCTGCCTCTGGGTGCCAGAGGCTGGGACACATGTCAGGGCTCTGAAGAAACACACCCAAGGTGCAGAAAAGCATTGCTTGTGTCTGAGTGAAGCAAGAACACAATTGAACCCAAATGGAGAACCACGAAGCATTGTCCATCGTGTTTCTTCATCCTTCAGCTCCTGGCTTGCTGGTTTGCCTGCATGACTTTTATTTCCTTCTTTCTCCCTCACCAGTACAAGCATGTTCCTGGAAAGCATTATTGAACAATAGATAAATGTCTACAGGAAAATACACTGCTAAACAGATTTCTGAAAGCAAGTAATTTCAAGCCAATCTAATTTATGTCAGAGCTGGACCTGCAGTATGTGTTGATCTGTCTTTATCTTCACAGGACCTTTGATGCTCTGCCTGTGACATTCCTTTAAACCAGGAGAGGAAATACAGGCCCAAAAAAAAATTGCAGCAAGGTGGATGTATTAAAACTGAAAGACTATTTAAAAAGAGCAGCAAGTAATGGTCCAAGCACTGCTGTGGTTTGGAGGTAAGGATGTGTCTGGCTCTGTTGCACATTATGAAGGAGGGGGTACACTGAGGGGGAGAAAGGATGCCAGAGGAAAAGCAACAAAAATAATTCAAGTTTTCTAAAAAAAACCCAAAACCCTTACCAGAAACTGTGGCTAGAAAGGGTTTGTTTAGTCCATGAGGGAGACAGCTGAGGAAGGTAAGACACTTTTTTGGCCAAGATTACTAGAGGCAAGTGGTGAGCCTCCTAGGAACAAGTCACCAGAACTGATAGGAGTGATAGGGATTTCCCTGTTGTACTAAATGGGTTTAAACTCATGCTTTTATTTAAAATGACACAACTTTTATGTGCAAGAGACTTGGGTCATTTAAGCACTTTTAAAAAATTTACTCTAAAATCTTACAAGTTAAAAAAATAAATAAATCATACAAGTCAGAAAAAGCATATGAAAGAGATCCAGGGTGTTATTTTCATTATTCATTTGGTTTAATCATTGGGTTTCTCTCTTCCTGCCAGCCCTGCAAACTGGGACAATGTGGAATTGTGCAAGGGAGGTGTGAAGGAGCTTGAATCTGGTCTTCTGCTTCTCTTTTCCTCCATGTGTCTGAAACATAACGAGTTTCTTCTTGCTTTCTAGAGCAGCCTGATGAAAGCAGTGGCACTGCATGCACTTGCATGGTCTGAATTTGGTCCAGCTGAGGGAATGATGCTGATGTGAGTACATAACATTGAGGTACCATTTACTGATACAGTGTGGGTGGCTTTGTGAGGATCCCAAGTGTGGATCCCAGCCCTTGTTCCCCCACAGCTGAATATACAGCTCTTATCAGTTTTATGTGTTGGTTTTGTTTTGTTTTTCTTTTTTTTTTTTTTTTAAATCCAACCCAAAGGAGGTGTGGATGATAATTGATAACATCATTCATAACTCTTCTACAGTTTCTTAGTCTTCCCGTTTATGCCTCAACACTTGATGTTACCCATTATGCAAAGATCAATGTGTCAAACTGAGGTAGTTTTACAGTGAAGAAGATTCGACTTCTGAGTTTGAAAAAAAGGTGAAACATTTACCTTGAGTTAATCAAAGGAATTCAAAGGGAGTGTAAATCTTTCCATTTTCTTTGTCTCATGGAGAAGATAAAAAGTTTTTGACCTCCAGTAAACCAGCTGAATTCATATGGTGGCTCTGTAGATAAAGAAAATGTCCACTTAGAAAGAATATTGATTACTTAGGTACTATTTGCTGAATCACAAATAAGACCATCAGCAAGAAAGTATCATAAAATACATCAGAGCTGCCAAAGTGTTGGGCTTAATGTAAATAGACAAGTTAAATAAGTGTTTTTAAACTAACAAGGCTGAGAAATAGCAAGATGCCATTGCTCCGATGCATTATTCATGGCAGTGGCAGTTCCCCTACACCACATACCTCCCCTGCATCCATCACTCACTGTGGTACTTGCTTTAGGGGGGTCAAAATGTTAAAGGAACTGGGGCTGTCATGGAAAGTTTGGCCCCCAAATGCCTTTATCATCTACCTGGCACTGGGACACGAGGCTTTTGACCGGCTAGTTTACTAGAGAAGGAATTACCCACATGTGCCCATTGCAGTTGTGTTTTTCAGAGGTGTTGTTTTTATGAAGTGGTTGTGAATAGGAGTTCTTAGCAGACTGTTGAGGTGACCATCTCCTGGGGTTTCTGGCAGTGTCACAGGTAAATCTCAGGGCAAGAATCTGGGGATTTTGAGCAACGTCTGATTTCTGAGTGGAGACCTTGTGACTCGGTTTCTGTGAGGGGCTATCACAGGTGGGAGCTGTCTCTTTGGGTGAGCAGGTGTGGGGTATCTGATCACCTTCCTGGCCTGTCAAGTGGATCTTTTCTATTTTGAGCAGGGTGGTGTGGGAAGCAAAAAAAGAGAGGATTACAGGAACTGAGGCATGAAAGACTCTGACCTACATAGATCTGCACTTCTTTTTGTCTTATGGAAGCGAGACAGTCCTGCTGGGTATCACACACATTTTGCTATCAGAGCAAACTGAAGATATTTTGTAAAAAAAAAAAGTAATTTGAAATTTAAATGAATTTCTTAATCCTAAAAAAGGGATACTTCCTTCCTAAGGAAAACTGTGAAATGAAAGATAACCTGCATCCACTTCATAAAGAGTAGCAGGCTACAAAGTGACAAAGTTACATATGTACTTGCATGAAAGAAATTAAAATAAGCAACCTTTGCTTTTTATATATATTTGTGCAAGAAGTAGTGATAAAATGCATAATCTGTTTCACCTTTTTCTCTCCAGAAAGTACACAAGCTGCAATTAATTCCAAGTGTAGCAGCACTACTGGAAGAAATGATCATAAACCAAACCTAAGACTAATAACCTGGGTAGTAATATTTCTAAGTTGAGATAATTTTGGACTTGTCGTCTTTGGCTGAAGTTCTGAGACAGGCATATTTTCATTTGTATTAAATATATTATGTGTCATGATGCAAAAATGAAAATAACCCCTGACATAAGTTAAAAAGCTGTCTTCAGACAGAGCTGTAAATTCTGTTTTGTTTGACTTTTCTTGGAAGAGATTGAAAGAATATGTGCTGAGGAACCCCAGAATGATCCTTTAAGCAAACATGGGCACCTCTAGTAGTTGTTGCTGTGGGGTAGATACCTTTAGCTTTGAAAGGAGAAATGGGATACAACCAGGGCAGATGGGGGGACAGACACTTTCATTCCTGCTAAGGGCTGACTGTGGAAATCCTGAAGGAAATTTATTCAGAAAGGACCCCTATTTACAGTATTTTATGTCATTCAGAGTTTATCCAAAGCCAAAGAGTGTCACAGGGATCTGCTGAATTACTGCATGATTTAGGAAATGAGGTATTGACCTCAGTTCCTTTTGAAGGACTTTTATGTTGCTGGCCTTTTGGGTAAGTGAGGGGGGTGAACTTCCTTAACAATCCTCTTGAACCCAAAGAAGCAGAACAACAGGACAAGGATGGTCTGATTAAAGAGATGAGCTGGATGGACAATGTAACAGCCAAAGAGGAACAGGCCAGGGTTTGTGCTGGTATTAGGCCAGTGGGGACTATGAAAATATCTTTTAAAAAACCCTCAAAAACCTAACAGTTGGAGACCAGGGATTTTAAGTTAAAGCAAATAATTCTGTCCGATTCAGTACCTAAATATCTTAAAAGCCAGAACTTAAGTTCAATGTCTCATGGACAGAAAGATGAACTAGCACCAGCTCCTTAGTGTTAGCAAGATAATCTCCAAAAGCAAAGATTGGTGCCAACAAGGCATGGCTGCAGCACGGGCTGTGCCACCACCACAGGGGGCTTCAGCATGTACCTGGTAGGACTTGCAGGCACAACTTGCTTTGTGCATCACATGTTTCAGCACACTTCTGGAGAGGGTTCCTGCATTTTACCCTGGCACAGGTGTAGGAGTTGGGACACTGTGCTTGGGCTCCAGTGCTCTCCGAGCCTGCTCTGGGCTGCCAAAATCTCACCTCTGCCTCAGGCTGCCTTTGTGTGACTTTGTGCCTGAGAGGTGAGAGAGAAAGTGGAGCCTCGTGGCGTTGTGAACACAATTTCTGATCTTTAGCCTCCAGATTATGAATGGCATGGTTACAGGTTAATCATTAACCAGTGAAGGTTAATGAAAGTGATTGAGTCAGCTGCACTGATCACTGGAGCCCTTTGTTTTCCTACAGCTTCACTCAGTTTGGAGAGAGGTAATCCCAGAAATGGCTTTGCTGATCTGTTTGCATGTGGAGCCATTTGGCTCAGCTCATCCCCAAATCTTGTCCATTTTACTGCCCAGTTGATGCTGCTGGTAATCCTCTGGCAGGATTACCAAGTGTGTGTGTGTGTGTGGGTAATTTTAAAGCTAGCAAGATTGAAGAATTAAATAGGGCTCTGATAAATGCATTAACAAAAGTAAGTTTTAGTCTTATGCCTAGCTGGAGAAACTTGGTCGTTAAGATATCAAACTACCCTCCTGCCATCAAGGCAGAAATTAAAAGCTGTATCCATGTGTACAGGTGCTCACAGACAAGAGCAGGAGTCTGGCTCTCTTTTTTCCCTTCTCTAAGCTCTTTGTTCGTTATAATAGGTGAATAATTTATTCATTATGAATGATTCTATGATTCTATGATGAATTATTTTCCCGTGTTCTTAGTGTCCGCAGCTGGGTACAGACTAGAAAGCTGGTAAAATCGTGGTGACCTCTAGTGGCTGCTGGGGCCTGGCAGAGGGACGCGGTGCGAATGCTCGGCTCTGGGTGTTGGAGCACGCTGTGCACAAAACAGAGCTGGAAATGTTGGGCCTTTCAAGACCAACAGATGTACACAACCTGCATTTAGAGACCTCTCCATCTTGTTCAAGGACAATATTGCCGGAATTTCTTTGAATAGCACAGCTGTCCAAGCTGCCCTGTCACAATGCCCTGTTGTCCCCATGTTCCTGCTCATATTCAACATCTGGGATGCTTTGGAGAGACCAAAAATAGCTAATGTAACCAAAGCAGCCTTTTGTCTCCCAAATTCCGCTTTCCTTTAGGACAGCTTCCTGTGTCCCACCACCTGCTCTCTCACCCACGGACTGGGGGCTTGCTGAAACCTGACACAGCAAGGTTAGTCTGCAGATGTCTAGAGGGAGGCTCTTAGGCCAGTCACAGAAATACTTTGAAATGTTGATTGCAAGGAAAGCAACGTGGCATTATATGTTAATTAGCAAATGTGAAAAGAAACGTTCTGTGAAGCTGGATGGTTCAGGGTGGGTGCTAGAATACAGACTGATGTTGTGCTGAGTGGAACTGGTACTTGGACAAGAAACACTGATGTGATTTGAGTTTAAACGCATCGGTTGTGCAGCCTGTCAGAGCAGGCTACTGCCAACATAGATCAGGGGTATGTGGCTAAGTGTGGGCGAGGAAATGTTTGAAAAAATCCAATTCAGAAGGGCAGGAACATCTGTGTATTGGAGGACTCTTGGCAGCTGTTTCCCCGGGGCAGGCTCAGGCAAGGGATCCCCACACTGCCAGGGCTGAGCACAGACGCCAGGTTGGCCTTTTCCCCATTGCTCCACTCCCTGTCCTAAATGGGGAAACATACTTTGATTTCTGCAGAGACGAATGAATGAAATGATATTTGGGTTCTGCTCAAACAAATCGGCAATATTTCAGAGTGGCTAAGCTGGGGACAAGCTGGGCACACGTGGCAGTGCAGCCTTTCTGCTGGCACGGTGTCCATACCTGGGCATGCGACCATAGCTTCCCTCTGCCTGGGCACTGCCTCACCCAGCCAGTACTGCTCAGAGTTAAGTGTAGAATAAGCACACACACACACAAAAGAGCTAGCATCAGTTACCTGTGGGGAAATAAACTACTCTCAGAGGTGTATCTACAGGCAGGTTGTTCTACCCTACACACCACCTGCCTCTGCAGTCATGCATCTTGTGGCCATCCAGCTGCCTTGGCTGCAGGTCACTGGTGGGCATCCTGGGCTCATGGCTTGCTGGGGCAGTTTGAAAGCAAGAACATTTGGGAAATTATAAGGGAAACTGAGGTGTGTAGTGATGCAGTTGGCAGGTTTCAGCATGGCCAGTCAATGCAACACATGTGGTCCAGCTAGTAATGTGGGTGGCCCGTCACATGTAATTCAGAAGCAAATGAGAGTTGTATTATTTTGTTTGTTTGCATGGCAATAGGGCCATAATTACTGGAGTTATTTACACCTATTACAGATCAGTACAGAGGGAAGTGAACTTCTTCCCCCTTTCAGGCTGGGGCACAGCACTCTCAGGTGCTGCACACATCCTCCAGCAAGTCAGGACTCAGCCAACCAGTACCTCTCTAGGATGAAAAAGCAAGCCTTGATGTTTTTAACAAGAACCCATGTTAAAAGCGATTATTAGGTACCACCTAGGTAGCAGAAATGCTGCATGAGAATACAAGAAGCCTGCAAATCAAGAAGGAGAAAAAAAAAATCCCTGGAGAGATGTGGGCTGCAGAGATGGGAATGCAGCACACCCAAGGTGGCAGCAGAAGCTGCAGCTGGAGAAGGCTGTCACCTGCCCTCCCCCAGCTCTGCACTGTGTGGCAGGGATGGCATCTCCTGACAAGAACTTGTCTCCTTCCTCTGCTGCCAAGCACGTGAAAATTGGAACTGCAGGAGGTGAGTGATATGCCCTCCCACTCTGAGCATTAGCCTAGTCCCTGCAAAACACTTTGGTAAGTGAGATGCTGTGTATGGGTAGTATCATTTCATTCAGGGCTGCTGGCTAGTCAGAGGGCATTAAAGAGGCAAGATCTGCCCAGGAATAAACGTTTTAAGACTGGGGATTCACTTGCTCTTATAAGCACCTAATGTTGTTTTTTTGCATTTAAGTCCAATTTTCAAACTAGAGTTGAGAGCAAGGAAACCAGTGGCTCCCTGAAAGCCTTAACCTTGGGGCTTGTCTGTATGAGGAAACTTCACTAGTATTTCTCCCGTAGCTCAAGTATAAGTGAATTAAAATCAATCCAGTTATGGCCCCAACCCTACTCCTCCTGCCCCAGGAAAAGCACCTGTGGCTCTATATTAGTTTTGACCCAGGACTAATTGGTCTCCAGTTAACAAGGAGATACTTCTGTCTTCTTCTGTAGTTGTACTAACAAGGCTTCCAGTCATTTATTTTAGGATTAGCAGTGGTGCCCTAATATTTGTCTAAATTCAGTGGTAAAACTTTAAAAAGCCTCTTTAGCTTCTGATTTGTGTGTTGCTGTTACTCACTGGGCAAAATGCAGAGCATCCTGTTGGGCGAGATGTGGAGGAGAGTTTCTAAAGAGAGAAAGGGCTGTGCTGTTTCAACTAATAACAGAATTCAAAGGAAATTCAGGACTTTTTAGGCCTTGGCTGGCAACAGAAGATGAAAGGTGTTTGACCTCATGGGAACCAACACAGCTCCTTTTGTGGCTTTACAGAAAAATACAATACTTGTCCAGAGGCCTTGTTGCCCATTTAATCTCTTTTTAACGAATCCTGAACAGAAAGGCTCACCAAAAGTGAGATGGCATTGATAGCAGGAGGTAGTTTGTTAGAGCAGCCAAGATGTTGGGATTACTAGAGGTGGACAGGCTTTACAATTTGGGTGACAGTAGCAAGACAAGGTGTGTTATCCCCTGCCCAGACAGCCCTCCTCTTGCCACTGCTTGCAGGACAGGCAGGCACCCACCAGCCTTGACAAACCTGCTGCCAGCAGACTAGACCACTGCCAAGTCCCTGAGGGCTGTTCAAAGGGAAACACGTTGCTGCCAGACCTTGCAATGAGCTTCTACCCAGCACACATTTCATTGCCCATCGTGGCTCCATGTTACTGCCTCACAGCAGGTATTATTTTCCCTGGTTGTGAAGCTCATGGCCAGGCTTTGCCATCCATCCCTCACCACTGCAGGGACAGATAGACAGTCGTGGCCCTCAGTCCTTTCTCCTTGCTCACCAAAAGATGCCAGCAAAGAGCTTTGGTTCCTCGGGCTCAGTGCTTCATTAGGAGCCTCTGCACTGCACACCCAGTAACTGATTTTCCTTGAAAGACCTGATTTTGGTATATTCCCCAGTAAGCCCCAGAGTACAGACTGAAGACATATTCTGCTAATCCGGATAATGTCAAACGATAACAATAAATTGGAGGCAAATGATTTTTAAGCAGGCGTTTCCACTAGTGCCATTGGTGAATTTTTTCCAAAGAGAACAAAACAAAACAAACCCCCATGTGTGCCTATGCAGGAGTGTGGTCTACAATATTTAAATTGTCATATCCCAAAGGCTGAGTCCAATGGAGGAATCAAGAATTCAGGAAACAGGGAGTGTGGTTATGAGCTGGCCTTGAAGAAATACATTCTCTAAAATCTTTTAAGGTGAGTGAAGCAGCCAAGATGTTTCTATAGAGATTTCCAGAGTCCTAAAACCCGTGTGGTTAACTGAAGTTACAGTAGGAATGAGATGATCCAACTGAAAGTAAGGAGATGGGAGGCCTCAGCTGGCGGTGAAGGAACTTGGGTGTTATGTTTGGGAGAGAAGTGGGGGCATTATTAAAGAAAAACAACATTTTAAGGGCATTTGGTCACTAAAGCTACAGGGAACTCTGCAGTCGATCAGCGGCCTTGGAGACGTGTCAGCCCTGGTGAGCTGCACACAGCCCAGGGTGGTGTGTGGCTGCACATATATTTTTGCTGCACACACAACCACCCCCCCGAGGGATTTAATAACTCAGCATTAAATGAACAGGACCTCCCTGAGCTGCTCAGAAACCTGTGTGTGCAGCCACATGTGATGTGGGTGTACACACACACAGAGGAGTGCGTGGCCCCAGAGCTGTGTGGCTTTGCTTTGCTCACACCACCACAGCCTGGCAACTGCCCAGAACTCACCCACGGCCCCAAGTTCTCCCTTCCCACCCCAGGAAACCCTCTGCCAGGGCAGCTGCTGGGTGTTTTCTGATCACTAATGAATACTTCAAAAGGATTTTAAAGTAAGCAAACCAGAGCCCAGGGATCATGTTGGTTCAGTAGGGCTGGCAGCAGTAAAATAACAGTGCCATCTGGTGACCATCAACACTTTCCAAAGGGGCTACCAGAGAAAAAATAATACAATTATTCTTAGACAGTGTTTTAAACACCTAACACACAACATCAGATCATTAACCAAGGCCAGGGAATGAGGTGTGTTACCAATGAGAGTAGATTATGTAAATTAAAGTGCTGCAGGGATGATCCAGAGCAAAGCGCTGGCGCTGGGGAAGGGCTGTGGGTGGGGTTCCGTGAGGATCTTTGCTCCATCTGTATTTCTCACTGTTTCAGCAGAGTTTGCTGATGGTACTAAATTGCAGCACATTCATATAAAAGAAGCTCGACATTTTGGAGAGTGGGAATAGAACTAATAAAATGGTGTGGAGCTTCAAAAAGTATGTGCTATTATTCCCCAGGGAGAGAAAGGCAGAATGAGCCCAATCCAGTGGCAGGAACATGTGGTGCTGCAGCAGCTCTGCCTGAGTGCCCGACCAGCACTGAAGGAAAAAAAATAAAGACAGAAGATCAACTGGGCATCAAAGCTACAATTCAGGTTTGCATCTCAAATCAAAGCATGATTTGGGTTTGCATTCGGCAGCAATAGGAACTCACTGATTTGTTATGTCTGGATTATTTTCTACATCAGGTTATAGATTGAAGGATGGCATAGTTTTTTTAAAAAAGGATTTTTCTCCTGGTTTTGAGCGTCAGACAAGCAGTCTGACCACAGTCATTGCCACTTGGTCAGGCTGGGCTTAAATCCTGCTGTCCTGCTGAAGTACCGTGCTGTAGTTGAAGCCTTAGGTAGGTAACGTGCTCCAAAGCAACCAATTAAAATACTTTCCCTGACGAGGATGGGGCAAGGCATCACCTGTTCCTGCCTTCATTGTGCAGTGATGAAAACCAAGTCAGTTGGGTTAGCTGGAGGAACAACAGAGAGCAATAACTGATGCAGTTGGTGAATTGATACTGCAGTTTTAAAACCAGGTTTCTTTGTGGCCATCTAAATATGCAGTCAAATTTTCTTATGATGAAACTTTCAGGAGCTGCTTCGATAAAAGTTGAGAAGGAAGCTCCCAGCCAATTTCCGAGCCCTTCCCTTGAGTGTCTAACAGCCAGGCAGGTTCAGTCTCTCAATTATTAGCTGAAAGCAGAATATACATTCACACTGATTTCAGATGCCACTGGAGAATATGCCTCAGATACATGTATATGGGAGAGACAGACTCAGGCACACTGGATGCTATGGCTGCCTCTGACTGTTGTGAGCAATAACAATGGAATGGGAGGTTATTAAAAATGATAGCCCAAATTAACTGCCGGGTTTCTGTGATAAGGTAAGTGATTTTCTAGAGGGAAGAAATGTGTAGTGGGACTTCAGGTTCTGTACTTCAGTTACTCTTTTGATACAACACGATTTGGAAAATTATTAGCTACGCTGGCACCTGCAGGAACTAGAAGAACAACTGCAAAGTGGGTAAGGACCTGGCAGAAGAGAGCTGAGAGAGGACCAGCGATTGCTTCTGGTGAGGTTGCTTAGTGCTTTCATGGATGGTGAAGGGGATGGGGTTCACTAACTGAAGGGTTTACAGACCTGGTCACTCTGTCTCCCCTGCAGGGCTGGGGAACACCTGGTGCCTGTCATGAAAGCTGAAAATTGGAGGGAAAAGGGCATCGTGGACACTTGACTTGCCTGGATTGCTGCCGAGTCCTGCTACATCTCAGAAATTTCCCAAAGGGTTTGCACAGCTCTGACATTTTAGCAGAAGGATATCCTGAGTTAAAGGCACTTTCCTCCATCACCTGCTTGGTTTCGGGGTCCCAGTTTCCAGCCCCAGTGACAACATCCCATTTGTCAACATTATATATGTCTCAGTTTGCTCTGGCCCGGGGGGCTCGTGATCTGTGCTGGGCAGGAGCTGCACGGAGTGCCTGGTGCTAGGCAGGCTCTGAGCACAATTGCCAAGAAAGCAATTAAAAATAACATCAGTGGGAATCGACAAATCCAGCGTTGGGTTTGGTCTCAGTGGGACTTCATGGTGTGTGGCTGAACCGTAGGCTTTTCTCCATGATAGGTCTATTTATTTTAAATAGAAGAGCAGCAGAGATGTGCCTCCAGCCCCTTAAAAAGCAGGTGATTACTTTTCAAGGACTATTTCACCAGAATTTAACACCACAGCTCCTTTTAAATAAAGGTGTGGAAAGGCAGGTGACAATCTTCCAGCACAACAACATCCTCAGCATCCATCTGAGAGGAAACACTGACTTGGGGGTAGCATTAATTTACAACGGTGAGATGAAGAAAAGAAAGTGCCATTGCTGTTGCATGGAAATTGGCTGCCTTTTACTTTATAGGATGAAAATGTACAGGGTCGACATCACTTTAATTAGGTTCATCATCCCACGGCAAAGGCCATTCACCAGTGCAGATGATCAAGGATTAAACTGGTTCTTGGTGGGAAAAAAAAATCAAATGTTGTGGGTATCAGCACTGAGGCAGCACTGCAGGCATGGGGCTGGTTTCTGGGAAAGGGTTGCTGCTTGGCATAGCTTGATTCCTGGAAGACAATTAGATTCAGTAGCTTGAAATTTATTTTTACAAGATTCACTCAGTTGCCAGCCAAGCAACGCAGAAGTGGATGTGATTTTTAGATCCCACCAGCTACATCAATTTACCTTGTCAATAGTGAGTTTCTTTCCCCATTTTTTTTTTCTCCACTGCACAACTAACTCCCTGCATTGACCATATCTCAAATCTGCTTCCCCCCTTTCAGTCCCTCCCAAGCCCCCTGAAGGCTGCATCCTCCATCCTTGGGGACAGCAGTGCCCAGGATGCCAGCTTGCAAAACCACAGGTGATTTCTCCCAGCTCCATTTGTTCCCCTCCTGCTCCAGGTGTGGACACTTTTGTCTCCTTTTCCATATACCTATATGTGGTCCACGTTACTCTATGCTGTACATACCAGCTGTGGGTGCATGGGGAGGTGGAAAAAACACGTGCAGAGGGTGTTTAAATGTCCCCAAGTCCCTTGCAGTGCCACTTGGAAGTCTCACCAGGGTCCCCCACCAGTGCAAGCAGGGAGGAAAGCCAAGAGCTCCTGAGTCTGGGTTGCCACAGTAACCCTTGCTCTACCGCCTTTGGCTTTTACACCAGGAAAAACCTTTCACTCTGCAAACACCCAGCTCCAAGGACATGCCTGACACTGATAATATTTGTGGTGGGGCTATTTAATGCCTAGAATCAACAAAGAGCCCTGAAGGACCATCTTCTTGCTTCTGAATCTTCCCACAGTTTCCAGCCTCTCCTCCAGAACACCAAAAAAACCCCAAATAAAGGTAAGTCTGGGGGAGCATTCTGAATCCAGAGCATCTCTCCCTTTTTTTCCCCAATTGCATTCCTGATTCAGCAATGGGTTGGAGGGAATGTGTTGTCATCACAAAGATATTATTTCTGGGGTGCATGTTAGTGCATTGTAATGAATGTGTTTTCTGAAGGAGCAGTTACTTCTTTTTCCCTTTGCTGTCACTCTACTCTGTTTCCTACTTTTCACTGAGATAAAAGGTTTCCCCCCCAACCTACCTCCAAAAAGAAAATAATCTCAGTAATGGGAATGAGAGAACTCGTGTAACTCTTCCTGCTTTGCATGTTTCCAGGCTGATTGCCTGAATTAGGGCTGATCCAAATTCCCAGTGAAGTCAACGAGAGCCCTTTCACTGAAAAACAGCCTTGTGTTGGAACAGGCTCAAATCCAGGTGGGTGCAAGTTGCATTGCTCCATGGCTTTAGGGACAATTTTACCCTGCTGAGGATGGGGCTTGGTAGGTCCACTGCAAGAATAACTGTGAATAAAAGTTGATGGCTGCTGCATTTAGGTACATGTACAGAGATTGATTTTTTCAGGGCTAATATATATGTCTCTATATAAATATATATATATAAACTGTCCAGTAATATCAATTGGATCACTGCATGGAGAACATATGAATTATAAAGCCAAGATATTTTGCATTTAGGAAAATAAAGGAATATTTTCCTTTGAGATCTTCTTCCTGTTGCCTCATATCCCAGTTGGAGAAATATTGCAAGTATTTCATCAGTAACTCTCTGCTTATCCCAAATGTGAGCTCACCAAAGGGATTTCAGAGGGCTGAGCCCTTTCATTTTTCCCCACTGTATCCATACACATATGTAACTCTCCTTCAGTCAGTGCATCTGTTGATTAGCTGGGAATATTTACCTCTTAGAATATCTCACAACAATATTCCTTGCTTATGGTACCCAGGTTTGAATGCCCAGGCATTTATTTGCCTGATAACAATAGAGCCTGTTAACTGGCACATCCTCTTTGCACAGGCTGGTCATACCAAAATGGGTGGAATGACATGTGCTCAGATCATAGGCTATTTTATGTATTTGTTTAGCAAGAGAACAGATTTTTTACAAATGATTAGCTAATTGATTTTAACAGGATGTCTTGTGTTGATTTTTGAACTAGACCACCAGAATATCTTTATTTTCAAATGAGGCCTTTCTGTCCCTGCACAGGAAAACACATTGACCTGCAATTACCCAGTAGCTAGGTGAAAATGTGGTGAAATTAAAGAGTTATAAACTGATCTTTAGCAACTGGTTCCCCACAGACAATCTGCTTTGCTTGCTGGCTCTGCTGTGGATGCCCATTTTGCCTGGCTGCACCTTTGAAACATTCAGCTCCAAGTTTTTCCAAATTCCCCCATTTGGAAAAGATCCAAAGCAGGCTGACCTCCCAGAGCTGCCTTATCAGCACATCTCAGTGCTGCACAAGAAACATGCATCCAAGTGTGGCAGAGTGAGTTTTGGTTTATTTTTGCTTCCAGGATCAATACCTGCATACCTCAGACCCCAGAAGAGACCAGTGGTATCTGCTGATCAGCTCATCTTGAACCAGACGCTTCAGAAGGAAAAATCTGAGGAGTTTGTGGCCATGGGGATTGTGGACGGAACAGGTGGGTGACAGGAAAAGTATGTGAGCCCAGGTAGGACAGCACCTCGCTCATGAAGGAGCTAGTGGGGATGGGGCAAAGCTGGCCATAGAGCTGCTCTGAAAGCCTGAGTTACCCAAAATGTCTGTTAAAGAGTTCACTGGCTGCAGCAGCCCTGGGCAAGGTGGGCAATCAGACGTAGAAAGCTCCCAGGCTGTTAAGGAGGGTGCTGACTTCTCCAGCCTCTTCTCCAGCTACCAGGACAAGTCACATTGCTGTATAAACTCCATCTCACTCTCCTTCACTTCACCCTCCTCTTCAGTATTGTCCACCACTCCTTGTCTCTAGATGCCAGCAAAGTCACTGCTACTGTGGCTTCGAGCCTCCCCACCTGTTCTCCAGCCCCCACACACCCAGCTACCATCACGTTCAGAGAAACCAGCATGACTCCCTCCTTTCCAATATGAAGGACTTTCTCCTCAACATTTTCATAGTTTGACAACACTGCTGGCATTTCAGGCGAGGTGGCCCATGAGATGGAGATGGTAGCAGCATGTTGAGGGTGTGATTATTGCTTATGAAGTGGAAGACATCTTCCCCTTCCTAATATACACCCTGGAACCTCACGTTGGGGTGGCAGAAGCAGCTATAGGGTGTCCCCTTGGTGCTGTGACTACGCTTTGATGAGGATCCCACCCCAATGTGTCTCACTAGAGCTGTCACGATTCATGGGGAAAAAAAAAACAGATGTATGGGCATATTTTTCCTCACAGTAGCTACTTAAAATGTGGGGGGTTTTTTTGGCTTCACACCCTCTATGATATAAAAAGCCAATCATGTAGAAAAGCCAATTGTTCCCCTTGTATTGGAATTTAACTGAATTACAACCACTTACATGTGAGATTTATGCTGAAGCCCTCAGAACAGGAAGGCCCTACAGACCAAGGTGGTCTCCTCAGCCTGCATTAACACCCTTGGTCTTGGCTTGTGTGAAAAACCTCGTATTGGCAGGGTAAAGATAAGCAGAAAAGATAATTTTTGACACTCACCAGCCCTCAGAAAGATGCCTCAGATAGTGGAAACACGAAAATTGAGATCTGGTCTATTCCTCACCAAGAAAAAGCCAAGCAAAGTCCAGCACAGCTGCTCCCTTCTGTAATCCCATGGACAAAAGTTGCTGCCATAGTTGTGGGTTCATCCTTCATCCGGTGGGGTGGACACCACCAAAACCACACGTGGTGAATGCCGGGGAAAAAAGTTGCAAAGATATGTAGCTACAGTGATGTGATATCTGTAATTACATAAGGAAGGCAATGAATATGAAGCACGAGAGAGTTCTGCCATTATGAATATGCTTCTGGGCCATGAATGTTATTTACAGCTCTCGTATTAGAGCAGCTCACGTCTGTTCAAATCCCTTTGGACATGATGGGCTGGAGCCAGCCGCTACACTCGGGTGTGCAGCATTTCAGATTTTATACCAATTCCATTTAAAACACCATAATTGTTTTCTTACTTTAAAAGTCTCTCAAATCTCTCTTCGCTCCTCTCCACCAAAACCAGATAGTTAAGTAGAATACCATACAGTTTGTAAATTAAGCATCCAGTTAATAAAATAAAATATAATACAATGTAATTATTATATAATAATATAATGATTAATATAAAATAATATACCTGGCTTTGCTACACAGCCCATCCCAGAGGTCATTATAGAGGGGAGCTGTTTAACAGCGAGAAGACACTTGACTATTACCCCAAACAGGGCACCCTATGCTCTTATTTTCCCAAGCAAATACTGCAGCAGACAATACTCTTTTAAAGTGTGTGTGTGTGTGTGTGGATATTTAATGCAGCCTCTCAGGAGAGTTGGGATGATAGAGGCTTTCAGTAATAAATTAAATGCTGTTGGCAGTTTAAATTTATTAATAAGCAAAAGCAAGTGCAATTACACTAAGGATCTTCTGGAAAAAAGCTTAATGAACTTCAGCTCCTGCCAAGGTTGGGAAATCGCATTACAGTGTCCAGGTGGACAGCAATACCCTTCCCAAGGACATTCCCAGTTGCACCTTCACCTGTGGTCAAGCTCCCCACAACCCAGCCAGCCCGAGCTGAGCTTTGCCCTCTGCTGCTTTTGGGGATGGGCAGCAGGCACATTGTGGCTGTGTTACCTGGCAGCTGTGATTGCTGTTTATTGCCTCACCAAGCCTGAAATTAGCCCCAGTGGCACAGAGTGAAATGCAAACAGACTCCAGCAAGACTTCTGGGTCAAGATGAGCCCTTTCTTACCCTTAGTGCTCCTTGAGTGAGCTTTGCCCTCTGATGGCCTTGGGCGCGCCTGGGGAGAATGAGAGCTCGTGGTATTAATGGCTTGAGGAGGAAAATGTGCAGGATGGGAAGAAAAAGGAGAGTGATGTGGGAATGATAGCATGGAATAGTGAGTTGGGATGAGACTCTGAAAGACATGGGAAGAAAATGCTCAGTATCAGAGCAACATTACAGGGACAGTATTGGAGTATTGAACTGCCAGGATAAATGGGTTTTGCTCCTACTTGGTTAGAAAACACTTGTGTCTTAACAGGACCTCAGAGTTAGCTGGAACAGATCCCCAACCACTTCTCGTTTGCCCAAGGGAGCATGGCAAGTGTCCACTTCTGGCACCATCTGTGGTCCCAGATGTCTCTGGGCGAGGAGCACGGCCAGGTCTGCTTGCACATGGCAAAGCAACAGGTCCAGGGTCTTCTTTTTGGTATGGTTCCCACCAGGACTGTGCATCTTCCTTCTCTTTCTCAAAATGAGGGAATCTTAGCCTGTGGGAATAGAAGGGATTGTTTCACATGCAGCAAGAGCCACCCAGGATTATGAACTTTCTACCAAATTGGATCTGCCCAGAGGAGCCTGATGAGGGCAGGTGATCCATGCCTCTTGGCTGGGGCATCAGTTCTTGCTTGAAGGGCCAAACACCAGCCACTGATGGGATGATAAAGAGCCAAATTTTGATATGGGAGTGGCACTGTGTAAGGGGTTATGACAGACATCTCTGTTTAGTTTGATTTATTATTTCTGCTAATTGTTCCAATAAATCAGTGTTTTAATGAAACTTGCTGCTGATAGTACATGTGAAGGACTGGAACTACTGTTGGGGAACTAACAGGATAGAATCAGCTGTATATATGAGAGTATTAACAAGACTTAGTTTGGCCAAATGCAAGCAAATTCTGTAGATACAAAAGCAGTATGAAACACACCAAAAGGCTGGAGCTCTCTCTGTGTTTGCACTCCATAGAAATCACTTTGCCAGTAGCATCTTCACCACCATTAAATCCTCGGCTGCTACTTGTGGGCAAAAAACCAAAGAAGACCCACTGCTGTCCCAGTGCTCTCTTACATTCTTTGAACTTTATAGTAATGAAAAAAAAGCACGTCAACCATAGAGAGCAAATTAAGCAAAGGCAGTGCTAAAGTTCATGTACGTGCTGACTCGGGCAGGGGTTTGCAGGTGCAAACTGTAGTGCCAAAATCTTGCTGCTTTTCAGAAACAGTGCAAAAACCTCCTTGGGCTGAATGCATGCAAGATTTCTTTCCCACATTTCCCAACAATAGTAACTTAATACCTGGGGAAAAAATTATATATATGAGTGCATTCAGCTAGCTACTGAAACGAAAAGGTACCCCTTTTTTTGCCACAGCCCCAACTAGGCTCTGCAGAAAGCACAAAATGAGTGAAAATGTGGAGCAGCTTCTGCTCTAACATACACCAGGGTTTGCTTGTGTGTTGAGTCAGGGTTGTTGCTTTTCCTCACTCACTACAGCTCTTGTGCTCCACCCTTCTGCTGTTCGGTGCTTTTCTTTTTTTTTTTTTTTTTTTTCCCCCCAGCTTTTGCAATCTGACAGAGGCGGGTGAAAGCAAGTTGAGGGAACAAGCATTCCCCTGAAGAGGAGC
Organism: Hemiprocne comata; assembly: GCA_020745705.1. Taxonomy (NCBI): domain Eukaryota; kingdom Metazoa; phylum Chordata; class Aves; order Apodiformes; family Apodidae; genus Hemiprocne; species Hemiprocne comata. Next base: position 17,040,576 of record CM036598.1, read on the forward strand.
TGGAGGACAGTCCTGAAGCCCTGTTGGCACTAGGTAAAGGACAGCCAGCCACACCACTTGCTTTAGCCTAAAACCATCCCACCCAAACCCCGGAGTTACACTGGCAGTTTTCCAGGTAAGCCTTTTTTTTTTAAACCCTGAATCTTGGCAGCTGAGTGCTCCCTAACCAGGAAGTTCAATCTGTTTGAAAACAAAACACAGCAGAAAATGCTATAAGGGCAGAGCAGGGAATGCTCAGCCCCTCCATGTTACAGATGTGCTGGTTTATTTAGTCAGTCAACAGCGTCCAGCAGATCAGGCATTCCTGCCATCTGACTTATTTCAGATACCACAGTTGAAAGGGTCTTATAAACACCCTCAAAAGATGGACAGACAGATAGAAAAAAACCCCACACCAACGTCCTCTTTTTAAGTAACAGTTACTATACATGTTTTGCCTGCTGTGGCAAAGTGAAAGGAAGGGAGAAGAGAACAGGAAAACCAGATCAGTGGTGATGATGGTTTGAAGTTCACACAGCAAGAACTAAGTTTCTGCCAAGCTTTCAAACATGAATTAAGTTGTAGTTCCGGGGCTTTGGAAAAATGCTTGGGAACAAGCCAAAAGCTGAACAAAGGGAATCCTCCAAATAATAACCAGATGCTCTTAACCCACTGTGGGTTATTCATGCGTGCTTGTTGGATGTTGGGAGACATGGCAGAGGCCATGATGCAATCGTTTCAGCTTTCTGTAACCTTTCTATCCTGAAGGTTAGGAAATGTGGGAAGCCATATGGGGACATCTCCTGTTTCTGCCGAGGTATTACACCAAACAAATTTTTCACTGCTTTGTTTGTATACTGAAAGTACCTTTTCAAAATTCCCATGCAATTTGGTGTGTGCCATTTTGCGTAAGATTGAGAATTGAATCCTGTTGGGACAGTTGGACTTTTTCTTACAGTTTTTCCTTAAGAATCGTACACCTAAGAACCTTTTGACACCTCTCAGGTCAAGACTCTGAACAACACTGCTCCGTACTCAAGAGATGTCTGAAATTTAGTGCTGCTTGGGGAGGAATAACAAAAGTCATTGGCTACATCAAAATCCCCCCCTTTCTTTTTTTGTTTCATTACCCCCAAGGGCTGGGAGGGCTCTAGCTGCTTTCCACCCCTGTCCTCGTGAAACACAGCCTCCTGCTGCCGTGGCTGGGCTGGGCTGGGCTGGGGACAGAGGTGCTTGGTCCCCTCCCCATGAGCAAAAACCCACTGCTGGGGAGACTCCCAACTGAATGAACAAATGCATCCCAAAAATGGTGTTAGAAAATGTGAGGCTCCATGAAAACTTGTAGTTTTGGCCCAAACCTTGGTTTCCTCCTGCTGCTAGCTGTGATTGGAGGAACCAGGGAGCTAAGGGAGGTAGATCACAGCAGATGCAGCAAAAAAACTCTCACAGCCTTTTCTGTCCTAAAACACCCTTCTGTGCTCCAGGTCCCATGTGCTACCAACAGCACAGAGAGCAGGAGCAGGTGAGACCAGCTCATGCCAGGCTGCCTAGATAACAAAGGAAATACCATGGCTGGGCAGATTCATTTCAGATTTGGTTGCAGAGGAGGTTCTGGATTGCTCTGCAAGAGTGGGAGGGTTTGTTTTCTGCTTTGCTGAGTCAAACCACAAGTAAAGCAGTTCAGATCTGGAGAGTCTCAGTTCCTGTAATTTCTAGCAGGGAAACAGTGCTGCTACTGTTTTTGTTCCTTCCTACGGAGATTTGTAGCTTTGCTGGGTGGGAACTCTCTGCTGAAATGTGCTTAGCACAGCTGGAGCCTCTCATCACAGCTGTAAAAGAAACAATTAAAAATAACGTTTGTGCTCATCAGCAGTGTCCCATTGGCTTCCCCCCGTGCTAATACTCACAGGCAGCTGCCTTTGATGGGGCCATTAGTCAAATCCTGCTCCTCTTCTGAGCAGGCTGCCCAGTTGATGAGTGACCTGTTAGAAGGGATGGGGAAGATCCTTCTGTCACTTCTGACACAACCTATTATTTTTTTTCACCCTTCTCTCAGTGGCAGTATGGACATCAAGGAGTATTTTGCCAGAATTTCTTACCAGGGCTCCTACGATAAGCCAGACCTGGCTACCTTGACAGAGATATTTCAGCACCACATCCGAGCAGTCCCTTTTGAAAACCTCAGCATCCACTGTGGGGAAAGCATTGAGCTGGACCTGGAAGCGACTTACAACAAGATAGTGAGGAAGAAACGTGGGGGCTGGTGCATGGAAAACAACCACCTCTTATCTTGGGTCCTGAAAACCCTTGGCTATGAAATTACCCTTCTGGGATCAAAAGTTTATGTCCCGGAGTACAACGCGTATGCAGAGGAAATCGATCATCTGCTGCTAAAAGTGGAGCTTGGTGACAAATCCTACATCGTGGATGGTGGGTTTGGGATGGCCTACCAGATGTGGCAGCCAATGGAGCTGGTTTCGGGGACAGACCAGCTGCAGACTCCTGGGGTCTTTCGCTTCCTGGAGGAGAGTGGGGTCTGGTACCTTGAGAAGGTGAAAAGGAAGCAGTGGGTTCCCAACCAAAGCCTCTCCACTTCCCATAATGTGGATAAAGAAGTTTGCCGGCAGGTTTATCTCTTCACCCTTGAGCCACGAGACATTGAAGAGTTCAGAGCCTGCAATGCCCACCTGCAGACAGCGCCAGACTCACTGTTTGTGACAAAGTCTATCTGCAGCCTGCAGACATCTGATGGTGTCAGGGCTCTGGTGGGGTGGAAACTCACTGAGATAAAGTACAATTATAAGGATAATATGGATCTGGTAGAAATCAGAATCCTTGCAGATGAAGAAATGGAGAAAACACTGAAAGAGAAATTCAGTGTAACACTAGACAAGAAATTTGTACCTGTCAATACAAGCAGGTTGTCTCTATTTTAAGTCACAGTCTGAATTATAATTAAATGCAGTGGCATTACATGCAATCCTTCCCCTTATTTCTGAAAAGCATCTAAAGGTTAAACTTTCTCTTTCCATCTACACCAGTGTAAAGCAGAACACATTAGCATGACTCTGGAAAAGAAATTGATTTTCACAACTGCTCCTGCATCTCTTTTTGGTTTGGGTACAAATAATTCCTTCCTAGCTCAATCAAATCACTCCCCTTCTGTTTGTGCTCAGCTGGAAGCAGGCTCTGCCCATTTCCTACTCCTTTCATCTCTTAAAAGCCTTTCCAAATACATCCAGAGTAGCAGGGCAGAGCGATGGAGCTGTGTGTCTCTCTCTTTATTACTTTGCGCTGCCACCAGGGAAAAATCATATGCATCTCTTAACTGAATACCATATTATTTTTGGAATTTAATAGCCAGAAAAACAAAGACATCCTCTGTCAAGTTTGCTACAGTAAGCCATAAGCCTGTTCTTTTTGCTCTTGCATTCACAGCAGCCTCTCAAGCAGCTGTTGGGCAGCCCCATGCCTGTGCCTCGCTGTGTGAATACTTACAGACTGGCTATTTATGGCCTCAGACTGATCATGAGAACTAGTAGTGGACAATTCTGTCTTGTTTCAGACTGTACACGACCCCGTTCTCTCAGTGACATCACCAGCAGCAGTATTTCTTTTAACTGAAAGCATCTCCCATCCATTGTGTTTGCTCCCAGCCAGCAGCAGACTGATGGGACTACATGCTCCTCTTGCAAGACTTGACTCCAAGTGTTAATGCATGTTAATTATTCTGGCTGAACGGAAACACATGCACAGAATTCTTTTTCTGAAACATATCTGTTCTACTTAGGATTGTGCTGGCAGCAGTACTAATTATATTGATATAAGGAGAAATGATGAATCTTAATCAGATACCTAAAGGCTAAGATTTTTAGTATGAGAAATTACTGAAATGTAATCACTTTGCCCTTTGAGATGATGCTTGATGTTCCTTTATGTACAAATCATGGAAACATTACAACTATGCACCCATAATTAAGTAAACTATATAAGCGAATTACAACTAAATAAAAAAATTAAATATCAAGAATTGTGAAGTAGAAGCATTCAGCTGTTTTTTGCCCAAATTATAATGTATATTCCCAAACTAAAAAATGTCATTAACCACTGCAGTTGTCCTGATTATTTGTATGTGCTAATATTTTGCAGCTAAGGCTTTAAAAAATACAATAACTCACTGACCCCTTTTTATTTGTTTTGCAACAAATGCAGCCTTCTATAACTAGTGTTAGTAAAAGCTGCTGCCATTCTGCATATTCAAAAAGTATTTCACAGAGACACAGTGAGTTTCCCACATCCCTGTCTACCCACATTCAAATGCATCTACATGTACTTGGCTGAATGTGTGCTATAGTCCCTTATAGCACATGGGGCTCCCCCATCCAATGGGGACATGAAATGTAAAGAACTGACCCTGTAGTAGATTGCAGAAGAAAAAGGGGCTTCTTGTGGTGTGGACCAGCAGCATGCAATGGAGATGGTCAGAAGAAACTGTCCCAGGATATGGCTTGTTTGCAAGATCCGTCTTTGGTCCCTCTGTTAGTGGAAGAGCTAAAGGAGCTAAACTCAGTAGGTTTATCCATGCAACAGCCTGGCAGCTGGGGAAGATGGAGGTAAAAGCCCAGCCAGATCTTGCAGAGGTGTGGGGCAGGAGGTCTATGAGTGCCAAGAAGCTCCATCTTTTCATTGGAACAGACATGGGAAATATCCATAAGGGGCTGTGCCTGCTCCTCTTCCTCAGCCTGGGTGTTTCTTGTGCTTTGGGCTGTTTCATAGGGTCAGGGGAAGGAGCAGGGTGTTATGTCCATTGCCTCATAGATTCAGGAAATCACAGGAAAACCCACTTTCCTTTCAGCTGACTCATCTCCTTGAGCATCTGCCCCGTCCGCTGCTCTGGCTCCTGCCCACGTCGTGGCACAGCTCAGTGGTCCTAGACATCCTGCTCAGCACACCCAGAGAAGCAGATTTTATTGCTGAGCAGTCAAATGAAGTTCTCTGCTGGAAGGGGAGAAAAGTGAAGCTCTTCACCTCAGACTGCACTAGTTTGCCTTTCCCTTATCACTAACTGTGGAGGCAAATCCTTAAAGACACAGCAGGCACAGTGCTCTCTGGGAGCAGCATCCTCACTGGAAGCCCCTGAAGGACAGGGTCTCCTTGAACCCAAGGGGATTTAGCTAAATGACTTGGCAAATCTGACCTTGCTGCTTTGGGGGTCTGGTACCTGCCACAAAAAATAGCTCAATGTGGTGTGATTAATTCAACAGTTGTCATCCCACACCAATAAATCTGTGACTTCTTGACTTGGATTACTCTTCCTCTGTCCTGTGTCATTTCCTACAGGGATTCAGGGCATGTGAATGTCAACAATGTAAAAAAAAAAAATCTCTATTTGCACTAGTGTTTTGCTGCTTCAGTATGGGTACAAGCCTCAAGATGCCCCAGAGACTTGAAGCAACTCTGTGAGGTTGAGGACAGGGTTATGAACACTTCCAAGAGCTGCTTGTGATACCCATACTGTATTTCTCCTTTGCATTCCTGAAGGACTTCAGTTCTCAATCAGTAATATGGGAGGTTAAATCTACTCACTGTTGTAAGCAATCCAAGCGCTGGATCATGCTTTCTAGGTAAGGCTTTCTAGGTAATACAAATAAACCAGTAAAACCATCACGATATTAATTGTTATAAAAGAAGACACTGTTTCCTCTCTTTTCCTGCTCTGCTAAAGAATAACGCTGTCTCTGCCAGGCAGTAAAGGCAGCCTGGCCCTTTAAGAGCAGCAGTTCCCAGAACAACTCTTCATGGGAGCTGTGGAGCAAACCAGGGTGAAAAGCCTGAGCTCGCTAACTGAGAGGTAAGGGCCGAGGGTCTGATCTTTAACTTCCTCCTGCAGCTGCATCTCAGCCTGGTTGGAAAAAGCCCATCCCTGTGGGTCTGCATACCATGTGCTTATAGCACTGTGGGGATATTAGTATAAATGACAGCAACGCCAGGGCTGACAGCACGCATTGCATGGAATGGACATGGTCCAGGTACAAAGATCAAGTACTTGAGACTTAAAGTAACTCCTTTATGCTGAGCCAGGGTGTATGAAAAACCCAGCTACTGACTCACAGCGTAGCTTAAAATCAAACAAACAGTATAGGCATGTGCAAGAGGATCCAACTTTGGAAACCTCTGAGGATTTCAGCAGAGCAGCATTCAGTCTGACAATGAAAGGACGCAGTGATCCCCAGGGACGCTCGCAGACGGGCAGAACTAATGTCTGACTCTCTCTGCCCTCCAAGCTGCTCTGTGGGAACAGGCACGACTGCTGGACAAAGCTGGGCTGCTGCGGGAGCAAAAGAAACATGGCTGGGATCTGGGCTGAGGCTTTTAAGATATTTGGCAATGCTGTTTTAGAACACAAACTGGGCGAGGGCTTGCTGGCTGCTGCAGCCCCGTCGCTAGTGAGGCAGGAACGGCTGTGGCGAGGTGAAAAGCTGTCTACAGGAATGCTGCCTGTCTGCCTCCCCCCGTGCCACCGGTTCTGTACTGTAGCTCCACTCTGCTTGAGCCTCTTGAAATATTTCTTGAGATCACAGCAAACTTCAAGCCTATCAGACGCAGCAGGGTAACAGACTCGCTTGGGCTCCTCCTCGTCACAGAGGTTTGGCTCGACACCGACACAGTAAAAGATGTTTCTATCTGGCTACAGAAAATGGCTAAATTGGGAACAGAAAGAAAAATGAGGCAGAGAACCACAGAATGAACGTGTACAGTGTACACATGTGCTGTCTGTTGGGGAGGGAATGGCTTTCTATGACCAGTGTTTCCAAGGAGATCCTGCCAGAGATGAGTGCCCCTGTCCTAAAAAAGTATCAAAGACTCATTACTGTTTTTTCATGTAGCCTCTTTTAGTCATGTAGTCATCAGTTTTTCATGTAGCCTCATGTAGTCCTTTTGAAGTGAGAATGTTTATTCCTTTTTCCTTTATTGGGATAGTCCTCCATTTTAATCAATTTTCCTGTGTTTTTGCATCAGCTGATCTGAATCCTGTTACCAGTGCAGATCAGGAGCAATGCAACTAATTCGAGCGAGTTGTGCTGCTGGCATAAAAATTGGGGTTAAAGTCTAGAGATTAGGTGACTTGATGTGCTTACCTGCTGGGGCAGGAGTATTTCCACTTATGTATTTGAGGTGGGATTTGCAAAAGCTCCCAGCATTTGCTTGAGCACTGTCACAGACATCAGGTCTAACTGCTAGTGGCTCCTAGGGGAGCAGCTGGACCAAAGCTGAGAAGAGTCACTGGACTCCCATCTCATCTACATCAAGTAACTTCTGGAAAAGCCTCCCAGGGAATGTGTGACTGATTTCAAGGAGCAATAAATCCACGTGTCTTTTACAAGTTAATACAGTCCTTAGCAGATTGTCAATTGTTCTGGAAAACAAATACCCTTGCGGGGAAAAAAGCAAAATTAAATCTAAATTAAAGGTGAAAGAAACCCTTGCAGATACCAGATGAATCAGTGGATTAGAAGTGTTACAGGGAACCTTTTGGATCCTGGCCACGCAGCCAGTACCAATGACAGTGTCTTTCTGTTAGTGAAAGGAAAGAGCATCAGAGACATGAAGACACAAAATCTATCCAATAATATGAACTACAACTAGGGCCTTTGGTTTCTAAAAGATGGTGAAAGAAACCAAAAGCTGCTGAATATGTCTCGAATGTATTATTAGTAATTATAAATTCCTCTGACCTTTAGGTTGGAAAAATTAACAGTCACTTCCTTTCAACAGCTAGGGTCAAAGCTCAGTCTGAACTCCACAAGGAAACTAAAGAGATTAAGAAAACAACAAGCCACATGGAAGCCCCTCTGCAATGGTGACACACTGAGATTAATCTCAGTTAGCTGAAGCCATGAACGTTAAACCTTCCAGTTAAATTACCTAGGGAATAAATCAAGGATTGCTTACGTAACATGGTGAAAGGAACAGTAAGAAACTGCTGTGACTTATGCTGGTATGGTCTAGCAGCTTTTCTGCAAACCTGTTGCTTGTCAGTTTTATAATTTTTTTTGTCTCATGGGACCCTCACCCAGGGTCAGAGATTCTGTTGAGCCACGTGCTGTGTCTTCCCGTAGAATGACATCCCCCTGTCTCAAAAGCAACATCTGAGAGAGAAAGCATTATGTCACCTGCTGCTTTCCTCATCTCTGACACAGGCAGGTGTAGCCTGAATTCATCTTACACCAAGGGCACAGGTTTCTTTCAAATCCTCAATAAAATGGCCTAGGCTGCATTTGCGGGCTGGTTAACCTATGCTACAGAAATAGGTGTAAACCCCTTGAGAGCTGCACAACAGTAACTGGCTATTTTTCCTGCTCACAGAAGCAAAATGAACATTCAGGAGTATTTTGCAAGAATTTCTTACAAGGAGTCCCAGAAGGATGCAGACTTGCAAACCTTAACAGCCATCTTCCAGCATCACATCCAGGCAATTCCTTTTGAAAACCTCAGCATGCATTGCGGGGAGACCATCGAGCTGGATTTACAATCTACTTACAATAAGATTGTGAGAAAGAAACGTGGTGGATGGTGCCTGGAAAACAACCACCTCTTATTTTGGGCCTTGCAAGAATTAGGGTATGACGTCTGTATTCTTGGAGGAAAGAGTTATGACCCAGCAAAGAAGGCATACACTGCTGAGATAAATCATATCCTTCTGAAGGTGGTGATCAAGGGAAATTCCTATATAGTAGATGCTGGTTTTGGTGGTGCCTACCAGGCATGGCAGCCATTGATGCTGATTTCTGGGAAGGACCAAGCCCAGATCCCTGGCATCTTCCGCTTCATGGAAGACAATGGCAGTTGGTACTTCGAGAAGGTCAAAAGGAAGCATTATATTTCTGAGCAAAGTGCCCCCTCCACCGATACTCCAGAACTGGGGAATATCAGGAAAATTTATACATTCACTCTTGAGCCACGACATATAAATGACTTTCAGGAGCTAAATGGATACCTACAAGTGTCTCCAGATAACATACTTCAGAAGAAGTCAATCTGCAGTCTCCAAACCACTGAAGGGCTTTATGCCTTAGTTGGATGGACCTTCACTGAGATGAAGTACAGCTACACAGAAGACATGGACCAGGTGCAGATCACAACTCTTACAGATGAAGAGGTGGAGAAGACACTGAAAGACAAATTCAAAATAGTGCTGGAGAAGAAACTCGTGCCAGTAAACGTTCGTGGCTTGCCACCTAATTTAGTGGATACAATCTAATTCTAGTGCTGTGCTAAAGGGATCTTTAAATATCCAATGTACAAAGTTCTAAAATTAACATTAATAATATTTGTCTGATTCTAAAGTTGAACTAGTGAGATGAACACAAAGCTTGGAAAACTAACTGCACATACTGATTGCACAGTTTTTCTTAAGCTTCTCCTTTTAAAACTCAGACATCTTACTACCTCCAATTTGCCTGTATGGAAATTGCTTTTTTACTCCATAACTCTTTGTTCCACCTCTCTGAATCTCATTTTATTTCAGATATATTTTGTGGCAAAGGAGACCAAAAGGCTACAGAAAGAGAAGCTGTGTTACCATTTTACACAAAAGACCTCTAACCTTTTTTTCAGTATTATTTCCAATCTTTTTCTCAGCAGAGTTTTACAAATTATTCACTTCCTTTAAAAGTCTGTAATAGAAAAATGAGCTGAATTTGGCTTTCAAAGACTTCATAAAAAAAGAAGAAAGGTTAAGACTTTCTCAAAACAAGCCACTATTATGTGCTGATTAGCTTATGATGAGTAAGTTGAAAGACTTGAGTCCTACTCCCTTACCAGAAATTCACTTGAAGTGAGCTGTTTATGCAAGGACACTTAAAAAACCCCAAAAGCTCTCTAATTTTGAGTGTTCAGTTTTTCTGACTCTGATTTTTCTGTGACTCTGAAATGGAAACAAAATTAATAGAAGCTGAGACGATTCAACACTTCTTAAACATCAGGCTTTTGGTATAAAAAAATGGAAGCAATCAAAGTTACATCCAACTATAATCTAAACTTTGCGGGCCTGACCTTCCTGTGATGTCAAGCAGGCATGACAGTATAAAAATCTTCATATTTATTATAGTATTCTGCACAAAAGCTACCTTAAATAAGTAATAGTGCAGATATGAAAGAAAATTAGGGAATTTGGGACATGCCACCCGTGTGGTTTCACAGCATGTTATATGTAGCACAAAAGCCTTTTATGATACCTGTGGCAGGTACTGTGCAGGATGTGTTGTCAAAGAGGGTGATGGAAGAGCATTGGTCCTCAGCCAAGGAGAAGTCTTTGATGCTTGTATGAGTCAACCATGGGGGACACCTGATGTGCCTAAACCTCAGGTCCTTTCCCAGATGCAGCCTGATGTGCTCTTTGCCTTCCCAAGAGCAACCTCTGACTTTCCACCTCCATCAAATGAAGAGGAGACATGCTGGACAGGGCGAGAATGAAAGAAACAGCCCTGCAACACTTTGAAGATGCAGAAGGCCAAGTTTTAGAGAGGAAATGCATGATTTCCTGCAAATAAATATTTATCATGGCATTCGTTAGATGTGGCAGCTCCAAGGGAATGACCTGCTTTGAAAAGATTGAAAAAGTTCCTTTGTAAGCAAAGAGGGGTCATTTTGTGCATCCACAGAGCCTGAGAAAACACAGCCTGCAACACCTTGGCAATTCAGTGCACCCACAAGGAAGCAGATGACTCTCCTCCACTGCAAAGTGCTGGCTTGCAAAATAACAATGATTTCATAAAAAAAAAATTAGAGCCGTTTGCAACTGTCTACTGTAATTATTTTACATGTAAACAAGTTCAGTCTGGTCTTAACCAGGGGAAAGCATAAACATCTACTAATAGAGAAGAAACAAAGTTTAATTTGCTCACGGATCAGTGAAGTCCAAAAATGTGCATTCATTTTGGGTGGACTCTGCCCCTTCTCTGCATTTAAGATTCAGGAGAGAGGGCCAGCAGAGCTTAAAGAGAAAGGACAACCATTGCAATTTGTATCCACTCCTGGCTTTACTGACTGCTGCTCCAGTAATAAACAACTCAGAAGCTGAATACATCAATAAATAAATAAAGCTATTTTAAGAGGTAAGTTTATTTTCTTAAAAAAACCTCCAAAAAACCCAAACAACAAACTTGGCTTATCTATGATGGTAAAGGTCATGGGCAATAACATAAGCAATAATATTTTTAGGAAAAACATTATTCAAATGTGTGGATTTAGAGCTCAAATATCACCTGCTAAACCTGCTCTTAAAGAGGGCAAAACAACTTCTGTCTTTCTGCTGCTCAGGAGATTCTCTGACTGTAAGAGAGATGCTTTTGTTTAAACACCATGTTAGATACAAATTTAGAAATAAAACTTTTTGTGAAAATTATTCTTTTAGATTTTTAACTATATTTACAAATACTGCAAAGGCAAAGGAAGCCAAAAAGCAATCAATAGTCAACAGATTCTCTTTTATGGGAATAAAATTACAGTCCTTTAAAAACAACAATAAAAAAAGGAAATTGCAAACTGTGGTTTGTGTACCCCAGAAAGTCCATGTGCTTACATATTAGGATTAAAAGTAGACAATGTATTTTAAGAGTGGAATTGCTGATAGTGTCTATAAGCCCTGTTAAGGAATCTTTTTACATTAACACTTTCATTTGCACATTTCTATGTAGTGTTTTGTAAGTTCTTCTGCTGATATTTTTCTCTATATAAATCACAGCCACATTTGGGGGACTACCTTTTCAGTATCAAGTTTGTCACCTGATCTGCTCACAAGTCACAAGAACAGCAGCTTTCATCTCCTGCAGTCAAAATCTAATGCTGATCAATCATAGTATGGAGCTGCAGAGAGAAATTAGAAATAATACAAACTCGAGAACCAGCTTTATCCTGGTGTGATCAATTTAGCATTCACAATTTGAGCAGGTAAGATCAGATAGACTTGTAACAAATATTACGTTGAAAATATCCTCCAACGACACACATGTCACTGGAAGCTAAATTCCTTTATGTAGAAGGTAACCCGTGGATTTTGATGGGCTCTCCATTCACTTTGGACAGCTGCTTCTATAATGTGCAGATGCACATCTCAGATCTGTCACTCAAAATCATCTTGAGAAATTCTAGTTTGCAGTAAACATTCAATGTTTCACTGCTGAATTTACCTGAATACAATAGTCTTCCTGAGTCACTAATATTAAAGTGTCTAAACCTCAGCTTACTGTATGCACAGAAGACTTCCAAGTAGCTTTGTGGGCTATCAAGAAGCTAAATATTTGCAGTAACTCTAGACTGCTGAAAGGCTTAGTGCTTTCTTCGCAAAGGTTCAAGCCTTCAAAACACTTTGTGCCCACCTCCGTACCCAAGAAGACAATCTACAGTGTATTTTACAAACAGTATTTACCAGATACCTACAGAGCATCCAGCTCATAACTGTGGCCAGCAGACTCTGCTGGGCCATTGCAAAGCCAAATGACTGTGTGTGACTTTCCACAGTATTAGAAGGCAGAAAGTAAGTTGAGTAGTTCCTCATCCCAGCAATCTTGCTCATGAGGATTCCTACCAAAGGCCAGCCAGGAGGTGGGCTCTGCTGGAGGCAGGACTGACCAGGGATGCAATGTACAGGGCTTTGGTGATCCTCAGTTACACCTTTGGAAGGAATAAAGTGAGTTTTGAGAAGGTCCAGGAGTAGAGATGTAAAGCAGCCTCTGTCCATTTTCAAGCCACACTGTGAGATGTGGGGCACAGCAGGGAATAGAAATGCGCTCTTTGTCTTTTAGGTCACTTGCCTCCATTCAGATTCATTATTCCAACACCAAAAATGAGTTTGTGCAACACTCAGAGCAGACAAGAGACTCAGTGGCTTGTGACTCCTGCATAGGTCAGAGGTTTTTTCAGTTATAATTATCCGAATGAAACCTGACACTTCACAGAATGTGCAAGGAGTATCATTTTCACTTTTTCTAAGTGGTGAAAGAGCGATGTGCACTGAACAAGCAATTCATTTGCTATCACATAGATCAGTGACAGACTTGTGAAAAGAACATGTGATTCCTGGCTCAAATTATCCTCCCTCCAAGTGGCAGCCAACACTGCTTCCCCCTCTGACACTCCCCTCACTGCACAGTGGATTGAGACTCGTTGTCATGAACCCTCCTGAACACTCCCTGGTGTGATCTTACATTTCTTCTTAACCCTGCTGCACATGAAAATACAGCACATCCCCATTCTGCAGCCACTGCACAGCAAGGTGAAATGGCATCAGCTGTTTGCTATGGAGGTGACTCCAAGAGAACAAGCAAACCCTCATGGGCACTTCACTTCTTTGCTCAGGGAACCATTTGGTATGAATACTTGTTCCCTTTAAAAACTGCTCTGATGAGGTTCAGTAGATTAAAGCATCTTTGCTGGCAGCAGCCTGGGCAGTTTTTCACAGCATTGTAAATCATTGATGTTAAGAAAGAAAACCAAACCCCATTTCCTTCCTTTACAGGAGACATGAACCTTGAAGAGTATTTTGCGAGAACTGGCTATAAAGGTTCCCTTGAAAAACAAGATTTGGAAACCTTAACCAACATATTCCAGCACCACATCCGTGCTGTTCCCTTCGAAAACCTCAGCATCCATTGTGGGGAGAAAATTACTTTGGAGTTGGAGCAGGTTTATAACAAAATCGTGGGGAGGAAGCGGGGTGGCTGGTGCATGGAAAACAACCAGCTGTTGGGCTGGGTCCTGAAACACCTGGGGTACGATACCAGCTTTCTGGGAGCCTACGTGTTCAACCCACATCAAAATGCATATGCCACCATCATGACCCATCTCCTTGTAAAGGTCGTTATTGAGGGCAGAGCTTATATTGTTGATGGAGGCTTTGGGGTATCCTATCAGATGTGGCAGCCGATGGAGCTTGTGTCAGGGAAAGACCAGCCCCAGGCTCCCGGCATCTTTCGTTTCACAGAAAAAAATGCCATCTGGTACCTTGAGAAAATGAGACGGAAACAATACATTCCCAATCAAAATTTCTCTAATTCTGATCTTCTGGAGAAAAAAGAGTGTCGGAAAGTTTATATGTTCAGCCTCGAGCCACGGACAGTGGAAGATTTCCGTTTCCAGTGCACGTACCTTCAGACATCTCCAGATTCCCTCTTCACAAAGAAGTCCATCTGCACCCTCCAGACCACCAATGGCTTTCGAGCTCTAATTGGGTGGACCCTGACTGAGACCACATACAACTACAAGGAAAATTTGGATCTGGTGGAATTCACAACTCTTGAAGATGAAGAGGTGGAAAAAACCCTCAAAGAGAAATTCAGCATAACCCTAGATACAAAACTTGTCCCAATTAATGTCAAAGGATTTTACACAATCTAGGTGACCAAGATCATCTAGACCAAGGTCATCTAGATCGTAATGCTACATATGTACAGAGTCCTCCACCATCTGTGCAATCATTACTGTGAGAGTATGGTATTTTTTGCAGGCAAGTGAAGCAAAAATACAGTAATACCAGATTAAAGTGAGTTTCATTCTGGGAAAAATCATGAATTTAAGACAGAATTATTTGCTGTGAGATGGCTGCAGTTCAACTTTTGGCACAAACGTAGGATCTGAATTGAATCTGGTTATAAACTCGGATAATAAATATGTCTGGGGAATTTTGGAGTGCATAATAGCACATAGCACATAAATAGGAGTATAGGTTATTAATTGTGAGATGCTGCCAACACATTTTCTATGTTTATTATAAGGAGAAAAGTCATCTGTGAATATTTAGACAAAGAAGTACACATTTAAAACCTCATTTTTTCCCAAGATCTAACCACTCACAGCTCATCTCATTTCTCTACCTTTAATATAAGTAAAACAATGTCATCTTTGAAAGGAGCATTAGGAAGTATAATTCTTTCACCATCATTCTTAGACAAAACATAGAACAAAATTAAAATTATCATCATGTGCATCCCTTTTGCCATTACTGCAGTAAACTGCCCAAAGTAATTTTTGGTCTGTATGTATTTTTCCGGAGATGAAAATTGCATATATTGCAGTGTTATTGTGGCTGATGGGCTCCAAGAAGATACCTGCAAGCTTTGCTTCTGAAAAAGTAATCATCCTGTCAAGGGTGAATGGTGCTTGAACGTCACAACTGGCTTAGATTTACTTCTGTCCCAAAAGGGGTGGACGTTTTCTATTTTTAGCATTGCAAGTTATTGGTATAATAAAGGCAGAACAATGAAGCTGACCCCACTGTAGCCTGAATTCTGCCCTCTTTGTGTACAGCAAATCTGGGAGTCCATACAGCTACCCTAAATGAGTACCACTTAGCACAGGAGGTTTAGTGTCACAAGTGAGTTCATTTATCTGTATCAAAGTGAAAAGCATCAAGGAAGCAACCAAATCTAAAGGAACCCCTTTCTTCAGAATGATTTTGCAAGCACATTTTTCCATTTAAAAAAAATTGTTATTCCCCCACCGTGCTTCTTTGCAAAAAGCCCAACCAAGGAAACCACTGAGAACAGCAAAACATTCACAAATGCACCAAAAATTAGCAGTAATACTGAAAAGCACCCTTTCTCCTCAATCTTTGATAATCCTTAGTATTGGTCAAACGTTGATTCCTCCCACTGATAGTAATTTTGCTCAAAGATATCATTTGATCATCAATCTCACAAATACTGTAACTGCACACATAATAAATAAAAGAAAATAAAAACAAAGAGTTGCTGTAAATATAGGCTCCCCCTGCAACTGCACGACTTCTGCACATTCCATTTGCAAAGTAAATGAGATCTGTTCAATCGTGCTATCGATCTGCTGGCCAACCCTCCTCACCACAAAATTTTGCACCAAACTGGCCAATATTGAACAAATTTGATAGCAGTGTTAGTAAGTACCTACAGGTTCCTGGAAAAAGAGCTTGTAAGCTGAGGAAGATGATGGTCACAGAAGAGGAGGCCCAGGAGTCACTTCCTCTACTGAGATACGACACGCATGGGGACAAGGAACCAAGGGCCAAGCAGGAGGTGATAATGCTGATATTACTGAGGTAGGAACACAGTTTTTCCATAAAAAATGGAACCAAGGACTTTGTTCTCTAATTTGTGTTCATATAATTCTCTCATACTAAGGTTCCATTAAGGGTTTTTACCCCTTTCTAAATAATGGATCAAACCAAGGTGTTCCCCGAGACCCCGAGGAACATGATGAGCTTCAAAACACTCACCACCTCCATTCTAGCTGACAGAAATTCCCATCTGCATTCACCTAGGTCACAAAACCATATTTCTCTATGCAATGAACTACAGTCGTTCCCTGGTGCTGCTGCCCTCAAGAACAACCATTAACAGACCAGTTCTTTTGCTTCCGTACTTCTCTAGAGATGTTCCTGCTTTTGCTCCCAGGTAATTGCTCAGGTTATGGTGTGCAAGGGTTTCTTGGGCAGAAGTTTGCAGACTCATATTGGCATTTTTAACTGGGCCTGCAGTGATGGGACTCAATCCAGATACCCCCTTCTACTACTAGTTTTTACTAAAGATCTTCGGGGCTGCTGATGACTGAAGAAGCCTCAGCCTTCTCTCCCCAACTCCACCACCACTCTCTGAGTGGCATTTTTCCTCTCGATGTGACAATTATAACCAGGTCCTCACTTGTGTAACATATCACACAAGAAATGTCAAACACGGACAACTGAGCAACAGCTTCACAGTTTAACTAAAGCTCCCCAAAAGCGGAGGAAAGCAGGTTACTGAGGTATGAATGCCAGACCAAAAATGTCTCAAAGGTTTGAGATAAGAATGGTATAAAAAAAAGCCAAACAAGCCCAGAAGCTTCCTGCTGGGGTTCCGTTAGCAAGCCATTATTGTATAAGGCAGATGCTCTCCCAGACTCAGAAGAAAAGAAATAAGTAATCCTGAAAGCATCAGCTCTCAGAGAAACTTGCATTCACATGCAGAAGAGAAACAGGGATGTTTGACATCCTTCACCACCACTATGCATTTGAATTTTAAGTTTATGTGCAGATTTACCTTGTGCAGTTTTTGTTGTTGAAATGAAGCAGAACAAACACTTCAAACCCCCACGCAGGACTTGTGTAATTCCAAATACAATTTAAAAGTACGGTATTCCAGTTCACAGAAAGAGGAGACAGCTTCTTTCTAAGCCTGAATGCTGCATTAAGTCCCAGGATCCCAGCCCAGCTGCCCATTACACACAAGCAATGCCCAATGGCAACAACAGCCATCCACAATTGTAGAATTGTGTAATGGAATGTCGTATTAGAAAACAAAACACATGAGAATAAACACAGTTCAAACTCTATGACACCACTGAACATCGTTCCTCCTTCCCAAAGAATCAAAGTTTACTCAGGTCATGCATTACTAAAGGGAGAATCAGGATGGCTCACTTTAGCTGGACTCTGGTCCTGGACTTTTTGAGATCCAATACGAAGCAGCAATAAAAGTAACAAAATGAGAAACATCAGCAAGAAAGATGAAGTTGTTCAGTACTTCCATGTTTCCAACATCAGCAGCTATTACAGAAATAAACACTCTGAGCCTGCCAAGGGTAAGGACAAAACTTCACCTGACTGGAGAGACTTGCTTTAACTTTTAACACTGGGAGCTGTCAGTGAGCACAAACTACAACGTGCTCTGCTTTGTTCACTTTAATAGGAACCTTGGTGTAACAGGCACAAACACTTCTGGTGCCTGATAACTCCTTACCCATTGAATTTTGCAGGTAACCATTTTCTTTAACACAAATGCGTACTACTTACCCAACTTGCTTTTGTTCTCAAAGAAGAAATGGGGTTTTTTGCTATTTATTTAGAAACACAACCACACAGGAAAGTTCAAGAGCTCATGAAGTTTCACATGAAAATGCACCTGCATTTGAGACTGTGTCACAGTCAAAAAAGCCTGCATTAATGTAGGTTCACATTCCGAGTATTTCACCTCTACACTTACAACTCTGTCAAGAGTAATTCAAACACAGGTTTTATACTACCCTGGAAGCTAGAGCCAGACTTAGAATACATACATACATATACGTATTTAAAAGGTTGGAAGATCCATTATAAAATGTCCACTTGTAACTTTGGGCACTTAAAGTATATTTTTAAAGTCACATAGGGGTGATTTTTAGTTTTGTCTTGCTCATAATAATGCACTACAAATGGTGATTTTTACAAACTCCCCACAAATAAGATACTGTGCAAAAAATTAGTAGTTGGTCTTACTATAGCATTTCAATAGCTCACCTAGCCACCAGCAGAGCACACAGATTTGAAGACAATAAACCAAAATCTATTGATTTCTTCACAGCTAGTGTTGGGCATCTTTAGGAACCACCCTTCCTCCTTCCAAATTCCAAAATAATGGATTTTCAAGGAAGCTGTTGAGACTTCACTCACACTCTTACCCACACACCATGCTACTCAGATTTCCAGCCATCCATCAGGAAATGGCATGAAATGAAGGAGCACCACGTGGCAGAACCCCCTTTAACTGCACAAAAGTACTCCCCCTTGGACTGAACCGAACCCTGAAACGCAAGACAGCTCTCCGCATGGAGCCCTAGCAAAGAAAAGTGTCCTGCTTTGAGAGAACCAGGATAAAAACGTCCTGTACCCATCCTAACCTGAGCCCTTGGAGCGTCCCTCGCAGCAGCTGCAGCACTGGCAGCTCCAGCAGCGGAGCTGCTGTGCTTGTGGGGAGCGGAGGCGGGTCAGGTGATCCCCATGGGCCAATCACAGCGCTCCTGCCCGCGGGGCTCAGTACAAAATGGCCGCTCACAGCCGTGCTCTGGCTGCAGTGCTGGGTGAGGTGGGCCGTGTCTCAGCCATTGTTCCCTCTGCTGCTGCCGTTCCTGCGTCCTGTTTTCTTCATCCACGGAGACGTGTCACCTCCTTCCTCTCCAAGTAGGCCCAACTCGGGCACTCCAAGGCTTTTGTGGACTGTCAGTGGGACTCTGGACTGTGGCACCCCCATCTGCTGCCGAGTCCTGTTTGGGACTTGTCTGGTTGGGAAGTAATTACCAACGGAGGAGCGTGGGTGCTCTGTTTACATATTTGTATATATTTGTAATGCACCATCATCATGTGTTAGGTCATAGGCTGGACTTGATGATCTTCAAGGTCTTTTCCAGCCTTGGTGATTCTGTGATTAAACCTATTCTAGGTTTTTTTTCCCCAACCTTGAAGTCTCTCTTCCTTATTTCCCTTATTGGGAAGAGTAACAGAGAGTATCTGTTACCTGGTTATTGGCTAAAACCATGACAAAAGGCTTAATACAGAGTTCATCTGAGCCATTAATCATTATCAAAATTACCCAAAAGCTCCTTTATGTGACACCACTGGAACCTGCTCCAGTCTCTCAGGGTGTGCAATTGCAGTGACATCTCCCGGTTGCTGGTGATTTAACTCTAACACACTTTCCCCTCTCAACCATTGAGCAGAGCTGTGCAGAAATTCTCTCTCCATTGAAGAAATGTGTTCAGATAAAGGAGGATAATTCTCCTACTAATAAGCAAGAGAGAATAATGGGATATTTTCTTGTGATGACCAACCATAAATCATTTCTTAGCTCAGGTCACATCTTCTATGGGAAGAAAAATGTCTTGCCATCATTAACTTCTTTTCAGCTAGCAATAATATATGATCAGGTTTTAAGTAATTGAACCAGTAGCATTTAATTAGCTCTGAAAAAACTCTCTCAGATCATGAATCACAGACTTTCCACCTGTATGAGGTCCCCCTACTAGGTTAAAAGTGTATTTCTCTTTCCATGTGCGATCCATCTTGAATATCTAATGAGGTGCTCTTGGTGTATGGATTATAGTTCATATGTCACACAAAATACAGCAGACACAGTCCCTTTCTTTACATAATTGAGTTTCATGTCTTGCTTCACTGAGTTGTTAAGAAAAAAAAACCCCACGTTGTGTCCATGACAAAACGGCCACTGCCTGATTCCATTTAACAAATTCATCTTTCTCCAGAGTCAGCATTAAGGGTAAGTAACTTAGACATACAACTGGGGAAATGAAGTAATAAGAAGAAATATTTCTTTTGAAAGGCAGGATACAGAGAACTGCCACGATTTTAGACAAGACCACACTGACATTTTTCAACAGGCCCAGAGCACTGACTGCCTAAGGGCACAATGCTTCCGTCCTACCATTACTTCAGACAGCTTCTCTGCACCCTAAATAGAAGAATTCAGTCAGCTAATATTTGGGGACATCTGTGGCCAGCACAGAACAGGATCACTTCTTATATCAGAGTGCATTAAACATAATTTTTTTCATTAAATTAGTTAAACCACAATCATGAACCACAAAAAAAACAAACACAAACCCAGTTTTTATTCAGCTTTCAAATGTTTCCAAAGCTGTTATCATGCTTTTATGACAAGACCCAGATAATTATAAGGTTGGATTTTTTTTTTTTTTTGCTGAAAAAGAGACAAGATTAGCAAACTGCTTTTGGAAGGCAGAAACTAAGACTCGAAATCTGCTCAAATGTCAGACTGTAAACATTGCCCAGTACTTGGTTTTCTCTATATAAACAAAGTTTTACTACAAACCCATCTGATTTTAAATAGGCTTTATAAAATACAAAATTAAACAAAATTGATTTTATCTCTCTTTTCCCATCTTATTTTTAGCATGGTAAAGAAAAAAACAAACCCAAACAATACCTTTCTGCTGACTGTTTTTTCAGGTTGAAGACAGCAAAGGTTTTAATTTTCATAATAAAGGAAAAAAAAAAGTGAAAGCTGAACTGCCTTACGGGATTGGGCAGAGCTTGTCTGTAACTCCAAACACTTATTTCAGCTGTTATCCTAAGTAAATAATGTTGCTCTCAACTGCATGTGACACTCCATCTAGTCATGCACAACATTTAAAAAAGGCTGATGGGATTAGAGCCCCACATATTAAAAGCTACTGCGACAGGAAAGGATGTATGACATCCATTATATACACATCCACTGCAAAAAAATGTTTGTCATCTGGATGGTAGACACTTCAATGAGAAAAGACTCAGATTTACAAATCTACCCTTTACATTAAAAAAAAAACTTTACACAGCAAAAATTCCCAACAATCTCCAGTCTTCTATACTATATTTGGCAGATAATATTTCTAGTAGCCCCAGTTATGCAGCTGACATTAATCTTGAGGTTTTAAGAACTTCTTCTTAGCTTTCTTGCTAGGTCTTGTGTTACTATTCCCATCCTCATCTTCATCCTGGAGTACACGTTGGTCTCTTTTTCTCAAGAATTTCTTCCCTATTGTTCCCACTAATGTTTCATATCTGCAAATGTAATAAAAAATGTACAGCTTTTACTAAAATCAGAGAAAACTTCAATGGAGCAAATCATAAATCTAATCAAAGATTTAAGCAGTGTAAAAAGCCTGTCACAGGAACTTGAGAAGCACCAGTACTACATGATCACTTCTTACATTACCATTCATTCTGACAGTTTGGGTTTGTCAGCAGTCTGGGACAGGGAGGGAATTAGCATGGAATGTCTAGATGTCAAAGGGCAGAAAACCCCTACAGGATATTTTTTCCCCAAAAGTGACTGAGATTCCAAAGAATACACACCAGAATTCCTGGAAAATCAGTTCTGTAAAGTAACAAATTCTGTTGGGTTTGTTTGGGGTTTTTTTTTTTACTTTTTGGGTTTATTTTCCCATATATAATGCAGTAATGTATCATATTCCTAGCTAATATTGATTATGTCATAAAATATAACTTACCTTCTGGCCATTTCTTCATCTGACACATCAGCTTCCATTTTATCATCCACTTCAATTTTTTCTTCCTTGCATCTAGAGTTCATTTGGATCATTAACTTCTGAAAATGAAGTAAGAAACTACTTAAACATGTAAGCCTGGCACAATAGCAACTGCTGAAATTCACAGGTAGGAGAAATGTATAAAAGGCAGGAATCAAGTTTTGTCTTTAGTTGCTGTTCCCTGGTCAGGCTAGAGCACACTGTTACAAAAGCTCATCAGGAAAAGGCAACATGCCTGCCTGTTGCTAAGCTGAGCTTAGAGTCTCCCTTTGGGAAAAGAGGCAACACAGAGAGACAAGTGTTTTCAGTGAACTGTACAATTCAAACACCCTCAAGGGCACACCAGACATCTTCAGGAGACCAGAGAATTTGATCATCATTTATTTTTCATTGTGATGTTAGCACATAGTCCTTGAAACGGTTTTGTTAAAAAGGAAAAATATCTGCAAGGATTTACAATAAACTACTTGTAAAACCCATGAAGCAATAATATGCTAAGTCACAGTGAGAGCAAGTTCAATAACTAAAAGAATCCTCTAGTAATCACCTTGCACAGCCTTTTGCATACCTCTCAGTCTTTGTACCTTCATCCTCCTGCTTCAGTTCAGTGCTAGTATTTTTATTACTATTTCAGCATAGTTCTATCAGCATTAATCACACCAGAAAGATTACTCTCACCCAGAATTTTTAGTTTGGAACTTTAAGTCCTTACAAAAGGTGAATAAATAGGGTTGAACATTTGCAGGACTGGACTCTAAATTAAATGGCAGGAGAAAAAGGGAGCTATCGTTTTGGGGAGCAGCATGTGGGACAGTTTCCTCACTTCAGGGAGGCAATATCTGCAGGAGTCATGCAATTACTGACCATCAACACAAGGAGATAAAAAACTTCTATTTACCAGATGCTGCATTGATCAACATTTTGGTTCAAATCACAGATTTCCTGGGCACGGGAGGATTTATGGAAGGTGCTGCAAAGGCCATGTAGTGTGAACACTCAAACCCCTACCCCAAGGGCTTCATCCTAACCCGAGACCACCTCAGAACAGAACATGGAAACAGTACCTCAATTTCTGGATTGAATCCCTTGAAGGACATTCTGCCATAAAGTAGATCCTCACATGGCATAAAGCTCCTCTCTTCTATTATAAAGCTCCTGCATGAAACCCCAAACCCAGCACTTGTCAAATGGTGTGCCTTAGAATAACCAAATCAAACAAATGCAAAAAGCATTTGCTGTCTTCCCCACGCACAAATAAACAGAACCACAGTGTATTCTGAACCATCAACTACTTTCTGAAGCTTAATTGCTCTGATAAATCTTTCAATACAAGGAGCTTGGAATGCAAAGGAATACTTTTTGCCAGTAAAGCTGTGCCAGTTCCACAAGCAAAATTATCTCTCCTGACAAAGAGCACTTTTTGCTGGTAAGATTCCACCTACATTAATGCTTTGCCAGAATAAAAATACCACATAAATATCACTCTACAGGTGGCATTACTGTACCAGCAAAAGCTTCTAATTAATTTTTCATTGTGATGTTAGACCTGGCATTAGTTGAGTCTGTCAGGATATAAAACACTGTGTAATCCTCTGTTCAGCAGAGAAAGATTTCCCTTTCTTCCTCCTTTTTTCCTCTCTTAATGAGCATGGAGTGAGAAAAGAAACATGACCCTGAGGTGTTCATAATACATGCTTTAGATCAAAGCACTTCCGTGAATTGTTCCATCCCTCTTTTCCTCACACACATATGCAACTCTTCCCTCATCCTCTTCATCTCCCATGTAAAACAAGCTCCTACAATCACAGGAAGTTAGGCTGAAGAGATGAAGCTCATGCTCCCACCTCAAGGTAGGATCAGCTAACCATGTACCATGAACAGCAGAGGTCCATCTGACCTCAGAAGACTCTGAATGATGAAGCATCCAGTGTCTCCTTAGGCAATCTATTCCAGTGCTTCAATAGCCTCATTGTTAGAAAAATTCTCCCAATGTCCAGCTTGAGCCTTCCTTGCTGCAACTGAAGCTCAAATACCTTTTTCTCATATCCACCAACAGTCATGGAAAGTAGTTTATCAATGACTGTATTCAACTACAGTTAATTCCCTGGATCCCACCTTTTTAAAAATTATGTATGTTCTCCTTCAACAGAATTTTTGTCCTCTTTTGAAAGGACAAAAATCCAAGAATTGTAAAAGTAGTTCTCTTGCTCTTTAAAGCATCTTTCTAAATAGCAGCAATGAACATCATCTTCCTGATTAGCTAAGACTTTCTTTAATCTTGCCATTACCTCTATTTCAAATAACAGGATTTGAAGTGAGCTGTACTCAAGAAGACAGAACTGTCCTGAATGGACCCAACCGTGTGACAGGAGCTGAATTTACTAACACAAGGTTTCAAACTTCTTTTTTCAAACAAAGGGAAAAAGCAGCAGGGAATGAATTGGTCCCTGCCTGAAAGGAACTAATTACATGCATCTAGAAGAAACTGTGAGTGAAAGAAAACAACAGAGACAAGAACTGAAAGTAGGTCAAGCTGCACTAGGCAACCTCGAGAATGTCCCTGAAAACAAATACTAAAGAAGCTGTAATGCCAGTCTGTCACTATTTTTCCTTCTGCTAATTGGTTATTAATAATATTTCTTTTATAGGAAAAAAACATGTATATTCTGTTCCCACCCCTAAACAATCCAATGCTGCTAAGAAGTACAAAAGTTTACAAGCTTACTCTTTCTCCTTTAGATCTGGTAAGTCAAGATACCAGTGTTCTTCACTTATTATCTTCTTTTCTTCCTCTTCTAGTTGTTTTTTAGTTTGTGAATCCAAACCCCTTTGCATGAACTAAAAAGAAAGACACAAACACACAGCTTCAGGTTTTTTACATCATGAATATGTTCTTACCAGGCAATAATTACATGAAGATAATTATCCATTACATAGTATGTCAGTTGATTAAAAAGTAAATGCTCTGGCTTTGGTCTAGGTTTGGGTGAACAGCAATGGGAAAATAAACAACTGCTGATCACAGCTGGGAAGTCATCCATCAGCTGTCTGCACATACAAAGAAACAGACCTCTTCTGGTTAGTTTTGATGCATTTCAGTTGTTACAACTCCATAAATTTGCTAAAATTTTGCAAAGGCTGGAGACAAAGTCTCAGTGTTAAAAGTTATTACTGAATATCAGAAATTGAAGCCACCCACACGAACAGCACTGGAGCTCAGAGCTAGAGGTAGGTCATACCACCTTGGCCATTGTTTGAAGCATCCATACTCTCAACCATCCTCTCTTTTCCCAGATTTCATTTAATGAACTGGCGTGCATTTGTAGCCCTGAAGGCTGGAACCTGCCTTTGGAAGTGGAAAAAAGTCTTTTGTACCCAGCTGTGCTAGAAGATGTTACCAGCTCTTCTCATCATTGGCCCATGGAAGTGCCAGTCAAGCAGTATGCATAAGCCACTGCAGTAACAGATTGCCAAGCTAGTTGAGACCAATAATTTAGTTTGGGGTAAGGCTGCTAATTTTGGCTGATACAAGGGCATTCCTGTAAATTGCCTTTACAAGGATGAGAACAGGCATATTGGAACAGTAACCTCTCTCAAAGCAGGGAGTAAGAGGACACGTGTGATGGCCTATGAACAATGGCTGAAAGTGTGGAACTACAGATCTGGTCTAAGTGAAACATCCTTTCATTTCCATTTGTCTCAAGTCAGGTGCCTGAATTGAGTGGCAATTTCAGTATCAACAATGTTAACCAACCATGCTGGAAACAAACTGAACTCTCTACAATTTTACAGCAGTCAACTTTATTTTCTCTCATCTCTAGGAGCTGGGACCTCCCTTACGGTCCATGGGAAGTAGAAGGTGTTTGAATAACTGTATCTGTCAGAGGTGTATATTTATACCAGTGTCATTCCCAGCTAGAGGCAAGTCTCCCAGCACAGTTTATACACACTCCTGTACAAAAATTGCTTTGAGGCCATAAAAGTATACCTGTGTGTGTAATGCTGGAGAGGATACTTCTTCCAAAGCAGCTCTTGGTCCCAGAAGTGTCAGGTTCCCATTTCCCAGTCTGGATATTCACATGCATATTTAGCTTCCCACAGAACATGGCAATTTGAGGCTCTGCCACTGCAAACCCTGTCCCAGCATTGGCTGCCAGTGCCTCAATGTAGCCTCTGAGCCCCAGGAGGGGGCAGCGCAGCACGGAGCCCATCGCAGACACCATCATCCACCGCAGCCCAAGCGCAGCTCATCTGAACCCTCTCATTCAATACTGCATCATTTTTGTGTTCAGATAAGCCTGCAAGCTGGCAGATAACGTGTCAGTTGGGCACATCTGTCTCTTGAACGCTAGCAGAGACCTGGACACTGTTTAAGTCCCACCTAAAACAGGCCTGGTTGGGGATAAAGCCCAAGAAGGCATCACAAAACACTTCCCTCTCCACAAAAAAACCTGCATTACTAAGCTTATTTAAAATATGTAGGTAATATACCTATCATATACACACTCCTCACCTCTTCAGTCTTTACAAAATGCCCAGGCAAACCAAACTAAACTCTGAAGTAAAAGCCAATATAGTGCTAGTGTCTCCTTTTCCATTTATATTTCTATTTGCATCCATTTGTACAAGATTTTTAATGAAAGAAAAATTGACTTTTCTGAGTCGATTCAAAATATGTCAAAGCTTTCCAATTAAAATTACAGTATCTTCTTGAGGAAAATAAAGGAATCTATCATGTGGAAAACCATATTGCTCAAAGAAATTGTTTAGCCAGTCAGAAATCTCAACAGGAAGAGTTCTGCTGCAAGCGCCCAATTAAATAATCATTTCACATTACATTTTAAAGATTATGTTCCTGAAGATTACTACAGGAATAACTGGGTAAAAAATACCTGATTGCATTTATCTAAAATGTAAACACACGTGGATGAATTAAGAATATACCCACTATGGTAGGCAGAGTATGCAAGTCAGTAACTGAGTGGTTATTTGGATTAGTTTCCCCAAGCAATGGGACCTGGATTAAATATGCAAGATGGAAAAGCATGAGCCATCCTCTGACATCAGTGGAGTCCAGTACTTAGCACAAAGGGCCTTCACAATGCTTCCACTGACCACATGTCACCTTTGGGTGACACTTCACCTGCCTGTTGAGTCATGGTAACACATCAGTATCTGCAGAAGCAGCTGCTGGAGTATTAATTAAAACATTTGTAAACAAGAAGATCTGCAGAAGGGAAGTGCTAAATACAGGATCTGTGTATGACCTTTTCAAAACCTACTCATCTCATCAAAGCTGGTTACTACTGCCTGGACCAGAAACCTACAAATCACAGCATCACTTTCACAGGCTGCTTCTCCACAGCCTTCCAAGGAAGAGAAACTAAAAACTGGCTTTTGAAATCTCCGGGGTGTTAATAAACTGGCAAAAAAACCAAACAAACATGAGCAGAAGTTTTACTTTAAAAGAGAGTATTACATAAAAATAAGAAAAAAAAATGATGTTGCAATCCAGGTTATGGGAGTCTTACTCTGTCAGACACTGCTGGCTAAGTAAGCTCAACTACTACTCCCTTTTGAGGGCAAGGCAAGATGTGTTCCGTTCCCTTTGTGCATGAGTTTTAGTCTTTCATTAGGCAGCATCTGTTAATTGGGGTAGATACTCCACTGTATGTTATAAGAGCACACTTTACATGGTAGGTTGAACTGAAGTCAGCTGAACTCCTTTCAACCAGAGCCTGAAATACAGTCCCATATAAACATGTGGGGAAAAAAAAAAGGCTAAATAAAAACATCATAAGCAAGAAGCCACAAAAGCCCCATCATATTCAGTTACAAAAATATGATGGATATTAACATTTTTTTAAAAATTAATGGCAACTCAACTTGTACTGGTTGTTTTCCTGCAGCAAAGAACCATCAATCACAGGAGAATGTACTCTACAGAATTAGGTGTTGTAGTACACGATGTGAAGCAGAATCCATTAGCCCGTAAGCAGAGACTAATTTCACATTGGACTTTACATAAGATTCACAATTCTAAGGGTAATGGGCACGTCAGGATGTTACTAACAGCCCTTGCATTTATGAACTGGGAAAGGCAGTTAATGTTGCCATTCAGGTTGGACATTTTACTAGCCACCAGTGTAAACAGACAAAAAAATGGACACAATTAAAAAAAAAAAAAGACTTTTTATCCCCCAAGATTAAAAGCCCTCCCCAAGTAAGGCAAGCAACATTAATATTTTAATTGCAACGTGCGTGTGTGGTGGGGAAGTTTCATAGTTTTAATTCACAATAAGCAACCTAACTGCAGAGAAACCAAGCGGAACAAAAGGCTCTCAAATGGTGCCCAAAAGTTGGCTCTTGCTAGGGCAAGACTTTTGCTGCAATAATGAGGCAGGTTTTCAGGATCAAACCCTCCAGCACCCTACAGTTTCTAACCCCCTGAGAACTCTTGCCAGCGTTTAAGCAGCCTGGTGTCTAGTGACAGCTCTCTGAAACCGGCTCTTGCCGTGGAAGTAGCAAAGGAGCAGCCGGAAAGCTGTAGGCCTGAGTGAAAGGGCAAAGCGATAATTTGTACTTTAAAACCTGCGTTACGGAAGCAGCAGGTACTCGTGCCCGGGTGTCAGGCCCAGACAGACGCTGCGCGGCTAGGTGCAGGCTGCCGAGATGGCCTGGTTCATCCCGGAGCCCTCCCAGGCTGTTCACCGCACGGCTCGGCCCCTCACCGACGCGACCCAGACACACGCCGCCAGCGGCCCCCCATCCTCCCGCCCCCGGGGCCGCCTCACGGCACCGGGCCCGCGGCGGGCAGCTCCCCAGCAGTAGCGGCCCAGCGCTCCCAGCATCCCCGCAGCTGGGCCCGGCTGCTGTCTCCTCACCCCACCGCGGAGCGGGCCTCAGGCCTCCCCGTCCCCTCCTCCCCTGCCCGCTCCCGAGGCCCCGCCGCCCCGGCCGCACCTTCATGCGCAGCAGGTTCTTGGACAGCTTCGTTTTCACCTCCCCGGCCATGGCGGCAGCGCTCCCCGCAGGCCGCACTGAATCCCCGCGCTCGCGTAGCGCAGACGCCGCGCAAGCCGGAGGAGGAGCGGGAGGAGGTGGCCGTTCGGCTCCACCCTCCGCGTCCGGGGAGCGGCTGCGGGAACAGGCCCCTGCCTACACCCCGGTGTAACCGGAGGGCGTGTAGGGTCCGGGAGGATGTGGGGGGGTGTGAGCTGTTGGTGCAAAAACGTTAAAAAAAGCAACATTCCCGTACAAAGCCGGTTATGTGGATTGAGGGAGATTGGGTCTGTGAGCAGGAGATAAAGTTGACGCGATGTGAAACGGCAAGGTAGTAGGGGAACCTGAGGTTTCTTATCAACGCTTGTGTATTCTGTAGTGCTGCCGGCTTACGTTTCATCCATCATTTTCTGATAGTTCAAAGACAGAAAGAAAGAGAGTAAAAAATCTGTTTCATATTGGCATTTGGAGACCGCTTGACTTGTTTTGCTTTCATTTTTTAAAACCAGCACTGACTTCTACTTGTAAAAAAAACCCAACCAACCAACCCAAAAAAAACCCCAAACAACAACGAAGTGGTCAGATGTGAATAAAACTGCAAAGCACATAAATTCAAAGATATTACAAAAAGCTTCAAAGTTTTGTTAGTCCTGAATCATGATCTCTGAATTCAATCTTGGCTGTGTTGTCTTCGGGCTGCCAGACTGGGCCCTGGTAGCAGAGGAGGAAATTCTGATAGGAAATTGCCAGCTGACTCTCAGTCACAAGCAGGTACCACAATTTCTGTATATATCCTCATAAATCAGATTTCTGATGCCTGTTTTGACATGCATCACATAAACCAGGCGATAAAGCAATAAGAGTGAGGGTTCAGTGTTCAAGACTTTAATGAACTGGCATGATCCAAAAAACAATCTAGGGAGAAAAGTTTATGTATATGCAAGATGTAGGTCAAAGCTTGAATAACTCTGTAAAGATTTATGCTCTAATAAAGTCCACAAAAATGTATAATGAAGGGCAAAACCTGATTGCAGTGGGAAAGGAGGAGGAAGAATTATCCACATCCAGGCACCCTTATTACATAGTTAAGCTCAGTGGGTTAAAATGTCCACAAACGTGAATAAAACACGGAACCACAAACGCTTCAAGACAAAGTCATAACGCTGCATGGAAGTATTTGTTTTTCATACAGGCAAGGCACCTTCGTTTCCAGGCTCTGTAAATGAGTTGAGGCTGCTCTGAAATTCAAGGTCCCTGTGAGAAAGTCTCTTTGTGAGTGTGGGAGCTATCCCGCTTTCTTTGGCCCCATCCTGTTCAGCTTCTTCTCTGTTCACTTTCTCATTGACAGCTATCAACCCTTCCCAACAAAAGGAAGCTGGGAAGAAATTTGCAGTTTTATGAATGCACATGTTCATCAAAGAATGAATATGTTTGAATCTTAGCAAAAAAAACCAATAGGGGAAAGCTGTTAATTAATATAATGTCACAGTACAGCCATATTCTCACAATTTTTGGTGTTATTTTCTATTTGCCTTGCATACTAATAAGGTGTTTGCTTTTTGTTGATCATTGCAAATCGGAGCCCTGCGTTTAATTGCATGGCCTTCAGTGTCACTCAGAGCTTTTTCTGAGCAGTTTCAGTTAATTTACAGTCCAGGAACATACTTTGAATAATTCCTTCTAAATACACAGTACAAAAAGGATATGAAGCTGCTGGAGAGTGTCCAGAGGAGGGCCACAAAGTTGGTGAAGGGTTTGGAGGGGATGCAGTATGAGGAGTGGCTGAAAGTACTTGGTTTGTTCAGCCTGGAGAAGAAGAGACTGAGGGGAGACCTCATTGCAGCTCACTGCTTCCTCACTAGGGAAGGTGGACAAGCAGGTGCTGACCTCTTCTCTCTGGTGACCAACGATAGGACCAAGGGAATGGTAGGAAGATGTGCAGGGAGAGGTTTAGGTTGGACATTACGAAGGGATTCTTCACCCAGAAGGTGGTGGAGCACTGGAATAGGCTCCCCAGGGAAGCAGTAATGGCACCAACCCTGACAACATTCAAAAAGCATTTGGACAATGCCCTCAGGGACATGGTCTGAACCTTGGGGTTGTCTTGTTCTGGGGTGGGAGTTGGACTTGGGGATCCAGGCTGTCTGAGGAGGTGTTTGAACCACCATCCCTGGATACATCTAAAAAGACAGACATGGCAGAGCTAGGTAGTGGTTGGACTTGATGATCTTGAAGGTCTTTTCCAACCAGAATGATGATACTGTGATGATACATTACTGCCCACTCATCAGCACTCCTCCAGCCACTGGTGCTATGGCAGTGCCTGGCTTTGCTTGGTTCCCTTCTGGGAGAGATGTTCCCATCCTCCCTGAGGAGCAACCTGGCTCATCAGTTCCTGCAGCCCCCTTCAGCAGGCTCTGCTTGCAGCCTTTTCTGGAGGCAGCCACTGCTCCTGCCTGCTGCCTGATGTCTTTGATGTGCAGGAGCATTGTACCACCAACTCTTTAATGCCTGGGAGCCCAGGATCCACAGCCTGAGCCCCACTGCACCGTGTCTTGGTGCCACACCAGGGGCTTGCACAGAGACACTGCAGAGCAGCCTCGTGTGTCAGCATGTCAGCTAACAACCTGCCTTGATACAGGCAGGGAGAAGTGTTTTGCAGTAAAGGCAGCGCAGGCTGTGTGATGTTTATTTAGAAAAGTGGAGATTGTAAAAAGGCTGCCACAGAATTTGATCTATTTTGGCAGTAAAAAAGTCTGAAGGAAATTTTTGGATTACATCCCCCATCACTTGAATTGGATGGGGAGGTTATAGATAACAATCAGCTGTCTCGTGGACCAGATTATACTGTCTGGTAAATCTGAAGACACTCCATTGATTATAGGAGAAATTTTTATGATTTACTGGTGGTGGTGGAGGTAGCTGAGAGAAGAATCCAGCCTGTAAATACACCTGCTTGTGAAGCAGAGCAAGGGTGAGGAGACAAGGTAGGAGAGATGCTCTATTTAGAGAAGAATCAAGGCTCATTGTAAATGACAATTAGGCACCTCTCCCACAGCCCTGACAGATGCCCAGCAGCTCTGCTTTCAACTGAAAATCCATTTCTTTTCCAAAACAAAAATACTCAAGGAAATAAGTCAGGGGAAAGAAGCTCCATCTTATAACAGATTGTACATTAAACAAGCAGATAAAAGATTTTTCTTCCTAGGAAATGTGGTCCCTTCTCCCTCCAGTAATTACAGAAATCAAATCAAAATTGTCATTAACATTATTTAAGAAGTAATCTCTCTTGCAGCAACACAGGTGACAGCTGTGAACTGATTTCACACCAATGGGATCTAAGTTGAGGGAACTCGTGGGTTACTTTTCCCATAATCTTTTATTTATTCATATTCTTGCAGCACTGTGATTTTAGCACCAAATGAGTGTCTCAAACCTTACACCAGCCTATCGGTTGACTTGTTTTTTTATGAGCTGTCTTTGAACTCTGAAGCTGCTTTTCACATCTTGCAAAACACTCGAAGCCTTTTTTTCCCCCCCTACAAATATCAACATTCTTACAAGTATGACGGGTGATTTGTGTCAAGCTCCTCCGCTATGTCTTTAAGGAAGGATATTATGTGTTTTCCTCTATGAATGAGGAAAAGAAAATGCTATGTAGAGCTGCCTGAGGTTTGTTTGCAAACCTGAAAGGAAGGTGTGAAGTGCTGTGTAGGCCTGGGTGGGATCAGAGAGGCAGTTTTATGCCCTGTGCTCCACACAGAAATAGTGTGACATTCTCCAAGCGGTAGAGAGGCGCAGTTTTGAAGTGGCGGACTTGGTTTTTCTCTCTCTTGCTCCCACCAAGCTCTGATCTGCTAAAGCATGCAGCCTACTGACAACTGCTGAGGTCCTGGGTGACCAGGGATTTGTTACAATATTCATTACCCTTTGATGCATGCATGTATAACCTGATGGCCCGTGTGTGTTGCTCAGCCTGCTTTGTACCTAATCCACGGAGGATATGGGTTAGCTACAGCTCCAGGCTTCAGCATGTGGCACGTCAGCTCAGCCTGCACTGACTCATCCTCTTAGCTTTTGAAGTCGCCTTTTTCTGGCCTTGGCACCGGTTTTAGGTTGCAGCTGATACATGCAGTGGGTTTTAAATCCCTGCCCCGTGTTCCTCAGTTAACCCCAAGGTTTCCTGTGGATGGGGAACGCTATGGGAAGGATGAAGCAGAAGCCAAACTCCTGTAATTTGGGAAAAAAGATCTGTAAGCACAGTTCACGTTGATAATGCTTTCCTTTCAATAGCCTTACGTGGTTCACAGTTTATGCAGTGTGAAAAGGTGCACCTTAAAAATGTGCTTGTAGCAAAATAGAGTTACAAAATCTCCAGAACAACCAAGACATGTCTTTGTCTGGAGAAAGTGCCTGGTGTCTTGGGATAAGACAATTCATTCTGAGTGCTTCTGGCTGTCCCGGTGGCAGGGTGACCTTTATGTGAATAAATACAGTAATTCCTTTTTGATTACAGAAAGAAACAGCTTCATAATGGTTGCTCCCTATCTTCTGCAATCACCTAAAATGGTGGGGGAACACACACCAGTCTGTCATTCTGCTGGCATGCGGATAAGCCTAAAAATTTGATCCTGTGTTGCAATGATTTGATATATCCCAGTACCAGAAATCAGAGAGAATGACTAAGGAACAGTGTGGAGCGTCCTTCTCTTCGCTTTCCTTTAAAAATCGAGGGCTTTTAACTTGTTGGATTTGATAGAGTCACAATTAAAAGAGAAAAGGAAAATATCACCTTCCGTTTGTTAACTATAAAAATGCAATCCAGCAGTGCTGCTGGTGCTTTGCTATTTCCCAGGTCAATAAATGGCTCCCCTGACTTTAATAAACATTGATGCTTCAGGCTTGTTCTACAGTGATTGAACCTTTTTATAGTTTCAACCACTCACATTGCATGAAAGCTTGAAGATATTTTTTTCTTTTTCAGGAGGGTTGGTTCTGATTGATTAAATTGTCATTTTCTGAGTTAGTTGCTGAATTATAACTTGGCATTTTTAACCGTGTGATTTGTTTAAAGAGACAGCTTTTTGATATAGCAAACCAGCTGAGAATTTTTAAGCAGTAAAAGGAAATTTTACTCACTTTGTTCTCAGCCTTTCATCACTGCCTGACAAAAATGCTCCTGAAAACAATGTAGAGGCTGTGATATGAGGAGAAGGTATTTAGATTCCCCCTCACTTCTTTATTCCATCATGGAGCTGATCTGTGTGGTATTATATTGCTTTCATTTAGTAGTTGGACATCTTGTTGTTGTTAACATGTTTATCTTTCCAAGGAGAAGTGAAGAGAGGGAGAATTAGAGACAGAAATGTGAAGGCTACCCAAGATGACAGTAAGAGGAAGTGGCAGAACTGTGCTTTGGACCAACTGGTTTACCCCTTAGTACACACAATGGATTTGTTTGTACCAAAATGATGGGCTCTGAACACACCCAAATCAAATAACTGCAAAGTTTTCACCTAAATCCAGGCTGGGCCTGGTTCAAAGGGACAAAGACCTTGTAATTCTTTAGAAACTGAGAAAATAACATCCGTGTGATGCATTCATTTATTTCATTTAACCAGCTGCCACTTTCATTCTCTGTGGATAGCTGCTTAGTTTCAAGGCCTCTTTTATTTTTTTTTTTCCTTTCCTTCTCTCCCCCCAATTTAAATCTGTATTCAAGACAGCAAAGCTGAAGTGAATGAGACTCACATAAAAAACCACGTGTGTTCAGAATGCGTTTGGAAAGAAAGGCCAACAAAACTGTCTTGTAGCACATAACAGGGTGTCTTGCTTTTGATTTACAGTGTCTGGAGGGGAAATGGAATAATCTCATGGTCTGAATATGGGAGATCCTACATTTGTTCACTGCAGTGTTACCCTGGTAGGGCTGTGAAAGAGTGCTTAGCAGTGGAAGTCTAAGGGTATCAATATGAAATACTGAAGTCCAATTATACTTCTGCTTGTTCACTTTCCCCTCTCTGGCCATTTCCGCTTCTGCTCTGAAATAATAAGTTATGACAGTGCAAAGCTGAATTTCAGCAGTGAATTATATCCCTAGCCTCTAACTTTAATTGCATGATTCTGCAACTAACCTGCTATCCATCTTGGTCCCTCGAATTCTTTTTGCCTCTTGCCTTAGCTCGATACCATTCATTCCAAATCCTAAAAAAGTGAAAAAAGGTGCCCAGGAAGAGGGCAAATTGTGAAATGAACACTTAAACTTCTTACCTACAAGCAAGTCCTGAAGGCCTTTCACTAAAAAGATGGGGTAGAGTTCACCAACATAGCGGGTCAGGATGAAGTGCTGCAGGCTCTGGCTGTTTCCTTGCAGTGCTGCTAGTGCTGGTTACCTGGAAGAGGGGTCAGGAGGACCCTTTACAAGTACCAGTTTGGGTATGATCCAGCCAGCCAGGTGCTTTACAGGATGTCCCTTTCCAGCCTGTAGAGCCAAACCAAAGGTGACTGCTGGGAATGGAGCCGAGGTAGATGACGGATGAGTGCTCTGATTCAACATGGCAAATCTGGTGTTACTAACACCTTTGTTTTAATCAGCTGAAGATTTCACAGCAAGATGTTGATGCATGAGCAAACTTCTAATGGCAAAAGCCAAAAGTAAGGTAATCTTCTGCAATTACTAGTAAACACTGTATGAGAAGAGTTTTAGGAGAGTTGCTCATGTTCATTTCAAAATCATCTTCAGGCCACTTTACAGGGTGGGAAATAAGCTGTAAGATGAAAAAGAGTAAAATATTCATTAAAGCTGTAATGATTTATATCATAGCATTATGAGGTAGCACACTTTACCTCAGTACAGTTCCTCAATTAATGTTTTTCTAATTTCCATAAGTAATTGACCTCTCATTAGCAACTCATTAGAAAAATTGAGGTGATGTGACAAACGCAAACCCACTGCGACAGAAACTCTGCATCTGAATAAATTATTGAAAACTCTAATGGATTTGAAATGAAGAACCACAAGAACCTTGCTTTCTCTCACTGAGAAAGAAAAATGTCTCATTTACACCCATAAAGTGAAACACTTTTCTCTAAATATATTTAGCTGCACATTCAACAGGCCTTAAATCCATACTTTGACTCATGGCTGGTTTTCAAATGCAGTGAACATTCACATCTTCTTCCTGCAAGTAACTGTATAGGAAAGGAATTAGCCAAACTGTAAGACCCTGGTATGACTGTAGACACCACATACTGAAAAACAGAACACAGAGTCTGGAGCATGGGCTAAGTGTGGCTTAATTTTTGAAGGAACTGAACATCAACTGACACTTCTCTGGGACTTCAGCCTAGATGTAGATACTTACCAAAAAAGACACATTTCTGAATTCTTCTCCATGAGCAGTTGTTTCAGGAGGGAGTTGTCTGCCTTGTCCTTTTTATAGCCATTGTTAACCAACACATGAATGTTAACAAGCTCAAATAATAGATTTTGCACATATTGAACTGTTCACTTTAATAACGTTATATATCTGTCTTTTTAGGGATCAATACATCAATTTTAAGCCAGTTCTTCACCACTGCAGTATTGTGAAAAGTGAGGCTGATATTTAACATAAAGTATTATGAGTCCTGGATGCTCCTGGAAAAACCCAGAAAAAAACCAACAACCTACATTTCTTTTTTAATATGTTCCTTAAAGTCCTGATGCCTATCTGAAACTTATTTGAAAGTAACTGCACTTGTGGGTTCCAAGTTAGCATTTCATTACACAGCTACATGAGTATGAGAAAGGAAAAAAATCCCTGTCTGAATGGCCTGTACAACAGAGATGAACTAATGAACCTCCCCCAGCTTCTGCAATCCCAGCCAAGAAACTGCACAGTCTAAAAGGAGGAAAAAAGCAATGGAATAATCATGTAAAACAATGGGAAAAGTCTGCTGGTTTAGGGCTGCCCTGGGAAAAAGGCTGGGGAGAATCTCACTTTGTTTGGGAAGTGAATCTGTTATCTGGTTATTCTGCACATAAGTTGAGGGCTTGTTTTTTTCTTTTCCTCCTGAATTCTTGTACAAGTGGGCCATTGCACAGCACTGTTTAATACAGGGGACTGCCTTTTTGCTTTGCCAGCTTCATTGGAGAAGACAGATAGCACGGAAGTGATCCTGAGGAATTTCCTGTTATGGAAGACAAATGTACTTTTAAAAGCTCACTCAGAAAATCAGACTGCTTAGCTTTCCATGACATTTAAAAATAAAAGATGGAAGAGCAAAGAGATGTTAGGGAAACAGTGACGTTTCCTGGTATTGCATCATGCAGTGGGACTGTACCAAGTGTCTAGTTTTGTGACATTGCTCCCTTTTTTTTTTTCCTGCAGGGTTGAGAAACCATGGCTGTATGGTTAAGCCCTGGTGGTTTCAGTCCATATTTAGAGTAAAATCTGCTCCCTAATGGCTTTTAGCCCCAGAGAGCACCTCATCCTAGAGCCATGACTGAACTGAGTCACGGGACTCGTTAGGAAATCAAACATGGTACAAAACCAGAAAGCTGAGACTATGTTACCCAAGCATCTGTCTTACATCCAGCATCTCCTCTAGGATTTTCAAGTCTACTATGGAGACTAAGCTTGGTAAAGTCCTCCATAACCATTAGATTGGTGTAAACCATCCCAATGAAGCTTATTACCAAGTCTCTGCATAGCACCGTACACTCTTCTTTAGAGCCCCCCTTTCCCACACAGTTACACTCCTACTCTGCACTACCAGGATCACTCAGGAGCAGAATTTCTTTAGGATTTAGGAATACATTTGGATTTCAGCCAGTGGTGGAAAATAGACATACTTCCTCTATTCCCACGCATGTACTCAATATATTGCTTTACACGTGGGATCTGAATCAGTAATACTAAAAGCCTGAGGTTGAAGGAAGAACAAAATGTGTTTATAACCATGTTCCTTGATAAAGGGTTTTAAAAATAATTTATTCAGTCATTTTGTGAGAGTGAAATACCTGACACATTGCAAGGTGGAAATGACACACCCCAAAAAGAGATAATTCTCCTTATGTAGGTTGACTTTAAAGAAGTCATAGTGCTAAGTGTGAAATTAATCATTTAACTGAATCAATTAAAAACATCTCCTCCTCCTCTCAAAATGGAAGAAAAAAGCTCACCTGTGGCAAATATGTATTTTTGCAAGACTTTGGGGTTACTGCCCATTAGTGGGCCTTGAGGTTACCCTAAGACCAGCAATGTCTTCTTTATGCTGAAAGCTGCTAATGGGAAAATCAGTGTGTTATGGATCAGGGTCCAAACACAGTGTCCAGGCCTGCAACACCATAGCAGGATCCCAGGGGGCTAGCACAGCTGTACACATTGAGGAACCCACCAACACAGCAAGGAAGGGCATCCTTAATGACACCAACAAAGGGACACAGCTAGTGTTTTGTTGCAGCATGCTTTGAGTCGCTGTATGCAAAATGGTTTAATATCACCTTAATCCCAGTTTGCCGTGTGAAAAATGACCCTGTCAATTTGCTACAGAAGTAGAATGTTGAGAAGTGGAGCATTTTGTCTAACAGGGAAGAGCTGACAAAGACAGACTGAATAATGCTTAATTGGATAAAACTGGCCTGATTGTGAATTCCAAACAAAATTAAAAAATATTGTACTAAGATTTATAGGTTTGTTTTCTGTTTTGTTTTTTTCCCTGTCTGTGTGTGCTGGGCTCTGCTTGTGTCATCAATGTTTCAGTTTAGCAGCAGCATTATTTTCTTTATTGATAAAAGCCAAAGGCTAAATATTGCAAGGCATTTGGCAATGCCAATATAGATGGGAACTCTCAGTTGTGTGCGGCCCAGTTATTGATGTTTTTATTAGCAAACCTTTCAAGGGCACATTCTGTCTTCCTTCTTACTGCCATAATGTGGAAAATGAGGAGACTGGTAAAACGCCTGTTGCACGTAGCTGACTGTAAGACAGGTTTAAATGAACACATCTCTGTCCTTCAGCTAGCCACAGGAGTAATGTAAATATGTTTGGGCACAGTGGCAGGGTGTCTCAGCAAAGTGGCTTTTTGCCTCTTTGCCCACCGAGGCCTCTTTCCCTCTCCTGGCTATGGGGATGGAACAAAATCTAACCTAGGAATTACCATCCCTTATTTCTCCAGCTGCTTAAAAGAGCCCTTCATTTCTCCAAGTATGTGAACCACAACCCCAATGTTGCAATGTTTTGTCATATCTACTCAGGGCAAGGCTTGTGCATGAGGACACTATAGGGAAATTCTTTGAGAAAATGATTTGCTTAGAATTTTCAGTAGCCACTATAAAAAGTCTGAACTTTTATCTGTGTTACTTTTCCTTCTGCTCTGCTTTATAAACAAACATGACACTTGATTCTACAAAGTGATTTCTTTCTGAGTTATAGAACCACAGAAAAAGCATATAAACCCCACAAACCTTATTATTTTTGGATTCTCGAAACTCAAAATTGATTTAAACCAAGTTCAGCCAGCAATATTTCCTCCTCATCTGAGAAACGATATCCTGGGTTTCAGACTAAAGTAAATTTTTATAGGCATGTTGTAATTATAAACCCTCGAGAAACGGATTTTGTGACGGGAACACTGGCACAAAGCTCTGCTGTGGTTACTCTGCTGAGCACTGATGCAGAGAGGCTGAAAATCCATTCTCCCAAGAAGGGGCTTATTAAAAGACTGCAGTAGTTTTAATGACATTCCTTGTGACATCAAAATTATTTCATTTGGAATCACAGAGCATCTCTGCTTCTGCATTTTTGAAGGTCCAAAGAGAAAATATTGCTGCAGCCTCACGGCTAGGAGCAGTGACTGAGGGAAGCAATCCAGAGAGATAAATCTGCACTGGTACTTGCATCCTCTCATGATGGGAGATATAAATTAATCTGTTTAATTAGAGCAGCATATAATAGTCATCACCAGGAAGGCAGAAGAAATGTTTGGAAATACCATACAGGTTTAGCAAATGATCTGGGTTCAGCATTTCCTCCTAAACTGATGAATAATAGCTGGAATGTCAGTGATAACTGAACTCAAGATGAGGAGGTTTGGCTCACATCTGATGTGCTCAGTGACTTACGTGCCTATTCAGATCCTGGATTGGTTTTCCTGCAATATTTCATGCCAAATGGGTATTTTCAAGCAATATCCATTTCTGATTGGACTGATCTTTGTACTATTTATCTCATGTCATTTGTACACATGAATTCCAATTAAATGATGGCAAGATGCTTGGCCCAGATATATTGCACCATAAGCACTTAACTCCTGCTCACTTGATCAACCTTAAATTACACTTCTCAGCTGCACAGGTATGCAGATACTTTGCAAAGATGGGTAAATAGCTTTATCCTCCTTCCAGAGGTGTTCAAAGACAGGCTAGCCTCAAAGCACGTGCTAGCTCAGAGGCAGAGGTCCAAACTGCAGCCTTCCTCCACCAAAATGTGCAGCCTCATCCTACATCCACTCAAGCCAACAGCAAAATTTTCACCTGCATCAAATCCAGAAATCCAGCTTCTGACAGCAAGTTTGCTTTGGTTTCTTCTGATCTCCCTGGGTTTACTCACAGGAGGAAAGGGCTAAAATCTTACATAGTCTCAAATGAGATGTATAAAACAACAAGTGGTGGCAACAGCATACAGCAAAAAGAGGGGAGTTTGGTAAAGCAGACAGACTGTTGCAGGCTGTTGAATGTGAAATAGCACAGCTTGTCTTACAGCCTTTGATTTTTTTAGGTTTTTTTGGCATTGGTTATTTAATCAGTCAGACAATGGAGCGGGAAATGGAAAACCACAGAAAACTCAACTTCTCTCACAAGGCATATGGGTAGCCAAAAATAGCTGCACAAAATGAATAGTGGGGCTGGTGACAATTTCCAAAGTTTTTCAGAATCTCCAGGAAATTTTTCGGCCCATATTCCATGAGAAAAATCCAGTTGGTCTCCCTTTCTCTGAGCCCCTTCCCTTGGACATGCACCTGGGACTGAACCCAGCTCCTTCTGAAGTCAATAGCAAAGCTCCTCCTGGCTTCAGTGGAGGCAGGATTCCTCTCGTTGTGAGATGATCATATTTGTATTCAATACCCTGCAACTTAAAGTGAGGATTAGCAGAATTAAACTCTCCTAATTTGTATATCTCAGACTGCCAAACCGCAATTAACTTTTGTGCGTTTGAATTAACAGGGAAAATTATTAACCACCCTTTCCTCATGCAATTATCATTTTACACTTCTGGAAAATTTCCCCTAAATATGAAAAGTAGCCCACACCCCTGTGAACCTATCCCTCTTAATATCCTTTAGTTATTAGAGCAGGAAACAATTTCTCACCCCATTGCTTTCATATGCAAGGGATGCTGGCCCAGCACCACTGCTGTGCTGTGCTTTGTCTTGGCCTAAGGCTGGCCACTTTTCACAGGGGGATGGGACTCAAACCTTTGCATTCACCCAAGAATAACACCTGTGTGTGTAGCCCTTGGCAGATACTACAACCAGCTGCTCTTTTGTGCTGGTTTTAACCTTGCAATGTGCAG
The DNA here is from genome assembly GCA_020745705.1 of Hemiprocne comata. Taxonomy (NCBI): domain Eukaryota; kingdom Metazoa; phylum Chordata; class Aves; order Apodiformes; family Apodidae; genus Hemiprocne; species Hemiprocne comata. The sequence goes on from CM036598.1 coordinate 17,081,945, forward strand.
CTCAAAGTTCCCCCTTCCTCCTTCGCAAAGCTAAAGCTGAGAAGGACATTCTGGTGTTTCCTGGGCACAGAGGTACAGGTTGGCATGGCAGAATAAAGGCAGCACGAAGCAACCAGAGTTCTCTGCCTTTTGTTCTGCTCCTCTTTTCAGCTGGACTCTGCCCTTGCATGCACTAGGGCTAGCAAGGGTCCAGTTGGTGCTGGAAGTTTGCAAAGCATCTGTTTTCCCATGGCAGTTTTCCCTGTGCTGGAGCACACCCTCTCCACTAGGTGAGGAGTGATGGTCATTTTTTGTCTTAAAACTTCACTTTCTTGGGAAAAGTAGAATCTTAAGCCTTTTTTTTTTTCTTCTTAATTGGAGGTGGGGGAGAGAGATGCAAGAACAGATAGCTTTGATTTATACATCACCCTTTTTCAATAAATACGTTTGTAACAACATAATGAAATTGTTGAACAAAAGTTCTTTTCCAGAAGAATAATCTTTAACTGGTGTGAAATGCCTCACCGGGATTTTGTCAGGTTTTAATTTCAGTTTGAATAAATAACATGAGACACCAGGCTGAGGAAGATAAAGGTGAATTTCTTCTGCTTCCAGCTTGTCATAATGAAAATAATAACTGCTTTAGCAAAAAACAAGTTTCCAATTAATTCTCTAAAATAATATTATCCCCCTTTTTCATAGATACTGTAGCTCATTTTGGAACCTAATTTTGGTAATATATAAACAATTCTAAAACAGCTATTCCCACCGAAAGAATGACAAGTACAGACTTTGCAGCACATGTTGGGAACCTCTCTGTACTGAAAAACAGTCTTTGATTTTCTTGAACTGAATCTTAAACAATGAAAAATAGAAAAATCAATTTAAAAACCTGCTTCAGGATGAAGAAATCTTTCCTGAAAGACTTTATTTTAAATATCTGGATCATTATAATTAGACAAGACATTCTGAAATTATAAAAGTAATTTCTCCTGGAAAACAGGCAGACTTTTAAAAATTTATTTTAAGAACAAAATAGTGTTCATCATGGGGGGCTTAAAAACACAGGAAAAATGAACTAGTGCTGGCTATTAAATGCAGCTGAAAATGGCTGATTTGTATGTTGTGTTAAATTCAGAAACCAACAGTAATGGCTCAGAAAAAAGCCCCACTCTCAAGACTAGGTTAATGTGTTTGAAAGGATCCTTTGAGGGGACATAACAGAACTATGTTTTGTTCAGTCCCACCCAGTGCTTTCTTCTACAAGAGCTATCATCTAATATGCCTGTACAGTTCAACAAAATCAACTTATACCATCAAGGAAGATTTTTTTTTTTTTTTACACAGGAAGCCAAGCTCTGGTATCCTATACAATGTAGTATACTCACTGAAATAATGTCCATGCATTGGTGCCATTCATTTTGGTCTCAACCTGGCACTCTCTCCCAGCCCCTCTGGAGCCCCCAGTAAGTTACCTGGTTAGCCACGTTGCTGCAGAGGCCAAAAGCTCTGGGATTCATCATGGATATCACTCAGCTGCACATTTTTTTTTCCCCCCCAAGCATGCTGAGCCATTGGACTCAGCCTCTGCATTTCACCAGAACAAGGCTCAATCCTAAGACAAGCTTTTAAAGACCCAGCAAAGCAGAGCAGTTTGGCCAAAAGCACAGCAGCTGTGGGGCTCCCCAAGGGCTGTCAGCTGCACATGGCCTGGGCCTGGGCAATCAGCACAGCACAGCACGACTTCAGGAGCTGCTGTGACTGACACAAAGGCAGTGTGGAGGTTTCTGTGCCCACAGTGGTTAATAACAGCAACAGCACTTACGGTATCACCAGCATGGCTTGAGCTCCAACCCTGTGGCAGGGAGGCTGAGATGTGTGGCCCTGTTGCTTTATACATTCCTACCTAAACAAAAAAAGGGATAACATTACACAGAATTTCAATGACTCTTAACAAAACAGTGTGAAGTAAAACAGATTGGTTAAAACCATCAAATTTCCTTTAAAAACTATATTTCATGGTGAATAAACCTCTCATCATCACATGTATACGTGTGTGCAAAACTATGATGGAACAGATCTTCTGGGAGACACTGGTAGTTCCTGTGATGTTTTTCTAAATGTTAACATTTTGCAGTGTACTCTAGCTGTAATTATGGACCTACATGTAGAGAGTAGTGGAAAATTATCTCATGATAAAAACTGGACACATACCTGGTATCTATCTTTTATGACCGTGGGTCATGCTGGCTGTCATTCTGGCTGGGATGTGAGGTCCTTCTAATCCACAGTTGTCTCTGCCAGCAGCCAACATGAAGCTCTGTGGATGAAAGCACCTGTAAAATAATTCACCCTTCACACTAGGTCTCAGCCTTCCTTTTTTCTTTTATTTTTGTGTAAGTTTTTGCTGCCCAAGTTTCACATGAGTAAATGGTTAGAGCAGGGAAACCTCAGGCTTCTGGTGTGCCCCGGTGGTAACAAGAGGCTCTTTCGACTTTTGTGATGATACAAAAAAAAGTCTGTCATAAACTGCCACAAAAGAGCTGCTTGTCAACAACCAGGCTATTCAAACAATTCCGAAATAAAACATGTGCAAACATTATGTGCTGTTTGAAGATGCAGATCTCTGAAAATACCCTCACCACCACACAAATTACATTAGGTAATTAGACCAGTGCAGGTAGTTTTCCAAGACAAGAGAAAACAACAGCAAAGCAGGGCAGAAATTGAAAGCAGCAGTTCCTCTTTGTATAACATGCAAAGTCTATTCGTTAACCTAGAGCAAAAACCACATTTGCATTTTGCTTCAACCTCTGCTGTGGAAGATGTTAGATTTCATTTACACAAATGAAAATACTGCACTAATTTGGCAAACCTAAGTGTGGTGATTTTTTGCGAGAGAAAGAAGAAAAGGAAGAGCAGACTGTTCCTACAGTGCATCAGATTTTGTGAAACCTCCTCTGAGATGCCCAATCATTTATAGTTAAGCCAGACATTGACCTTATTGTAGCAGTTCTGATTTTTACTACCTGAGTAAATGGATATTATGGGGGCATTATATAATGCAGTTAGCAGAAGCTGATGTAAAGTGGCCTTGTGAGGGACATGCAGGAGGACTGTGTGGAGGCCTTTGACACCTAATCAGCTCTTTAATCACTCACAGGCCTGAATTTCTTCTCTAGATGTACAATGGGACCAAACTCAAGAGGAGCAACATTCCTCAGATGAGATTAGCTCATAGGTGTGGTGTGTTGAAATCTCACCTTGCCCAGCAGATAAAGGGCTTTTTTTTACAAACCTGTGTAGTACCCAGGGGAAGGTAAAAGGAATCCTTTACTGGGGAGCTGGAATATGAAGTTTGTATTCCATGCAAACTGTGCATTAAAGGAGTTATCAGAAATGTGTGGCCCAATAAATAAAACCAGTAGTTCTACTCATGCAATAAGGAAATGAGCCAGTGATGGTGGGAAAAATAAAGGAATGACAGGGAAGCTCATGGCTCTGCTGGGTGCCCCTTCCCCACCTTGGGCAGGGAAGGGGGCCTGTCGTTTACTCGAGCCTGCAAGTAGGAATCCTTGGCTGGAGAAACAGTAAAACTTGCACTTGATGAAATGGAAACTTAACACCAGCATAAACAGAGACACTCAAAAATAATGAAGTGAAGTTTTAAAAGGCTTTATCACATTCCAGGTTCAGCACCAGCAGCTGAATTTACATACTGCAGAAGAGCAGCTGCAGAGGTGGAAACTAAGAAAATGCTGTTAGAGACAGGAGTGCAGAGCCAAAGAGGTCCCAGGAGAGTGATAGCAAATACAGACTTGCTGAATGTTTCAGGATAATCCTTGAGGACTTTGAGATTCTTCGGTACCTTCCATGCAGAAAGAAAAAGAGTTAATAAATATTGTTAGTGCCTGGGGAATTGTTCACAGGGGATTTTTTGGGAAGAGTAATCTTCATATTTGGAAGTATTTTCTCATTATGATTAATAGGATGATGAACTGAGAAATGATCTCAGCCACTTACGATTGATTCTAAAAGTCCCTAGCCTGAATGATCTATGCTGATTTAGACATAATAGCATCAAAGACATAACTCATTGAGCACAACGTTCATTTACTTACTCTGAAGACTTTTTACTGTTCTGCACCTATTTTATAGATGCTTATAAAAAGTTGATAATGATATAAAAAAACCCATAATAATAATAATAAAAATAAAAGGACAAGTGTGCAGTGAGAAACTACTCTGTCCAGGACTGTACTAAAGACATACCAAACCTGCTGCTAATGAACGGCAGTACAAAGGCTAAGAGAGAAAAAATAGAGAGCACTACCATGCTGCACTCATTAAAATAAAACAAACTGACAGAGAGGATGGGTTTGTGTACAAGATGCTGCAGCAGCACTCAGAGGACAGGGGCTGCACGCTCCCTGTGCCGACGAGAGCACTCGGTGCTTCACTGCTGGCTTTCTCCTTGGTAAGGAAGTGATGCCAAGCTTTGGTTTAACTGCTGCACCCACTTAGACTCTAGACTTGTGGAGGCAGAAGTAATCTTTTCTCACATCTCTATGCAGGGTCCAGCAGAACTGCATCTCTGCTGTGGGCTCTACTGTGTCCTATGACCCATGTGCTAGCACACTAGCAGAGGCAGCTGTCCCTAATTGCTCAGGATCACAGCCAACAGTTTCCCCATTTTGCTTCCAAGTCCTCGTGACCCTAACATCTTTCCAGCAAATGTTTTCCCACACACAGGACCTGAGAAGCACTCTTTCTTTTCCTTCATTTCCCTTCGGTTCTCTCCAAAAGGTGATGATGAGCTCTTTCAAATGCCAGTTAGATAAACATAAACCATCTTTCACTTTTTTTTTCATGTCAGAGAGATTGTGCTTCCATGTGTCCCAGGCTTTGTATCTGCTGAGATGATCACTGCAAGGGTTGCTCATAAACTGAGTCACCCTGGGTTCAGGCATATGGACAACGGAGTCAACACTTGTGGCACTGCAGTAACAAAGGCCAAGTGTTTGACAAGTGTTTGGCTGAGGAATAGTAAGAAAGGAGATGGTGATTTATGTCTCTGCAGTTTTAGGACAGAGCTGCTGATACAGCTGAGCCAATACAATGCTGGTTGCCTCTCAAAAGGGGCAGTCCTCCTGCCTGCTCTCCTCCACTCCAAAATCACACTCCTAGTGAAAATACTAAATTTCAACATTACCCTTGAAAAATGTCCCTCTCCCTTTTAACTGATTCTTTCAATGTGGATTTTTGGCACGTTTCTTTCCTGTAACCAACTCTTCTGTCCTGTGAACACAGCAGGTCAGCAGTGAGGAGCAGGCTGGTGGTGCCATGGGGGTACCAGCAGCTGTTGAGCTCCCCCTCAATACCCAGAAGTTTTGCATTCTTCCAGTTCATTTTTTCCTGTGCTGCTTCCTCCTGTGCTGAGGAACTTCTGCAGTTAGAGATTCTTGTTTGATTGTGCAATAAACCCATGAATTATTGTCAGTGCATAAAATATTGACAAACTGTTCTCTGAGATAGAACAGCTTTAAAGTATTGATTATGAATCCAGAGAATTATAATTAGTTTCTGCATAAGAGATAATTAAGTTATTATTGTTTCTCTTTCTTCTAATGTGGTGATGGATAGAAGGTATTTATACTGAACTCTAAGAAATATTATTAAAATTAAGGCAATAGGTTTATGAGCACTCAAGATAATGGGGAAAAAAAGCATGATGGGGAAGCGTTTGCATTTTCACAGAGCTCAGCTGGCAACGTCCCCTTGTTGTGGAAAGAAATAATTTCAAGTTTGCTGTGAGAGAACTCCTGGGCAGAGAGATGTGATCAACTTCAGCAGAGTCAGAATCTCATTTCAGTTTGGTTTTACCAGAAATCACCAACACCACTACACACACACACACACACAGACAGTGCTGCCCTGACCCTGGCACAGAGCTGGGTGCAGAGGCTGGAACTGGGGCTTGGTTTTGCTGAACACCTACTTTCCAGTGCTCCTCAACCCACCATCCTTCCCAGCTCCCTCCAGCAGCTGCCTGACGTGCTGTCCTGCTGGGCTGGAGAAGTGGCACCTGGTGGGAGTAAACTGCCTTCTGAGACCTCTGTGGTTGGAGGGACATGCACTGCCAAATTGATGTGAGTAACGAAGCCCATAGTATATCCCAACAAACTTTTAACCACAGTGTGCATGAACATCCAGTGGTGGAAATTGAATCCAAAGGAATAATGTATTAAAGAAACTGAATAGAAGCACATAAGGAATATATTTGCAGATATATTTATATTTGCTTTCTTCAACAACTCGGAAAATACATGAAGTCTATGAGGGAGCATGCTGTTAGGATATCCACCAAGTTTGTAAGAACAGATTTTTAAATCCCCCCCTCTAGGCCAAAACCACTCTAAATCTCTGAATATTACCTACTATTAGCAACCAAGCCTTGGATCCATGTCTTGCTAATGTAAGAGGAGTCCGGGGAGCGGCTGCGCCACGCACGCAATGAACATCTCCTGTTTTGTGAAGCAAAGTTGAAAGTGCAGCTATCTGTCAGGAACGTAGATGCAGCAGAGCTCCATCAGCCCTTAACAGGCATGTGTGGCTGCTTTCATTATTTAACATTTGTTTGAAAGTACCTCTCTCTTTTGCTTTCGTGTGGAGATATGAGCATCCTCACAGAAGGGCACAGGTCCTGCGCAATCACTGTCTGCCAGCAAAACAGTTTAGATTAAAATGTCTCCCCACCCCTGCGAGCAAAATAGGGCACCTAATTGAAAGCCACACTATGAGTGCTGCTCCATCCCCTCCCTCCCTAGCACTACATCTTCATCCCATCTTTTGTCAGCTCCACATCAGATGCTCCTTTCTTTCTTGCTCTCAATAAAAACAATCGCTGCTTCCCCGCAGCGAGCCTGAAAACCTCTTCACAGAGCATGAGCACTAAATGAGAGCTGTGCTCACTCTGTGTGCCTTGGAAGGCAGGAATATTTCAAGGGACTAAATTAATCCCTCACATTTTCAAAGTGCACAGCACGGATTTGAACTTCAGCTCCCAGAGTGGTTAAAGGAAGGGAGAGGAGATGGGGTTTGATTCCCACCCAGCCCCAGGGCGCAGCGTGTTCAGGTGGCGCGCGGCCATCCCACCGGATCCTGCAGTTGCTGTGGGGAAAGCTTTTATCCCAACGCCCCAGCTGGAAACATCTGAGCTGTTGTGAAAAAGGGTTACAAAGGAAAAAAAAACCCCAAACTCCACAATGTGATGTTTTGGGAGTACACACTGCCTCTCGCTCCTCCAAAATGTGTGGCGTGGGCAGAGTGCAGCTGTGTGGGGCTGGAAATGGCCTCTTGGGGCTCTCGCCTTTGTGCCAGCGGCGTTTATGTGCTCCCAGGACTGCAGCAGCAGGGTCTGCCATGGCTCTGGGAGAACAGCAGCCAAGAGGTGGAGACATGACATGAAAGCAGCTGCATCTTGGCTTTGCCAGGCAGTACATGCCCTTGTGGAGGACAGCAGCAAGCTGGAAAGCCCTGGATTCAGTGGAGCAGGGTTTTCTAGGCTGGCTCTGATGCAGCCAACGTTTGCAGGTGTGCCGGCCTGGCTCCCACCATCCCTGCCACGAGCAGAGCCAACTGCCCTCGCTCACATTTTGGTGCCATCTGGGTCTGCATGGTGACTGACTGCTCCAACACGCAGCCTTGAGGAGAACCCTTGTTCAGAGTTTCTCCTGGCTTTGCTTTCTCCTTTTTCTTACGTGACAGTCTCTGCCCCTTCTCTCACAGTAAAGAAATGTCAGACCTCTGGCCACGTAATTAGATGGAGAAATTCCAGCTCCCCACTCCCAAACAGGTTGAGGGTAATGAATACATTGAAAATCAATGCCCCCTATCAGCAGCAAAATTGTTGTTGCAGGAAGAAAGTCACTCACAGCTGCTGGGTTTGATGAGTATCCCTCTTCCCTGGCTGTTCCCCTGCCAGGCTCAGCCTCTCACTAGAGGGGAACAGTTTTATCTGAAATGGAGGTGAGAGCACAAAGTGATGGTTCAGAGAAGGATGCCTTGAAAAAGAGAGGGAGAACTGTCTCCAAAGACAAGGGAGTTCTTGATCCAATGCAGACTTCTCCCTGGGCTGTCACCACAAGCTGCCTCTGATAGAGGTTGCCCTTGCAGAGTGCGGTGCCTCTTGGTAGCAAAAAGGCAGAGAGATGTGCTGGTTGGGCACAGATGTTATTTAAAGACAACAAGTACCTGCATTTTTCCCAGCTTGGATACAAGTACAGTGTCTCTGCGTCTGCTGGCAGAGGACACATTGGAACAGGAAACCTTGCCTCCCACAGAGCTGCACAATACATTTTACATCATTTTTAAGCCCCTCAGCTCTTATACTAATTGCAATTGTCTGTCTGGGTGTTAATGATGAAGATGGGATCAGCAAACATATACATCAGTGATATTTTTGGAAGGTTACAATGTGCAAGTGGGGTTACATGTACTCACTGTAATTTCAAAATTGAAATTCCTGTTTGCCTCTCCCACTTTGGACCAGAAAAAATGCTGTCCCTATGTTGGAAGGGGTGGACTTTGCTACACCGGTATAGACAAGGTTTTGGACACATTTCTTTCAGATGTATGATGGAAATTAATTTTTTCCTATCTTCCCTTTCCTTCTCAAAGATACACAGATGCATTTGCCTTGATGCCATGAAGCCAAAGCTCATTAATTATTGTGCCTAACTTACCAGGAATCTTTTATGGGCTTTGATTTTCATTAGATTACTCATCTTGTAGAGCCTCACCATGTCTAAATGCTTGAAAAGTCATTCCTGCACTCTTCCCTAAGGCAAGATTCAACAGAAACAGTTGTCACGTGCTTTTTACCATGAGGTCTTTTTCCTCTCTGCTTTTCAAATGCTTGACACAACTGGGCAGAGTCAACTTTCCAGTTTCTCCATGTGTGACATTGCTCAGCAGCAGCTGCTAAAAGGAAAGCCCCGTCATAATCAGTGTTTTGCCTGTAGCATAAGGCATTTCAGAAACATATAAAAGCTGAAAGGAAATAGAAGATAAGCTGGAAATCATGAGCTGAAATATGCACTTCCATTTTAGAGATTAAGTTAGAAAAAAATATATTATTGTGAATTTAAAACAGTATCATCAGCCAACTTGACAGCTCATCTGGGCTCATGCTGAGCTGTTATTGAGGGAACTTGGGCTAGTGTCCAGCCTTAGGATCTTCATATCTATGATATTCAAAGGCTGGATCAAGGTTTTGGGCGGTGCTGCTCGGTGGGGAGCAGAAGAGGTTTCTGCTGAAGCAACCTGCTGACTGCAGCACTTTGTAAACTCGGTGACAGGCCAGCATTACCATGCTACAGGGCTGCTGACCCAGCAAGAGAGAGGAGGGAAAGGAACATAATGGTGAAAAAATTGCACAGCTGGAAAAACTGAGATCAAATCAAAAGTCCCATGGAGAATATAACAGGCAGGTAGGTGTAAATGCGCAACTGTGTCCTGGTGACCAGGAGCACTTCTGTCCCATTATGTAGGTGACACAGCTGGAGTTTTATGGTTTTAGATGACATTCAGGCAATCCCCAAGTGACAGCATACAAGAAGAAAACTGGAGGGTTTTCCCTCACATCTCAGCCAATGTATCCTCAGAATTAAACTAGGGATCAAACCCAAGACTCCGTGGGGAACACGCTCACCCCTGCAGGGGGTCTGGACCTCTCTCTGTGATCTGTGGCTCCTAGCTTTGTTCCCTCAGTGACCTCCTGGGATGGGGACTCTCAAAACACCTTTGCAGAAGAGGTAATAAGATTTGGGAAACTTTTTGTTTTCCCTCATGCTAGTGGTATAGATGAGAAGTGAATCCATTTCTTGTTGTCACTGTAGGCTATTCCACAGCTCATGCCAGAGCTGGAATTCCCCCATAGATTATCTTTTCTACATTTTCCCCCTTTTGACCATTTTTTTCCATGTCTCCAGACTATGGAATAGGTGCAGAGACTGCTGTATGATACCAAGCTCAACCCTTCTTTTTGGTGAAAGCAGAGAAAATAGATGTAGAACATCTGAGCCAAATGAGGAAGATGTCTTCATTTCATCATCTCTAAAATACAGGAAAAGGGCCTGGCCTTGACTGATCGGGCATCTCATCTATGCATAGCTGTTCTGCTGGAGCTTTCAAGATGCCCAGTGTTCATGCAGAGAGCTGAAAGTCCTCAGGAAAAGTTCACTTATACATTGATGAAACAGTCAAGCTGCAAGGCTGTGCAAAGAAGGAAGACTGCACCTTCAGAGGCAGCTGAAGCAGTGGATTGAGAGGTTAGAAATGGAATTAAATTACCATGGCAGAGCAGGTTGCTACTGTGCACCAGCAGAAAGACCTGGGCCAACCATACTCGTTGGCTACTGTATGTGTAAGCTAAAATATGTAAGCTTAAACCTCTTCATTTCTGAGTCTTTTCCTCCAATTAGAGAATTAGTGCATGCAGGGTATGAAAATAACTTCTAGAAGTTGAGCCAGCCCAAGGAAGTGTTACCCAGAGAAAGGGCTGCTTCACAACTTTCTTGGAGTGAGACAGATGCTGTTCAAGATGGTTTAACGAAGAGGAAAAAAGAGAGATGTCAGCAGGCTGTGCATATGGAACAGGGTTAGCTGTCTTGAGGAAAATTAAAAATAGGTAGCTTATTGTGCCAAATTTTTCTGCCTTCCTTCATAAATGGTCTCAATATCTAGCTAGGAAACCACTGGGAGGATACACAAACTGGAGCAGCAAAGGAGCACAACATGTACAAACAGGTTCACTGAACAAAGGCTATATTGAAGATCTGAACCTCCAAGTACCATTAGGAAACAGAGCCTGGCCAGAGGACAGCCAGGGCTCAGACTTTATTTCAGTCTTTGAACGTAGCAGAAGGAAAGAAATCTTCATCCTTTAGCAGTTGCAGTAGTATGGCTTTTGGCTATGGCTCCATGGCACAAAACCAGGAGAGAGATGTCCCCATCCCAGCAGGACTGCAGAGATGGTGGTACTCAGGGCCAGCATTCTTGGGGACAGTCCATGTCACAGGGAGCTTGGCAAGGGATCCTGCTCTAGCAAGGGGGTTGGACTAGATGTTCTCCAGAGGTCCCTTCCAACCCCTACCATTCTGTGATTCTGTCATCTGCACATCGCACAGTGCTGAAAGAGGTGCCAATGCTGAAGTGGGGTGTCTGCATGCAGGATACAGGCTCAGGCACCAGCTCCTGGATAATAAATTCAGGTTCAGCTCTTGCAGAAGAAGCAAACAAGAATGAGAGATTCATGTGTCATGTGAAGAAAGAGCTGCTTCTGCCTGAATAGCCACCTGCAGTGCTACAAGGTCATTGCTACAGACAGGGAGGGAAATGCATTCCTACAGACTTACCCTTAAGAGTTGATTCTGGTTTTATTTTTCTTGAGCCCACCAAAAGCAGTGTCAGACCTTTCTATTGCCTCCTTGTGCTCTGTCCAGGACACATGCTTTTGGGCACAGTTAGAATCAAGGTGACAAGGCAGGTGGAGCTTAGATGATATTTCCTCCTATGTCAGAATAAAGATACAGTTTGCATTGGCAATGTCTGTGTTGTATGGTTGCACACACCTATAATTAGCAGTTACAGAATATAGACATGAATGAAGGGACCCTTATTTCAGATTTGCACATTGCTTGCCACCGAGATGAGCTCAGCTGGAAGCACCCACAGAGCCCAGAAACGAAGTGTTTTCTCCTGTCAGCTGTCTCCTAAGTAAAAGGTAAACAATGTCTTTGGATGTACTGGTCCAAGCGGGGGGTCTGTCATTCAAAAGAGAGAAGATTAAAGCAAGGGGTTTGCTATAGGCTTGATTTCACCCGTTCTGTTCCTCCAGAACAAGGAGGCTGGTCCCTGTGGTCTCTGATGGGCTGCTGAGCAAGGCAGCACAGGGAGAGTGATCAGAGCTGGCACCAGCTCAGTGCCACACACACCAGGAGTACAGCACAGCCCTTCTTGCAAGGAGCTCACGCAGACTAATTACAGCTTTCATCTGATTGATTTTTTCTTTGTCCATGTAATATTTTTCCAGTAACGCTTTTAAAATTATGAAGCCCCCTGGTTCTTCGACCTTCCTGTTTCAGATGCATCCTGGGCTTCATTCAAAATTATGATACAATCCCCAAACCTTGAATGTAAGCCAGACTCTTCTTTCCCAAACTGGCAGGCTGCATGAGAAGCAATGAACATATTTTTCACAGTTATGCATCTTGCATCTGACTCAGGTTGTTGTTATTATGCAGTAAGTGTTTCTGTCTGAACATTAAAGAAAAGAAAAAATGTTCAGGTCCTAAGGGGGGACTCAAATCCACTAATCCAACGTAGGCTTTATTTGCTCATTGACTACCAACCAGTGTTGAGAAATGGCGGGACTCCCAGAGCTTCAAACAAGATTAGAGGGTAGGAAATAGGACATTTATTTCAACTCAGATTCTTATTTAAGTCTTCATTCTAGCTACACAGCTAGGTGTTTGGACATCTGGGGAAAACTCATGGTCGTACACAAGCTATAAAATGATGTTAATCTTTAAAATCAATATTGCATTTAGGAGGTTGCTCACCTACCTGCGTGTTTGTGACTGCTAATTCATCCATATGCCATTTAATGAGCCATGAACTAGCAGGAAAAGGCATTACTTTATCACTCTTAGGCAACTTACACCACCTTTATATTAATTAATGTGTAAAACACATTATTACTATTTACTCATATCAACTGAAAACTTTAAAAAAGGTTTGTGAGTTCCATAACTGGGACCCTAGCGCTGGTTAAAAACTACTTGAACACACTGACCATTCTCTGAGAGTGTGCTGGGCATCAACAAGTTGCCCTGTAGTCCCTCTGGCCTCAAAAGGCCCAGTTGTTGACCAGCTGTTGAGATGCTCTGGATCTCACACTGTTACAATACTAAGCTGAATCTTGCTCTGCTTAGAAGGTGGAAGGCTTGAAACAGAGACTGCAGAAGCCAAACAATGGGGTGGTTGCTGTAATTTCCTAAAGCTGCTGTATTTGATTTGCCTTTAACTCAGTCAAGTGTCTTGGCAAACCTTTAATTTGGAATCTGTAGAGGCTGAGCATCACACCCTGCTAGCCTACCAACAGATGGAGGAATTACTAGAGGCAAAATGTATATCTTTATGTTACTTTGTTTTTTCTTTCCCATCATTATACTAATTATGCATTGAAACTATTAGTAGCCTCAGAGACTGACAGGTTTATTTGCAGTGGAGGGTGCCCCTGGAAAAGTGTGGGACTAACAAACACGGGTGGTAGGGATTTCCCAGCATGGGCTGACTTTGTTGAGGGAAACTTTAAAGTTGATGGTAAACAAGGAAGTCCAGTTTGCATCCCAGAGAGCGGAGAGGCTGGAAAATATGAAGGTGTTTGGGTTGCAAAAAAGCAGTTGTGGATGCAGTGTGAGATGCCACCCGAGCACTCCCCTGTCTCCTGAGTTCAGCCAAGAGCAGTCAGCCCCATGTGCTGTGTGTGGAGGACAGGCAAGGAAGTTGCAGGGATGTCATGCCCAGTCCATGCCCTTTCCAGAGATGAAGCCTGTTATTGTCCTTGTGGTGCTCTGACACTAAACCTCCAAGCCTGCACCACCATGGCAGTCCTTCTTCACACTTTTGCACTTAGTTCTTAAAGGAGATCCTCAATACACCAGCTTCAACTCAAGGTCTGGCAAAGCCAAAGGAAAAACCCCTTAAATTCAGTCTGCTTGCCTGAGTGCATATACTGCCCAAATGAACTGGACTGAACTTGAATAAAGTCCATGCATTTTCTCTTCATTAATCTTGGAGCTAAGTTAGTTATTGTGGGAGTGAACTTGTGTATTTTCCACCCAAATAATGCTGTTTCATGCAGGTGTCCACACATTGCTGGAGCATCCAGTGATGGCACCAGCTGAGGTTTACTCCTGGGCCCTCAGGTAAACAGTCAGGATTGTAGACCCACTGCAAACTTCTCTGGCTTCCCTCTTGCATATTGGCTTTCATCCCTCCTCCCCAAATGGACAAGCCTCTTCACAAGCAAAGCCCTTTAACAGGAGGCACATCCCAGGGAACTATTTGCTCCAATTTCCCTCTGTGCTGATACTGTTTTATTTTTTTAAAAAACCTTCCAAAATAGCCTGTGGACTAAGAAAAAAACAACGAGTGCAGGTGAACCTTATTTTACAACATAGATGTGAAATGAAATTCAATCATGCAGAAAGCACCAATGACTTATTAGAGATGAATGGGATGGGAAGTACATTTTATCTAATCCCAAGGCATTTTGAAATAACTATTCAGCATCTTCTCACCTGAAATGTATCATCTTACTGATTTTGAGCTGACTTTTGCAGATTGACTCTATCTGCCTATTTGGCTGTCATGCTTTGGAGTCCTCAACTGCGCAGAAAATGGTGCCATTGCCATTCTTGAAGATGTTTTTCCTGTAACTGGTTTAAGGTGAACCAGAACAACAGCCCAAAATGGGAACAGCCAAATAATAACATCAGCCAGCTGGGAATAAGGAGCACACAGCTACAGCTGAGCTCTTCTGCTCTGGGATGGAAAATCTGGGTCTTTTTAAGGATCAGCTACACAACCAGGATAAAATATTTTCAACTGGAACAGGATTTTGTCAATTTTCACTCTGCAATATGGTCAAACATGGAAGAAATGTCAGGTCACGTATTTATCTGCCAACTAAATTGTTCCTCCTCAGGTCTTCTGGCAACATTTAAGACTTTCTAAGATATCTTTCAGACCGCCCTCCGATTTTTTCTTTTATCAACTACGCAATTCTTTGCAAGGAAGAGCAAGGCCCATCAGGGCAAAACACCAAGGCAGAAACAAAAGAAAAAAAAAGAAAGAGAAAAAAAAAAAAGGAAGGAATAAAACTTTGCAGATAAGGGATTAAAATGAGAGCATCTCTCACTTTCAGGACTGGAATTGCATTTCAGTGTCGGTTCACTGATTCATGAACTCAGGCTGAAAGGGTTCCTTGTCTGTGCACTTAGCAAGCCTGTTCGAGTGTGCTCAGAGGAGGGAAGGCTCAGTGGGGGATTTCCCTGTGCAAGTTTATGTTTAATGTGGTCTCCAGTCCTGACAAATCTATGCAGAGTGAGAACATTTCAAATATATCAAACTTGAATGCCATCCGAACACCTTGCTGTTCAACAAACACTGTGGACAGAGTTCAAAGATGTCTTGAAGAAAGGTGCAAATTGACCCCAAATGAGTGCTGATCTGGAAATATCCAGAGCAAGATCTACTACTCATAAAGCTAGGTTAGAGCAAGGTTGATCATGGATTAGAACTGATATTCCAGCTTTACTGGCCAAATATGCAAGGGCTTCAGGTTTGTGACTCCAATATGGGAATAAAGACACAAGAAATGGCAGTTCAGGTTTGCAAAAAGTTGCTGACAACTCCCTGTTTGTAATGATTTTTTTTTTGGGGGGCATAAAAACATCCAAAGATCTTTACATATTTTCCTCCACTCAGTGAACAATTTCTGAATTTCCAGGAGGGCATTAAAAACCTCAGGGACATGGGCTGGGAGGAGGATACTTGACAGCATAGCTGCTTGGAGGGGTTTCAAAGCTAAATGAAGGACTCAGCATCCAGCTACTACGGTTTGGGGTGGTTTTAGTTATTTCTTCTACTCTTATTGTTACTCTACTCTTCCACCAGTGGGAAGTCACATCTCCCCCCCCAGCACAAGGATCCCTTCCTCACACTGTTGTGCCATTGCCTTCATGGTCCGTGCTCGTGACCTGCACCCAGGGCATGGATGAGCCCCTTGCTCCAAGCACACACCTGTGTCAGCCCTTGGACACCCTCCTTCTCCACGGCTTGATGGGAGGGGGTAAAAAGATGGGATCAGCTGCCTGTTGGTGATGTCAGTTATTAATTGAAGTAAACGAAATTTTGTGAAAAAATCACGTTTGGGCAAAAAATCACAGAAAAGGGAACAAAAGGGACATGCAGAATAAAAATAGGGCCTAGATAACAGGGAAACAGTAAGAATTAGACACAACCAGTTTCCAATTAGAGAAAAAAACATCCCAGGTAGTCAATAGCCCAGCCTTGATACAGGCCTGCAAGACACCTTCAAGACAGATGAAAGGGATGACAAGGGCACTCCCCACAGCTTATCTTGGTTACAGCC
Organism: Hemiprocne comata; assembly: GCA_020745705.1. Classification (NCBI taxonomy): domain Eukaryota; kingdom Metazoa; phylum Chordata; class Aves; order Apodiformes; family Apodidae; genus Hemiprocne; species Hemiprocne comata. The sequence goes on from CM036598.1 coordinate 17,098,146, forward strand.
TTGAGCACTGGGTGGAAAAACACTGAGCAGTTGAAATCGCCATATTAACATGTTAATGAGCTATTAGCATACTAAAAATACCCACCCATAGGCTAGATGGACCCCTACTAACAACAAGCCCCTTACTCTCTGAGCATGTGTAGTGACATTTTCGAGCATTGCCACTTCAAATGGAAGTGAGGAATGAGTTGACCGATCATGTGTGCGAATGATAGAATAATGTTAAATTTCTTTCTCACGTTTTTGAGTATAAAAGTAGCCTTTGTGTTTCAGAAAACTGAGCTTGCTTTGTGGAATACCACCCTGCTTCCTTTTCTGCACAGAATGGATATTAAAGGGAATGTCTTGACTGCGTGTGTGGATTGGTTTCTTGCACACCAGGTGACGGACCCCGCTTTTGGGACAACATTGGGACAGTTGAGGGCTTGAGGTGACCATGAGGGTGGACCATGAGGGTGACAATGAGGGAGGCTTTGGCTGACCTGGCTGTTCCCTCTCATCTGTAAGCTCTCAGCAAATGCCCTCACAATAGAGGCCAAGGCAGAAATGATCCTAGTGCTTGGGAAAATGAAGCAGGTGACTCTGAGAGCTCCAGCGGCAAAATCTGAAGCACAGATTCCCCCATTCTAGCTCACCCCATACTTCCTTTCATCTCAATTGGAGACAATCCAGCGCTGCCCAGCAGCTCCTGTAGCTCAGCAAAATGAGCAGAACAGCATGCCAGTAATTCTGACATAACGAGAATGACACATTAATGTCACAGCTGGGCCTAACTGGCGAAGGCCAGAACGCTGCGCAGACAGAAATCAAAGGAGCATTGAGCCATTTATGGTTCACAGTGTTTGAGAGAGCCTGGGGTACCTGTCTCCCAAAGGGGACCAGTGGTTTTGAACACAATGTGGTTCGTGTGATGCAGAGATGACAAAAAAACGGAGCATTTTTTTTCAGTGAGAATCGCAGCTTTGGTTTTTTGAAAATTAATCACGGTAGGTTAACGGGCCCGACACATTTTTCGGAAGACACAAAAGTATGGTAATCTTTCTAAAAAAAAGAAAAGAAAATGGTGTGTGGTAACGGTAACACTGCCATCATTACGTCTAATGTGGAACAAGAGGGGCTCTGTTAAGCAGGCATCACTTCACCTGAAGTCTTAAGCTAATTCCCCCATACCATCAGGAGACAGCTTTCCTGTCAATCACATCTGGGTGTATGACAGCTTATGGCTTAAGTGCTCCTATCTTGTATCATTTAACCAGATAGTATCTGTTTTGACATTCATGACTGAGATACTTGGCTTGTAATTGGGAATGAGTACAACAGAGCAGAACAGAGTGATTTCCTTTCCCGGGGATGGTTGTTAGGGTGACATGACACTTACTCACTGCACGACAGAAACCCTCCTAGGAATGCTGCAGAACAGGGCAAGCCGAGGCTCATGTGTGATTCTAAACTCCTCAGAAAACAAGGCACATGCCCTGGTGGTGCACAAGCAAGGTAACACTGACCAGTGTCTGGTGGTGTCATCAAAAGTCATGTGTTGGGCTCAGCATCAGCACAATGTAGAAACCTGCAGGGCTGCCTTGGGGCAGGCAGGTTCCCTGCTGCAGAGACAAAGCCCTAAGCACCAGCACACCACGGGCCTGAGATGCAGCCTTTGCTTGCACAGGATGTTTTGTTTTGCTTTGTTTTTAAATCTTAAGATAATTTCCAGATCATAAAAGTATGTTATCTCCTGCCTTGGTTGTTATTTGACCTCCTCCATTTGGTTACTGAAGGGTAATGTGCAGACACCGTGATGGAACCTGCTGCAATGGTTGCTGCTTTCATCTGAAGAGGCAAAGTGGCAGGTGTCTGAACAAGGGGAGCCAACACTGCCCTGTTTCACACCAACCAGGCCTCTGGATTTTTCTGTAATTCAAATAAACCAACACAAAAACTGATGCTGAAAATTTGAATATCACTTAGATCAGAACCAAGATGAAGAAAGGATTTTACACTCACGTCAGAACAGCACTATTATTCTTCTTGAATACATATGATATAAGAAAACTGACAGTGCTATTGACAGCACAAACCAAGAAGAATTATGAGACTAGAGGAGGAGATTCAGTTGCTCGAGCTGTTTGATGTAACCATTACTGCCAGGTGAGCATCCTAATTAATGCAGGTATCTCATTCTAATTGCACGGATCAGGCCACTTTGTCTTTTCAATAATCTATAGAGCTGTAGCTGGCATTAATCTTATTAATGGAACTATTACACTGCCTACAAATTAATTTCCAGCATGAGATTATCTACTGCATGTGCTTATGTGCAAGGGATTTATTTCCTCTGATCTGTAAGAATGGGAAACCCCAAAAAAGTTATCCAGATTTTAGGATTTACACTTCCAGAGTTGACCCCTGATGTTGAGGCTTTGAATGTAGATTTTGAGTGTTCAGGCACAGGGATTGTAGTCTGTTTTTTCTGCTCTTCAAAGCAGTGCTGCTGCTTTTATCACTCAGTCTGTTGTGTTGGGAGCAATCCTGTTGATTACAGTATGATTATTTCAGATTAAATGAAACATTAAATGAAATTTGTAGCCTGGTGTTTCTGAGAAGGGGAAAACAGCCTCTGGGACCATTAATTGAGGCCAAAAATGAGTTTTGTTTTTTAGTCCAAGAAAAGGGAGTCCAAACGGGAGCCAAAAGTTAGGCTTCCAATCCCAATTTAGTCACCTCCATCCATGGGCTGCAATGTAGTCTCCATGAACTGTTGCCCTTGATGAAGTTTCTCCCCTTCTCAAAAGGACACTCTTGCAGCTTAAGTTGTAAGTGACTCTGCCAAGGTGCCAGGAAGGAGAAACAGCTCTGGAGTAGAGTGTCACAGCCAGGAAGAAATGGACACACGAAACAAAGAGTATGAAGGAAAACTCATTACATGATAGATTATGCCTCCTTAGCCTGTTTGGAGGTGTGTGCTTAGTTCCTCTTCTTTTAAATAACAAACAAAACAAAAATAATTTGAGCTCTACTGTGCACTTATTATTGAAAAGAAAGAAAAAACCCCCCAGCAGCTGTCTCATACATTCCTGTATTTTTGCAAATATGTGTTTAGACAGGCCATATCCATTTCAGGATTTATTAAAAATCTTCCATGTGAATGAACATTATTTTTCTGGAGGTGATTACACCTCAGATGCTGGTTTTCTCTGTAGATACATGTGTGTCTTGCATAGTTGGTGGCACCCTGTTCCTGCAGGAGTGAAGCAGCCCAGGCAACTGCAAGGTTCTCACCTCTGTCTCTCCAGTGCCTGGAAATAAAGACTGCAATGGGTTCTCCTCCATGTAACTTGGGTGGTTAAGTTTAAGAAGCCCCTTTGCTTATAAATTCTGTACTCACAAGCCTGCAAGATGAATAACAAAGCAGGCATTAGGATGTAAGCTGAGGCATTCATTGCTGCTTAGTCTCAATGACAGCAATAGTCTTGGCTGGAATACACAAGGGCACCCAGCTACAGTGCTGACATGAGCCAAGTATTCACCATGAAACCAAATAATAATCTATCCTTCCCTCTCAGGAGTTAATCTGCCCAGGGAATGAGAGGCCCCTCTCACCCAGGAAAAGACAAATCAAGTCATATAACCCAACAGCTGAAAGAAAATCCCCTCTCAAAGAACACCATGTGCAGAGTGCTACACCTCAGTATAGGAAGTTGTATTTTTTCTGCCTCACATTGATGGAGCATGAAAGCTAAGCCCCTAATAATTTAGATTTCTATTAGAAACATAAGCAAAAATTGAAGTGACAATAGTATAATAGTACTATGTTTCAGCCACCATTGCCACCGATGTCTGAAGCTTGGAGCTGTCAGGAAGTCTAATAAAATGAAATTGAAGTGACAAAAAGGAACAATTGCATGTTAAAGCTTTAATTTCTGTACACCTCCATGGCTGTAGCTGCTGTATGTCAAAACGAGTGGAGATGGGAAATACACCATCCCAGCTGTGCTGAGAACCTTGCACTTGGGGCAGCTCGTGCCTCCACTTGACCAAAAGATGTTGAGCCTGGCTGCATTACAACCTGCAGAGCAAACCCATATATCTCCATGCCATGAAGTGGACACAACCTGAGTAAGTGAAGGCACTTAATTTCAGCCTGAAAGTCACTGTGTGTTTAAGACATGTATTGATTTTCGTGCTGTGCTAGTACTTTATGAGTGATTTCTTATGTAAGTGTCAGGTGAGAGACATGAATGGAGACCTAATTAAAGTGTATACAAAGTACATGCAGTAGATCTCTTTGGCAATGTCAGCCTGCTTTAGAGCAGCCCAGGAGAGCAAACAAGCTGGCATAAATGAAAGATAAAGAAATACTAATAGTCTGTGACATTCCCAGAACAACAGCTTAGGTTGTGAGACACTAATGTGAGGCAGCTGGGGATACTGAAGGAGAAAAAGTGCTATTCCTGGGACATTCCACTGCCCTAAACCACAAAACAATGGGAATTTTGCTCTTAACTTAAATAACAGCCCTGCATTCCTCCCCTGTGTTGTAGCCATTATGCCATCACTGTTTTAAATTAATGCTGTCTCTCCATCTATGATCCATCCCAGTAGATTTTTATACCCACAAGAAGATTGCAGAGACAAAGAGAGTGCAGAAAATACTAGGGAAGTGAAGAAATAATTATTATTTTAGTATCATAGATCTGTCAGTATTAGGACAATTAGCTATTGTTTGTTTTATGACAGTACCCAGCAAAGCCAGTGCTACCATCCTTCAAGGAAGAGCAGACCCTGCTCACAACGAGCTGTGTCAGGTACCAGGATCCTCACATTCACATTTTAGCTGGGTTGAGAGGCTCACAGCTACAATGAATTAACAGCTTTATGGCAACATATTCAAAAGAAAAATGATGTTGGATGTGTCTATCAGGATGGATGAAAACAGATGTGAGTTTTCACCGCTTTCAGTTCTGGCTAGTTGGAAATTCAGGTCTGGAAGTTGTACACAGCTGTTTTCTGCTTTTGGGAAATACCACAGTCAAGGTAATAAATACTACTGGAAATAAATATCATGGTATATTAGCTTAGGCACAGCACTGCACTAACTTATCTCTACAGCTTTTGGGACTGGAGCAGGCTTGTGTGTCTGCACTAAGGAGCTAAAGTCCAGGTCGAGGTATTAAACACCAGACTCCCCCAGAGGTTTGGGTTGCTGGTTTTCTTACCTTCTCCTGAAGATGGGACTTGGGAGTTTTTCAAAATGTTACCACTTCTCCCTTATAAAAGACTGGTCCAGAATCTGTACTGTAGTCCCTCTAAACTCCTGCAGTGGTCCTTGGACAAGGAGAAAGCTATTTCCAACCTTTTATCTTGGCTGTGTGGCCTGGGACCTATTTAAATTGTATTAATCCATTCTCTTCATTAAGTCTGCATTGGGGTGGAAGTCTTCTCTCTTAACCTCTGGATTTCTTTACATTGTGCCTGTGCCCCTCCTGGATAATGTGATGGAGCAGTGCATGCTAAGAAAATCTGCTCATTTATAAAGCCAGCCATTAATGAGAAGCAAGATGGCTTTACCACAGGGATGCCAGCATTCTTGGCTGACAGTATCTCTTACAATCCTGGAGAGATTTTAATGGATTGAACAGGTTGATGTTGTCATTTTAAATTTGCTGAACCATCTGACAGTGTTCCTAACAATTAGCACATACAAAATATGGAAATATGTTACCTTTTACATTAAAAATGAATATGGGAAGCTGGCTGTCTCTGGAGTTGTGTAACAACTTGTTATCCTGAAGTGCTTGCTTTGCCTTTAAATAGATTTCAGTACAGCAGAGTCACCCTAACCTTGGGATAAATTTAGCTGTTGCCTGAGTCAGTAGAGAGGTTTGGGATCATTAAAAGCTGATCAGGAATTAGCACGTGCCTCCTGCGATGGGGATGCGGGATGCGGCGGTTGCACTCGTGCGGCCCTGTGGTGGGCAGTGCTGGCAGACATGAGGGGACTGGGGGTATGGGGGCTCTCTGAGGAGCTGAGGGTTTCACTGTGAATTTATGGTGCAAAGGGGCAGGAGGATCCACTAATGAGAGGCAAGGTTCAGCCCCAGGCTTTTCCTCCCCAACCCTCAGTGAGCAACTTGCAGAGCTGCATGTTGTGGGACACACCTGTGGTTTTAGGCACATCCTCTCCCTCCACCCTGCTGTTTCCTTTGCCACACCAGAAGGAGAAGGGAATTGGAGAGCAACGAGAGACTCATTCAGTGTGCACATGGCTTTAGTGGGAACTGCAGACTGAAATCTTCCTTTAAATAAAGCAGCCAGGCCAGGCTCGGTGATGTGTCACCATCTAGGACGAGGGCAGGAGTGACACCTTCTCTCACAAACCCCTGTCAGCAGGGAACCGACCCCTATTTTTCACTGCACAGCAACAGCTGATGAATAACAGCTCAGGTTGTGCTACCTGTGGTAAGACAGGTCCTGTAACCCATGAGGTCGAAGCTGTGCTTGGCAGGCTGCATCCATCTTGGTGCTGTGAGCAGTAGTCAGAAAACCATCAGCCAAATACCTCCTCCCCCACTGTGCAGGGCCAGCTGGGCTTGTAATGAGGAGAGGGGGGCAGAAAGGGCAGAGGGGAGCCCCAAAACTACCTGACCTCCAAGGGAGGATTCAGAGGTGCTCTGGTTGCTGTGGCTTTCCATGCTGCACATCTATGTATTTTTAACCTCCAGGGACTCCTCCAGGACTTTGGTGCAACCACCCCATTGCTCACAGGAGAAGACAGGCATAGCCAGAAGGACTGTGGTGCAGCAGCCAAACATTTGAGCCTTGGAGCATCAGCCTCCCTGGGCATGGAGGAAATAAAGTGTAGGAAGCTCTTTGTTTCTGTGCAGGTTTTCATGCTGCTTTTCCTAGAGACAGTTTGGAGAAAGACTGTCAGAATTTCTTCAACAAAATACTAAAGAAACATACTGGGAACTGTGAAAGCTCAGATTTGAATATAAATATGAACTGACAAGCTGCTTCATGTGGTATCATTAAACTTCACAGTTGGACTTTTTTTGAAAACCATATTATCATGTAAAAATATGCCCGTAATGTTAAACTTGAGATGAAAACTGCTTATTTTTGTGTTTAGTGTAATAACTAGTAGAACTTTCTGTGATCTAATGTTTAATAGAGTTCTGATTTATTTTTACATGTATAGCAGCTTAATTATGAATAATGTTCATGATGCTTCAAACACTTGAGGGTTATAAAACTGAGGAAAGCCAGGATGATTTGAAGATTATTACTTTGTACTCTGAAGTTTAAAACAGAAGTTGAAGGCACACTGTAATGAAGCTGTCGGTCAGGGGGCGGCTGGGCTTGCCGTGGGGCAACCCGAGCAACAGGGAACAGCTCGCACGCTACATTTAAATAAGAAAAGGGACCTGGCGAGTTTTCCCGGGCAGGCTGATGTCAGAGGGACCTCGGTGACCGCTGGATGTCACTGTTAAGTCACACAAAGGCCCCGGGCACCCCTCACCCCCAGTGCCTGGGCTGCCGGCTCCCCTCGCCCCCGGCTGCGGGGGCTCAGCAGCAGCAACGGCTGCTCCTGCTTCGGGGACCAGAAAACTGCCGGGTTTTGTTGTTGTTGTTTTCTCATTATTTTCAAGAGCTACGGAAAGTTCAAAATGCGGAGGCAAAGCTATTCAAAGGCAGGGTGAAACTGAGGACAGCAGGAAAACAAAGCGAGAGTTTGGCTTTATCCTTTCTTTCAAACAAATCTCCGTACCCGAATCCTCGCAGCAGAGCAATGCCCGGGACACGGGTTGGTTTGGATATACACAGTGTAGGGATTTGTAGGCGACTTGACTTTGCTGCTATTAATGCCACAGGAGTGAAAAATGAAAAATTTATTGGCACAAACAGGCTTGATACTAAACGGGAGCAATGAATCCTGCTGCAACCTGCGTGCAGTCCTCAGGACTTTTCTTCTCCAGTGCATGGATATGTGGATAAGTTCCTTCCATATCTTAAACACACACTCAATATTAAGCAGATGTTTAGGGAGTGCCCTCCTAAAGGAGGACATAAATGTCTTTCTCCAAGTGTCTCCTATTTCTCTTCATTCACAGCTTTGACAAGGCTGTTTTCTGGGCAGACTTTGGACAGTGTGCTGCACTTCTTGGTATTTTTCATGTCAAAGCCATGGAAAAGGAGCTCATATGATCAAAGCCTCACTCAGTAGCAGGCCTGCTTGCTGGCCATTTTTACTAGAAAGTGGCCTGTTTTTTCTTAATATGCCATCACAGAAATCTCCTTTGAAAGAAGGCCTGCTCTTGAATTCACAATGGGCTGTGACAAACCGTGAATTTCAAACAGTTTCGCTTTTCATTGCAATAATTTCTCACCTCTCTTCACATGAGGAAGTCAGCATATTTGCTTCAGCACCATTTCAACTTCGACCTGGGCTGGGGGGCTGGTTCCAGTGCTGTTCCCTCCTGACCTGGGGGAGCTCTCTGATGGCACAGGTTTCACCTTCGTATAACCAAGTTCAGCCTCCAATGCATCACATCTTGCTTTAAAAATCCCCTGCCTGGTGACACCTTGATGGCTGAGAGCTGGTGTGCCGTGACACCACTCTGGCTATCCATCAAGGTCAATCACTGATACCTTGCAATGTTTTTCTCTTGCTTCATGCCCCACGAGGATATTCAGGGGGAATTTAGAGCAGTAGAAGCTGTGACTGAAAGGACAGGGGCTTCTCTTGCCTTTGTGACAGCTTTCTGTTGTTATTAGTACAGGGGGGTAATGACTCACTGTGGACCATAGGTGCCACCGCAGAACAACCACACAATAATTTAAACTTTTTGGGACCAGACTCATAAGTGCTCAATCTTTTATGATGGATTTTCCCCCATAACATCAGATTCCCATGACCTTGGCTAAGTCATGAAATCCCAGGAGTAGAGATGGTACCAAGCACTCATCCTGCCACAACAGCTTTGTCGAGGCTGCAGAAACCCTTGTAAAACAGCCCATTCCTCCCAAAACACAAGGTGTTGATAAGATAAACCTTTTCCTAGGACTTTCTTACCCCTTCCTTTGAACTGTGAGTCCAAATACACTTATTCTCTTCAATTCATGGAGTCCCAATAAAAATTCTCACTTTTGTCTATTTGCTTTGATTGGTGTCAGCTGTAGTAAAGCATTGCTCTGCTTCAACCTAAGGTGAACTTAGCAAGGTGTTTGAGGCTAACCAAAGCATTTCATTCTCCCCAACAGCTGTCAGCTACAGTAATGACAAAATAGATCCCCAGGAAGGAGCAAACACTCTCAAGACCTGCAATATGCTTTGAGTGCCTATATAAAAACAGAAGATATGAGGAGGGCTTAGATCGCAGCACATCTTGCTGTCATCTCACCAATTTCTTTTATCACCAAGCCTCCTTCCCATGGCCCTGGCTCTGCTTCTCTGGTCATTTCAGTCTTCTCCTTCTCCCTCTGATCTCTGACATTGCCATGAATAGTTCAGTCCATCAGACTGAGGGAAAAAAATAAATAATTTCATGCTATTCAGGCACTGAAAGCTGCAGATTCACTAAGGTACTGAGAAACGGCTCATTTTAAGCGTAGGGTACGAGTATCTGATCCAGTGGGTTTTCCAGATTTGTGGAAAAAACTGGGGAGACATCAACTGCAGTAACTGTGTCTAACTTCAGCTGAATTTCTCTCCATCAAACCAAACTGCATGTGAGATGGACTTAGGAGTGAGCTAATTGCACTGGCTAGGCTGCCTTAAAAGAGAGATGAGGTGGGAAAGCAGGGCGGTTACTTGGGGGACACCAGGCAGGGAGCAGGCAAAGCCAAGTGCTCCATAGGGTCAGAGGAGCAGGCAGGCAGTCCCTCTGGGAGGGCCACATGGCCCAGCAGTTTTCTGGTAAAAGAGTAGGTGTACATGGTCAGCAAGGGTGTCAAAGCTTCCCAACAGATGAAGAGGAGACATGCTTGTAAATATCTAGAAGCTGAATTGTGATGAGAAAGGAGAAACAGGTAGTCATGGTCACTAGAAGGAGATACTTAAGGGGAAAGTCAGGTCACCCCATATAAGGAAAATAATGGAAGAACAGAAACGTACCATCAATAGGAACCAGGCACAGAACAAAAGATATTTAGAATAGCCTAGTGATGGTGAAACCAAACTGAGAAAGGTGAGAAACACAAGAGTAGGAGAGATTAGAGTCATCATCCAGTCCATCTTACCACCACTGCAGATGATCGTGAGCTCAGTGTTTTATTCAGAGGAGTCCATGCAACATATACCCTGTACCTCCAGCTGAGAGTTCCCCCTTGCCATGTAACACACGCAGCCCTGCAGCGAAAGATGAAAAGACATGACTGTAAAGTACCACAGAAAGGAAAGCAACGATCACTTGTCTGGATGCGAAGACCATGCAACGTCAGAAAGAGATTGCACTGTTTTCTTAAGGAGCGGGCAAGAAAATAAACCAGAACAAAATCCTGCCACCCTGGTCTGGACAGTAGCTTTCCTCTTGGCTCCAAATCTAGCAACTCAGCTTGTTCCCAAGTACCCAAAAAACACCAGCTGGGGACCAGCTTGCCCATCACCTGCACTGAATTTAAGCACTAAGAAAGATAAAGATAGCCTTCAAGGGAGGATTTCGTAGACTGGTATAATTCAAAGAAAAGGGGCTACAGAGCTGACTCTGGGGTGCCAAGATGAAAGTTGCTGAGAGTGTTAGAAACATTCAGCATGGGAATAACATCATGAAAGACAACCTAATAGTAATTTTTCTGAAGATCACAGATTAACAGTGGAGAGGAAATCTGATGCGAGAGTCTGCATAGATGGAGACTATTCAGAGGTCATGCTTCTGCTGTAGAGGTTTGGGGAGAAACCTGCTGTCAGGTAGGTTTGTTCTTATTGCCCTTGGGGAGCGGGGAGAAAAGCTGTGGATCCTTTAAGCACTCGAATGCTTTCAGCCATATAATGTTTGGATTAGGATCCACTTGAAGGTGCAAAGTGCACACTTGCTGAGTTGAAGATGTGGAGAGATTTGCTGGTGCTTATTATAAGGTAAGAAGGGAAGAGAGAATGTCCTTATCACTCAATCAGTTACGCACAGGTAGAAGATAAGAGGAGACTGTGAATGGGGAAATGAAAATTACTATTATCTGGACAAAGCCATTCCTCCCAAAATGATAGTAATGGGGATGAGATATGTAGGGCTGCCAGGAGGAGGAAAGTAGACCTTGATTTTGCATTAGGAGGTGGCAGGGGGCCAGCAAATGGAAAACATGACACCCGGGGGTCGGGTGTTAAGGATCCCTCCTGGCAGGATGCTGAGCCACCCACGAGGCTGCTGGCACTTGGTGCTGCTCATTAGTGGCCCCAGACAGGAGGGAGCTCCCAGCAGAGCTGCTGCACTGTGCTGATTAGGGGGCAGGAGAGATTCATTTAGGATGAATGAATAAATAGGTAAGATTAAAGCGTGGCTAAATGGCAAGGAAGGGGGAAGGGTCTGTAAGTATTTGAAGAGCGTTAACAGAGAGAATGGATAAATTAATGCAGAACAAGGGACTTTAGCTATGAGCAACAGAATGAAATTAAATGGGAGTGCTCAGATTTTATACACGTGGGCTTACCTGAACAAGGGGGCAGCCCAGAATAGCAGCTCCTCACCCACGCCCCTTCGGATACCTTGTGCTGCACACAGACTGCTTTGAGCACTCTGGCTGTGACGCTAGCTTTGTGAAATAAGAGGCATTTCTACAGAACTGACAGTGCCCTTCACACTCCCTTCAGCTTATTCCTCACTAGCCTCCCTGTGTAGACAACAAGTATTTATCAGTGTAACTTTCTTTTTTCTGTAGTGAGATTTAAGCCTACGAAATAATCCCCTCATTGGACATGCAGGAGGAGCTGCAATACTTGGCAGATGAGAAAGCAAGTCAGATGACAGAGAAAGGGATTTAAGCAAGAGCTGTTAAGGTAGCTTGGCTCCTGGGGTGGCAGCCCCAGATTTACCACCCTGGCACAGACCATCCCCCAAAGCAGCCTCATGCCCACAAACATGTGTGGGCACTGCCTACACAACTGCCCACCAGGATGGCCACCTGCCCCAGGAGAACTTCATGGCATTTTCCCCAGCATTTTTCCACCCTGGTGAGGTCTTCCCTTGTGAGGACAATACACTTGTACAAGAGTTGGAGAGAACAATCTTGTTATGAATACATGGACTTAACTCCAACTCATCCATCTTAATACGAATTATATAATTTTCCTTGATGGTTCTGATTTTCTATCCCATTAATAATAAAAAATCTTCTCTGCTTTATATATAATGTAATTCAACAGTAAGTCTCAAAGGAGGATCAAGATCACTTTGGCTTTCCATCAATTTGATACTGATGCCTTTTCAGTTAAATAACTAGAGTGTGAGAAAAGTGACAGGGACTGGAGGTTGGCCCCAGCACTCACAGCTTTGAACCTGAATTTCTCTGAAGACAACAGGAACCTTCCAACCTATGTTAGAATTTGTTTCACCTCCTGAAGGGTGTGTCAGGGAGATTAAAGCCTCTGATGCACATCAGGACACCACACTGACTTCAGTGGAGTGGGGCTGGTCTTGACTGCCTGAGAATTGGGCCCAGAAGAGACCACATGAAGGGTGTGTGATAATTTTTCTGGTGCACACGTTTCAAATTGGTGTCTGGAAAAGGGCTTGTTAGTCAGTGTTTGCTGAATGGAATACTTCAAGACAGCGCTAATTAAAATAAATGAAACTTGACTTTTCAAGATGACGGGTTTTTATAGCAAAGTACAGTAGTTTGGAAACATCTTTAATTTAATTGCAAAATACTTTCTCTGGTTATTTACTTTAAATTGTCTCCCATTGCAGAGCTGCACCAGTATTTCCGGATGCACACTCTTGATTTCAACATCTTACATTGCATTATCAAGTTAATCTACCCAAATAATTAACCCCCAGCAGGAAAGATTTTTAATTATGTAGATTCACCAAGTGTTTTTCAAGAACTGCTTTATTTCTATGAGTTCAACCATAATGTTCTGGGGGGAGAGGGAGGGCACTGTCCTACACTTGATTTCATGAACCAGCATCTTGTAAGAGGCCTCTGAACATGCAGCAGGTTTCAGCAAATATATCTTATCCACAGCAGAAATCAGCTAATGCCCTGGACAATCCTTGCTCTCCTGGGAAGGGATACTGATGGGTGCTTAGGCAAGCAGGAGGGGAATTTAGACCAAACTCAGCTCAGTTTCTCCCTCAGTTTTATTTCAGTGTTAGCTCAGTTCTGATTTACATCTCAGATCAGGCTAAAGCTAACAAAAAAGTGGTCATGAGCTTATATAGCCATGGTTAGTCCTGCTCTTACATAGGTTAGAAACCACATCAAATCCCATTTCTCAACAACATGGGGAAACGAAAGCTTTGGGAAGAGTGTGGAGGGAGGACATTGCATTAGCTTTTAATAGTGAGCACTATTAGTAGGTGTTGGTTTGAGCCCTTAGCTCTTTTGTACAACCCCCCACGGGGGGCAGGGCAGGGCAGGGCAGGGCAGGGCAGGGATCCTTGCTCAGGGTGTCAGCAGGGATCCAGCCTCTCTCTCCAGGGTTGGAGTGATGCTGGGAAAGGCTTCTTGCTAGGGAACAAAAACATTGGTGTAACAAGTACTGGAAAAATCAGTGAGTCACAACTGGCAGAACTCCATAAAACTGGGCTGATTTACTCATCCAAATCCCTATCAAAAGCTGAGCAGCAGTTGAGAGGAAACGATAGCCCAAAAGTGTGGTGTTCTGTCTATTAATGTCATTGGTGGGGTCAGGAGCAAGGATTCATACCATCAAACTGTACTGCATCTACAGGATGATAAATGATGACAATAATCCTACAGGAAGGGAAAGATTTGAAGTGTCAGGGTTTGTCCTTCAAAAAAAGATGATACCAAATTCTTTTGACTTGTGCAGCCAAGCCCCAAATGTGAAACAAAAATGAAGTGCTTCAGAAAGCTGAGTGCACTGTAATGGAATCTGGGAGATTCCTGGAGCCTCAGAACAATGAAGACATCAAAGCAGAACTGGATAGAGCATAGCATTTTGTGGGCAACTAACTTGACGACTTTGAGAGTGCCAGAGTACTGAAGTGATTCCCTCTGTGGGAAATAATTATGTGGAAGTCCCCAAAATGCATTGGCAGGCATCTTTGTATTTTATACAGTGTAATATGTCATGGAAGCTTACACAAACACTCCTCTAGTTTTCTGATACCTGCCTCACCGTGTCTCTCCCCCTCCTGCTCTTGGGAAGGGAGATGGAGAAGGACTAAATGACTGATAATTCAGAGCTGAATTAACAAGTCTGACATTTTGCAGGTACATATGGGCCAGTATGGCACAATACAGACCACTAGTTATGTCTCTGAACGCAGTAAGTCAGTGCAAAAGCAATGATTAGGCACTTTCTCTCTGAAAAAACTTGCATGCTCTGTATTCTGTAGTGTTCCAGAGCCATAAAAACCCAAGTTTATAAAAGGTTTATTGAAGAACTACAGCTCAGTTGCTGCAGTTCATATTTCTACATTGAAGTACTGGGTGCAGCCACCAGTGGGAACCACATGGCAGCTTTAAAGGTGCTTGGAAGCTTCCTCCATGGCTACTTTTATCAAAGAAAGTTAATTTCAAATTTTACTTTCTTTATTCTTGTACCTGAAGCCTACGAAATCTCTAACCTGTCAGCCTGTGTGATGTTTCACCCAATGTTTCTCATTGCTGTATCACAGTTAGTAACAGCATCTCTATCTACTGCTACAGACACCATTATTTATTTGCTGTGTGCTGCCTCAGAAGTCCCAGGAGCAATCAGAGTTATCGCCGAGTCTGTACCTAATTTAAACGTCAGTCCAATATCAGACAAGCCACGGTGCTGCCAGTAGAAATGTCTGCTCTCTGGTCACGGGAATGGACTTGCAACCAGCTGCCCTTCAACACATTGCTTTCTTGGTTCACATCTTCCTTGCATTTCAAATTGGCCAGGATCTTACTCAAGACAAATCTGACACCGCCAAGAAGAAACATGCTGCCTCTGTCCTCTTCACTCCTGTTACCTGCCTGTTGCCTTCCCCAGAGCTGTGGATGCTGGCTACAGCTATTGAGCACAGGGATGAAGGAAGGGAGAGAGAGGAACAAAACTCAACTACTTCATTGCAGGACCCGTGAGGTGCACTGGATAAGAATGTGTTGTCTCTGTTGGGTTGTGGCAAAGATATGCTGGGGCATCCATGAGCTCTCCTGAGAGATTTCCAGAGACAGCACAAACTGGCCATGGCAATAAGTCAGCGTCTGTCTGCATATGGGAAGACAATATCTAACTTAGAGAACACAAAAAAATGCAGTATATGTAGTGGTCCCTGATAGTTTGGCCTGACCTTCCCGAGGGCTTTTAGGAAGATGGATGGATGTCTGCAGGAGCTGCTGGGTGTTTATAACAGGGTCAGTGGGAATGGAGAGGGATCAAGATCTCAGGAAACAAGCAGTTCCTTGGATGTACTTTGTGTGTTGTTTGATGGAAATGAGGTAAAAAGTGTGGCTCTATTAGGGGGAAAAAAAAAAGAAGCTTGAACCTATAATCCTTTTGACCTGGTACAATCAGGAATAGCTTGGAAATCAGCAGCCCAGTCAGCTATTACCAATCTTCCTGGGGTTGAAGCGAAGTCAAAAGAGCTCTGTCAGTTTACAGGAGCTGAGGATATGGCCTGATGGAATTACACAAGCATGAATATACTGTAAGCCAAAAGAGAATTAGACCCATTCTTTTTAAAAAAAGCAAAGCTTGATTAAGGATGTTCAGTATAGGTTTAGAAAAAAGACCAATGTCACGCCTCACTAACTTCACTGTTCTGTTGAAACATGACTACCAGGGAGATACACTGCTCTGGGATTTTCTAAAAATCCAATCAAGGAAGTGCAGTTTAGGGAAGGGGGGGAACAGCACTCTTGTCAGTGCTAATTGCAGGCGTTAATAGGAGCCCTAGCACAGAGAACTGTCTGGTGCTCTGCGGAAGTCGGAAGCACAAGTGCACTTCACTTTATGGGTGCAGACGTACAGAGATAATTTCACTTTCAGAATGGAGAGGCAGGATCTGAGCTCGAGAGGAGATGTGCTGATCACTCTTGACAGGATCAGTCAGGGGTTCAAGAGCTGCAATGAGTGGAGGGGGGAGTTCAGAAGGCATTTCTTAAGATTTAAACGTAGTTAATGTACATGTCTCCAAGGCCGAGTTCTAATATTTGTGAAATACAGGGCAAGAAGTTAATTATTTTTAAATGTATTGGTTAAAACACAAAAACTAAGTTCTCAGCAGGGGTGCTTCAGTAAACCCGAATGTTGGCATTGCAAATTGGGCATGTGCTGGGAAAAAGGTTGGGTGTGGCCCCATAAAAAAACGCACTCAACTTGCTAAGACTTTGGTGCAGACCTGACAGCAGCCATCACCACCAAGTGCATGCAGGGACTCTTACAGAAGAATCACTATGGTGAGCTAAATTCAGTGAAGATTCAGTGTTAGCACTTCTATCACTGTCAGAGAGGAGGTACCAAACATGTCCTACGCTCAGCCCTTTGCTTCCAAAGTCTTTGAATTACTTTCTTAGTCATATCCACACCAGAGAACTTCACGATTCAGATTCATACCATCCAAAGGACTGTTCTGTTATCAGTGATTTAAGCAGTTGAAGTTAATTTTTTTTGCTTGTTTGTTTCTTTGAGGTTTTTTTGTCTTTTTGTTTGAGTGAAATTTCCCACATAAGATATTGGATAAATGAGACCACTGTAGAACTTGACCACTGACATTACCAGGACCTCTGTTTCACCTCCCTTTTTTAGCAGTATAGTGCAAACAGACCAATCTTTTACAGATGATATTTTACGTTACTTACCACATCTTCTCTTATTCTTGTTTCTGTTGACTTATCTTGAATACTGAAAGATACTCTGATGATGGAAAAGTTTATCAGAGGCCACTGCCTCATTGCACCCTGGCATCTTCCTTCCCCTCTGCTCCTGCAGCTCCTGCAGGTACGACGTGCTCTGTCTCTCTTCATCATTTCTAGATACAGAAAACACAGTCAGAATATCACAGGTCCCCATCTCGGGGAAGTCAAGCACTGCAGCTGCCAGGGATTTCACCTAACACCACAGAGCTCCTGAAAAGTCAAGTGTCTTCAGCCTGGGCAGACATCTTCTGCCCTCCCTACTGCAACGTTCCCATGTTTTTCCTCTCTGTGCAGATTAACTGTCTCTGTCCCTCTGCACAACTTGTTTGCTCGAAAGAAAGGCAGGACTTAAAGATGTTTATACTTTCCCACTCTTTCAAAGGGAAAGAAAAAAAAAAAAGGGCTTAATATAGCTTGAGAAACAAAGACAACAGCATGAGTAAGTAAGAAAGCACAGGTGTAATTTCTGGGCACAGTAAGAAGTCTTTTAAAAGCTCTTAAATTAGTAGTGTGTACATGTTTACCACTACTGCAGCTGACGTATAACCACAGGAGCACTGCACTACAGGGATAAAATGGGAACTTGTGGAGGGCTATTGAACACCAGGAATTTTCACAGTGAGGCAGCACAAAATTATTTAGCACTAGGGGGTTCTCTAATTTTTGGTACACTGGGAAAATAAAGCAATGACTTTGTCTGGGACTAATATTTGCTCACCAATGGCCAAACGCATGCACTGCCTTTCTGAGATGGGACCTGGGATATGAAGGCTAGTGTTTGTCATTTGGGCTGTTCAAGAAAATATGCAGAGACACTCACCCAAGACTTATTAGAGGCCTTTTTAAATTCTGTTTTGGATGCTTTGCCTACCTAACGTCTCTTAATTGTCCCAGAGCTTACACTTTGGCATATATTTAAAAATGTAAACAGATTTTCAAGGCTAGCTTTGAGCCTTGGGGAGTCTCCAGTACTATAAACAACTGAGCTGCCGAAACTCTTGAAACATTTGCTATGAGAGCAGATGAAAACCCTCCTGAGATGCAAGCAACTTCAGCCATGCTTGCAAGGCCATCATGTCTTGCAGCCGGGTTTCACTGTGCTTGCTCATAAAAGGTGGCCCTGCAAAGACTTTGGAGCCAAGCACAGCCTTCATGGAGGACAAAGCTCTAGTTGCTCATCTGAGTGGTCCATCTGGCTAAAAGTTAAGGACTGACCATGTGCATTTTGCAGCTGGTGATGACTTTCAGCTGGCACCTAGTAGGGCTGCACCCTGCAACCACTGAGGTTGCTGCCAGTAGTACCAGTGATTTGAGAGGCCACAGCACGGTGCCTCACAAGATGATCCAATTCTTATGGTTGAAATTACACTACCTATAGCCATTAAATACCTTTTTCTCCTCATTAAATTTTGATCATTTTATCTGACAAAATATGGCTTTGGAAGATTGCTATTCCAGGTTCCAGCTTTCGCCTTGCTCCTGAGGCTAAGATTTTAAAGGTGTGATCCTGCAAATTACTCCCTGAGTAAGGATTTTTATGCAAATAGTCCCACTAACTTTACACAAGGAAGAGTTTGCTGGATCATGCCATTATCCCTCGGCTTACAAAGGAAACACAAGTGACCTTTAGCTGTAATGAGCACCAGTAAAAATATGTGTGACAAAATTGCTTGGATCTTTGCAAGCTGATACAAGCTGTGCCTGTGTTGGTAGGGGACAGATCTCTGCACAGGCTGAAGGAGTTAAGTCATTTCATGGTGTTAGATAACAGCTAATTGACAGCAGATATAACACATGTTGATAACCAAATGTAATTCCCCAGCTAAGAATGAAAGAGCCCAAATATCTGCTAAACCAAACTGTATGGGAGTTATTATAGGAATGTTCCCAAAGATTTTGCAGCTGCAGAGAAAAAAAAAAAAAAGTCAAAGAAAAAAAAAAAAAAGAAGAAAAGGCAATGCTGCAATGTAATACAAAAGAAAGAGGAATCAAAACAGATGGTGCAGTTGGTGTGTGAGGCACCAGGGTGATTGCACCCAAAGTGTGGCATGTAGAGTGCTGCGATTGCTGCTCAACGTGAATGTGCAGCAGGCGGTGGGAAATGCAGCTGAGCATAAGCTTCCTGACACTGGGTTTATGAGATTATGGGCAGGATGAACTACCTGGGTGAACTTGTGTATGAAAACAGGGCAGAAAGATGCCTGATATGATATCAAGTTCAATTCAGCTCTCTGGAGGTGAAGGGCGGTTGAGCCAAATGTCCTCTGGCAGGTGGGCAGGTCACCAGCACTGAAGGAGAAAGTGAGATCTGTAGGAGTGTTGTCAGACCCATGGGTCTTAGCCCAAATCTTGGCATCATTTACCTCTTAGTGCTTTCCCTCCCCTTTTAGTCCAAGGAGGCTGTGAAAAGAGGCTCAGCATAGCTCAGCCCACAGCACTGATGGAATGGTGTCCTGACACCAGCTAGCCATGGTTCCCTCTCCCCTCTGGTAACCAAACATTAGCATTATTAACACAAACACTTACCATCCCTCTGCAGGTAAAAGAAAACTAGGTCAGCAGCATCACTGCCATTCCACACTTCCCTTTGCTTCATTTCCACTCCATTTCTCCTCCCAGCTTGTGCCTGCCCATGACCCTGCTCCATCATTCACCACGTCCTTCATTTTTCTTGCACTGCTCTTGCACTGCCTTCCCTTCATCTCCTCTTTGTCCTTTGCTACCCCACTATACAAGTGGCTTTTTTTCTTCATTTTCTTGCTTTTACCTTTTCTTCCTGTCTTCTTTCTTTTCTTCCACTCTCTGATAATATTTTGGTGTCTTGCCTTTGCCTCTCTTCTTAATGCCCACCTGCATTGACTATTGTATTACTGGCCATTATCTCATAATATATTTTGATAATTTTTCCCCTTTTTCCAGTCCAGCATTTTGTTCCCTTTAAGGCACCCAAAAGCACTAAAGGTTAGAGAGGGAAACTGAAAAGCATTCCAGTAGTTTTCCATCAGCCTGTGTGTAAAGCACTTCTTTTTCCACTTGATGAGAAAGCAGTAATCAGTTTCCCCCTGCATCAAGCTCTTTTACACAAAGAGGTTGCCACAAAAAGAAACCAAATAGATTTCTAACTGGCCTCCCCCTTATCTCTGCCTCAGAGCCCAGTGAACCCACAGCCTTTTCATTTGCTGTGGCTGCTGCTGCCACATGAAGCAGACACAAGGTCCAGGGGGATGAGCAGCACCACGGCTCACTGAGGTGGGTGCCTGGCTGATCTTGGCAGGGGTTGTGGATTGGGCACTGAGATTTATTTCCTACCTGGAAAACTTACAGCCTTCGTGTGGTAGAAGGGAAAGGAGATCTTTTACTTTGCAGCACCTGAAATGATGGCAAAATGGAAGGCAAAGGAGGAAATGCTTTGTTACTAAAATTAAGCTTCAATCTTCAGACTAAACATTGCCTTAGGTAGTCACCTCCTACCCATAACCATAGGGCCCCAAAAATGATAATATGTGTACAGAGAATGGGTCCACTTTAAGGTGGTGTGGACTGAAATGCAGTTTTCAATCTCTTAAATAAAATGTGCTCCCCTCCTCAGCGTTGCCTTTACCAGAAGAAATCAGAGCACCATCTGGAGACCACTTACTGCTCCTAACACACTACTGCTCCTACCAGCTTCCTTACCTTTCTGCACCAGCAGCCATGGACTCAGCTGGGCCAAACTGCCCCAGCAGAGCCCTTCCCTGCACCACAGAACCCCTGATTTGCCCCAGAGCAGCGTGTCCCACAGGTGAGAGTCCAGGACCCTAGACTGGTCTTCCTCACCTCTACAATGAATGGGTCAGAGCTGCAGGGCTGGCCAGCTGTGCCTCTCTCCTGCCTTCACCACGAGCTGTCCCCTTGAGGAAGAGGTGGGTGGGCTGTGGTGGCCCTGGCCAGCAGGCACTGCTGTAAGCATTTCTGCAAGTTTAGAAGAAGATGAAACAAAACACAATCCTGAAATTATGTCTAATAAGGCAGAGGGAAAATGAGAACATACAGCCAGAAGGTGAAAGTCCCATTATGAAAAATTTGGTCTCCTGTTTTTCTTTAAAATATAATTTCAGTCAAATGGATCTTATTTGCACAGTTGCATTTGTCATTCTGTCTCTTTCCTGCAACCACATGATACATTTATCTCTGATGAGGAAATATTGTAATTGCTTTTGTCTCATTCTCTACCTTTGCTACGGTTTTCTGCTTTCTTCCCCATCACCAAAAAAATATATATATAAAAAATATGAGTCCCTCATCTAAGGCACAGTAGCAGAGGTTTAACACTGACAGTGTGCTTTGTCACTTTGGCTCTGGAAAAGGCTTACAAAAGCTTTATTAACAGGCTCATTAGCACGGCCTGATTTACTTCTGCAGACTTTACTCTTTTACTAGTTTCCAGGAGCATCAGCATCAGTTGCAGGGCTAATGAATTCACTCAGATTTGCATGCTAATGAAGCTCCCATGACTCTCTGTGTTCTCTACTTCAAATCGATCTTTGCTGTTGCTTGAGGAATATTAATAGAAATAAAAGTAAAGGGGAGCACCAGGCATTTCAGTTGGACTTGCTCTAATCCAAGGCTTCTGTACAATTCATATTTCATACATTGCAGTCTATCAGATCTTATTTCTTTCATGCCTTATTGACTCTAACTGTACAGGAGACATCACCTTTAGGAAATTCCTTGTATAGTGGTTGGCCAGAAACTCAAGGGACTACTTATGGAAAATCATACTTGAGCTCTCAATAAATAGGTCAGTTGCCTAAAAGTGCTTCCATGCAGCAATGCAGTTCCTGTATCTTTTCCCTGAACATATGAATTTCATTTCCCTTTGACAGAAACAGAAAGCCTTTTAACTTAAGTTGCCTATGCAGTACATCACACTGAAATGGGGTGAGGAAACTCCCCTTAAACTTAGCCAGGGAGAGGGACCTGATCCAGGGAAGCCTTCTGGCTCTGGACAGGGCCTGTAGCTGTGCAGGGAACAGGGACATCTCTGTGGATGTGACAAAGGCTACCCTGCTTGAAGCAACCAGGATGCCAGTACAAAACTTAGTCCTCAGCTTCTGGGAGCCACTGGGTACAATCTTCCCTGAGCTATCAAATCATTGCACTGCAGCTGCCAACATATAAATTAATATTTTAGTATGGAGCAGAACGACTGCCATTACATAGGCTGAAAATTCAGTTTGTGCCTGAATGCCTTTTTAACAGGGACTGCTTTGTTTTGGGCTGTTGTAAGAAAAGCAAGAGGAATTTGGAAGTGCAAGGAAGGATT
Source organism: Hemiprocne comata (assembly GCA_020745705.1). NCBI lineage: Eukaryota > Metazoa > Chordata > Aves > Apodiformes > Apodidae > Hemiprocne > Hemiprocne comata. The sequence continues at coordinate 17,120,458 of CM036598.1, forward strand.
CAGAGCCCCAAATCCTCTGCTCTGGTAGCTCTGTGGGCTGCCTAGCCCATAGGGTCAAACAGACCCAACCAAAACAAACAGATAAATGAGGTGCCACTGTAAATTGGCATAGCTGCTCTTTCAGCCTCTCTTTAATTTTAGCTGTGTTGGATGCTGGTAGATGACTGAAGCCCTGGAAAGAAATCCCGTTGCGCAATCTTGTTTTTACAGGAATATTTTTGGCTTCTGAAAGTGCACTTAACACATCCAAATTAATGGAAAAGAGGATTCTTCACTGAGCACCCTCCCGTGCCTGCTCTTCTTAATTTGATACAATAGCAGAGCGTACATTCAGATTAAAATGCTCTTATGGATGCTCAATTGCAAGAAATCACTCAGCAAAAAACGGGGCACCATTTTCATATCCCCTGTGAGCAAGGAAAAATCAAACAGCTCCATTTTGCTTGCTGTAAAAATAACACAATCCCTACATACTTTTTTGGTTTTTCCTCTTTTTTTTCTTTGTTTTTTTTTTCTTCCCCCCCAAAAAAAAACAACCAGAAGATAATTAAATAAAATAAAAAGCAAGCTCTGGATTAATTATCCTTTTCAAAATGACTATATATTGTAAAAAAGCCTATTGAATGCATAATGAACAGCATTACCACCAACTGCTTGCAAGTGGAGGGAAGCAGGGTGGCCATCCCATCATTATCAGCACTTGTTTTGTGAGGGATGCAGGGTGCCAAGGTGAAGTGGATGCTTTGTGCCTCGGTCACTGAAAAAACAAGCCAATCTGACAGCCTCAAACTTTCATTTACATTCAGTTGCACCTCACCCTGCCTCCAACTCCATCTCTTGCTGTTCTCTAATAAGCTTGGAGGGATCCTGGCTTCTGGTTGCAGGGGAGATACATGTTTTGGGGATTGGCAGCTCTTCCACCAGCTTCCCAGCAGCGAGAAGGAAATGAGGGGCTGGGCTGTATCTTCTGCTGTGGGAGGTTTGGAATATGTGGGTGGGGACTCTAGTGAGCATTTTTTAGTATTTATAGCAGCTGTTCCCAGCAAAGTGGAATGATTTCCCTGGAGAGGCTGGAGGAGCCCACCAGCCTAAAGCCCCTTTCTCCTCCCAAGCCCCAAACTGGGTAGATCCCATAGGCTGTGAGTGACCATCCCCACTGTCAGTGAGACCCCCCCCTCTGCCCGACTCACATGTGCTGCTGCCCTGACCTTGCTGTGGACCTGGAGGGTGCTGCAGACAAAATTCCCATTCCCCCTCCCTTCCCATTTTCCAGCCAAATGGAAACAAATGCCAAGTGCAAAGCATGTGGAATACACTTTCACAGAGATGAAAATACTCCGAGAGATTAAAATACTCCTCCTAAGTTAAGAATGTTCCTAAATTGTGCACGTTGGATAGTTTCCCTGCTTTCAAGGGTTTGCAATCCTGGTTGCACTGGCCTCACAGGTGCTGTGACACAGAGAGGCACAGCTACGAGATGGCCACTCCCGTGGTCTTCCTTCCAGTCTCACCCTGGATTTAGCAAATCTGTTTTATGCTCGAAGGCTAAGAGGTCATTTCTAATAGTTTGGCCTGGATCACCCTGAATGAAAACATCTAATCAAGCCCTAATTGTGACAAATTATATTAGTCTGTGCAACTTGCATTGCAGCAACTTCATTCAGGCTGTGTTTAGGTTGTGGAAACCAGGTGAGGCTAAAGAGGTCCCTTCTACATGTGGGGAGGTGTGTGTAGGAGACCTGAGCTTCCCAGCTGACACCATCCCACTCCACCTCCCTGGCTCAGCCATGAGCATCCTCTCATCCCAAAGCACTTATGTACTGTCATCCAGTGCTGCCTGAGGTTTTTGATAAATTAAGCAGGTTAGTCCCACTCCATGTTCAGTGCTTGCAGGAAGCCCTGAGAAGAAAGAACATCTGGCCTGTGATAAAGAAAAATGTTAAAATGAGGTGCAAGAAAGAGGAATGTGATGGGATTACGTTGCCCCGCTATTTCCCATCCCTATGGGAAGGTTCCCTGGACCTTCATATGCTTCCCTCTAGCCTAAGATGTGGCAGTGAAGCTAAAAAAAAAAAAAGGAACAAAATCCTAAAATTAATTTTCCTACATGACATATTTTAAAGGGCACTGTCAATTGGCTTTATAATTACATTTCTAAATCACTGGAAGATTACACTGAAGGGTGAACTTTACAAAACCTGAATATTTTTATTTTTTCAAATTGAAAACCTTTTTGAGGATTTAAATACAATCCTTTAGTGGTGTAACCCCCTGTAAAAGCAAAGAAATGGGTAGAACATGCTACCCTTGTTCCTGCTCATTTGTACCTCTGATTTCCCACTGAGGCCCCAAAACTTCGTGGGATTCAGCAGCTCCTTCTCTAGGGTGAGCCACATGGTTAATCACAAGTGCTTTGGTTTCCCCAAAATGATGACACCTCATTCCTCAGGATCGTGAGAAAAGGCTTGGAAGTGTTAATATTTGAAGCAAGAGATTTATATTGCTATCCAGCTTTTGAGCCTCCCAGATAGCCCCACTTCATGCCTTCAGGCTTTTCTCTGCAATGAGGAAAGCTCAGAGTATCTTAACTGAGAACTGAGCTTCTCACCTTATCAAATTGCTCCAGGCCTGAGAGAGAAACTGGGTGTCAAGAGACTGAGCAGAGATATCTCCAGGTCTGCCTTTGGGGAAAAATTTGTTCTGGAAACATTAAAATGAGCTGAAGGGATGAGATCCCACATGGGTGGGCACTTCCTCGTGCCCCCAGACTAAATTCCACCTTGCTTCCCACACCTCATGAAAATACAGCAAGTCTTGGCTAAATTTGTTCCCTAGCTATTCAGGGGCACTCAGGAAAGGTGGCTGGGTTAAACAGATGTGATTTAAAAGCACCCTGGCTAAACCACATTAAATTTTAACCTCACTGCTCTACATTGAAATCAGTCTGCTTTCCCTTGAGCTCCCTTTGCTGCGAGATGGAATCCAGTTGAACTAGTTACCTTTGCTGTGTGAGAAAACTCACTGCTTAGTCTTAACAAGGCAGAAAAAGAAAAGCACAAAGCAGCTTGGCTTTCTAGTGGTCAGGCTTGCCAAATGCACAGAGGAAATGATGGAGCTCCCCTTGCTCATCCTCTATTAGGTTTTTCAAAGTCTTACAAGCACAATAAGCTAATGCAGTCTCTCAGCACAGGTAAGATTTATTTCTCTCTTTCTCTAATATATATTGTCCCAGATTCTCTGCTTGTATTATCATTGGCTTACATGGATTTTCACCAGATATTGGCATTTGATCTATGACTGGTATTGGTCTTTTGGCTCTAGTTTGAATGAAATAATAAAGTCCAGAGGATGATTAATAGAGAAAAACTAGTCTTATATGTATTGAAGACAATAAAATTGCAGTCTGGTATCTAATAGTCATCTAAACAAATAACCTTGAGAAATCAAATACATAAGAGGAAGCTATCAGCAGAGGTGTGAGTATGCTCCTGCTGCGTCAGACCAAAAAGCCAACATTCAAGTGCCTGGTCACTGACACAGCACTGCCATTCACTGAATGAAATTTAAAAAAAACAAAACCAATCAGAATTCAAGATAACGCTCCAGGTAACCAAAAACTGCATCAGTAGCCAGTGGCTTTGCTGGATGGCTACCAAAGCAGGCAGGGAGCACACAGCTTGGACTGGTGAAGATGGGAGGTGATGGTGTGAGGACTGACAGGACAGTTTAGCCTAAAGGAGCACGAGGTAATAACCTAGAGAACTCAAAGAGGGGGGGGAAACCAACCCTCCACCTACAACAGAGAACCTCACAAAAACGATGTGTGTATACATGACATTAATTGAATTTATAGGTTATGCTGAAAATTTAGGTTTGATTGCTCTGATCAGAAAAAGAGCATCAGATGATTTTGTTTCTAATGTGAGCACGCTGGTGATTTTATCAGCATTTGATCTACTGAAACAAGATACAGCCTGGAATAATAAGCAGCAGTTCAAAGATTTATCTAAATATGTTTGGCAGTTCCCCCACCCTTTGCCTTGCAGTATGGACATACCACAATTGAGACTATCTCCTGTAAATTACCACCCTCCATGGGGTTCTCATTTTAAATTATTTCAAATAAGCAAGGCCAAATGCTCTCAACTTAGCCAGAGATAATCAACTAATGTAAAGCAATTTCCAACAGTTATATTTTTCTGCTTCAGGCTCATGAAAAAATACACAACCAAAATACATAGAAAATTAGAGTGGAAAGAAATCAGAAATGTCATCTATTGCTTGCTGATGTTGGACCAGCTATCACATGTGCTCTTGAATATTGAAGTTGGCAGTGCTGGACACCAAGCCCAAGCCATCCTCTGAGATTCAGCAGCAGCAAGATGGGGCTCAAAGCCCCCTTGTACTTGACATCACTATGGAGACCACGTGGATGAGATCTTTTTCATTATCGAGCCTCCATCTCCTAGTATAAAGCTGCAGGAATTAGTTTCACTTCCAGGGCTTTTTAATTATGCTCCAATATAAGAGCACCAGTCAGACAAAGGAGTTGCATTACCTCCAAAACTTCAGATTGTGACCCTCTCTCCTTTAAGGCATCATGTTTGCTGTTTGCATTGACTTTCAATTTACAGTAGCCATTTCTTGTTGTAGAACAACACAACAAATCTCCCTCTTCATTCAGGAACTCAGTGGAATAGGGATGAAATTTCATCATTTACGTAATCAAGTTTGGAGCTGAAAGTTCTGATTTTAGACAAACCCTAAAAGAGAATGGGATTTTCTTTTTGCTGGTGTTTTGTAAGATATGACCCATCATTTTTTAAATAACTGTGTAATTCTGCCTTGCTATTGCCAGTATACTCCATTATCAGTCAAACTAATAGGCCTAGAGAATTAAACCCACAAAAGAAATCCTCCAAATTAGTGAAATAAATATAGTTAATGATTATAATTAAGTCAGTGGGGATAACTGAGAGATTATCCAATTACTATCTATAATTCTTTGGATTGCAGAGAAAAGTGTGCAGAGCTAATCAATAATAATAATATTAATAATAATAATGACAGTAGAGGGGGAAAAAAACACAAAAATGCCCCAACCCAGTAGTTATTAGATTTCTTCATGACTGGAGGTATTTTGTCAGTTTAATTGCTTAATTTGAGGGTTTTCTAATCTGGAATAGTTTTGCAGGCAGGTGTCCCAACACTGGGCTCTAAGATGGGTGCATGGACTCCTAGCAAAAAGCTTAGAGTAACTACAAGTGAACTACTTAAAAATAAGAAGAGATGGGTTCAATCTAGAGATGTGCTCTGAATTCTAACAATGAATTTAGGACAGAAGCATTACGATAGCAGACCCCCAAATCCCTTCAAATCCCCAAGTGTCACTTTGTGGTTGATTTTGCAGACACTCACCACCGTGTGGTCACATTGCCACTGTGCTAAGGAGAGGTGGTTGACTTCCCATAACCAGGTGAAGTGCTAAGAGAAAGTACTGGTGCCAAATATTTCTCCATCTGAGACAGCCTATGCCACTGTGGCTGGAGTTTTCTAACTTAGCTAGTGGATTAGGGACATGAGACAAACCTCAGGAAGATGCAGTGAAGCATGGATAAATTTCAATGTTCAGGGGAAGGCTCCATTTTTTGGGAGGTCGCTACATTTTTGTCCTCAGTTTTGTTGCAAGCATTTGTAGGGCCCTGTTTGGCACAGGTGATTGAAGGAGATCTAAATATGGCCCCCAGCAAGTCAATTAAGGATGTGTTTAATTTTAACATGTGCATAGTTCCTTTGGATCTCATCCATGGAAATCAATGGCAAAGCTGCTGATGGTTTGATTGGCTTCGGATCAGAGCCAGCAATTTTGATTGTAGAGATCAAATGCTTAAAATTAAGCATATGACTAATGCTTCATTGGATTAGGGAATCAATTAATGGAAGTGAGGTGCTTGTTACAAGATTTCTATTAACTTTCATGTAGATTTCTTTCCCAAACACCAACTGCATATCCAATGCCCTTGAATGTATCTAGGTAACTTGGAAAAAAAAAAAGAAGTTTGATATAACCTGAATCTTCTAATGAAGCTGGTGCAAGGATGTGATTCTGTACAGGAAACTAAATCCTTGCATTGAAAGACCTCATGCCAAGACTTCATACCAAAAAGGTAAGTATCAGAAACCTGTTCCAATCCTTTGTATGCCAAAAGCTCTTCAGAACAAACTGAGATTGACAGAGCTGGAAGACTATCACCTTCATGAGCAAATCAAAAGGATCAGAAATGATGTAGCAGAGTGCAAGCCCTTCTCGGCAGATCTTTTATCAACTTTGAGTAGCTGCTGGAGGTAAATCATCCCTCAGCAGTTCAGCTCCTCCTTAACACAGGCCTCTGCAAGAGCATCCCATTCCCATTCCTCTTCAGCCCTACCAGCCCAGTAAAACTCCATTTCAGGCTCAAGGCTTCCTATGCAGTCAGAAAAAATTCCCTGACCTCAGGTGCTGGCAGGGTTAAACAAGCTCTGCTGAGGTCCAGGAGCTGCTGTGGGAGGGGATGGCTCTTCAGGAAGGTCTCAGCCTACCCAGTTAGCACAGCCTTTGATGCGTTGCACTTTGTACCGATGTATTTTGATTCCTTGGCCACAAAGGGTGCCCTGGGCAGCCAGCTCAGCTTTGGAGAAATTCCACTCCTAATGGTCCCCAGGCACCAGCCTGGAGCCCTGGAAGGAGAACAGAGCTGGCGTGCCCGTACACACGCGTGCAGATGCTGTAATGTCAGAGCAGCATATTAAGCCGCAAAATGTTTCTGTAAATATTGTTTCACACTTGAGTGAACAAAGCATGCTTTTATCTGAGAGACGGCACAGGGTGTAAATTACGTTTTAATTGAGAAATTGCAAATGCCAGCTTTTGGTTTTTGTTTTTATTTTGTTACTAAAAAGGCCTGATTGTCAGTGGGAATAGCTCTGAGTGAAACTTCCCGCAATGAGCCCACTCTCGTTTTTGCAGACTTTCCCTTTCTTCTGGCTTTGCTTGCCTGGATTCTCCTCCTCCTTAATAAAGATATCTCCAGGCCCACGAGCATTCCCAAGCCTTGCTGGGTCGCAGCTTGGCACTCTTCCCCTTCCAAGTTTGCTTGCTGAGAGTGGGTGGTCCAACTCTCCCATTGTCTGGCTGCCCCATCCCTCCTCACCACAAGGCAGGTGCAAGTGAGGATGACAGGCTGCTGAGACCCAGCCTTATCACCCAGTGGTGGCAATCAGGAATAAAGGCTCTGTTGAGAGCCTCGGCATGAAGTGTTTTTTGCTTTGCAATCTACGCCCTCCCCAGAGCAGCTGGCAGCTTGCAAACATGGAGGAGCTCACAGGAGCATCTCTCAGGTTGGACACCCGACTGTTGCTAACCCTTTGGGCCATGGTGTGGCTGGTGCAAATGTTCTTTCTCCCCCACCCTAAAATACCATTCCTGGGAAGCTGCAGCTGGGAACATAAGGAACATCTTAAGATTTTGTGCATCTTTGCAGGTCTTTGCATTATCCTCATTCCTCACACGTCACCGTTGTACCCCAAAGGACCACCATTCATCTAAGACTTGGCAGGAGTATGAGATTGTGTAGGACCCCTCTTTTTGCTGCTGATGGAAAAAGCCAATAGTTTGTAGACCAAACAGAAAGCATCCTGATTTCTGGAGTTTCAGACAGCCTTGCTTGCTGGAAAGCTTCCTTTTAGGAAGGGGAGCAGAGCACAACCTTATTCCTCAGGGCAGCTGATGAGCCATCAAGTGCAGGAGTTGGATGTGGCCAGACAGGAGGTGAGGGCAGGAAACAGAGAGGAGAAGGGAAGCAGCTGTACTAAATCACTGCTGCTCCTGGGCAGGTTTTGCTGGCAGGGCTCCGAGAGAGCCCAGGCTGGAGGCACAGACCTGCACCCCTGCTGGGAGATGCAATGGGAGCATGAAGCACTTCCAGCTGGGAACTCAACACCAAAATTGCAAATTGCACCCTCGGTGCTCACGGGGGTGAGTCAAGCCCATTAGCCATCTAATCTTCACAACAGGCCTTTGTGAGGTTACTATTTTGTTCTGGGGAAATGTATGATCTACTGATTACACAGTATCCCAACATGCCAAATGTATGCTTGAAACCAGTAAACAATAAATATTTAATTAGCTGGTCATTTTGACAGTAACAACAGGCAACAATTAAACTGGCTTTTCATTTCCCATTCATTTAGTTGTCAGCCTTGTATAGTTACAGTTAAAAGCTCCTGACTTGACCACAAGCTTAAGGTGGCGAAGAGAATATTTAGATTTGATCTGAGCTTTTAATCTGTGTCTCTGACTTCTGCCATTGCCCAGATTGTGGGCATGACTCAAATAACCATTAATATAACATGTGTTGCATTTGAAACTTAAAAGCTTATTCTCTTTAGGATAATGGTGCCAACCAAGATTTCAGAGAGCAGTCACACTTGGCAATTGTTACCATTCAGTTTGAAACTTCTGATCACTCTGTTCCCATCTGGACTTTGCTCGCTCACCTCACCTCTCTGCACAGGCTCCACTTTTCCACACTGAGCCTTGTTCCATCCTTGCTTCTCTGTGTATTCTTTTTCATTCCTCCACTCCTGTTTGTCCACAGCCCTTCTGCTGAATCCCAAAGATGCTTGCCAATGGGGTGTCAAAATCGTGAACAGAAAAGGGAAGAAGAAAGCCATTTTCAAGCACCAAATTGAACTTCCATGCAACCTAAGTTTGCATCTACAGCCTCTATATCCCAATCCATCTCTCCATTCTTCATCTTTGCATGGATCACCAAACTTTGCAGGTGAACTGCCTTCTTGGCAGGTTTGCTGGAGAAGCCTAGGGCTGGAAAGCAAACGATTCTTACACATCAAACCTACTTCCTTGTATGTTAAACACCTAGCTCCAGAGCAAATGATTAGTGGGGTGGGAGCAGGATTAGGTGGGACCTTCTCCTGCTGCAGATGAAGCCCCTAATGCCACTGACAATGCTGCATCTGCTCCTACAAATTAAGCAGGGCTTCTCTTACACAGCTGTCAGCCAAGGCACACAGATATTGATAAGGAAAGGGATGTGGATTTTGGCTGGTTGAACTCAGAGCACCAGATTGCAAATGAGGAGACATGGTTGTAATCACAGCTCTCCTGCTGAATGGCTGGCTGACTGCAGACAAGCCGTTTTTTATGTTTCCCTTTCCATCCTTCTTTGTGATGTCTATATGATTGTGAGAACTTTACAGCATGTTAATGTCTCCCTGATGTATCCAAAAGGCATTTAACATTGTGCAGCCGTGACACTGTTTGAGACACGTAAGCACCAGTGTAACGGGTGGCATCTACTCTAGACATACATTCACTCATAAATATTGCCCCTTTTTACAGATTTCCTCTTCAGTACCACAATGCCACATCCTGCCCAAAGTCTTCATATAATGGCAAACCTTTAATTCAACAGTTTTACCAAGTCTTGTTAGATTTTAGTGAATGTCAAAGCTGGTTCTGATTTAATTTTGCCTTTGACAAGACATGAAAACAGAGGCCTGAGTTCCCACATACAATAGGGGTAACATCCTACAAAATAAATGGATTTAATTGTGAAAGTCATCTCTATATCAAGTCTACCTACTAATCAGAAAGCATTTACAGAGTCACGAGGAGCTGATAAAACGTGTACACAGTTTTAAATATCCCATTGTAATGCATTGTAAACCTTAATTTAAAACAAGACAGCTTAAAAGCTTTATGGATTTGATTGATGATACAGCCTGTATATTGATGGCTGAACCCAGCATACTGCTATTTCTGCTTTGTCTTGCTAACAACAAAGTTCAGAATGATAATGTATTTTATAAAAAGCTTTACTATTACACTGGTGCAATGATAATAGACCTGAGACACAACTTCATGTCATTCTGGAGACGACAAATTTCCATACTACAGGCATGGAGGCTGCTGGAAGCATAGGGATAATGCCCCAGCTCTCCAAAATATTAGCATGAGAACATCCCACAAAGTGAAGGGTAAAAGAAGGGCAAAATCTGGGGGCCGAGTGGTTCAAACCCTCCTGCTCCAGCAGTGCTCCAGGGCTGGTGGGGAGTTTGGAGATTCGTGGCTCTGCTGCTGAACTGGCAGAAGTCACATCCCAGGAGACCAAACAGCCTGTGAGGCACCTCCAAAAACCTTGCTGAGCCTTCTCCCCATGAAGAATTTCAGTTCTACAAGGGGAAGAGCAAACCCAGCAGCTTGCTTTAATAACACAGAATTAGTACTTCCTTTTCCTCTGCTGATCCCAGCTTTGTACTGTGGATGTAAGAGATCATCTGAAGACAAGCTATCTAAGGTAGGACAACATAAGTTCCTAGCAACACACTCTGGGCGGCTCCCACAGCTACATGAAATATGCACAAAGAAGAGCAGGGAACTCAAGAGGTTTGAAAGGCAAAGGCTTTCCCAGCTCCCAGGGATAGGCTCCTGGGTCTCATTCCAAAAGTGGTGAAGACCAGGTGGGACACTTACCTTTACACATCTGAGCATGATCACAGTCGTGGTGCCACATGATTCAGGGGTGCACAAATCCTCACACCTCTCTTGCACTGCTGTGTCAAATGCAGCCTCATTGTACAGATCACCAATGAAAAGTTGAAAAGTTGTATTGATGGGCAGCCACTCCTGTGCAAAAGAGAGTGGCAACTAATCACATTCAATTAGAAATAATTATGGTAGGGGGAAAAAAACCTCCTTGAGAAATAATCAGGTAAAACAAGAAGTTGTAATGAAGCATTGGCAGCAAAAATAATTTTTATATTTAAAAAACAGTAGGATTTTTTCAAGCAGAGAAAGTTGCAAATTTGGAAATTACACAGGTCTGCAGTTTGTATAAATTAATATTATGATTTCATGAGGCAATATAGTTCAAAAGTTGACAATGATTCTTGAAAACTTGTATTAAACAAAATAGCATCTAAAGTCAAAAAGACTTGTCATAAACGTTACATGAAAACAAAAAACACATTATGTCAGCAGCAGCTCCAATTGTTAAGTAGCCTCACAAGTGGGACTTCTCAAATCTACCTCTCAAGTTTGTAAGTTAAGAAATTAATTGGTTATCTTTAAAGACCTTGTAATTAACATTTACATGTTTTTACATTTAAAATGTAAGCAAGCATTTATGTTCAGATTTACTGTACAAAACCCTTAATGATAATACTTGCATGTGCAAAGGGAATAGTTGGTAGTTTCAGTGTCTGGGACAATTTTAGGAATCAGATTTTATGATCTCCTGAACTTCCACATCGTAGCCCAGATTCTCTCTCTGCTTGAAATGAAATCAGAACAATTCAGCACTGGAAAATGATGCAGTTTTATCTTTGCTGTGAGGGGTGTATTTTGTGGAACTAATAATGAGATTGAAGTTGAAAGGAATCTTACACACACAGACAGAGACAGATTTTTTTCAGTAGATACACACATATACGTGCATATATAAACAGCTGGGAGAATAGCAAGACCAAAAATGTCTTTGTGTGCCATGATGCAGAAGGTTTCCATTGCATGGAAAGAGGGGCTGACAGAGACCTCACTCTTCCTTGGCAAATAGAAGATTTGGGGTTCAGATAGAGGGGAGCTAAAATCTTACCTCTTTCATACAGGAGGGATGCTGGATTATGGAAAAGCATGTAGAACTGCAGCAAGGGGAAGCAATAACAGATGCTGGGGTGTGTTAGGACTCTGAGGGCATTCACTGGGTTGAGCCTCAGCAGAGAAATGTCAAGTTTCTGGCTCCTGATATGAGTTTAGTGTTGGGTAAGTACTCTGTTTCCAGCACCTTTAAGGCTGAAAACTATCCCTCCCTCCCAGGCTTTTTGTAGGGTCTTCAAGATCTAAGGTGTGGATTGAAGCAGCTAATATCTGCTTCAGGCACCAAAGATATTTTATGCCTGGAGACGATATTTCAGAAGTGTGATTATTGTCATTACTGTGCTAAAAATGTGCTAGGCAGTTCATGGAACAGAAGACATGCCTCCTGTCCTGACAAGCTTGCAATCAAAAGTGCCAATCTTCCAATTTTGTGTGTGCAGGCAGAGAGCAAGGGGAAGACAGCAGTGCCCTCAGAGGCTGTGAGAGCCCAGACAAATGTAAAATCCAAGCGTGGGGAGAAAATTGTAGGGATGGGAAAGGCACAGCAAGACCCTTGCATGGAAATAAGCTCCCTTCAGATACTGCTCCAAATCAGAAACAATGATCATGGTAGTCTTTTCTTGGATTAAAATCTATGAAGCTGGGAGAGAGGAAAGATGAGTGAGATAGGAATTTATGATTTGGGCTTTTGATTTTACATGTGCATGCAGACTCCAAGAAAGCTGTACTACTGCTTTTTAACTCTTCTTCAAATGGACACTATTTGAGTTCCAGTAGTTTGTCATTATTTCCCACCATAAGAGAAATGCTATTAGCACCTTTTGCATAAATGTTCCTGAGCCATTCAATTTGGGGAAGATTTTCTTTTTTTTCTTCCTCCTCTCTGGTTCTTTCATTTATGAATCCTGACAGGTTTGGGTTTTGCTCCAGTCCCCCAAGTGTCCTTTCAGTTCATGTGCATCTGTTGGCCCAGGACACACCAGATTTAGGAAACTGATCATTAGCAAGTGTTTCCTCCTCCCCCCCTTTCCTCATGGGGAATAGAAAGTCATTTTTCAGGTAGCAGCTGACAGATCTGTAGGCACCTCTGGTTCACTCCATTTTGCTAGATTCAATGAACCACTTGACAAAAGTTAATTAGAGTATTGCTGTCTGGGATGGGAAGCCCACTGAGAGATGGTGGAAGCCTCCCATTCCTCACAGCAGTTCAGCCAGAAATCTACCCACCATGACTTTTATTAATAATAAACACCCCACACAATAACTATACCTCTTACAAGCAGCATGGATTTTAATCCCATGTTGTTAAGCCTCCTGCATCATTCTGAAAACAAGCTGCATCGTGCCCCAAATGCTCAGCCAGGAGGTGTTGTATACATAAAATTACTACCAGTGTCAATAATAATGCCAGCAAGAGAGATGTGTGTCCACTGCAAAAAATTCCTCATGCTGGGACAACCTAGTGTGCTCCTACCTGCACAGCTTCCTAACACATTGGTGTTTAATTTGGTAAGTAAAGAGGGGTTGTGAGGAGGAGCAGGATTGGCTCCCCTTCTCACACATTTTGTGTTTTTTCTGATATTTACTCTTTTCCTACCTGCTGTTCAAATTGGCATATGAGACGATCAGAAGAACAGGAAAATAAGCTTAAAATAAAGCCAAAAATCTTCAGAAACCCAGTATATAAACAACTCAGAACTGGCCAAATAAATACAAGCCGATTTCTGGTATATGTTGGGTGGTCATTTTCCCTGGGGAGTTGCTTTCAGGCAATGGGATACAGCTCCATCTTCCAGGATGCCCCAGCATGTCCTCAAACAAATCAAAAGCAATCCTGACATCAGGATCCTGGTAAACAACTTCTAGAGATGCATCTTATTAAGTATGCTTAGCAATTCCCTCAGATGAGGAACCACAGGCTGGATTCCAGTGTCTCCTGACGACAGGTTAGTTTTTATGAATATCACTGCTCTGACGTTACTAAAGCTCCAGGTTCTGCTCTGACCTTTAGCAGACAGGCAGTAGACAGCCTGATTTTTCCCACGCTGCAGAACCCCACTTGCAGCTCCCACGTGCTGCCAAAGGCTCCATCATCAGGATTTGCAGCCTTGGAGCTTTTTGCTGTGCACGGGGGGAAAGGTGGGGTACAGCTGCACAGCTGCAGCTCCTCACCCTCCTTCTGCCCTGGCTCCAGCTTTCTGCTTCTTGACCATGCAAGAGGTCTCCATCCTGCCTCCCGTGCTCCTAATGACATCAAGGAAGGTTGGCTTATCGTCATCTTGGCACTGGTAACATCTGGGCCCTTTGCTGAGCCCTTTCTTTTGGAGGAACAGTATTCAGCTCTACAAGCCAGCAATCTGCTTAGCTGTAGAGGTCAATAGGGACAGAAATGGGGCCTCAGTCCAGAGGAGGGTATTTTGCAGAGGCAGCTAAAATTAGGCTGTGGCCCTGGGAGTGCATTTGCAGACATCTGGATATGATGCACGGCAGCAACGCTTCTGTGGCTCAGCTGCACAATTGCAATAAATAATTGAAGAAACAGCAAACGATACTAAAAGTGAGCTCTCCAGCTTTGCAGAAGAGGTGTGGAGGCTCCGGCCTGCAGGGGGGCTGCCTGCCAGGGGGGGCACAGCAGCTCCCTGCAGGACGGGCAGTGAGAAATGGGGCTGCAGAGAGACAGCCAGTCCCTCCCACAGCCGGGCTCTAGCCCCTACATACTGTGTCACTGCACTATTTGGGTCCCAGTTGGGCTCTCCAAGTCCATTAAAACCCAAACCAAGGAACATAAGGAACATCTAGAAATCCAGAGTTGCTCCTGCATCACCTCTGTCTCTAGCCCCTTCTCGATAAGTCCCCTGAGAAGCTGTCCCTAAAACACCACCAATTGTTAACTCCTAGCACTGCTCCAGGCCAGTGAAGATGAGCTGTGAAATCAGATGATTAACAGCAAACAAACTTAACAGCAGGATGGAAAGAAGTTGGTCCCCTTTCATTTTTCTGGTTCCTCCCAACCACTTCTGGCCCTGCTCCACCAATGCTTCATGGCAAACACCACCTTGCAGCTGCCTACAACCTGCCCTCATCTGTTTTCTCACATTTTACACAATTGGGCATTTGATGCTATGCAACATTGTGTGGAAATACAGAACTGTTAAGTAAAGCAGCAGTGAGGGTGCTACACTGGCTATCAGCAGGTTTCCAGTTTTGCCACTATTGAGTTGTGTGACCTCAGTAAATGCCCTCACCTTTCCTTTTCTGCTGGATCTGTCTTCATTTATAGAAGGCTTCAGGGCATGAACTGCCCATGACCAACGTCTATGGTGTGGAGCCCTTGATCTCAGGGGGGGTCTCTTAGGTGAAACAGTGTGAATTTATGTAGCAAATTAAGCCCTTTGTTCAGCTCTCTCTGCACAGGCTGGGTGGATGTTTTAAAATAGCCACCTTCCAGATTCCAGGGTGAAGCCAGATAGGAATTTTTCCTTATGCCCATTACTCTTTTCTTGGGCAATGAAGACCTTGGCCAGGAGAATATGCAATAATTCACAGAAGGTAGAGGTACAGAAGGAGGGGAGAGGAGAATTTCTCTCTGTACAGGTGACACTGCTATTCATCACAAACCCTGACACCAGCACCCTCTGATCCAGTAGATGAACTTGTTTTCAGTTCTAGTTATAAAATCAGACTGAACACAGGGCTGTGAGGAAGAGATTCCATCCTCTGGGAACGCAAGACCTTCAGTCAGCAGCAATGTCTCTTGCTTGCTTGGAATTCAAACAAGCAGAAAGGACTGTCTTTAATTCATTTAATCAACTAAGGAAAAAAATACATAAATACAAGCAGGTCAGATGGCACTACCTCTAGCCATAGCAGGTGGAGATGGCAGTGCCAGAGCAAAACATCCACCAAACCTCATCTGACCTCCCACTCCTTCCCTCTGCAACACAACCGCCTTCCATCTGGGAGGACTTAGAAAACATGGGGTCTTGGTGACTCCCCTTTTCCATCTCCTTATCTATGACAGAGCAGAAGTCACCTTTGTAGCAAGGTGTGAGCTGAATCTGGCACCTGAAACTCTGGCCTTTTTTAATGATTACCAGATTAACAAAGTAATTTGTTCCACTAATGCATTACAATCTTATTTTCATGAAAGTCTGTAATCGTGGTTCATTTCTAGGAGCACTCAAAATTCTGACTCACACTTGAATTACAGTTTTGCAAAGACTCCTGATACCTATAATGGGCAAAAAAAAAAAATCTGTCTCCTCCCTCCCCCGCCTCACAACCCAGACAATTAAAAATCTGTATACAAAATGTGACAGGTGAAGCACATTTGCAGTGAAGTGTAATTATATCCAGAATAATGAACATTTACAAAAGATTCCTTCTTGATCTAGTGCCTCCCTTTTGTGACTCTCTGAGTCATGCTGGCCTCACTTTCCTTTGAGCATAGTTGTTTTTTTTTTTAATTACTACTATTGCTGTTAGGCAACATAACTGTGGAAAGGTTAGGTTTTACTTTGCATCCCCAGTTATCACCAGCAACATCATCAGCTAATCTGCTCTTGGCAATGACCTACTTTGAGAAGTGGAAGGAACACTAGGTGTTCTCAGACCTTGAGTTGAATTTGTTACAATTTGCTCTTGGAAATCTCATATTTACCTTGTAAAAGGATAGACTTTCATCCCCAAACCATTAAGAGACACTAGAAATGGGATGCCATAGAGTTTATAGAACTCCTTCTTCATGCCTTGAAGAGAAAGGCATCAGAGACAGCTCTAAAGACCAGAAAATACAATTAAATGCATTATTTCCCTACGTATAAAAAATGCTTCAGTACAAATATGTAAAACATCTGATAAATTTACTGTTACTGGTCCTAACCTCTCTCCTCAACCTCTTTGCTCATTCCAACAACTGTGATCTTCTCCTGAAGTGCTACCCTGTTATGACACTTCCTCCATGAAAACACACAGGGGGTGTAGTGGCAATTTCAGCCAAAGAATCACAGAGAAGGAGCAGACAGGAATATTACTGATCAATAGCAAAAAAAGATTAAAGGTAGCAACATCCTTATGGCACTCTGATGAGCAATGAGTGAAGAAGATCAAAGGGATTATCAAGTGCAAAAAGACAGCTTGTGGCTATTAAGCTGACAAAAAAAAATCCTATGGGAAATAGGAACAAAACTCTGAGCAAATGATAAGAATCAGATCATCTTGTTTCACAAAAGTGAAGATGTTGGAGGGACAGGTACCAGGAGCTGTAGTCTCCTAACAGTGGCAAGGGAGGGTCCTTAAAGACCTCCCTAAGGGCAGGGAACTGGTCCTTAAAGAGCAAAGATGTAAATCAGGCAGAAGACATCACAGGGAAGGGACAGAACCACTTCTGCAGACACTGGAAATCAAAAGCCTCCATGAGGTGCACAGCTCAGGTCTGGTAAAGGAGGTAAAGAACAACCAAGATGCAAACAGATTTTAATGCTCTAATCATATTTTATGCATTTAGATCTGACCTGGCTAAGAATGGGCATAAAAGCATCTACCTAAGTTTAATGTCTTTTTGCTTTAGAGGATTTAGCAGGTTTAAAGTTCAACATATTTTAAGTCTTTTTGTGGATAGCATGAAGCAGGAAGAAAGGGTGAGCTGGATTATGAATCTTCTTATACCCTTTTACAGCATTTATAATTAACTCTAAGTCCATTTTTTTTTCTGCTACTGGGAAACAGCCTTGCTGTAATCTTCTAATTAATAAATGGCTTGATAAATCACAAGATCTTTTGTCCATGCAGAAACTTACACACACTGTCAGAAATATTACCCTCTAAAATTGGTAGTAGACAGCCAACCATTTTTTTCCTCCTCCTTTATTATTATTTTTTTTAATTTATACTTCATTTGAAAATGTTAAATGACTAAATTAGTCAAAGAAATTATCCAGTGAGGGCTGGGTATAGTGCCAGCTAAAATCTGTGTGAAAACTCTCCCTGGCACCAAAGGGCCTTGGTGATCCATCAGCAGGTGGGATGGTGCAGTAGCATGACAGTGTCCATGGCAGAACCCTGCCTGGTAGCTGGTGGACTGGGAGACTGTGGGAAGGCATTCCCACAGAACATACATGTGCAGATGCTTCTTGGGCTGCATTCCCATACATGTGCAGATGCTTCTTGGGCTGCATCCCACCAGAAATCCAAGAAAAAAAATCCTTAGATAACAATCCAAGCCTTGCAGTAGGGTTCTGCTACCCCCTGTTGTATGTAGTTGTCCATTTCATGCAGCACCCTCACTGCATTGACATGGACCATCTCCCACCACATGTCCCTGGCCATTGCTTCATTTGTGCAACATGTTTCTGGGGATAGAGCCTGGTCCAACACACCGAGCAGTAGAGAAAAGTGGAGGAGATGTGGGCTTTGCCCCTTGCCTTGCTCTGCAGGCATCCTGCTCCACCTGGGCTTGCCTCTGCCTTCTTTCTCTCCTTGTCTCACCTCTCGCCTCTTGCTCAGTGAAGTTGACAGCTTTTTTTTAGGCATGGGCCATCCCTTGCTCTGCCCTTGCAATGCTCAGACTGCAGGAACATGAAATAAAAGAGCAATAAAGCCTGACTTGGAGCAGCAGTGACTGACAGGGACCTGGACTTTGTCATTCATTAGCCAGACTTTCCTCTTGTCACCACCCCAAGTCCGCTCCCTTCCTCCGGAGCAACATTAACAGAAACATTTGCCATTCTCTGTTTCCTGGTACTCGACACACATAAATAAAAACCTCTCACTGTTCCCTTGGGAGAGAATGAAGGATCCTTGTCTTCATTTGCTGAGCAGGGATGTGAAAACATAGACCGACAGGGCAAGACTTTTCTGCTAAAAACATGCATCCTGTATTTATCCCAGCAGTGGCTGTGATTTGACAGCCCAGGGGTGCACCACTGCATGTAAAGTAGTCCAGCATTAAGTAGCTGGCCTGCAGGCCAACCTGCTTGTGGCACAAGGCATGGGGAACCACAGCATGATGAACCAGCTGAAAAGAATGGCAAGACCCTGAGAACGACAGGAAAGGAGGCTTCTTGGAGGAGGTGTGCTACAGGAGCTCACATCTGGAGGCCTCCTAACTTCATCTGGTGATGGCTACTCCCAGAGCAGATTAAATGGATACCCAAGGTGTCCCCATGTTGTGTTTCCTTATGTTTTACCATCCAAAAAAAGTGAAATATTTATTATGAACTATGTAGATTGGGTACTTTACCACAGCTGTGCCTGAGAGCTTCAGCTGGCTGGGAGTACTGGGGGAAGCTGGTTACAGTGCCTGTGGAGTTGGCAAGGTGCACAAGGCAAAGCCAAAAAAACAGTTTTAGTGTGTAAAATAAAAAGTCTCTCTCAAAAGTTGCTATATTGAGAAAATAATAACACTGTTTTTAAGGCAGCTGCTAAATGTTCAGGAAACATCAAGCATTCTCCTTATTTACACTGTTAAAAGACTGAGCCTCCTACATACATGCTGAAAAAAAAAGAAAAAAAGAAAAAAGAAAAAAAAAGGGTGCATGCAAGCAGTTTTGTTTGAATTCTTAATTATTCCAGAAACCTTTCAAATACAGCTCATCAGCTGGATATAAACACTATCCTAACTGCAAGCACAGGTGTGAAAAGGGAGGAATTCCCATTATCAAAGCAATCTGCTACTTTGAAGATTACAGTTTCCTGCACCAGCAAATTTCTAACTGTTCCTAGTGACTGATGCTGGCAAGAGTTTAGGAAAGTGAATTAGTTCCTAATGCAGGATGTAAGGTATTTGTTAAAGACCGGGTAAAAGAACATTAATTTACCTTTTAAAATACAGCAGGAGACAAATAAGGCAATGAAATAATTAGTATGCATGCATTGCCACTGCTGGATCACGTCAGCCGAGCTCAGCTGTGCCTCCTAATGCTTGCACTGCAAAATGCTACTTGATAGTCTTAACATTTTAATAGTAATAATAGCATTAATATTTACTGATAGGCAAAGGAAGGATGTGATCTACTGTGAGCAGAATCTTCGGGTTTTCTACCTAGCTTGCACACCGATTTGCACCTCCTCTATGAATATAACACTTCAATCCTTTTGCCTACTCTGGCCAGAAGCAAACCAGGTAAACCAGGAACAACCTGCCTAAAACCAGCCTAAAAACAGCTCAGGGAGTCTTAACAAGTTGATATTGCAAATACCCTGCACTAACCAGGAAAGCAGCAGAATAGAGATTAATAAAAAAAAAGAAACTCTTTTGTGTGGAATATAAAAGAAGGCAGTAAACTCTATTCTGCCCCAAATAAAAAACCATGAATACACTTCCTATCTTTTATACTTTACTGCAGCTGAGATTCCTGTTGGAAGAGCCCTCCCTTGGCCACACAGTGACACATAAATCACTGCCTCAAATGTTGAATTATGCTCTGTTTTGGGGTCTCCAAGCATTGGGTGAGATCTTCCTTGACGTCTTTGCCCAATGCAGCATTAATGCAAAAGATAAAACAATACTTGAGTGCTCTTTGATCTGGGTATTGTCATGTGGGAAGCTGTGTCCTATGTCAGAAAAGCTGCTGTGGGAAGGGCTGGGTAGTAATTACCTGAAGACACTTTAAAGGGAAGTTGCCTGCAGAGAGTAAGCAAGGAAAAGCAACAATACCTGCATATATTTATTCTGAAGAGACTAATCAGGAGATGCGAGGAATTTAAGAATTGTGATCCTAGTCCACTGAGCCTAGGCATGCTGAGTATGAGTTTTCAAAGAACCTACTTCAAAGGTAAAATTCTGGGCAACAGAAGGTAGATGCATCGGTGTGAACCAGAGAATACAAGGGAACCAGGCCTTAACAGCTTATTAATTGCATTTCTTCACTATATTTCCAGTATAGCCTCTCACAACGACACAGGGTAGCCCACTGCAAGGCAGGGGATGGAGTCATCTCCATGGCTGGTTGTTCTCAAGCCTCTCCCCAATCCAGCAGCCACTCTTCCTTACACATCATTAAGAGCCAAGCTCCCCATGGGGACCACCACCAGTCTCATCAACATGGATAGCAGCCCTCTTGCTTTGCATCACTGAAGTCTTGAATATTCCCACAAAACCTCTATCTGAAACACTGCAGCTTTTTAAGGCAGCTCTGGGATTTTCATGACCAAAAATAATACATCCAGAGCGGGTCAAATCAAGGAGATGTTCAGGGCAGCCTGGAAGCCAGGTGAAAGCACAGGCGAGTCCATTCAGCACTGGTTCATCAAGGATTTGTCCTAAATGGTTGCAGGGTGCTCAGAGGGAGCCCTATAGATAAGAGTTTTAATTGAAAAGGGATTGCAGGGGATATAAACCAACATAAATGTCAGTGCACTGTTGCTTCCCCTAAAGGTCAGATGAAGCACACTGAAACCATGCCTGAAAATGATGCCTCTGACAGTGCTGTTCCAGCCATCAGCAGTTATGCAGCAATGCTCATCTATTCCAGCCTGGAAACTGGCAGGAAAGGATGGGAAAACAGCCCATGGTGAGAACAGCATCAGAGGGGCAGGGACTGGAGAGACCTTTTTGGATACAACTGCTATGAAAGAGCATTCTGATGCCTTCCAAAGGCACAGCCCAAGCTATTACGACAACATTAATTTGCCATTAGGGCTTGCAGGCATTGGCGAGGAAGATTTGGATTTTTAAAAAGAGTCAAAGTGAAAGTATAAATGAAAAATATATATTCAGTCCTTTTAAATCCTGACCTAACCCCCCCAAAAAAACCAAACAAACAAAACCCAAAAACCTTGCAGTGTAAAATATGCACTAAAACATTCATATCAGGTTTCTATGGTTTTATGTGTGTATGTATATGATACAGAGCCAACTCAACCTTGCTTCCACTGGCCTTACACACCGTGGAAACTCCAAGAGCTCTTCCCAGCAGAGAAGTAAAGCCCTGCTGGGGTCAGCAGAGATGCTGCCTTAGCTGTGCAGATGAGCCCAAGGGGACAGTGCAGCTACCAGAGCGTTGCCCCCTGCCTTGGCAAGATTTTGCTAGCACGGAGAAGAGAGCTCAGGGCATCTCTCCTGCTCTCCAGCACACTGTGGGGATGTCGAGAAGCTCTACCACAGGCTGCCTGAGAACCTGGGGTGCAGAGGTGTTGCACACCAGCACCTCTCGGGATAGTTCAGTGCATTCCCTTCCCTGACCACAGCCCAGGGCTCTTGAGGCCAGTGCTAACCTCCTGGACCTGGTGACGCTGGCTTAACTCCAAAACAGACGTAAACGTTACTGGTGCAGTGTTAATTGATCTCCCCCGGATGAAAGCAGGTCCATGGCCCCCGTGATTAGTCCCTCCTGCCTGCGTGTGAAGGGCCCTGAGCACAGCACCTCACCCCACAACAGTGGCAGTGCCCAAAGGGAGGGTCTAACTGGGTGAAATTTAAAGAGGCAATACAGTTTCCTTGCTTTCTAGCAGGAGAAAACATCAGCCCCCACCCTCTGACCCAGAGAAAGGATTCAAGTCTCCAGAAAAACAACAAATGCTTAGTTCTGCACAGTAAGAAAGGGCCAGATTCAGATCTCATCCATGAAAGAAAAAAAATAAAAATCCAGAGTAAAGCCTCAGTGTTAATGGGCTGATTCACATTTCAAGCAGCATAACAGAGCTGAGCCTCAATATGAGTGTGCCTCTTGGTTTCTAAGGAGCTGGCTGTTATTTATGCAGTCTATTTACACAATCTCTGGGCTCTTTATGCAGAGGAAACATTTTATAGTGTAAGCTCTCTCTCTTTTTTCCCCCCCTACATATACCCACATGCATACACTACAAATAGAGAAGGGAGGACAAAGATGTTTAAAAGAACCACACAGAGGTATGTTTTAAAGAAAGCAGATATTCCAGGTTGTCTGGATGAAATTGTCACAGAACGTAAATCATTATTGTCTGTGCATTTCTCCCTCCTAAGAGGATTGTACTAATTAAACAAGAAGAGATTATCAAACTTTGTTTACAGCTGATAAAATCCAACTACAAATTAAAATGCATGTTAGAGTTAATCCATCACAAACTGAAAAATTAAGCTAGAGCATTTGTAATGTTTTTAACATCCTTTGTCCTTCAGACAGGGCCCAAATACTAGAATTTGGTTGAGTTTAATGCTTTGCACTTTAGTAGAGATTTAGAATTGTACATTCCACAGAGTTTCTAAAAGCTCGTCTTCTTTACATGTTTAAGATTATGTCAGTAATTTGCATTCCCTTTTACAAATGGAATTGTAAAAGAGAGGGGAAAATGTAAGCAAGCTGGATTAAAATAAACATTTGCCTCCTTCCAGTGCCAATGAGTTTTAAAAAGTTTCCTTTCGTTGTTACATACCTCCATGATTCATAACAGCAGAAATGCCAAAATGCCACCAAAGAAAGGCTTTTCCTTTGTTATTATTAGAATAAGCAAGAACAAGAAGTTCTAGAAATTCAGAGGGAGACACATACTCATTGGGTCCCAGCCCTGTTTGCATGTACATGCCTGAGTCATTTTAGCCATGATTAACCAAATCAAAATGATGAGGAATTGGTCCAAAGTGGCACACCCAAACCCAGGCACTCCTGAAATAAGAATTTAAAGCTCAGGGGTATTAAACTAAAGCACCCAGTCTTCAGATATCCATCTGACACTTCACAACTAAAGGGCACTTTCCACCTGGCTCAAGTCCACTGCAGTCCTGCACAGTGCTGGGTTTGAGTGTGACAATAGCTAAAGGGTGAAGAAACAGAACTGAGTAGAAAAGATAACTGAGAAACCATGTAATCTGGATGAAAAATCACAGCTATCAGCCACAGGACCCAAGGTCTGTTCCTCTGTCTGCTGCCTGCTTGCTGCGTAACCCTGGGACAAATCACATCACCTTTTTCCTTCCAATTCTTTTCTCTTTCTCATCACTTGGCATTTCAGACCCCTTTTCCAGCAGGGTCTTTGTTTCACTAGTTTGGTGATACTGAATACTAATGTTGATAGTGACCTTTAGGACCTATGATGATTCAAATAATAGTACAGTGAAGGAAAAAATAAAATACATGTGGTGTCTTTCAACATAACAATCTCATACCTTTTAAAGTAACTGTTTAAGTGGCTTACTCATTACTCAAGTATTTATTGTGTAAGTTTTTGTTCTGGCTTTGAAGGATATCACGACTCTGATGGAGTCAAAATTCTGAAAAGCACAGGCTCTTCTTCCTAAACAGAGGACAAACAAAGCAAACTCCTTGCAAATCCAAGTTTGAGAGAAAAAGGAGGACATGAGTGAAGTTTTTTTTTGCCCACAGCATGCTCTTCATTTGCCAGATGACATCTTAGCACTGCTTTTATATTTGACCACCTCTCATCTCCTTGACTTGTATACTTTGGTCATGTCTGCCCCCAGCAGGTGAGAAATCAGCCCAAGAGATGCCTTCATCCTGCAGCTCAGCTCCCAGAGCCCTCTCACCTCCACCTCCAAGATCTTGGACACTCTTCTGGCTTCCCAAAAGCATCAGCAAATCCATGCATCTAACAAACCTGCCTGTGCCCCAAGAGCTCAGGCTGGGTTTAAGCTACTCTTACACAAAAATCTCTATATGTCACCACAGTTCATCTGATGTCATGGGAAATTATCCCTACAAAGGGAACCAACCTCTCCACAGTAGTTGTGTGGTCACCTGGATGCCATGGTAACCCAGCATAGCCAAGATATGGGTTAGCACCAGCTGCTAGATGTCATCTCTCCAAAAGTCATCAGGTCAGTTGGTTTATTAAGACCTGCTCCAGCTTCTTGTGTTGTGTCCCTCCAAAAGCAGAAATTAAGATCCTGCTCTACACAGAAAAGAATAGTTTCAGGTCTCTAACTTTTCTCCAGTTTAAAGTGGAGTTAATTCCTCATAGTTCTAGGAATCAGAAGAACAAATTCCACATGGCCCTGCAATTTCTTTGACCTTGAACTATGATTTGTGCTGGAGTAAGGTCCATTCAGACTACAAAACACTAGGGTAGTATTCATTTAACTGATTATGCTGCATTCTTGTCTTATGAATCACTCTCCACAGATGGTCCTTATGCCATGTCCCACTTTCTCGTTTGACAAACGACTGCTCCAAGACTCTTATATTGGCTCTAGCATGAATGTAACTGCATTGAATGCAACAGATTTATTTTTTATTTATATTGGTGTCAACAAAGTTGGACACAGGGCCTGTAAAAGTAAAAAAGTGCCCCAAATACCTGTAGAATTCGATACAGCACATTCATTATTTATAAAGTGATTGTTTCTGTTGCAGAACATTATTGATGTTGTTATTTTGTGAGCTTTCCACATGTACAACTGGTACATACAACTCTATGTAGTCAATACTGCTTGAGATTAATAAGACTGATAGAAGGTTTTTCTATCAATATATTCTCTCCAAAGAGTATGCAACAGTGTGTGTGGGGGAACTGATTGTTTTCTCAGAGGTGTAAATAAAAAACAATTCTATGAAGTGAAAGGAATTGTAAAATCAGGAAACAAGAAGGCTGTATGTGATGTAAAGATTAACATAAATTTTAAATACAACTTTGTGGCACTTTGGAGACCATTTCAGGATTACAGTAATTTTATATTCAGTAAAAAGCAGCTTTCAAGTGTAGAGCCACAAATTACTTCTAGTAAGAAAAAAAGACACTTTTTTCCCTGTGAAAGGGTTTGTCAACTTACTCTTGCAAATCCTTATTCTCTTAAAGAGTCTTCTTACATGCATAGTACCCCCAGAAGGAGAAACCAGTGAGAATGAGCTGTCTAAAGACTGTATGCATGAAAACCAGTGTACAAAGTTCAAGAAGTAATTTCTTATTGCAGAAGTCCTTCCATTCTGAGGGAGAAAAGGGGGTGCCACCACCTTGCAACAAGAGAGAGATAAGAAAGGCTTTGGACCTCCCATAGGTTACCCCTGCAAGTCTGGTAGGATGAAAGGAATGTGAAATGTCTGTAAAAAACAAAAATGTACTGCTTTCCTTCCCCCCCCCCCCCTTGGTGATTTCCTTCACTTACCCTGCTCTGATTACAGTTCATGGCTTCAGGACTGATTCTTTGACTAAAGAAAGTCTTCTAACTAACCTCCAAATAGGTGGGTTCCTCTGTCCCAGAAAGGCCAGGCAGAAGAGGAGAGCATAGGCATTGCCTGTGAGACACTTCTTAACATTAACACATGCACATCACTACCACTCATCCTTCTGCCTCATCCATCCAAGGAGCAGGTTTCCATCCCATGGAAGATCTGAGGATTTAAAACCTGTATGGGTTACACGAGTTTAAGGCTGTCATGTATCTCTAGAGCCACACTGTTCTGCACAGCTTTTGCAACCTAATAGGTTTGGGTTTAGACAGCTTCCAAAAAGGGGATTGTTAAGCAAAACAAAGTATTGCACAAAATGGGCTGAGCAATGGAGTTGATTATGCTTGTTCTTCAATGGAGAGTTGTCTGTGCTGGGGGAGATGTCATCTCTAGAGGAGCTGTTAAAAGGCATGTCCTGGACACTGAAAGGAAGCTACAACCTGATGGCATTTCATACTAGATATTTTTAGTGTCCTGGCCAAACTACAATTTGAATAATTACATCCTACCCACCTCTGCTGCTGTTATACTTTCAATCAGATGTAATATTTTTCATATCCTGTCCAAAACAACTGTGTGCTGTAAAAATAGCTATTTCATTTTTTCATAAAAATGACTGTTTTTCAGCTGTGACTTACGGATCCTTGCAAATGTAAAAAATAAACAAATAGAACTTCTGGACAGAAATGTTTTGTGCAGGCTGTCTTCTCTTTTCACAGCAACTGTAATATCTGATGATCTTCATGCATTAATCCCAGACCTTATTATTTTCTACCAAATGCCCAGAAATGCAGACTCACTCAGGACCTTTCCCTTCTTGGCACCATGTGAGCCCACAGTGACAGTCCCAGATGGGAAGAGGTTGCAGCCTGAATACTTAAGACAGTCCAGGTAAAACATAAACCCAGCAAAAGCAAAGAGTCTTGGCCAAGGTCATCCTTTTCTCTGCAGCAGCCTGGGGACTTGCCTGCTGTTCAAGATTCCTGGAATTTTTGAACAAAGTCTCTGTTCAGGGTCTCTGTTCAGTTACCTTTCCCCTTCAGTTGGTTTATATCTTTATAAGTAGAATTTGGTTTTGCCTTTAAATGATTTTTGATTCCCTCTCGCCTTCCTCAAACAAAACCATGATGTCACTGAAGTCTATTTTTTACCTATTTGATGCCTTTTTAAAGTGTACATTACTTGAGCTGATGCCAGAGTGGCTGTTTTCCTAGCTGGATTGTGCTGAGTCTTCTGCTGGTGCCCATCTTGAGCAAGCTGCTTTTCTGGGGTTAACTAGGGGTTAAGGCTAGAGTTAGTTTAGCAACAAACCTAAAGGCCTTGGAAGTCCCTCCAGCAGCAAGATGCCATTTGGGATTTGTATTGCTCCTTTCAGTGAGGGTGCCCAGGTGCAATGGACTGAGGAGGGAGACCAAGTCCCTGCCCAAAGCACCTTCAGCACTAGAAGGCAAACGTCACAAACCAGAGGCAAAACGCCCAGGGTTCCCAACGATTATTTAATATATAGACTCTGCCTTGTCTCCTTTCTCTTCTCCCTGTCTTTTTTTTCCCCCCATAATCTGAAGCTGATGAGCTTCCTGGTAGCAGTGAGAGCTGAGAAGTGATTGTGAAGATGGGGTGGATGGTGAGCACACCTGGGTGGCACATTACACTGCCCAGATGAGACCAAGAGGAAAGAAAAGCCCTTGTGAGCAAGTTCCTGAAATTCTAACAAAGCACCAATGGGGTTCAAGAAGAGCTTTGCCTGACTCAAGACTAAACAAGGAATTAAAAATCTGACTCATTAAGAGTGGTACACTGTTAAGATTAAGCTTATGGCTCCATTAAAGCCTTCTGCTATATGTCTCAGACACCAGCATTCAGGTTGGGGTCAGCTATGGCAATAAAGTGTATGATTCACTTTTAGGCCTAAAAGTAGGTTTTAAATTTTTATTATTTTATTTCAGTGGAAATAGTCACATGGCTGAATTCAATTATATGCTAATGTCTTGCTGAATCAGGATCTGTAAAAACAAAGCAGAGAAACCTGAAGGACAGTTAGGATTAATAATTTAACACTGAACTGGTTCCAGTTAGCAAATGGGAGACCACGGCTTGTGTAACCCACAGCTCCAGACAGAAGGTATTACAGGCTTGAGGACCCTGTCCCAGAATCTGTCCTGAGACCATTTTTTGATGCATTGCAAAAACCTACATACAATCCCTAGGCAAGCAGAGAGGCAAACTTGTCACTATAAAACCCTCTTGCTGCAGCACAGCTGTGGACCAGCTCTACCTCTGCTATAACCACGCTGCAAGGACTGGTGTTCAAAATAAATTGTCATCTCCTTTCTCCAGCCACTACCACCATTTCTGTGTTCCATTTCATCTGCTACTCGTGGAAGTGAAGTGCTCTCGTACATGCCACACTCCCAGTCTGAGGAGTCATGGTAAAATATAGCTTTGCATTCTTAAGGTTGGTCTATATTTGAATTTATGCTAGCCCAGCTCTGTCACATAGGAGCATGAAAGAAAACCATCTAACTGACATAACAGCAATGTACAAAAATCCTCATACATCTTTGGTAAAATAACTTGGAAATCTGGTTTAATTTATCAGTAAAGAACTCTTTGATTTGTGCAACCTATTTCTCACTAGGGAAGATCGCTGGGTCGGCACTGGCTCTGTCAACAAGGCTGTGAAGACAAACTTCAATTCTGAAGTAGTCAGCAGCTCCTAGACCAACATCTGCTAAATACCAGGCTGGTTTTCACCTGCCTCCAGCCTGCACAGGCCAATGTCACACAACAATGGCTGCCACCCAAGTGAGATGGGGACACAGTGTTTCAGCAGAGCTAACACCCACGGCTCTTGCTAGAGAGACAAAGGTGGAAGCAGAGACATCAACTTCCATCAGCCCAGCTATTAGAGTGGGAAGAAATGGATCAATACAACCTGAGCTAAGCACATGGGGAGGTGCTGCAGCCCATCAAGCTGTCTGTGCCTTGGGAAAAATTCAAATTGCTCCATCTGGGCTATGCTGAGAGAAGCATCATGTCACCCTCCATGTCACTCACCCTGGGGCAGCCCTCTGCTGGTGCCTGGCACTGCTGCTGGGGATGCTGGAACGAGCACTGAGTCAGAAAACAATGCAAATGGAAAAATTAGCATGATCACTAGACAGGATAACATTCCTATATGTTTTGTACAGAAAGTCCAGAGCTTCTTTAACACCACACAGGATTTGTAAGCAGAATGAAGCTGCTCATTGCTGCCTGCCTCCAGCTGCAGAGGCTTGGCCTGAGCGTGGAGGTTCAGAAAGGACACGTTCATCCACACTTACAGTGAAAAGGGCATTGCAGTGTACACAGGCAATTCACTAGTGCACCACTGTGCAGCTGAAGTTTGCACTTTCTGGGTAAAACTGTTAAAAATATCCTCCTCTTTTAAGCTCAAAGTGTGGATATTCCTCTTGGCAATGTATTTGCTCTGTTACAGCTGGAAGAACGCTGCCACAAAAAAAGTTTCCCACAGTCTGCTCTTCTGCTTGGCTTTACAGATAACACAACTGTGTAACACTCTGAAACCAGTCACAGGAAAACATCTAAGTTTTGCAGCTCTTTTCTTAACTGATCCTATTGTGCTTAGATATGCACTTCATGTGGTATCACATGTGAGACAGACTTTTCATAGAGAGGATCATAACAGGCACAACCGTGACTGGGAAGGAAGGTTGCAATAAAAGGTACTTCTGGCTGTACATATGGGAAGTATTTAAGCTAGAAACAGGGTTTTGCCTTGAGTTGTGGTTTCAGGCTGGGCTTTACCATGTGGACGTCAATGCCAGAAAGTCTCAGATGCAGAAAACATGATTCTAAGTGACACAACATAGGAAAAACTGGAAGAATCTGCTCTTATTTAAAAAAAAACAACAAACAACCCTGCAGCTCTCCAAGGCTACACATTTGAATCTCGGGTGCAATCGGTCATATCCAATAGAAGTCATCAATGATGGATGAAACTCTGTAGGTGGAGATGGATGGGCTACAATTATCCTTCCTCATGAGAAGAGAAGCAAACACTTTTGGTCTAATTTATTGCTGCTATGATCCAATGAAACAGCCTAGATTCTGGATCTGGTGTACCCTTGCAGCTTAACCCAGTATCCATCCAATTCCACCCACTGCAGAAACTCACTCCTTCCCAAAGGTGTTTCCCACAGTGCACCAACTGGGTTGTACCAGGCAGGGTGACAAATGCCAAAGCAAAGGCTGGAGAGGGCAAGAATTGGTGCCTACCTCCAGCTCACGCAGAAGAAATGGAAAGAAGCCTGCTTCTTTCTGTAATTTCATTTAAGCCTAAACTAAAGTTCAGTTGTCTAGAGAGGAAATCTCCTGCTCTGCCTTTCTCTGGACCAATTATCTTAATAAATAATTTATCTGGCACAGGTTCATAAAAATAAATAGATAAAACAATTTGTTTGGTGAGCAGATAAAATCACAGTGAAAGTAAGGAAAAAAAACCAAAAGAGCCACACAAGAGCAACACAAATATTATCAGGGAGAAAATGATCAAAGAAGGTTCCCAAGAGATTTTAAATGCCACACTCTGCTTTGAATGCACACGTTTCACCAATAAAATGCTAACACACTCCTTTTTCACAGCATGAAGAAGCCAAAGATCTAGTTAAATCTCTATTCAAATAGGAATTTAAAAGATAAAGACCTACCCCTATTACATACCCACATAAATACACACACTGGAAACTCTCCAGCTCTCTTAGCTTTCTCCATTATTTTTAGGATAATAAAACACTAATTGAAGACTTGACTCATAACTAGGCTCTGATGAATTTTTGTCCCCTACCCATCGCAAGTGTGACTTGAAGTCAGACAAATGTGTCTCTGCAAATAGTTTCTAGCTTTTTGTATGTAAAAAAAAAAAAGAGATGAGCTTATTTGAACTGCCATCTTTCACAGTGCATTTTATTTCAAGATTTTTTTTAAGATCTTGAGAAATTTTCCTGGTGGATATCAGAAGAATTCTTTAGTGGCTTTTTTTTTTTAGTTGAAAGGAATTGTTTTCTAACCTTTCTTTTCACAAAACAAAATAAATACTACAAGTTTTCTTGGCCTACTTAAGAATACAGAACTGCCAGAGAATCAATAAGAAATTGGTTTTTATTTTATTAATGACATATATCATCTTTAAGATCACTTCTGAGCAAGCTACTATATAGTCCTCCCTGCCAAGTTTCCTTTCCACCCTTTCCTTCCAGCATGTAAATAGAGAAACTAGCTTTTACCACTGCTCTGATGAATTATGCCTTTGTCCTACCCAATGTGTGATCACATACAGGATGGTACCAGTAAGGACATCAATTACAGGTGTCAGATTTGTTATTATCAGTGGTGCTTGCTGCTGGACTGCGATGCACAACATGCAATTACCTTCAAGAGGAAGAACACAAAGGCAAAACTCGAACTCTGTAACATCCAGGTTTCAGTGTAGTCAACAATAAAATTAAATTTTCCACTTTGGCAAACCATCCTAGTTGTGCCTCATTTACTGGAAACATCTGAGTGGTGATGTCACAAGCCTCAGAAGTGTCACAGACATTGATGCCATCACCTCCCTGAAGGACGTATTTTTTGGGATATCACCCATGAAGCAGGAAGGACAAGGGCTGGAATGAGAGAGTAGAAAGGCAGTAAGAATTCCAGCTAACTAGGATGTATTTTTCTGTACTAAATACTTAAAACATAAGGCACAGTGCAAGGAATTTGCCCAGGACTGATTTTCCACACCTCATCCAATACAGCACAAGGCAAAGCCACAACTTTCTCTGGGGCATCTTCTGCTACTCTGGCTTTGGCCAGCCACTAAAACCAGCACCATTGTTTCTTGTTACTTCCTTCTGCTCATTTGAGGCCAGGCCATTCATTTCAGCCTGAAAACAAATCAAGGCAATTGTAACTTGCCTTGGCTCCTGATCTGCCAGACTGTGGGAGAGAGCCAAGAAGGTCCATCAAGATTTTATGTGAGAAAGACACCCTCCCTCCCCTGTGGCCTGGTGTTCCCTTGCAGTGAGAACTGCAGAGCTGAAGGCAGAGGGAGCCTTTGCTACAATTAATTAAGGTTGAGAGATTCCCTATTGTTTTGGTGCTGCCAAAGATGAAATGACCACTGGTCTGTCCTGGTCTTGCAGACTGCTGTGCATCCTACCAAGAGTTGGAATAACCTCTGGCATCTGCATGCTTGGCTCAGCACAGCTCAGTCCTCTTCAGACACTGTAAAGGCAGGGGATACTTTAAAAGAATTTAAAAAATATTTTAAAGCAATAATGGGCTTTTGTACCATCTGAATAGAAAGAGAAATACTATGACTGAGAAACTCTCAGTCCTGATGAAGTTACAATATATGTGCAAGTTGGAGAAGTTCTATTTAACTTCCCATGTGAGTGAAGAGACTGGACCTACAGTCCTGGCATTGCTTG
Source organism: Hemiprocne comata (assembly GCA_020745705.1). Lineage (NCBI taxonomy): Eukaryota > Metazoa > Chordata > Aves > Apodiformes > Apodidae > Hemiprocne > Hemiprocne comata. The sequence goes on from CM036598.1 coordinate 17,152,689, forward strand.
TTTATCCAGATCAGCTCCAGTTGGGCAGTGAGTGAGCTTGTCCTACTTTGAGTAGTCAAATATTCAACAAGAATAGCCTTTTTTGTCCAGAAAAGACAACAGAAGAGTTTTGTAGCATTGCTGGAGGTTCAAAGGTGGTAGCCCAAAGCTGAGGACAGGGAGAAGGCAGGAAGTTTGCTGCCTCTACTACTGGTAGGTCCAGCCATGCCTGCAGGATGAGAGGAGGTGCCTCAAGTGGGGACCTGGCCAGGTTATCCCTGCCCAGGAGCTGCTATGGGAGGCTTCACTCATCCTCACCTCCATCCACATCCAACTTTTATGTAGCTTCTGAAGCAGTGTGGAAAGTGCAGAAAAAATACTAAATGCTGGTTCATGGTGCCCTGATGGTGGGGTAATGCTCCATGTTTCACCAGCTGCTTAGCTTTAGATCCCACCACACATTTCTGTGTCTGCTTTTCTGCTTATATTCAGTGTGTAGCCAATCCAGCTCACATCCATTCCAGATTCCTCCCAATTTCCAGTGCCCTAAGCACTTGTGTTGTCTTTAAGTATACTTTAAAAGCCACACATTGCATGAGCATTGATGGCAAACTGCTCTGTGTGTTTTAGAACTAGGCTAATTGCTTGGAACAATTTTTTGCCCACAGTAGAATACTTGGGCAGTTGATACTCCATGAGTGTGCATCACACATAGCAACTGTTTAAAAAATATAAAACCCCAAAATAATCCTAAAAATATTTTCAATGATATTTGCTAAAAATGAAATGGAGTTGCTAATTATATTTACCTTTATACATTTTTGAAGCTCAAAAAATAACCAAAACAGCCAAAGCCTAAACAAATAAAACCATTTTTCTTTTCAGAGGAGTGAAAAACTGTGTGTTTTCCAAAATGAATTTTGATCACTCTTTTTGGTGGAAAAACGTATATTCTTTGCCTAGGTAGCGCGACACGCACACACACACACAGCTCTAGGCTCCTTCCTATTTTTCAGGTGAACCTACAAATCAAAATAAGGGAAAAAAAAAAAATCAATTATCCAATTTTTTTACGCTTCTTTAACAAGGAGCAGTGTTACCTGATGAAATACCTACAAAGCACAGCTGTAAATCTGATCGTGTACCACACACACTCGGTCGATGGAGTAACAGCTACGAGCCCTTAAAAATCAATCTATATTTATCACATAACCTAACCTTTCTGAACAAAGAGGGGGACACATTTTCTAAACCTGCTACAGTCTGGGATACGCGTGTGTGTGTCAGTGTGTGCATGCTGGAGAACATTTTGACCACAAACGGAGTTGATTATCGATATAATTATGCTGCAATCACACTAGAGGAGGGTATCCAGTAAATCAAACCCAACTGTCCGCCCACTTGCAGTGAAGAGACTAAAACCTGTCAAATCAGGGAAGGAGGAACAGGTGGCCTCATTTGCACAAAAAAAAAAGAGGCTGCTCCTCGCACCAGTGAGTGCCATACATCAACACACACACACATTTATTAAATACAGAATATCCCTGCTTTGTGTGCAGCACATTAAATATGCTTCTGGTGCACGCACTGATATAAAATCTGACACATAGGTCTTCTAATACACCACACAAATAACCTGGGACTTACTAACTGCTGCCATAAGTTTTTGCCTTTTTAATTTTTTTAATTGCTGCTGACAGCAGCGGGCAGCCTTCTGGAGCAGCTCTGCCCAGTCCATGTCTCTTTGGCTGCAGCAGGTCCATCAGCAGCTCAGAGGAGGCTCCTGCTACAGTGACCTGGGACATCCTCTCTTCCCACCAGGGGAAATAATCCCCCGCTTTTGGACACTGTCTTCTAGCTGGGGCTCACATGTGCCACATTTCAAGCAATCCCTGGTGTCCCATCTGAATGGTAATTGCTGCTTCTCTGGATTTTTTGGAATTTTGGATACTGATAGCGGAAGTTTCCTTCATCCTCTCTGATCTTCTGATATGGTGGGCACTTGCAGCCAGGGTGCGAGCAAGAAGAAATACCAGACTTCTTTGAGCAGAGTGTTAGGGAGAAAAGGTGGGGGATGTATTTTGTACAGTGCTGTGGCTTACTCTATGGGCAGATCTGGAAGGGCACTGTGTGGTCTGACCGTTGTTCTCTATTTATTTGTGGCCATAGTAGAGACAACACCCAAGGAGAAAACACCAAGGAAAAAACAGATGGCACTAAGAACCCCCAAATCTCATCAAAGTTGGCCTCAAGTCTACCCTTACATTGGAAGGAAGAGACATATAGGCACACGTCAATCAACCTAGTTTGGCAGCCAGTGGTGACAGGTACAGGAAAATACTGGTGATGAATTGGGATGCAAGCAACTGTGTTCACCTGCTCATACAAAACTGATCTCTACGCTGTGGATATTGTAATGACCAGACTATGAATCTTCAAACTCAAGGTTAATGCCCATTTTCAGTAATGGATGGGAAAAGCTGAAAATTCATCAAAACTACAAATAGGAGGAAAACACCTCTGAAAGCAGATGTCTGGAGAAAGCACATGGTATTAAATGAAATGCAGGTGTGACAAAGCTCTCAAGATCCAAGCATGCTCTCTTTCCAGAGTTACCCAAAGGAAAAGATGAAAATAGCTGAGATGTGTTGGAAGTGGGGTTATGGCAGCTGCCCTCTAACAGGTGCTTTTAAAAAGGCTTCAGTCTCAGGGATGCCTCTATCCTACAGCATCTAAAGGGAGAAAACTTACAGGATTTAGCAGTACAGGACACATAAGACTCTCTGGGATGGACTGGAATGGCAGTTATGAGCCCAAGTACTAAATAATATGGCAGAGTGGTGGTCTGTGAAGTCATTAACTCCTTATTTTCCTAATTGCAGATGATCTTGTCTTTTGACTTTTTTCAAAAACATAAACCAGCTGTGTTCAAGTCTTGGTACTGAGGCTGTAACCCCAGAGAGCTACAGAAACATGAACAATATTGTAAGCACATATATCCCTTATGGCCAGGGCCAAAAGAATACTTTTCCTCTGAAAGTGAAAAACTCCAGGAAAAAAAGCTCTCTAAAGAGATTTAAAGACCCACCGGAAGGAGAAAGAAGGCGTTTGCCTTGACAATGATTCGGTTTTAATTGTTTTGCGTGATTTCAGTGGACACAAACTGGTTTAGGAGAGAGACAATTTGCAAAGTACTCTTGGTTAGCAGCAGCGTATGCTTTACAATTTAGTCTGTAAATTGCTCCTCATAATGTCCTGTAATGGTTTTCCGCTCTCAGAAGCGCGGCGGGCAGTTGCCCATGTAAATCCCGCACGAGATAGGTGACCCCTTTATGACCCAGTACATACAGAAGATGAGAGAGATCCTGCTTCACTCATAAAACCAATCATTCTTCTCTAATAGTCTACAATTTGCAGCTGTCATAAAAACACCACAGGCAGGGGTGCAGTTCTGAGCTTGAAGGTTAAAGACCTGCACATGCCCATGCCCATGGCTGGACTGCTAACGCCAGTCAGTAACTCACAGAAAACTACCACCAAATGGCACTGCAAAATAAGAAGCCCTAAAACAAGAGCAAAGGACCTCCTGGAAGTTGCAGAGTTATGTGCTGCTGGCTTGTACAGCACTGGGGAATGTTGATAAACTTTGCAGGCAATATACCCAGGAGTACCAGTGTGAACATTTTTTTTTTTCCAGAGTAGGCACTGAAGTCCTTAACACAGAATATAGTGTTTTCAGCCAGCTCAGTGTCTCGCCACCTTCCTCTCCAAGGCAAGCCATACTGATGACATCTTCCTTATCATCAATAAAAATGATGTACACCAGACTGTGGAGTTGTTCAACAAACAACTTCCAAAGATCACCTTTACTACAGCGTATAAAACAGATCTAGGACTCCCTTCCCAGGAAGTCAGAATTTTATGAAGCATCAACTCTACACTTGCAGCTACCTCGTATGAAAAGAGCAGCACTCTGGGTAGATATATGATGTTTTGCTTGCCTCAGCACATTCCCCTGACCACACAAAAAGGTTGTCTGTGATGAGGCTTGTTACTAAAAGCACCACAGAGTTGATGCAAGGGATGGAAAACCATTTGCACAATGCACCTAAAAGGATCTGAGCAGATGTTATTGTCTACCTGTTCATCTTGCCTGAGCTTAACGACCACCCTCTATGTAAACGGCCCCACCATGCACCATGAACACAGATAAGTTGTTATCAACAAGCTTTCTCCTAATGAATCCTGTTAAAACTGAAAGGATGGCCCTTGGAATTGATCACGTAAATCCCCCAGATGGGTAAAAGTTTTCTTTTTCCAACAAAACCAAGCATCACAGAATGATTATTTCTGCCATCAGTCAAAATACTTGGGAAGATGACTTGTCATGATCCCAGCATCAGCAAGAACAAGCTTGGGGCTATGCACATACACAGAGCTAAGCACAGGCTGTTACAGGCATTTCTGAATCAGGGACTAAAGCTCTTCTTGAGAATGCAGAGTTTATTTCTAATTGTAGAGATTACTCATGAAGAGTCAAAAGACAGACCTGAAACACATTTGTTACTCTGATGGTCTGAAGAAGAAATATTTTTCCCATCTCGGTATTTCATACCCATCTTTGTTTTTTCCTATCAGCACCTCCTCTCCCATAGGTATGTTTTCAACTCCAGGGACATCACCATTATTCAGGAACAGGCCCTCTAGCAAAGATGAAAAGGAAAGTAGAATAACCAGCACTGCACTGACCAAGCATGCTAAATCCTCCTCTACCTGGAACAAACAACTGCCTTCAGGTGTAATTCAGATGCAATTTGCATCTTATTTGAAAACAGTAAATATAACAAAGTTAGTGCAAAATAGTGAACACTGGATTAAAAAAAAAAAGCGTACCATAACAGTTATCTTCTGTGTTTCAGTGTACAGGTAGTAGAATATACTGCATGGAAGAAAAGGTAAATGGATTTGTGTTTAAGTTTCATCACTTTTAAGGTCCCCAGAATCCAACTCTCTCTTTAAAAAAGCCCTAGTGGACAATAAACTCTCTTAGAAAACCTACAGCAAAGCAGCCATGCCTGATAAACAGACATAAAATTAGACCACTGTTGTGTTTCAGCTGTTCACTTCCCTTCACACAGGCAGCTGGCAACAAGATCTTTGAGAAGACAGAAGAACAAGTAACTTCTAATGGAATAATATATATTTTTCTCCATATCATATGTATTTTGAACATACATAAATGCACACACTGGCACACATGTACTAATAGGATAAATTCACAGGGCAAACAGAACTGAACAGTCACCAATATAGATCCCGAGGTACCATTAAGCATTTAAAATAATTACAGCTTTTAAACCATGGAAACAAGATTTTTTTTTAAGGATATTTTTAGTATCTTTTCCTTTCAAGTGAAAATTTCTCAGTCATTTCTGCCTGAGTGCAATCAGAATTTCACAAGTGCCTTATTTTAGAAAAGCTGAAATTTTCTGCTGAAGCTTTGTGACAAAAGTGACAGAGATTGTGAGCAATGGTGATTAGCAGAGATTATTGAAACTCCATATTGAATTTCCTCATTCTAAGATATTCTGTGCCTCAGTAGCCTTTAAAGGTAGGATGAGGCTGAGGCAGGAAATGAATACACAGAAGCACACAAAGTATCTGCAACTAAAGTTATTAGGAAGAATCACAAGTGTGAAAAAGCATATTAAAAAAAATAAAACCAACCCACTTAAACCACCAAACACTCCACATATTTTCTTAACCTTTTTCCATTGGTGTCTAGTGTCCAGTAACTTATGGTTTTGTATTAACATGGACTATGGTTCAGAAGAATAAAAGACTGACGGGACCACATTGCCCTGGAAGAGACCAACACCTCTGTCGGTTCTGATGATGAGGATGTGAGAGACCAGGGAGCAACACAGGGGGTGGGAGAGGACTTCTCACATGTGACCCACAGTGCTGAGAGGAACAGACTTTAGGACATTTCAGGCTAGACCTGGGAGTTAGCCAAGACACCAGATGCTCTCTCACACGTTGTGAAAAGGCACGGGGCAGCACTGCCACTTCCTGCAAGGAACTGGCAATACTATGTTCCTCATGTGCTGCTCTAATTATTACTGCTCTCTTAATCATCTTATGCAAATACGCTGAGGAAGAGAGGGAGAGGAGGCAGACAGAAAAACTGAGGAGCAAAGGATAATGGTTTTGGATGGTCGCAACTTTGCTCCCTTGTTGAAATTCCTGGAATTCTCAATTGTTTCTTACGAAAAGGCTTAAAAAGAAATATTTTCCTTTTAATAAAAATAAATGAAGAAAAATGGATCTCTCATTTCCAAGGAATACAATGGAGATCACCTTGTAATCTGGCAGCAGAATTGATACGATTTGCATTACCAAGGATGACTAAATGGAGTGTTAAATTATCTCAAAAAAAAAAAAGAGGATGTACATTGATATTCATGACATCAACAAGGTTAGAAAGGAAAAAAGGAAAAAGATAGTGAGCCTTTACAGGTATTCTTGTCCTATACAGGCACTAATCTTACATTCCATGGGCACTACACTACTCCAAAAGGCATCATCTGCTTTTGCATGACACCTCTAGGAACCTATTTGCAATTATATATAATGCTGAAATGTGGTGCCGCAGCAATCAGCGTCAGCTATAAAAACATTAATTATTTCTGATAAATTCATTCTCTGGGTGCATTCTGAACACACACAAAAAGTTTAGCAAGCCATAAATTTGATTTTGGAACAAATGCATTGCATTTTAAAGGTTGCTGATGGGAAAGGGGTAGGGGAAGAGATGCAGGTATTGCCTCTCCTATATCAACACTGGAATAACTTCAAAATAATTGAGAAATACCTAAACTGGTTTTCTTATTTTAAATGTTTCACTGACTGTTCATACAGATTCTACCATCATTCATGTGTTTATCTATACATATATGTACATACATGGAATATTGCAGGAATACATAGTGGAGTTCTGCTTTGACCACACAGCACATGAGACATCTCCTAGACAAGACATATGCAATTCCATGAGTGTAAATCCATATTTGGCCCCTACATGGGTATTATTAGCTTGGGTTGGCCCTGGCCTAGTCCTGAAGTGTCAGAACCCATTAGGCAAGTAACATTGTCTACAAATTCTTTTCAAAAAGAGGTAAGTTGCAAATAATTTCTTTTCTTTCTAGAGTGAAACCAAAGTCTTTGAGTGCTTGAGGGTGACAATACTGAATGTTAGTCAGATGTCCCCTTCCTCATACCCTAACTTGCTGTATCTCCACTAAAATACATCAAGGCCATTAAATCTGTCACTCACCTCACTGTCAAGACGTTTATTTGTAACAGCTGATTGAAAAAAAAGTTTTTAACTCAGAGTGAAAAGATTTATTTCACCTCTTTATCCTCCAATATTTTTGTATAGTTGTTTATTATTATAGTTTATGTAGATGCTACCTTTAGATTTGCAGATACACATTTATGAATAAAATATTTTGCAGACAAGATCATAGATTAAGGCTAACAAATGCAATAGTGATTTTTTCATTTGTAGTAACACAGTGACCTTTTTTGCATTGCAAATTTCACTATATTTGGGTTGGGGTGAGGATATGAAATATGAAACATCAAATAAGGATATCTAACAATGCAAAAGGAGATAGATATCTATGAAACAAGACATCTGCAATTCCCCTTGGCTTGGATTTAACAATTTTCAATGTCTCAGTATCCTACCACCCTCGTTTGGCTCTTAATGAAACCCAGGAGCATGCCCTCTGATGGGGCCTCAGATAACCTCTAGGTGATGGGTTTGTTGGAAGCAATACCTGACAGAGTTTTATGCCATTTATCTCATGTCAGAAAGACTGTCATGTTTTCAGTTGCTTGCTGCAGAAGCCCTTTCATACGGGTGGGCATTAGTGACAGTCAGCCCTGAAGAGGTTTCAGCAGCCTGGTGCTGTTTGCCGTGAAATGTAAAATGCCATATTTAACAATGTGTCCATTAGCAGACCCAGATGAAAGCTAAATTAAACACCTGCATCCAGATTCTCCTAAATAGTGTTTCCAGCCATACTGACAAATCATACCTAGTTATTTTCCATGACGGATATTATCTCTTTAAAGGAAATCTGTTGGAGAGAGATCAGTCCCAAATTTTCCCCCCTCGCACAGTAATAGGGATTTACCAACCCAGCACTCTTTGCAGGCTTGGGAGTGTTTTTGCACATTCCTGTCCCCAAATGTCACTACTTCACAAAAGAAACTGAGCCTCTAATGTCTTCTTAAACCCCTGTCATAGCAGAATAACAGCAGAGATTTAGAGAAGTGCAAACATTCAGAAAGATACTAAGGAAATTATTGCTTTGTGTTTGGGATGGGAAATGTTTGTTGTCAAGCAAAATACATTCTAGCTCCCGGTCGCAAATATATATAAAATATATAGAATTAGTTTCTATGGAATGATTGACCAGACCAGAAAAGAAAGAGTCCACTTGGACACTGCTATATTATAATCTTGTGTGCTGTGTTCACTGTATTTTAAAACCTAGCACTTCTTTTTGAATAGTAGTCCTCAGCTGACCTTCATCCTGGGAAAGGACTCTGGATTTTAATCTTTATTTTTCCTGGTTGTTTTTCACTCCAAATATTCACCCCTTAGACTTTCCTGATCCGTGTTTAACTCTGCAGTTTTTGGTGCTACCCACAGATAACCAATGTTTAAGCAATTATGTAGCCAAACATCTGCTCAACTAAGATGTAGGCAATTATTTTAATATTGTCTTTTAAATGAATCACTCTGATCATTCTGGCTGACTTCCTCTGAGGCCAAATTAACTTGTCAGCATGGGTCAATTTTAGAAAGGTCTCAGCATTGGCCCAAATCTACTCCCATTGAAATCAATGGCAAACCTCTTGGGATCCTCACTGGAACCAGGTTTTGGCAAGTAGAGTGTTTATGAAAATTCCAGCCTCCAGGACAAAATGTCCTTGATATTTTAATGGTGCCCTCCTCTGTGGCATTAAAAAGATGTCTACCTGTGACACACAGAGCACTAAAGTGGGTGCCTCTTCTGTGCTCCTGCTCTGCATGGCAACATTATACTAACTTTGCTTTCCACAATTGCCTGCAGTAATTACCACTTCCTTCAACTTCACCTGTTTCCTCTCCCAACTGACTATCTACCTTTTATATTATTTCTTTTGCAGTTGTTTCACCTGCATATTATGACAACTTAGATTTTTCTATGTTGGATGGGCTTCCCCCTCCTCTTTTCTTTCCCCTCCCCTCCATTTATTTTTTTTTCCCCAAAGTGATACAACCCTTCACAACTTAGAGAGACCTTGCTTTAATCTATTTACCCCATCTTTCAGTTAATTAATTTAAAAGAGGATTAACACCAATCCCAAAGTATCCCCAATGACAGTTTCTCTCCAAACTGATGCACCACTGTTTGTCCTTCAGCCAGCATGGACTCCATGTCATCATGCTCTCATCCAGCTTCCTTTGCACTTCTATTCCAAGTAGGATTTTGTGAGGCTCTGGAGTTGGCCTGATATAAAATGTAGATGGATTATAAGAGCTGCCTTTCCTCTAATGACCAGTTTTGTAATTTTAATAAAGAGGCAATCAAGCTAACAATGGTTTGGCAAACCTCCTGTCAGAGGGATCCAAATTTCAACCTTGGGTGCACAAGGCTGGAAGAACTGATCTACATGCAGTGTGTTCATTTCAGCCATTTATTACCTATTATATATTTTGTACCAGCAGTTCAGATCCCCAAACTGGAATATGTGCTAGGACCAAGAAGGGAGATCTCGCCCAATAGTAATTTAAATAAATGACTTTATTTTCTATTTCCTTGTATTTAATTTAAAGGCAAGATCAAGGTTTATCTATAAAGGAAAAAGAACTTGGAATACTACTCTCACATTACTACTTAACGTGGAAACTGCTACTAAGGTGCAGTGTTTGTTTACATGGGACAGTAAATTCAGATGATGGACAGATAGGAAGTCGAAGCAGAAGAAGCTGCTCCTGAGCAAATCATCAGCTGTGGATGTTCCAACTTTTGATTTTTTTTTTTCCTGAGTTAGTTTTGGACTTTGAGTTCATACTGAAAGTAGATAAATTTAAACAAAAATGTGCTCAGCACAGAACTGTCTGCACAGAAAGTTACTGCAGACCATTAGAAAGTCAGCTGGTAGTTCTTAGTATAATGAGTGATTTTGCAGTCACCCTATCAGGTAGCTAAGCCAAAAGGCAACAAAAATTAGAAATTCAGGCTCTGAAATGGACACTTGTAAAAGCTATCCTAAATATAAGAGTTTAGGTCTTCTACCCTTTGTATGGGTTTCAAGGCACTCATAGATTTTATCATCTCAGTATTTCTTACGTTACTTCCTCAGGGACTGAAGGTTCAGGATTACTGGTTACTGTTATCTACTACTTCAAAATATCATTACCTCATCCATTTCCCCATTCTTCATGAACTAATATAATAGCCAGGGGTGGGCAAATCAGGCTTCAAGGGGCTGTTGGAGTGGCTGCTGCCTTGAGCTGCACATGCTGCTCTGTGTGTTCAAGATCAGCAGTGTCCAGCAGCATCCTTGCTACCTCCCACTGCTGCTGACGGGGCCATCCAAGGTGGCAAATGCTGCCCGAGGCAGCTCCATGCCCTGTGCCATGGTCATCTCTGTTACAGCTGGCAAAGGCATGGGCTGACTTCCCCAGCGTAGGCTCTGGAGCAAGGAGCTGCACCCTGTGGCTCTTCACCAGCTTTTTACTGCTGTTAAAGCTCTGAATATGGATCTGGTTCTTACCCAATTAGCCCCTTCAGGATGGCTTACTTGTTTTCCTGATAAGAAACTATTGTTCATAACCCGTGGGCAACTGCACTCACGTCTTGGCAGACATCTGATCTGGGAAATCCCCTTCCTAGGCTCCAGAGCACGGCGTCCCCTGGTTTCCAGTTCCTCCATGGTGGCTCCATGAATATCTCACCCTCACATTGCTGTAAGTACTAGGAAACCTAATGGGGCTGTGCTGCAAAATGCAGCTGAAAACATTTAAATCAATGTGTCAAGCAAGCCAGAAGCAGTTTGCCTATACCAAAGAGATGGAACAGCGAGGAAGTAAAGACTAGAAATATCACATTGATTAGAAATAGAGAAAATGTCCCATCATTTCTCATTTTCATTATATTTAATACAGATAGGGTAATCATCCATTTAATTCCTTCTTCTTTACAAAAAACAACCACATGCAGAGAGAAAAGGCAGGCGATTTATTCTTTAACATATTTTTCCTGAACTGACCATGACCTCACTAGGTGTATATTTCTCTTCACTTGACATTATCACAGAGTGAGGGAGTAGTTTTACCTTGCACATAAGACTTAAAAAGAGTAAGTCATTGATCTTGGTTTTCATTTCTGTCACAAAGGAATGCACAGACATTTTTTCTTCCACAAATGGGGATTTGGGTAAAAGCCAGTTTTACTTCCCTGGTAACACACACCACCAGTTTGTGTACGACTGGCAACTGATGCTCCTGCCTATGAAACAGGAGAGCAGTGGCATTTGTCGTGGCATGCCTTTGACATTTCCCACAGCAAGAGGCAGATAATATCAAACTCCTGCTCATCCATTCAACTTCCTGGGGAGAAACAGACTTAAAAAAATAAACCCAAGGGAGAATAGACCGTTAGATACTTGTCCTAAATGCTGCAAGAAAAGAAAAAAGTGTTTATAAATGTATCAAACTGCAGGAACAGAGTTTCTTTGATTTGCCCTTGTCAGTTCTTGCCTGTGCAATTACAGCCCACCCTCTCCTAGGGCAAGGCTTGGCTCCAGGGTCCTGGTGGAGCAACAAGAGTTTTGGGTTCAGTCCTCCAACAGACACCCCCAACGAAATCTCCACACCAGGAAAGAGATACAATATTTGAAAGCTTTAACGTGTCAACTATTGACAATGAAAAGAAGCATCAGCAAAAGCAAGGCTGAGCTTCCCGTGGGGTCCATCTATTACTGACTCCCCTGTGTTGAATCCATGGGGAGGCCCAGTGACTGCCAGCTGTGCTACAGACAGCCCCTGCTGCAGGAAGCATCTTGCAATAGCACTGAAGTTTAATTCCTAAAAACGCACTGACTCCCCACAAGACTGACCTTTCAGCCTGTGTAACACCCTGTACTCAGGACATTGAGGTGGACACACAGCATTTTGTGTTAAACATTTGCAATGTTGGCCCGTTCAGCTAACCAGGGGCTGGACTGCAAATTCATCGTAGAGCTGCAGCTCTATTGCTTCCCTTTCCAAAAACATGGCACTTTAAAGTAATTATATAGTACCGATGAGCAATAGAGAAGTCTTTTATAGCTAAGGCACCATTACTTTTAATAAAAATCCCACAGTTCATTTTCTAATAAAGTACATTTTACTCTGGGTTGTTCCAGTGAATTTGTATGCTTACTTGACAACTCACAACAGTTGCAACCTGAAGCCATAATTCAGCCATGTAAACTCATATTACAATGATAAATCCAGCATCTCTTGATCTTTGCCCTAGCCCTCTGTGAGTTCAGGATGTATTTTTTTATTCTCTCATTACGATCACCTCCTTCTTTCATTTAGTCTCTAGACTGCAGACTCAAAGGTTTACACCCATGCTAACCTTCACATGCTGGAAGTGGTTGCACTGAAGTCTACAGTGTGCAAAGCTAAACATAGGCCTAGCCTTAGTGTGTAAACTCTTTGCAACAGAAATTAATTTACTGTGTCTTTGGACACTCTATTGTATATGTAGCTGTTGACATCTATGAGCATGTAAAATCATTAAGCTGTAAAAATAGAATTACTGGATCTTAATAACACCACATGATCTGCATATATGGTGCAGGTTCAAATATAGAATATGCATGCATAATTTAGTTGCAGTTTCTAAAGTAGATAAACCAAGATTTAAACAGGAAACTAACACAAAAGGTAGCTGTCAAGAAAAGGGAGGATCAGAAAATGACCCAGAAATGGACCTCAATGACCTCCCATCTATTAATAGAAATATTTGAAGACACAATGCCAGAATTTCTGCATAACAAGCCCAACAAAAAGCCACAATAACCGGAAAATAATGAAGTGCTAACCTATGGTAAATCAAATCAAGCCTTCACCTCTTTAATGTTTTTGAATGACTGTGTGTTTTCCAGGTAGTTACTTTACTTAGCATTACAAATTCAAGTTAGAGTATGTTGCATATAAGCACTTCCGTATTTCACAAACTTCTGTAGCTTCATAGTATTTCCATATAGCTGGTACAGATTCCTCTCCTGGCTGTAATGGCAGAGTGTTTTCATTTTAATGATCCTTGATACTATGCAGACTACAGGAATTCACAAGATCATCAGGACTTGTACCTTAGAAATGTCCTCACTGTATTTTTTTTCCTCACTGGATGTTGTGTGGTTTTGCCTAGATTTTTCACATGGGACCATGTATAGCCCAGCTAAACCCTGATGCAGGTCAACTCTGCAGCACTTTTGTACCACTGCAGGATCCTGAACTCTAGGTAGGTGGGATGTTATGGGGCAGAGTGCTGGGTTTCAGCTGGTCTGTAGCTGGTGGCCTTCAGGTAGTACTGTGTGATTTACCCCTATCTGGTTTTCAGATGTCTGAGTTTTCTGAGGGGGAATAAAAGGAACCTTGATTGAATGTAAATTATGTGTTCAAATGGTAATATATTACTTGGCTTGGACTGAGCACACAGTAGCACGAGGTGCATTGGAGACATAAAAGAAAACAAAAATCCTTGCACTGAAGAATTTATAGCCTAGAAGAATGAGCCCTGGATTCTCTTCAAGGAAAAAGAAAACCTCTGGGGATATATCCCAAGTTATATTTGTGAGAAAGATTTTCAGCATGTTACTTCTCGTAACACTAACATCTAGGGGAGTCCTGAGCTCCCAACACACCATCTGGGTGCAGGGCAATGCCACTCTTGGTGCTCACCTTGTGACAGCCCCTCAGCAGAGCCTGTGTAGGTGAGTTAGACCACGTAGGGGGGAAAGGTACATCTCACTTTAAAACACTGTTGAAACTTAGGAAGTGTTGTACGTGGAAGCCAATGCTGAATTTTTTGGGGTTTCTTCTCTATATCTTCCCAGAGGGAGATGAGTTAATGACAAAGACCCTGAAACATGACATCAAGTCACACTCATTACTCAGTTCAGGTGCTTAAAATGCTCCTAAAAAGGGAAAAAACCCACAACCAACAAAACCAACCAACAAAGCCAGTCTCCTTTGTTTCCAGGTCCTCTAAATCAATGCAGCATTTGGCCTTTGTACTGCAGTCCCTTGGGTGCAAACCTGTCTGCATCCACATTCCTGTTTGCTTCATGCTGAGCATTTGTTTTGCTCAAATGTGAAAGGCAGTTTTGCTTGGAGCCTTTACCATGCTTCTGCTTGATGTGTGACATTGCTGGGTCAATCTGCCAACAGGAGGGTGGTTGCTGCAAGGCTCACACATCTTCTGGGCATTACCACGTCTTCATGTCCCACATCCACATATGGAATCCAGTCAAGTTCAACACTGTTAAAATGGTAGGGCCAGGGAAGAATTTGGCCACAGTCTCTAGATCACTGTATATAACCTGCATGGAACAGGAATCCAGCTCAGTGGAGCACATGTTACCAGTGAATGGGATATGACAGCCCATCTATGGGCTTTTACCATCTTTTAAAAGAACATGGTCATGCCAAATGCATAGTTAGGGTGGGATTTACAGGAATGTCCTGTACAGTCTAATGTCTCCCTTTGAGCAAAATCTCTACCTCCAAGATTTCAGTGGAAACAGCAATACATAAAAATAAGGATTGCTGAAGAGGACAAGCTGTTGAAAGGATGTCCTCTTTATTACCAGTACTTTGAGCACGTTCTGTCAGTGTTTTATGTGTGACTACACCAATTTAAACAAACAAGAGTCTGGTGTAGAGCAAAAATGCTGACAGAAAGAATGATTTAAGATGAACTATCCTTCAGCAACCACTTAAGGGCTGCTCAGAGACAAGGCCTGGGTAATTGGATCTCAGATTCCACCTCGAGCTCCTGCTGAGCAGCAGAACTAGCTCTGGCCCAGCTCACAGCCAGGAAAGTCAATGACAAAAGAGTATGAGCAAGGCTTAACAGGAGACAGGAGGCCCTGGTATTAGATGAGTTGGATCTGAGCACAAGTGACTTATCTGAGACAGAGAGAAGGTTTTAGGTGAGATGGATGTGTATAGACTGTGGGTTGTTTAAAAGCACTTTCTAAGCTTTGTTCCTGCTGCGAAATATAGAGAGTGCCTCCATGTTAGTGTTTTATTGCAGATCAGCAGTGCAGGGTTGGACTACACCTCCCTATCATCCCCACTGATTTGGTTCACATCACAAAGTGGTCCCCGAGGATATAAACATTAGGATGAAACGACCCTGGGAGATGTGCTCCAGAGGCATGCAGTGTACTCCCAGCACTAATAGACATGCAGTCAACAGGGGCAGATTAGAGCTATCCGGGAGCAAAATCCCTTGAAATTTGTCCCGTGTGGATGCTGGGTCCTCAGCAGCAACTTCTTGTCTGCTCCACTTGGGCTGCACTGGTTCCTGATGTAACCAAGCCATACTGATGTTACAAGAGCCCATCTGGTAGTCACAAGTGTCCCCAAAACGGACTTCTGAAAGGAAGCAGCTCACTTGCCTGGTTGCTGTTAGACACAACATAAAACTGATGCATTCAAAGTAATACAGACACCTCTCTAGTCTTAACAAGAGGTGAATGATCAGAGAGAGGATATAAATGTCACCTCTTTAATCCTCTTAGGTATAGTTTACCCAACAACAGGATTAGCCCTGCTTACCTACTTTTGGACAAAACTCATTCCTGCAAAACTCAGCGCTATTCAACGCAAGGGCAACAGTGATGGAAATCATGGTGAGGGCTCAACCATAGCTTTCTAGAAGGCCTACTGAGAGGTAACAGAGCCCCTTGAAGCCCAGAATCTTTTCAGCAGCCTGAAGTCATACGTCTCCACTCTGACAGTTACTTGGATTTCACAGTATGAGTACCCCTCTGATATAAACACACATTGTTGAGTCAACAGTGCAATTGTTTGGTGGAACACAATGAACTCCAGTAAAAGAATACTGCCAACTCTGCCTGCCCTGTAGCACAGAAGCCAAAAAAAGGTTGTGTAGTGCAAGAAAGGAACTCTAAAGGTAAATAATAAAATATAACCCTTGCGAGCATAAGAGTTCTAAAAAGGAAGTACTTACAAATAATTACAAATTGCTCTCATGCACTTTCTGGTAAGTCTGCATTGCTCTCACACTTATTAGATTTAATTAATACTAATGCTACATTAACTGATCCTACTACCAGCATGCAGACTCAGGGATGTACGTTTAAAACAGAAGTAAGAAATCTGTTAAATACATTGCAGGACATTTGTTTTTGAATAAAGCTACCTTAATCAAGCAACTGCCCGTTAATAGTAAACCAGAGCCAAACACACAGCATTACAGATGTAAAAACTATTCAAAATTCCACTCTGGATACAAGGAGACTCTCAGCAACACCAATAAACAAACAAAGAGAGAACTTTCCAATGGTCAAGTCAGTAATTTGTCATCTCTATTCATTTTCATGTTCCCTTTATTCTCCTAGTAGCTGAGTCACATGGCATTAAAACAGAAATTGCTGAGCCGCTGGAGCACCATGAGCTGACTCCATCCTTCCTTGGCCCAAGGGCAGGAAAGCAGTGACCACCTCTGGGGACACCTTTCACAGCCTATTACAGCCACCTGAGCCCAAAGCTGCAATAAACATGTGGTCCAATCTGCTATAAATCTTCTCCAAAGTCACTAGACATCATAAAGAGGAACAAATATCAAGTAATAAAACCTTTCATGACACACATACTACCAAGTTTAAACCCATCACTGGGAAGGTAATATTTGACGTTTACAGAAAGCAAATTCAAGTAAGCTCTAAGTCAATCAGAAGTGACTGAAAACTGCTTTGGTCCAAATGTGTTCAAAAAGGTCAGAGCTGCTGTGACTATCCTTGCTAGACTCAGCTTGCCTTCAGCTGAAGAACACTCAGAATGCCTAAGTAACTACCACCATATAACAAAACAAAACACAAAAAAGGGTCATTAAAAAAAATCATAATATAATGACACATCAAGTTAGCATACAGGAAATAATTTCTTTGGGAAAGTTGTCAGAAGATTTTTCAAAACCAATCTCTCTTTCCCTCACAGAAGTTCCTGTCTGCAGAGACAACCCTGGTCAGAAATATAAACAAGAATTCACATTGAAAGGGATCATGTGGGAATGACAACATGTTGGAAAGGGAATAAGAATACAAAGCCTCCAAAGTGTTAATTATACCTCAAAGGGAGAAAAAAAAAATCAATAAGTGTTCTTTCTAAAAATGCATAATATCCAGCAGCAAAGATATCTGATATCAAAGAAAGGAGCAAAAATACTGTGCTATAAGAATAATAATTTCAGAGTAGTTTTGCTATAGTTACTGGAATGGGTTCCTTTTATTCATTGTCATCACCACGGCAAGTCTTTTACCTGTCTCTTTGCAAATAATATGCATTACAAAAGCCTCCCCCAGTTACATCCTGTGCTAAGGACAGGCAGTCCCAGCAAACTGCAATGACATGACAGTGCACGACTCTAAAGGCAAAAATCATAAAGATTTTAATGGCGACCTCCAGTACTCCTAAAAAAGGCAGTAATGAACTCAGAATCTATAGGGGTGGAGATTACTTTGGACAGAGTAAAAGGCAAGAGGAGAGGTTAGTCTGAAATGTCAGAAATACTAGCTGCAGAGAAATATAGTAAGTGAATCAATGGGAATAGAGCTACTGGGTAAAAGGATTAAATGGCTAATAAAAGGGATATGCTACTGACCTCCAACATAGGAAGGAGCTGATAATGAGATAAGTAAAGCTTATGAAGATAATAATGGTGTAATTATGGTCGAGTTCAAACTACTAAGTGTATATTAGGAAACCCCCGAGATATATATAGATATAAAATTCTGGATAGCCAGTAGTAATTTATTACCTTTTAGTCCAAAGAGTAAGAGGCTCAAAAGACAAAAAATACGATGGGGTTTGACTTTAACCTATAACCCTACAGTGGGACTATGTAAAATATTTCACACTTCTATAAGAAACACATAAGTAGGCACAGAGGTTGTGCAGCAATTTATCCACTGCAGTTCCTGTCACCACCCAGCAGCACCGAGATAGGGACCATAAATGTACAAAGAAGTAATGGCAACAGCCTTTGCCTGAGGAGCATGTACTCCAGACTCAAACTTCCTAAGGAAAAGAAGGGGAATGAGACAGGGCAAGTTTCTTGTCCAGTTCTTGTCCCAGAGCCTGTGAACTAACTCTTATGGCTGCTGTTTACTGTAGGGCAACAGCACATACAGGGCTGAATGTTATAAAATACCCCCCTTAGCTTCTTGCAAGCAACTTCTCTACATCCTCAGAGCCTTATGTTTTGTTTCCCCACTATATATTTTTTTTTTAATATGAAGTAAGGGATACCATCCACCACTGAAGATGCCAAACCAGACAGATTGCCCAACAGTGCATGACAAAGCTTGTGTTTATTGGACAAGCACAAGTAAGCTTCAAGGGTCACATTTTTAGAACGTCCTCACCTCAGGCTCCCACATCAATCCTGCAATCAACCAACATTGTGAAGAGTAGGATTTGATTTCTTATAGTCTAATTTGTGGGTGCAAACAACAGCCTTATGCCGAGAAGCTCTGAGCACTCACAGCTCCCGTCAACTTCATTTATACTTGCTATATGTGCTAACAAATCAGGGAGATGCTTCAAGTTCTATAATTTCCTCCTGCAATTGGTTGTACTCACAAAATTGCACATGCAGTTGATTGCTGGAGCAGATTTAAGGGCTGGTTCTGAAGATGCAGTCTATGATTTCAGAAAAGCTAACTTTCAAGGGATGTCAGAAGAAAGAGAAAAAAATGCCCACATAAAAATCAGAGTGATGTTTTAACAAAAATGACAGGTACATGATTGAATAAAATGAAAGTGACAGACAACACAAGGTCTTAATAGCTACAGTATACATTCCTATCCAGAAAATACAAACATAGCCCAGAGGAACACTTTTCTGAATAACTGTCAGTCAGAAAGTGGCAATAAAGAAAAAGTACAAGAAATAAACGCAGATCTCAAATATGAACATCTAAACTCTATTTGTCCTAGACAGAGAATAAACAGCTGTGTATTGTATTGCACATGTGCCACCGTGCATGCAAGTGAGGAACTTGCATGGACAAATGACCACAGAACTGCAGAAGCTGTTATTGTGCCATTTGTGTGCAGGCTCCAACATTTCATGATCAAATTAGGTATATCACCAAATGCATGATTCTGCATTTATAGTGCTAAAAATATTGTTTGGTGTGGCTATAAAACACTGGCACATGCATCATGAAAGGATTAAGCAAGATTTTTTTTTTCCAAAGGACTTCTTAGGTCATAAAAAATACAGAAGAAAATAGAAGAGAGTTAGTGGTAAAATGACTTAACAAATGTAAAGTAATTTATTAATGCAGTACAAGTGTGTGCTGTGAAAGGGACAGGTGGGGAGCTTACTGGGAACACAGGGCACTGAATTATTTAAGTGAAGTATATTTTAGGACCATGGAAACCGCAGCTGAAAAAAGGCTCCTAGGCCACTTTGTCCATACTCTGCCTCTAATCCAACAAAACCTCTTAATGCTGAGCCAGATAATTCTTTTTTAATGCCTTATTCACTGTTCTTAAGTTTTCCAAATGATGGAGCTTTTCCCATTTTGGGAGACTGTTCTACTCTCAGTAAAAAAAATGTAAATTGCCCCAGAAAGAAATTAAATGATCCAAACCTCTTCTCCTGCCAGCATCTCATAGCAGCTCTTCTGCTCCTTTTGAAATGTCACACTGCAGAGATGGCTTCAAAGGGGCATGGTGAGGAAGTACAAACTGTAGGAAAGCCTTATATCTAAGAACAATCCTTCAGCTTATCTTCCACTTTATTTATTTTTCCAGGTAGTGGCAAAAAGACCAGAAATGAAAGCTTGAAGGGAAAACAAAAAACTTCACGGAAGATGCATTCCAGCTTAGTACAAAACATGAAGATAGAGGTGACACACAGAAGACCAGTATTAATTCTCTCAATCCTTGATGTCAAATGTGTCCTGTTTCCTACTCAAAAGCATCTTTGCCTGACAGATCTGCAGCTCACATTGACTTCTTGCATTTTCTCTCTTTTCACACTTATTCACAATTACCATAGGAATTTTCATAGAAGTGTAGAATTCTAAGTCACATCAGGCTCCCAAACCACCAAGTCACCATTTTTTAGCTGACTCCTACAAATTTAACTCATTTGAGCTTGTGTGTGAGAGAGACAGCACGTACCTAAAGCTAAGGTTCAACACTTACCCTGTGCTCAGGCCTGGTTCCCATCACTGATTGAGCAATAAAAAGGGAAAATACATTTTGTTCTGACATGGACAGAGAGTTCAGAGAACTAGGACAGGTTGATTTTTGCCAAGAGTTTGACTTTTCAGAGGAAGACTGTGCCTTAACAATATCAACGAGATATTCTTATTTATTTTTATGAGGAAAAAAAAGTGTTACAATGTAATGGATTTTGGGTCAGTAATCCTTCTAAAGGCTATGCCATACAGGAAGTCAGAAAAGTTGATCCAGTGGTCCATTTGGCTAATCAAATCAATTGCTCTGGCCCAGATTTGTCCTTGTGCACGAGGCACTCCCATTTCCCCAATGAGGTCCTCCCTCATGGGGAACTTGTTGCCTTCCTGTTCAGATGTGTGTGGTACAAATTTTTTTAAGCTGGATCCTAACTAGATTTGTTTAGGAAGCTGAGTATTCTTTTTTGAAAAAACAAACACAACATGTATAATCTATGAAAAAAACCCTAAACAAGCCTTAAAATTATTGCAGAACATTTTTCTATTTGTGACTTCAAGAAATGAATGATAAAGGCAGCTGGAATAACTCAGATGAAAATTGTGGTTTTATTTTTTAAATCAGCTTCAATACTGAGGTAGCTCATCAAATAACACCAGGCAGAGGCACAAAACCAAGGCTTTTCTGGGCCTTCATGCCATTTACACAGCTTAGCCTGCTTATTTCAAGAGGGAAGAGAACCAGCAAGCAAAGCTCTTGACCCCATAAACACCTAGCCCTGAGGTTGAAAGCAAGAAGGGCTCTTAATCACCTGGCTGCAAGCAGCTGGTTCAAAGTCTGAACTTAAATAATCAAGCTTAGCAGCTCTCTATTTGATTGTATCAATCAAAAAAAAGCTCATACAACAAACCAAAACAGATGTGGATTTTTCATGAGACTTAATGCTGTTCTTAGCATCTCTTTATGAGCAGGAAAGGAAAAAAGCTTCTTAGTCTTTACTTGTCTCTGTATTTTGCCTTGCACTTTGGAACACTGCACACTAAACCCCCAGGGTTGAATTTTCTTTGCTCTGCTTGATGGATCATCAGACATACAATTCCCATTATTGTTAATGGCAGTTGTGTGTCAAATTACTCCACGTGGCATTTAGATGTTAGTGCTCTGAGCTACCTACTTTCCTCTTGCTGTACAAGCACATGGAAAAATACACCAGGACATTGTTACTTTTGAAGGTTGTTAGCTGTGAACATTTGTGAAATAAAAAATTTGCTGAAAGTTGTCATTACCTCAATACCAAAAAACTACCTGCAATTTTCACTTTTTACTGCAGAGCTGCCAGTACTTTATTCTGTGAAGAAGTCTGGAAAATGTTAGGACACAAAATTTAAAGTTGGTCCATAGGCCATCATCAGTGATAATTCTGGGGAACTTGGCTAGAGGTTAACAGCCATATGAGATGTAAACTGTTATTGAGAAAGATTTTGGATTATTATTATTTTTTTTTTTAAATTCTAGTAGTATCTTCCAAAGAAACGGCCTGGCCTGGAAACTGCTGAGTAAATGAAACAGCAAGAGTCACAGGAAGGGCAATCACTGTTCAAGGCATATGTGTCACTGGTGCCTTTGGCATGGTGGATCCACAGCTGCTTGTCTGTGTATCACAAGCAGCTGGCAGGACCAGCTCCTCTCTTCTGGCAGCACCACATCCTGAGGCAGGACATGGCAGGACCATTCCCACCCTGCAGTGAGCCTGCCCCAGGTGTGAGGCACACGCAGAAGAGGAGGTTTGTTATCAGTTTTTTTGATTACACCCTTTTCTCTTTTAAGAGAAGTACGAGAAAGTTGCTGTTAAGCCCTTGAGGTCTCTTTTCCTCCCTTCTTCCTCTACGCTGTAGAGTGTTTTCACACAGGCAGAGTTCCCATGCAATTTCAGTCAACTTACTGCTGTACAAAGGAAAATATAAACAAATGTAGCTTATAGCTACACTCTGCGTTTTGTTTAAAGCAGAAGTAGGCACCTGTAATGGGAATTAGGTTGCTGCCCCAAGCTATGAAATATTAATAAAAACATCAGTGTGATGCCTCACCTTCGCTCCTTCAAACGGGCAATGCTTTGACTGCCTCTCCAGAGCCACGTTCCAGTGCCAAAGAGCATAGTAAGTAGCTTATTTGTCATTTATATATGATTATGTCCTCTTTCTTATCCCCTTCCCACTACAGAGGCAGAAGCCTACTGAAAATCCCTAACTTGAAATGAAGCTGCAGGATTTCTTTCCCCATTTGTAAAGTAGCTCAATTGTAAGATGAGCTGAATGGAGATTCACAGGAAAAAGGTTCTGCAGCTCTTTTGCAGAAATCCTATTTGAAATGCTTCAGAACAGGAAATCTTCAGCATGTAATTTATCCTCATGAAGAAGGAAGGAAGAGACTCCACTGCCACTGATGCTCTTGCCTCAGCCTGCAGAAAGACTGGTTTAGGCAATATTTGTTTCTAAACTCATCACTTCCTTCACTGGAGCTTCACTGACAGTTGTACCTGAATAAGCCTGGGAACCTACTCTGCTGCAGTCTCAAAACCACAAACCTTACGGCCTCTTCCCTCTTAAAAATAAACAAATCATTTTCTTCCACAACACACTCATAAAACATTTGCAGAATGTGTGTCTGCTGGTACAAGTAAATGTCTGTTACTACCAAGCCAAATTCCTCTTTCCAAGAATTACATCAGATGCAAATCCCCTCCCACTTGGTTGCAGAGCTAGAAATGACAGGTACTAAGGATCCAGGCCAAACTCCAGCCAGTACTCAAGATCCTTACCTTGTCAAACACACAGGATTTTAAAGACCTCCCTACAGCAATAAATACTGAGATACAGATTCTCCAGAGCCTGTAGATCATATTGGCTTCCCAAGAGGAGGGCTGAACTCATTGTTCACAGTCCAAAAGTCCATGGGAGTTTAAAGTCCTATGTTAAAATAAAAATCTTTTCATTTTAAGAGGTACTTCATGATGGATTAGTTTCAAGTAACTTTTTGTCAGTCAGAATTTATCATAGACAAGTTAAAGCAATGCCATTTAAGTGCCTCTATGAATGAACATTTTCATAGCTCCCCGCTGGAACCTGGAGGAAATAAAGCCCTATTAGTGATTATTTTCCTACTTTTCATTGTCCCAAGTGGACTTTATTTTTATTATGAAGATCCAGGGTAGAAGATACCTGATTTACCTAGCTGACATATTAATGACCACTAACCTGAGACCATTTTTCTTCCTTATTTTACAAAATAGAAGTTCTGAAACCTGTCAACTCTTGTTTTAGGAACAGACCAAAAAACCCTTCTAAAATCTTTTTCAAATTTCCTTACAACTGTGGATTTGAGGATAAAAAAAAAGGAGAGAGACTTCCGTTTCAAAATTTTGGCTTAAGAACAGCTCTCACATTAAACTATGAAGCCTCTGGGCCTCGGGTGCTTCACACAGATT
This sequence comes from Hemiprocne comata, assembly GCA_020745705.1. Taxonomy (NCBI): domain Eukaryota; kingdom Metazoa; phylum Chordata; class Aves; order Apodiformes; family Apodidae; genus Hemiprocne; species Hemiprocne comata. The sequence goes on from CM036598.1 coordinate 17,176,673, forward strand.
TTCTTGGGTCATATTTTCCTAAGAATATAAAAAAAATCAAACACTAGCAAAGCAGTACTCAAATTACTGGCCACTGTTAATCTCCTCTGTTTCAGATGAGTCACTTTTGACTTTTATTAGGAGGTGGGAAAATCTCTTTCATCTAATTCCCAGCATCTTCATTCATGCATGACAACTTGTCTCCATTCTCCGCCTCTGCAGTATGTGTGAAACAAGATGTCTTGCAGTCTAATTCTAGAATTTAAGTATTGAGCTGAAAAAAATGCTGAAGTTTCTTATATATTTTTGTAGCACACACTAGAATTATTAATAATAATAAAACACAAGGCCCTTTGCCCACAGATGCTCTGCAGGTGGAGATACAGTGAACTTTTCAAGAAATAGGCCTCCAACTATTCTATTTGAAGTGCTAAAGAAGAATTAGGGGTCTAATCCTTCAAGGACATAGATAACTTAAGCCCTGTGCCTGGCAGCAGACTTACATAGGACAGGTTAAGATGACAGATTTAATTGTATGCCTGGGATGTTGCAGAATCAAGGCCTAGACTACAGTGGTTGATAGATGATCTAAATTGTGAGAGTTCATGGAACTGGCTAAATAGCTCTTCCCAAATGCAGCCTGACTGGTGCCTTGTAAGATGGTAATAGCAGTGTCAGTTAGCATTCATGTGTCTGCAACAGAGAATTGGAGAGAAAAAGGAAAGCAGGGCTGAGAAGAACAGAAAATTCACTGTATTGTAAAGAGACTGAGGTTACGTTTCTCTCCCAGGACTGGCTGCCCTGGCATTCTGACTGCCCAGGCCAAACTGAGATGTCTGCCTGGGCAAGTCCTTGCAAATTCCAGGAAGAAAGGGCAGTGTTTAAGGACAGACCAGAGGTGCTCTGGAAGCTTAGGGATGTAGGTCGGTTCCTTTAAGTGCTCACTAAAGCTGCCTGAGGATTTTTGATGGAGAATCTTTCTGTTCAGAAACATTAGTATGCCAGAAAAGAAATCATCTTTTACAGCAAATTCATCACAGTATTTGTTGGGGAACATTTATAGCCTCTAAGATTATGTATCTTGAGAGAAAGAAGTAAACAGCTAATTGGACAGTTTACCTGAGAAGCAAGAAATACAGGCTCCTATGCTCTTGGAAACAGAAAACTGTTCTCCCACACCCCAGAGGCATTTCCCTGCCTCTTCCCTGGAGCAGAGCTGCTCCAGGCTCTCTGTTCGGACTGCTCCATGTGGAGAGGCAGCTGGATGAGCACTCAGGAGCTCAGCCCAAGCCTGGCTTCAGCTCTGATCTCCCATATCCTGGACGAGTGCCTACCATCACAGAAATGCTCTTTCTACAGTCACAGTCTTTTAGCTCTTATTTTGGGGAAAAAAAAAAAATCAGGAATATGCTACAGTAGTTCCACTAATTAATCCATAAACCATCAATAAACCAGAGAAATTATTTCTCACCACATCCCCTGCACATACAGCTATTGCCTCAATGCCTGCTTTTGCACTTTTGTTCCACAGCTCCTGCAGGGGCCTTTTTTCCTCTGCAGAGGTCTGCCCACTGTGTTCAAATTATGATCTTCTCAAAGGAGTTTCCTCTTACTGCCCATACAGGGTGTCACTCAGCTCCAAATGCACTTCAGCTTCACCAATCACTGCTGGATCTATCGTGCAGTCCAACCTACACATGTGCTCAAGCCACTTGTTTGGTAAGAGATTATTTCAAACCTTTTCCTATTACACAGAAGGTAAACCAGAACATGCTAGAAAACCTCCCATCCTTATTTTTGCCTTTGAATGTTTTTGTTTGATGGAAGAGGGACAAGGTAAAAGGCTGGCTTAATTGTGCAGCTGAAAAATAAATAAGCCAAAATTCCTTTTTGTGTGTTTAATTGATTTCAGTGAAGCCACACATCAGAAGTAAATCTGGCCTCACTCTCATATGGTCTTAGTAAGAAAATTTGCATCAGTTCTGGAAAACCTCTGCAGTTTTGGTAAACCCCCAATTGTTCTCCTGAGGAAAGTTTACGTTAAATGATGTATCTTTATTCACCTCAGTTGGAGTTTCTAAGAACAGGATTAATTACTTTTAGACATTCGACTATCAAAAAGGTTAATTCTTCTTCATTAGGAACGACCTCATCTTGTCTCCAGTCTCACACTGCTATCATCTGTAACGATGCACCAGAGAGGCATCAGTTGTGCTACGACTGAAAAGGCTGTTGGGATGACTTGTTTATAACCAAAGTTTTAATTCATTAAATAAAGGAGAAAACAAGTTTTTTAATGCACGTTTGCAGACTGAGTGCTTGTCTCATAGCTGCTGTCACATTTGGGGCTAATTTAATGAATAATTAAATAATTTAGCTTTTAACTAAATTAATCATTTAGTTAATTCATTAATAACAATCCATTGCATTTCTATGGTGCCTTCCAGGCTAAGATATCAAAGTGCTTTGTGAGCATCATGGGGAAGTTCACCCTTCTTCCTCGTGCACATAGCCTGAGTAAATGGGTTTTACATGATAAACTACATTAGTCAGCTTCAAAGAGAGAAGGAATTCAATTTTGATTATGTGGACAAGGGCAAGAAATGGCTCAAACAACCAGCTTGCCATTTTCAGCAGATGCACACTTTTCTCTCCAAAACCCTCGCCAAAATAACACACATGATGGGAGGCAGGACGGTATGATACTGGGACATGTTGTGATGCAGGTTTGCTGCCTTGCTCTGCTGAAGACTTTTTGGGTAATCCACAGTCCCCAAATGCCTCAGCTGTCTACTAACACAATGAGGTGGGTGCAAACAGCTTCTCATTCCACACGCTTAAGGCTGTAAGGTTTTTGCACACTGTGGTAAAGCAACCGAGCTTCAAATTTGCAAACGCCAGCTCAAATTGATTAAACATCAACCCATGAACCCAGGGTTCTACATCTCATCTCCTTGCACCAGGGAAAAATGAGGCAAAGGTCTACTAAACTCAGACACAAGGTTGGTGGCAGAAGTTGGCACAAACCCAGCATTTCTAGTCCTTTGTGAGCCCAGCTGATCCACGCTCAACTCACAACTGAGCCAGGTATTGACACTTCCCTACCTCAAACTGAGCTTTACCTGGGGACTGTTCAATTTTCAAGCCATTAGTAATAATTTCCTCATCAATACTCCATTGTTCCTCTTATTTTCCTCTCCTTAGTACCTAAATAGCCTGTGAAGGTGGTTTCCATACATTTAACATCATCTTTCCATTTCTAATAATTTTACTGTCTCAATCAGGTTCAACAAGGTGTTATTTTTAAGATAGATGGGAATTAATTTTTTTGTATATATTGAAAGAGGCTGATTACATAGAACATCGTGGCCTGTTGTGCAGGAGTACAATCATGAATCCCATTGCTCTTATTTTCACTTATTTTTTAGGCTTTAACAATGCCGAAATTCTTAATGATGCTCCATAGTGACTACCTACCTAAAGGGAAAATAAAAATCAGTATTCAGGAAGAGTAAACTGACAAGAAGCCAAATGGATTTAACTGTGTAATTCTGAAGGAGAGAGAAACAGCAGCTTAAAAGAGCTATTATGTTCTTAAGTGAAGACGAGGTGAGACAGTGTTTAATGAGAGAAGAGTGGAGGCTGAGCTGATGAAAAAAGAGGGAGGTAATGTGATGTCCCAGAAGGCCTCGTGAAAGATGCACAGAAGAAGAAGCCTGTTCCTACCTTTCCGAGCAATGTGATGGTCAAGTACACAATTCAAGACCTCTCTGGTGCCACAGAACAAATGCAACAAAGCACTTTTGTCACCTTCTTGGGAAGACAGTGAAGAGGGAGATGGCCTCTGAGAAGCAGGCAGTGGCTTTTCAACAGCCTAGTGCTTATGAAGATGAGTAGTGCAAACACTTCTGATGCTGTGAAAGTTAACTTCCAGAGTGTTTGAAATGCCCTGAGGATTTCAGTGACTGAAACCTTCATATGCATACAAAAAAAATATTCATCTGGGTATGCTTGAGGATGGATGGAAATGTTATAGAGAGAACTGGAGAAACAAGAAAAATACCCCCAAGTGTCCTGAGCATCAGCCTGATTAAGGAGGAAACAGCTCAGAGGAAGATTGTGCTGATCTAGTGTGAACTATTACATACTGCTTCAGGGCTGGTAAAACTGCAAGTCATAAACGTGGGCTGGAAAGAGAAGCCTTTTGCTTCACGTCTGCACAATCCTCATGTTTAACTCTAGATCCACATGAGGAACCACCTGTAGGCTATTGTTTCAATGAAATCCCATGGGAAGGAGAGGAATGGTTTAAATCTTTGAGGATCTTGCAAAAGGTCAGAACAGTTCCAATCCTGCTTGCAAGGGAAGTGTGGGAGGGGTTGGGTGATCTACAACTAGTAGTCAAGCAAATCTTGACAAAGAAGAATATTGGCTTGTTACTTTAAAGGCAAGAATCTACTTAGACAAGGCTGCTGTTACCCTGAAATTTAAGCACTTCCCTGGGCAGGAATGTCATTATCCTCAGGCTTAAAGCTCAGAATATGTTGAAGTGCTTTTGCTGAACAGAACCAGGGCTTACAGAAAACTTCAACCTTAGCAAGTATCCAGTCTACTTACACAGGAGCCACCAAATATCAGCCCAGGTGTTTCCTCAAGCTAAAACTGTCAATCAGAAGAGTTCTCTGCAAATAGCTAGATTTTACAAATGGATGATGATGCAGGACCACTCACTGCATGCTTGGTCCACATAATCAGCAGGCAGATCCATTGCTGGTTTAAGTTTCCATAGGCCAAGAAGGCCAGTGGTCCTGTAACAACTTGTAGCAGATGAAGATCTATTTCCTAGATGTTCACTTAGCATTCTCACCATATTTTTGTATTTTTGCTGGCTGTTGCAATTACAGATAGTATTTACTGACAGCTAATGCTAGTCATCTAGCTGCAGTCGGTTCCTCTTGCCCTGATAATAGGAGAATCAGAAACAGTGAAAAGAAAAGGAAGTTAAAAGAACCTTTTTGAAGACATGTCACTGTACTGTCTCGCCCAAAAGATGAGTTTGTCCTTAATTAGGCTGGGGAAAAAAAAGGCTTCTGTGACATATTAGCATGCTTTTATCACTGCACTCAGAGTAACAAATAATTAACAAAGCCAAACTCATGGAAGTCTGGCTGGTCCTGTGAAACATCCCTTGTTAGTTGTCTCCAACAACTGCTACAATGACCTGTGAAATTTTTGCTAATGTGCATATTAATGGATTTTTAGTAGCACCATTTGCTATTTCAAAGATCATGTATGCTGTCTATTTAACCTTGAAAAGCCCACTGGCTAAAAGTATTTAGGAATATGAGGTGCTTTTCTGCCTAATTTATTCTGTAAGTACCAAATGGAAGATGTGTCATTTGGAAGTGCAATTTAGCATGGCAGCTAGTGTGACAGTCCAGCACAGGACTTTTCTAACAATTGTTTACTTATTAGCCATCTTATTTATTGACCATCTGATCAAGAGATTAAAAAGTAAGTGTAATTCTTTATTTTGAAATACTTTAAGGTCTTACATTACTGCAACAACATTTAAAACTCCAGGTTTAAAAGGTGAGTGAATGCACAAGCTGCTTAGCTGCTCTAAAAAATTTACACTAACATTACTTGGAGAAAAAAATCCTTAGTCATGGAAGCCAAATCAAGATATAAAGTGAGGCTTGTGTTTGCACTATTTACATTTCAATATACATCACTTATTAAATTATTAATCAACTAATGTTTGTTAAGCTCTTTAAAGATTAAAAGTACTCAGAATGTTAAACACTATTCTTCTCACCATCACGCATTCTAGTTTTCAATGTTTTAACACAAAATAAGTTTTGCTCAGATCTAGAGGATGCTTAAAATTAGCTTGTTTATACATCTTTGAGGGTACAGTTAATTTACATAGGTTGATGAACCCTGTGGCATATCGAGGATGCTGCACGGCAAATAAATAAGAGTTTGCAAGCTGACTCACATCAAGCAAACTGAGCCTTCAAGATTCTGTCAATTCTCTGCGATGGTAAAAATCTCAGAAGAAATCCTACTCCTGGGGAGAAACTACAGTAAACCTCCCTTGGTTGCACGAGCATCAGAATGCCATCCTTTTTCAGGTTGGACATCTGTGCATTTCTCAAAGGAACCCATGTCGCCAAAGCAAAGCTCACCGAGATGGAGCTGTCTCCTGGCAAGGAGGAGCAAGAGACCTCCCAACCTCCACATCTCCTGTCCCACTCCAACAGGATTAATCAGCTCTGATACTCATGTCTCAAAGGTGCTCCAGAGAATGCTTCCACCTGACTTCAGAGGATTATTTGGATGAAATGGTATGAAGAGCTGAGACGCACATGACCCTATTTGCTAATTTCTGTAGACAAGGAGAAAAAACAAATAATGATCAAAGAAAGAGATTACCCTCTTCCCCAGAGGTTAATAACAAGTGGGGAAACTTCTTGAAAAAGTGGTAAAAAGATACTTTTAAGCACACCAAATTGCTTCAGTTTGTTTGATGGAGAAGAATCAATGCTTAAGTAGATTTACCAGGATCAACACAGACATTTCCATTTGTTTATGCACAAAGGTGAAATAACACCCTCAAGTTAAGAACATGTAAACAAACACCCCTAAATTAGAGCTCAGTAAAAATATGACCTTTTTGGGTCATGAAGGTGAAGCAGTCCCTCAGCTGCTAAAGGAGGGTGGCAGCTGCCCTTTGCCCAGTCTGTTGTACTGAGCTTTCTTAGGAGACATGGACTGGAACATCTTCAAGGCTGAGAAAGATACAAAAGTGGGTTTTGAATTTTCTTCTTAGTATTTGACTATTTAAATTACTACTAACTGCGCTAAATACGTTATTTTTGTTAAATCTGTCAGTTTGTTAGTAAATTTGCAACTACATTTGTGCTAAATAAAGAATATATTTTCTGCATTGAGAAAGCTTTGGTTTTACTACAGAAACCTCCTCGTGCCCCAGTTCAGATGCCAATTGATGTTGGTGAGGAAGGATCTCTTTAATTAGTGCCTTATTGTGATAACTCAGATTCCCTGCAGAGTGGTTGGTCTTTCACACATGCCATGTTTCTCCTCGAGAACATTCCAGGTAAATACTAACTTCTCTAGCCCTACATTTCCACACTTCCATAATATTTCCTTAAGCTTCAGTCATGCATTACAGGCTGACAAACTTAATTAAAAGTACAATTCATTTCCAGTATGCACTTCACACAGCTTAAAATGGAACCTCATTTCTCCTTTACTTTTTGTAGCAACTGAAGCCTCTCATTTTCTCACTTTTTTCTACCTTAGCTAACTGAAAAATGAACTTTTGTTAACATAAGTGCATGTGCATCTGTGTTTACATGTCTTTAAAAGGCATGTTCCTGGCAGCAGGGAAAACGTTACCAGGTTGCATGAAGGATGTACATAGCATTTAGAAAAGTTTTAACCAGCTTAAAAAAAAAATAAAAAAAGGAATAGAGAATAATCCTTTGAAAGCCATGTTTGGAAAAGTCTGAATACCATTAACCTCTGAAATTCTATGCTTGTTGGCTTGCCTCGTTCAGCACTTCCCAGGGACTATTTATCTCAACAGGAGAGAAAAATACTGTGTAGCACTGACATTATCAGTGCAACTTCAACTGAACGGTATCCCTAGAGTCACTTAAGGGTTAATCCTTTACATCTTATGAAAGGTAATGGATTTTGATTAAAGAGAGTACATTAGTGGCTCGCAAGCCTAAAGCAGATGCACACATCCTGGCTCTATATTTAATTTAAAACCAGCTCCCTCAAAGAGGAACATAAGCCATTTATACCACCAGCAACTAATCCTAAAAATGTAATGCAACTGACCTCAGTGAAATGGAAATTACAACCATGGCTTAGCTGTAATAATTATTTGCATAAGGTTTTAGTGGCAAGTACCTTTAGAGAATAGCACATGGATTCTTAATGAAAACAAGCCAAATTGTTGGGAGAACTCAGTGTGCTTTTTCCAGATTTGTTTTAAAATGACAGATCCTCCCCAACAACTGGAAGTTTACCTGGACCAAGTGGGCAGGCAGCTGACCCAGCTTTCCATGGTAGCAGAGCAGGTAGTAGAGCCACAATGATTTCACTGTCAATTTGTCTAGTGCCTCACACTGGCCTGGGATCTAAGTCCAGCTCAAACTGTAACTAAATCGTTCTTTACTCACTAGTTGGTGGGTAGGAATGGGACTCTTCACTTTCAGCTTCTCTGCCCAGTGACTTTCCACACCACAGGAAAGAAATTCAGGTTATTCCTATACAGAAGCTGACCCCTGGCTTGTGCCAAACAACTCAATAGCTCAATTAGATGTGTACAACACAAAGAGAACTCCTGCACAATTGATGGTCACTCATAGCCACAGATTAGCTAAAGAGGGATGAAATAAACGTGTCAGGATCACCTTGCTGTAACATGTCTGGTTTTAGACTGAGTGACATCAAGTTCACACAGCTTTTCACACCAGCGTGCCCCTGGGGCAATTCCTGCATCTAAAAGATCAATGACACATGGTATAGTGCATGGATTCTTAGTGAAAACAAGCCACATTGTTGGGAGAACTCAGTGTGCTTTTTCCAGGTTTGTTTTAAAATGACAGATCCTCCCCAACAACCAGAAGTTTGCCTGGACCAAGTGGGCAGGCAGCTGACCCAGCTTTCCACAGGAGCAGAGCAGGTAGTAGAGCCACAATGATTTCACTTGCACTGTTGTGGCCTTAAAAACAAGGGTGGATTGTCTTTCTGTAGACAGAGATGATTGTCACCACAGCTCACCTGGCCCTTTCATTGAAATTCTTTGAAAGTTCAGACAAATTATTGAAGGCTGCCCATTGATAATAACTTTGAGAGCAAGAAGCCCACTCCAAAACCCACCCCCAGACTATGTCCAGAACAAAAGCCAACCACAAGAGAAGAAAATAAAGCAGATGTGAAATGTGGTTAGCCAGCAAAAAGGCCAGCCTTGTTTTAGATTTTAATTATGAAAATTTTTCTCTTCTGACAAGTGAAATGAATTTAGTCACTCATGCATGGTGTGAAAGTTGAATTGTCTGAAAATTAAATCAAAATAAAAAATGAAAACAACAAATAGGGTTTTCACTGCTACCAACAAGGGAGCCATCCTTTAGAGGTGACATTTCACAGCAGTCCCTGAGAATTGCAATTGTTCATAGCATTAAGTAAATTATGGTCCCTGAACAGCGTGGGAATAATTGAAAATGTTTGCTGTTTTTAAGTAAATGCTATAAATCCCCAAAGGCTGTTTGAGTCTTGAAGTAAAAGAGAATAAAATGTTTCAAGCAGGAAAGCATATGGGTAAAACACCTGATGGTCTGGCTGGTAATTGTAAAACTTCACCCTAAATATCAGCTGGTACTAGTTGTCCCTTTTCTGCTAATGGGCTCACTTTTAGAAAGTTTTCCTTTTCTCCCTCCTCTCCAGCCACCACTCAGATGTGAAATGGTAATACTTAACTAGATGTGCCTTCTCAGAAACAAAAACGTCTGTGCATAAGCCCAAACGTAACACAAATAAAGGCCACGCACCATGTAATGCCAATTGTGTCAAAGAGGCAGAAAATATGATTTCCCAATTGCAGCTCTGTGGCCTCCAGTGCTTTGCTCTGTCACTCCAGGAGCGAAGGTTTCCTGATGCTTTGTTTGTAAAGAGCTTACACCTTTGGCAACAGGATTCTGCTGCAATCCTGAGGCAGCTTTTTCTGTTTGTACATAACCTGCCACGTTTCATTGCTAATCAGTATATTCTGATATTCCTCTTGAAATGCTTTTCCACTCTCATTACACTGTATCTGCCATGTCGTCTTCTTCTAACTCCCTGATTATTGTGAATAAAAAAGCTTTTACATTTCTGTTGAAAACACGTAAGATTGTTGCTTAGAGTACACTTGTCATTTTGTCTTATCACAACAGTGTAAGACTCCAGCTCCAACACAGATATATTTAATACATCCAGACTGTGACACATTCTTTCAGTAAGAAGTCTCTAACACATCCACCCAGCACTTTTCCTGACACAGCCCCACGTTAACCAAGCTGGCTCTTACCCATCTACCATACTCTACAAGCCTGTATTTAATCAAACATTCTTAGAAACCTAGGCTACTATTCCCTGGTGCCAAACACAGGTGTGTTCCAGCAACCATGCTTATTCCCTTTATCTGTGTAACACACTTTTGGACTTCTTCCAATCAGCAGCAATAGAAGCAGGGGAATTATCTCACTTGGCTCAACACCAGCCATGACCCCACCTATACGGAGCAGCTGCAAGATGTGGTATTAGCTCCTGACAAGTGGATTACTCACAGCAAGAAGACAATTCTATTACTCAGAGGAAGGAACAAAATATGTCACCGAAAGGTTTCAGGACCGTGGGGCGAACGTATAAACATTGCTTAGGCACCTATTTATGCATATATGAGCCTAGTGGGATTCACAAAAGCACCTGCATAAGTTAGTCACCTAATTTGTATCAGTCGTAAAGGTATTCAGAGTCTGATTGCTTAAGTGTTCTTGAAACTCCCGGCAGACATCAAAAGACCTTTGTAAATCTGCTCCCTTGTGCAACTACAGTTTTATGGACACAGCCTATAAACACCAATGTACAAATGCCTGGTCCTGCAGTAACACCATTCTCATCAGTTTTTTAAGGACTATTTGCATAGTTAGAGGTTTATGTGCTCCTAGTCACATGCGGGTTCAAATTAGTCCAGTCACAAATTTGTTACTAATCTAAATGCAAAACTTGGCTGTGGGTTGTATGATTGCATGCAGAGTTATGGTTTTAACAGAACTTTGCCAGAATAGAAATATTACTCCATCTTTCAACTACCAACTCAAAGGTTTTCACTAAGACAGTGTGACTGCTTCTGGCATACATATATTTGAGTTTTGATTTAAAAAGCAGGTTTTCCTTTTCAGTGGCAACAGTTTTTTTTATCCCTTATGTGAACTAAATTCCTTTACAAACAACATACATCTTGTACGTAACTCACTGAAAAAAAGCTCTTTTTTCATTGCAAAGATTTGTGTGGATAGCCTGACTCCATTAATTTCAACTGGATTGACTCTGCACCACCTGTTTTCTGTGCAGCTGCTTTATTATGGGGAGAGAGGAAGACAAAACAGCACTCTTCTAAGCTCTACTGATGACACCCAGAAATAAGACTATAATTGGTGGAAAACCTTCTGAAGTCTGCTATAATCATAACAGTCAAAGGGATTAGAGTGAGATCTCAAAAAAGAGATGCAGATTGGGATTTTTTCAAAAGGGTTTGAAACCTGCCTACCAGACTCGTTGCAGACCCTCATCCCTTAGAAATAAAATATAATAAGCCCACTAGCGTAAGAAGCAATTAAACTCAAATTTCTGCAAACTTGTGTTTCTCCCTGTTTTGGGGCATACAATAGACATGATGTAATAATCCATCAGTGAGCATCGTGAATGTAACAGGAGGGCAATATACTAACATATGCCCACTACATAGAGTCTTTAGAAGAGTAGTGAATGAATTTCAGAAGAACACAATCCTGGTTTTGAGTAATCTTAATCTCCACTCTTATACAAATGATTTTAATGGTATGCCTGCACAAAAGCAAAACATACTTAGTTCAGTGCAACTATCTACAGAAGGGAACACAAACTCCTGATTTCAAGACAATGAATCATTTCCAAACAGGATCTGGGAAAACAGTCCTCCAAGGCAGGCAAGCAGTTGCACTGCTGCAGTGCAAAAGATGTGTTCAACCCATTACATGTATATAAATCACTACAAACAACATATGCTTCGTTCTGGTTTTTATCCATGGAATTGTGTTAGATTTGTGCCATGCTACTTCTGTTAAGCATATTAGCACTAATACTAATGGTGTCTGTTTCAGGCCTATCATCAGTATCACTCATTTAATGATCCAAACCCCACTGCATCTTCATCTTAATACTGCCAGTAGCTTCAGTCATGTTTGTAAATGTATTCTTGGTCCCATAAACGATTTATTTGTGCTTGAACTTTTTGTGATAAGCACACTGCCTTTGCAGGATTAAGTGTTGTTACTTATATTTATGACTTGGGTAACTTGTTTTTCCCAGCTTTAATAAATAATGAAGCCCGCATGGTTTTGCAATTGCATTCTGGTCCTCCTGGAGCTGTGATGTGAGCCAGAACAGTGCACTGACGTCAGCCAAAGGCAGAAGCTCATTCCTCCACCAAAGTAATTCTCAGCAGAACGCGACAACCACGTAACAGAGATGGCCACTATAAATACAGAGGCAGCCTGGTAAGGAGCAGTATGGGAAACACAGGCTGCAGTGCAGCATCTCACACCACACTGAGGGCCTCTCTGGAGACTGCCATTGAGCACCCTCTGCTCCTGCCTACATCAAACTCTGCCTAAAAGGCAAGCTGGGGCCCTTCAGTGAAATGAAGCTTAATGCATAGATAATACCTTAATAATCCAGACAGCAACAATTGACTGTGGATGCACCCCTCCCATGCAAGACCTTTAGATGTGCTGCATGCGGCGAAGTTGAAGATGGACTTTGCTGTTGTTAGGGAACAATGATTACAACCTTTATCAAATACATGTTCTAGGGAAGAAAATCCTTTTTTTTCTGAGCAGGACAGTCACTGTGACTTACATCAACAGATCGATAGAGAGGTGGGAAACATCCTGCAAGAACCTACATGCTCACAAAGACGCTTTCCAAAGGTTTTTCAGTTTCACGCTTACTTTTTCCGTGCTTATTGTCTACACAGCTTGGTGGTCAATAAGCTTACACTGGTGATGGTTTAACAACCATCCTGCCCCCCAGGACAGTCATCTATATGGCACCGTTGGAGCTCTTTAAACAATTTTGTTTGAATTTCAGCTGCAGAGACTGTTGATAAAAAACAAACTCTTTTCTGAAACTTTGTCCCTGAGGTGCATGAAGTCCTGCATGACCCTGTCACAGTCACTCAGCACAAAGCCTCCTTCCTCTCTGCAGGCTTCAGCAGCAAACGATTAGCAGCACAGAACACACCTCTGCCGACACAGCTCAGCTACCTCCTATTTCAAACTTTCACAGTTTTAGTACAGTTATCTCAACTTCCATCAGGAATGGTGAAGCCCTTTCAGCTGAACGGAGGCACACAGGGAATTAAAGCGGATTGTAGCAAACTCGATCAGCACCTCTTGCTCACACCATAGCCAGCAAACACCCACCATAGCTAAGCAGCATGGCACCTGAAGGCAACGCACCTGGGGCATTAATACAGTCTGGACAGATTTAAACTGCTGCCTTAGGAAAAAGGAAATTGGAAATTTTACTTCCCTGTCTTCATTCATGAAGCTGTTTTATATTTAATCCTAATCTATATTTAAAACAGCCTGTGTTTGGGGGAACAAGACTTCAAGTACTTTAAAATGCTCATACCGTGGATATTTACATGTTGTACATGGCAGAGTAATGCTGCGTTTACTTCAAACATTAAGAACCCAAAGTGTTTCAGATACTTAAGTATGTGCCTTAAAGCAAACACTGTAAACACCTTGTAAAAGCAGAATTCCCAAGTGTTGGCAAATAAGCTGCAGGGAGAAAACAAAGAAAACACCAAAAAGAATCATTGCAAAATAACAGCAAATGAATAAAACACAGATGAAATTGCACAGTAGAAATCCAGGGGGCTCTTCCATGTTTTCCAGGCCTGCTTACCACGGTGATGTATCATTCTTATCTACACCAGCATAAATCCAGAGAAACTCTGTCAAAAGCCTGAGCTCACAAAACCACATCAGAGAGCCAGCATAACTTCTCTTCCTATTTATTTCCTCCTTTTTCTGGTTACATATAGCACAGATATTGATAATTCAGGCTTAAGCTTTCAAAACGTTTGGGACTACATTACTTCAGAAAGAATATATAATTAAAGCAGCAGCATAAGGAATGCAGAGGCTATGTATTTACTACAGAAAACGGACCCAAGCACAGCCATTGCCATTAGGAAAGGAGAAAAGCCAGACCCTTGTACCACCTCCCGTCCCAGCACCCCTGCATGGCCACCATTACCTCTGAACTGCTCTGCCAGCAGCAGACTGGGCAATGCAAATGTTGCTCTGGTAGAAGATCATTATTAATTAGAGAAACAAAGACTGCATGTTCTGCCTCGGTTGGAGGGAGGAAAACTGCTTCTCTCTTAGAACGACACTATATGCTGGGGCAGGGAAGCTGTAGTGGTGGGAGTGGTCAGAGCCAACGAGGAGCTGAGGCACAGCTGAGGACAAAGCTGACCCACCACTGGGAGCAGCTGCACAGGCTGCAGCAATCACACACATGCAGAGCCTTTTCCCAACTGTAAGATCTGATCCAGCCTCAAAGGCACGAAAACTGGCTGCAATGAGAGAAACCTGGAGGATAGGTCCCACTTTTGGAGGATGCACTGGGCAGAGAGGAGATGGGTTTACAAACCTCTCTCATTTCCATGCTGGATCCTTCCAAATTTTTTGCTCCAGCAGTTGAGGATCTTTTGGTGACTGCAGTATGCTCATGAGCAGGCAGATACCCTCAAACTTGTGACCAGCTTAGGGAGCCCCTCCCAGCTTACAAATGTGAATTATTGGCATTGAATACTATCAGAAATACGTGTATGTGTGTATATATATGTATTTATATATGTAAACATATACATAAATGCATTGTGTGCCTATATAGGCTAATAATTTCTTATATTTGCCCTAAAGCCTTCATCCAACAGAGCATCCAAGCAGAGGGAAAAAAATCATGTAGCCCTGTGCTTTGTATATTCACAACCTGACAGTTTGCAAACCACCGTTCTAACTTAGAAAAACAAAAAAGCCTGTTGCAACGTGGATAGGAACAACATCACAACAACCACACCCTGGGTCACAAGGCTCCTCTGTGTTATGCAATATGGCAGCACTTATGTCTAATTTCCTACCTGCTGACAGCTCCTGCAGGAGAGAGGTTTCCATTTGGAATCCTCAGTGTCTATTTTACACCAAACTGACTTGATCCTAAACGTTTGCTTAACACATACAGCTTCGGTGGTTCTACTGTGCATATTAAAAAGCTGCCATTACTATTACAGTGGCAATAAAAGCCATGAAGAGACTTTACAAGCAAGAAGAAATACATAAAGACTGAGTGCATCTGGACTTTGAATAATGTATGAAATCCAAATTTTAAGGCTGGCTTAGATAAATGCAGTCCCCAAAAGAAACTGGAATTGCGTGATCGCTCTGGCTCGTTGATCTTCAAGGGTTTTAGTGCAAATACTCTAGTCCAAGGTACTGCCTTTCTCCATCAAACCTTCTCTGAAAGAGTCAATATTTAGAAGAGATTCAAGCTGCAGTGAGAATATCACAGGCTACTCAGGCAGCTCCAAATCCTTCTACGCAGCTTTCAGGGAGTGAAACATGAGCAAAAGTGAGAAGGCACTTTTTGTTCATGCAGCTAAGGACCAAACCTACGATGCTTTCCCTCTCCTCCAGGCTGCCAGACTCCTGCTCCTACCTCAGATGTAGCATACAAAATCCAGAAATATTCTTGGGTTGGGACAACTCACCCAGTTACCTGCCTTGACTCCTGAATGCTGGTGGGAGAGGAGGATAGATCCCTGGTTTCCTGCAGGGTGCTCCAGCTCAGACTGTTGCACAGAAAGTGGCAATGCCGACTTTCCTCCCCTGGGTACTTTTCTGGGGGCAGCAGGGGTCCCTTTTTTTACCATTTGGCTGTGAGTAGCTCTGGCAATCCTGGAGCAGACCAAAGCAGAGCTGCAGCTTGGTCTTGGGACTCCACAAATAAGAGTAGCTTTCCCCTCCTTACCAGCTAGGCTGTGGTGACACCTATGTCAGGGCTTAAAACCAAATCCTCTCCCACAGCTGATCAATGGATGCATCTCTACATCAGTGATGAAAGGCTGGAAGAAAATTTGGGTATAGCAAGAGGCAAACAGCTAAAATTCAGTGCTTGGGGTCTTTCCTGGAGCTCCCATTGCACTTTCTATGAAGGGTATGATCTGTGCTGTGAGCTCACCCTTTTCATGGAGCATTGGCAAACCTTTCAAATCCTGAGCCTTTTTGTACCGCTGGAGCCTCGTGTCAGCTTTTTTGGACCCGTGACTCTACAGTTTGCTCACCACCATTCCTGGAGGGTACAATGGCAGTGGTTTTCTGGCACAGGTACTAAGAGGCTGCCTAACTTGCATTTGCTGGTACAACTCCTGGGCCGAGAATATCATGTTTACTAGGATTAGTCATCCATTCATATTCCTCGGGCTTTCATAAGTGATATTCTAAATGTTAGATCCACATCTAAAAATGAAAAATAGTAATTAATGGAAAAAATCTGTAGAACTGTTATTTGCAGTTGCAAAGAATGAAGATTATAAATTTACTTTAGAATCAAGTATTTAAGGTGGAGAAACTTCACAACCAGTAAATACCAAGAGGCATCTCTTCATCCTCTAACCTATGCTGCTCACTGAATACAAAGAACTAAGTGACTGCCTCAGTAATGGGCAATCAAGCCATGGTCAAGCACTGAAACCAAAACAGCCATGGACTTTAAACAGTTGGTCTTAAATATAAAAATTAGAACCCCACAGATCACCAGGGATGTAAATGGCATTTCCATACTGGAGGGTTTTAACTCCTAGAAGTTTTTGCTTCTAATAAGAGAGCAAAGGGGGTGTAGTAATGTAGGAGCATGCAATGGACAGTATTGCTTCACTCACTTTTTCCAGCTCCCCTGGATGAAAACAGTCATCAATTATCTTGCCCTCTCTGTTACCAGCCTGTTACCAGCTGGAAGTTACACATCTCAGGTGGCACCTGATGCCTTTCTGGCAGATACACGGGTTAATCTGCTTGCTCCATGGACCTGATATTGAGCTCTTCTCAGACATCAGGGGAAATACCTGTGAAAAGGCCTGTTTGCAATTCCAGCTCCTGAGAAAAGGGCTGTCATTGTGTTCCATCTGGTGATGGAGGTGACTGCTGAGAGACAAAAGGTAGTGGGAGGGCAGCCCATGGCCAGCATGCTGCTGTAGGGCTGGTGGGATAAAGAAGGGGGAGACATTAGTGAGGTATGCAGAAGACCCACTCGTCAGAGCTTAATTTCTGGAGGCTTTCTGGATGCTGTATGTGCTTATAATGTAACCTCACAGGATTTCTAATCATCCACACAGTGCTCCCAGTGGGCACGGGACATCCTGAGGTGTGCTGAGGACTGCACCAAGGTGCTGCTCGTTGTGATGCCAACATCTGGGCTCTTGGGGATAAAGGGGTGGAGAAGTACAGAAGTGTTGAGATTGCTTTGTAAATTTTTGCCTGTGTTCAGCTAACACATTGTGAGCTTCAAAAGAGGCATAAGCACTACTCATGGGTTCAAACTGTAAATCCTTTTAAAAAAATAATTCTTGAAAACAAAGACAACACCAAAACCAATACTTCCCTCACTTCATTTATATTTTACAATAGCTCAGCTTGTCAGTAGGATGTAATTTGTGGTCTCTGCTCAGAAGATGCCCAGAACTGCCACAAAACTGCCAAAAGACACCAACTTTTGTTTTACTTTGTCCTTGCTTCTCTATACCTTTAGAATGGGCCAACAATAAACTATATTTAATGTAAAGTATTAAAAGGAAAGTTCTCCCCAGACTGAAATGCTGTACATGGACTTTTAGGTCTTCATGATCATGTTATAAATATAATTGTCTAGGGGTTCAAAAGAAGATGTCAGGGGAACATCACAGTTTATCTGCTGCCAAGTCTTAAGTCCCCAGTACTGTGGGAGCACTAGGTGTGTGATAAATTGTCATGTGTCTGCACATACACATTTAAGAGCTGTGTTTGCTACTAGCCACTGGTTGGTTATGCTTTTGCTGAAAACATCTGGGGCCAAATTTCCATTAAAATATTTCCAAACTACTCCAAATGGGAACTTTGAGGAAATCTGCATTTGATATGGGAATATTGTTTATTGTAATAACTACCACTATCTCCTCTACACATCAAAGGTTACATCTTGCAAGATGGGTGCTTAACTTCTACCTGAAAAATATGCATATGCAGATAAGTACAAATAGGTTTAATTACCCAGCTGCAAATATTCTCTATTCACAAGCCAAAATGCTAAACAAAATGCAGGTGGCCAAATTTGGCTCAGAAACTGCATTTTTAAAACAGCAGTCCAGTGTATCACTGCCTACCTGGGTCCTGTACTTCTCCTTCTGCTCTTTCTCAACATGCTGTGATGTGCTTCAGAAAGCAGGACAACCAGGACATCAAAATGAAACTCTAGGGAAGGAAACCAGCTTTATGATCTTTGCTTTCTATGAGGCTGAGTGCTTAACCTCAACTCATATTGGTGAGTACTCAGCCAGGGAGTACTTCCACTGTTATCAACAGGGAAATCATCAAAGCTGCCCATAGCACTGACATGATAAATGGAATTACAGCTGTAATTTGTTAGTATTTTGGAGACTTTTACTCAGATGCCTTGCATATGGGTATCAAAGAAGTTGCACAGACGTTTGTTTATGGAGATGAAGAGGAAAATTAAGCTCCCATCTTAGACAACTTATCCTTTAGTATAATAAAATTGCTCCAGATCACTGGTGCACACAGCTTACCAAGGGTAGGAAGGGAGGACTGGGATGTCTGTGTCCTGGATTTGCAATAAACTAATTCTCTACTACTTTATGTTTTGAGCATAAAAAAACACGAAATGTAGCCTGTTATCCTTTGAGGCATAAGAAAGTACAGTTCAATAATTGTCATAGTCTGGAGAGAGTGAGGAGCAGCATCCCATATCACTGCATCCTTTCTCACATTCCTGTTTTCTGATGCACTTGTGAGAAGAAAATGAAATAGGACAAGGAAAGAGTTTGGTTAGAAATTAATTGGAACTTTTTTTCCCCTCAGCAGATAATGCCCATTTGCCAAAAGGAACCAGGTTTCATACAAGTGCATGGGGGTTTGGTTCCTTTCTGTCAGAGGTTGGCTGACTGCTGAGGTTCTGAAGCACCTGGTTTGGCAACGTGGAGCAGTTCCCTGCCTGCTAAAAGTCCTGTCCAGGCACATCAGCTCACCCACCAGCCTGGAGGCCTCCAGGAGGATACCTGCAAGAAAGGGCCTGAAAGAGCCTGAAAGTTTGAGCCTCCAAATCCTGGGTGCCTTGACTCTGTCTTGACTCAGTTGGGGGTTGTTGACAGACTTCGGGGTCCATCCCTCCTCTGCCAGCCCAGATTGCTTCCTACAGCCAGGCAGCTGCCTGCTCCCTGTTGTGCTGGATCATCAAGCTAACACAGTTTGATTTATCCAAATTAATTTCTCTGGGACTTTCCTTCTGATAGGAATTCTCATATGCTCATTCGTTTTGTTCTGATTTTGAACAAAACCTTTTTGAACTACCAGAATGGCCAGAGGAAGAGCTTTTCCAAGCTTACACAATCTCTGCCTTTGATTTTTAAAAGAACTCGTTTATGTCTCTTCACATTTAGCCTGGTCAGTCCTTTGTTTTGCTGTATGCTCATTGTCTGCTTTTCCCCATTGCATCCTGCTTCTGATTATCATTTAAATTAAGCTCAAAACTCTATCCCAAACACAAAGACTTTTCTTGTCCTCTACACTGCTCTCATTTCACTCCACCCCCTTCCCTTGCCTCCATCCCCAGCTTTTCTTTTGTTTCTTTAGCTGTAGAATAGGAGCCTTAGAAATCAGTCTGCAGCTGAAATTCAGTTCTTTTGGATGTGTCTCCTTGTCTGATCTAGGGACTCTTGCATCCCCTATATCCCTCTTGCTGCTAGTGTCACATCTCCAAACTTTCTTGTAAGCGTTTATTTCTTACGGTAGGAAGGAAAAGAAAGTCAAGCAAAGGAACATGCTCTCGAATAGGTCATTCTGTTAGCAGAAACTGATGGCAAGAATAAAAATAAATCACATAGCTCTGACACTTACTCATTTTAAAAGGACGGGTGGGAGAGCAGCTTAAAAAACAAAAGCAGATTTGAACAAGAGGGTGAGCAGCATAGATCTAAAAACCTAATAAAGTCTCAGCCGAAACAATTTTTGAGAGGAGAGAGTTCCAGCAGAAGGGAGCACACGCTTGACTCAGCCTGATTAGAAGAAATAAATAGAGGCACAGCCAGCCTGTGAAAGAAAAACTTCTTGAGTCAGCATATGTCGAGCAACCCAGGGCCGAGAGTATGAAAGAGAAGTACAAGACTCTCAGTAACCTTGTACATGCTGTGTGCTTAATTTGGGCATTCCTGTTTCAAAAAAAGAAACTGTAAAAATAGATAGAAACCAGGGAAATGCCAAAAAAGGAAAAAGATGGAAATAGGCGGGGCTTCAGTAAAAGGCGTTCAAGATTCATACATTTTTGTAACAGGAAAAGAAATACAAGAGGAGGTTATCTTATCAAGTAAAAATAATAGGATTTTTTGTATAATGTGTAGTTACTCCATGCAACATATTCTAACTGGATTTCAGGGGAAATGCACATTGCTATGGACCAGCACCACTCCCAGCAGTTACACACACACCTCAATTTCAGTCTTACCAAATGAGCATTCTTGAAAGTTTTCAGGCTTTTTTTTTTTTTTTCCTTGTTTGCAAACAAGACCTGCACGACCCTTATGATGTTAGTGAATTGCAGAGTAAAACAATGAATAGGTCCAGAGGGAAGGTTACTAAAACACAGCCCTTTCCAGTGCATGCTCAGTACACTCAAAAGCAGCGTTTAGAATAGGCATATCTCCAAGAGCTGAAATTGAGGTTGGAAGAAAGATTTCCATTGAGTTAATGGATATTAGATCAGGCCTTCAGGAGGTAACATAATAATTGCATTTAATGCCAAGCACCAACCATCAAGCAAGTACCAAGTGCTGGAGAGCACTCCATTCAGGTAAGCCTGCCAAGTTCAGTGTGCCCCAGCACACCCACTTCTCTGGCATCCTGAAGTGCCTGCAAGAGCTGCACTTTTTCACTGCATTTAAGACATTCAGAAGCCGTCAAGCCTGAGGACAACCTGATATTATTTCACTGTAAAAGGAAATAAAAGACAAATGAGTGGTTTGGCAGGGGGCTTTTTTTGTGCACATGAACAATGGCTTGAGGATATCCAGTAATGGCCCAATACAGAGTAAAACGACTGGTTTTTTTTGCCCGTGCGAATGTTTTGGGCTTCCCAGATGTAAAGTGTGTGATTCTGTGTGTGTGTGAAAGTCAGAGCATCCCTAATTTCTGACTTCAATCCATGTAAAACAGAATCACTTGATATGACCATCAATTTACACTGATATAAAATTGATATAGGCAGAAGGACAGATTCTTTGTAAGATATTGGATGCATGGTGTAGATGTGTCTCCAGGAATTATAAATCATAGATGAACAATTATAAATCATACACATCTCTCTGTCTCTCTGGAGTATCTTGTTGGGATCTTTTCTGGATTTTTGCTATGGTTTAGTTAAAAAATAATTTTTGGTAATATATAACATTTGACATGTACATATGTGTATGTATAGACAATATTTAAACAAATAATGAAAAGTCATTAAAAATAAAAATAATCCAAAAAGAAATCTATAAAGAGTATATCCCAAGTATATATTTGGATAAACAAGGTATCTAAAAGCTGTAGGATACAGATCTGCATCTAAAGCACCACCTAAAGCTGTAATTCTCTGGTCGTTTTAAAGTCAGCTTCAGCTCACCCTCAAAGTTTCTATAAAGCACAATTCACAATTCAGGGTTTTGCTGAGATGTTAAATTATACTTTCAAAATATTTAAGATTCATTTCCTACTAAGTGCCAAACTACATTTCAGGAAAAAAGATGTAAATTCATAGTGAGGATCTAAGTAATGTATTCTGTGAGAGAACAGCAGAGTGCCACATTTCTTTTATAGTGACACATTAACCTCCTCATATCAGTATCTTGAAAGAAAAAAAATCCCTTCACTCAAGAAGACCAAAAAGCTTTATTTTTTCCTATTACTGTTTGTTTGCATTTTTAATACTCCTTTAAATAAAAAAAGCTTAATGCATCCATAGGAGGGGGACTAGATAATTTTCCTCCCAGACTTCTGACAGAACTGGCAAAAACCACAGGTCTTGCAATAAACTGCTCAAACTGGTATGAGACTGGTGTGAGACTGGAGAATAGCAAATGAAACATCACAAAGGCAACAAAAGGCATTTTCATTTAACCTGGGATGTCAAAGCATTGACTGTTCAGCTAAGTTTGGCATGAAGAGAGATTAGCAATGCCACCACGAGGAGAGAATTACTATGCTTAAAAATATATATGTGTTTGTCACAGCAGAGCAAAAAAGTTCCCTGTTACTGGCAAAGCCTCTGCATGAGGTTCAGAGATAATAATGGTGGGGGAAAACATTTTGGTGAGTGGAAAACAGAAAATGCAACAAAGATTTACTAGAAATAGCTCATGCCAAACTATCCTGATATTTTGTTTGAAAACAAAGCCCCGAAAGCAAATAGATGAAGTAAGAAGAGCAAATGCAGCTGATCTTATTTTTCTCAGTGTCTATAAAGCAGCTGGTGTAAGGTGTTTTGGATGCTGGAGCAGATAGGGAGCTTTGAAGTGGCACTGATTTGTCTGGCTAAAGGCAGTCATGAGAGGAGTTGGGAGACTAAAAATCATGCCTGTCATGGGGCCTGCAGAATTTTCCCGTTACTGATACAGACACAAGGATGAGAAGTGTGCGGATTATATTCCCTAAAGACACGTGTTGGGAAGCGCTGCCAACACAGAATATAGGGAGGGAGCTGGAGGACACTGAGGCTGAAGGATCTAGACAGAAAGAAATTTAACCTTCGGCAAGGGCACATACATGGAAATTAATAAAATCTCCAGCTAATAGCTAGAGACTGCTGTTTTAAGGGTTTCATTTACAGGCTTCCTTAGCACAAGATGAGAGCTGGGCAACCAGAGCACATTCATGGAGCCTGCAGCTGTCATGTCTGACTCCTCTCCATCCCCTTCTCCCTCTTGCCCCATAGCCTCTTTCCTCTCACATGGCCTGAAATAAATTTTCTTCGTGATAAAAGCAGTTTCCTCTTACCATTAGACCATGCCACCTTACATGACAGAGGTGAGTGAAGCATATAGCTACATCTCTTTACAGGCAGCTTAGGCTCCTTACTTTGCAGGTCGCTGAAGGAGGAATCCTGATGCTTATTTCTATTTGCCATCCCTTGCCTTGTTTCCCTTCTCCATCTCTCACCCTGGAAGTCCAGCAACTTTGCTGTACAGTTACTCCAAAAGGAGAAATGGAAAAGATCCCTGAGTTTAATGTGAACCTTCCTGGAAAGGGAAAGATGTGTTTTTGCCTCTTCAAACCGGAGGAGGAACTCAGACACAGGTTTCCAGCTGTCCAAGCATGTGTTTTAACTACTAAGCTGCTATAAAGGATGTGAAGGTCCTTGAATGTGTCCAGAGGAGGACAAGAAAGCTGGTGAATGGAAGGAATGCCCTATGAAGAGTGGCTAAGGACTTTGGGCTTATCTAGTTTGGAGAAAAGAAGACTGAGAGGCAACCCACACAGGATGTGTGGGAATGGTTCAAAGCTGCACCAGGGGAGGTTTAGACTGGACATTAGGAACCATTTCTTTACCAAGAGGGTGGTCAAACACTGGAACAGGCATCCTAGAAAGGTGGTCAATGCCTCAAGCCTGTCAGTGCTTGAGAGGCATTTGGACAATGCCCTTAACAACGTGCTTTAACTTTTGGTCAGCCGTGAATTGGCCAGGCAGTTGGGCTAGATGATCATTGCAGGTCCCTTCCAACTGAAATAGTCCACTCTATTCTAAGTCAAATAAAAATGGCTGCCGTCCCTGCCTCCACGTCCTGCTCCATCTGGCTTCTGACCTCGGCATAAACAGCAAGCAGAAGTCTTTTTCTCCAAGTGACAAATTAATTCTGGAAAGGGGTTATGGGCTCTGAATCCCATTTTCACAGCATCTTCTATCTCATGGATGTGGGTCAATGCTAAATCCAGGATATATGGAGGATTTCAAACACACCCCTCTCTTTAGTATTTCCTAAGGCAGGCTTTAGTGTTCCCTGGTTTACTTGCTGCCTGCTCTGAATCTCATTCTGAGGCACTTAATCCTCTCCATTCACCCCAGAGGGAATTCAGGCATCTCGCTCAGCTCTGCGAACTCTGCTCCTGGAACAAGGCCTGCAACTGCCAGGCACTGCTCTGCTCCTAAATGCCAATTTCTATTTATGAGGCCAAGTTTTGGGTTCTAACGGCAATAATCATCCAAGGGGGCATGTACCAACCACTTGCATGACAGAGCTCAACCATTGCCTCAAACCCTCATAGTCAGCTCTGTGGGATAAGTACTTTTCTCCATCGGAAGCTGCTCATCACACCATTTAACCCAAGAGAGGTTCCTAAAAGGAGCAACACCCTTAGAGGCAGAAGAGGAAGAGGAGAGTTTATCTGCACTAGGAACAGGTTTTGCAGCCCTGAAATGATGTGGGGTCTTTTCCTCTGAGGAGAATTTCATGTCTAAGTACTGTGTAAACAAGGGATCCCTTGTAAATAAAGTTAAGGAGTCAGTAATCATTCTGAAGATGTCTGAGAGAGAATTGTCCCTAAACAGGAAAAGGAGGTTATTCCACTTCAGATCATTTGGATCCTGGCATGGTTTCTGGCTTCAGGCAGTCAAACCACAGCGACACGAAATGCAGTTGGACAAGACAGCAGTCTTAGCAATACTTAAACCAGTTCCTTCCCCACAGGAAGGCAAGTGTGCACTTTTCAAAGAACACAAAATATAAAGTTAAAGCCCTTCATCAGTCTTGGAGCAGAGCATCACCCACAGCATCACCCTATCCAACTGAAATACTGTCCAGCATAAATGGCTCACTATAGCCTGAAGTCCATGTTTTCCATGTCCAAGACCCCATGTTTTCCATGTCCAAGACTAGGTGTAGCAAGGCTTCCAAATGCACTTACTTGCTCCTCACTCTTCCCTTCAGTAAGTCTCGTGACAAAGTAGGGAATGCTGAACGGCAATCAAATCAAGCAGATAGGAAATATTGAAATAATATAAATACTCACATAATAATAATCAGCAAAACCACTGTTTTTTTAAAGTCAGCATAAAGTGTCCAGCCACAATAAACTTCTATTGTCTCTGCCCTTTCTCTACTTCAGTTGTTCCCACACTTTGACTTGTCATGTCTCACAGGCATCTGTCATCCTTCCTACCCAGGGAATGATGCCTAAGCTGAGCAGCTTCAGACTCAGGAGTGTTTCACACTTTCAGAAGAAAGACACAAAAACTCATCAATCTCTGAAATGCTTTAGCTGTTCATCATAACAAATCCTACAAACAGACTAAATTAGAGCTGCTTAGCATCATGAATGGGACTGTACAAAATCAAATCTAGGCTGGGGCTTCTTGGTTTGTCAACATTTTCATTCCAGGTAAGGAAGCATTCCTCTACACATGCCTTACTGGGGTTTTTCAGATATTTTTTTAATTTCTATTTTTTCTTCTGGTATCTTCCATCAGTCATGAAGGTTTAAGTGCTTAAACATTTCCAGAGCTGCTGCTCAACAAGCATCTGAATTCATGTGGCACCAGTGCTCTGCCAAGGTAGAAGTGAGAGCATCACCCTTCCCTGGTCATCCCTTCTCATTGCAGCACCTTTGAGTCACACCTGCACACCAGTGCTTTTCTGCCAGCTGACTTGATTGTATCTGTCATCTCATGAGCCCTAAGAATCACCCTATTTTCATGGCTTCTCAACATTTTATAATTAGTTCTTTGCCTTCTATAACATCTTCTTGTCACTTAATTAAATAGGTTTAGTGTAAGCGCCAAGAAACCAGCTGGGTGAACAGAACAGGATTGAGACCGAATGGAGAGAATTCTGGGAGCTGTGGATCCAGTTGATATCCCAACATATTTCACTATGTAGCCCAGCCCTTTAACACCACTCAGGAACAAGAGGCCTGACTTTGATGGCCCCTGAAATTCAGTACTGAAGCTTTGAAAGGGTTTATTTAAATTATTTTTCCTAGGCATTTTCTTTACAAGTAATAAAAAGTCTCTCTTTTGCTTCAGTAGTTATAATGCTTGTATTCTCTTGGACCTACAAACTAATTCTCTCTTGTTTGGATGCTGAAGAAATTTATCTCCAGCTTTAATCTACTTCAAAAAGGGTTTTTTTGTTTGCTACTGTTATATCTGCTGTACCTACCAACACTGTAAAGGTTTATCAAATGTTAACAGCATTTATCTCTAAATTTTGCAATTTTTTTCAGATATATTGTAATGTATTTTTTCTCATGTTCAACTATATTTCATTAAGAGAATGTTACGGCTTTTATAATCTCTGAGTGCTAGTTTTAAGATAGATGTATGTGAATAACTGTCACATTTAATTATCTACTCCATCAAATCCAGTAAGTGGCCTATTAAGAGCAAAATGACTGGTTCATATACTCATTAGAAAAGGGAGATTTCATGGTACAACAAAGAGGAAACGATTTTTTAATTTCTGGTTCTACAAGAAAGAAAGAAGAAATCACAATGCTTAAAAAGGGATGTTTAATGTCGTGTATGAGCTAAAACAATCCAGAATATTTGCTTTATGCTATTGCTATGAGTCCTTTGATCACTAGTTCAAATCCAGATCTGTATGTGGAGAGTGAAAACTATTACGATTAAATAGCTAATTGGTGACCTACATAAATGAGTTGTTTTCAGTTTAGTTTTCATTGGACAAGTCCCAAAAATCCATTTGGGCTCACTCCTCACTACCAAACCAGGTGTAATTTCACACTATGATTACTTATTGGAAATGGCTGAACTGTGTGACAAGGCACCAAAGTAATTTTGCCTTTGCAGTATAGTCAAGGACAGCATTCTATTCCCTAGCTGGACTTGACCTTGAGCAGCTGAGAAAGCTAGCTGGCTTTCTCTTCACTAAGGAGTTATTCTGACCCCAGAGAAGAACAGTCAGTTTATCACTTCATTATTTTTATAATGTGATACCTTTCTAGGATGCTAAGGTGTTTTATTCTTTCCCTAATCTAGACTTCTTCTGCTTTCCTTCTCTCCAGTGTACTTCTGGAAATACTCTGGGTTCCTCCAAACTCCTCTCTTGCCCTTGCCAATTGAGATTTAATTGAAGGACAGATCAGGGACCAGTGGACCATGGAGATGGCTTAAGAAAAGAGGCGTGGTGAGATATGCAGTTCTGGGGTTTGGGAGGGGAAACTAGTAATCTTTAGCTTTATTCATGTATGGCTTTTAAGACCTCTGAAATTTTAGATGCAAAACTGCCATTATTGTCAGTCTGGTACCCAAAACTCCTAAATATTCCTTTCTTATGGGAATATTTTTGTGCATTACATGGTGATACCTTCCCATTGTTTATCCCTATGCTACGAACCATCACAAAAATACAGCTAAATACAGCTGTTTGCCCCCATATCCTTCTGTTATCCTCCATTTTTTTTCTCCTGATCTCCATGGCCCAGTAATCCCCATCTGTCCTTCTGTTCAGACCCTTGGCATCATACTGCGGGTATTTTTTGCAAGCAAATAAGCTCTCTTTACAATTTAAGCATCTAGGTAAAGTGGATGAAGCAGCAGTTTTGCTGCTGAAACCAGTGAATACTATTTTTCATCATCATCAACAGTAAAGTGTGTTTTCAAGTACTAGATTTGCTACTGTGCTTTGGAGTATTGGATTTATAACCTTAGAAAATCGGGATCTGAGGATGTACATCTATTATCTACAAAGAGCATAGTTATCTGTACTAATAGGCAGATTTTTCTACAGATAGCACATAGTGTGAGAAGTAATAAAGGTTTCATATAACACAGCTATGCAAGGCTTTAGAGCCAGATTTCAATACAAGTCCTAATTTATATTTCATATTTAAATAAATGGCTAGATCTTCAGAAGCGTTAACAAAAATGTTTGCCTCTTTTGGGCTCTTGAGCCAGGTTCAGAAGTGAGAATACAAAAGGAATGCACATTGCCTGGGGAGCTTGCTTGTGGGAGCAGCCCCACGGGGGGTGCAACAGGCAAGATTACCCCAGCTCCTTCCCATTTCCCTTTGCTGCTCCTGTGTATAAAAAAATGCAATGCTTGGTTGGTGCACACAAAAAAGAGAAGGTGGAAGAGTTTTAAGAAATCTGTTCCACTGTCTCACCTATCATTTTTATGGAGAAAAAAATAATCTTTTTTTTTATATATATATATTTTGCAGGTTGTCTGACATCTTTACTTTTTTCTAAGTACAATTCTAACTTTTTAAAAGAAATTAAACATAATGGTTTATATAGAGGATCTACCTGCTGCTTAACCTAATAAAACAATACCTATGTGCTTGCAGGTGTTCCACAATCTGCTTGGAAAATCTGTAAAACAAACATCCCATACTATATTTAGCTAATAAGAGAGGGAGAAACTTCTACATCCTTTAATTTCTTTATTGTTTGATCATTGATTGTTTTGCAAGCCTTACACCATATGTTGCTAATTGACATACAAAGGATGTGTGCTCTGTTGTCCTCATTAATTTGTGGAAACAAAATATTTTGTCTTCCACTTAAACTTGCTAAGATCCAGTCTGAAAAAAAGCTGTAATTAGTCTCATACTGTTTGTGAAGTGCAGTAAGGGTGTTCTGGCTCTGTCAGCTGGGGAGGAGGAGGAGGAGAAGGAAGAGAAGAATGAAACTGCGTGAACAAAATCTGCAGGCAAAAGAGATATTGGCAAGAGCAATTAACGTTTTGCAGTGTCCCTCAGCTGACAGTGTGTTGGAAATGGGAAAATCAAATAAACTGTTATTATACCTTCCTGTAATGAATGTCAGCCCAGCTCACAGGACTGCAAAGGACTGGAGCTGGGACCTGCAGCCTCTGATGACTCCTTGCCTTCTGGCATTGCTTTTGGACCAGCAGCACCTCACAGCCTCACCCCTACCAGCCCAGCATTTGTTCCTTGTATGTGTTAATCCTGGTAACTGTCACGGATGGTGCTGACCACTCCTGATGTATCACGGAGCACAGACCCTCAAACAGCTACAGCCCCAACTTCTGAGCCCCTTCAGAAGTTTCATTAGAGCAAGGTTAAACAGATATGGTCCTTTCCCCACTCTGGCTAGTTTTGCATACTCCTCACTGCAGAGCACAGGTTGGCATGCACAGCAATGCCATAGAGCCTCAGGAGGCTGCTCTTTTTTTCCCCTTAAATCAAGATAATTTGATGGCTGGTTTTAAAAGACCACAACGTGGACTGCCAAACTGTTACCCAAGCTCTACTTTTGCCCTCAGCACTACGACTTCATGACACACATCTCTGGAAAGCCTGAATTCATCCTCCGTAAGAAATTCAGTATCACTTATGTTACAGGGCCTTATTAACATGAGTAAAATCCTCTCGTGAAAGGCACCATAGAGCGACAGAATTTTATCTTTTCCCTTTCTTGTAATGATTACTTTTCCATTCCTGTTATTCAGTGGAATGAAGTTCATATTTATTTAGAACCTGAAAATTCAAATCTACTATGCAGAAAATTCTGCAGAGTTGGTGGGCTGCTTTTCTTCTAGGTGAAGTAAAATGGATGCATGGAGGCACTCCACCACCTTCTTCAGTACCAATTTGGGATAGTGTCCAATGTCCTTGTATATTATCATCATCTTTTTATGCTTTAAGAGCAGGAAGTAATCAGTGGTCTGAAAAAAAGGGAAAAACTGACTACCTATTTCATAGACTATATAAATCCCAAAAAAGAACTGAACACAGCAAAGCAATAGCTGAAGTTGATCAATCTTACATGCAGTGGCACTCACAGATGTATTCTCCAAAAGACTTATTTTCTGTCACAAATCCAAACCACTAAAGCATGAGGAATAGTAGTAGCAGATACTGCTGATTAGAAGAAGCAGGAGTCTGTGATAGTTATCTAAATGTCTCATCAAAAATGATTATTTTCTGTCTCTAGGCTTGCCTTCCAGGTAGAAATGGAATATTGTCTCTAAACTTTATTAAGGAACAGATGGGTCTCTACTCCAGATCAGTGTTCCTTCCAATAGCAGCAGTGCTCTTCATCATTGTAACACTGAACATTTGCCTGAAACTCATGAATTGCTAACCAGTACTCTGCTCAGGAAAGGGCTTTGTCAGTAGATCTCCAAGAAATAAAAGAAAAAGCCCCAAATAATGACCCTGAAAAGTCACCTAACCTTTTTTTTTTTTTTTTTTTTAATATTAGCATAAAATACAGTTAGAGTTTACTTGTTTCCCGAAAGGAGGGCCAAAGAAGCTCAAGTTTTTGACATCTAAAGGGCACTGAATGAGACAGCAGCAATAATACACTAACAAGAACAACAACTGTAATAGTTGGCACCCTTGCAGAAGTTTCAGCTGTGGCTCCACAGCACGACTGGCATGTCTCTCAGATGTGCTTGCCCAGAAAAGGCAAAGGCTGGTTTTGCTTTGTGTTGCCTACAGCTGGTTGTGTGTGACACACTGAAGGAGGAAAGTATGTAGCCAGGTATCCTAGGCCATGGTGGTTGTGCTGATGCAGCATAATTGAAAGCAGTGCTGAGGCTACCATAAGCAGTGCTGCATCATCATTAACCAATACTAAAATGAGAGAAAAGGTGCAGGCTTTCCTAGATGTTGGTTATCAAAAAAATATTTTGGCTTCAAAAATTACTCAAGTCTTTGCAGTGAAATATGGCAGATGATGTCCTTTTAGATAGATGGCTTCTAGCTGCTTCAGAGAGGACTATGCAGAAGAACACTTAGATCTTGATCCAAAGCTTGTAGAGATTAATGGAGAAACTCCAGCTGGAATAAGCAGGTGTCACTTAACAAGGAACATCTTTCCCTCATTTTATGATCTTTCCATTAGCCCATACTAATTCTGTGAACTGCTGAATCAGGTTTTTATCAATTTATGTAATGCCTGTAGCTCCTCATTAGATACATGAGGCCAGTTTCCAGACACTTCTCTCAGATGAAGAAAACAGAATTTGGTTCATTACAACAATGTACTGCATCTTTGGACATTGTCCTCACCTGTATTTTAACATGATAGCTTCTCTCACTTTATTTTCCATTCCCTTTATAAGCATCAGTTTACTTTCTTTGAAGTAGTGTGTAGTAGAACATATGAAAGTTATGTTTTCTCTATAGGAAAGACTCTTGCTGCTCAGTGCCAGCAGTGCACCACATTTTTGTTAAGAAGGAATCACTACTAGATGTGTCATTGGTTGGGCAGTTTTTGGTCTCTCGAGATGTCTATTAATTTAGAAGTGGAGCATTTAGAAAAAAACATTCATATTATTCTCTTTCCCTTCTTCATAAATATGAGTGAGGTCAAATGGTTACATTATCCCACATGCTTTGAAATTTGTTTTTGAAGTGAATGGGACAATTGATTTAAAGTTCAAATTGAAAGCAAAGTCTTGAAACTACTCAGAAGCCTGGCAATATTTCAGGCCGAGACATGACGTTTTAAGGGTCCCATTCATCCCATGGACATTTTGTGCTGGACAATCCATTAAGATTTTTGCTGTTCTGTTCTCATAAAAACATCAGGGCTCCCTCCTTCCGTCTATCTTTTTAAAAGAAAAAAAAAAAATCCAATTCCTCCAGTTAAGTCATACCTTGGCACTGGGAGCAGAGGAAGTAATTTCTCACAGCCAGCTGGGAAACCATAAAGTTTGACTAGGTCAAGACATCAATCCTTCCTCAGCATCACCGATCACATTACCACCACTATAGCAGCACTGTGTATAGGGAGAGGACAGGAAAGATGGTGCTAACAGAGTCTTTCTCTTCTGACAAGCAGCCTTAGACAGCTTTGCTTTCAGCTCTTAGAGTAGAAGGTAAGAATACATCTTGTTGTCCCTACACAGTGAAGAAATACCTGGTATGAAGAGCTTGGGAGAAAAAATACAATTTGGAAGACCCAGTGTTGTTCACTGAAGTACAGTGTGAGGAAAATAAATGAGATATACAGTCTGCAGGGTAGACAAATAATGGTGAAAAGTTGCAAAAAATAAAAATTTTGACTTGGAGGGTCCATTTCAGATCCAGTAATTTCTGTAGTTCCTTCTCCAGTAACTCAAATCCCACCGGCTGAGACTGTCAGTCAGTGTTCTACACACCACAGATTTTAAATATCAAAATGACAGTTTCTGACATGTTGTTGTCTATCAGTAGGAGCCATGATTGCTGTTTGGAGAAGATGTGATTGCCAACCTGTGGCTGGTGTGATTGCTCTTTGCAATCTGCTGTTCCTAAATGCTTTTTCTTTTGCAGAGTGTGGGGGAGGTAAAGTGGCTGGGCTGGACTGCACTTCCCATATTAATGTTCTCTCCTGGTTTCTCATTGTAATGCTTATGCAATTACACTCTATGTGCATTTGGATCCATTAGTCTCTTTAAAATATTTTTATACCCATTTTATACCCATTGGTTAATCTGATAGGTGTTAAGGTCCTGTCAGTTTTCTACAGGTAAACAAGGAGAACAGACACTCTACTAATATTCCCATTGAGATAAGAGTTAACCACATGTGACCATAGCCCCAGAATATTTTTCCTGGGATGTTTAGCTTTTTGGAGAAGCAGAAGGAAAAAATCCTTTTGTACTTTATGAGAAAAGTAGTATTAAAAGAGAATACACACAGAGCTCTGATCTAAGACAATCACATGAAGCTTTGTTGGTTCCAGTGTGCACAGACCCAGCCATTGTCTTGTATATTGAGTATATATGCAAACCTTGTTCCACCCTCCAACATAACTATAGATCTACAGGGAAAAGGACAGCTGTAATTGCTGGAAGAACACAGGAATTATTGCCTCTTTAGCCTGCCTAGTCCAGAGGAAAATGGTCCTAGGGAAAATTCTCCTAAACCTTATTAGTGGCAGTCGACTTATGAACTATACCACAGGAATTTTTACTTTATATGAATAAAATCAATTGTTTCTCTGTAGTGTAACTATCCACTTTTACATTATTTGCATATCTAATCTGGTTTTGGATCGAATCTTGTTTTTGTCCTCACTTATATTTCATTTTGGTTAATGCTGCTATGGATCATGCTGTGTTGTCTTTTATTTTTTAGCAGCTTTTAATTTGTTGCCTTTCAGATCAATTGGTTGTGACTTCATTGAGAGGATAAATATTAGTGTGACAAGTGCATTTTTTCCTATCCCACTGAATTTACTTGTCTCCCTCTGTCCCTTCCATGGGGTTTCTCTTGCCTTCAGATTAAAAGCACTATTCTTTTCCTGCCTCCCTTTAAATGGAAGCCTCTCCAGACTGCTAATCACTTTTATTGCCCACATCTGCACATTGTGTCTTCTCTGAGATAGGGTGGTCGAGTTCATAAAATTTTGCAGAGGAGAGCAGGAAAGGATGTTGTTGAAGTGACATTAATGAAGAATCTCATAGGCCAGTGGTTCCAATTCAAGCTACAATGTCACAGCTGAAACAGTGTCACAGCTGAAACAATGTCAGGACCCATTTCACAACCTATTACAAAAGAAAAACTACACAACACCAGAAGCTTATAACCCTTTGGATGTTGCCCTGAGATCCATTCACACAGACAGGTTCTGCAGGATATTGAATGTTCTCATCTCACTGAGCAGAAATCATTTGGTGTCTGGCAGGGAGGGTTGGGCTTCTTGAAAGTTTTAGCCCCTTCCTGCTGCTGTAAAAACAATTTGAAGAGAAGGTCCAGAATTTTGGGTAAATGCCAGGTAAACAGAATGGAAAAAGGAGAAGGAAATATAAAATTCATTGAATCCAAGAAGTGGATTTGAGCCCATGCCAGGAAAAGAATATCAATACACAGATACGGAAAGGAATGTATGCTAGGTTTTACAGCAATTTAATCATTTATTGGATGTTCTAGTTTGTCACTGAAAAATAATAGACATGTGAATAGCAAAGACCTTCCTCTTTCAAGAGAGTGAAAATGATTCTTAATTGCATTGAATTTAAAACACTTGTCCATTTGGTGGCAGATCATTTGTCCAAGAAGCTAACAGGCAAGCTGTAGTGCCACCAGTTCCTTTTCTGTGCACATTCACGTATTGATTAATGTCTATCTTAGTTTATTTTCAGAGGGCACAGGCAATGTCCTATAATGCACGTTTGCACTAAGTAACTGTTGATTCATTTTGGACATATGATCAAAAACATTTGGAAGCTTCAAAGCACTTTCTCTTACATTTCTATGCTTTTTTCCCCCCTCATTTCATCCTTGGGGGAAAAAAAAAGGCAGCAAAGGCATGCAAATGCAATCACGCTAGCCTCAGATGATGAATATTAAAAATTTGATAGGTAGCAGCTTCTTTCTGCTGTATGTTGATGCATATTTGCTGCCATGGGTATGTGTGGGCAATGTGTAGGTGGCTTTATTAATGCTTCGCAGCTCATCACAAAGTTTATCTGCTTGAAGCCAACAATGATTATTGTGCTTGTCCGTGTGATATTTACTCTTACATCTTACATTGTACACTAATTAAACTGATGTAAAAGTGAATAGGTTGAGACCGTAAAAGTTAATGTCCCACTACTTTAGAACTCCAGACATTTTTAGGGTCATATTTATAGTACTAATTTTGAATGTCAGGCTGTTTGAACTCTGCTGAGTGCACTGCTCAGGGATATGTCAAAGCAGCATCATAACTGTGAATTTAGTACTAGAGTATTTCCCCCTTGTCTACAGGGAAAATCCACTGCATAAAGCAGAGTAAGTTAGGACAGAGTTAATTCTTGAGATGCTCCCTATGACTCTGGCATTCTGAATTGAAATCAGTATCTGTACAATGTTAATGTTCTAATTAAATTTCATTAGATTTAAAGCTCAACCTTTTCATGGTGAGTTAAAAAACTCTCCTACATTGTTTTACTGGTGATTGCAGTAAATTGCTTGAGAAACGAAAGCTCGAAGGCCAAGATCCTCCAAATTATATCGGGGCCTAAAAGGCACTCTGGCAGAATTCAGGTGTTTGGGTTCATGACTGCAGGTCCCCATCCTCCTACCTCTCTCCTTAGGTGCACTAGGATTGATGGATAGGAGGACAGGACAGAGAGATCTGTATCTCCCCCTCGACATTATCCCAGGAGTGTGACTTGGAGTTACTCTGACCCTGTAATCCCCCTCCTCAAAAAGAGTCTTTTATGGTTGGGCTTGTGGCATGGTCTCTTGAGGGCTTGCAGTTCAGGTGCCCATTGCCACCTCTAGGATGAGGTGCATTGGTACAGAGCTGCACACAGGCTAACCTGCCCTTATTGCTCTTGTGCTGAGTTAACTGCTATTTGGACCCTCACTGAGGAAGCTTTCTGTTGACACTGGCTGTCTCACCAGCGATTAACCTGACTCTAACCTTTGTGTTTATTGGAAAAATTATCGAGACAAATAGCAAGGCAACTGGGGCATCATCTGACAGGTTTTGATTTCCATCATTTCTTCTGGGCAGACCCAGTGTAACCCCAGTGACGAGGAGATGTGAGAAGTTCATTCTGATTCAATTATGACTACCTGTACTGCCCTCAAAGGTTTGAGGTAACTTGCAGATCAGAAAGAAAGATAAGCACATAACCAGCCCAGTCCAAAGGCTTCTGAAGTCAAGGGAAATCTTGAATTCAGTGAGTTGTGGATTGGGACCATTAAGAGAGCTTTTGACAAGTGGGCATACAGAGACATTAGAGATTTTTTTTCCCCTCCACATATTAAATAAAGGTGGAAAGGGAGAACTGAACACAGAATCATCTCACTGGTCTTGTACAGCACATGCTGTATTTCTACCTAAAGAAACCAGGTATATTTCTGTATATATTCTATTGGGCTCATAAACTAAATCCTCTGCACTCTCTCTAATACCCTATTGCACTTCGTAGGTGAATTCTCAGAAAGAAAATATTGTAATTGCAATTAATCAATCACTCTGTGTTGTAATTAAATGACTGTATCAAAGAGGAAGAAATTAAAATTGGATCCCTTAAAACAACTATTCAGTGATATAATTACAGCACACCCTATGAGCAAATTAGCTTCTGCCTCTGTGAGATCTGACAAACTAATAAACACCTTGCTGTGTAAATTGAGACCAGGTATATTTTCAGACTCTTAATCACTGAAGCTTACAAAAGAGTGAAATGGCAAATTGGTTTTTTTCTCCTTTGTGAGTGAAACTCATCCAGTGTTAGTCTTACTTTTTCATATATCTTTGACTAGCCTTTTCCATATGTTTCCTAATAGTACCCATTCTTTCTTTTTGTCATCAGGATATTTGCCCTCTTGAAGGAAATATCTAGTTCATTTATTCACTGCTTCTTGGTGAGCAGAATTAATCAATATGAAAAATGTCATTTGGCAATGGTAAGGATTATGAACCTCTTGGCCTGTATAATCCCCTTATTAATGCTGTTTAGAAAAGAAACACATTCAAATTTCTGTGAATGTATCAGAAACCTTGTTAATTATTAACAAATATGCATAAAGCAAAGAATGTTCAACAGGTAACCTTACATTTTTTCTTAATATAATTTCATAGATCTTAATATATGTGAATCATCCTACTACAGAGGAAAAGTCAGTAAGATGTTGGAAAGCAATTACATTAGGAAGTGAATGCAAAAAGAGAAAATCAGAGTTCAACGGATCATTTTAATTTACTGTCACAAGAAACAAAGCTAACGAAAGAGAAGATACCATCTTCATGTTGAAATGTGCAGTAAATATGACATCATAAGAAACTGTTCTGATATTCACTTAAAGCTTGTTCAAATTAATATACTGCTTGCTGAAAATGTGTAGGACCTGTTAAGTTTATTTTAAGGAAATATATTGGCTTTAAGGAAGGAACAGTCACTGGGACAGACATTAAAACACTTGAGTGAATTAAGGAACATTATACAGAATGTATAGCAAATGAAGGTGTGATATCTCTGGCAGAGTTTTAGAGTTTGAGAAATCTTTAACGAAGCACTTGAACTGCATGGGAGAACAGCTCTCATAGTCTTTGGAACATAACTACAAAGAAGATATTGATCTATAGATGTTATCCGATCGTATTCCAGATTAAAAGATGACAAAATCTTCAGGAGGTAACTGAGAAGACTAATCTGTGAAGGAGATACCCCATAATGAGATTATCCCAAAGTGAGACTTTTCACAAAGGGGTGGGATTATTAAGAGGAAGAACCAGTGTTTAAAGGGATTTTTGGTGTGAGCTGGTTTTTGTGTGTGGGTGCACATGGGTGCATGTGTACATGCTTCAGTTTGACAGCCAGGGTTGAAATGCTTAGAGGGACTGTGCATCAGGGTGTCAGGATGTATGAAGATGAAGTTATGAGAATGCTTCTCTTTTTAAGGTTCATTACAAAGCCCACTATGCACTCTCCCCATGACCCCAAGCTCCACCATTGCTGTATTAAGCAAAATACATTTTCCAACCCCTGAGAACATTTCTGAGAAATAATCAGCCCTGTGCTTTTGTGACTAGCTGCAGGGGCTATGGGTCAGGAGACTACAGTTACCTCTTACACTTGGCTACTCTTCCAGATTTATAGGAACTAAATCATAAATTGAATGCATTT
Organism: Hemiprocne comata; assembly: GCA_020745705.1. Lineage (NCBI taxonomy): Eukaryota > Metazoa > Chordata > Aves > Apodiformes > Apodidae > Hemiprocne > Hemiprocne comata. The sequence continues at coordinate 17,214,354 of CM036598.1, forward strand.
TTGTATATATCTATAGAAATATAACTGTATCTGTACATATATCAGTTCTTATATAGAGGTGATTGGAGAATCTGTACCCTTCTCTACTAATCTATCAGAGTATTTATGTCATTTGTGATCTGTATTTACTGCACATATAGATTTTGCAAACTTCTGTGCAGGTGTTTACCTTGTATTATCTTTTACAGATTTTCAGGCAGCTATCAGATACAACAGAATAGCTCCTGTCCTGACTCCCCTGTTGTTCCAGGCAGGGACAACTACACCAAGCCAGATGCATTGTAATGGTTGCCATTAAAAAGTTATCAATCACTAAATTCAGATGAAATGTTGGCTTCTGTGTTATGGTCTAGCACCATATCAGTTTATTAATAAAGGGCGATGAACTGATTAGGTCAGTGCATTTTTCTAGTGTGTGAGGACATTTTGTCATCTTGACTCACTGTTTCCTAAGGATGAGCTTATAATATAGATTGCTCAGCTTTCCTGATGTCTGTATGCTGTTCAGTGTAGCTGTTCAAATGTTTATTGTTGAAACAGCATGAAGGTGCTGGAGAAAGACAGTATGTTTTAACAACCAGGGCATGTCAAGGAAGTTACATCAAGGATTAATCAGATCTCTTTGCTGATTTGCTGCACTGTAATGAAGCAATATAGTATTGAGTTAACTTTGAAGTTGGAATGATTACTACTCTGCATCTGCCCTCTAGTTCCTGACCATCATTTATACTTTCAAGGCTGAAGTCTATAATTCACACCCTGAATGATCTTGTGCTGTCTAGGGAGTCCTGACTGCTCGTAGATGGCAGCGCTTCCAAAGACGACACCACAAAGCTAGACTGGGAGCCAATCCAGGGGAGTTTATTAAATGATTCTCTCTTTCTGAAAGATTGCCACATATCTTTGTTCCAGTCTCCCCCCGTGAAAACTCTGTGTTTCTGATGTAAGAAGCTTAGAAGGCCAGACCTGACAGCACCAAAGAATAAAGATACCCCAGCTGAATTATATAGATGCAAAAAAGGCCTGTTAATCTCAAGAACTACCTGAAACATCTGATGAGCTTGTGAGATATCAGACCTTTCTGGTTCAGATCTCTTAGGCAACATGGGAAGGTCAACCTGTTGTGGCATCTTGACAAATGTGCAGCTAGTGCAAAATGAAATTCCTCTCAAATTATCTTTAAAATACTCCATTTGCAAGTCTACTTAGCTCTGGAGCATGATTTGTGCTATGTCTTGCTTTCTTTCATTTACCCCATCATGGCACTGCTAATCCTCCCTTTTCCTCTCCCTCTGAAAGCAAAGGAAAGCAGACCCTTTCCTAAATATTTGGTATTCCTCTTCTGGTGAGGTTTTTTGCTTTCTCTAGTAACGAGGTGCAGTGATGCTCTTACCATTTGCTATCTCCAGGTGGAATTAAGGGCTGCCCCCCAGGACAATGGTGGGGATGTGCAGCTGAACTCTGTGTGCACAGCAATTCTCCCCCTGCCCTCCGGCGAGGGACTTGTGTGACAGTGCTGAGTGTGTTAGTGAATTAGCAGACAGAGGTGAGGGAGGTGACAAATTATGCAAATTTAAAAGCTATACCACACAAAAGGTTAATCTACAAAGTCAGTGTACCTGGTAAGTGGGGAAAACTATTCATTTGGCTCCAAAAAAAGGCTGCTGAGTGACAAGAAAGAAGTCATAGGCAATGTTTCAAAAGGGTGTGAGGCAATAGGACTAATTCCATCAAGGATGATTTAGGGACTACATTTTATATTACAAATGTAAACTTGGCAGAAGGTGTATTTTGAAAAGAGAAAAAAGGTATTGGTGTCAGGGAAGAAGGGCAACAAATGTGATGGAACAAAGTCAACAAATTAAAAATAATTTGATGAAACAAACTAGGCTTATATGCAAGCAAATGTGGGATACACTTCTCAGTAGGGAAGTATAAGGTAATGCAGCAGGGGAAAGAAAATAATTATAAGGTTAAACTTGTAGGAGACACTGATCATGGTGGGACTTAAAGATAATTGTAGATTATAGAGTAAAATGCTGTGTTATTTATAAGATTAGAGAAAGTCCAGCAATAATTTCAAGAGCATATTGACAGAAACAGGTAAAAGGTGAAAAGGAAAGTAGGTTAATGCTCATTTATTAATATTGATTTGCATTTTAGTAGCAAATTCATATACCAAGTTCAGGATCCCGTTCTGCTAGGAACTCTATCACCACACAGTAAGAGGCATTTTTTTAATCTAAATAGACAGGAGAAACAAAAAGATAGAAAAGAATTATAATCCCAAAAGACAGACAGAGAACTGAGGCAGAGAGATGGTAAAACTTGAGCTGTTTGGAAGATGTGACCTTTTAATTAAAATTACCACTGCAAATGAAAAATATTTAAATTTTGTCACAATTCTCATGGGAAATTTTGAGTTGCAGCTAAAAACCTCAGTGTTTTGGTTAACAACAAAAACGAAAGAAAATATTCCTGCATGTTTTTCCTTTACCACCCTTCCAAGAAAAGCTTATTCAAAGGAAGCAGAAGCATGAATTCATTAATATGCACATTAGTTCTCTGCAAATTAAGCTTCCAATTTAAAGAAACACCAATTTGAAAGAAAATTTTCAACTACCTTGTATTATTTGTTGTCTACCCAACAGGAGGTGCATGGCGTGCTTGGACACAACTCTCTTCCACACTGCTGTAACCACAAGAAAATCCTTCTTAGAGACAGGGAAGAAGCTGTTTAAGAATATAGGACTCTACTGCAGGAGGTAGAGAGCTGTTATGGATTTTCTCTGCCCTAGTTACTACTTTGTAAAGCCCAGAGCACATTCAAGTTCACGGTGGCTTACTCCACATTTAATAGTGGAAGAAGTCATCCGCTACTCAGTGTGCCCTTAAAATGTCTATGGGAGAAGTGATGAGCTATAAATTCAAACCTTGCTTTACTATGCACTAGTTTCTTGGGGTAGACAAGCCCACAGAACATTACAGTTATTTTAGCATTATGGGGAAATAAGATAGACACCATTAACATTTTATGAGCAATTTTGTTCCTTGAAATAGAAGACGCTCAGCAGAGATTGAATTGGTAGTGCTGCAGCAGCAACAGAAAAATAAGGGTTCAAAGGTTCGTGGATCATGAGTCAAAAGGAAAGATTAGGTAGTCATGGGGGATTATCATAGAAAAGAGGGAGATAAATTCTTGACAAAGGTGATAGATTCATGCCAATAAGTTATCTGCACTACTAAATAATTCAAGAGAAAGAGGGCAAGGATTGAAGTTAGGGGAAATGCTCATGCAAAAGTAGTATTTTAACTACTCATACAAAACTTTAGCTGTCCAAAGTCATCAGCAGAAATGAGACTTGGAAAATTATGGACACACAAAGGAAAAAGAGAGACCAAATGTTTTACTTAATAGCTTTTCCTGAGTAAGCAACAATTCAAAAACAGCTCAAGAATCAACACACAATTTTTCCTGTTTGTGTGAGGAAAGTAACCCAGGTCATGGCACGGGGTAATTCAGGCAGAGCCCATCCATTCTTGCTGCCCTATTGTGTCTTAAGTATTAATTATATCATTGCATCACAGTGCAGTGACTTTTTTCCTTCTTGCAAGCTCTTCATCAATGAGAAAATACTGCAGGAAATATTCTGCTTCCCTTTTTTTTCAGATACAGCACTTGGTGCTGGAAAAAATCCATCAAAGGGATAGTATTTTTATGCGGGGATATATCAGAAAGCAAAATCAGTGGACCTGTTGGTTGAATTATTCCTTTGCCTTTCAAAAATGTTTTGGTAACACCTATCAGTGTCCGTCAAATGTTAATAATACTTTAGAAAAAACAACTTTAAATTGCATCTACCCTTCAATAAACATTTTACTTTCAGTGAAAGGCTTATAATCCTGAGAAACTCAGTGCATGATACGTTTCTATCTCTGGCCCCACTGAAACCCTCATTTTCAAGGGTTTAGGACATGACAAGAGAACTATACCAAGAACAATCTGATCTCTGCTTCTTTGCTTTTTTCCCAACATTTAAAATTCTGTTCTTTAAAAAACACCTAGCAAGAATTACTTTACAATTTGAAGACTGCAAACTAAAATGAGCTGGAATATATATTGAGGACCCTATTTCTAATTGTAACAGGTTGAATTCCTAAACAGTCCTCTCTCTGTGCAAACAGCAGTTTCCTCATCCTAGGTACAGAAACAGGGTTATCAAGGTAGAACATCTGAAAAGCAGGACTGAATTGATGAGAAGAACTATACTGAAACATAAAGAACTGCTCTGGAGTGATTATGGAAATATAAGGGGTTACATTAGCACTCACTGCAAGATGGAGTAGATGTTAACACCTTCCATGAACCATGGGAAGAAGGCACTGACATGCCTGTGCAGATCTGAGGGCACTGCACTGCCCATGCAGCAGAGCAGTGACATCTCAATGCAGGAGCTTATTTGACTTCTCCATAAGGGTGGCTTTCTGTCTTTCTGTCCTGCTGTTCAAAGCAGTAATACCTGTGAGGTTGCTTCTCATTCCCATTAGAAGCACAGCGAGGATTTCCGAGGACATCTATTTCCTACTTAAAAATGACGGAACTTACAATGAGGTTCACAAGTGGAGGGAACAAATCTCTCTTGGGAACCATATCCTGTGTCTGTTTAAATATTAAGTATCTAAAGATGCAGCTTGATACAAGACAAAAATGGTGAGAGAAATAATCCCTGAAGCACTGCCAGGCCTGTCTTGTACTCTGGATGTGAGGAGCTGTGATTTGCTGGCTGTGCATCTCTGTTCCAACATCCCAGCACTCTGGGTGCTAACGTGACAGCATGAATCTGTCTTTGGAGAGGTGGGCAACATGAGGGGCTGGTGCTTTGTATTCACAAGTACTAACTGTACTTTCTCCTAAAATCTTACAATTTGTTAAAGAAAACTAAATAATGCTTATTCTCTCATTGTATTCCCTATAGTAAGATGTGGGCAATGCTGCAAATCTTCAATGTGTCAGACCTCACTCTTAGCTAAACAAATAAATAATACATATTTACACCTACATACTTAGTCCCCTGTGTACCTAGCAAGGGAACATGAGGGATACGAGCACGCATGGGACCAGGGAAAAGTGGTAACAGAAAATATTCCTCTGCTTGTGCCAATTGTTTTGATGCAATAGATCATCCTGAGATGGCTTTCTCTATTCAAAATTATGTTTCATGGATCCCAGACAAGAAGTCAAGAACTCACCAGAGGATGACATTACAGAACAAAATCAAAGTTCTGTCTCCTTGAAGAAATCCCCATCTGCACAAGCACTTTCTCTCTGCCTTTCTCTGCAAAACTGGGAACTGGCACAGCCCAGAAGATCTGGATGGCTCAAACCCTCAGAGGATGTAATGATGTGCAAAGCTTCTTTCACACACGTACACATCTATCCATCGTACAGAGCACACTAAGCCACAGTCAGTCTCTGGAATTTGTGTTTCAGATTGCAAACAACATGGAAAAAGCTCTGTTACCCAAGAAATGGAAAAATCAGCAGGAAAGGCCAATCACAAGTGGAGCATTGTACATTCCATAGTGTGCTACAGCCAATTTGTGGAACAACTTGCTTATTTTTATCATCGTATCATTAACTTGGTTACAGCTGACAGCACAACAAGGATTATTAATTCTTATTTATTTTTATTTGAAAAGAAGATTGGCATTCAGTCAATAGTTTCCTATCCCATGCTCTGGACATTTCCAATTTATATCCTCATTAAATACACATATATACATATAGTAGAAGAGCAGATTGTTCACTCTTTGTGAATAAATCAAATTGGTGCATGTTATGTTACAGTAAAAGTCTCAGCACCTGCAGGTTACAGGTCATTGCAATACTAGGTACATAGATAAAAACTCAACAGGACAATAATTAATTGTTAACCACAGAACACTGCACAGAATGATTTCTTTACTCTTTTGAAAAATAATGAAATGGAAAATCTTCTGCAGGAAGATGTTCCTTTTATATGCATCCTTCAACAAGACTCAATACAGAAAAAACACCTGAAGAGGCTATTTCTTGCAGTAAAATCATGCAGTGCTGTCAGTGAAGAATTCACAGCACCAAACTCACATCCAACCTGACTTAAATGGAGGAATGGAAATCTTTTGGGATCCACGTGCCACAGAAAAATGCATTAAGGGTATCATGGGGACCCATGAGACATACAATGACCTTGTAATTACTGCCTTCACTCTCCAGTGACTTCTCATCAGCTCCAGGACGGCTACTTAAATTCCCAAGCCCTCTCCTTTGGCTTTAGCTCTACAGAAATTTTTATTGTGCTCAGCTATTCCAGATTTTTGTTAGAAAAAGATAAACACAGTCGCAGCAAGTTGAACCTTTTTCTTCAATATTTCTCCTGCAACTCTTGTTAAAATGGTAACAAACCATAGAACTGTGCAAAGAAGTTCCTTGACTTCTTCATGCTCCTCCTGTGGTCTACAGAAAATCTTTCAATCTTTCCTGTTTCTGAAGATAGATGGCTATTCAAGCATCAGCTTATTGCCTAGATGTTGTCTCTAATCACATGGGCTAGTCTAGTGAGGAAATAAATGTAACTAAAGAATTTGGAAGATCTATTAAGGATGTCTTTCCTAGTGATGCTCAGAAGGAAGTAGTTTTGTAATTATTTTTGTGACTGCATCATTGTTTCTTAGAGACCCCACAAAACAGTGTTCCCAGATCTGTCCCTTCCACCTGGAGGCTGCAGATTCATCTACAATCTTCAGCCCAAGTCAGTCACAATGAAAGCATAAACATGATCCAATTCATTTGAATTGCAGAGGTGCAGAATGCTTGGTTATTGAATATTAGCCAAGTATGTTTTTCTTGGGGTTTGGATTGACTTTTTAGTATTTTTTTAAATGTTGGAATCTGATAGAATAGGGATGGAAAATCACAGACTATTTAACTAAAAATAGACTCCACAAATCCATTATGAACCATTTTCTTTGCTGTTATCACCTCATGCAATAAGAAAACTGCACACATTCAGAGGTGACTGGCTCTTTAACTTAAAATATATCTTACTGAATCCTGCTCCTTTTTACTAATCTGTATAGTCTTATTTTTCTTTCTCTTTGTGATGGATCCTGTGCTTGGGAATTGGGGCAACAGTAAGATTATTGGGAGTCACCAGATGGTGCTATTGTACATTGTCTGTTTGGTTCTGTTCATCTGGATATCAAGGGAATCTCTCCATGAAATGCAAACCATCTGCCGTGGTGCAGTTCCTACCAAAATCACTAGGAAAGCTTGCCTCTTGCTTAAACTTCCCTGATGAAGAATTACATTAATAGGTATGAAATCCAGAAGCCCTTTCAGTTTCTGAGTGAAGGGAAACAAAATGTTCTGTGAAACAGGTCATCTGCATGACTCACACAAGTAATGGTCAATGCTATGAATTCCTCATTATGCCCAAGCTACAAATTGCCTACAGCAAATTCAGAAAGTAAGAAAGAACTTCTACAGAAGATGTAACTGTAGACAAATAGCACCTGCTTGAGTTCTCCGGTGGAGAATAAAAATATTTTTTGCCTGCTAGACCAGGATGGTGATAAAGATGTGATGTTTAGATGCTTTATAATACTTGGACAGTTCTGTCAACTGAAGCAGCTGCGTACATATTGTAAAAGACCTGAAAAATGTATCAGCCTAAATGTGTTTTCATGCTGCTTGTTTCATAGCAAAGAGTAAGGAACGAGGCAACCTGTCGTCTCTGACAGCATCATACTTGCTGACTAAGGTTAATATATTTCTTGGTGTGGAAGAAATGGTTTGGGATAAATTCCCTACAAACTGGAAGAGCAACAAGCTAAGCTTGGCTGAACTCACTGCTGCTAAAACGCGTGAAACCACATGAACTCAAGCAAAATTCGTGTTCAGCAGTGGGTGTTTGAAGCAGCAATGTCTCACCAGGTTTTTGCATAACCACTGAACCATAAAATAAGTGGTATGCCAAGAAACGAAATCTGGCATAAATATGTGACAGCATTGATTTCTTTAATCAATGCCCTCAGGATGTATTAGCACTCTGTCTCCTTACTCCTCTGTGGTTAAGCAATAGAAACGTGGGCCCCAGTTAAGGGAAGTGTCATCAGCAGGCACAGTTAGATCTCCAGCTTTCTCCTCAGTGTACAAGCCAGTTTTGCCTGTTCTTGTTATGAGACTCTGCAGTGTTTTGCAGAAAAGCAGCAGCAGGCAGTCCAAAGCCAGTTTGCTTTCTGCTGCAGGTTTGGATTACGCTGGGGTGGGATGGCTGAAGGAGGTGATGGTTCTGGACACTGTCACAGCAGCTCACAGGGTTGGCAGCTTACTGCAATACTCCACTGGAAAACTGGCTCCCCAAACCCCAGTATTTTAAATCTGTCTGATACACCAGCAATAGTAGGTCAGAACTGAATGCCGTGGCTTAAATATTGCACATTTTCCTACTTTTATCTTTGCATCATCATCCAAGTAATGACACCGTGTGAAAGAGTTCTCAGTGAGGCAGAGTTTGTAGAGAGAAATTATCCTTTTTTTTTTTCTTTTTTAACTGTTTGGAAAACCAGGCTGTCTCTAAGAAGCCTGAGTTCAGTTGTACTTTCACTATAGCTTCAGTCAGTACATAGCTTTCTCTCTTCTCCTTCAGCTCAAAGCTACAAAAACCCCTGGATTATCTCCCATGCTAGCTGGCTGCTTACCTGCACAAAGATAATGCCTACCTAAAGTTCCTTGAAAGCTACTGATCAAAAAATGCCCCTCTGCCCTCTATTCACTCCTGTTTATTAAGCAGAAAATATTACTAGTATTTACTTTTTTTTTTCCTAGCAATCCAATATACTGTCATGGTAGAAAAGGGCTCCTAATTTATGCGTTGACATCTTTTGAATAAAGTATAAAGCTGAAGCATTGTCTCCAGCTCTTCTTTGCAACTGTTTTTAAATGTTGAAACAGCATTCTGTCTACATCTGTCTACCTTGGAATTCTGCTTTGTTATTTTCTTCCTTCTCAACTTGATCTGTGATTAAGCCTATCTCTTCTCAGCTTTCCAGGCTTAAAGGATGTTTTTCAGGAAGTTCTTCAACAACGATTGTTTTCTACTTTAAGGCTGGGCACCCTGGCAACATTTTACATACTTTGAACTGGTGTTATATAGATATATAATGACATTTCCCAAAGAGCATACAATCTGATGGCTTACTTCAGAGAGCAGCTTTTATCACTTTTTAGCCAACTTGCTTATTTAGTACACTCTGCTAGATCTTGACATAAGTAGATATCCTGAAGATTTTTTTCATCTGAGTTTACTAGCTCCTTTTTCATCTAGTTTGACTGTTTTGACGTGGATCTAATCATTAGTAAATTTTATTTCTTTTATTGGAGCTTGATTGTATATGATTATCTGTTAAGACACTTGGCATGTTTAATAACATTTGATTGCTATTATTTTGTAACTCTGGCTTTCAAGGTTCAACGGGCTGAAAGAGTGAATTACCTTATTTACTTCCATAGAACCACCTTTCATATCTCAGGTGCACCCCCTACCCACTGGCTAGTCAACTCATCTGTGCCCCTTCATTTCAGCCTATCTCACTTAACTACTTAAATTCTGCCCTCAAAGTGAGGGAAATCAAAGAATGATTCAAATAGCTGAGTCAGCATTCCCACAAGCTCTCTTCCAAAAATAAAGCAGTATTTTAGTTTGTACATTCTGATCTAGAGTTTTATTTTAATCCCTCTTTACTTAAAGGGAAGAAATACAAATAAGATATAAAAAGATGCAAAATCTTGGAAGAACAACTTCTCCTTTGCCATGGCACAAAATCTTAGTGTCTATCTTGCATAGGCTGCATTTCAGGCACAGAGCCAATACCTTAAGCTATATGTTTATTTATGCAATGTCCTTCTTGCAGCACCCTGCATGTGCTGGGCTCCCATGAAGGGTGAGACAGACTTGATAAGCAGCTCACTCTGCTCCTGGAGTAGTTTAGACCACAGGAAGAGACCCAGGGACTGTCCCCATGCTGCACCACCCAACCAAGCCATTCCAGGACATGTACTTGAGACACTTTCACCTGAGCTTTCTAATAGGAGCTCTTGTTACCTCGATGCTATTGAATCTTTTTGAGACCTCCCGAAAAGTGGAAAACTGGCACATTTCAGCATCTTAATAATACCTTTGCTGCATCCCCAAACTGTGATGCACAAAAGCTTCTTTCCCTAGGGCTGAAGATGGACAGTCTTGCTACACAGGATATGGTGCACGCATTTTAGGAGAGCATGTTGGCCATTTTTTGGAATCAAACATTGATCACTGTGTGAAATCTCTCAGAAAATGTTTTTGGTTTCACCAGACTTAAACTGCTGTCGGAAAAATATTTCTTTTATTCTCTAGAGGAGGAAAAAAATAGCTTCTTAGAAAATACCTCTATTTCTATAGAATACTTTTAGTACTGTAGAATAATTCTTATTTCCTGTGGTTTTTTTTTTTTTTCCTTATTAAGATCTGTTTAGTACCTAAGAAAAGAACAGCTTTACTGGCTCCATCCATCTCACCTGCATTACTTGGGCTAACAGCATCCTGACAGGAACATGGCTTTCCATTGGCAAGGCACAGTCCCTGCCCTGCAGCTGCACAGACCTTTTCATTTCCACCCTGTGCAGCAAGCTGCATGTGTTAGCTGCACTAATGGAAAGGGACAAAAGGATCTTTTCCCCTGCTTAAAAAAAGAAAAAGAGCAAAATGATGGCCACCAGCAGAATGAGAAGTCAGCCTACCCACCTCCTGCTCTTCCATGGGGTGGGATTGCTGCCTGCAAGAACTAATCTGAGATGACAACACCTGCCACTATAATCATTGCTGTGCAGGTACCACTACACCAAAATTCCCACCACCTCACTTCATTTTGCTGTGTCCCCTCACCTTCTTAGGCACTCTTTAAAGGCTTTTGGGAATGCATTTACACTTGCATCTCAGAGGAGACCAACAACAACTGTGACCATAAACAGATGCCTAAAAAAGAACAGGAACAAGCCACTCTCATATGATCTTTCCCCTGAGTGCTTTTCCAGGTTCCAACTATTTGCAGCTCAGGGGATTTCCTGATCTGATGTTGTTAACTGCAGTGTAAGGAAAAAAGGTATTGTGGAGCTGACTGTGGCTTCTTTGATCTGCTGGCTTGTCTGTGCTGGGTTCAGCTTAAAGTAGAACAAGCCCAAAGCTGTTCTAATACATGCCAGTTGATTGCAGCTCCCAGGAGAGTGAGACCTGCTGATCCTGGCTGTATGGTATGCATGAGAATACACAGCACTAGTGTTTATGGCCAGTAGGATTTCTTAGATTTGCCAAAGTAAAACAAGAAAAAACAGGGAATTAAATACTTGAATGTTGGCCATTCTCACAGCATTCCATTCTTCCAAGTTAAGTGCTTTCTTCCTGCATCAGCTAAAGCAAATTTCCAATCCACGCACTATCACATGAGCAGCTGACAAGGGACCTCAGTACCAGAGCTATGTGGTGCCTCAGAGACCCAAAATGACCTACTGCCATCTGGTTTGACCTCCCCTGAGAGACCTACTCAGCAAAAAGTGGCTAATTTTATGGTAATAACCTGACCAAGGTAAGATAATATGAGAATACTTAATTCTAGTGCTAGAGAATCCAGTTCCATAATTTCAAAAGAAATTGTTTCTCTTTGAGGCTGAGCCTAGTAAAATACCCTGGCCTGCCTCTTTCTTGGAGTCCTGCATGCATTAATAACTAAGCCCAAGAGAGATATTACAGTTGAGCATGAGGCAAGGTAACCTTCTAGAATCCCAAGGGAGAAAGCAAAAGGAACAGTTTTTTTCCTCATATTTACAAAGGCATAATGAATTTTACATAAGAAATATACAAAATTGAAGACAAACAATGAAATACAAAGAGATCTCAAGATACATGATGAACCAAGAATTCATGCATAATATACAATATTTCAAAGACACATAAAGAAGCTGTGTAAGAATCAAATGGTTTTGGTGTATAGAGTAGTTTGTTTAAGAGGTTTTCTTCCTTAAGAGGCTGAAACTTGAAGATGCATCAAGCACAATGCACCTTCTGAATGCAAGAGGGCAGAAAGGATCCAGTGGTTTAGGTTGATGTATGGATGTACATTTTTGAGGACCTCACTAATATGCTCACCAACAAGTGTCTCTAGAAATACTTGCATTCATTGCTGCAATGGAATACTCAGCTAATTTAAGGGTAATTAATGACATATTAAAACTGGACCTAGATAGTTTTAGCTGCTTTTTGAAATGCCACTAGCTTAGGTCTAAAATAATCCATAGAATTGTAGTGCTACTTTTTTATCCAAGCTCATCATCAGGCCTATTTAGCTTGATTAAAGTAGCAGGTTATTTTCAGACAAAAAACCAAACAAAACATCTTTCTGGTTATTCAACGAACATTCAGTTTTCAAACTTTTTTTTTTTTTCCCTTGCATCACAAGGACTTCTTTTCCTTAAGTCATGTCTATATCCACAGAGACAAATTTCCTGTAAGGCTACATAATATCAGACAGCTTTTTCTGTCTGATGGTTTGGTAAGTACAGAAAATTCCATGAGAAAGGGGAATCCAGAGAATTTCCCAATGTAACTCCTCTTTTTCAAGATACAGAAAACTTACCATTGTAGAAGGTATCATTGTTTTGAGTTGGCAAATCTGCCAATGATAAGAAGTATCCTAGAATCAATTTTTGAAGCCAAACATGTAAGACTAATCACTTTATTTTCACGCTTAACAGGTGCTGATACCAGAGGGAAAACACTAAATAGTGTATGACACCCTTGAGAAGCATGTAAGGTATTTATCTGCCTAAAAGCCATGACAGTTGCATAGTGAAAAGGTTGTGAATATAAATGGGGAAGAAAGGGTTTAAAGATGGAGGGTGAAATCTTGTTGCGGCTGAAATCTATGGCATTTTGAGTTCAGCAGGATAAGGATATCCTTTAGCTCACCATAAGCTTGTCCCTGTTACATAGCTCAGGCTTCCCAGCTTGTTCCTCCAGGGCAGGTTGTAAACCACAGAATCACAGAATCATAGGGGTTAGAATGGACCTCTGAAGATCATCAAGTCCAACCTCCCTGCTGCAGCAGGAACACCTAGAGAAGATCACACAAGAACGCGTCCAGTCAGGTGTTGAAAGTCTCCAGAGAAGGAGACTCCACAACCTCCCTGGGCAGCCTGTCCCAAGGCTTCATCACCCTCACAGTAAAGAAGTTTTCCTCATGTTGAGGTGGAACTTCCTGTGTTGCAACTTGGTGCCGTTTCCCCTCGTCCTATCACAGGGCACCACTGAAAAGAGACTGGCCCGTTCTTGACATCCACCCTTCAGATATTTGTAGACAGTAATAAGGTCCCCTCTTAGCCTTCTCTTCTCAAGACTAAACAGCCCCATGTCTCTCAGCCTTTCCTTGTATGACAGATGTTGCAGTCCCTTAGTCATCCTTGTAGCTCTTCGTTGGACCCTTTCCAGCATATCCCCGTCCCTCTTGAACTGGGGAGCCCAGAACTGGACACAATACTCCAGATGTGTTCTTACGAGGGCAGAGTAGAGGGGAAGGAGAACCTCCCTTGAAATGTGTCTTTTCATTGTAAAAGGGAGGTTTTTCTCAGATCTCTTTTCCTACAACCATGTCTTCCTGGCGGAGCAGGTGTTAGGACACAACATCCAAGTATCTGACCCCACTTTTAACACAAGGTGATTTGGTTGCTGCCATGCCCAGGGCAGCTACAGTTGTGATTCTGATGGAGGAGTTTTGCAGCCATGTTGTTCTGACAGCAGTATATGAAATACAGAGCTGCACTGGCCAGTGCAAATACAGTAGCTGAGCATAATACAAAACAGAGCAGTGCATCACTCTCTTAACACATACAGTGCAAGTGGCTATGCCCAAAGCCAGGAGGTTTAACAGCTCTGGGCCTGTGTGTCAGCTGAAGTCCTGTGCACTGAGATATACAAAGGCTGTCACATTCTCCCTCTCTCTCTCTCAACTATTTTATTCCCCCTAAAATACATTTCTGCATCTGCTGTTCCTCTGTGAAAAGATGAAAGATTAAGCTCGTTTCTGGCTGGATAAGAATGGTGAAATGTGCTACCCATAAGTAAGCTGTATATTCATGGTAGAATATTTTAAATGACCCTTATATCATAAGAAGGGATTTAAAAAAAATCCATAACTGTGGGAATTAAGAACATATCTCTCACATTTGAATTTCCTAGCTGATATTTGGTTGGGCTTTAGAAACTGTCATACAATAAAGCCATTAAAATTCTGTGGTTAATTTATTCCTGCAGTATTAACTTTCCCATAACTCATGATGAGTATCTTGAGTTTGGATATGTCTTAGAAGAACCTCTGACAGTGATAACTTGCTTTTTCTCCCATTTTCTGTGGAAATGTTTCCTTTGTTTTTTTTTTTAATGTATAAAAGAGTAACTTTTCTAATAAACTTGCACAATGAATTTTTAAATAACGACCTTGACTTTGTATAGTTGCTACCAAAATAGGAAATGATAAATTCTTTTGTGCATTTATTTGATTAATTATTCTGATTTGTATTTCTGGGCAGAATTCAGTGTAACAGAGCCTTGGAAAATACAGATCCCATTGCCAAAACAAAATTTCTCACTCCTAGATCCATTCATTTCCTAGACAATAAGTGAGGTCAGAAAGGGTAACAAGGAGTCATTCCTTAATGTGGACAACCTACTGATGAGCTAACATGCGTCATATTCTGCTCCAAAGGAGCAGTAATTGCTTCCAGAACACCTCTGTTTGGGCAGATATAATAGCATGTATGGGAGGGGAGGGCAAAGGAGCAGTGATATTAAAACAGGGAGGAAGAGGCACATGTGGGGAACGGAAACAGATAGCCCAGCCAATGAAGAATTTTAAAATTAAACTGCATTTCAGCTTCGGTTTTGTACAATAACAGAGAAAGCTCCCAGGTCCCCCAGGAAGGCTGGTGGGTTCTTTCAATAGATGGAAGGGTCAGTGCCCGAGGCATTTAGCATTCAGCCAGATTTTTAGCTCTGTGTTTGACCACCTTTATGATCTTAATCGTGTCCCTTTGCATCCTATGCCTCGGTTTTCCTTCTTCTGTAACGGTGCAGGAATATTTTGCTATATCCCTAAGCTTTGGGGAGGGCAAATATGTTAATGCATGTGAGGTAATTTTGTATTACTGAAAAGTGGGTAAATAGTGGGTTAGAATTCAACTACCAGCCAATGGTTACGGGTGTCGGATTGCAAGTGATTGAATTACTGTGGACTACTGCTAAACCAAAGTGGCCGGGGAGCTTTACAGTCAGGGCAGACTCACAGTGCCAGCTCAATTGCTATGATTCAGCTAAAGGACATGAGTCCATAATAGATATGGGAAAATACCTGCCACCACTCCAGAAAACAGTTAGATGCTGGAGGTCAGCTGAGGGGCAGGAGCTCCTTCCACACAGGGGCCCACTGGGAGAAGGGGATAGAAACAAACTCATTTCCATGAAGCAGATGTTCTGGAGCACCCCACCCACCACATACCTAAGGCTCTTCTCACTTCTTCCCCCTGTTAGTTCAGATGAAGGGTGACTTAAGGAACAGCTTGCTTCTGGTCCAAGTAAGGATTAGAAGATGAGATGTACAGCACTGCAAACTGCCACTGTAGAATGCTTTACAACAGTTCAGTTTTAGAAGTTGAACATTCATTTTGTTTATGCTTCAAGGTCTCAGGGATGCAAAACCAAAAACTAACAGAGTTTTTTTTACCTTAAGAATTGAAGAAATTTCTCTGATGGTCATGATAAACAGGGATTACTATTATTTGGAGAGAAAAGGGTGTGATGGTCTCTTAAGGATTTTTCAAAAATGTAAAATTCCTGTTGGACTCACCAACTGTTTTTTGTTCTCTTCTGACAGGGAAACACCTTATTTCTCTTCACTGAAGTATCAGTTTGTTCTAGTTGCCTGTTAGCAAGAAAACAAAACCCATTTACTATCATAGGGCTTGGGCTGGAATGTAGGGAAACAGAAGACAAAGCATTCAGCAGTCCCACTGGTTTTAGAGAAAGCTGCACTAATGACAAACTTTCTGTTGCCAATAAGCCCCTAATGTAAGAAATACTGGTAGGAGTTTGAGGTATTATGGAGTAGTTGGTTGGGTATGTCATGAAAAGCTGTGGGCTTACTTTCAAACTGCAAAACTCTTCTTCTGGTGTTTTTGTGAATCTTTCTTAAAGAAACTTCAGCTGCACTGAGACTCCCTACCCAAACCAATTCTGGCAGAACTTCCAAGAAAACCACAGTGCCTGGAAACACACTCATTAACTCTTCCCTAAATCAACTCTAGTGCACTCTTCTGAATCTCTATTCTCCAGAACAAAACATTATTACAGCCAGTTGCTTCATTTCTTCCTGCTGAAGAACCTGAGGCAGGAAGATGGGATTTCACTCCTACTATGGATTCCAGGTCTAGCCAGGTATATTTACTACAACTTCTTATCCACAGGAAGTGGTGGTAGCTCTGCAGGCATAGCAGGAGAGTGATGTGCTAAACCTGATAGACACAGCAGGTGAGGCTCGTTTTCTTCTGTCCTCTGGCTGTTCTTGAAGTGAACCCAGTAGAATTTCAGAAAGCCCTAACCAGCATGCTTTTTCCTAATAACAAGGACAACACCGAATATGCTGCAGCTAACTTACTCTTTAAATTAGTTTGCTCGATTTAATTTCTGTTGTGCTATGTACTTGGCCCATCTGGCCCAAAAGAAATTCAACTATACCTGTCCTTTAGGGGCAGATGTTGATCTGATGAGGATTCAATTGTCTTGGACTGTATTATGCTCCCATATTGGGGGCGTGCCCTTTTTGTCCCTTCTGTCCTAGAGACATATCACTTAACCTTACACATCCCCAGTTGCTGCCCAGTGATAAAACCTTTCCAAGCTCGAAGGAGTCAGTAACTGCAGTGTGGCATAGCAGGCATTATATAAATTGCCAGTACTATGGCTGGTGTAATTAGTCCCCCTCTCTTGCATCCCGGTTTCTTATGTGACTCACTTTAATGCGACATTAAACTTCCTTTGTTCTGATAGATTCATAGCAACTAATCTTCAGCTTTTACAAAATAAGCAGGGCAAATCTTAAGAAGGTCAAAAGGCATTTCTGGCAGCATACAGTTACTCCCTCATCTGCTAATGGGTCTATCTCTTACAATACCTTATGACTTGCAGGCAATTAATACTGTTCATATTAGCCTCAACTGAGCCTTGGCAGAGTACGTCATAGAGAGGGAGTGAGTTGAGGTGTCAAGTTGCCCAAGATTTTATAAGTGAAAATTATGACATCTCACATCTAAAGACTGCAGAACATGTTACATCCATCAGTTAATGTAGGCTTGGGTATGGAAAATGTCTCGGCAGGAGCTTTCTTTGCTCATAAACCAAGAACCCTCTCAGTCATTGCCTAAACTTACTACACATTTTACATCTGACAGCAGTGGGTCAGAGAAGCACACCTTGCCCTAAAAGGGAAGGCCTGAACCCTGGAGCCTCTCCTCCAACCATACCCTAAACCTAAAGGTGGTATTTCCGTTGCTGTTGCTCCATGACCCAACAACTTTATGTTTCATTTGTGCTGCAAAATTGTTTCAAGGAGAGGATTAGAGAGCAATCGCCCTCCGTTACCTGCGGCCTCGTGCCTCAGACTGCTCCTCAGAGTTTGAGACCCCTTCTGTTACCTAAGGCTAAGAAGGACTGAAGAACTAACTCCTAGTTTCTAATTAAAAATCTGCCACTGTTTCATTAAAAATCTAATTAGCAGAGAAGACTCTGCACCTGACCCCAGTAGACACAGCCCGGCTGGGAGCCCACCTGCAAGGGGCCAGGCCTCAGGGGCTGATTGGCAGCAGCTGCTGAACTCCTGCTAATGGAGGCCCCAGTTAAACCCAGTAAAGCCCTTGTCAGTATCCAGAGCTGCTGTGAGCTGGATTTTACCTCATGTGAGCAATGCCAAAAAGGCTGTTTTCCAAAGACATCCAGAAATTGTGTCGGTGAGAGCTGGGGAAGGAGGTGGCTGCCTCACATCTGTGTGCCATGTTGAGCCTGGGCTTGGCAGCAGCTTGTGAAGGGTTTACCCCTGAGAGCTGTAATTACCACTCCAGCAGGGTTAATTACCCCTCTGGGAGACAAATAAGACCAACTGTGAGGAGAGGGCCAAGGCAAGTGAGACCGGCTGCTACAGGAGAGGCAGGCTGTGTGGGACTAGAAGTAAAAGGTTAGTGAATTAGTTTTGTGTTTTTTTGTTTTTTTTTAATGCTCTTTTTTTGTTGTTATGAGAGGGCAGTTGCTGTTTCTGGAGACAAAAGGCTGTGGTATGTACCTCCCTTTGGCTTTGATGGGCTGTAGGCCTGGGAAAGGCCCCTCAGGGAGTCAGGTCCAGCCCTGGGTCTGGCTGTGGTGAGAAGGAAGGCAGGCCTAGCCCTGCTCCCTGTGGCTGTGGGAGCAAAAGGAAGAACTTAAATTCCTTGTTCCTCTTTCTGCCCCCTTTGTGGGATGGTGGAATGGCCCTTTAGCTGTGCTGTGTCTTGTGCAGAAATTAGCTGCTCATATTGGCTCAAATCTCATGTTACTGCAAGCATTATTTTAGAGTGAATAATTTAACCCATGATTTGGGGATTGTTCGTTTTTTTTTTTAATGAGTCACTTTCCTGTGAAACAGGAAAGTTTCTTGTTTCTCTCTGCCACCACCTATTTCTGCTTGGTCTGCTAACTTGTTCAGCTGTTTGGCCTCTGTTTGTTGGGTTTAAGAGACTGTCCAAATCCCACTGCTCTCTGAGAGGCTGTACATTCTGTGGTACAGCTAGTGCTGCTGTCTGCAGGCTATGCCCTGTGAAAACCCCACAGCCTTGTTTAGAGACTTCTGAGGTGCTTCTCTTGAGTCTGGGACTTACACTTGGCAAAAAGCTGGGATCTGGAAGCAGCAATGGGAGATAGTCACTCACCTTTTCATAATAAAGAACTTTAAGGGTTTTTTTTAGCCTGCAAAGTTGGCTTTATGCCTGAAAAGAAAAGGCAACCTACATATTTGCTTTACATATAAGTGGTGAACCTTAGTAGTTATACAGGGCATTGTAATTGCTACTAGTAGCAATTCAGTAGTTTCTGATGGGTTTGGTTTGAAGTCTGGTTAATCTCAAGTATTAATTTGTACTCATGTGTGACTAAGGTTCTAGAGCAGAGTTGTTACTCTTGCTGATGCTGAGGAACTCAAAGGTGTTCGGATGTATATGACTTCCCCATGTTTCTGCTCATCTCCACCAGTATAGCTGCCACCCATGAAGGGGCAGAGTAGAAAGTGGTGGCAGCTGGCTCTGCTGGGTGAGCAAGTGAGGGTAAACCATCTGTCATAAGAGCTGAGGAGACTTTTGACCCTACTGAAAATGGAGGAAGGGTACTGCTAAGTAACCCTGGCAGCTGTAGGAAGACAAGTCAAAAAGAACTGGACTGTTGTGATAATGGGGAGTGGCAAGAGAGGTGGAGCTGGAAATGCAAAGGGGAAGGGAGGGAATTAATTTGTAATCTTTGGTCCATCTGCCTGGTATTACTTGCTGAGTTGCAACATAACCAATCCAGAGAAAGGAGGTTCTTGAATCATCAGTTGCCCTCTACCAAACAAGAAAAGTTTTTTTTGTAATTGAAGGGCATGCACCTTTGCAACTTAATCCTGTATTCAGGTTCATTGAATCAAAAGCCAGTTCTGCCATTACCTGAGCAGTTAATAAAATCTATTGCCTTATGATGGATTTTTTCTGCAGGCTAGAATTGATCTGTCTTTGTTATGATTTGTGAGATTGAGGGGAAAACACAAAATATAATCTGTATTTCTGCTGCACTGAAAAATTTCACTGTGTTCTCCTTCTAAGGCTTGGAAGTAACTAAAACTGCAGTGGTCATTTTTTTGATTTATTGAAAATAAAGCATACCTTATTAACATTTTAATAAAGAGAATCTCTTTGCAGCGGTGCTCTGAGTGCTCTTATTTCTCTGTGCAATTCCATTCTCTAAGAGGGAAAATACTATTGAGTTCTGTGAGGCATGATTTGTTAGACTGAAACTAAACACAAATACACCAAAGCAAAATGCTTTCCAAAGGTGCTGTGTTTGTGAGAGGTGCTTGCCCAATATGTGTGATGCAAAATGGGGATGCTTTGTGAAGAAATCATCCTTGTAAAGCCATTGGTTCTGGTCATCAGACTCTATCCAATGCTTTAGTGATGATGCTGCTGATCTATTTGGGAAGTTGGCTGGCTCTCAAGGCAGAGTCTCTTCTCAAAGGCTGTTTCACAGTGAAAATATGCTCAGTGCAGCCGAGTGCATGAATGAAAAAGCCTCTGGTACCTTCTAGTCTGGCAAAATGCAGCACAAAACTCAACTTACTCTGTCCTTTCTGCTGTCCCAGGTAAGAAATACATGGTTTTTCATTGCTTTCTTTCATCTTCTTCTCTTGTGTATTTGGATTTGAAAGTATTTGTAATTCAGTTCTGATTTCTGAGTAATTATACATTGCTTGAATTACTGTTGAAAGATGCAAGATCTCTGCTATAAGCCAGTTGCTGGGAACGTAGAATCTCATAGTTCCTTGATTTACAATTACAACAAATTTTCTGTGTGATATACAGCCTTTTTTGTTTCCCTTCAGGAAGGGTGGGGGGAATCTTTCAACTGTCTCGGTAGCAGCTGCAGCAGCGATATTTTCTGTCATATCAAATGCTGCAACTTTGATTTGCCTCTTTCCTCTGTGGCTTTGGCTGTTATAGGCAGCTCACATTATTTATTGCTTTTTTTTTAAAAAAAAAAAAAAGGAGGGGGAAATATGGAAGGAAAATAAAACCAGACCTTGCAGAAGGTTCCCTTCCCCGTACTCTCTTGATAGATGTGTAATACTCTGTTAGCGACTTGCTATGTAGCCTTTCTCGTATTAAATGTAATAGATCCCCCTCTGTCAGAAAGCAGAGGAAAAAACAGCCAGCCTTAAAAACACGGAGCTGCTGAAGCCCTGCTGCTGCTGTCTGTCAAGGAGAAGGGACTCGCTGGGCTTTGACTTCGCACTGCCTCTGGCTGCTCTTTTCCTCTTGCTGCTGCTACCGGGCTCACTTTTTGGAAGCTCTGGGAAGGTTTCAAAATCCTTTGTGGGTGTCCAGTTTAAATGCATCCTTCCTTCTTTTGTCTTAGGAGATGCTCTGTAAACTCTTGCATTTAGTGACAATAGCGCTGGTGTCCCACTCGCTGAGTAGAGATAAAAGTTAATTCCTTTTTGACTTGCGATCTAGTGGCTTTGTTAACCCTTCGAGGGTTGGTAGGTTTTAGATTGTGAAAGTAGTGCTCGGGGTGCTGAGTCCGTGCACCTGTGTTTGTGTAACTGTGATCTCCAGCGGGAATTTAGTCTGCTTTTTCAAAATAAAACGATAAGGAGGAAAATGGTGAGGGATCAGTGATGGGGGAGCTTTATTGCTGGGGGAGATACACCAAGAGCGTGTAAGTAGGGAGCAGCAGGGTGAACTAAGTGTGTGTATGCTGTGAATCAAGGCTAGGATATTTCAGTCCTGGCTTCACCTGATAAGGAGTAAAAGCACAAATGTGGGTGGCTGAAGTTATGGGAGACTTGGTGACTGGGAACTTGTGTGAGCAAGCACACAGGCATGGGGTGGGTTCAGGACAACAATCCTGCTTCAGGGTGTGGAACGAATGAAAGCAGCTGCTTTGGGCCCTAAGTGTTGGTACCTGAATGTGCTGGTGAAGGATGAGTTTGAGGAGCCAGTGCAGCATGTGCTGAGGGTATAGTTTCTTGCAGGACTTCTGTAACAGCTCAGAATGAAGATTTGTGGACTGTGTAGGAGGGCTGGGTGGTGGGCAGCACGGCAGCTATGAGGCTGCACAGGGTGGGGAAACTGCTGCTCTTGGGGAGGGCTGAATGGCTCTGGTGGGCTGGGGGTGCCCAAAGGGCTTCTGGGGTGAAGAAGTTGCCAAAGTGGGCTGAGATCCAGTGTGGGCAGGCAGCTGTGCTGGGAAAATTGCCAGTGGCAGGCAATGCTCAGGGAGCAAAGGGACTGAGAGGAGAGGGCACAGACAGTATAAAGGTAACCTGTGGATATACTGGTGCTCCTTTAGCTCGGGCTTGAGATCCACCATCTGGCTTGCAGTTCACTTGGCTTTCTGTGTTTTCAGTCCTATTTTTGTCCATCTTCTCTAGCACGCTACTGAATTAATCAGCTTGAGTTTGGATTTTCTTTAGTGGTCCCTTGTAGGAAAAACAGTATCTATAAGATAGAGGAGGAGAGACTTCTAAGGCCTATTTAATCACATAGATGGCATTTTTTAAACATCAGTAGCCACTTGAAATCTGACAAGGTGCAGAACACCCGATTCTGGAAACAATTGTGCACTTTATTGATAACTTTCAGCAGTACTTCAGAGTTTCTTCTCTTGCTGGGCTGAGGTGAGGTTGAGTATACTGCAGGGCTAAGCTTGTGGTGCTTTAGCATTGCTTTGTATTTAAGTGCTTAAACTGCACCCCACCTTCTTTATTAACACATCCCTAAGTTTACTTTATAGATCGTGTGTAAATGTGAATGAATTAGACTATAATAAGGAAGTGTACACAAATCAGTCTTCAGGTGTAAGGTTGTTGAGTATTGGCAGGTTAAAGTATGAGCTGAAGGTGATAGCATGCTGGGGAGGGAAAAGGGAATTACTGAAATGCTGTTTGGCTTCTCTTTGACACACCACATGCACAACTTTCATGTGACAGGAAAAGTAAACAGAAGCATGTGAGAAACAACATATTAAACAAATGTAGCCATCTGGCTGTGTAGTGGTTGTAACACATTTTAGGATTTTTTTTTCAGAAGTTTTCTTTTTTTCTCCCTTAGCAGTGGGAGTAATGCCTCATATAATACAATGTTCGAGGAAGTAGCAAAGTTCAATTTTGATAAAATGATTTCTAAGCAATAGCAATCTAGTAATGCAATACTTTATGTGAAAGTAGAGGATGGGTAAAACTTCATTTCAAAGTAATGATAGCAAAGTTTACAGTGTAGAAAATTGAGGAAATTCGTATGTTAATGTGAACCTGAACTGAAAAAAGTTTGTTTTTAATTAAAAGACAATTTCTAAAACTATTAACTTCTGTGTTTTTCTTGGCTTGCATCTAATTCAACTGTAGTTGTTAAATAAAATTGCCTTTTGAGGCATTAGAAGGATGGGGAATTGTTTTTTTCAGCATGTTAAGAATGTCTGTAAAAGTTCTGGTAAACAGGTGGATGATGAATGAGTTTTCTTTTGCAAAGATTTGGTCTACACTAACTGTTTGTCTTGTTTTCACCAAGAGGAAAACTGAACATTATCTGGAATAGCTCAGGAAGGTGTTTCAGTAATCCTTTAATTCAGAATTACCTTTAAAATGACAAAGTATATCTATAATATACAGTTTAATTGTTCTGAAGCTGACAATAAAAACTAAGTGTACTCTGGTAGCTTGTGCAGTTCACTGTAGAATGTAAAGTAAGTAGTAAATACATATGATTTTTAAATCCATCCAATCAGAGTGGTTTTTGCATTTTTTGCAAAGGATATTTAAGGCTTATATAAAAAATATTTGTTTTAAAACAAAAGTTGTTCACAAGCTTCCTTTTGTGTTACAATTTTCACAGTGTTGTTTTTACTTACAAATTTTATGTTGTATAAAAACTTACAAGATGAGGAAGAAATATTTTTATAACTTAACAATAACTATCATGTTCCACTGGCTTGCAACTAGGTAAATTGGAAAAAAGTATAGATTTTACAAGCACATCATCACAGTGGGTAGAAGAAATTAATCCTGAAACTTCCCCCAAATGTGTAGACCATGCTGCTGCATTCTGAAGCTTTTATTTTTTCAAATCTCTCCAGAAGAGGGCTCCGTGCACAGCTTGAAAGTCAGCACCTATGTTTTAAATAAATTTATCAGCTTCAAGAAAAAAGAAAATTCTTGCTTACACTACCTCTGTTGATATAACATTAATGATTATGCTCAAATTCTGACTATTTCCGTATTGCAACTTGTAGGTCTTTTGTTTTAGACTGTTGTTTGAGAGTTCTAGAGAAAGTCATGTCTCTTTTTTGCTTTATCTGAGTTGTAAAAATGCTGTAAATATATTAAAGTCCACTGCCAACCATGATGTGCAACTATTTCTCCTGATGAGTGGTTTGTGAGCAGGCTGACAGTTGCTGGCCATTGATTTCAGTTACGTAGTCAAAAAGATCTTCCACTTGCGTATCTGATTCAAAAGGTGGTGTGTCCCAAAGCAGAGCCATTCCAGCAGTCATGCTGTGCTATTTGTCAAATGTTGCCTTGGAGAGAAGGTTGGGCCCTGGTGAATTAGTATGACTGTAGGCAACATCTCTAACTTTTAATCTTACACAGAACCTGACCAGACTCCTTACTGCTAAGCAAGGAGGGTTTTTTAGCAATAGATGAGTGGAAAACTAGTCATGCAAATGTTGCTAGAGTTATGCCATGACAATTAAGCTGACTGTTGGGCACCACTTGAGACTCTATCTTTGAATTTAAGAAGTATCTTTGGCAATATATTCTGATCTGGTTTCTAATGATCCAAAATTGAAAAAGATTTTACTAGCACATATGGTATCTTTGTGCCATGATCCATTGAGGGTTATTGACTGGATTTTTTTAGTGACTTGTCAGCTAGAAAATGAGTATTTCTAAAAGGTATCTCAATAGACCAGTGCAACAGGAACTATTAGAGCTGTGTAGATAGCACAGTGGTGTCCTTTCCAGAATACATGAAGTTCTGCCTTTCGTTTTCTTCCTGTTCATTGTTAGATAAGTAGGCTCATCCCATTCTATGAATATGTAAGGACAAGCTAGATAACAGCTGTTACTGTTATACTCTTCCTGCATCACTGCTGGAACCACATCTTATCTTCAGCTGCTGTGTTGTACCCGTGTGCTGTCAGGATTTTGGCCTCAGGTTTCAGAGTTTCTGTGCCAGCAGAAGCCTTTTGGAAGGAGGGTGGCTTCATTTTGGGACCTGAGGCAGAAATGTGACATTAGTGTTTTTTTTTAATTGCTTCATGGAAATAACTACTTCACTCCTTCTTTGTCAGGTATAAGCACCAAATTCACTTTTTTGTGTGTATCTCTAACATTCTAACCAGCAAAGCTTCTTCTGTGCAGGCAAAAAGAGAAATCTGCCATGTCCACTGGGGAGGAGAGACAGAATGAGAGGGATTTATCATCCTTAGGAGACTAAGTGTGCTATAGCTTTTTCCAGTTAACTCTGGGTGATAGTAGTGGGTTCTTGATCACAACCATATGGCTGCACTGTGCCCTGCTCTAATCACCAGATGGATGAGACCAGAGCAGGTGGGAGACTGGGGTTTTCTGTCATTTCGTGTGTCCTGGCAGGTAGCACAATGTTAGTGTATACAGATCAGTAGGATATTAAATGCCAAAAAGGAGTGAAAAGTAACACTTGCTTTATTAACCACTATTTTATTATTCAAAGGTCTTAGAACACTAAAAAAAAAGCTGTGGGCAAATTTCTGATGTGGACTGTATTCTCTGTCCAACAGAATAATCTAGTTCTTTGAAAGCCTTACTGTTTTGTGTGAAGGGAACTCATTCCACTACTAATTTATGCAATATCCTACTGTGTTTTGCACCATTAATTTTCTTGGCTAAAGAAAGAAGGAGGAATTTAAGATTTGGTTTGATGGAGTTGGTTAACACAGTTCTAAGAACAGACTAAAATAAATAGGAGCTATTAAGAGTGGGGAGGTGTGAATATTTTCAGCACACAGTAGTTTATCAGTATCTCTAGCCACTTGGAAAAGCTGATTAAGATGTTTAAACATTTTCTGATATCTATGAATGTCCATGTACTATTGTCTAATTTGGTATCTTTATGGGCCTTGTTTTTAGGGAGCTGAACATCTACCTTCAAGCTCTTGAAACATTTCAGAATTGGGCACCCATATGCAACTCTCTAGGAAAAAATAAATCTTTATTGCCTGAGGCCCCTCAGCCTCCTTTTGCTAAAGGTTCTATTCTGCAAACTATAGTTTTTTAGAAAAAACTAATAATGGCTATCTCTTTCAGGCTAAACTCTTGTTCTCATGCTGTGAACAACTAATGTTTAATTCCTTAATGGTAGTGGCAATGTATATATTTCTGAAAACAAATATTTGATTTATAAGGATTTTCCAGGCTGGTATGTAATGAAGAGCAAATAATTCTTGTGTGTATGAAGGCTGTGTTAATAAGAGCACAGACAGAAAGTGGGTTTCTAAAACTTCTTCAAAGTTTTTGCCAAGTGAGTAATCATGGCAGATGGACCTTCAGGTTTTTGTGTGTAACAAGGACTCAAAATGCTGAAAGCCACAGGTTCTAGGCCATGAAGCTCTCACAGCACCGTTAATATGGCTGTGTGCAAAGAAATGTGTATTCAGGTGAAGCATACCACAGCTTTACAACTTGAATTTAGGATATAAGAGATGCTCACCTGCAAATATCTATACCTGTAATCTTTACTCAGCTGTTACTACTTGTGTGCTGAAGACTTTTTTTAAAGGTTACCCCCTTTTCCTTCAGTGAGTGATGTTAAGTGTGGGTGCTCCTTATCTGCTCCATGGCAAGGTTGGCAAGCTTGGCTGGAAACACATCTGGGGGAGTACTGATTCTATACGTGAATGGCTGCCTGCCACATGGACAGTAACACATCTGTGGCAGAGGTAGAAAGATGATAAATAACTTCTCATATTGCTTCAAATCAATCCATAAAACTGTTAGCACATTGAGTTTTGTTTGACTTGCTATGGAGCAGAAATGCATGTTACAACATACTTACCCGCTGTTAATCGGCTCATCTACTTTATAGACACTTAATCCATTTCTTTTCATTGTCTTGGCATAACCTGGAATTTCAAGAAGGGTTTCTGTGCAAACTATCTTTAAAGAAGGGTCTTGGAGTCAAACATAGGGGATTTTTAACCTATAAGAGTAAAAGAGAGGCTGGCAGCTGTCTATGGAGTCACTGTATAGAGGCAGAAACTCAACTGCTGTAAATTCATCTGGATCCACTGGGGAGCTATCCCAGCACACATGATTTAAGAGTATGATACATAGCTTGTATAGACAGCATGCAAGGGCAGGGGTGTGGTGGGTAGAGTCATGTAAAGTTGCCCCTTCTCCAGGTTGTTATAGTTTTCTTGGTGCATGATGGTCTTTGAAGTGTGTCTATTACATTTTAACTTTGAGCCAACTGTTGGTAACCGCTTGGGAAGAGAGAGAGCCCTGGGAACAGTGCCCTCAAGATCTTGCATTTTCTCATAGACAGCCTTACTGGCTTTGATACTGCCAAATAAGGTGTATTTAAACATTCCTTTAGATACAGGCCTCTGTTTTCCTTGAGGAACCACGTTTTGTCAGCCTACAAACAGCTAATCAAAATGTGAGAGCTGAACATTGCACTGCTCTCTAGGTTGACAAAACAGGAAATCCAGAGCATCTGGTACTCTGCTCCTAACTGAAAGGAGGTGGAATTAGCCATTAGAATTGGAGGGGCATTTCCCTCCCCATGAAACCCATTGTTTCAGAGCTCTGTCAGAGGAAGCTGAGCAATTCCAACTGTGCTATGGTGGAGATGGGTATCTCCAGGTTTGAGTTGATCAGTGCAGTTAAATTTTTACTGGCCACATTAAAAGGTGTTCAGTTTGACCTTCTGCCAGGATAGGATAACTGGTCTTGCAAGTGCCAAGTAGACATGGATACTGTCTACCATCTTTATTCAGTTGAAATGCAAAATGAGAAACCTGTGGGTGAAGATAAATAAGAATTACATTAAAATAGGACATTATATAAAAATCAGTTTTTATTTCTGGGAATTTGTATTAGCCTGCCACCTGAAGGTTGTATTGTACATCAGGCTAAGTGGTTTTATTCTTTTTCCAAAATGCCTTTTGTTTTCATAACTCATGATCTGATTGAAGTAACTGGACTCTGAACTCTATAAATCTTGATTTAGGAGTATTGATAATCCTATTAATTTACTGATCTACAGCTCAGACCTGAACACTAAAGTAGTTGGCCCCAAATTTGATCAGCTTTCCTTAATATGTGCCAGTATAATTGCAGGAGACATTATTCAGAGGGACAAAGATGTAAGGATGGTCATTAAAGCCTAGCAGTAATGGGAAGTACACCCTTTTGTACCCACTTACACTGCTGTTCTGAAATAGATAAGGTTCTGACATTTGTTTCTATTTTTAGAATAATTATTTTCCTCTAATGCTTTTAATTAAAAGATCTCATTTAAAAATGATAAAGAATACAATCTTCAGTTTTAAATGTCACAAATAGCTTTCCCTAATTGCTGAATCTACGCAGTTTAGTTACTAGTGCAGAGGTGTGTCACTGTGCAGTGAGGATATTGATTATGGCAAGCTGGCTAAACAGCAGCTCTTCAGATGATAAATTTGGATACAGGGTGTTATCAGGAAATAAGGTAGGGATGCTGGGAATAAATAATGAAACCTTTGTGTCTTTTAGAAATGACTTCTGGTCTTGCGCATCTCTCAACTTCAATTTTCTGAGTTTGCATCAGCAAAACACCATTGCTCACACTGATACAGGAGCAGGTCTCCAGTGGACATGGACATGGATGGATTGTATTGTCCCACTTTGTGTTATGCAGGTGAAGGATGGCTAGTATCAATGCCATGTGCATTTCTGCTCTATGTATCGGAGGCTTATATGGCTTCTATTACTATTATATCTGAGCACCCTGCAAATGGTAATGAATTTATCCTTGCTTCCCTAAAATAAGTGCTGAGTTATGACAGGAACATTATTCTGAAATGGGAGACAGCCTCCAACATCTGCCTGTTTCAATGACTTTAGTTCTATTATCTTAGTTGAGTAATGATGTAGGCTGCTGTCACTTTTGCTGCCAGTGTTGATTCAGTAGTGACAGTTCATTGTACTATAGAAAGATTAATTCTGATTGGGGGGGATCTCAGAATAACTCCAGTCTTTAGGCCTATCAGAAGCTGGTGTATGTAGTACTATTTTAATAATACTGCTCAACTTTCAGGAAGATAACTAATTATGATTTGCCAAAGAACTGTCTATCTCTATACAGCTAGTATTTTGCATACAGAGGAAACTAAGAAGAGAAAATATTTAGCTAATAATAGCTGCACGGAGTTTTATAGGCATAAGGAAAAGGGCATGTACTTGCTTATAACTGGTGTTTATGTGATTGCTGCTGGCAAAATGATCATTTGGAGCAGAGGAGGAGGATGAGGCTGGCAGTGCTACATATACTCATGGGATTTGAGACCAAAGCAGTTTGGGGTAGAAGACAGGGACAGATAATACACAATGAAGCTTCCAGTGGTAGGGAAGAGGTGTGCTTCTTCCCTGCCGTGTGAGATGTAGTCTCAGTTGCCGAATAATTCCCCCATCTTCTGTTTGCTGATGAAGGTTCCCATCTTCTTTCCTTTCCTGGGATTGGAGGAGGCAGAGCAGCTAACTTGGGCTCCTCTGATAGGAGGTGAGCTGCCTAGTCATGGCTGTTCCACTCCTATTTCTAGCTCCTGGAAGTGTGATATTGTTGTCTTAAATTCTCTTTGTTAGTGAGATGCACAAAAATGTTTGAATTCCTGGGGGGATGATGGCACATGGATGAACTATTTGTTACAAGCCTGAAGCATGAGAATCTGTAGATTTCATGGAATATTGAAAGCTAGTCTGACTTTGTGAAACAGCTGCCTATCCTGAATGGTTATGTCCCTCTGAAACAAGGATTCAATCCTCTTACACTTGCTTTCCAAGAATACACTTTTAAAAGCTTTTTTTTTTTCTTTGAGTCAAAGGCACAGAAGCACAGAACCTGTTTCTTGCTGTGTATGGGAACTAAACATTTATTATGGGTGGGTGAAGTTTTTTTGGCTGAAATAAAACTGACTTGGTTGTCTGCCATGACTTACGTTGAATGTGAACAAATTCACTTTCCCAAACTATTTATGATCTTCATTTGCATTCAATCTTACCTGCTAGGTTAGGCTGACACCTGTATCCAGAGCTCATGCTCATATCTGGATCTGAAGTTGTTGGCAGTGGGAAATAGCAGCAGTTTACTCTGATTTATGCACATCTATGAGTCTATCAGCATGCTCGTTTAGGAGAGGCAGGAAATGTAATCCTTTGTAAAATTCTGTGTCTGTTTCCAGCATTCATTAGCTGCCCAGCCACAGAACTTTCCTCTCTTCTACATCTTATGTTTGGTGGGATGTTTTAATTATAATTTGTTGTCTTAATGGGCAATATTTATATCGGTCTGCTGCTTTGATGTTTTCGTGTTCATGATCATTCTACTGATGCTTTAGGAAACTTGTTACTGCACAGATGAAAGAAAACTTAGGAGATACCTACCCCTAATGGATTAGCTGGCTGGGGAGGGAATAGAAAGGATGTAACAGGACTAGCTGGGTATAAAGTGAGAGTCCAAACAGCCTTCATTGCATTTTCATTTGAAACTGTTTGCATGTAGCTGCTTTAACTGTCTGAAACAATGTTATGTATACCAGACAGGTTGGTTGCCACACATCCTCTGTGTAACACAAGCATACTTTTAACTGCATAGTGGGGGAAGTATGTCCCAGAGAACACAAAGGTAGGAAAGGGCCAGAGAACCCGGGAAGTACAACTGTTGCAGCTTTTGAGAAAGAAACATGAAGTAAGCCAACTACCAAGAAAAGCTACAGAGTATCTTGCTGAAATAAGGATTATGGGCCATATGGTAAGAGAGAAATCCTCCAAAGTTTTGTCAGATACTATGTGAATTCCCTCCACCTAACACTTTTGTTAATATATATATAATTTCAGACTTATCCCCTTGCTCTTATTTCCTGGTATCTCTTACAGACCAGCTGAAAAGCGAAGATTAAAGGCAGAGAACCTAACTTCAGGCACATTTGCGAATTAGCTGTTAATTTTCTGCAGGTTCTTCTGTGCTTAAAACAGAAATAACCCTCCCCCGACAACTGCATGTAACAGTTCATGTACAGTAGCTCTACTGACACTATTTCTGAGGTGTTTGCAGAATTCATGATTTATCTGGCAGTGCTGTAGTTTAAGCACTGATAAAGAAAACACAGCAAAGAGCAAATACATTTGACCTTTCAAAACATGGAAAAGAAAAGAAAAATAGAAAAACAGTAACTCTGCAGTTTATTCTATGTACATGTGTAATGACTGCAATCAAACTGGGGTTCTTATTTCTGCTTTGGGAGTCTGGGTAGCACAGAGGCTTCTAGGCATGGGATCCACTGTTTTATACCTGCTGTTCTCAGGATAGTGTGTGGGAGTTGGCCTGAGTAGAGGTTCAAGTCACCTTTGATTTCTCCAGTACAGGGACTGATCTGTAGTTCAGGTCGGCTGCATCCCAAAATCTTTACTGTTTGCTAAGCTATGCCTGTGTAATTGGCATGCTGGTCTTGATTCACTTGCCTAATGAGCAGGAGTCTGTATTTCAAGTGTCAAGTATCATCACAACTGCCACTTTAAATCAGTAGTACCAATACAGAAGTAAAGCTCAGGTAGTTGTGGAAAGTTTCTGCCAAGATCCTGAGCTAGCTACAGTCTTGGTTAGCTTGGCTCTAGCCACCTCTGAACATTGTGGTGAGTAGCTTAAAAGGCAAGTAGTTCCCTGGGTGCTGCATAGTGTAAATAACTGCTCAGGCAGTGTTGCAGGGTTCAGCCTTGCCCTGAGTTTACCCCTTCTATAAGGGCTGGGTTTTTTAAATAGCAGTGAGACTGAGTCAGGGGCATGCCAGGTCTGTTATGCTGCCTCTCCTCATGTTGTGACTGCTCCTGGGGAATATGGAGTCTCCTGAGTATGGGTCTAAATATGATAGGAACTGAAGATCCTCCTTACATTTCCTCATAAAACTGTTGCTGATTTGTGAGCACATGGTTTTGCTTTAAAAGCAGAGGAAAGACACAGTGCATCTCTCCCAGACTGCAAGTTGGATATGTACACAGTGTGCAGAATTTTATGCCAAGCTCTGGGGGTAGGGATAGGTTTTAAATGAAGTGGTCAGAGTAGATTTTTTCTTAAGCCTCTTTGGAAAAGGGAGGGGAGGCTGCGTAGGACCTGGGGTAGGGCTCTGACCCAGTATTACTACCACTACTTTTGGTATTTCTGGAATTACTTTGCAGCTGCTGCACTGTGAATGTTTTTTGGGTCTGAAGCCCCTAAACTGTAAATAATAGCCCCTCCTTGATTTATTTGTACTACCCTGTTGCTTATCATATGCTGGTGAAATCCAATGCAGAAGGCTGAAAAGTTCTTCCCTTCTTATCCCACTTTCTTATTTCCTGGTTCACTGTGTAGTTGCCTTCTGTGCCTGTAGGTACATGAATTTCATTATTAGCAAGTCTTGAGCCATCTGCTTAAATAACAATCAGGGTGTCTTTTAATTTGCCCTTCTTCCATACAACTGTTGTGAATTGGTGAACTATCTGCTCAGCTAGCTGCTTTAACACATCCAAACAAATCTTCCTGCTTTGTTCAGCGCTACTGGCGAGGCTTCTTGCTGAAGCAGGGCTGCTGGACTGTGAGGTGTGTGGTACTTGTGGAGGCTAGAAAGGAAGGGAGACTAGAAAGTGTGGCTGCAGTTTATTAAGTAGGGAGCATTCTTCAAGGAAGGGATTCCTTGGTATTCTGTTTTAATTGGTAACTCCTGTAAAATATGTAATTAGTCCCTGGATAAGAAGCACTAGTATATCAAACTTGCCATCTTTTCTAGACAAGCTTTTAGCTGTTCCTTTCGAAGTTATGCTCCTTTTCACTTAGTCTCCTGGCCCAAGGCATGTTGTTTGTGTAGCAGCCTAGCTTTGGCTGGACAAAAGCAGGACAGGGAGCTTTCTGGAGCAGTAGCTGTGGCTTTAAGTGTCCTTAGGTTGAGGAGCATTTTGAGCTTTGGCCTTCCCCTTGCCCAGGAAACTCTTTGTCAACTTTGACTTTTTTTTAGCCTCTCTTCAGACTGTGCTGCTTCATTAAGAAGCTGAACTGCAAAGCAGTGTCTTTGCCCACCAGCCACATCCATGAGGTTGACACTTGGCTTGAACACAAAGTTTAGTGTCAGCTTTGTCCCATTACCAAATATAGTGTAAATCTTGCTGATAAGGTTTCTAGGCAGCTGTGGCTGGGGCTATGTAGGCGAGAATGTGTCAGAATGACACAAGTAGTTCCTGATCTCTGTACTTTGCACTAAAGCACATGCACGAGCCAGCCCCGGAGAAGAAGGAAATTTCTTGCTCTGTCCCTTTCCTTGTTTCCATGTGGACACCCTGCCTTGAGATGTGGCTTGCCCTGTAGTGCTTGGTTAGCATGCCTGGGGCTCAGATCCCACCCCTGACACCAGGGAATAGCAAGGATAACTGCACTTGCAGCACTTGGAGCCTTGCTTCTCTCAGCAGCCTCATCCTTCTGGAGCATCTTGATTTCAAGTGGCTGCTGAAGCACTGTAAACAGATTTCCTTGGGTTCTGCAGCACTACATGCTGTGTTGCAATACATTTTGTCTACTTTAAAGCTGTTAGTGATTCATTAGTTTACAGTTCCAAAAACCAATTCCAAAGGGATCACTCATCTCCCTCGAGCAGTGGTGATATTTTCAGGCTGGCTACACAGTGCTATGGCAGTGTTTTTGAGACTTGCCTGGTTCAAATCATGTGGCAGTGATACTGCCAAAGGCTGCCAATTCAATGGAGGATTGTACCCGGGATTCCACTTGCAATATTAGACATAGCTAATAATAGTCCCTCTTGACTCCTGAAATGTCAGAATGGTCTTGTGAGTAACTGCACTTCAGAAAGCATTAACCTTTTATCTGCCACCAAGAGTAGTCCCTGATATGTTCACCTCTGCATTATGCTTGTAATAAAGAAAAGTAGGATATTGGAAACCAGGAGTCTTAATATATCTGTCTGTGAATTGACTAGTGTCAAGATCTGAATTGCAGTGAGTAAGGAGCTTCAGGGGAATTGCATGATGCCAAGCCCTTATTTGGAAACCAATGGAAATACAGGGGAAAGATACATGACCTATATTAGGAGTGCCTCTTCTCAATTGCCTTTTACAGCTATTTATTACAGTTAAAAACACCTTGTACATGTATCTTTCAAGGCAGAATTGCATCACTGGAGGCTATGAATAACCTTACATAATGAAGGGACCTCACTGTATGCCACTATATCTCTAATTTTTATTTTCCTGACTTCTTTGAGAAATTAGATATCATTGAAGAGCAGGGAAAACTAAAGTACAAAGCAAGAAAATAGCTTCTGCAAATTCCTATAGGAAATCTAACAAGCAGGATACAGTCACAGCTCAGGAGCCCCAAATCACCAATCAGAACACACTGTTCCTGCTACTGAGAACGTAGAGCAGTATGCCTTGTCTGGGGGGGGATCTTGAAAAGAGCCTTGCACTCTTTCTATTTGTTAGACCTGAAACTTTAATTACAGTAACTAGTCTGTATCTTAATAAAAAAGCCATCCCTCTACTTTATTTCTGCAGTGCATCTAACTGCTAGCATTCAATCCTTGTCTTAAATAGTGCAGTCTCCTTGTGACAATGAAGATGTATTTTTAGTGTGCTTGGGGAATTGCAGTTAACAGTGACTTCACCCGAAGGGGGAGCTTGGCTGTTGTCATTTTGCTCTTCCTCAGTAATCCAAAATACATCATTGACATCAGTGCTGTGCTAAAAGTAAAATAAAATGGGGATCAATGGGTTTTTAGGAATGTTTCCCATCTGAGAGTTTAATTTTTTTTCTTCTCCTGAAGGAGTACTCATTTTCTTTGCTTGGCAATCTAAATTTAATCTTGCTTATGAGCATCTAAAGCAAGTTGTGGGGCTACAAATCTGAGAATAAAACCAGAAAAGATTTCTTTTGTAGTAAGTTCTTATTCCTCTTACATTTACTACACCTCATCCCCTCTGTCCTCTAAATAGTGATAATCAAACACTGAAAAGCATAACTTCATGTGAGTCCTGGCAGATGGACAATGGAGTCCCCTCAGCTGCTCTTCCCCAGTCCTGGATAAACCCTGTCTTGCACAGGCTCTCAGAAGTCATCAGACTGTCCTTCATTTCAAGTTCATCCTAATTTGTCATCCTGATAGGTGTGAATGTGCAAAGGCATTTGGGGAATTAAATGAAATTGTAGGTATTCTTAGAGATGCAATGTCAAACAACTCAGTAGCACATGTGACAATTGTGGATCCATGTTTCTGCCATGCTTTAAACTTGTTGAAAGAATTAGGTTCCAGTTTTCTCTTTGTGCTGTCTGCAGTTAGCTGTGATCAAAGAAAAGAGTGGAGGTGGTCTACCAGGAATGCATCTCTCTTGTCTGCACGAAAGAACAAATTACTACAGTTTCCTCCTTCATTGACATAATGTGCTCATCTACCTGCTTCTGAGCTCAGTCAACAACTCTTTTTAGCAAAGTATTGGTGCAGACACTAAATTCTTCTCAGCTCAACCTGCCAAGTAAGTCACTCTTTCACAATTTGCAGTCTGAGATGGTCTGAGGAAGGAAAGGGTGAGAAATGTTATCTGCCCAAACTTTCCCACAGCATCAGGTTGGTGGTCTCCTTTCTATATGTAGTGTCCTGTGTAGCCCAGAAATAGGACAGAACAATCTTCAGAATCCTCAGTGGAATACTAGCTAGAAGTCTGACATCAAATAAGTTGCAGCTGACTACTGCAAATGGATTTTTCTTTTATATAGCATGATTCAAACTAGAGGTTAAACCTAACAGGTAAGAATTCATTACTTGAATCTGTCATCAGACTCCTGTAAGTGACACACTGAGCAAGAAATAAAGTGTGATAGGCCCTTAGGAGCGATACAATTTAAATATGGATTTGCATTTATGGCAGACATATGTCTGTATTTGTTCAATGCTAGCACTTTTTTCCTTAGACTTCTGTTTTAGGTGTCATGCAGCATTTGAATTACAAGGCGTTGAAGAGAAATGCTTGATTTTTAAACTTTGTCATTGTCATAGTTTTCAGTAAAAGAAAATTTGCTTCATCCTGGCTCCAAGCAGGAGAGTCATCATTTTGGCATTATACTTGAGAGCAATGATTGTAATGTAGTTTACAGAAACCCAAGAGATATATCTGTTAAGTATCAGTAATAGATAAGCATTTTGTTTATTTTCTGCTTTTAATATTTATGGTATTAACATGAGATAAAAATCAGATTTTTCTTTCTCTGAGGAGTCCTTACAATTCAATTAAGCTAGGATTTTGTAAACAAAACTGATTTACAAGAAGGTAAACCTCCCTGAGCTTTTAGGGAACATGGATATGTCTGAATGGCCTTGTTATTGTCATAACTCTAATCATTGTAAGCTGCAAGCTCATTCAAAATACTATCTAAGCACTGACAACATCCTCAGTGTTTGTACCCTGCATCAACAAAAACCTTTTGTGCAATCTCTGCTTTCAAGGACCAGCCACCTAATTAGCCGACCTGTCTGAAACACACATTGTTGTGCTTCTGTTCATCAAGGCACAAACAAATTGCAGAACTCAAATTTGGTTTTTGGAATCTGAAAGATCTGGGCAGAGAAGCATTTAGTGGAATTAGGTTCTGCAGTCAAGAGAGTGCTTCGGGTATGCAGATTCACCTCGTGTGTGTGTTGTATACATATGTGTGTGAAGGCATATATGAATATATGTAGGATGACACATACAATGTAGGTCAGGCAAAAGCAAAGGTAAGCTTTAGGTTTTGTAATGCTACAATGGCTGTTTTAGTCCCAAAGGTAATAATTGGTTTGTAACTCATTATTCTCTTAACATATATTCACACCTTAAGATTGAAACTTCTGAATTTAAAAAAAAAAATAATTTGGCTTAGAGTTTCCTCTACGTTGAGTCTGAGATATGGTCATAACATCCAATCAGAACACAGTCATGACTTTTTGCTCTTATATTTTGCACCCGTGTATCTTTTGGAACACATTCAGACTGCCATAACTGGTATGAAAGCAAGTGCTCAAATAAGTTGTTTTGAAGGGCAAGGATTTGAGTTTCTTCATGTCTTCCAAGTAACCTAGTTCAGCTGCATAGTGGACTTGTGGGTTTATGCTTGCTAAGTTCTTGCAGTGAATGTGGTGTTAAAGAAACAGCAACTGTGAACCAGAAACGAGTGTGGAGCAGTTCAAAGGACTGGTCTATTAGAAGTACAAATAAAGACTAACCAGATTTCATAGCCACTAAAATATTTGGTTGTTATCCTAGAGATTATCATTTGGAACCACATGGATTCTTTCCTTCCTGTACAGTTTTAGCAGGCTGGATCTGATAATTTTTAACCACAAGTGCTACCTGCCTAAACTTGCAGCCTTTCAAAGGGATTTATTATTTGCACAAGCATAACTTGTATGAATAACAGCCAAAAGGATTTGGGCCTGCATATGCAATAGGAGTTGTCACCTTATTCTGGAAATACTTGCTCCCAAGAGAATACTGATGTGACATTTAAAAACAACCTGGAAGGAAAGTGTTAAAATATGTGCAGACCTTGGAGAGACATCAGATATAACTATATACAGGGCAACTTAGAGCAGACTGCAAAATGGTGTTTTTATGTTCCCCTGTGGTGTGATGCTATAGCAGAGGATCATGTATAAAGGGGGAAACAATGTTTCCTTTTCTCCTTTTAAATACAGTGACATGTCCTAATTTAGACCTAATTTTCATTCCTGTAACATTACTTGTAATAATGTCTAAAGTCCTCAGAATTAATTTGACTGGAAAAATTCCAGAAGGACTTTCAATTTTTCTCATTAAAAATATTATAGATGTCTTAATTAGGCACTGTTATTAATGGTAATATTACTCAATTTAGAACTGCAAACTTCAGATGTGGTTACTTCTAGCATGATTAGTCAGAGAAGCTCTGCTATGCAAGGATGCACACTAGAATTTTGAACAGTCAAATATTTAGAGCCAAATGCTCAGCTGTGTAAATTTTGTGGCTACTGCGACCTCAGTGGAGCTAGACTTGTATACATTAACTGAGAGTTTTTCTAAAGCTATAAATAACCATTCCTGGCTGATCTCTCTCACTAATTCTCCTTTTCTTCTCCTTTCTGGTATTTGCTTGTTTTTCCCTAAATTATGTGCTTAAGGTAGAATAAGTTTGTGAAATGATACATGCATGTTCTTGTCTTCAGCAGGAGCTGTTTAACTACTGAAATTAAGCTGAAGCCACTCTGCACTTTGTATTACTTTTTCCCCATGTTATCCCAGGGGGATTTCTCTGACTTGGGTGAACTTTCTCCTAATTTAGAACACAGTTTGAGGACCTTTCCACAGTGCCTTCAAGTCTAATGGGCTCTGTTACAAGCTCCAAGTTGTGGTAATTTCCTTTACTTGGTGAAGACCTTCTGTTGCTATGTGTGAGGGTA
Source organism: Hemiprocne comata (assembly GCA_020745705.1). NCBI lineage: Eukaryota > Metazoa > Chordata > Aves > Apodiformes > Apodidae > Hemiprocne > Hemiprocne comata. Next base: position 17,252,987 of record CM036598.1, read on the forward strand.
GAATTAGGAGGAATGTTTTACTTGCCTGCCTAGACATAGACTTATACAAACTTCTGAAGTATTCTGTGGACCAGTCAATGTGTGTATTTTCCTGTTAGAGGTGTGAAAGCAGCTATTTAGATTTCCTGTGTTTGTGATTGGCTTCATTAATACATAAGAATCCCTGAAAGTTTTTAGTGCCATAATTACTGGCTGTCACTTCTGTTTGGTGTCACTTGTGTTTCTTGGGATTGTGGATGGGAAAGGCTGTTAGCTACATTGTCTATTGTGTGTTGCTCTGGGACTTTAATAAGGGGGCTCATACAAAATAAAGCTTGTATCTTGGTTATCAGGGTGTAAGACTTCATTTAAAAAAAATGAAACAACACCCTCCCACCCCAATCCCCTAAAATTTCACAACAAATGTTCCAGCTTTTCAAAGTACTTGGAAAGTGAGGTGTCTAAATGTAATGTAGCAAATTTTGTCTATTTTGTTACTCAATAATCCCAGTGTTTAGATTCCAAGTGTTTTCTGTGTCTAAAATGTACACTGCTAAGGCAACAAGCTCGTTTGGATGGCAGAAAGAGATGATCCTTCTGTGAGCAGTGTGGAACCCAGATTTGAGTCATCTTGCAGGTAGTTTAACCATGAAATGAACAGTCAGGTTAAGATGGACAGATGTGCATGAGGCTGTTAAAGCAAAAGGCATCTGGATATATAATGGTTATATGGGATACTACTGAAATCTCAAAATGGTGCAGACATTTGCATCTGTTCACTGATGTATATAATGACGAGTTATTTGGGGTAGTAGGGTGTGAAGCTTAAAAGGAACTTAATGGCTTTTCATTTTAATAAATCATTTGACTGCAGCAGTGTCATCTTTTATTAGCTTGTAATTTTGTAAAAGTTAAAATTGAGCATAATGTTGCATATAATTCTAGAACATCTGGTAGCAATATCTAGTAGCAGCTGTTAGTACCTGAAATATAAACAAAACATGATTTTATCCATAGTCATCACAGTTAATTTTCCTGGAAGTACTAGTTTTGGAGTAGATGCCTTAGGAAAGAAGTCTGGTCAGAAGAAAGAATGGGTAGAAAACAAGATATTCAAAATTTTGAGCAAATAGAACAGAGGATTGGATAAAAGGATTTTCAGGAAAATATTTTCTTTATGCTGAAACTAAAGAAAAAACTTCAGAAGAAATCCTAAAATGAATTCTAGTCCTTAAATACACTGTCCTTTGGTACTGAAGGGCATCCTATTAATCAGTAATATCACTCAGGTGCCTGTTCTGAACATCCAGGTACTGGGCTTTCTCTTTCTATCCCAAGGCATCAGATTTGTCAAGTGAAGATGTAGCATCAGTTGCACTTGCTGAAGCTCCCCTTGACCTGGGGAATTAACTTTTTTTTTACATGGGTATTGGTGGTCCAGTGTATTTGAGGTACCCCTAGCACTGGGAACATGGTGTATGATAGAAGTGAATGTGTACAACAATCAAGTAGCTGTGCATGTGGCATGTCTCTCCAAACTGTTCCTTTTAAATCTTGTCACTGCAAGAAGTAGAGAGGTTAGCCAAATAATCTGACTTTACTGTTCTTTGTGGCAGATTCTGTTAAGTCTGGAGTCAATGGTGGAATTTATACAGAAGCAGATTAAGATCTTGGAGTATTGCAGAGCACCAAAAACAGTACATGTGGCACTAGCATCTTTTCCTCCTCTTTTGATGCCCCTTTCCTGAATCCTCTGGGGTGTGAATTCTATATAGGGCACCAATATTCTTGCAATCCATTTATCCAGTCATGTGTAAACTGCCTGTACAGGATAATATCACTTCCAGGATAGAATAATGTGAATATGTGACACATTAATAGATTTTATCATTCTCTATTTGTGATAAGGATCCCTGATGAGGGCAAATTGTAATCTGTGATGCTGGCTAGCTGTTCTAGCTCTTCACTTCCTAGTAAGGACACAAGAGGACTCCTTAAGAACATGAGCACAATAAAGTTTATTTCTGTCTGGGGCATTGGTTTTCTTTTGATGTTTGTTTATTTACAGCAATGATTAAAAATCACCCTTCCGGCATCTTGATCTGTGCCTACCATGACTCTGACTGTGTTGCAGAACAAATAGATCTGTGCCTGTGTAGGTACAATTTCTGATTCATTCTAGGCACGTTTAGCTAGAAAACTTCTCATTATTTTCTGTTACAGTGAAGTAACACTTTAAATGGATGGTTCAGGTGCTTTACCTGAAGTTGATTTTAAAAACATTATGCAGCATAGATGTTCAAGTGTAAATAATTTATAATCATAGCCTCATGCTGGAGGATGCTAAATATCAGTAATTTTGTATTATATTTCATGATGGATGACATTCTGGCTCCCAGTGGACTAATTGTAAAACACCCTTGGTCGCAATAGTGTCAGGATTTCACCATAAGTGTTCCCTAAAATATGAAATTATGACATTTCAATTCTTGCTTAATCTAATCAACCTTAATTAGTTGCATAATAATTTTGTATGTAATCTTATTCGGAAGGCTTGGAAGCGCACCACAAACTGTGACCTAAATCCTGTAGTTTTAAACTCATCTATGAAATATAAATCCTTGTATGTGCATACATTGTACTGGTACTCATTTCTAAGTGCTTGCAGGACCTTGGCTTGGTTGCATGTGCAGAGTATTCCCTTGCAACTAAACCTTAGCTGTTGCTGTCTGGAATATGATGCTCTTTCAAACACCATGTGCAACAAATCACCATGAAGTTACAGCTACTGCAGCTTGAAAAGGAGAGTTTTCAGTCTGTATTAACAAATTAGGTTCCTTTCCTGGGAAAGAGAAAAGCATGGATTTGAGTCATCTTGGGAAAGAGGATAAAATGAAATGAGAGCAAGTACTCTCGGCATTAGACAAAAAGATAAACAGGATACAAAAACACTACCTGGTCATCTTTCTCTGTCACTTGAAAATACTGATCCCCTGAATGAGAACTAGTAGGTCACAGCAAAATTAAATCTTCAAAGAAGGAGCTTCATCCTACAGCTCTTGGTGATGCTAGCTGTTCTCATACATGCTTAGGACTGATCTACCACTAGCCAACCATCTTGCTCTTGTCTGTGTCTATACTACTAAATTGTCTTCCTCTGCATATGGAATGCCTACTAGAAATGGTTTCTGCCTTGTGGTAATTCCCCAATGTGCTAGGGTACTGTTAATGAGAGCCAGCTGGGATAGCCCAAGAGCTTTTTCATAGCACCAGTTGCCTCTCTAAACATTTGCAGCACTGTGCAATTTATTTCCCCTTCTTTGTGCTGGTTCCTCTGGACTGCAGTTGTGCCCAGTGCTCCCTGTGTAGGGACTAGAGACAATAGACATCTCTGAGACAGGGAATCTGAAAGTTACTGGGACTCTGACCTTCTCTGTTCCTTGTAGCCCATGAGCCAATAAAAGGCAACAGTTGCATCACCTCAGGTTATTTAATGTCAAACCTTCAAGAGAAGCTGATTAAGCTGGTAAAGATTTGTATTTGTGTACAGCATGTAGCTATCATCACAGTTATCATCATGTCAATAACTTTTATGGCTGCTTTTCTAATCTATTCTAAATAAGCAAAGCTCTCCTTGCAAGATTTTAATTCACCTCCTTTGGGAGAGCTTTGATAAAGGTATTGCAGCACTTCTCTGGCAGAGAAAGGGAAGGGAGATTGTTGAAGACTTTTCAAAACTCAGATGGAGAAGGCCCTCAGCAAGCAAGTATTCTGACTTTTGAAGCTTTGAGCAGGAGGTTTGACTAGCTGACCTCCAGAGGCCTCTTCCTCTAACCTCAAATACTCTGCAACTCTGGTGATCTCATTATTTGTAATACTGTTCTTGAAAATGTTCTCCTTTCTCCTTATGGACCTATTTATCTTACAAACTGAAATTGGCTTGTGGTCTTATGGTAGCTTTTAAAAGGGAAGAATAAAGCCTAAATATTGCAAGGGAAATGACTCCCTGGTACAGCCACAAGTTGAAAGTAGGCTTTTGGTATCTGATATACAGGAGGAAAACTTCTAATACTGTCAGCATTTCTGCTTATCTTTCATTCCCTATAATTCATTCTGGCTTTTTTATAATAAAATGTATCAACGGCAACTTCAGTAATTTCCCAAGTGCTGTTACAGCTTGTTTCATGATGTAGTAACAACTTAGTCAAATCTAAAGCCTATCAACTCTTTCTGTTGTTAGCAAGCTAGTACAAGGCTTTCTGTATTGCTGCATCTGTGCTCCAGCAAGTGGGTTGGTATTGTGGAGGACACTGCTGAGCTGATATTTGTAATGATATTTATCTTCTGAAAGAAAAGTAAGTTTTTTCAGTGTATAAGTGTAATAGGGAAAGGGATCTGTTTGGTCTCAGCATTAAACAAATTCTTGACTTCTTGAAGTTGGCTGTAGCAAGTGGATTGGGCTAGGATTGGGTCTGTCTGTGTTCTGAGGAGGTACAATGGTTTGGTTAAGTAAAAGTTTTAATATTACTAAGACAGGTGTGGAGATTTTTCTAACTCAACCATTTGGTTCTTTTCCTTTCAGCAGAATCTAGAGATACTGTATCAACCTCAGGATATTGCTTATCTTTTAAAAACAATTCTTCCACTTCTTATTGAGAGAAAAAGGGAAAATATGGATGGGGAGAACACAATGCAAGTACTGTTATGAGTGTAGTGCAGCCTTTTCAGCTGCCTAGCAGCCCCTGATAGTTGCCTGTTGCTGCAAGCACAAGTTAATTTTGAGGAGGTTTTGATTGAATAACATAGTGACTTTGCAAGCTTTTATTTACAGGTTTTCTTTGAGGAAGGGCAGCATCAGTCCTCACTGAATATGGGCACTCTTATATCCTTCTATAATCTCTGCTCTTATTCATTGAAACATCAGCTGTCTCTGCTACTAGTGATGCAAATACTTTCTCCAATGCTGCTACTCTGACCTGGGAGGATCTATCTGCAAACACATGTAAGATCACTTTATAGTCCTCATTGAACTGTTCTTTAAAGTTCTCCTCTCTCAAAATGTATCGGTAACTGCTCTGTGGAGTAATTTGCAAGTACTATTAGCACTGTCTTCTGCTACTCTCTGAATTACCTGTCGTATCCTAGACTAGACGCTTGGGCAATGTGATATTTAATATTTTTTTGCTTCTGAATTTGTGTGTAGACAGGCCCTGACCTAGGGAACCCTACCACAAGATGTATAAATAAACATGAACGCAAATCCCAGAGAGCTGGTTGAGGCATTAGATCACTCTGAGCAAGCTTAGCTTGAAACATTCGTGGTGTTGACTCTGCACCTGAATCTCTTCAACATGCTCATGACACTTCTATTAATTCATGGGCAGACTTGCTAATGGTGTTTCCTGTGTTGCTCCCTTCTGGCATTTGCCAATTTGTGAATAAAAGTCAGCTTTGAGAGCAAGGTAGCAGGAAGATGTGTATTCATACCCTCTGCTTTAAGAGGCTAAACTGGATACCTAGGCTTTCTGATGGTAATTGAGTCTTTGGTAGGCAAATGAAAGCATCTAATTTAGAAGCCTGCTTCTTTCTTCTGGCAGTGTCATGAAGCTGTGTGCCAAATTTTGACGAGTTCCATAGTGTGAATAATCTAAGCTACAGTCTCATTTATTTTTCAAAGCTCTGAGTATGAAATAGGGAGATTGAGCTGTGGAAGCAGACCTCTGAACTCCTTTGCTCAGGGCTTTAAAGTGCCCTTCTCTGCATGCAAGTTGTGAAAGAAAGGGGATGGCTCTCTAGTGCAAGACCTAAGAGACTGGTTATGCTGAATGAGAATGTTGCCAGAAGCTCTTTACACTCTGTTTTGTTTCCCTTTTCGTGAGAGCTAGGCAAATACTAACTGGAACAATACAGTTAGTGAATAAAAAAGAAGTAAGGTCCAGCTAATTGATTTGAAATCTTTTGTAGGCATCCAAACTGTCTGTGGAGAGACCAGGCAAGTATAATTGCAATTCCTGCTCCTTGTAATCATTACAAAAATGTCCTATGCTTTTTCATGATTTCACTACATATACTTCTCCAACGTTTCCTTGTCAGACCTTGTGCCATTTCTGATGGCTTAGATAAACAGGGTTTTAATACCACATTTTAAATCTGGTGTAAAAATGTGGTTTGTGAGAGGGTTTTGCTGTTTGCATGTGGCATATTCTGTGGCACTTGAAGTCACGATCCTTTATTCTGTTGTGTGACATGGGATGCTTGTCTGGCTGAAACACTTGAGGTCAGAGAGTTTTAGTGCTGTCAGCTTCCATTAACTTGTAACTTAAATGAATACAGGCCAAGTGGAGACATCATAAATAACTTTCTCAAGTGGCAAACTGACATAGAATTCCACAGCTTGTCTGCTACAAGCTGCAGTTATTTATTAACAATTAGATCCAGATTTCTTATTCAGACCTTGTTTGGTAACCACCCTGATAAAGTGGACACTGTCCTTGAAAGAGGAGCCCCTCCTTTGGCAGCCACCCTGATAAATGGGACGCTGTCCTTGCTTGATAAGGAGCAGTGTCTGGCAAGAGGAGCCCTGGGGAGGCACAGTGCCACCTTGCCAAAGACCACTGTCCTGTTTAAGGACAGAGCACATGCGTGACAATAAAGGTCACTGCTCAGTCAACCCAGATGGGGGGGGCCAAGTGACCAGCTGGACCCCCATGCCCCACCGACTCATTTCCAGAACAATCCCGATTCCAACACTGAGTCTGCACAAAGCAGACTGAGCCTCACCAGGAGAGATGGGGGCAGGTGCCATAAAAGAGGCAGACTTGAAACACTCAGGGTGCTATCTGGCACACTGCAGAGAGAGGAAAGAACCCTCTTTGCTTTGATGCCACCCACTTTCTCTCCAGCAGAAGTGGTGACTGCTGTCTCCCAGGACAAGCTCTGGGCAGCTGAGGTACAGGTGAATGCTTGTACTGAGCGCAGGGTGTGACCTCATCTCAGTGTCGCTGCAAACGTGCTTCTCTGTGTGTGGTTTCCCTAGCTCTCCTGGTAAGTGTGGCATCTATTAACAAATGCTGACAAACCACATGCTTTGCAAATCCTTTTACAGTCTTGCTTCAGATCCTTATGCTAAGAATACTCAGCTCTGCTGTGCTCTCACCAGCAAGAACTTTAAAAGGCTTCTTTTTCCCTTGTCTAACTGCTCATTTGACAGTTTATCTCAATGGTTTCTTGACACATTGCTCAGTATTTGCTCACATGCCATATCAACTAATACCTGCTCAAACTTGGCTTTTGACCTTGCTGCCACAAATTCAGCATCTATGAATGATTGATCGAATGCTGGGTACCAGGTGTGAATGTCAGTGTATGCTACAGTGAGTCTATGGCAGTCAGGCTGGTATAGTTTTTTTTTGTAATGGATGGAAAAGTAAGGAGGCATGGCAGCTGGGGAGGGCAGGTTGCTGGTTTTGGTCTTACTTGCTTGGTGGAGATGGAGCAAGATGTTGCTGGTATAAGCGTCAGTGGGTTTAAAAACTGAAGTCTGACATAAAAAAAAAAATACAGGCCATGTTCCCTGTTAGAGTTTTGAGATGCTGTCTTTAAAAGCATTTAAAGGGAAATAGCATTCTTGTACTTGCTTTTAATTAGCAGTTTCATTAAACTGTCTTTAGAAGTTGATATAAACTGGCACGGGGTTTGCCCCAGGAATTAGGGGTGACTGCCTCTGGTGTTTGCTAGCAGGTTGTGTTACCTCATATTCCACATGACAAGATGGGGAAAGCAATACTGGGAGCTGTTGTAAATCACATTAAGCTCTAGCAATGTGCTATTGAAGTTCTTTATAAGAGCTGGCTATTACTGTTTTTATAACCTTAACTGTAAAAACAAAACATCTGGGATGTTGCTGTTACTGGGTTGGGTGACAGCATAATAGTTGATCTCAAATTACTTAACTACTTACAGTGGTTTATAGTAAAAGGTTTCAACAAATGGAGCTATCTGGAAACATCCAGCTATGACAATTCTAAATAAGGAAACCACAAATCCTTGGATATGATACAGAAGTGGATATTATCCTAGCCTTCCACATGATTCTGAAATGCTTCCACTCCAGGCTGGGTACATCCATAGGAGACATTTCTGAAGGGATTTGAGTAGCTGTTATTTTTTTCTTAGGTTTTATGTGCAATCAACTACATGAATGGTATGACATGAATGATTAAATTTGATATAGGTTATATCAGATGTGATCAGCTGGAGTCATCATAGTGCAAAATTAGTCCTTATTTTTGTCTTTTCATTTTGTAAAATCTGTCACTGCAACAAGTTTACTTTGTTTCTTTCTTGTCTCTGTGCATGACCCTGATCACTTGCTGCATGTTCTCTGCAGTTTTGCCCTTTGAAGAATGTTTCTTTATATCTAAGAATTCTCTTTTAATGAGAGAGAGGGAGTCTGAGGGATGGAGGAAGATCAGTAGTCATTCTCAGACTAGCATGGCTGTTGAAAGCATTGACAGAAGCATTCTTTAATCTAGTTATCTGAGAAGTTTTCTTCTTCAGAGCTGAGCATGTTAGTCTGACTTGTCTGTTTCTCATTCAAGCACTTTATCTAAGATTACTCCTTTAATAACTTCGTGCCTTACACAAACCATAATTAATTCTTAAAACTTTAGATACTTATTGTCAAACTTTTCTACAGTTTGGAAACGTCTGACAGGTTCTGTGAACTTTTAGTCTTAAATCTGTGCAATTAATTTGAAGCCACTGTTAGATTTCTTCTTGCTGTAATAACCTGCAGTTTTAATTGTAAACCTTTTTCCTGGAATCCATAAATACAAGTGTGTTATATCAAATTTGGAAATGTAAAATCTGCAGCCTGTAAGGAGAAGGGAACAGCAAGAGGTTGAGCTGCTCTACCTTTAGCAGTGAGCTCTAGGAGCCAAATCCCAGTGGTAATATAGGGAATGGAATGTGGGAGCACCTGAGACTTTTTCTTTCCATCTAGCTACCTACTCAGGGAAGTCCTGACCTTCCCAATCTGCTGACTTCCCAGGTCCTCATAACTGGGGAAATCGACCTCTTCTTGTCATGGGAACACTTTTTAAGGAAAAGTGAGGAGTAAGAATGGGAGACTGTCTTCCTTATTGCTTGTAGTAGCTGTGCTGCTAGTCCCAGCAGTTTATGGTAGTTTATATCAACTTACCAGAAAAGTTTTGAGTCAGTTTTCATAGTATGGAGTACAAATTTATATGAGGAAATGAAGAAATAGATCGGCAGCTGAACGTTTCATGTAGGATGAGTGTGTAAAGCCAGAGATGAGTGTACATGACTTTCCTTAAATCCTGATCTTCTCACATGAGCAGCTTCAGGTGATGATGCTAAAGAATGGTGAAAATTGAGAAACACCAGTTCAGGATCATTCCTCTGGTCTTCCTGCTGCTGCAGCCACTGTAAAAAAAGACTGATATGGAGTTATCTAAAAGCTCTTTGAATTTTGTGTGTCTGACAGATGTCCTGTTTTAATTTTTTTTTTGAAGCAGCTGGTAGGAAGCTCTCTGTATACTCACCAGAGGCTTGTCCTTTCCCAGAATCCGGTATGATACGAGTCACAAATGTCTTACTAGTAGTAGGTTAATATTTTGCACAGCATATTAAAAGAAGATGGTCAGAATGTGCTTGGGTAAACTAAGTAAAGAAAATATATGGAACATGCTAAAGGATTGTTTGACAAATAATTAAAAACCTAATAAAGAAACCTTAACAAAGAGTTCCTTAGCAAACAGTCCATAAATGATCTTACAAACAAAAATCAAATTCTCTTGCTCTGTGCAAGCAGATGGGAGAGGCGTCTGGGGAGTTCTGAAATAGCAATTCAGGAAGTAGAATTCTAGAATTTTAGATCTGTCCTAATTAGATAAGTGTTAAGGGAATATTGACCACGTTCTTTGCGTAAGTCAAACTGACATCAGTCAGCTGATGCTGGTGAGACTTCTGATTTTTATGTGAGATGAGGTACAAAAATTTATGGTATTTAGAAACCTTTTGATTAACACAGTCCAATTTTAGCTGCTCTGATAATTTAGTAGGACCTGTGAAGAATAAGCTCAAAGCAGTTGAGTCTGATCTTTTCTTAATAATAATAAAAATTCAAGATGAAGAAACTGGGAAACGTATGATATGCTCTTGAAAGACAATCAAAAGTTGAAAGTTGTCTCTTTGCTACTTTCTTCTTTTTCTATCTAATATTCTGTTTTCAGATAAGTTGTTTAGTTTTGCCCTTTTTTCTTTCCTTGTTTACTCTCTTGACACCATTATTTCCATCCTACTCTGCTATGTGCAGGTCACTTGGTTGTATGCTGAAAAAAGATTTCCCTTTGGCAGGAAAATGAATTTTTGACTTGGACTATAAAATAGAAGTATCTTTCCTTCATCTGAATTCAATACCAGTGTAACTGAACTGAAAAAAAGCACCATTGTTATGACATGATAGGCAGTTCTTTGTTGCAATTTACTCAGACTATTGAATGGAATTAATGTAATAGTTTCTTCCCTACTCCCCAAAAGAAGTTTGTATCAGCTATGCAATGCTTTTCTATTTCTCACAGAATTAAGGCATGATGAGAGAGTCGTGTAATGATTTAAAAATAAGATGCTTTGACATCATTAAAGATCTCAGCAATACTACAAAATGTAGTTTTTTTTCAGAATCAGCAGGGAAATATTCAGCATCTTCCACAGCAGGAACTGACAGACTATGTCAAACCTTGCTCTGTGACAGTTTCTCATTCTAAGCAATGGAATCACTTAGGATACCCACAGTGTGAGTCAATTTGGTACAGAGTCTATAAAAATACTAACTGAATCACTTATAGTCTTTCTGTTGTCTTCAGTGTGATGTTTATAATATTCTGTGCAAAGTGGTTTTATTTGCACTTGATAGTTACAAAAGAGTTGAGGTTACACTGGCCCAAACGAATGGTGACACTTTTTATTTTAGTTGCAGTTCCATAAATAGTCAACCATGGTAAGCATCTGGTTTTGTTATTTAGAAACAGTTTCAAAAGGAAAGCTTGCTATATAATATCTTTGAAATAACCAAAAGTATGAGAGATGATTTGGAAAGTCTGTTCATTTAATTAAAACCCACCTTTTTCGTGGATCAAGTATTTATTAAAGCAGGCTCGGTTTAGCTGAGTGTAACTTCAGGGTAATACTACTTAAAACTTTTCAGGTGACATATATTTTGAATAGGCTGGGCAATACATTTTCATGTAGATACACAAAACCTACCAGGCTTACTCTTTTTAGTATTTGCTTACATCTGAAGTAGTTGACTGGTTTCTGGACTGCTCTATCAGGTGATTGCTATTGAAATGTTTTGTCTGACTGCTTGTAGAACATGACAGATTTCACAACTCAAGTTAGGAGCAGCAGTGTTTCAGCTATGGGTAAGTCTTATGGATGCCATTCTGGAACCCTAAGAAAATGAAATAGGGTTGGAATAAATGACTGCTTAGTGGGCTACACGATGAGTAAAATATAAGGTTGGTGGGTCACTTGAGTACAAGTCGTGCAACGGTACCCCCTGCTTTATTGTAGTCTATGCAAAGAATAGTTTGAGAGATCTACTATGCAAATATAATGTCATAAGTGTTGGGACTTCAAAAGCCTGTGCATGCATTTGCCATATAATTGCCTTCAGATACAGGCTGTTTTGAATGTTGAGCCTTCATTTGCATTTGGAGGATTAGTAGATTGTTTATTTTACTACCCTTAGCCTTTAAGTGCACTTAAACTGTTTTTCCAACAGAGATGAATTTGTTCAGTGCTAACTTCTTGATTGACATAGAGAGAAGAGCACATCAGCGAAACTCCAGGACCTTGCAGCAAACAGCCTGTTTCATTTGCAACCTTGTCATGTGTAGTGGAAACCAGTGGATTTGAAATAATAAAAAAATAGATTGTAACTAGCATTAGATATTTCCCAAGGAAAATGCACATAGATGAGGATAAAGATTAGAGCTGACAGAATCATATTTTTTCCTGTTAATTTCATAATATCTTAGAAATAGTCAGTGCAGATAATTTATTTTCATTTTCATTATCCTTTCAGCTTAGGTGGCAGAGAAGTTTCTAGGGAAGTTAATGGAAATCTCTGTATTGACTTTAGAGGATTTTAGATCAGGCTCTAAATGGCAAAAAATGAGCCCCAAATATTTATACATATTTATGAACTGAATGAAAATTTGGTAATGAAATGTTCATACACGATTCATTCCAGGCTGGCTGTGCATTCATCTTAAAAAGCCTGTAAGTGCCTTTCTTCTAGTGTTGTGTTAAATGCTGACCAAAAAGTCAATGGGATTTTGCTGGAAGGAGGCATTTGGGATTTGGTCAGTATTCATGTACATAAGTCTTTAATATTCATTGCTAAGGACTGATGCTTACATGGTGAACAGGCACTTCATGTGTGGAAGAAAGCTGGGTAATTAGAGCTTCCTCAAAGCAATGCTGTCTGGTTCCAATGCCATCAACCCTGACCAGCCTTGACTTTGGCCCTTAACAGGAACTCAAGGATGTCCTTATATGCTTCCAGGCTTACAATATTTCTAAGTAAAAAAGAAGCACTTGACTCTGTCTGTTTTACAACAGATTGGCTTATTTATTCTAATTCAAGCTGTAGCATATGAGAATGAAGTATGTGGCAGGAGAACAATCCTTGGACTTTAGGAGGTGAGATCTTCCAGGCGAGCAGCTGCTGTCAGGATATATCAGTCATTGTACTAAAAATACCTTGACAATGCCTTCTTGACTATCTTTCTCAGAAGCAAAATTTGGACTAGATATGATAAATGTATCTTTTCTGCGGAAGGACTAGTGTGGTTTAGGCCATGCACATATGGTTTCTTTCGTTGTATGATACTTAGTCTGATGGCAACTGATTATTTTCCCCTTCATCTAACATGGAATAAAATGAACTTTTTCCCTTTCTTGTCCTAGAGTAACTCTCTGAACACTTAAGCAAATAACTTATATTTGCATCTTTCCACTTTGCTCACTTTGAGGATCTCTTTTGCATTGTCCCTTGGCATCAGGACTTGATTCCACCCTCTCTTCCTTTGTTTTGATAGCAAACACTACAAAAATGAATGCATCCTTATTTCAGTAGGTGAGAAGGCATCTTCACACAATACCTAATTGGGGCTGACTGGGATGGAGGAGGTCACTTCTCAGCTTAGATATTGCCTGAGGTACATTATGTCTGAACTATCAGTACCTAGCTGTGGAATTCACTATAGCATTTCACAAATTACGTTTAAAAACAGAGATAAGCAATTGCTCTCAGACACTGTGGCTTAGCTGCCTCTGTGGGTATGTTTCATCATACCTGGACCACATACTGAGGCTTCACTAGTTTTTGGGCTCTGTTTAAAAGCCAGGAAACATGATCTGTGCAGTTCTTCTGAGGATTAGACTGCCATGGTAAGGTTAAAAGCCAGAGCCATTTTGGCTTCCTAGCAGGGTGCTAACCTGAGAGATGGTGACTATCAATTCTTCTCTTTTCAATCTGAATTTTTATTATATTAGCTTAGCTAATGGGTTGTACGTGATCCTTTATCCTAGGGACTTCTCTCTGCCAATCTTCAATTTAATGCATTCTTGCTAATATTTCCAATGTTACTTAATATTGACCTGAAGAATTCAGCTTGGGAGACAGAACAGTTCTGATTGAACTGCCATTACTGAAATATGCTCAGAATTATTCCACTTGTAACCTCTTCTGATGTTTCTTGTGTGAGCAGTGGTGGTACCATTGGCTTGTACTTGCAGTTTCAACATAAGGACTGGCAGGGCAAATGACTTCTCTGGTAGCTATCGAGCTAATGTAATGGGTTTCAGATAGATGAAACAGCTGCTTGTTTATTCATCAGATGTGTATTTTTTACCAGTCATTACGTGCAATTAAGAACATGATTTTTGGAAAGGCTGCTGATGTATAGTTGTTTGTGCCTTTGGTAGACCCTGAACACATCAAAGCAGATGTCTATCGCCTAGCAGGAGTGGATATTTTCTTTAAATATAAACTGAAGGTGTTGCAAAGGGAACAGACTTGAGAAGTGACAAAGTATTCCTAGCTCCCAAGCAAGCCTTTTATTACTTGTGGTCAAGGAGAAAAGAGCTCATGAGAGGGATGACAGGTTTTATAACCTGATACCTTCCCATGTACTGTTACACTGGGAAGATTCCCCCAACACAGAAAGCAAGTTGTTTCTTTGAGCCTAGGAGCAACATGCATGTAAGAATTACATTTTATGCCTGCAAGAATACTGGCTGTTTTCCCATTAGCAGGTAGAGTCTTTGGGGAATCTCACTGAGATCCTCCATAAGGATATGGTGCAAAGCCAGAAGGAATATGCCAAAAGGGGTAAACCTGAAGTGGTTTCTGTTATGGCTAGAGTATAGCTAGGGCACCTAGAGGTGTTCTTTCTAGCATGTGGAAATGAACCTTGAGCAGGTTTCTCCTCAATGCACGAGTAGCTCACTTGAATTGAAATACCAGAGTCCAGTAGCAACTGCAAGAGCCATATTAAAAAGTTGTAATTGGGATTTAGTTTTCTTCAGAAGCTGATGGGGCATCCAGATAGCCATTCCTGAGAGCTGAGTGCCAAAATTACTTTCATCTAGGAATTAGTTTTGATCTGGCCATTGTTACCATCTATACTCTGCTTTGGGCACATTATTGAAGTGTATGTTCAGCAGTTATCATACCACAACCAACAGTACATAGAGCAAAATGTTTGTCACTTTGACAGTCTACTGAATGTCTTACTAATAGAGGCATAGTCATCCTCAGAAGGTTATCCCTGCTATTACAACAGGCAAAGCAGGATGCTAGGGCAAGTTCTGTGAAATGATTAATGGATATGCGAGTAGCACCATGATTTATTATGACATCTGCATTATCTTGCTTGAAAATTGCCTTTTGCTGATGTGGAAGGGCAATGTTTTCCCCAAGTGGTTTATAGCTATTATAAACAACTTCTACCAGCATCTCTGCTATTGTGTCCCGTCTCTCACCTTCTGTTCATCCCTGTTTTGAACAGGTAATTTGAAACCGTTTCTGTCAAGCATGGGTGTGGACTACCTTGCAAAATCCCAGGGCTCTGCAGTGAAAGCATAGATCTTCTGCTGAGTCATCAGTAATGACAGACACTGGAATTTTACAGACACAGTCACTTTTGCTGACTTACTCTAATTTTAATTTAGCTGAGTTTTATGTCTTCTGGTCACTGTTATTCAAGGTGCTAATATTTCTTCGGTGTAAAGGCAAATAAGAGCAAGAGTAGCTCTCCAGGTTTAGCCTTTTTAAAAACAACAAAGGTGAACTTCAGAGAAAGGTATGGTTATGACTTGCCTGTGCTCAGCTTAGAGCAATCAGGAATTTTATGTGCTTATGGCACTCAGTAATTAAACGTGTAATGCAGTTTGTGCACATATCGTTGTGCTGGTTTTGAAAATCAAAACGTGCATCCACAATCATTGTTTTTTGGAGTATGAGAAGACAAAGCGTTCAGATGCCTCTTGAAAAAGATAATGTGATAGTGTTTTCTCTTTGGCTACTTTCTCATTGATTCTCATGTTTGCAGTTACCAGGTCTTTTTCAAACCTTGTCAGACAGTTGAGTAGAAAAAGTAGTAGAGATGTTATGTGCTGACATGAAATTTCTCTTTACACTCCCTTTTCTCATTATCTGCTTTTATTCAGCAGATGCATTCGGAGCTGAGACAGGTTTTGAGTGTTCTCACTGTCTCTGCCTCCCCCAGGTTTTATTTCTGCTCTTCACTTCATAGGGTCTACTTGCCTGCCAGAGTCAGACACTTGTACTAATGCTAATGGGAGCTGGTATGTGTAAATTCAATTAGTGCTAATGGGAGTTAGTCCTACCAATTTCCTATGCATCAGTACACTTTTCAGACCCCTGTGCATTGTGATTCCTCTTTAGCCAAATTTCCTAATTTCCCTTTTCCTGGTGTATTGCAAGTTTTGCTATTCTTTGTACTCTTTAATCTGTTGAGCAAAAATCTGAAGTTTACTTAGACTAGAAGAGCACATTCTGACAATGGAAAATTTGTTACATTTATTTGATCTCTTGATTTTGCCTTTTACAATAGAGGTAACCATGTTCATTTCAAAGAGATGTTTAACACACTATTGTACAAATTAGTCCATGTGGGACAAACAAATCTCATTTTACGGAGCTGCAAAAATTGACCATTGCTGCTCTAAGTGAAAAGGTGCATCCCTGAACAACAAATAATTCTGAGGAGTGAGAAACACCTTTATTGAGAAAAAGGAACAAAGATATCTCTTTCAAACACTTTCTCTCTGGTTCGGATAGTTTCTTTGCAGTTGTTCCTGCATGAGATATGACCCTATCTTAGGACCAGAATTGGAGCTACCCTTGAGAGTAAGTAGGCAGTTTCCTGTGATGTTAGAAGACTGGTAGTGACAAAAATCTTCCTCAGATTATTCAGGCTGGCCATCTGGAATAGAAAGGTTCTCTTACAATATCTCTACTGTAACAAAACAGAAGTAACAATTCTAATGGACAACAAGAACAAAGTTTTTTTTCTTGACTAACCACCAGCATTTCAAAATAAGATTCCAGCTTTGGGAAGATCATAGGTCTTGTAACAGAAATATTGCTGTGGGGGGAGGATTGAGTCTTCTAAATGACAGTCTAAATACAACGTGGCTACTGTTGTGTTGCCTGAATTTGTCTTTAATTTCTGTAGGTAGTCATCCTGTACAACCCTAATGCATAGTCCATGCTTGATACAGCACTGAACAGAGCTGACAGTACCACACATCCTATAAAACTGTAAATATTTTCATCTCCATGGGAATGGGAACATATTTGTAACTAAGACAGCAATGACTATTTTATTTACTAAAGAGAAGTGATAGCAGGTTTAAATGGAGTCCTAATGTTCAGTTTCTGTTTGCGATGTGTGTTTAACCTTCAGATCTAAATAAAAAAGCATATCTTATGAGAATCTTAATGGCTGGTAGTGGGAAGTGTAGCTTCTCACACAGTTCAGCAGAGAGCACCTGATCACAACTTGTAAAGCTCAGGTAAAAGTACTTTTAACATGGGTTTTCATGGGAAATTTTCCCATAATGTTTGCTATTTTAATGGTTTTCCTTTGGTATACGGTTAGACTCCAAGCTCTTCTAAAACTTTTTGCATTTGTTTCTTAAACATCAATACAGGCACTCCTGAACAGCTAGTAGGAAAGGAAAACAAGCAGAGCTTTAACTGGTCTGCTCTAACCATTGATTTGTTGGCTGCCTGAGAGAGTGCCCACTGCTGAAAGACGTACAGTTGAGGAATGCTTTTCTGAAAAATCCTTAATCAATTCAGTGTATTCTCCACAGAAAGGCTGAGTTTAACAGCTGTATATCTTTCAAAGGAAAGTAAAACCCTTGTAGCAATTCTATTTGCGTGTTATGTGATAGATGTGAGTGTTTGCTTAGATGGGTATAACATGGATGGAGCATCTGCGTGACCTTGCCTGTGGGGTCACTCGAAGTGTACTCCAAAACACTTCTTCCCTCAATTGAGGTGCCATAGAAAAATGCTGCTATTGCTTGGCTCTCTGAGGATCTGGAGCCAACTTGAGCCAAACTTAGTCCATCACTTTTCATGTTGTGAGTCAATCATCAGGGATCAGTAGAAGGATTAATATACTTTTATTCCAGGAACCTAATTATCTCTTGTAGAAAGATCTAAATGCGACAAACGAAAGTTGAATGCTTATACCCTAGTTATGTATTTTAACCCTGAGGCTGTTGGGTTCTCTGTAGATTTTGGTGTTGTATTTATTGTGTTACTGAATATGAATACATCCAAATACATCTGGGGAATGGCAGAATGAAATATTAAACTTTCATGGGAATGGATTAAATGTATTCCTATGCTCAGTGTCCAGTTAATATCAATGTGATAGCAAGTATTAAGTGTTATTGCTATTAATTCAATTTCCATTTTATCCTACTGCCCTTTCTTGAAGAGAGGAACAGAGTGACTGCCTGTAGTGAAAATCAAGTAGAGAATCTGTTTGAATAGTTCAACTTCTGTCTTTTGATCACGTCAGCTTCAAATGGAGACAATAGCTCCAGAATTCATTCAACCATTAGAAAATCTAGGTCCCAATTCAAAGGACAAGAGATTAATGTTGTGTTAAAACTGGTTTTCTGAAGCTTTCATGGTAGTCAATAGGCAACTGTTGTAGTGGCATTTGAATCCAGATTATGTATGACATTTCATTGTCACAAAGCCTCAGGTCAAGGCTGAGACTGTGACAGGGATTTCTGGATGAGGACTTTCTTGTTGTTGTTTTATGGCTGCTTAATCTGGTTCTCTGCCATGGCTGTTATGTGGGGGAGAAATCTGTGGCTCATTGCCTTTTTCCTGTGAACTTGACTGCAGTAGAGTGTCCAGAAAAGCACGAGGAAGTTAATTTAAATGTCAATACTCCCTTTTCATGTGTATAGTTTTGATGTTACATGCTGTATTTTGGCATAGAATGCATCTAACCTAAAATAACCTTAACAAAAATAATGTGGCATCACTAGTGGGAAACCTTAAGCAACTAAAGTTTCTCTGTTTTTCCTCATCTCTGCTTTATGAAATTTGATTTATTATGTCTTTAACATCCAAGAAAATGCTCTGTATTTTACGGAAGGGCAGGAGTGGCTGTGGAAACCTAAGCAATTAGTTTTCTTCTGACAGAGTTCTTCTGTGTGCCACTCAAACTTGATATATCAAAAGGCATAATGCCTATCTCAAATCTTAGAAGAATCTCCTTGCTTTGCAGTGAGGAAATCCTGACAGTGAATTGTGTATGTGATTTGAATTAGGTTGATAGTGTCCTGTACATGTGTTATGAAAGAGTGACCTTCATCTGTTCCGTTCTTTGGATCCATGGAGGGATCATAATCTTAACGCTTCCTTTGATCTCCTGAGTGTATGCTTGGGGGAACAGAACAGCTTATTGCTGCCCTGTGATATAATCAGTTCTATGTGCCAGCACTCTCAAAGGCTTTTTTGTCATATCTCTTGTATTCATGATGGTTATGAACATTTCAGGACGTCGGTGAGAGGTAGTAAAAGGGGAGAAAAAGGAATAATTGACTCCATACAGTTTATAATTAAAATCACAGAGAACAATAGCTGTGAAGTAAAGAAACATACCATTAAAGCCAAGCAAACAAAACATCTCTTGATCCTAGAAAGCACAAAGACAGGCTGCTTCATTTGCAAGGCTTTCTATTTCAAGTCACCTTATGGTGAGACAGCTTTCAGTTTACGATGAAAAACAAAAAGCCCAAAGGAATTATTTCCTCATTCTGGGGGAGAGACAAGCTTTCCATGCAGATGTGTGGCTTGTTTCAGCTCTGTCCCATACTGAGCAGTTCTACAGTTCTATACCTCACTGCAATTTTATGCTACTTTCAAGGGATTAGCTTGACAGGGTGAAAAACAGCAAGATGTGTATTTGAATAGAGATTAAAAATACAACAGAGAATATTCTCTTCTGTCAACAACTTCAAGGTGAGAAGCCCAACATATCCAATAATAAAACACACTTTGCAGAGGTTAGCATAATGTAACAAAAAAAAAAAAAGAGGAAAAGAGTGAACCATGTTTGGAATGCCTCAAACATTAGAGCACTTAGCCGTGATCTGAAGATGAATAAAGCAGCACCTTCTTTTCATGATATATTAATACTCTGTGAGCAGAAAGCCTAGAACTTCTTGGATCATGTGACTCTCACATGTTTTCCCTCTTTCTCAAGATGGCTATTGTTAAAATTATATTTCATCAGTTTGCATGTAGTTTAAAACTTTCAGGTCAATAGTGAGATTTATAAACTTTTTTACAGCAGCCTAGAAAAGAATAGAGAGGGGCTTGTTGCATCTTTCTGTTGTCCAAGCAACCAGCTGAGACACTTTCTAGTGTACACTTGTGGAAGACCAATGGGGATGTGAAGGATTTTCTGGGAACAATTACAAGGAGACAAACTTCTAGAGCTAAATCACCCCGAGAGTTTAGTATTGTTATCTTGGTGTCAAGTTGCTGTCTTGCCTCGATTTTGTTAATAAAGACTTTGAATCTTCATTAAAAGACCACAAGAGATGAGAGAGAATCTGTCACATCTGCCCATACTCACCAGCTGACTGAGGGTGCTTGAAAGCCTGTTGGGATCTGTTTTCCTTTAGGATTCTGCTGTGCTGCAAGCTTAAAGTAGATTAGAATATGCTTTTAAATTTGTATGTTTCTCTCCTCTTCAGATGTGCCTTTTGTGCTTATTATATAAAGTGAAGCTTTACGCCTCCTATTATTTATTATTTATTATTGATAACAAAACCAATTAAGATGCATATTTTCAGTAGGAATGAGAAACCTGATTTCTTACACAAAGGTGTTAATTCATGCTTTAGTGCAAATATTCAAAAGTAGTTTAGTTATAAGAATATTATATGTGGGATTATTGAAAGCGAACTTTGCAAAGACTTTTTGTTGTGTTCTCTTAACAGCAGTTAACATTGCAATGCTGGTAAAGTGGATCATGTCTGTTACTTCAATTGTGCAATTTCATATCACTAATTGTGCTGCTTTAAATTGCACTTCAAGACCTTGTCCACAGCTGTCTGAGGCACTGCTTCTGTTACAAAAACATCTAAAAGGAAAGCAAAATTATTATCAATTAAATGTCTGATGTACTCTTTTGCAAATACACACTGAGATGACTACATATGAGGAAAGATCCATGGGCATGACAGGTATATTAAAGCTAAAACTTGTTTACTGAGGTTACACAGCAAAAAATATTGCTGCTCACATTAGAAGTGGGAAACTAAGAATTAATCATGTAAATAAGTAGATCTCTTACTCTACTGAAATTATTTTAAAGCTGTAGTATTGTATGGGTATTTTGAAACACTAATAAAACTAGTGACTAGAGAATGAGAACTTCCATATAACATTTTATGAGAAACTTGAGCGAAAAACTGAGGGTGAATTTCAGAAAGCATGCATTATTGGTCATCCTGTGCAACTATATAAGCATATAATAAGCTCCTGAATGTTTGTTGTAGCAGAATTATGCTGATAATAAATACAAGGTGTAGGCTGATACAGACTGACTTAAGTGGCATCCATTAATAAGTTGTTCCTTAATTTCACAAAGCTTTTCAATTTGAATATGGGATATTATAGTGTTATGTTAGCTGCTTATGACTTCTACATCCCAAGCAGTAGACCCTTTAATCTTGTTTCCCATCTGTAAGACAGTCAAAGCCATTTTGGTGTCCTCTGAGTGATTTAAGCACTAATGAACTCCCATTTGTAATGCACGTAAAGATTATCAAAGGGAAGGTGCTACTGAGGAAACGATTTTATTTTTATTTTAGACTGTTGGCTTAGCTTTTAAAATATCACAGCTATGGAGCTTTGGTGCTGTTTGTTTCATGCATAACACTTCAGGTGTCATCCTGCATGCATACTGCTAGTACCTGCCCACTGGTTTAATGCACCTCTTTCCCTTGCAAATAGGAGGCTGATCTATGCTCCTTCATCCCTTTCATAGGAACAGGGACAACACCAAACACCTTATGACAATGCTTATTTAATTTTTTTTTCTATTCCTGCAAACAGCTAAGAAGGTCAATCAGTGCTTACTTCAGTCATGGCCTCAAGGGTTCTTCAGAAGAGAATGAACTCTTGTAGTTGAGGGCATCCGTGATGTGTCCATAGATCTGAATTATAATTTCAGTCTCAAAAATCTTGACTGAAATACAGCTTATCTTTAAGTCAACATTCAATGTCTTTCTAAAGACTGCACTGATGGTCTAGCCACTATGTATCTTGGAAAGCTGGGAAGCAACTGAGTTATACTGTGATCCCATTTCCCGTCAGGCATTTCTAGTTTCAAATTCTAGCCTGTAGATCTTGTTAAGATCACAAATTAAGGGCTCGAACCCAAGCACAGTGGAGTTCAGGGGAGTATTTCTAAGGAGTTTGACAGGCATAAAATCAGCACTGTTCAGAACATAACAAATCACACTTGTAAGTCTTTGTAGATCAGTATCAATCATTCCTTATCTCTTGTGAATGTCTGCTCATTATCTCCATTGTCAAAACTTGAACTTTTTCAGTTTCAACCTTCTCTTGGATTGTGTCTTGATAAAACATATGTAAATTGATTAAATATATGTCTCTTTCCTATTTTAGATAGGGGAAATAAAGACAGAAGAAAACTGAATGTTGTGCTACACAAGATGTAGTGCTAGAATGAAAGATCTCTAAACTCTTGTTTGAACGTTGCACTTTTTGCAAGTATAGTAAATTCTCAGTATGATAGATCTCAACTCTTTGTATTTGTGGGATAAAAGATGCATGTATTCTGAAGAATGATTTATCTTAAAGACTAAATGTTGTAGATGATCTGTAAGTGCAACTAATGCATTTGAAAAGCCACTATTGTACTGATTATATCCAAAAGATTTTTGTTACTGTCCAGTGATATCTGTTACCTGTTAGAAGCTGTTGTGTGAAAGTATACAAGTGCACCAGGCAGACTTATGGCAGGTTCTGCTTTTTTAGGTGGAAGTACATGCAAGATAAACTTCTAGATGTTAATGCATCTGCTAAGAAATGAACTGCTGTCATGATGGACTAAGTGCATACATCTTGGACTTCTTGTTTTGTTCCTGCATGTTTGCAGTTCCTCTCTCTGAGTGTGTTAAGCCAAAATTCTTATCTAGAATTAACAGGCACTCCTCATTTTTATGGACTAATATCTTCTCTTATCAGCCCCTTCACCTCTTTCAAATTCAGACCTGCTGTTTCACTACTAAATAATTTTCTACCCCCCTCCCTGTATTTTGAAAGACCAACAGATCTAGCCTAGCAGCAAAACATAAGCAGAAGCCTGGCCTCTGGGAGTGTTTTTCCTTCTGCTGTCCCTCCTCACTTTCTCTGAATTTCTGGATGCTTCCTATCCAGCTTGGGCTATTTCTGTAAACTCCAAAGTTCCTTGCTTTAACAGATCAGGGAGAGGAAACAGTGGATAAAGTTGACTAAATACACACTAATGCCACTGGTGGTTATGTTACAAATTCTATTGCTGCTGTTTTAGTCCTTGATAATTGCATTCCACCCAGGGTACTGTCCAGGCAACATATATATGGGCAAGGACAGTGGTAAAGTCACAAATGTATGTCTGTCATCTGGCAGCCTGATAAAGCTCACTTGATGTATAGGTTTAACTTATTAAACCTGTTGCTGACTTTAATATTTGGCTGTAGTCCCATAGAAATATCAAGTGTAAATGGCCAAAAGTCCTGCAGAGACAACTCATGCTGAAGTAAAATGATTGCTTGGCTAGAATGGCACTTAAACCTCTTAGAGTGTCGACAACTGTCAGACTGGCTAGGAGTATTTGAATAAGAATACAGAGTTAGAGATTCTGTCAGTGCTGGTCAGTTATGTCAGCTTTTCTGGGAAGACAAGAAAAACAGTCAGTCCTCTCACTTCCAAAATAAAGATGGAGCTGGTTAAAATCTTGGTTTCTACGTTGTGTGAAGTATGTTAGATGACTTTCAGCCTGGTTTGGAATGAAATTAATTTATTAAAATATAACTTAAACTACACACACAACGTTTTGGAGTTCTGTGAAATGTTGTTATTGGTGTTAAAACTAAATTTTTAAGGTTTTTTCATTAATTGTTGAAAATTAATGCATTAACATACCCATGAGTTTGATGCAGAAATGAATTAAAAATAGTAAAAAGGAGTATTCCATCCTGACTCCTGTTTGACAAAGTTCTTTGACAGTTTTTTGTGAAAATGTTCTTCATCTTGCTTAAAACACTGAGAAAACACATGGGTTTTCTTAAAATCAGGCAGCCCTCAACAATATTGATGAAACGGGTAGGAGTTCAATCACTGTTTCCTTCACGATGGAAGATGCCTTAGATATTGAACTCAAATATTTTAACCTTTCAGAGCTACCACGTTTCTAGGCTTCTGGTTAAATATGGGGGCAGGGGGCAAATCAGTTTATTCTAACAAAATGCCTTTCAAAAGATGAATCACTACCAGGCCCTACATGTACCTAACTGGCTGCTCATAATTTATGATGTATTAGAGGGATAAGCAGCTGTGTTATGGAATGTGTGCAGCTTGGCAGACTTCACTGTGACTTCCAGCCCTTATGCATAGTTGTGGTGAGAAACATTGCCAGGGGTTTCCCTGTGGTCTCCTGCCCCGTGACTGCCAGATAGAT
This sequence comes from Hemiprocne comata, assembly GCA_020745705.1. Lineage (NCBI taxonomy): Eukaryota > Metazoa > Chordata > Aves > Apodiformes > Apodidae > Hemiprocne > Hemiprocne comata. Next base: position 17,277,322 of record CM036598.1, read on the forward strand.
GGATTTATCCAGGAGCACTGTGCAGTCTCTGGGAGGGTGTCTCTGCAGGGTGTTGCTCTGTGGCTCTGCTGCTGTTGGGCAATATTATCGCTGGGTCAAACTCTTAGTTTCTGACGTTGTTGTGGACTGAAAACTTGATATCAAGTGTGACCATCTAGGATGTGCAGAAACTCCCAAGGCCTGTGCTGTTGTGGCTTGTTCCATAGTTTAATACACTAATTCCTACTGATCTTTCATTTATCTTATTATTTTAAGTTTCAGCTCTGTCATTATACTTTAACAATGCAAGTATATAATTAATTGTGCTTTCCATAGCTGCTTGTTAATAACCCCGGGTACCTTTGTGTATTAAACTGAATTATCTCATTTGGAATATGCAATCCTACTTAACTCAGGCTCTCATCACAGTATGGATGTCAGGTTCCCAGCTGGTGTAAATGGATGTAGCTGTCCTACTGATACTGGAGTCTAGTTTATTTACAACAGCTTTTCAGTCTCACTATTTCTAATATTGCAGAATGGAGTTGAAAGAGGAAAAAAGCAACTTTAGCAGGCATCCTCCTACATAACTGTTTTTAAATAATTTAAGAACTCAAAAAACATCTAAGGGAAAGGTGTGGAAGGCTCTTGGTTTTAAGACAAACCACTCCATTCTCCTGTGTATATTTTGGAGAGGAGAGAGGGTAGCTACTTCAACTTTCATTGTTCAACACATAAAAATATGTCTAGTACATAGCCTCTACCTCTTCAGAAATTCAAAACTCATTACATCTTAATTTGCATATCAAAGCAAATTACAACCTAATGAAACATTTGCCTGCCAAACATTTCTTTATCTTAATGAACAGAATAAGACTACTTATTACATTCTGATTAAAATGTCTTTGTACTTGTCCAACAGGTTGCATTCTGTGTACATATAAAAATATTGTTTCACTTGCAGTGGAAACAAAACAGTTATTTCTATTTACAGCATAACTTTTTGCTGCTTGTATCCATAGATATAACAACTGATGAGTAAGAGGAAATTATTAGGATTTACTTTGGAGTCAGAAGAGAGAAACTGTAATTCTGAACAGCTACTAATTGCACTGCTTTCAATCCTACAATACAATAACATGATAGTGCCTGGAATCTGAGAAACCTGCACTCTTAATTAATGTAATATACATGCATATATAGTGATGGGTTTTTTCCCAACAAAATTCAGCTTGTGAAACTTGAGAGAATTCAGGCACAAAGCAAACTAATACTAAAAGCTAAGCTTTTGGGGGAAAAATTTCTTAAATATACATTACAATTAATCTGTATAATACACAGAGCTTACTATAGCTTTGCCTGCAAATACAGTGCCATAAATCTGGTTTACTGTGTATAGGGGGAAATATGTTTTATTTACTAAATTAAAAAGTCTATGTACAGTAGCTGTTCTGGGTTATTCTCACTACTCTTTAGTAATTAACAAAAAGCTAAAATAAATTTGCTGAACAGGGTTGTTCTTAATATGAATGTTAAATCATTTCTCCCCAATGTAATTGTACCTGAATGGATGCAACTGTAACATGAGCCATAAAAGGAGATAAAGCAGCAACATAATGTACAATTTCCTGGTGCATAATGGTAACTCTGAATAAGACATGCTCTGGGAGGAAAAGTAATTTAAACTATATTACAACTAATGTCATATTTTAAAATGGAACCTATCCATCATATGTTGAAATAAAGTGTGGGTGAACTACAATAAGTCTAAGGAATATACTTTAAAATTCTTTTAGGAGTCTATTAAAAATAAATTGATTGACTTAATTTCAGGAGACTGTAAGAAATAGGAAGTGACAGTTACATGCACGTCCCCTCCCCACCAAGTGTGAAGCTAATAATTGCAAACTTAGTGGACAGCAATTGGTACAGAATAATCAGAAGTGGCTCCTATTCTATACAGGATAAAGCCTTCCTTTTAGGAAATGATTAGTCCATTTATAAATCATGTGGTTAAAAATGCCTAATATTGAATATATATTTTTGTTCCTGTGGATGTCAGATTTATAGCAGCACAGTAAGTTTCAAAAATGAAAACCATAGTGGGAAAAGTGGTAGTAATAAACTTACATGTACCTAGACTTGGTAGTTTTTTAAAAATAGAAATTGCTAAGTACACTTATTAAACACTTTTTCAAGTATAGATGAACAATTCCATTTGGTACTGCTGGATTCTTCTCATTCATTCATAAATAGCGGTTTGTTGTCCTCCCTGTATCTATAAATGTGCTTGGATAGAAAAACATGGGAAACTTTGTTTCATGAGTAACACTAATGAAATACATCCATGTACCGTGACTCAACAGGAAAAATCTTACATTTTAAACAAGGCTAACCAAGACCTAAGAAGTGCAAGAGACAGGAAGAAACCATAGTTCAGATGACAGGATTTCAAGTATATGGGAACCAGGTTTCTTTTTTTTCAGTGGGAAATTTTGATTGAGAAACATTTTTTGTTTAGAATTGAATGCTGTGTCTTTGGCTGAGTATCCTGTATTTCTGGCAGATGACTGCCAGAGCCTGCAACTTTTTTCTACACCTACCTGTGTATAATTCTTTGTTCCCTTTGTATTGCATAAGAACTAGACTATATGGCTCAAATTATTTTAAAATTAATATACTGTGTAATGTCTCTATAATGACTGAAACATATCTATTAATGACTTGTAGAGTGTAGAAAAGAAGTAGAAATCATTGTTTATGTCCAATGATATTGAGGAAATCCAAGTTGCATTCTTGTTTCCTTCATGTGCTGACAATCTGGGTTACTAGGTGTGAATTAGCAATTGCAGCCTTTATACACCTGACCTCACTAGCTTATCAGTTAGCACCTATTATCTGCCCCTCATGTCCTCCTGGAAGGGGGATGCAGAAGGGAGGGCAGGTTTGCCCTTATAATTATGCTGGTGAGAAGCATTAATGTAATGGGAGTGATTTAGGGGAAATGTAACCAAGGGAGAGGTAAGACTAGTTCTGAGAAGACAGTCCTATCGTTTGCTACAGACTGAGGAGTCTTTTTTAGGGAATAATCTACTTTGAAGTTATTGGGTTGACAACCTGAGTGTTTTAGGACTGTTACTGATGACAGAAAAGTGTCACATCTGATACAGACTTCTGTGTGAACAGGCCATAAAGATCTGTGTTCCTGTTTTCCTTTTTTCCATCTCTTTTAAATAAAGTGTCAAATTTACTCTCCAGATGCAATGAAGTACTATCAGAATAGAATCATAAATTTGAGATTTTCAGATTCCACAGTGACTTAGCCTAGGTGGAAAAAGAGAGATTGTGAACATCACCTAGTTTTTATTCCAATCTCAGACATGGTTAACAACCTGTTATGGAGACAGATACTCAGGCTGGGACTAACTTCAGAATGTGACTCTTGTTTCCAGCATGTGCAACGTGCCAGAAACCATATTTGTATAGTAGTCTCTTCTCAGTTGTATATACAAAGGAATCATGGAGGACTTGATAAACAGAAATTTTATTTTTTATTATTACCTGCAGTTCCTGGGTGGAAAGAACCTCCAAACCCACTCTTTTAATCTTGCATGACTGCAAGGTGGTCCCTGATTATAGCTTTAAGATTGCTTTCCAGTTAGTGACATAGGATATGATTGCTGGAGTATATTAGTTAATGTAGTTTGGAATACTGATCATTACTCTTCCTCTCCTGTCACAAGTGCTCATTGAGTTAGCAACCATAGTAATTGCTTGACTGCTGAGTTGTTTAGCCAATGAGAGAGCTCAGGTCAGTTGTAAAGGCTGAATTTTGAGTCATATGGCTGAATTTTTTTTTTCCTCAGTCCCTTCTGGCCATTTCATCTGTGCAGGAAACACTTCTGCATTCCAGTATTTGCTATTCCAGGTGCAGTACATCATGGAGCTAATTTGGCTAGGTGAAGTGAATCCTGATATTATGCCTTTTAACAGGTGCTCTTAAGGGTGCTTTAGCTCATTGAGTGCACATTACTGGCACAGTCTCAAAGTGCTAAAACTAAAGTATCTTCATATCACTCTCTTGAGTTACAAACTATTTTGCTGAAGCGGGAGATCCAGCTCTGCTTGTTCAGTCTTCAGCGTAATTGAGATCCTCCAAACCAGGTAATTTTAGCAATCTAGAGTAACTTTACTTCTGTGGTATGCTTCTTCACTGCTCTGACCTCTAGTACTTGTTTGGGCACCAGTGGATGCAATTTCATAGAACTACAAAGGAATAAACAGACTTATTTTTATTATCAGTGAATAGTTAGCATCCAGGGTGGCTGCAAGTGAGGTAGAGGTCTACCCCTACCTATTGTGACAAGTGACTTGCTTTGAGATTCTGGCCATGATGTGTTACTCTGTTTTGAAATACTTAACCATTGTAAAGTAACTTAAGGTTGGGGGAAGATTCTTCAGTACCAAATTCAGGATGTATCTACTGTTTCGAGTGCCAGCAGAAATGGCCTCAAGTACTCTGATTAGGAAGGACTGAAAACCAGTGCTAAGTGCCTAGTTTATAAAATGAGTTGTTTTTTTCTGCTCATATTTGCATGCACATGACTGTAAAATGTTATAATTCAAGTGGCAATTAAGGCAACACATGCAAACTAGGGGATTCTGCATGCAGCTGGCCAGTTGTGCATGCACAATTACCCAAATTACAAACTCAATCATAGTTGTTCCATGCACAAATAAGGCATATAAATTTGTCCTAGTAGTGTAAAAATTGTTTTAGTTTAGCATCACAGGATGATTTCTGGATAAAACTGTAGTGAACCTGAGGTGGTGGATCTTTTGTCATAGCCAGAAGCTGCTTTGTAGTGAGGATTTAATTTAAAATTGTAAGCTACTGGTTTGTTTGGGTTCTGAACAGGCTGAGATATGGTTATAGATCAGAACTTTCCTTTTACCCTGCTGCATATTTTATTGTTGAAAAAGGTTTTGGAAAGGAGCTTTTACAACACCCCTAGTATTTAAAAAAATAGCTATCTTTAGTGCTTTTTTAAATTCCAGAAACAAGACCAGTAGTTGTAATCATTTACTACCATTTTATAAGTCAAGATAGCATTTCTATTTTTCTGTATTAGTCTTAGAAATCCCAAATGTTCCAGGTCAGTAGAAGAAGGCTGGGAAAGGACCTTCAGATGGTGAGGTATTTCTTTGCTTGTTGTTACAGAAAGTCCTTAAGCTGGAGATTCTCCAAGGCAAAAAAATGGCCAGAGGGAGCCCTACAGAGCTGGTGTTTTTAGGAAGAAGTGTAACTTGGAGCTAAACACTGTCAGAAAGTGCTCGCTATAGAAGTGGTTGCTTAGCTTTGCCTTCCAGCAAAGAGTGACTGGGCTGAGCTTAGTAGTATTGGAAGGTATGTTTCCTTCTGGTAGTGAACTGGCCACAATTCAGCAATTTCTAGTTATGCAGATAAGACATTTATATTCAACTTTAATGTTACAAATTACTACTGTGCATTGTAGATACATATGGCACAGGAAATAAATTGGCCTCACATTTGTTGCTGAATCAACAGAACTGTCATGGGAAAAGGGATAGTACAGGTTTGTGGGAAGCTGCTTTCCAGTGTATGAAGTGGTATGTTTAACAAGCATGGGCAAGGACCTGATGCTCTGATTTAATCAGAGGCTAACGTCAGTCTCCTTGTGCAAATGCAGAAAATAAAGGTTGCCTGTAGATGTCAAAAAAAACCCCAACATGAAATTAGTGAAACTATGCTTATGTACTTATAAGTAACTGTTGCAAACACAATTTCAAAAATAATTTTTAGATGGCTTATTGGATTTGCTTCTGCAGCAAAGTGTGTCACTCCAAAACCAAAACAAAAAACCCAACAACATTATAGCTACTTTATTTACCTCTCCATGTTGTGGTGTTACCAAAAGTAGAAACATGATTAAAAAGAATGTGTCTCAGTATCTTTTTTCATTAGTGTTGTAATGTTCCCTTGAGTGATTTGATTCCTGTGTTCAGACAAATGTAACTGGCAGTTGATATAATCTTGTTAGGATTCAAGTGACCTGTTGCCTCATAACAAACACGTATGTGTTTGGTTTTTTGGCTTCTGAAGTGACCTCATTCATTTATGTTTGAAATTATCTTGCAGTCTACATACTGGCATGTTGCTAGCCCAAAGAATTGGAAATACTTTGTGTCCGTGTAACATTAATTGTATTAGTGGCATGCAAATGAGGATATGCAAAAAAGATACAGACAGATGGTTTCCTTTTACCTGTGCCATTGAGTCAGGAAATGTGATGTGAAAGAACGATTTAAAAGGCTCTTTAGACTTTACCAGTTCTGAAAATATCTTAGGCAATGTCTGAGCTGTCACAGGTGTTTGGACACTGATGGACTTAATGACCAATATGAATCCATGAAGAAGCTGCAGGTGCACTGTAGCTGTGTACTGGTTTTATTATGAGCTTGTTTAAACTGCAGATCTTTATTTACTTTCTTCCTTAATACAAAATTATTTCAGCCTTCTGAACTTTTAGGAACCTGCCAAGATGATGTGTGGAGGGGGAACAGCTCTTAGTTGTGATCCCATCAGTCTTCTGTCCCTTTTCTTTTGTTTCTCAGGGCTTTAAACTCCTGAGGACAAGGAGCATGTCTCCTTGGGTGTTTGTTCTGCTTAGAACAAAGGAGCATGGATGTCTATTGGTGGCATAGAGGTGTTCTGCCAAGCTGGTAATTGAGCAAATAACTGCACTGCATGAACAAATTCTGCATCTAATTTCCCCTTTGCACCCACGCTTTAGTTTTCTGGGGAACCTTTGGGGGCAGAACTCAACCCTTTATGAGGATTTGTCCAAAGAGAACACAGACTGTTTTCTTTTTGCTTATAGAAACAGATTAAGTTTTGCTTACCAGTAAATCTCTGCTTATGGTGTTGATTTGATAAGACTTAAAGCTGTAGAGTGATCTATTTAGTCTTAATTTGGGATCTAAGGATAACTGAGTAAAACCAGTTACTCGGGTTATGTGACTTTATAGATTGGAAATGTGTGATACTGTTTTATTTGGGGGAGAGTCATCTGGATCTTGCCTTTCAAATTAAAAAGCTGTGGTGTGTGCCTTGGTTTGAAACCTGTATTTCATTCAGAAATCCACCTTTTCCTTTTGCCTTTTCTCAACCACGTTGCATTTCTGCTTGTAACTAGGTAATCAATTTGAATGGGAAGGTAGCAGCAGGGAAAAAATGGATGGTGTTTTAGCTTTTTGGTAAAGAATATAGCAGCAGTAACTTGGGAAAGCAATGTAGCAACATAAACCAGCCCATAACTACGCTTCCATGTGGCTTGTGAGCAGCTCTTCATCTTGCCAGGCTGCCCTCCCTGTGGGAATTTAATCAGTGATGATGTTTTTGTGCTTCCTGATTCTACCTGTTGATCTAAAAGAACATTTCATTTTAATCTATTTTCTCATTAGCTCTTTGACAGTCTCTTGCTTTAGTTTTTGTACTATGGATTTGCTCTGGCAGAAGGTTGTCTTTTTCTGAAGTAAGAGGAAGGAAGGCTCTTGAGTTTTTAAAATCATTATTTAATTACACTGTGGTTGTGTCTTAATCTTTCCCTGAGACCCCATCATGCTAAATGTGATGCTGAGCAATGAGAACACCTCCTCAGATGGTTGGGTCTTTTAGTTAATTGCTCATAGCCAGCTGTATTGGGGTTTTCTCATGGGATCCTTGCAGAGACTGATGGTAAGGATCTCCACTGCTTTTGTTGCTGTGGTATGGATGAGGTGTATTGGAGCTAAGGTCTGCTGTTAATATGTTGAAAGGCCCTCTTAGAATTTACTTGAAAGGATCCACCGCATGATCCTCCATATGTTTGTGATTTTGTTTTTTTTCTAATAAAAATAACCATTTCCCCCTCCACTAAAACTTTTGCCTGTTCTCAAAAGATAGAGCCATGCTACAAGCTCCCTGTGGCAGAGACTTCCCACATATCTTTTAGACTTGGGTCAGAGTGAATGCAAAAGTAGAAATAGCTGGATATTTTATGCAAAAGCATAAATAACTCTGGATCCCTGTGGAAGAGGGAACACTTAAAGTAATGAGAATGTTTTGATGAAAACATTCACTTCACTCCTTTGAAACCAGTCTGCAGCACTGAGGAAAAGATTCCACTATTAGCGTTGAATGTTGGTTTCATTGTCTCCTATTGCAACTTCAGCATTATTTAAATTTGGTGGAGAAAGGTTTTTCATTTACTGTTTCTGAGTGCAGAAACACAAATCAAGTGGTTAGACATGTCTGGAGTAAAGCACATCTAATTCTGGAGACAAATAGGGATGCTGCGGGTGCTGAGCAGTGCTGTGTAGGCACTTTGTTATGAAGTCTTCTGACATCGCTTCTGTGTTGCCACTTACAAGGCTGTATGTTAAGGCAGATAAAACAATTTGTTCATATGGAAGTAGTTTGGCTCAGTTCTTCAGTGATGCTAACAGTGAAATGTTCAGTTTTCAATTAGGTGGAATTGTGCCTATTTACAGAATTACATGAAAGTGTTTTTTAATGAACTGTTTAGCAATGGGCAGTGCAAGAGAAATGTCCCCTGTTCCTTATGCTCTGGAGAAGCAAGATGATAAGATGGGCAGAATCTTTCCTGCCCAAACACAGATTAATTCTTTCTTTTTACATATTTCCTTTGCCCCTTACCTGTTTATATCTCTTCTTTTAGGCAGGATGACTGTGACAAGAACAAGGTTGTAGCTGATGGGCAGCTGCATATAAATACTGTCCTGTTACCCCTGGGACTGAGCTTCTTGCAGTCCTTTGGACTTCTCTTTTGCCTTCTGCCTCTTCAACACCCTCTCACATTTTGGCCTCTTCTCAACCCAGTAGGAGCAAGGGAGATGAGCCCCTGCTGCTGGCTGCTCTGCCTGCTGGTGGAGCCGTAGTGAGACATGCACAGAGATGCTCCTAGGGACTAAGGACATGTCCTTCTCCGTTGTGTTGGTGCTGGTGCCCTGCTGCCTGTGCCTGCCCTGAATCTACCTATACTTGCAGCAGGCAACCTCACAGCAAAAACAAACAAAACAACTTTAGTTTTCCCCACCTGCTCTGCTGCTTTCTATCCCTTCTCCCCCCAGTTCAGATGTTCACTTTGGGTTTGTCAGGGCTATCCTTTCCCATGTTGAATGGGGCATCCCTAAACTGAAATTTCCCAGTGATGTCTGAACCTGAGCAACAACAGCTCATTTGTATATATTGTGAAGGAATAAAAAAAGATCTTATCAACCTTTTACCAAATCTGATTAATTATTATTTTGAATGACGCTCACCAAGTGCAATTCTAATTTTGTTTTACATGCATGACAATTATTTCCATAGTTCCTGCTATTGTGTGGCATGAAGCAGTTTCTCTTATCTCAGACTTCCACATAGGGAAACTTGATCTGCTAATCAGAGCAACAAGACTTTCTATACTTGTAGCACATGATTCAGGAGCAATGATGTTTCAAGTCACAGGTCACACTGTAGCTGGCTACAGATGCCTATCATGAGTGTTTTGAGAAGAATGGTGGCATTTAGCCTTTGAATATACTGGAAGAATGCACTATTTAATTTAGGCAAGACTCCATCCTTTTAAGATGAGTCACTGGCATTTCTGCCCAGGCCCAGCATACTGGCAGAATTAGTTGCATTGTCTTGAATGATAGGGAAAACATTTTCAGATTTTAAAGGATAAATGGTTATGTGCAGCAGTAATCAGTTGTTGCAAACATTATTCTAAATCAGGCTGATTAATGATTACATTATGATGGGTTCTATTTGGACACAAATCTGGATGTTATGGTTTTGGCAGCTGAGCAGAGACCACGTGTTTTGACTGCTTGGTTTGGTTCAGAAATCAGTGCTCCCTTTTGACTGGTTCATGTAAGGATCTGATTTTGCTTTCTAACTGCCTGAACGGGTGGGAAAAGACCCAAAGCAACCTTATTACTTTATATGGTCCAGATATAAAAATTGACCAAATCTGAGATATTTATATATAGGAGAGTAGTCTGTTTAGACGTATTGATAATTTTTCAGGGGGTGGTTAACCTTAGAGATGCTGTTTTACCTGAATATTCTTCTTTTGAATGGGCTTATCCAGACACCAATCAAAAATGTTTGGGAGAATATGCATTTATATGTGTGGACATAGCAGGGTGGCTGATACGTTTTTCAGTTCAAGTTGAGTTCCCTCAGGGCTGGCAAGCTGGTGAAGCAAAAATGAAATGTAAAACAACCTTCTGAACAAGTCTTCTCTTAGTTTGGGTCATGAGTCTGAAAGATGCATGTTAGTAAATCCAGCAGAAAAAAGTATAGGTATTCCTGGTCTAATGGGTTGATTTTTTTTTTTTATTTTCTTAACCTTTTGTTGTTTCTGTTCCAGAGTTGGTGTCATATGAAAAATAGCCTTTTTCATATTTTGCTTTATTTTAAAATTAACTTTTAAAAGTTTAATATTTTCAATTGTATCTCCTGCATTGCAGTTTAGTAAGTAACTGCTCAATGTTTGTCAAAATTTCATGTTCCCCTTCTATTGACCAGATGAATAACAACAGGTAAGCATCCAATCATAAGAAACTACAGCTTATTGTTGGCATAGAATTGTTGCAGGGCTATGATGTCAGATTAAGTGACCATTTGAAGCCATAAAATCAATGACTTCTGCAGAGCTTTTCCAGCTGGGAAACTACACTTCAGTGTGTTAGAAATGCTGGCACTTATGTTCCTGAAGCCTAGCACCCATCAGTATTGTCTTGAGGCATAGTGGTCCTTGCTGTGAACCATAGTACCTCCTCATTAGGCTTTGACAGCTGTGCAGTATGTGCAAGAAACACAATCTCTGAGCATTCAAGTTCAGTAGGATTCCTCCCCACCCCAATCTAGTAGTGTGATTTCATGTGATCTCAGGAGATTCTTGAAAATTGGATATACACCATTCACCAGGGTTCATTTGTGCAAATAAATAACCTCTGCATATTCCACATCTGTGTGGAATGAACCTAGTCTGTCACTGGGTGAAGCCAAGTGCTGCATGGAGAATAGAGAATCAGAAAATCTTCCCTCTGCTTCTTTTCCTTGACGCTTTTGGCACATTACAGAGAGGACAGCAGAGTGGAGGTGGCTCTGGGGCTCCTGCCAGCTCTGCATGCACAGCACCTACCAGTGTGCTCATTGAAACAGAATTTCTTCCTGAGTTTCTGATGCAAGGAAGAAGTTTCAGCTACAGAGGATGCTGCACACATGAACCTTTTTTCACATTGTTTACTGCTGCTAAATAATCAACGATTTAGTAGATTCTATGATTTCCACAAATGATGGACACATTTGCAGTTTGATAAAACGGAGCAGGAAGAACTGAAACAGGCTCTGCCAATAAATGGCTTTCTGCTTTAGTTACAAAATGAACTACTTTTGTGCTTCTTATAAGGAAGCAGCATAGTAATAAGATGGTCAGAATTCTGGAAGTTTTGTGGTTTTGTTTGGGGTAGATAGCTAGTTCCTCTTAGTCTCACTTGAGCTGAAGCTGTTGGCCAAAGTATTCAAGTGTAAAACCTTAATCAGCAATATGCATTGAGAAAGTGCTTGTGTAGTTTGCCAAACCTGTATGAGTGACTGTTACAGGTTGAAAACAATCTGCTGAAAATAATGTGAAAAGAAAAATGCAGAACTGGTTAGCTAGGTGGGTGTGTCTAACCTCTGGTTCCTCCCTGTTCTGTGGTGTGCAGTGACAGCCTTGAGTTCAGGTACATCTGTAGATATTAGTTTCTTAGGTATTATGAAATTCTGGAAAATTGTCATAAATCTTAAGAACAGTGTTTAATGCACAGCTCTAGAATCAGATTAATATGTAAAGCAGAGTGATGCACCTGCTGTCCACAGCAGGCATTTGCAACACCAGTGGAGACAGGCTTAGGATAAGTCACTCGGAATAAGTGCCTAATTAATTGTACTTCAAATTCTGATAGCAGAGACTGCCTTTATGTGGTGAATAATATAAGCTTAATTCCACATTCAGTTCTAGACTTTGGGTAATAAGCAAACCTCCCGTTGCCTGTGGGTTGACTTAAAGAAAATAAATTTATCTTATTAGAGAACATTTGATTAAAGTCTGCTTTGCTGTGCACCTCTTAGAGAACTTAGATTGATTGTGAGAAATATGGGCAGCTGTAAATTACCTCTTTCTCAACAAAAATACGGACTTGCATCTCCTGTGCACTTATGTGCTGGTTCTTAATGAACACTTCAATTCCATCAGCTTTTCAGCAGTGACTTTATTTCAACTGTTGCTGTTTAAAAAGAAAGCATTTAAGAAACCAGTTGAATTTCATTATCACTGTTTTGAATAAATAAGGAAGGACAAAAAGATACATCTTCTTAAGGTAGTTTTGTGGCTGTAACAGGAACTGAGGAATCGGATTTCCCTACAGTAAAAGAAGATGGCTTTTAATCAACTGTAAGATCAGTTGGATCAGGCTAAGTGTATTTGTGTATGTACCTTTCTCATAAATTACTCTTGGGTGCTCCATTACATACATCTCATCTTATTCTAGACTTTGTGTATGTCTGTGTCTGACCTAGTTCTCCTGGCTATTCTAATAGTCAGTGAAGATGATTAGGTATCTTTTGTAGTGTAGTTAATCTTTACCAGATATACAGTCCTGAATTAGGTCTGAATAACATATTAAAGAAACATCTCTCTTTCTATGGATCAGAAGACTAACAATGGGTGAATCACTTTCTTGGATGTGAACTTGAGGACAACTGATGGATAACAGAAAAATCAAACTGATGCTTGACATTAGCTCAATACAGAGATTCAGCCCATGCAAGGATTAAAACAATGGTGCTTTCCAGGAAGAATCCACACCATTTGACAATGAACTCTCTTCAGAGTTTCACCACAACAGTTGATCTGTAGAGTGCTATCACATTGCCAGTGTGCTGGACCGATGGCAGTTTCAGGAACACAGCTTCTACCCAACCTTGAACACAGCATGAGTATCAAATTTACACTAAGCCAAAGACCTTTCTGAGGAAGTTTGGGCAGTATTTCCATGAAAACCTTTGCTTTTGAAGACAGCAGATTATTATTTCTGTGGAGAATTAGCTCTTGAATGCTACCACTTAAGCCTTTACTCAGTAGGAATAGGATGCTTATAAATGGGTGAGATGAAGAATTTTTGCTAGCAGTTTTTTCTATGCTGATTCGAGAAACAAACCTTCCCTTCAGCTCCTCCTTGAAGAAAAAAACCCCTGTAAGTCAAATGTGCTTCATTTGTTTTAACAGATGACTGCTGACTCTGCTTATCTCATTACAGTTCTTTCTTGATATATTTTATTCTTCTTCAGACATATTGCAGTTAGGTTAAATTCTCTAATGAACTATTCAGCTGTGCATGAGAGCACACCTGTTAATCCAGAAATATTCAGTAATGAATCAGGATTATTTGTTACATAAATGAGACTGTAAGGTGTATCCAGCTCAATGAATCAAACTGACCTGTACAAACTTCCTTTTCAGCATTTGGAAGTATGGACATATATATAAATATAACTTCCACTCACCTTGTACACATGGGTACTTTCACCTTCAAAAGCAATCTCTAAATGGCCTTTTTAAACATTTCTCTGGGAAAATTAACTGGTATGTTTTTGGAACAATTTAGCCCTCAATGTAATTTATGCCTACCTGCATCAGCAAATGTGGTTTTTTTTTTAATTTTTCCTTTTATTATTATTTTTTTAAAATATACCATTATCTACTACACCAGGGAGTAAAAATAAGTTAAGTGAAAGAAAATCATGGTTAAAATCAAAACTTAACCATTAGCTTTCTCTTTGGGGGGGAAATTATTGAGCACAATATAAAACACGCTTTAGTGAACGAAATAATGAGACTTACTTATGAAAAATACAATCATTTTAGAAAACCTTATACAGTAAGTAATAATCAGTTCTCCATAATATTAACCAGAAGGAGCACTTACATTTTTTGACATCTCTAATCATGGAGCCTGGGGAGCACTACAGAACATTTGCATTAAATTACTCCTCGTTTTTCCAGCCATGTCTGTCCCTTTCATAGGCTTTGCTGCCAGTATTTGTGAATTTGGCATAAGCCTACAGATTGCATAGCTAATATTGTTGTCTCCTGCCAGGACTATCTGAGTAAGGTGCATTTTATGCTTCATGACAACAAAGGGTTGGGGGAAATCGTACTGATTTTCAGATGTGGCACCCAGGTGTCATCATTTGTTTCATGTTGGTGAAATGATGTCAAGAGAGATACTCGTGTGCATCCCTTCTGATGTCTTTTGTATTTCTGTTAAGAGTTCAGGTGAACTCTTGTAGGGAAGAGGTGAGCCTACAGTTTCAACAACTGCAGTGGCAGGAGGGATGCAGTAGTTCTCCTACCTTTAAAACATGTGTGACTGCATGTGCATTGTGCTACTTTTCATTTGATTATACGCTTCCTCGTGCTCAGCTGGTTGCTGTGTGCTGCCACTTGCTATTGTTGCCGTGTATTAACCTCCCAAGTGCTGTTGTTTGGCTCCCCCATTAAGAGTGATAAATGAACTTTTTCAGAAGTGTTCATTCCTGGCCTAATTCTACTTTCATTTCATGCTTTGCTGATAGAAGAAAACTCATGCCAGTTTAGCTGTATCAGCAGAACATCTGTCTCGTGGGGCAGATACAGCCTTGCAGGATTAAGTTACACTTGTGCATGCCAGCATTACCTATTAAAAGCTGGCAGATGAGCATCTACCTTTTTTACCTATGGAACCACATTGAGGAGAAACCAAGGTAGCCAGTATTAAAAAACCTAGTTAATTTTGGATAATAAGTTATAGTCATATAAATGTGTTTTATCAGCACGCCTCATTTACAAACAAGTTTAAAAAAACCCACCCCACACAACCATATACAACAAAAACTAATAATGTATACTTGGAACCCCATAATCTGAGATGTAAAGTATTTTTACTAAATTGATTATAAGCATTCAACGTCTTTAGAGGAACAAGGTGGCTGCTTCTGAAAATCTGAAATAGATTTGCCTGAGAAGTGTGTAATCAATGTGAAAAACAATTGAGGTACAGGTGTACATTTGTAAAGAATCTGTGAGGCTTATAACCAAGGTTTGTTTTGCTGGCCATGATGCTACAAACCGAGAAACCTTCCACTGCTTATTGAATTGGCAGAGGTAATAATAGATGTTTCCTCTCAGGATTAGAGATGAGACCCTTAGGAGACAGTCAAGTTTAGAGCATCTGGGTTGGGATTTCTGAGACCGAGTGGAACAAAATATGTCAATTAAGTGGATTGGATTAGCACTGACTAGGAAGTGGAACTGATGTTCTGAAGAAAAGGAAAACAAGAAAACTGTTCTGCATTTTTCCCGCTAAAAATTACTATGGAACTTAAACACCCAAACAAATAAAACACCTGGAATAAGCTAAACACTGTAATTTCTCATTACTGAAACACTGTATTTGAATTTTAAATATTAGATTCTTTGGCATCATGTAACTCAATATTATGCAAGTCAAAACATAAATAATTTCTTTTGGTATCACTGGAAGTCAAGTTTCAACAGATACACATGCCCTTGAAATGGATTAATCTTGGTAAAACTCCCTTTTCTGATAAAAAGCTACAATGTTGAAAACTAACTGGTCAGCTCTTTATTTCACCAAGGATTATCCCTTTTTTGTATTGCGGTCTGTCTTCCAACCAGATTCTTCTACCAGACCCTTGATTTCTGTTTTCTGACCTGTAGGGTAGGTAAAAGGTAGCTTTTGGTCTGCATTTGTTTATGCATGCTGTGTAAGAAGGAACAGTTACCATTGTCTTCCACTTTAGGTTCTGTGTTACTTCTACTGTTGGTATAGTTATAAAAGCAACTTAACGTAGTGTAGGTTTATTGTTAGGTTATGCTACATGATGAAATTTTCATATGCACTACGTTTGAGTGGTTGTGGGCCATTAGCTGAAGCTCCATACACTGGAAAGCCCCTCTAGGGTGACGTAGGTCAGTCTCATCTTTCAGTGAATGGGAAGAAGTTGTTAATGTTTTAGCAGTTACTGGGAGTTTCACTACTCTGACACTGGCTTTGCTCCAGGTTTAGGGTTTCCATTACACAAAGACTCTGGTACTTTCATGTCCCTTGCTGAAATTAAGTCCCTCAGCAGCCTATTTCAATGAGAGAAAACATTGTCTCATCCTTGGCACACAGCTCGAGTCATTGAACTAGAAGGAGGAATTACTGAGGAAAAATATTTGATGTTTGTTACGTAGTAGTTTTGACCTGGATGACAACTGGGTTTCTCTTTGACTTTAAAATCTGTCATCTGAAGAACTGTCGAATTCTAAGATTTATAATTGCTTCTTTGGAAATATTCCCAGTGATAGTATCACTACTTTGGATCCCTTTTAATATTATAGTCTTGGAAACCACGGGCCTTTTATGTCACATAGGACTTCAGTCTACTGAAGAGCCCCCTGTGTAGTTCTTCCAGGGGAGGGGAGTTAAAAATGCAATCTGAAACTTGGGTTTTCAGCTGTAACACTTTAGTGATTTGCCAGAGTTCACTAAAGCAACAGGACTTCTAAGTATACTACCTTTTGCTGTATCTTTCTCATTTATCACATCCCTTCAAGGAGCTCCTCTTTAGTGCTACACAATTCCCACCTAGCTATTATGTTTCCTCATTGCCATCATGAATCTAAAGTACAGAAGGAGCACTGTTGGATGGGATTCTCCTTTTGAAAGGCTGGGGAAGCTGCCTCGGGAGTAAAGTTACCAGTCTGATACATTTTTTTTCATCCATGTTTCCTAACTACTTTTACCAGAGGCACCAGTAGCACAACGGGAGGACTGCAGTGCCCAGTAGGTGGGACTGAAATCTCTGCTAGCAAAGTCAGCTCTTCCCTTTGACAGATGGCTTTTGTTTGCCACGCAGGCAGACTTAGTACTGAAATGGACTTATGAAAGTGAGCTAAGGAAAGGAAACTCCCTTGCTCTATAGCAGGTGGGTGACAGGAGGAGTCGTGGATTAGTGAACAAGCCTGGCTGCAGTATCTTGATAACAGGTCTAGTAGCATAAAAAGGGATGGATCTATTTGATGGTTGCTGTTTAATATGTGTGCTCAGTCTGTTTCAGCTCTATGGGTTGTGATCTCTGGTAGTGGATATGTGGGTAGGTATGCTCTAAGTGAAAAAAAGCTCTGAGCAACTGGGTATCTTCCTACTGTGACTGCTGTATCTATCCAGGGAACGTTTTTAGGGCAGTGAAGAAATGAAGGAAGTAATCACTAAATTACATTGATATAGAACATTTTCATAGCAGGGTATGTTGAAAGGAGTTAGCAGAAAGGTGGAGTGGGTGACAAGAGAATGTTCAGAGCTTAAGTAAAGAAGGCATTTATTGTGCTTTTTTCCCCAAGTCCTCTAAATGAAAAAGTCCTATAACTTTGTTCTTTGTAGAAGTGAAAAATATTGCCTGTGAAGCTGCTGGTGCTTTATTATTCAATGGAGTACAGTATTTTGTTTCGAAGACTGGTCTTTCAAATGATTATTCTCTATTTCTGTCAGCCTGCCCTCACACTTGGGAGAACCCTTACTGAGCCATGTCGTTTAAAAGTCAAAAACCTGGGAAGAGTTTTGCTTTTTAAAAATGTTTTATGTAGTAGCAAACACATCTGACATTGTTACTTATCCCTTAAATGCTGTGGTTGCTTTTTGTGTATATTATTATTGTGCTCCTAGTTCATGGAACTAACTAGTGACTTCCTCTCAAATCCTGTTTTTAAGGCTATGAGAAAAATCTGACTGGGACAGAAAAAAAGCTTAAGGCACTCTTAAGAAGGAAATAGTTGGATTTGAACATGCTGGCAATGGGAAGAATACCCAGGATTCTACTCTTTGCTCTGAAAGTTACTAATCTGATCCAAGGAGAGACTTGGGTTAATGCTACTAGACTCTGAATCAAGTTCAGATATGGGTAATGTTTCTTTGGCATAAGTGTCCTGAAAAAATTATTTCAAGGAGTAATATGGCCTGGACCATTGGTGTGCCTAAGCAGCACCAGCGTGCAAATATATTCTAGATATAAGAAAGATCAATTAGTTCTCATACTTTGCACCCTTTGTGTCTCTTGTAAAATTGTACCAACAATATTAAAACCTGTTCCATTATTAAAGAGACATTTTGAAGCATCTACTGTTGATTTAGGGAGGAAAAGACACAAACCAATGTCACTTAATCAATGAAGTTTTGAATGTCTTGGAGAAAGAACATGACAATTTTTTTCTGTACATCCTGACTTACTGGGATGACATATAGCAAGGAAATATTTTCTATAAGAAATGAATGTTCATATGAGTATAAAAAATTACTGACTTTGAATAGTCTTTTCAGCATGTCATCTATGACTCATTTTAAGACACTCTGCCTTTGTTCCTGTTTATATTGTTTTTCTATTGTCAGAGCCTATAATATCTTATTATTTTGTATCTTCCCCCCCCCGCCCCCATGTAGAATGTATCATGAAAACCCTCACTTCGATTGTGTATTGGTGTAAAATGGAATAGTCCATGTTATGTATGAACTGTTATCCCCTGGCAAGCACTATGAAGGATGTTAGGATAGTTATTACTCTCACTTCTTGATCCTATAAATGTGATCTTTTTTTATTATGAGGAAATACTTCATTGTTTGAACCAAAACACATTCTAGTTTCTGGACAGATTCCTGTTGATTTTCATAAGTTTTTGAACAGTTTTTAGGATCTTTCAGTTCAAAAGCAGTTTGTTTCAGTGTAGCAAAAGGAAGACCATAAGGACCTTGTAGCTTTCTCCCCATATTCCCTCAGAGTGTCTCTCTCTTTCCAGAGTCAAGTCAGTATTCTCTGCTGTGTCTGCCATCCAGAAGTGCTTTCCTATAACACTCTGCCTCATTGATTTTCCATCTGTTTTAATCTGAACATCTTTCTGGTGACCTATGCTTGCATCTGGTGTAAATATGCTACTATTCAAAGTATTTTTACTCTGTCAGTTATCACTTCAGGGAATGATTTATTATGACGGGAGCTGTGTGCTCTGTGCTGTAGAAAAAGGAGAAAATCTAGACATGGCCCCAAGGATTATTAGTCTTGCTTGAGTAAGACTGGGAAGCATGAACTTATGTGCTGCCAAGAGACATAAATGAGAATCTGTCCCCCCAAATTACCAGGTAAATAAAGGAGATGAGGATCAGAAAGGCAGAGAAGGCAGCTGTTATCCACATATCCTCAAAGTTGGGAAGGACCAAAGCCAAACCTCATGGATGTCAGTCAGAAGTCTGTCAGCCTGAAGGACATTTGATGTCAAATGCTGGAGACTTGACCCACTTTTTTGTTAGAGTACACTGCCTTAATTACAAGCCAGTCCTCCTATCCTGCTGCAGTTAGAATATCTATACTTCATATAGATGGAGCACCACACTACCACCTAATAACTATTTGCATTCTAAGGTTGTGAAGATTTTTCTCTTATTTCAACACTAGATTAACAGGGGAAGGAATTGGAAGAGAATTGATATTTGAAAAGGAATTTGAATATAGACCAGGTGCTTAATTTGCTCATCTTACTTTTACTATGTTTAACAAGGAAGGCAGCAGTCTGCAATCTTAGGAAGAACATCTCTATTGCTATTTGGCATCACTCCATGGTTTTGCATTTTTGCCCTTTTTTCCCCCAAAAAAAAAACAGCAGGAAAAGAAAATAGCATATGGATGAGAAGTGGCATATCTGAACAGCTATGTTCAGGATGCATCATCATGCTTTGATAACAAGCAAATCAGAAACAATTACTGTTTTCTTTCAGAGAAAAGAGGATCGCTTATTGTACTTCAAAATAAGATGATTTTTTTTCCAGTGGCCTAGAGAATAATGATAATTCTATATGGAAGTTGAGACACTACAATTTCTTTTCATCTCACGGAATGTGAGCTATTTGTGGTATATGAATGCATCCCTGCCCTTGGGAAATGGATTGGTGCTGTTGAATTGGATGAGCTGTGGTGATGCCACTTCTTAAATACCATTGACTCCTGATCTGCTTGGATCAAATTTTGACCTTTGTAACATCCTCTATTCTGAAAATGAACAGAACAGACTGTTTTCCGCAAGGTTTTGGTAACTAGAAAACACATTTGTAAGGTTATTATGTAGTGATTACTTGTATGTCTGAGTAATGGTATGTAGAATTAAATTCTTTATTGTCACGCTTGGTAGCTGCATTACCCGTATAGCAAGTGTCTTTACTCAGTTGCTCTGGGCAAAGCACAACATGCTTAGCATGGGTGGTTGACTTGTTCTGGGGCAGTGTGTCACCCTCCAATGTGTGTGAACCTGTGTGAGTCTTAATCATGGAAAATAATTGAACACCTACAGCTTCTGTTGACTTTAGAGAGAATTGCAGACTCTCAGCAGTGCCATGGAGCAGCTTATTAGTTACATTACATATTATAAGGAAAGCTCTTTGTTCCCTAGAAGTTTGTTGTTAAAAAACCCCTACTATCTAGATAAATACTGCTTATAAATCATAGCTAATGGGAAAAAGCATATTGCTATTGGACAATAAACAGCTTGTCAAATGACACAAATTGATGTTTAGAAGCATAGGCAGATGAAAATCCCAATCTCTTAAAAACACTTGTACATGTAGACTTAAACACTCCTGGTTGTTTTCACCCCTATTCTTCCTGCATGGCTTTGTCTGCATTTATTTGCTGTTTTCTAATGGGATTAAGAAAAACAACACAAAGCTTCAATAGTTTCATGATAAGGCTTATTTCATTAGTACTTGTAGAGGCTGGATGAAAATAGCATGTTATGCTGATTATAAACAGGAACCCATTATTAATGAAATAAATCCAGCTTATTGGTTAGCCAGTGTTAATCCATGCACCAGGAAGAGTTTGTGCCTGGTTCATTAATAAGGTGTTTTCTATGTATTTTCTTTTACTTCCCCTTACTGCATCCTGGTAGGCAGCTGATGTGTCTGTATTACCTTCTTAGGCTGCTGCCAAGAGTTAGAGCCTAGTTCTAGGTCTTTTTCTCAGTTGGCTGTAATTGTCACACTTAGGCTACCTTAACTCCTTCTCTTTCTCAGTGCCCTGGTGTCCTCTGCAGGTCTGCTGTACCTCCAGGAACCTAGCTAATCTGTGACATTGCCATTTGAGGTTTGTGTCCTGGGAGCACAGTCTACAACTTTCTTCAAGATTTGATTAATTGAATCAATCTATTTTCATCTTTTAAACAATCTGGGACTAGTTCCGGAATAACCTAAATTTACTACTTTTTTCAGTAGAGTTGCCCTCTTTCTGTTGCTATAATGGCAGACATCCAGAAGAATGGCATTGTGCTGCCTTCTGCCATGCCCATCAGAATTATAGGCATCGACAAGGAAGCTGTAAACCCTGTGCTAAGAGAGCTAACGATGGAAAAAGTACTCATAATATCTGTCTCTCAGTTTCAGTCCCACAGCAATTGTTGTCTGCAAGGCACAATGGAACATCTGGAAGCAAGAGCCCTTCTATTCAGGTAGTTGAAATTGCATGAGCTGCTCTCCATAAAGAACAGGATTAGAATGACAGACCTCCCTACTGAAATATTTCCTTTTGAATAAACTTGTCAAAAGCAACAAGGAGTGTCATGGCAAAACTTACGTGTCTCTGCTGTGAGGAGAGCTTCTGTTTATATGGTGACAAGAGGCCTGTGTTTAATTGAGCTGCATTTTGGTGCTGTCTGCTGTAGGTAGATACAATGAAAGGGGACAAAGGGCAAGTTCAACTCATTGCTATCAAGCTTCCTTTCTTCTAGTAGCAGGTAAGAGCAAAATAATTACTGCATTTTTAAGAGGTGTGTTGTAGAAATAATTCATAGGGGAAGCAAGAAACTGCTGCAGTAGCTTCATATTAATTTATGCTCAAGATAGATTCAGTGTTCTTTGTGGCACAATGGGGGACCCTAAATATAATGGGGAATACAAACTATGGAGGATAATAGAGAAGGAAGGCATACTGCAATACCTTTAGAGTTCATGCATTATTTCTGCTTGCCAGAGTCTACTTTGGTGAGCATTCACTTAAGCATAATGAAAGCATAGCTTACAGTGTAGCTTTTGTAGAAACTAGGTCAGGTAAATTGGAGGTGTTGTAGCTATAATCTTCATCTGTAGATCTAAAGTTCAAATAAAAATTTTTCTAAAGGCTGGTTTTTATTAGTAACCATTGCAAAACTATCATGTGATTCAGTGGAACTAGGCAAAGGTGACGAGTCTAGTTTTCAATACTTTCAGAAATTATATGTAGGCAGCTCACTTGAAACTTGAACTACTTCAAAACATGGTTCTGATAGGAAAATACCTGTCTTTACTCCTTAATGTTACCATTTCTTCTCCCAACCTGTATTTCTTCGGTTTGTTTTAGATTATGCTGCAGGAAAAAATAGTACCAGTTTCCCAGCCTTGGCTGGGGGTTGGAAAAGTGTTTCCATAGCTAAGCAGAGTTTGTCAGTGTTACTCTGGAAGGTGTAGTTGGGTCACTAGAAACAAATGTGTTGCATGCCTGCCATTTTCCTTGAGGGCTACTGTCTCATCCTCCTACCAACCAGGGTTGTTCAGCCTCTGTTGGGATGCCTCTCTAACGTCTTGTGTTGTTGCTTGCACCAGCTTGGTACGCCTATAGAATGCTGTGCTGAACTAGTGAAGGTGTTCATTGCCACTATCATGGCATACTGGAATGATTTTTTTTTAAATGGTAAAAATAAGCAAGTACTAGTTGTTCAGTGACCCAGTGAAGTCAAGCCACACAAGCAACTCAATATTTTATCTGAAACTTCTTTCTACCTTCTAAATAACTTTACCTTTTTCATTACTCCATTTGGAAACTGGAAATGGAATATACTTGGGATTGTGCCTTTGTCTTATTTTATAGACTTCAGATTTGACAGATTAATAAACAGGAACACTTTCTTTTATGCCTATTTAATAGTGATTTCTATTACCTTGGTGAGGTTACAGCTCAGGTTCCTCATCTGAACCAATTCTGCTGTATGGCTGAATGGCAGAAACATCTCCAGAGTTGTCACTGTGGTGGAGATCCTATCACACAGGAGAAGAGATACAAAATCACTAGCTTCCAGACCATACACCAGCAGTTGAAGTACAATGTTGAGCAAACATGAATGAAGTCATACAGTCTGGCTCTTCAACCAAAGATGAAACACTCTGATTTGAGAGTCTTTTAACTGCTCATTTTGTTCAAAAGTGGTAAAACAAAATGATTCAACAGTTTCAGAATGTCTTTTCCCCACACACTTCTAAATTTACAAAAAATGTTTTGTTGTTGTTTTACTGTTCCACTGTAACCCCCTAAAACAATAATATTGCCCAAAGGAGGGGAAAAAAAATCACATTTCAATTACTTTCATAGAATCTTTTATCTAAGTTATGCATAACAGATGACAACAAATGTCACTAATATTAACAGAATTGGATAATTTTATTTCATTTCTGCTTTGTGAAGTCTTATTCATCTCCATGCTTGTCTTGGGGGGGGAGGGGAAGCAGTTTAATATAATTACTGGTCATAATTTAATCTTTGCTGGTCTCAGATGGTAGTCTCTCCCATCACAGTGCTTTAATATTGACCTACCTTAAAGATATTGGCTTTATTGTTTGTTCTTGAGGCTTTTCACAGGCAGAAAGTTGGATATAAATTACTCAGTAGAAATTGTCTCCTTGACAAAGTTTTTCCTTGATATCTTAACTGAAGGGAGATCTTTCAACATAGAACCATAGAATGGCTTGAGTTGGAAGGGACCTTAAAGATCATCTAGTTCTAACCCCCTGATTTTTTCATCCTTCGACTTAGTTAGAAATGGGTGTCTAGTTATGAGTTAACTAAGCTAATAATTTCTAGCTCTTCAAGTTTTAATTTTTTACTGCACTAAGTTTTAGAAATAGTTAATATTACTGTGGAGGTAAAAGTTAGACTATGTTAGTCTTGTTGTAGTCTGCAAGCTGGAGTTAGAAATATGGTTATGTATGATTTGTATGAAATCCTCTCTCAAGTACTTACTATAAGCACACAGACCACCTGCGTTTTTACAGCTGGCAACTGAACACTACTTACAGTGAAATGGATGCTCTTGTCTTTGTCATAGCTGTGAAGGGAATTCATGCACATGTGCCCCTTTCAACTGCCCAATAATCCTGGCAGCCTGTAGAATGTAGGGCAAGGGAGCAGAAATGAAAGCCAAAAAAGAGAGAACCCAAATCTAGGACACAGAAGCTAGCTAATGACACGGGTAAATTGCCAAGTGAAAAGGCATGGATTTTAAATAAAAGTAAGTGGGATGGGATTTTGGCTCTGTCACAGATGAGAATTTCATGAGTGGTTAGGGTTTTGCCTTTTTAGGTTGGCAGGAGAATTCTCCATCCTCTAAACTGTCTAGAGCAAGCTATGAAAAAAGAGCAATTATTCCTTCTTCCTTTCCCCTCTTTAAACAGCCTTTGGTGAGCATGGACTGTGTGAGTAAAATAAAGTACATGCCAGGAAGCACTGACATATTGGTTGGATACAAAAGCATATAGTCCCAGATGTTGTCTAGGAGCATTTTGGGGGTACTTTTTACAGAACCCTCATGTGCACACCCCTGTTGTGTAGCATCTTCTGTGCATTTTTGGAGCAAGCATGACATTTTTGTCCTCCCCCGTGCCCTAAATGTTCATTTCTCCTTAAGGCCCTCCCCGTTGTGCTTTCCCCTAGCACTAATGAATTTTCACCGAGATGTTCTTCACCAACTTTGATTAAAAGAACCAAAGTCCTGTAAGTGCTTTCATGTCTCACTACATGAGTAAATTATAGCAGCAAGCTCTTGCTTTTTCAGGAATTTTCCCACTAAATATAGCCAAATCTCCTCTGCTTGTTTTTCTAGATTTCAGTTAGTTTTTTTTAAAATAAAAGTAATAAAATGAGTGAGGTCCTTGACATCTGATCAAACACTTTCTGATTATCCATCTGCTCCATATAATATTTGTTCCTGTTGCTACTTGGCTTTTATTTCTGTGGCCAATGGATACAATAAGGGATAGTAATTTTATTGTTGGCAGAAGTGAACGTAACTGTCTCATTTGCCTTGTTGGCTTTGTTTGTTTTTCAAATTTTTTTTCTCCAACGTCAATCACTACCTCAGCATTTCAAAAAATTGGTTCTGAGTGGGTTTGAAACCTAGTATCACATTGAGCATAAACTTCTTGCAAGAGTTTTATTCTTCAGCTTTGTATGGGAATATTGATTTTGTCTTAGTTACTAATGAAACTTTTGCTGTTAAGATACTAATGAGTGCAAAAGGGAAGAGGTAACACTGTAGTACGCATGAACTTACTGGAATGACTTCTAATTGATGGGTGGCATTTCATCTTGTATAAAAGGCAATTCTTCTGGAAACTGTAGACTGTGTGCTTGGTTTGCTTGTTGTCCCTGATTAATAACCATCAAACAGTGCTGGAAATTTCAGAACTGAAAGTTGAGCTTGGTTATGATTTTTGACAGTTTGTTTCATCAGAATCTATGTAAAATAACTCAGAAGTGGAAAGAACAGATGTTTGATTAATACATGTTTTCTTATGAGTCATTGCATTAGATTTCTCTATCAAATAAATCTGTGGTCTAGCACTGTATTGTTGTGTGTCTGGATTTAATAGGGCAACTCAGAAGTAATTTTAAACTAAAAAATAGTATCCTGCATTACCACTCTGACAATTTTTTCTGTTAGTCCAACTCTCGGTATTTTCCACTGCAGAGAAATAGACTTAAAAGAGGAAGACTCTAAAATTGACCTTGGAAAAGGAGACTAGTTATGAGGCTGCTGTCATTAGCTCTTACTGATATGCAGGCAGAGGGTGTAGCAAGAAAATAAGCTAAAACAGGCCTAGTAGTTTAGAGACTTTGGTGCTTTTAACGTGATCTTATTTCTAGTATACTCAAAATGGTTACTGATGCTGCCTCAAACAGGCAATATCTGTCAGCATTTATACAGTACTTCTTACTATTTCAAATCTCTTTAAAAGGCTGATGCAAATCATGGAGCCTCCTTGCTAAGTATGGTAATTGTGTTGTTTTCATTTGCAGATTGAGGAACATGGGGAGGTGAAGTTGTTTGCCTGTGGTGTGTGGTCTGTTTGTCTCTTGGCTTGGAATAGTGCAGAGGAAGGGAAATCCTTCTCAAAGTGACTGGGAACATTGGGCCTAACCAACTGACCTAGTTTTACAGCCTGGAGCCTCCCCTTACCCCTTTTCCACTAAAATGGCAATACAAAATACTAAGTAAAGTACAGCTGAAAGCATTCACAAACCAAAATGAGGCACCAACTGACCCAATCTGTTGAGCCTTCTGGTTTGGTTTTGGGCTCAGTTCGTCATCTCATTTCTTGTAAGAAAAATTTGTGCTGTGAAGAGCTGCTTCCTTATTACTTTACTGATTAATATTTGTTGGACACTTTAATGATGGTTTCTCACAGCTTCTTTAATTACTATAAAATGAGGTTTAACTTAAGCAAAATATTTCAGATGAGTTTAGTGATGCCTTGCAACTTAATTCTGTATGTGGAATGCAGTAGCTGACTGGGAGGGGAAAACACAATCCTTCCTGAACCCAGGATGCATTTTTGAATGATAATATATGTTAGTATTTTTGTTTCTGATTCAAAAGATGTAATGCCAAGGATTTACAGAAGCTAGGAACTCTGAAACCTCGGCCTAGGGAATAGGTGCAGTGAACATGATTAAATGGATAAGAGGGAGCTTGGTGTAGTGCAATTGAGAATGTCTGTCAGTGTTTACTCACTAATTGAAATTGGAGAGACAATTAAAAACCTATGATTAGTAAGGCACATCAATATCTTTAAGGACTAGCTACTATCTTTTCAAATTACTGTGCAGAGGAGCACTGGGTTGTTTTTCTTGGTGAGAAATTATGCTGTCTCTTCTATGTCATTTGTGTTAAAGCAAAAGGTGAAATATGAAGACAAGCCTTTTGAAGAAATTGGTCCCTAATTCTTTTGAGGATGTCACATTTTAAATCAGAGGTTAGAGAATATTTGAATATCTCAGTGGAAAGTATGAAAATACTGGCATTGGATTTTTGTTTGGTAGTAAATGGAAGTGTATTGGCAGAGCATTAATGAAGGATACCAGGTAAGAATGGAGGATTTACTAATAATGTGACCTGTCAGTTGTGTTTCCTAGTTCTCCATGTGGACCTCTTCAGTGCTATTTTCAGATGTCACACCTCAATTTCCTCTCCTTATGCTTAATAGTAGAGCATAGCCTTGACTATTGAGAATGATGACTCCACTAATCGAATTTGAAAAAAACAAGTAGATTTCTCTGTTAAATCAGGAAAGATGTCTCTGAAGTCCAACCTGAATTTCCTATTTGATATACTTAATATCTACTATAAACTTGAACCAGAAGCTGTGGAGCACACTGTATCCATGCTGCAGGGGACTTGAGTACTTGCTTGGCATGAAGATTGAGAAGTCAAATACTGTGGGAATAAACTCTTCTAATTTATCATGGAATTGGGGAACTTCTTTTTGACTCTGTTCTTCCACTTTGGAATTATTTCAGTTTACTGAAACAGAATCATGTAGCTTCAGAAACACTCATGCTTCCTAGTATGTAGAAGGACATAAGAATTCAATTATGGGGAAAAAGAGTCTCTTACAATATTTAAAAAAGAAAAATTAAGTTTTGGATTTTCTGTAATGATTAATTATTTTGAAGAGTAATGCTTTATGCTTTTTCACCCTTGCAAACTGATTCTTATTTAGGAAACGAAAGACTGTGTAAAGTATAAAAATCTTGTATAATTTGCCCTGCCTGATAATGTGTTATAGCCTCCCAGGATTCAGTCCCAAACATGAAGGATTGATTAAAAAAAATGCATTTAAATAATTCGAAATGTTTCAATGCTGAACATGATCAGAACCCAAATAATCTTCAAGTAAGAGTACCTAGAAAAAAGGGAAGCAATTGAATAACTTTAAATTGCTTTATACTGTGCAAGCACAGGACCCCAGTTGCTTCCAGACTGAATCACTCCCCAAAAAAATTTAAAGTGCTTCAGTCAATTTAAAATGTTATGTACAAGGAAAAGGGCCTCTACATTAATGGATGTTTGAGTTGTACAAAAAAATAAGAAATATAAAGAAGAAAATCAAACAGATTTACTTTGTCAAAATGAATGGTGAACGTCTAAATTAACCCCTATTCCAAATAGTAGGACATTCCATGATCAAGTGCAAATCTTGTGGAGGAATTCTCAGTACTTTATCGCTAGGTGTTGCCCAGACAAAATAAAAATAAAATATAACCTTATAAAGAAAATAGCTTAAACAGAATTCTGCTTTAACCTGTTTCTCTGATAAGAAATAGACCTCTCCAGATCTCCTGAACCTGAGGTGAGTGAGACCTTTTTACCTGGTCAGTCTACACAGATGCAAAGGCATGCCCTTACGTGCTTTCTGCACAGGACTGTCAAACCAAGCTGTGGCTCTGACCCCTCTCAACTACTTCAGTGATCATATCCATGTTTAGATGTAGATATAGGTTGCAAAAGCAAGATCCAAGCCAGAGATTCACATTTTTCACCACCTTCTATGTGTTTTATGTTTATTGCTTGTTGAATCTTGTTGACTTGGTAAATATGATAATTATAGGACTAGTAAATGTACTAAAAATGCCATCCACCTAACTTGATTTAAAGTATGGATTTCAAAAGCAAGTATTAGTTTATCGTAGAGGTTTTATGGTGGAGTTTGTGGGGTACAATCAGGTGTGTGTCCTTGTGCCTCAAGACTGAGGCTGTCTCATCATATAAGAAAAAAAAAAGAATTATCATTCTCATGAGTACAAATAATTTTTTTAATATTTTGTGATCATTATTTGCACAACCAGCCAAAGAAAGAGCCCCAAAATATTTAACCATTAACTTGCAATATTTCCCAGCAACATTTAAAGGTTGAAAGAAAGGTCCACAGTAAAGAAATAACAAATAGGTATTAAACAGGGTGTTATTAAAGTGTTCTCTGGTACTCATGAGATCTCATTCTCAATTTGTCAAGATTTTCTTTGACTCCTTAATCCATGTGGGGTCAATAGCTGTATCCTTTACAAAAAGCATTCCGTTCAGCTTTGAAATGGCAAGCAATGATAAGGGAGAGGGTTATAGACCAAGGTCTTGGTTTCATATTATTTATGTTCTAATTAATTTACCAGACTGATTTTTTTTTTTTTCCCCCCACCCCATTTTGGCTACTAAATGTTGATCTTTAATAGTTACCATGTTCTGAGTGTTAATGGGTTTTATTTCTTTGGAAAGGTCATTCTTGATGTAATGTCACTGTTAACACAAGGGAGCCTGTAAGCTTCAAAGCTTTTGCTTTATTGTCATGTGCTCAAAAATGTTCATCTACTTGCTGTCTTTCCCCTGGGGCATGTTTCCCCCAAACTCAGAACAGTTAATACAAGTTCTTTTAAAGTTTTGACTGTGCTCTTGCAATTCATGAAACTTACTCCCCAAGTGGTGGCTGGCACTGCCAAAAACACCGGAGTCTTTTTTTTTTATCCCTTTCTGTTTATTTTTGGAGTTTGAAAATTACTGCCTATTGTAAAAAACAAAAAAACCACACAAAAAACCCCACGAACTCTTCACTGGTAAAATGAACAGGGATACTACAACTTGTCATGTCAGTTAAATGAATTAAAAATACGTATGGTAGCTACTTTATGAATAATAATTTACAGTTAATGGTCGTAATAAGGTAAAAATCACATGAAAACCATCATTCAGGAAGAAATTGCAGAAGTGTGTAAATTTTAATAATCAGTTTTGGAATGTGATTCTAGGCTGAAATAATTTTAAATTATATGATAGATGCAGAGGATTTATCAGTCAGTCTCAAAACAATTTAAAAATGTACACATTTAAATGTATGTGCAATATAGGAATACTTGCATATATTGCATGCATTTTTCTCCATATCATTCAAGTGACTTTATTCCCCTATTGTATTTATTTCAAAATGAACCAGTTATTGTTTTTCCATTAAAACTCTAACTTCTTGCAGTGGTTTATCAACCATCAAGGTTAACTGGGTTAAAGTGGTGCTTTACTTTGATGGATGCACATGGGAGGTGGGGGAAGGAGCACAGAGGTCTTCAATGAATTTACTGCAGTGTAATGATATAGCTCAGCTTAACAGGTTGATCTCCTGTGATCTGTAGAAGTGTGTCCCTTAAGAAGGCTGACCAGGCAGCTAACAGCTAATCTACTTAATTTTCCTTTCTGGAGTTTCTCTTATATAGGTAGAGAGATAAAACAGGTATTGTGTGTGTGGGTACTGTCCAGGATAATGTACTGCAATTCCAATGGCCTCAGTCTGTACATCTAACAAAGGCTTAAATTACACACCCCACACTCCCCCCCTCCCCCCTTATATTTTTTCTTTGGTGAAGTATCTATTTTTAAGGCTTCCTCTACCCTGTGAGCAAAGGTTAGCTTCAGGTGAGCAGTTTCTGGTTTGTATTTTGGTTTGTACTTTGATTTCTACTCTCAGTTCCCCCCTCCTATAGTCATATTATATGCATGATGTAACAATATTTTGATCTCTTCGTTTTCTAAAAAGAGATTCCTGACTTATTTTACATCCTGAAATTATTTATGTCACTAAACTTTACCAACTGGAATAAAAACTGGCATACACCTCTTTATTTCCTGAAACTGGTAAATAGGACAAGCAGAAGAAGTACTGTATTCCACCAGGGAGCACTTACATGGTTTTTGGTCTGGCTTTCTGGGATTCTAGAAGCCTTTTTCCCTTACTGCTTAACCATGTTTTCCATGATTCCCTCTTATAACACTTGAAACCACTGGGCACTTTCAGTTACAGTTGGTAGGCTGAGCTGTTAAGTGTCAAGTTCATAGGAGCTTCACAAAAATGGGAAAGTGATGAGGAGACAGAATGTATTGACATCCCTACTGAGAGAAAGATCGAGCCGATTAACATGCCCTGTCCTTACTAAAGGAGTCCACCTATGAGCCTGGTTTTTAAACAGAAATCAATAGGAAGCCTGTCTTCAGAACTGTTTCATACTATCATACTATTATTGGTCAGTACAATTTATGGTAAAGAAGAAAATAACTGTGACATGCAAATAACTGTGCAAAAAAATTCCCTACAGCTTGTTCCAGAGAATACATTGTCCTTTTCCTGTTGAAGTCAAATCAAAGCATACCAAAATTGATAGACAGGTTTGCATTGGCCTTCTTGCCTTGTAGCAATTTCTCCATTTTTATTATGAGTCTTTGGACTGTTAGGCTGTTTCCCCCCCCCATACCCTTGCTGGAATTGAGGTATTTAATTGAAAGTATTTTTTGAAAACACTACAGTTGTGACTGTTTAGGAGAAGGTCAGAAAATGCTCAACAAATATTTTCTTGAAGTTGAAAACTAGATGTTTTCACTTGTCCTTATACTTCTGAGTTCTGGGGTTTGCTTCCTGTTTTTGGAATGTTTCAAGGTGATAGCACTGTGTATGTGTTTAATACTCAAACCCCTACTATTCTTTGAAAGATTGTTTTCAGCAAGCTCACTGCAGTTTTAGCTTACCAGCACAGAAGACAGATGTTCAATGTTACACCAAGTTCAGTTTTGTGATGCAGAAATAATTGCTTTATACTGTAACTTTGTGGAATATAAAGAACATGAGAGGTGGAAGGTTGCAGGTTGGTTTTTTTATAATGATCACACTGTTGGGAAATTAAACATATATCATATTCCTTATAGTTTCCAGCCATCCTATCCAACCCACTATGTGCTATAAGAAATATGATTTTAATTTTTTCTCAAATATGTGAGATGATGTGGCTTTTGCCACATCAGTGTTTTCCTGTGTGGAATAATGACTTTGCCCCATGCAACTGCATGTGAAGGGTTATAAATATGTTCAAACAATTAGTAATTTCTTTTCTTTGTGTTTAAACCAGAGAGCTGTATTTTCATTCATCTAAGTGTTTCATGAAGTCGTTAGTGTTGGAAAATAGGGTCAACCTGTTTATTTCATTAGGCAATAAATAACTAAAATGTTTGGGATAAGCAGATCTTTGAACAGGTTATTTTTGTAGTGTAGTTTAGGTTTCAGTGATTCCATACCTTGCAGCATAACCAGATCAGAATTCTGACTTCCAATGTTTCTTCTTTATGCCTCTTTCACTAGTACAGGAGTGCTATTGAATGGCTCATTTGCATTATTCTGTGCCTTGTAAAATGAATTTATTATACAGCTTCTCTAAATAGGCTAACCAGTTGTAATCTCATTCCTGTGGTGTATGGGTTTCAGCAAAATATGATTGCTTTTTTCCTAATGCCTAAAAATAAACAAAAAGTAACCTTGGAGCCCAAACCATGCTTTTGTCTAAGCAGTCTTATGTGTTAAATAGTGTTATTAATCATGATAGGTAGGTATTTGTTTGTTAAATAGTTGAGTAATTTAAAATATTACTTACTTCAAGTACAAGTAACCCATTTTGGCCTCTGTTATTAATCATTAGAATCCTTAATGAACCAGGATGACAGTTAATGCTTGGCTTACAAAAATCTGAACCATGTTCAGATACCCTTTCATCTATGTAGATGTAAGTTGATCCTGTGCTCTGGGCTGTCTGGGTACAAGCCACCTTGAGCCTGGAAGCTATCCTCTATCTCCAAAACCTGAGGCTCAGCTAATAAGCTCTATTGAGAGGACAGGTTAAGCTTGGGCTTTACACTTTAAGATGCCTCTGACTTGTGAGCAGAGTTGATTCCCAGCCATTCAGAAAGAGCAGAGATTTAGCAATGCATGAGGCTTTGCATCTGTGTTTGTATTTCATACAGATTAATCCTGACTGTTTGCAAAAGCTGCTTAGCACTGTTGTAGCTGAATGGAGGCAGTATCTCCATGGATGTGAAATTTTTCAGCTCTTTGTGTGTTAGTTAATTTTAGAATGGTTGTGATCTGTCAGTATGACAAGACTTTAAAAAGGAAAAGTGGAATTTTAGGAAGCATTAGGCAACGTATTTTGGGCTTTAGACAGTACTAACATGACTTGCAAGACTTTGGAGAATGCTTATCTGGATTTCTTTGTGTATTTTGCACATGTGCAAACTTAAGCAGGCACAATGAAAGGTTCCTGAAACAATTGAAGGAGTTGCATCCTTACATAGGAGGAGGTTGAAAGTGTTTGGTTTGTGTAGGCCAACAAATTGAAGAGTTAGAGAGGAGAAAGGTTAATTGAGTTATGAGACAAGACTTGTATGAGAATAACTGGCTGTAAATTGAGCATGAGAAATTTGTTCTGGAAGCTATGAAATGACCATCAGAATAAGACTCCAGAATTGTGGAATGCAGGAGGAATTATGTGTGATTTGAGATCAAGTGATCTGGCCAGAAGACTATGTTGTGCCTGTTTGTGACAGCAAAATAGACCTTCCAGGTCTATTTAAAGCTTTTGTGGGCTCCCGAGTGAAAGGAACTCTAAGCTAGCTCAAGTCTCTAATACATGGAAGATGTGTCAGTAAGAGTTTATTTTATGTGTGTGTTCATATATATATATAAACTTGAGGGTGCAGTTTCCTGGTAGCTCAAACAAATTAAGTGCTGACTGTGATGCTCTTGCACCCAACACTAGCTCCACTCTCCTGTGTAGCCATGGAAGTGCTCACATACTCTCCAGTATCCTTCTCGTGTTCTCTTACTTGACCCAAAGTAGTGGGAACTCTGGAGTTGCTTTGGCCTCTGAACAGACCCTGGACTCATACCTGAACAACCTGATGGGGCCTCGTCCAGACATCCTGAAATGCAGAAGGAAAGTAGCTGGCTGTTCAGACACTAGTGCTGGTAAATTGCTTCTTGAACAACTTAAGATTTCCAGTGTCATGGAAGATGTGCACTTTTTACTGAGAATGCAATAAATTTCTTATAATAAACATACATTCATGAGGAAAGTAGTCATAAAAAGAAAAGTTCTTGTGCTAGATAGTCTCACAAAAGAGTTTGTAATATTTTTTTTTTCAACTTAATGGATGTCTATTGCAGTCACACCACTCAGACTGGAGAACTGAATTCATTTGAGCCAATAAAATCATTCTATTTTGCATTTTCATAGCCCAACCTTCACTACTCCAAGTGTGACTTTTCTTTTAGGACAGAGGTATGCAGTAAATGAATATGCAGGCCCTTTAAAAGAATATTTATCATCCTTGAAGAATCTTAGTCCCAAATCTTAATAGCATTTCTTACAAAAATGACTTGAATTCACTATCAGATTTAGAGGTAGAGCTGTAGAGATTGTGGATATTCATTTTCTGAACCTCTTTCCTGATAAAGAGAGGCTAAAGCCTAAAACAGTGAAAACTTTCCCTCCAAAATGAAAATATTGATTAAAAAATTATCTAAATCATAGTGCTCTAGAAATGAAATTAATACAAAGAAACAGTTTTCTTTATGCAATGTTAAAATACCTCCGTTAATTATGCCAGAGGATAAGTTATTCAGGCTTTTGAGGGTTTTTTCCCCATTCCAATTGATGTTAAAGAAGACAAGGAGAACTTAATGTCCAGTCTGTATGTGATTTGATGAAACAATTGCCTTAGGACCTGCTGACATCCTAATTGAAGTCTGCATAATGCAGAATCAGAACCTTACTTACAGCAGTGCTCTCTTTATTCTAAGTATCCCTCTGTTAATTTCATTTAAATGACTCCCTCATTTAAATCTTGACTAAAAAACCCCCTAACTTCAGTGAATAGTTCTTGCTAACTTCAGTGAAGGCAAGAATTCATCATCTCTCTGCAAGTCTTTCTGACTATGCTGCTCATTACTTGTTTTTCTTCTCTGATGGCTTCCTCTCCATTTTTTGTGGGTCTATGGTTGCAGCACCTGAAGATTGAAGGAGTTTTAAGAACCTTTAAGATCTTGATCTGCACGATAAAAATATTTTGTCCCGTGCAATTGAATTCATTATTCTGATTACTTTTTTCTTCTCAGTTCTCAGCTTTTAGGATCACCGTATTTTATATGAAAATCTGAAGTTTTCATATGCAAAAAGCAAATTTCTAATTCTCATGCTTCCAGCTTGGAAGCATAAATTTTCAATACTCACTTCCAAGTAAATGAGTCAAATGGACTAAAAAAAGAAACCCCAAAACCATACGTCCAAAAAACCCCCCCAGTGAAAACCTGCAAACAAACAAACCTTAACAAAACCCTCAGGAAGTGACTCATAGTTTGTGAACTTTTGAGATTATTGCTGTTACTGAAAAGGAGTGTGAGTTCCTTTGTTAGATTTTTGTTGGTTTTTTTGCCTTTCAAATGACTCTCCTGAAGTCGAAGGTAGGATGTGGTCCCACAGAATACTGCCCTGTGAAATATTTGTTTGCATTTATTATGTGTAAAATTCATGCCTGGGCAGGTGGTTTTCACAGGTGTCTGCATTTACATCTCTATTTAAATAAAAACAAGGATGAATTTCACACCACAAGAATGTGTATGAAATGCAATTAATATTCTGGAGCTTGTTTTTGTGATAGAAAGTTGATCTCATACAGGTAGGGCTAATGAAGATATGAGCAGGTTTACAGTAAAAGGTGAGAAAATTAATTTCCAGAGTGAGGATGTAGCCAATCAAACCTGAATGGAGTTGTTTCATGTGCTGAAACTGTGGGTGAGTCAAAAAGGAGAGATTTTAAAATTCTTTGAAAAGTCATTTCAGACGCTAATTTTCAGTCACCAGCAGAGGAGGTAGTGGAACTCTGATTCTTGAGGTGCAATACCCAAAGGTACTTTAACATCAAGGGCTTTATTAATTTCCTCTGCAGTATGCTGTAAAATTGCCATCCTCTTTTGCTTTCCACCCCATGTGCTATGTGAGCAGCTTTCAGTGTGAATGTGGAGGTCAGGCAAGGTCACCAGCTGGTTTATTAATGGAAAAAAACAAAAGAAAAAAAAAGTTTCATAGTCTTGATACCTCCTCAGAAGCATAGTTCTAGCCCAGTGACCAAACTTGCAGCACAGGATTTATCTGAACCAGTGACATTTCCTTATAGTGGCTGGTAATACATTCAGAAAGACAAATTGTCAGGATATTAAAAATGAATCTTCTCTCTTTGCATTTCTGAAAAGCAGTAGGTTATGAAAAACTTTGATTCTGCTTGTCAGTGAACATAGGATCTGTAGGTCTGTGTAGTCACCACTCCCTGGTTTGCTTTTCAGACTTCTACCCCTTTAGATTTTCCTGAGCAAATGATGTTTGCTGTAATTCTTTCAAGGATGTGGCTTTTTTCCTAGTGATGGTTGAAGGATTCTTTTGTATTAATTGCCCAGTACTTACTTGACTAGATGTGTGAACAATATTTATATATTCTGAATTCTACATATGACTTTCAAACATTTTTTGGTGTATCTAGCTGGGGACTTTCTTTAGACAGCTCATAAACCCTTTTATGTCCAAAAATATGAAATTTACATGATGCTTAAATTTGGAATGTATTCTTTGCCTTTGACACAAATCTGTTTGGCTTATTTTTTTCAAGGTGTATTTCTTCCCAAAGTGAAGAGCCTTAACAGAAATTATTTTAATGAGACAGACATTTATTCAACAGAAGAAGTTTCTTTGTGAGAAAAATGAAAAGAATAATTGTGCTTACAAAAGAAAATTAATTAAAATCTTTCAATGTGGTGACAGATTTAACACCTTGTCTGACATGTTGAGAAGAAGAAAGTGCCTGGAATTGCACGAGTAGAATAAAATGTTCCATTTCACAGTAAGGCCAAGTCTAAATCTTGTAATTATTTCAGAGAGTAAAGGTCACTTTCTATTTCCTACATCCCTATTATGTGAGGCTTCTGTACCAGACTTGCAGAAGTTTAACTCCTGACCTATTTAGATTGCCCAGATTTCAAAGTCAACTTATACTGTCACAAATCTGATAGAGAAGGGAATATGTCTATTTTAAGTACTGACATAGTTGATGTCCAAAGGAGGTTTTTATTTATAGCTCCTTAGGACAAGGGTTTCAACTGCAAAATGTCAGTAGCTGGGAGATCAGAACATGATTTACCTTTTACTTGCTGTGTTAATCTTTAGAAGAGTTGTTTGTACTTACATTTCAGCATATATTGCTTGGGCTGTTCTTCTGATGTGGGCTTGTTATATAACTCTGCCTCAGTTGTTGCTTGCATCTTGAGATCAGAAGACTTTTCCTTCTGCTGTGATTGCATTTTAATGTGTATTCATTCAGTCACACCATGAGTCAGAAAGGTACTTTAAAGATGCACCTGTGCACACAAAATGTGTGCAGCAAATGGGTGTCTGTCTTCCTGTGGATGTGATCATTCAAATGTGTATCATGCTATTTATTTTTATAATCAGTAATCAAGTTCTGTGCACAGTTTTGAGGGTAGGCTCTGACTAGATAAGTCTACATTTGCAGTTGTTCCATATGTGGATGTATCTTTGGTCTTCAATTCTCTGTTGCTTGTAGAGTGCAGAATCTCTCCTGAAGTCAATGCATCAATGTCAGTAATTGAATGAGACAAAGTGTTTATAGGCACTGATAAGAAAGGCAGCAGTTGTGTGGCTATATAGAAGTGAAGCAGTGCATTGCACCTTACTTGGTGCATTACTTGAGCCTTTTTCCTCTTTCTTGGTTAATCCTTCAAAGGGACAAACATAGAGCAGGTCAAGGTGGAAGGCAAAGGCATCCATCTGCTGCATTTGACTATCACCAGCTTAATTGTCATGAAATATTCTGGCTGTTTTTCACAGTCTGCTAACACTTCTAGCCAAGATTTTATAGCAAGTGTCAGTGACATGAAACAAATGGTCCAGCAGTTGGTTTCAATAAGAAGAACTAATGCAGACCAGGTGGGGTATTTCTGCCTTTTGTTGTTATAAATGGGATCACATCAAACTTACAGCAGGTGTGAAGGGACAGAGAACAAACAGATAATATATTGCTCTGATTTAGTGAATGGACTAGGAGTGATGGTTAAAAGGGAAACATGAAGGCGTTGCATTTTTGCAGAACCTCTCTGTAGGGTCAGCATACCTAGCTGATGATGTGGTGGAGGTAGAACTGAGAAATGTGTGAGGTGCTGCTATTGGGTTGGGAGAAGTGAGAAGGCAGTTTGCCACCTGAGCTGGTGAAGGAGAAAGGAGCCTTCAGCAGTCACCTACCTGTGTGGTATGGGGGAGAAATTGTCCTCACTTTACCACTGAAGAGTTGTATTTGAAAAATTGTAACAATGTTGAGGAGGTATTGAGTAAATAGATCCATTTGTGCAGGGTCTCTCGAATTTTAGAATTAATGTTGTTCAGAACCACTGTGTTCGACCATTTTCTTCTTGGCCACTACGTGTGCCCTCTCCCCTTTATTTTTCTTTGGCTATCCAATAAGCAGCAGATTGGCCATAATCTTGAGATCAGAATATTCTGTGTGCCAGTTGAAAGTCAGGTTTTGAAAAACACTTTTGGAGGTTCCGAAGCAGAAAATACTTGTGAAAATATGGTTACACATATAGGTTGAAAAATACAGATTTGGCTTTTCCTACTCTTGAAACTACCTCCTTTTGCCTCTCTCTTCAACCTTTTAAACTTTTTAGTAATTTTTTTCCTGCTGCCTTTTTTTCTTTGACATCCTTACCTCCATGCAGTTTAAAAACTGCCAAGAAAAATAGCTTTTCAGGTTGTCTCTATTCAGGGATAGAATACACACCTGCAGAGTCTGAAATTAACATTGTACCTATTTCCAAACAATTTTATTTTGCTTTTAAGCTTCCAC
This sequence comes from Hemiprocne comata, assembly GCA_020745705.1. Taxonomy (NCBI): domain Eukaryota; kingdom Metazoa; phylum Chordata; class Aves; order Apodiformes; family Apodidae; genus Hemiprocne; species Hemiprocne comata. The sequence goes on from CM036598.1 coordinate 17,316,294, forward strand.
CTTTGCTAAGTTGTTCCTGTATTGCCGGGGAACTTTGGTGACCACAAACTAACAGTGACACAAACTGTATTTAACTTTTGCCTTCAGATCTACCTCTGTGATGCACACATCTCATTTTCCACCTTCCCTGGCTCTAAACAAGCTTTTGATTACAGGGAAAATGGACAAACAGTGGCTCAGAGATGGTGGGGGAAAGGCAACAGTTGGCACTTCTTAGCAAAGAAATTTTTATAAAGGAAGCTTCTGTTGTGAAACTTCACCCTTGAATAAATAACTCCCTCTAACTTGGTGATCAACCTTCTGAAATTAGGTTTGCAGACCCTAATTTATCAACTATTTACATTAAATTTAAAGTGTTTAATTTAAGCATATATTTAGGCTTAGCTATTTACCTGTGGTGTTAGGAGTGATATTACAGTCTGTTTTCACAAAGACCAATAATATCTTTCACTGATAATCTGGACTGAACTTAACCACAAAAACAACTGTTTTATAAATTCTGTATCAGTCCATAGATGTAAAAGCAAAAAACTTACATACAAGAATGGCTTAGAAAGATTTGAAGGGGAAGTGGGATGTGATGGATATTTTGCTTTATGACTGCTAGCCTAAATCAGCATCATTCCCAGTAGCCAAGATGACAGATGAATGAGTAGATGCTAAAAGTCCATTTCTTTTTTTTTTTTCTCCTCAGGTTCTGCTGCTTTCATGTGCAGAAGGTTTAGAATGTGTCCCTGGATTCCAGCAAAAAGTTTTTTATATTGAGCAGCCACTTCAATTCACAGAGGACCAGCGAGTTCTGAACCGTATGTTATCTTCATATTTCTATTTTACAAAAATTTAGAATTGCTTATATATTCATATCACTTTTGCCATTTATCAGAAAGCTTTTCTTTGTACTTAAGATTTTGAATATTGCCACAATTCTAGGTTTCCCTGCATTAATCCAATAACTCTAGACTACTCTGTTCCATGTACTAGAGATAGCAAGATACTGTAGAGAATAATTTAGGACAATATGAACATTGTGGAAACTTAAAATCATGCACTTTCAAAAAAGTAAATTTACTCTGCATTTTTTTTATAGTCTTAGAATCTTGGAAATCAAGGCTTGCCTATCAACTTTTCACTATTTCTTTATCTCTGCAACTTGGATTTAGAAGCTTATGTCCTAGAAGCTTCATTCAAAGCTGGTGTATGTCCAAGTCTTTACATGAAATTCAGAGGAGACTGGATGTAGCTTGTGATCATCAGCAATAGCAAAAAGTTATTAAATGTCACACAACTGGGATATTCAGTAATATTCCAATGACCAGGTGTCACATTATAAAACTCAATCTGGCACTGCATTAAACTGAAGGAGATTTAACTGTCTTTCAGTCCTGGTGTTAATGCATTCAGATACTTTAGTGAGCAAGTGTTACGATTTGTTCATTCAGTTCTGTGGCTTTGGGACTTCAAGACTGTCAAAATAAGGTAGTACCTTGTCCAATAGTCAATGGTTTTGAAGGCTTAAAAAAATAAGTGCTAAGTGCTGCCATTTTCATAACTTCCAAGCATGCAGTTTTAACATGTGACACGTTTTGCTAATCATCTCTATTTCATGCTTGGTTGCTTGCTGTTGAACCAGGAATTTTACCAGATATGCTGCATGGGACAGTGTGATACATGGTGGTAGTTTGGAGAGACCAAAAAATGCAAAGCAAACTACTCATTACATGCACACTTTTCCCATCTCTGTTTCCTCCAGATATTTAGGACATGTTGATGTATTTTCACTGTATGTTTCTTTGGGTGAGGGTTTAATGTCTCTGCACACTTGTTTTAAAATAGCCCTAACTTTTCAAACTGAAATCCCAAAATTAGTTGCCAGAGTCTACTGAAATGACTCTCATTTCAATGACTTCTCAACTGGAGTAATTCAGCCTTTAACAGGTGCTGAAATAAACCTTTTTTAAATATTTTTAGTCTAATAATTTTAATAAGTTGCTTAGTCTGAGTTGCATTTTCAAAGGAAATGTAGATAAGTAGTAATGCTATTCAGAGATGTGAGGTTGTTATTGCATTTAGAAGAGAGGTTTCAAACTCCTAACTTTTCTTGGTAATTTTTTCTTTTAATTTCTTATTCCAAAGAGTTCATGAACACATTCCTACATGGTTAAAAAGAAACATTCACGGAATATAGGAAGTATAACAGATTTAATAAGCAGGCAAAGTTGAACTCATTCATAATGGAAAGCAATATGAAGAAGTTAGTGTTAAGTTCGCTAAAAATAACCTTTGCTGGATTCTTTGGCTGCTTCTGAGCTTTGAGGCTGTAGCAAGTCTGACCAGATCTGGTTTGTGGGTGTCCTTCCAAATGCCCAAAGGATGAGCTGGTTAAGCCAAAGTCAACCGGGCTGCTCTGTGGTGACCCAGCAAATTGCACTGGTGTGAAACTGGCACAATCATTAAGATGCCATCATGAATGCAAGGAGAAGGGAAGATCAGGAAGAGACTTGGAGATGCCTGGAAACAATCTTCAGAATTAAATTATTTTAATAAGGAGATGCTAACTTGGCCTGATGTGTAACGTTTGACAAAAGCAGAGTGTTGATGCATGACTCTGGTTAATTCCATCCCTTGTAAACAGTATGTCCTTCATGCAGCAGTGTTAAACTTTTGCAGTTTCTTCATTTTAGCTGTCAATAGAACTGATATTTTTAATTGCCTGTTTGAATACACTTTGCATTTTCTTGCATCTTATTATGCCTGTTGCCCAAGAGCAGAGTAATTTAGCAGTTGCATCGCAATGCGAGGCTTACCAGGGCTAGGTAAATTAATAGAGTGAATATGCAAAGCAGGCCTGTAGCAGTGATTGCCTTTGTAGTTCCCTGTAAGCCAAGGAGCTCCTTAATTTTTTTTCTGGAGTGCAATAAACCAGTCTTATTTTTCAGTTTAAACACGGACCCACTGCACATTTCATTGCTACTATCTCCCTTGTAATATAGGTTATGGCTGGTTCTTACGTATTTATTACTCTAAATATAGAAATGTTAATTATACTTTACATTTACTGATGAGAAGAAGGAAGAGAAGCCCAAACTGAGGGTAAAGAGTTGTATATTTCATCTTCTACCTGGTATGAATTCCTTATCCAAGCCTTGGCCATGCTAATTGTATCAGTCCAATTGTGTGTGCAAACCCTCTGTTCCGTTTGTATCACTGCACTTCTGGTGCTATTTCTTAGTTTCTGTCATTCTGCTCAGGCTGAACTGCTTTTTTTTATTTACCATTGCATCTGACTTAACAGCAACCTCCAGACTGGATCTGTTTTATGATCCTAATGTTGCTGTTAATTTTTCCTCATTTTGACATTTTTTTTTTCCTTATCGGATCCCTTTATCTCATTACTTGTTTTCTATGACTGCAAACAGAATTGAGGATTGCTCTCCTAATTTGGGTCTGCCCAGTTCTTCCTGAATGCTGTTTTCTTAAACCAGATGTTCTCTTGATAGAATGGGTGAGGATTCATAGTGTCACTTTCTGGAAATACTAGAGGGTCTGTCCATACACTTACTGTTTTAACAAGCATTGACATTACTGGATTTTTCTTCCTTACACCTTTTTTTCAGTTTGGAACTAGGACCATCTTCTGCAGTCAAATAGATAAAAGTTGCTACAGTCTTGATAAGCTGTTAATTGCCAACATTTAATTACAGGTTTTACACCTGTCTGAAACAGTTCTCCATGAAATACTTCCCCATCAGCAAGCTTGTCTTGGGCAAGGCTGACAGATCACTGGTAGTGACAATGCTCTGTCATGCCAGGCTGATAGAAAGCTCCTAATCAGACTCATCAAATGTGGAAATGTAATTGTGTTATATTAATCATGTTTATACTTTACATACATGAGTCTTGGTTTTTGGGGGTATTTTTAATTGACAATGAATCAAATACTGCATTGAAAAATTGAGGCAATTAACATAAAGGCGTTAGGTGATGTGTTGTGCATGCTAAACTGGGGAATACATTGCCAGTGATTTAAATGTCAAAACAAAGGAAGTTTTGACCCTTCCTTGAAGAGCTTTAATTTGGATATTAATTAATGGCTGACCTCTTCTGTCTTACGTGATAGATTGCATGTTTCAGAGCTTGGGCTGCTTCAAGATCAGAGCTTTGTCTGTCTGGTTTTGGGTGCTTTTTTATTCTGTGGATTTTAACAGAGACTTTTCTATTCAACCATATTGAAAATCTTTATTTACTCATATGATGGGGAAATATGTTAGTCTGCTTATCATTAATGCTTAAAGGCAGTTCTGTTATCTAGCAGAGCTGTAGCCTCCAAGATTTCCTTTGTTCAAACTGAATAATACCCACAGAAATATCAGAGAAGACCATTCCTACCATTACAATATCACGTGTACATGGATCACAGCACCAATCATGCTCACATCAAGACATTTCCTAGTCATTCTCTGATGATGCCATGTGAGATTTGTGATTTATCACATCCACTCATCCCACTGATTACCCTGCCATTTGACTGTACAGATGGCCTCTTCCTGTCACTTTCATGCTGTCTATGTTACTGCTGTTACTCTCATTTACACTGATCTACACAGTGTGTTATTACACACACTTGATCCATCTCCACTTGCTTCACATTTTCTGCAGCTTGTATAAAGCCAATGTGGCAGCCTAATTCAATATGCTGTAATATGTCAAAAAATCTGTGGAGATTTAACATGAGATTTAGATGTCACTGTTAAGTCTTCATGCTGAATATTGCAGGGTTTGGGTAATTGGAACTACAGGTGGTAGTTGTAGCTTGCAAAAAATGTGTTCAAGTGAGGTAAAGTTTTTGGCTTAGTAATTTTTTTTGCAGTGAAAACTGTCTAGATATTTGGTTAAGAGCAAGATAAGTGGATTTTTCAACTACTCAGATGTGCATATCTGTAGTGTATCCACGTTGAAATACAGTTGGGGCTTTTCAAAATAAAGAAGTCTTTCACGCATTTTTGAATTCTAGAAACATCTTAAAATTACTTTCATTTCACATAGATCACTTACTGTTGTAAGAAATGTGCCTCTTCAGAAAATGTTAACCCAGTTCCGGTGTTGGGATGGGAATAGCAGGTTCTACAGACTTCTACCCAGATAGCAGAATTATTTTTATACTCTAAAATGTATCTTCATGTGCACATACCCATGCATAGAACTTGAATACCAGAGCTGCGGTGTTAACACTTTGACACATGAATAAGACCAGGCATCTGAGACTCTGTTATGGCATGTGGACAAGAATCCTGGTCAGGATTTGAAGCCAGACATCAGGAATATCTCTTAATCATGCTATTCCCATTTAATTGGCTGTAGGAAGCAAAACTCACGTTACCAAATATCTGGGGTTATGCAGCATGGTTGTAAAATTGTGGAAGGAATTTTTGAAGTGAGAGACTAGGAACTTGACAACATTTTAATGGAGGCAGAGTGAGGGGAATCATCAAAGGGAAGATACTTTTGCACTTAAATACCTAAGGCATTGCTTTTTAATTGAAGTTGGATGCCTGACTCTTACACAGAGGGAGAAAGTTGTCTGTGTATGCATTGCAAATATGTATTGTGACTAAGTGATATAGAACATCTCAGATGTCTCTCTGAATATATGCAGATTGATGTTGCAACATAATGGAATATCATATCATCTGTTAAACTGCTTTCACACATGATTAAAGCAAAGCAGAACAGGAAAAAATGGTTGAGGGCCAGGTGGTCACAATTGCCTTCCAAATGGTGCATGTCAGCTTATTAACAGGACCTGAGGGAAAATGAGTTTAAAATAGACTGATTTTTATGCATATACATTTAATTAAACTGTTTTTTTTGAAAAGGTAGGACATTAGACTAGACAATGAGAGAGAATTATTTAGTCCCCAAAAAACATCTTCAGGACTGAGTTGAAGTCTCCTGGGGACTTGGTCAGCTCTTCTAGAGTAATGGAGGGAAAGCCATAGGTGTTGGTGAAACCTCCTCTTGACATCATGATTTGAAGGTGGAGGAAGTTATGATCTAAACTGAAAGTATCTTGTCTGCTTAGTAGAGAAAAGTTAGGAAACTATGGTTTAAAAGAAGTGGTGGGGATATTTGCAGTGACAGTGCATGCTCTGTTAATTAGTGGGTCTGGATTTAGGAAGGTAAAAGTAGCAGATGACTTGGTTTGAGATTTGATTTGTTTCTGGTGACTTTCCAAGAGCCATAATGTTTTACAGATATTACTTTTTTGAAATACCTGTAGACTTTGGTTGGCTGAAGCGTGCCAGCTGTTCTCCTAATAGTCTAAGTCAATGACCAACTGCTCAGCATTAGCAGGAGGGGTCTCCTGCTCAGTGCAGTGCAAACTCTGTATTAATAATGTCCCCAGGTACCTCAATGGAAGACTGCTCTGTTAGTTTCCAGTTGGCAATTCCAAAACAAAAGTCAGATGAACTAAGCTATTACTCCCTAACTGATTAACAATGCAGGCCAAGAGGCAGCCTCATTCTCTGCAGGTGTATCAACATGTTGGGAGTCCAAAATCTCTTCTAGGAAATGTAGGTAGCTTAGTATTGGACAAACTGGGCAAGCAAATAGCCTGATGCTAACTGCTCATGCTTGACAAAATGTTATAGGGTCATCTTCCTGAGGAAAGGAGGGGTAGGCAGATGAGTTCTGGTTAAAGCTTAGAGCTGGGGTCGTGCTGAAGAGGCTCCAGCATCAGCCCAGCTTTGTCAGGAGGAAGATGTTTGTATCTGACAAACAGATGCAACACAAATTAGTACATCCAGAGACATTAATGCATTTCTGTAGTACATGGCTTTGTATTTTCACAGACCTCATTTCTGACAAAGCTTTTCATTTGAGGATGTTAGGAAAGCACCATTCAAAAGAATCGTGGCTAGCTAACCTTTTCCATTACATTTCAAAGTGCAGTGTGGACATTTAGCAAGAATTAATGGCAGTGTGTGAGGTTAAATCTTCCTTTAAACATGGAATCTCATTTAATGATATCTTAAAGCATGCACATTTTCTTGAAATTAATTGTAGTTGTAGTTCACAATTAATTCTTAGCTTTTAGGATTTCTCTCTTCTAATCCAAATCAAATTATAACTTTTGTAATGTAATTATGCTCATGCTTCAACTGGCAGGCTTTTTTCCCCCCTTTGCTTATTTAAATCTGTCTTTCCTGGACAGAGCAATCTGTCTATGTATCAGCTCTTGTCTGCTTTAATGGACACATCTCCTTTTTATGTAGCTTTCTTGTGGCATGGGATCTCTCAGTTGCAATTTGAGACTAAGTAATACTGGCAGTAAACTTGTGAAGTCTTTCAGAAAGAAAAGAGTGCTTTTTCCTAGCTGTAGGCTAGCATTCCTCATCTTGCCTTATGTCTCTGGGCAGCTTATCCATCCAAACTCCTTCCTCTAGAGAAGGAAAAGAACATGTAACTTTTTATGAACTGATTCTGAAAACCCTAGTCATCTTGGAAGGACTTCGTGGGTATTTATTTGTATGCCTTGTACCTACCAGTTCTTCTTGGGCAGACAAGTGAAAGCTCCAGACAGTGGAGTAAGTGCATGTCATGTTCTGTGATGTGAATATTAACCAAGATGTTTGTGATGTGCTTTTTTAGTCCCTGAAAATACATCAAACTGAATTAAGAAAATTGTTAAAGAAAGCCTGCTCGAAAGGCATTATCTTTAACTAAAATCTGAAATTCCTTTACTAAAGAATTCTTTTTAAATGAGGTGAAAATAAAATTGGGAGCCCTGGGATGGCCTAAAAGACAATTCCTATAGTCACTTGGGATATTGCTTTTTAGACAGGAGCTGCACTTGCAATACCAGCTTTGATTTGTTTTCTTCCTTTAAAAAATAAAAAATAATCAGTGCAACCTTTTCTTGTCTCGGCTGTGGAGAGAACTGAAGCAGAACTGAGGGGCCTTTAAAGAAGGCAGCAAAATGGAGGCAATAGTGGAGCAGCTTACAGGCAGCTGGTGGCAAAAGAAATTTGACACTGAAATTGTTGCCAGCATTGATACATCTTTGACAGTTGTGAAACACTTGCTAGGAAGTACCAGAACTTACATGCAGCTTCAACTGAAATAAATAATAATCTAATTGATGCATGGAAACATTCTGGAGCCAGGGAGTCAGGTTTATTTTACTGAAGGACAAATTGCAAATCCCTTATATCCCTTAGCAGCAGCAGTGTGAACATGTTGGCTAGCCTGAGGTTTATGTATAGACTGACTTGTCCTGTTTTATAATTTCTGCTGGAATATTGAAAAGCGGGCTGTAGGAAATGGATGTAGTTTTAATTTTATTTATGTTACATTATATAACTGGAATATATTTAACTGTACTGATAAGAAACATCATGTGCCTTCAAGCACGTGGTTTTTATTTACCTTCTTTTGTGTGGCAGTGACCTAGTGGCAACAGAAAATGTGCTCTGCTTTGCTAGAAAACCAAATTGCCTGGTTACAAGTAGGACTCCTGCAGACTTTATTTAGCAGGAATTTTAATTACAGTGTCAGCTCTAAACTCCTACAATAAAACAGTAGGGAGACCACTGTAAATTGACCTTTATAAAACATTAACACCAACCTATAAAAAAATACTACTTCAATTTTAAAATACAAGGGGAGGATGAATTCAGGGATTTATGAAAATCAAGTGTGTGTATATAGCATTTTTACTTTTGGAAAAAAACCAAAAATACACTATTGTGGACACCAAAGTGGTGTTGGTTTGTTCCCTGTATCCATCTTCTGGTTCTGACACAAAATTACTGCACAGCTGGCACAAGAATCTTTTAATGGTTTTATTGTGCCCAGAGGAAAGCAGTCCTGCTGTGAGGCTTAGAATAAAGGATGCTATACAAACCATATGAGATGGTGATGTCTGAAAAGCAGCACTTGTTTGTTTCCTTAGAAAAAGTCAGTTCAGTAAACCTCAGGTGCCCACTCATTCCATCAGAATGTCTTGTCACCTGTGTCTCCTCTCCCTTGCTGTGCTCCCTGGAGGGGGAAGCACAGGCAGAGCTCACAACAGTCAGGGCTTGTGAATTGCACCCCTGAGCCAAGTGTTTTTTCTCCATAAGTGACCACAAATACCAACACATTTGGGGTTAATTCTGGTTAAAATAGTCCCTGAGTTGTGTGGCAGCTCACACTGTTTTGTAGTTCTGTCATTATGGGAAGGTGATTAAGGGTGTGCTCCAGGTCTTTCATTCTCTTTAGTACCATTCAAAGCATAGTTTAATCAATTTCACACTTTTTTTTTTGTGAAATTGAATTGAAACTGCAACCATAAGGATATTTTAAACAAACCAGGTTTTATGTCCTATAATAAAATTTGAATTTGTAGATGTTTGAATGCCAAGGTTATAAGTTGCTTTATATGACCTGAAACATTTTTGGTTTTGTTGCCTGTCACCTTTATTTTGCTGTCTGTCTGGCAGGTGAAACATGAACTGTTTCACAACAGGCTGTATCATTATATTATGGACTGGACAGCTGCTGTTAGTAGGATGCACCTCTCTCTGGGATGCATAATGTTGTATGGCAGATACACTGGGGAAGAGAAAAAGAGTAAGTGTGTGTATCAGTTCCTGGGAATGGAACATTTCAGGACTCAAATTATCACCAACTTAATGGTTCGTAGGGTCATTTTAGGGTTAAATGTTGTCTTGAAGAGGTGTCACACATGGGGAACCTGTCTGTGGCTGTGGGGAACAGCACACTTGCTCTGTTTGCATTCATGGAGAGGCTTCCTCAAGTACAGGGCAGCAGATTGTACACTGAAAGAGAGGAGCCAATGCTCAGCCACATCCTTGTTGAGCAAAGAATTCCCTTAGGCCTGCAAGCCTGACAGAAGCATAAGGGAGTTTCTTTAGTTCCTCTGTATGAGTTTGTGTTCAAGCATGATGCTGGGTGCAAAAAAATGATATGGAGGGTAGGAAGGCAGCTATTAATATTGTGGTCAGGGAGCCACTCACTGTGGCTGAAAGAAAGGCCATGAACTCAGATGCCTAAAAATCTGTTTAGTTGTGTAGTTACCATTGCTTTGAGGTTTTTTTGGTGGTTTTCTGAGTTATTAATCTTGGCTCTTCTAGACAAAAGTGGCATTCAGCCTGGTTTGTATTTGTGGAGGAACAACTCAAGTGTGCCATAATAGAAAATAGTGATTTTTAGAATATTTTTTAAGATTAATGAAAACAGTATTGTGGAAGTTCTACAGTGCAATTAGCAACCAAACAGCTCCCTTCATTTGAATTTTTCAGTTAGATTTGTAACACAGGAAATAGCCTAAAACTGTCTGTAGTGGAACTGATCAGTTCACTCTTCTGATTAATAAGAAAATGCAATGCTCCAAATGTTCTGTAAGAGTTGGTGTGTCTTCTGAGAAATATCAGATCTTATGCAGGTAGACAGAAGCTTTTTGGCATAACAGAATAGCAGCTTCTGTCGACTGTAAATCAAAATAAACTTCATTTAAAAAGACATTATTACTTCTGGCACTTTTAATCTTTGAGATGCTGTCTTTAATAGCTTCTCCAATAAAGTTAGAAGAAACTAAAATATAGGAGCTTTAACACTTACATAATCCATTAAGGCTTCTAGATATATATTAAGCATTGACTACTTACTACTGTTTTTATAAGTCAGCATCACTTCCCAGAATTGTATGATACTAACTACAGTCAGTGCTGATAATTAATTGAAATGAAATTACTTGTAATGATGACTGAGTGCTGGACAGATTTGGCTTAATTCTTTCTAGCACCACAGTTTTGCTAAATCACTATCTAAAGCATGGTGTTTAAGCAGCACCTTAAGTTCCCTCCACACACCACGCAGATTTGACTTTACTTCAGTGTATCATGCACCTAAATTTTATTAGCTTCAGCACAAGTTTTGCTTACCCAAGGTGTTTGCTCTCTGGGAAAGGCTGGTAAGGTGATCATGCAGAAGCCATGCAGAAGAAAAGGCACAGAAGATTCCTAGCATGTGCGTTTTCTGTGCTGAAACAGATGATTTGGAGTCATGATGGTCAGAACCATAAATACAGTGAGAAGCTCAACTTCCACAACGAGTGCTGTGCCTGCTGAAGTTTGGTTTTCTTGTGTAAGTCTGTGCCAAAATGCACATTGTCCCTAGCTGCAAATGCTACTGATTTTAGGTAACTGAGCAAATAAATCTCAACAAAATGGCCAGAGTTGGAAGGCACCCCTAGAGATCATCTAGTCCAACTCTCCCACTGAAGCAGGATAACCTAGAGCACTTTACACAGGACTCTATCCAGGCAAGTTTTGAATATCTCCAGAGATAGAGACTCCACAACCTCCCTGGGCAGCTGTCCCAGGGCTCCGTCAACCTCACTGTAAAGAAGTTTTTTCTTATGTTTAAATGGAACTTCCCATGTTCCAACTTGTACCCATTGCCCCTTGTTCTGTCACTGGGAGCTACTGAGAAGAGCCTGTCTCCACCTTCCTTGCACCCACCCTTTAGATACTTGTATACCTTGATAAGTTCTCCCCTCAGCCTTCTCATCTCCAGGCTAAAGAGTCCCAGCTCCCTCAGCCTCTCTTCTTGGCTGGTCTTTTTGTTCTGTTAATGACCTCTTAAGTATAACTGAGCTGTGAACAGGGATGAGGACTGAAAAGAGGTGGAGAAGCTTGGGGCAGCACCCCCCTGCCTGAGGCACATAGGCAAGAGCCTGGGGGGGAGACAGGGGGAGAAGAGCCCTTGCTAGAACAGCTGGTACTGCCCCCATGAGAACTGACGGATTTAAAGTTCAAAAATATATAAATATTTGTTAAGTAAGATTAAAGGCTAGGCTTAATGTGACCAGATTGGAAATAGTAGCTTACAGGTAAAGATAACAAAGTTTTTTTCCTCTCTATCTTTGCTGTTAATGCTGGTCTATAAGGCCAGGTCTAGAATAGTGTCTTCCTGCTAGAGCTGGGGGTTTAGAAAACCTGGTAGCAGCCCCTGCTTTCAGTTTGTGCTCTGCAAAAGTATCTGTATGAGTCTGATAAAGAATGGCCAGTTGAGTAATGGTGAGAGCACCAGGTCTGCTCAAGAAGAAATCTTGAGTGCCTGTTTCCATCAAGATGATAGAAGCACCAAGTGACCACAAAGACCATTTAAAGAGCCTGTTTAGACCAAAAGAACATGAGGAGGCACCCGGGCATGGCACACTTTGCATGGCCTGTGCACAGCAGCCTGCTGGGTTGTGGAGATGTGAGATGCAGAGGGTGTAACGGGGCACACTGAGCCAGCTGCAGATGGGACTTACCTGGCTTGGTAAGCAGTTGGGCACTGCTGTGTAGGAGCAAGAGTGGCACCTCCTGCCTCTCCAGGTTGTTTGCAGACCTTTGCTTCTCTCCCTGTCCCCTCATCTCACTGGGACAGTCTTTGAGAGTCTTTGTGGCAGTCATTGAGATCTTATGTGCCACATAGTGTTTTTTCATATAGGCTTTCCTGAGAAGCAGGATCTACATGTGCCATATACCCAGGAGGGTGAAATCTTTGAACTAGGCACATATGCCCCCACTTGGCCCTTCTGTTGCCTCTCCCTTCTGTTCAAACAGTTACACTGCAAAGGGATTAATTACATGTGGATTAAATGAGTGGCTCCATAGCCTGGTAGTTTGCCAATTTCCACATGAGCAAAGGTTGTTTTTTCAGTCTCTGCTCACCTGAGTGTTTATACTTTTTTAAATGCTTAAAAAAAAATAAAATTAAACCATGAGAAGCATTAGTGATTTTAAAATAAGTATTTTTTATAGGTTTTTTAATAAGTATTCAGAGAGCTAGAACTGGAACCTGCTCATGATATGTGCAGGAGAATATTTCAATATAATGATTTCAAAGTATGTAGAAAGACTTGAACATCAGTTTCAGCAGGATGCAGAAGAAAAATTGCCTTGTTCTCTGGATTTTCAAGCCACATTAGAGTATAATTCCTGTGCTTTGCTGTTTTTTGTGGTGTGTGTGGTTTGTTTTGTTTTCTTTTTCTTCCTGCAATGATTAATTGGACATAAGTGAAATGGCTCCAACCAAAGGGCCTGACACAACTTGCTGGTTAGGAGAGTGTTTTAAGAGGCTGAGGAACTTGTATAGGTTCCAGTAGCTTTGAGCAAGCAAAGCAGTGGGTAGAGAAGCCTTCCAGATCCTGGTGGAATACTGAAGCTGCTGTATCACAGCTCTTCCTCCTCCACCTTATAGGTTTACAATTCTGGCACTTTACTTATTTTTCCTACATTTGTTAGAAATCCAGTTTCTGTCAATAGGAATGTTTTCTGTTTTGTTGCATTAAGCAACATGAGTTTTTTGTTGTGTTTTTTTTTTTTTCTTCCTCCTTCATTTTGGCATGAAAATGGTTTTTCTTTTGAATGTGATTCTGGTGTAACCCTTTCCCTCAACACCTTCTGCTTGGCAGCTGAACCAAAAATAAATTATTTGCACAGCTCTAATTGTGTCAGTAAACTGATTTTTGTAGAACACAAGACTGCATTTCCTCTCTGGAATGCCCTACAGTGATCATTATTAATGATAAATGACAACAGAAGTTTTGCAGAAAAATTAATGACTTAAATGTTGCTATGAAATGAGCAAAGCAACATGGATGCCCTTGAAGGATATTGAACATCTCTTCCTTTGTGCATCATCTACTCCTTGTTCATTAATAGATTATAGGAAGGACATGTGCTGATTTATTTGCCAGGTAGCTTACTCTATTAAGAGCAGTGTTATGAAAAGCAAAGAAGATAATGTAGCTGTGTTACCTGGGCCTGCTGTCCTGCATGCCAGGAGACTTGAAGGGTTGGTATTTCACTTGTTTTTTTCAAAACAAAACCTAAGACCTCAACTCAAAGCAATAATGGTTGATTTCCATGAGATCAGTGGATTTAGCAAGCAGGTACTTTCCCTTGAAAGATGGGAATGAAGCAAAGATGAACAAATTAGCTTTAAAGAACTTCTGCATAGCAGTATCTCAGTTGCTTCTAATAAATGAACCTGATCTTAAAGCTCCTTTTCTGCCATGCTGAACCTAGCAATGGCATTTGGCAGTTCTGCTGTCAAGACTAGACTCTGCAAAGTCTGATGTTCAGTTATGAATGCAAACAGTGTTCTGTGTATTTCCCTCCCAATTTTCTGCTAAAAAAAATCTTATGAGAAAGATTACAGAAACTGAAATAAAATGGAGGGAAATACATATTAATTTTTTTTTTCACCATGAAGAAAGAAATATAATTGACTATTTTGATCTGAAGCTTCCAAGGGTTTGGTAGAAAACTCCCATGGCATACTCATGAAATCTTAGGGGAATTATGAAAAGTGCTGAACACTGATATGTGAATGCCATTTGTAGCTGACTTCATACAGCTCTGTTTTACCTTTGAAAGCAAAATCAATTTCAGATTAACTTTGACAGGGAGGTGTTGAGGTGTGCAAGTCAGCACTTAGATATATCTGTCAGCCTGTGGGGAAGACAAAGGAATTATGATGGATATTATCAATAACAGTGCTAGCCTGAATGTAGAACTGGCAAATGAAGTTAAACACTTTCTTGCCTTGTCCTGGCACAATTAATGAAAAACTAGATTTTAAGTTAATATCAGTGTATAAAACCAAAATGTATCTTGAGTTTTAGGAGCTTTTCCCTCTCTACCTCCTTTAGCAAAATAATGCTGCTATTGTTTTCACTGTGTTATAGGTTCCATTTGGAAATCTGGAACAGGCTTTTTGTAGCCTGAAACAGTGTGTTTGGTGTAAGTCGGTACAGTGTGATGGAAGCGATGAGGGATTTCATTATTTTTATCCACATTCTTTGAGCTGTATTTAATAACCCTTTATAATAATTTTCCCACTATACTGAATTATGCATGGATTCTTTTTTAACAGTGGCTTCATTGCAGAATTCCAAAAGGAAAATAGGTTTTTAGATGTCAACCCAAAGCCCTTTACAATTTTGAATATAGCGTTACATATAATTCTGTGAGAACCTAATCGTTTGTTGTTTGATTTCAATGAAACAACTCTCTTTGACTTTAGTGAGAGCTGGCTGAAACTTGGATTGAACTACTGCCATGCTATTGAAAGTATAATAAGCATTTTGATTCAATTTGCAATCTCTCTTATGGTCCTATATTTTAGCTCTGCAACGCATGTGGTCCTGTTACATCTAGCAGTATGTAGGGTGCTGCAATCCTTGGCTGTAGCTTTCTGGGAGACACTTGAAGAGTTTACTTTAGAAGTTAAAATTGGTGACATTTTTAAAATTGTAAATGCTTTTGATGGAGCTGTTGCAGATGCTGTGTGTTACAGAGGAGGAAATCTTGGGAGGTGGGTTTGTGGCTGTGCTTGCACAGGCTCCTTTAGCTGAAGTTCCAGAGGTTAATGGCTCTGTGGCATGCAGAGGTCTCTGATCGTTGAGTTTTACTGGCTGCTGTTACAGAAAGTGAGAGTGGCATTTATGGGAGAAAAAGCACCTTATTAAAGTTAATGTCTTTGATTTGATTCAAATCATCCATGTGGACCTGTCATAATTTATACCTTGCTTGGTCACAGCAATAAGTCTAAAACTGTCAACTAATCTGCATCAACGCTTGTGCACAAGAGAAATGACATGAACTGCTTACTAAAGTTGGTGTCATGGTATTTATCTCTTGTTGCTTAGAAGGTTACCCTCAGCTTAATTGGTGTGTCTCATTATTGATATTGCAAGGAAAAATAGGATTAAATACTAGGAGAGAGAGGTAATGGTGTTTTTGCTTTGTAAGATAAATAAAAATCAATTTGTTTGTTTCTAAACATGATAAATGTGGCTCGGTTTTTCAGTCTTTCCCATCGGCCCAAAGACTGGAGCCTCCTGAGGATAATCTTAATAGGATAAAGTGGCCTTTGAAAGACAATTAGCAAGATTCCTGTGCACTGGTTGATGCATGTGCTATGCTGAAACCCCTCCTGATTAATGCACATCTTAATTCTATTTCTTGGGATTTATTTACTCGTTTCACATATAATGCATTTCATGCCTTTAACCCTGACCTGCAATTAAAAAAAAATATTGCTGCATTTCAACTTCATGTACAGCTGGACTTCAACCTGTTGCTCTTGCAAGCAGGCTGGACACTCGTGTACCTCTGCTGGCCAGGAGCAGGGGTTTTGAGTGCCCACAGTCCAGGGTTGTTTTTCACCAATGTGAACTAATAAATTTGTTTCAGTTTTGGGGTAGTTTGTGGTAGGTTTCTTAAGTAGACACACATATGAAAGAGTTACAAAGCACTCTGAATATGTACCTGAAAATGCACTGAACTGGGATCCCTAGTAATCAAAATACAAAGTTCACTAGTTGGTATTAGATTTTCATAAGAATATGATGGAGCTGCCACAGATGGGCTGTATAGCAATGAACAGTGAGCTTCAATCACAGCAATTACAATGTCTGATACAATACCAATAATTAATATTGCAATCATGCTTTTGAAAAATAAGACCGGCAGGGAAGACACTGGTCTTTTTAGGAAGAAATTCTGCACCTTGTGTCAGCTCTCTTGATTCTCTTCTGGAGGAATCATGAGTTATTGGAGATGTACAACTCCCAGTGTAACTTTTAAAGCTCAGTAGAGAGCTCTTCTTTCTGAACTTATGAGTTATGTGCTATATCCAGGAAAATTATTTTTTTTTTTTTCCTTTATCTTTCCTATGAAAGAAGTTTCAGGATTTGTCACTCCTTATTCGGTCTCCATCCATGGCCACAATTTGAGAAGTCCAGGAAAAACCAAGATCCTTTTAAGTATCTTCCAGCAGATGCTACTAAGATATTCAATTGATAATGCTCCTTTAGTACTGTAGCTTCTCTGTTCAGGAAGACTCTGCCTTCGGGAGGCTTTTGAACTCATCTCATGTGCTTGAGTACCTTTCATGAGCTGCACTTCTTTTATGTTTATTTCAGTCTTTGGAAATTAGAACAGTGGGGAAAGACAGGTCCCTGCCACCCACCTGCTTCCTCAAGCTCAAATGCTTCAAGCACCAGCCCACCTACAAACCAGAAATAAACAAACAAACAGATCTGACCAGAAGGTTTCAGGAAACGGAATATCTCTCTTGTTCTAAAATTAAATGAGATGCAGAACCTATCTGAAAACAGTCTATTTGGGGGGGCAGAGAGAGGGGAAGTCCATGATTGAAATTGCACCCTATTTACACCACACACAGAAGCATCCTGTAGCTGGTAAGTAATTCCAGCTCCTAGAAGTAATATGACCTTGGAGGCAGGGAATATCTTCCTACATCTGTTTGCAGTTAGTGCAAATCTTTGTAGATCACTGCTGGAAATAAATGGAGATGAATATATTTTCTTGGCTTTTTACAGTACTTTATAAAATGTTGAAAATATTATAAGAATTCAATGTGGTCTTGAAAGATAAACATGAATAGGGTATTCCGGTCTTGAGAGTTTTGAGTTGGGATAGTTCTCAGGGCTGTTTGAGGGCACTGTCCTTTACACAGGCTGTTGCTGCCAAGCTGGGAACCTAATACTGAAGGGACCTGTACACCCAGATGGTCACTTTGAGCCCATCACACCAAAATAGTTATGGGTCAGATCTGAACTGGATGGAATCATTGTCAGCACCTGTTTCCTTACTGCTCTATGGGCTTCCTCAAAATCTTTACAGTGTTTTCCACCTGGACTCACTTTTATTCAGCTGGTTTCCCTGTGTATTGATCTTAAGCTCTCAGATAATTTACAAGCAGCATTCATACAGCACAGTGTGTACATTGGGAGGATAGGAATTCAGAGTCTTGCCCATGTTACTCATTAATGCACTACAGCTACATCAATAATAGTAAATTGAACATGCCTGGGACTGCCCAGTAGCACTGGGGCCAGGGGCACTGAACTGCCTGCATCCACACCACTAAATTCTTTTGCTCTCAAAACCAGGGTGGCTGCATGCAAACTGTCTACTGGGCATGATCCCTGACCCACGCACACTCTCAAACTAGGTCTGAGAATACATGTGATTAGGCTGCAACTGGGAGCACAAACAGAAAATAGGAGGAGCTGTACTAAGTTTGGGTGTAGCCCTTAACAGCATTTGCCAGATATCGTGGTTTTCTATTGAGGATTCAGTGTGGAGGGAAAATTTAAGAGCAGTAAGAGCTGGAAAAAAAAAATGCATAGAACTGTTGGAAATGCATATGATTATGAAGTTAAGACACTAGAAAAATCATTGCTTCTCCTTGGCCCTGCTTTATTGCACAATGTACATATGTACTTCCAGTTAAGTCCCTGAGACTGCTGGCAAACTTATGTAAGCACTTCTGGGGAAAACATATGCTCGTGTGGAATGCTGACTGCAAGTTTAGCTAATGATCTATTCAGCTCTGGGTGCCGTACATAGATCATAAAACATTTACTTTGAATAATGAACTGTTTTGTAGTTTGGGTTTTTAAAATGTCTTTGTTTCTTTTTGTTCTTTTTTAATCCTACTCAGTCATATTGACAAACATGGCTTTTCGCTCTCCTCTTAGAGCAAGTTGCAGCTGCAAAGGTTCCTTGAGTTATGTCAATCGTGTGCAGATGTTCTTCTGAAAGCAAAAATTAAATAGACTTTCTTGATGCCAATAAATTACAGAAAAATGTTGGATACACTCTTATCTCTCAAATGTGTGCTGTGGTCACAATGCTTCAAATACTGCTAATATAGTGATGACCTTTTAAAAGAAAACACATTATGCTGTAGCTGTCTTCATATTATTACTCTGGAATGCTGGTATACAAAAGTCAAGCTATTAAACGGTGGGAGAAATGGAGTGAAAATAATATGTTTTGGTTTTGTCTGATATTGTTGTTCTGATGGGTACATTCTTCTCCTTTTGCCATGTTGAGTCGTGTTCTTCTTGAAATCTTAAAACATGGAATTAGATAAAAGACAAGGTAACATATTGGAAAGTCAAGTCTACTGAGTTTTGATGAATTGGATCAAAATCCCAATGACCAAAATCTATTCAACCACAAAAATGAGCAGAACTGCAGAGGGAGATAAGCATAGTCCTTTTTCCAAACTTCTGGTCAGAGCATTAAGAATAAGGAACAAATATTGGTCTAGAGATCCCTTGCTCAGAACTAAGGAGACTTCAGTTTATTCCCCAGCAGCCATGGATTTTATGTGTGTGGGTCATTTGAGCCAAGATTCTCAAAAGGTCTTTAAAGTACTTTTGATGCTCTGTGCCTAGTTATTAATCTCTCTGTCCATCACATAAATGCAGAGTCAGAACTCTCTGCAAGTGTGTTCTGTGAGTGATGAAACTCACACTTGCAAGCTGTTTGGGTTCTCTGATGGGAAGGCTAAAGAAGAATATTAAATACCTGGAGGTGTTAAGCAGATTCCAGTCATGTTCCAGATATTTGCTGAAGAGGCAGGACTTAATTCCTAGGGCCATCATTCTGATGCCTTTCTAATCAGTTTATTCACTTGGAAATTTTTTTTCTATTTCCTTAAGGAATTTCCTTCTATTTGGATATCTGTTTCCAGTTAAGGTGGGTGCAGAGGAACAAACCTAGTCCAAAACGTGAGCTTTGAGAAGCTCTATGTAAGGGAAGAAGGCTCTGCTACCTGGCATGGCCATAATTTACTTCTAAGCAGGTGGGCAGGCTTTGCCAGCTGTGAGCAGCATCTCTTGTGTTGCCCTGCTGTTTGCAATGTGGCTGCACTATAGAACCAATGTAATCAACACCAAAAACTACTTGTTTAATAATTCTAAATGGACAAAGTTCAAATGTTCTTTCCCCTTCCATGGGTCTGTTCTGCAGTTCTCAAGAGTCAATGTTTTCCCAGAGAATTCTCCATTGTTACATTGAATAAACTCAGCAATGTCTGTCTCTAAACTGGTGTTTAATTTGTAATCCTGGAAAATGAAGGTCATCTTCTGTGGGTGACTGCAATGTTTATATCTGTGCATTCTTCCTTAATTTAGGCTGTAAAACTGTCTTCTGATAACTTACTTATAGAAATCTTTATACAAGATAAGCTGCTATTGCTGTTTTAACAGTTTTTTGTCAAAAAAGCCCGTTTGGTGTGTGTTTGCAAATTGACTACAGAAAGGTTCAGTATTTTATCTCCATTTGAAGCTCAGAAGGACTAAATCAAGTTTCAAAATGTCCATTTGTTTTATGACTTCTGCCAGATATTTACCATCTGTGGTAACACTGAGCATCTGTGAGTGCGAAGATACAGAACTCGAGGTCAGCAAAACTGAAGACAAAGATTTTGTAAGAGGAAAGAATTGCTGACATGGTTGGAAGTTGTGGGACACATAAAATTTCAAAGTCTCTAAGAATGTGTTTACCCATTTTTATTTTATTTTGAAGAAAGAGTCAGCATTATCTTTCAGGCTCAAACCTGAGTTCTGTTCTAGAGCCTAATGTTGAAAGTGTTGGCCATTTTGAGGGAGAAAAATTAGACTAAGCAGAAGCTCGTAGATGTGTTTGTAGTCCAGAGGGGTTTTTCTATCAGTGCTGTCTCTCTTGTACACTGACTTCATTATTTAATAATTTATCTTCATTCAAAGTACTGAGTTGGCTACAGAAGTTCTTTGTGTATATTAGGAAATTTTATTTTAATGTATGTTGTAAACTTTTCAAGAGTTATTTTTTTGTCTGTGGAAGAGTAAATTACTTCCCTCTGTCTTCCTGATGTGCACTTATGAGAATCCAGAATTATAAATTTTGAAATTTCAGATTGTCGCCTTCATGGAGTCTGTGAATATTATTGGTTTAGAAAAAACAAAAGCCCAACAAACTAACAAACATCAACATTTAAAGTTTTGTTGGCAAACTGTTCTGTAAAGTATCCCTAAACTATTCATGGCTACAGCTCGTAACTATTAATGTCCTTTAATGGACTTAATATAGGTGGAAAAATAAGTGTAGGTAAAGTTTGCTTAAGCAGTTGTGTTCAACTTATTAATTTTCTTAATTTCTCACATTTGAGATTTTTGTTGGTGTTGTCTGTGTTTTTGAGTGTACATTTTATCTTAAAAATCAAACATCAAATCAGAGCAAAACACTCTTCAACTCCAAAAGGAAAACAGGTGTTTTTATATGCAGCAGAAGTAAAAACATCCATTTGTATTTTACAAAAACAAGTCTTCTGCAGTGTACAGTTCAACTAGTGTAGGAGGACAGCTGAAATTCAGGAATGCAGTATTACTCATTGTTAAGAAATGTTTTTATTTGGGTGAAAGCTGATTTTTATTTGGGGGGGTTGGAGGACTTTGTTTAAATAAATCAAATGATAAAACAGTGTGTGTTTGGCCTGCTTTATCTGGCAGTGTGGGTATAGCCTTCTAGAGGCTTCAATACTTTATAATCAGGTTTAGGTAAAAGCTGCTTTTTTTTTTCTTTGTGCTAAATTATTTTATTTCAATAAAGTGTAATTGCAAAATGCTAGAAAATTCTCTGTATTAAATGAAAAGTAAATTATTCCAATAAAAACCATAAAATGCTAAAGGTAATTTTACATGAAAACTCAGCTTTTTCCCCCCTTTAAAAATGTTCTGTAATTGCATAGTTGCATCCTAATTGTCAGTGGAACTTTTTGTTTTGAGAGCTCAGTGAAATAAGTGTTCATGAAATTAGTTTATATCTTAGATGCCTTTTAGAAGGTTGTAGGGAAAAAAAATGTTTCCTTCACATTGCTGTGAAATAATTCTAAATAATTGCACTAAATTGTATTAAAAAGCTGCAGGACAGAGGAGACTGAGCATAAGGATAAAGGTCATATATAATTTTTCCTCTGCAATTCAAGTGAGGCAATTTGACATTGCACAGTCAACTGAAAGGCATCTTCTGCAATGGAATAGTTGGAGGGTGAATAAGACCATTTAAACTGCTTGTTCCAAGACAGACTTCAAATAGTTAGTCTCAGGAGACTGTTTGTCTCTCCTTCTCCTGATGTATCTGGCCAGTGGCATGGAAGATGATAAAAGGAAGCACTGCAGTATGTACTAGTTGAGAGATGTGGTCTGTCTATGAAACTGCTCTTGAAACAAGTGCTGAACGACTTGCTCCTGAGTGGACCAGTGAGACATCCACTGCTCTCATGCAGTGAGCTGTGTGGTTTTCCCAGCACGTGTCAAAATTAGTTGTGATGAGTGCTTTAGGCTTTTACCTGCATTACTGAGAAAGAAGGTGTGTACCCACCAGCAGAGTAATCTGCATGGGACTGCAGAAGGGGAACAGACAATGCAAGACTTTGTAAACACCAAGGCTGCAATCCAATGCAACTTTGACTACTTCTCTTGAGAAATCACTCTGCTTTAGAAACACAGGACCTTCTGCCTCTGCAGCGTGTCAAGCGTAGTGGCAGAAACCAGTCCAGCACAACCCACTGCAAGCAGAAGGAATAGGTTGAACATGCAAACAACAACTAGAAGCAAAGCAAACAAGCCATGTGCTTGTGGATCTCTGAGGTTATTGGATTGCAAGACAATTGACAATCTGCAAGAGCAGTGGAACTGCTGCTAGACCATGCCCTTTAGACCTGAAAGGATGGAGGGTGATGCAAGTAACATGCTCTTTCCCTTTTTCTCTGAGGCAAAAGGAAGGAATCAAAGAAACAGCATTCCCAGGAATACCTCAGATCATTAAAATAGCTGACAGATTCTGGGGTATTGTCTCAGCAATTTGGGGAACAGACAAACCCTGATGCCTAATAATTACAGAGGAGTGCTAGGACCAAGCTAAAGAGACAAACATGACAGGTGTGAGAATTTAGCAATCACAGCACAGGAGAACTGGAAATGCCCAGTTCTGGGTGACCTTTCAGGGGTCAGAATCCTGTTTTGCCATAGAAGGAAGAAAAACAACTGTAACATGCAGTAACTGAAAGAGGCTTCTGGCAGAGGAGGGTAAATGTTTTGTCATATCCCAAACATTCAAATGACCATGTATGATATCGGCAAGGAGGCTGCTGGTTCACACACTGACCTGCAACTGCAGCAGCACTTCTGTGCAGAAATATTAGGCTTGAGAAACATGATCTTTTGGGAATAACTGGCAAAATCATTCCAAGGACAGTGCATAGGTAAAGTAGAGTTATTAAAAAAGCCCAGGTGATTCTCCAGGGTAAGCAAAGTTGGAAAACTACTGCGACCTCAATGGGAAATGTGTGATATTTCAGAGTATCGGAGGGGAGTAGTCAGCTTTCTAGAGTAGTGATAGATTTAGGAATATGGATGTTAATTAACCAGTATTCAGACAGACCTTTACAAGATAGGGATTCATAAAATATTTAAGGGGGGAGAGGGGGCAGCAGAACTGAGCTGGAGAAATTGTAAAACTGAGAACCAAGCTTGTAACTTTCAGGTTAGTTTAACAGCAGTTCCTACCTTGTTGTTATTCTTAATCATTGTTTCCAACATATACTTAAGGCAATTATATTCACAGGTTTACTTTGTTATTTGCAAAAAGAGTTTGAATATACACTGTGCATATTGAACAGTCACTGTAGCACATTTTTGTCAAAACAGATGATTATGAACATAGTACAACATGTTTTTCAGTTGGATTAGGAGATCAATACCTTTTCTCTTTGTTTATTTTAAGATTCATTCTTTAATTGCATTTTTATGAGTTAAAGACTTTTTTTTTTGTCCTGCTTTTTCTGGTTTCTCTGCCTGTCACCTTTACTGGATATCTGAACCACACTTGAAATATTTCTGCTTGGACTGACTCTTACTAGTTCAAAACAGAGCTATATATTTTAAATTGAAGGTATATGAACAAATTATAACAACTGCTTTTAGAAGACACGGTTGCAGTTTTCATTTCATTAATATATGAAAGCATAAGTTCCATTAAGCTGCAAATGTAAGTTGGTAAAAAGCAGCTGGAAATTATCCTCTAATAAACATAGTAAGAAGTACAGGGAAAACCTTAAGGGTCGTGTATATTTCCTGCAGAACGATTAATAAAAATTTCAGGACACTTAAAATAAAACTCAGCCTGAAAAAAAAGTGTGTATTTATTTATGTACTTAAGTGCATTCAAAATTAACAGGTGTGTTGTGATCAAATCCGCTATTTGTTTACTAACTCTCTTTTACTTGTTACCTTTCAACTGACTATTGCACTTGAGAGGAAAATAATTGTTCTTTATCAGCTCTTAATCTAATTTATAAAATATTTTAAGTTTCAAATATCTGCTTTTTTTCCAATGCAACTAATTAAAATGTTTATCTTAATTGTCACATTTTATTTTTGCTTTGTAAACATTTTGAGCATAGATAAATCTTAATCTCCATGCAACGGCCAAACCACCCACAAGCAACTAGGCAAAATTCGGCCCTTCTGAATAATTTTTACGACATTATGTCTCTTAGGTTTTTTTTTCTGGAACTTTTTTATCTTTTCTGAATGCATTTTGCTAAATTAAAGGTGTTGACAATTAAAGGTGTCTGAGAACAGTAGAGAAACTATTTATTGTAGAAAAGCCATATTCATGTCTTGCTTAGGCTACAAGTGGTTTGCTTACTGCAAGGCTTAGGCTTGGTTCAAAATTGAATATTAAACCAAATCTGGGCCCGGAGGGGGATAAAGAGAGGGAGTTTGCATCAACTAAGTAGTTTTATTCAGGGATAGCAAAAAAACCTGACAAGCATGCAAGGTTACAATGCCAAAGTAGCACATATTCTGTGGTTAGCAGTTTTGTAAGCCAGGGATGGAGGTAATTGGATTAGGAAGAAATGCATTCCAAATGTAAAAGATTGAGCGAAAGGAGGAAAAATATAAATTCAAACTTCTGTAAATTTTAGCTTTCTGCTTGAATGAAAGAGAAACAAGTTTCCTTTGAAGATGTTATTTCTGAGACATCCACAAACACACACTGTCATGACTTTCTGAATGGAGAATTGTTATGAATCCTTCAATCAGTTGCTTTGTTGTTACTTCCCAAGAACCAGACTTGAGTAGTTTCTTAAAAGGAGTGAAAGATGTTAAAAGCGCAGTTTACATTCAGCCCCTGATGTAACAAAGTTGTGGTTTTGTAATTTAAAATGTCATTGTGCTTTTGTTATTTAAATCCAACTCCTTTTTGTTGTGGCTTGCCATAGTTTCATATTAATGCGCTGTGAAGACCAACCCCATTGTGCCAGGCTACCTTGCCAGAGACTGGCCAAGTTGTGTCTTTTTGGAAGGTATTACAGTCCCTAAGTGTGATAAATCATGAGAGGTTATTATTTTTTTTTTTTAAGGCTGCTAAATGTCTTCTAGTTGAGCTACAAGCTTCTCAGGTGCTGCTAGTCCTATCTCTGTTGAATTTCTGCACCTGAAAGCATGACTAGACTGTAGCCATTGATACTGGGGAAACAGAGTGAATAAAGTAGGTGTACAGATGTATAGATTTGTCTTGCCTTTCTCTGGCACTTATTTGAGATACCAAAGTGACATGTACCAGGGCCCTAGTAAGTGACTGTGCTATCAATAGAGAGAAAACAGCTACCATTAGAGAGTGATTTTAACCTTCCTGAGATCTACAGAGTCGTCATTTCTGGAGGTGACCCATCCATTCATTAACTGTGGAGTGACGTTAAGCCAGTGCAGTCTCTGTTGGAGGTGTTTTATAAGCTGAAGTGGGGAAAAGCTACATTTCTGTGCCTTTTCTTTGGCTGTTTATTTGAGTCTCATTAGGAGACTGGATTCCTCAAGTGTTTCAAGCTGGATTGGGTTGGTTTCTAATAGGTATGAACACAGTGAGGCCCTGCTGGCTGCACCACTGGCCTGTGGGTGCTTTCTTGGCAAAAGAGACAGTAAAGGTTATTAAACACAGCTGGTAGAGCTAGATATAAACTAGTGTCTGCTAGTGTACCATAAATCATGCTGCACCCAAGACAGTAAAAATGGCATGCTATGGCCTCCACTCAGCAAGCTCTGTCATTTTCCCTTTTTAATACAAACCATCCCCTTATGAAGTAGTGTAGTTTGTCATGTACTGATGCTCTTGCACCACGCCAAGCATGCTGGCCTGAAAATCAGTACAACAGGCACACACCAGCACACCAAAGCCTTTAATACTCTGGTTTCTGTAGCTGCTTTGTGAGCTAGATAACTGGTTGAAAATTGCTGCACACTCAGTATTTTTTGTTATTTTATTTTACAAATAGCTAGCATTTGAAAACACACTGATAAAAAGTCTGCTCCCTACTGATACACTAGTCACATTTGTTATTGCATTGTGTGTTAGGTGGGAGAGGGTGGCTGTTACTAATGGTTTAAGTCATGACTGATGCTGTGTGCCAACAACAGAGATACAGATTCAAATTTAAATGAGCTACCCAGGCAGTGTTTTACAGGATGTGTTTCTTGTTGGCAATTTGTTGTTCCTGACAGCCTAGGATCCTCAGGCCGTTGTTGTACCAGCCACTGGGATTAGAACACACACAGGCTGAGCTTATAAATGTTTCAAAACTGCTATAATGGAACAGCAGAATTCTAAAATGTGGGATTTTTATTTTTTTTGCTACATAAGCAGATATTCTTTGGGAAGTGGTAAATGTGGAAGAAGCCAAATTTGGTGTGGCTTGGTTTTATGTTTGATGTAGCATCAATTTAAAGTTACTGAAGTTAATTCTTCAGTATCCAGAACTGTAATGAGTGCTGGGCCATAGTGAGCTTTGGTGTATTAAGGCACAACATTATGCTACCAAGCCAGGTTTCTGTGTTAAGTTGGAAACATTCTATTAATCCATGTAAACAAGCCTGGTTCAAGCAACTGCCCCTATTAGTCAGGAGTATTCTCAAAGCACTAAGCACTTTTGACCACTGGTCACAAATACTGTGACAGTTGGTTCAAAATGGTTCTGAAAAGTGTGTGGATATTTAAGCCAGGTTTTAGAAACGGTTGCACATACATACAAATATTCTGATTTAATCTGAATCCTGCTTCAGTTAACTCACATTGCCCACGTATCTTTAGAAGTTTTAGGACAAATATTATTTTATAGCCATGCTGCTATTGGAATATTAGTATGGTGAAATTTTCAGGTGGAAGCATCATAATTGATACAACTAGAAGAAACAGCTAAAATTCTGGCTTCACAACTTAGTCTTTAGCTCTGAAGCAGAGGGAGCAAGATTCCTGCTCAAGTAGATCTAGGAACAGTTACTTTCATTTTAACTTCATTAAAAGAGCTGACAAGTCACAAAAGTTTCTTTTGTCCCATCTGTATTTATTACACCCTAGTGACCTAGATTGTGATTTGGAGTGGTAGATGGTAATGCAGAGAAATATGATAAAGCTTCTGGGTGCAGCGTGAAGATAAATAAAAGGCAGCTCCCAGTTCAGCTCTTCACAGCTGCCAGGTAATACTTTCTTATGCTGCTTCCTGCAACCTATCAACTTCTCTTGCTTCATGCAGACAAGAAAGCTGAGGCAAACCCAGAAAACTACAGGAAGAAAAGCTTTTCTGGCTGGAAGATTCTTCCTCGGGTCCATAAAGGAGTAGATTTTGTGGGATTGATCTCTTTGAGCTAGAAAGGCTTACAAGCTTCTTCACAACTATATTTAATTATTGAGGGCTTTCTTTTTGAACGCATTACAGAAGCATTCAGTATTTCTCATTGGAATTTTTCAAATCAGAAGGAAACATGTTTTGAACTTTAGAATGCTGGGTTTTGTCAGTCTGGTTTATTTATTTTTTAGTCAGATCAATTATTTTTAATGAGATTAGCGTATAGAACGTGGCTGTCTGAGATGTACTCCATGGGGGCCTTCATCTTTATCACAGCAGTACTTCAGAAGTTCCATCCTCTAGGTGCTCACAAACTTTTGTGAAATATAGTGTATTTCCTTATCTTTCATTTGTAATGCTTTACAAGTGTCTGTCCACACACATTCAATCCCAGATCTCCAAATTAAAAATCATTCTAAAGAAACACATGATAGACTGGTGCTTTTTTGTCTCTTTTATCTGTTCGTGAAGTGAGATTAGGTATAAGGTTTTGTTGTTTTTTGGTTTTTTTAACAAAATGAGGTCTTCATTTTTTATCTTTACCTCTATCTAAAATGTCAAAGTGAAACGTGTCAGACAAGAATGATTTGTGGTAGCGTAGCAAAGAGTTTATCAATCTGGTTATGATTTCATGAAATCCTTTGATACACCTGATGGTGCTGCTTACCTTAATACCTAATATCAGTGACACAAACTGTTTTCATTTAGGAGTTAAGTGCATATTAGTCTTGGTGTTTCAGAATCATAACAGGGCATATTTGTTTCATGAACATAGCTTTTGTTTAGCCATGTGTTTTAAACCACGTAATTGTAGACTTAATAGTCCAGCGTGTCATGGAACTAATACACTGTTAATGTGACTATTGAAAAAATCCACAAACTTGTGATAAATATTTACCACCTTATTCTGGTCTTTTTTTATAGAGAAACTGTATGCTCCAGCTAGTAGGAAAAAACCCTGATCTTGTTCAGATGGTATAAGTGAAACATATTGCTCAGGGTTGCAAACTGTACCAGTATTTACAAAATTACACTCTTGCATTACTTTGTCCTAGCAAGTTATTCAGAATCATTGCTTTATTGAGAATGGTTTTTTTCATTGCTGG
Organism: Hemiprocne comata; assembly: GCA_020745705.1. NCBI lineage: Eukaryota > Metazoa > Chordata > Aves > Apodiformes > Apodidae > Hemiprocne > Hemiprocne comata. The sequence continues at coordinate 17,344,949 of CM036598.1, forward strand.
AGAAACTGTTTTGAGGGTATTATTTTTTAAATTCCTGCCCATACAAAGGTACGGGGCAGGATTAGTTACTGCTTGAGTTGTTTCCTTTTTATAGTAATAAACTCATTTTGTTGCCTGTCCCCACCCCTTCCACTTCTTCCAAATCTTTACCAAAACATGTTGTGTGAAACACATCTGTCTGTTGTAAAAGGGTGAAATACTGCTGAAAGTGGTGGCATTGCACTGAATTAAAACAACCAGGGTGCTTGTTCTCCCATTTTAAAGGTCTTGGATAATTCTTACACAGCCTTTCATTAGTAATTGTGTTTCTAAGGCTCTAATCCTGTTCCTTTGCAAGCAATGGCAAAAGTCCAGTTAAATCTTGTAAAGTCAAGAATAAAGTGACAGCTCAGAATTGGGTAACAAGAATCTGCTGGTTCCTTGTGTCACAGTTCCCTTGCTGTGACGTCCTGCACACAGTCACCTCTGCAGAGATGCACTAAAAAAGGCAAATTATTGTTCTCATAGTTATTACTTCAGATTTGACCAGTCCCAAAAAACTTGTTTGGAAAACTGTTTGTATGAAATGGGATTTTGTGTGTCTGTCAGTGTTAGGCTCGGGTAAAAGCTTCTTCCTGTGGTTTGTCAGCAAGTCCAACCTCACTGCCCAGGGGCCACATCCCACACAGCTCCGTGTTTGAGCAGCCCCTGCAGCCAGAGGGAACAGCTGGCCTTTGGAGAGAGCAGTGCCACACATGCTGTGTTCAGAATTAACTCTCAATAAACCCAGCTTGGGAGGGATCTATTCTCAACTTTGGTTGAGTGGGAAAAGTTTGGCTATTCCTAAGCCAGAATTAACCGCTCAAATTGCTATTATGGGATGGAGTGGGTGTTTTCAAAGGAAGGTGTGAACAAAAAGCAAATTCCACACCATGAAACGAACACCTCTGCTCTATGTGCAGGTCTGCAGCCTTCAGTCTTCTGACCCCTGGGATCTTGGATGTAAAGATCTATGGCACTGGGATCATTGTGATCAAGTATGATTTATCCCTTAGACCTGAAAGGAAGCAATTCATTAGTGAACCATGATTTAATTCATTCCTGTCATTACAGCCAAGGATAATATGCTAATTAGGTCTCACAGTAGCAATGACAACCCTCACCTTTTTTCCCAGTACAGTAACAGAGTGTTGAGCCCGTTAAAGAATTACTTTTTATTTTACTACACAATATCTAACTCCTGCTGCTGCATAAGTTATCTTCTTGTGTAGCTTTCAGCAGCAACTGGTGGATTGCTGTTCAACATGCACACCAGTGCTCTTTCACACATGGTTTTGAAAGTGTTATGCTGTAATGATTTTCTTCTCTGGAATCAAAGTGTTGGTCATTCAGTTGTGTCGCAGACAAATAATAATACAAGCTAATAATACTAGATAAAGGCAAAGTTAGTTTAGCTTCCATGTGGAACTACCTGAAATACTCATTTTCTTTGCACCTCAGTGCATACTTATGTTTTTGTGCATGCTGAGCCCTAGCTGGAATATTCACATTAACTAATTGCTGTTAACAGAGAAGTACATTAGTCAGTAAACCACTTTTGTGGATAATTAAAGTGAAAAATGATTGGTGACTATATTGCAAATCTTTGTGTTTTTTTTTTCTACTGTATCTCAAAGCAAAAAAGGGGGACAATCTGTGTACTATAAGGTAAAAATAATGGGGAAAAAGTTTGGCTTTTGTGGCTCTGGAGCACTTGTTTCTTCTTCAGTTGTTCCACTGGTCGGTGTCCAAAGGTCTTTATGCTTTATACAATCCTTCCCCAAGCTTGGTCAAAAAACCTCTCTCACATCTAGAAAGGGATGTTTTCTTAATGCTCTGGGGTTATTCCTGGCAGATATAACACAGAAATAACATTTGTAGACTTCACAGTTACCCTGATATGAATTAGTTTAAGGCATTTAAACACATGCGACAGACAGGATCCTGAGACAAATCTCTTTCACCAAAGCTGTTTTCCATACATTTCAGACTGCTTGTGTTAAAAGCTCTGCTATAACACCTACATTTAATGCAATATTCAGGAAGAAGGCATAATCTGTAACAGATTACAAAAAAAAAAACACAACCCAAATCGATATAACAGATTTATGTTAATTTCTTTTCCTTTAGGTAATACCTTGCTGTTTAGATGTGATTCTGAGAAAATTTATTAATTCATGTAAGGAAAAAAAATGTATTTCCCTCCATCATTAGGCTGTCCTCTAAGAATGCCTTATTATAACTTTGGCAGCACAGCAGGATTTAAAATATTGAATACATTGTGTCAGCTCTCTTGTTTGCAGGAGGATAAAATTCCATTATTCAGAGCTTTGCTTCAAATCCTTCCATTGTCATGCAATTAAACACAGTCCTTTTTTAGCCCTAAACCTCGTACTTCAAGAAAATAAGCTTTCAAGATGAAATACATAGAGTTTATGTATTGCAGGTAAAGTATTGGGCTTGTAGTATGAAACACACCAAGCCTGAGAGAACAGCACATGGCTGAGGAGTCAGGGTTGGACGCAATTTCTGTTCACTTGGGCACTTTGTTCTTTGCCTTGGCTGACGACCATGTGCAGGTTGTGGAAAGTACGTTGACTGTCTGGATTAGAAGGGTATTTCTTTCCTCTTTCTGTGTTTAATCGTCACACTAGAAACATAACATGAGCTGGATTTTATCATGTAAATAAATGTTAGTGAGGTGAATTATGTCAGTGTACGCAAGCTATTTAGTTGAGCCTTATGGAAATACAGGGTTAATTCTGAGTAGATGCAGAGGACGTAAAGGTTTTAGTATGTTCTGCATTTATCTTTTTGTTATTAAGGGCACAAATAAACATGGTATATGCTTGGAAGGCTTTTGGGCACAGCCATGTGTCCCAGGAAGCCTGCAAGGGTTTGGGCAGTGTATGAAGGAGATATGGGATTATTATTTCTATTGTTTTAAATCTGGATTAGTCACCTCAAAAGCAAAAAAAAAAATCTCCAGTCACTGAAGTTTTTGCTTCGGTCTGATTTTTTTTTTTTTTCATCATTAGATTAAGCAAGAGGATGAATCTTAAACAGGAATGGTTCATGTCTCACCCCGAGGTGGAGCATTTGCTTCTCCTTGTTCTCAGTCATTCAAACTCAATTCAAACTGAAAACTCATAGTTCCACTTTTGATCCTTTAGAAAAGTATTCTCCTTGGACAACGGGCAGTCTACCTGGATCACATTCTTGTCCAGGTGAAATTTGCAATCTTAATAGTTTATTTAAATAAACCTATGACCTGGTATTGTGACATCCAGAACACCAAATTTCTGTAATTCAAAGAATTAGAATTTTTGTAAAATTTTTTTCCTGAGCTCCAGGATCTCTTCAATCATACTTATTTCTTCTTACGATTTGAAAATAAACAAGTTCTGAAATATTTCAGAAACTAGAAAATATATAAATGCTCCATCTGACAAGTTCTCTCCCCAATGTAAGTTCCAAAACTCAGGCCTAAAGCCCATCTGTCACCACCCAAAGCTAAAACCAAGCTTGGATATTCACAGCACCATAACGAAGCTTTAAAGTGCAATGGGAAAACAGCAGTTTTCTGTGTTGTGATCCTAGTGGTATTTATTGTATTAGATTGCTTGTATTCAGTTCATATTAACTTTTTTCTTTTGTAGTAACTTCTATATCTTAGATGAGTATTGGAAAATTTGCTTTAAGACTGCCATGATATCACAACTTGTAATTCACTCCTAGTTTTGAAGTACGAAGGAAGACGTTTGTTTTCTTGAAGAAGGCTATTTGGTGTACCCTGTTCATTATTGCTTTTCTTCCACTAATGTTCTTGCTGCGAGGTAATTTGCACGTGTGGAGGGTTTAGAGATTGCTAGTACAGTAATAAAACAGATGTTCATATAGATTGCAAAAAGCCTCCAAATGAGACTTTCTCCACCCTGGATCCCTAACGTTCCAGTTCTGCTGTGTTGGAATTGGCACTTGCCTACAGCCACAATTCTGCTGCTGCTCCAGGCTGCCAGCCTGCAGCCTTCCAGCAAGTGAAGTTTGTGGTTACCTAGCTTAGTGCATTGTTTATAACCAGAAGATCAGTTAAGATAAAGACTCCACCACTCCTTGCCCTGCCGAGAAATGTTTTTGGCCTAAATACAAAGTCAAGCAGTTTTTGCAAACAAGGAAAACAATAGCCTGGTCTGTTCCCAGGCAGTTTTTAGTTACCCACCCCCGGGTTTTCTGCTGCATTTTCTGGGCAGAGACTTCTGCTAATCGAACAGGAGTGGATTTGGTTTTGAAAGGAATGGGATAAGGGTGCCCCCATTACTGCTGCTGATTCTTCAGTTGAAGACCCTCAACGATTCCTTTCTCTCTGGGAAAGCTGCCCTCTTCTTCTGTTTATACACTTAGCAGATCCCAGCTTTGTTTTCTCTTAGCCCTGCTTGATGTGTTTGGTTCTCTCACTAATGACCTTAGATCAACATTTCTAGCCCCTTGATTTTTTTGTATGTCACTTCAGTGACCTGTCAATGTTTTTGTGTAGGGGAGTGCAATATTCCAGATGCCATGGCATCAGAGCTATAAAATCCTGCTTGCCTTCTGCCTGTGTCAGGAGTGAGCTCCTGCTGTAACTAGTGCCCAAACACACAGAATCTCTCCCTGTGCCATGCAGAGAAGTGTTTTGTCCCTGTTGGTTGAAATGAGGATACAATTCTCTGTGCCCCCAAGCATTCGGAGCAGCTGTGTTATGAGTATTTTATTCATATTTATTATTCATTGTTACAAACGATGCCTAAACAGGATTTTTCCAAAAACAAATCAAAAACCTAGCCAAAATTCTACTTGGAATGATGGAAGAAATTCCCTTTGACTATAGACAGTGTTCAGTCAGGCCCTTGCTGTAACATTTCAGATGTAATTGTCAAGTACGTTGTACATTGTACATTGTTGTCTTTCTCTTGGTAGCAATTGCCTTTTAATCTTGGATTAAGATGTGTGTTTTGGGTCTTACATGTTAAACTTCCAAAAATGACATGTACAGAAGTTCTATCTATTTTTTACTTTTATTTTTGTTATTGAATATACATATAGAGTCAGAAAAGTAAATGTACACTTTATCATTGGGGAAGAAGTTTTTTCCAGACAAAACAAATCATTATTTCAGGGCTTTTCAAAGATCAAAGGCAAGGGAGACTTTGAGGAAGAGTGAAGGCAGTATTTTTTCTGTCCAAATGTAGCTTTTATTTTGAAAGACCAGAGGGAGAATTTCTAAAAGGTGATCTTAGAATATATCATTAAGAGAAAGTTTAGCAGTGACCTCCATATGTATGATTGGTTTTATTTTGACTTGTGTCATATTCCATTTGATCTTGCATTCATCCTTTTTTTTTTTTTTACCACGATCTGTCCTGAAATAATTTGGTAACCAACTGTATTGATCCTAAAGAATGCAGGATTTAAATTAAAGCAGTGTGTAATGATGAGCTAGTTAGTATTGTTTACTACTGTGAATAGATCATGACATCTAATAGGAAATTGAAAAGTATGGTTTGTAACTGAATAAGTAAAACTGAGCAATATCTCCAACACGGAATCATCATGTGCCAGAAGTACTGAAGTTACTGCTTTTTAAATAAGAGAAAACCTAATATTGTTTGAAAAGTGAATTAATGATTACAGTACGTGCAGCAAGCCAAACTAAGCATGAATTTACCTCTGTTTTCATTAATTAGTGCCTGTAAAAGACTAGGACAATAAAATCAGAAGACTGGACACTTGGCTTGGAATAAGTGCTTAATCCATCATTCAGCTTTCCCAAATAACCAAGCTAATGAATAGTCCTTTTTAGATGTTGTGAGAACCCATGCATCTACTGTTAAATCTGTGCTCGAGTGCCTCGCTTGACGTTAAATATTCCAGGCATGGGTAGATCCTTTAATGTCAGAAGGATTATTAGTGTACTTATATAATGTGTGGGTTTGAGTGTGCTATTAAATTGGGCAAATAATGCTAGACAGCCTCGTAGAGGATCTGGTCCAAATGCATCACTTCACTTGCTAAATGTCATTTTTGCAAGTAGCACAGGATGCTTCAATGAGTCTAAGACATCCCTCATTTTTGGACAGGTTTGCATTCTGACAACTTTTTAGTTGCAGTAATCGAGCTACTTCACTTTTTGCTGGAAGACAATTTGGTTAAAATGCTTTATCATTTTTCCTGGGTCTATTTTCTAATGAAAAAGAAGGCTTTTTTTTTCTAATTTATTTAAATGAGTACTTGATTATTACACTTGTTACAGATGCAGAAATGAGGTGCAATAGTTCAGCATTTACTTGCAGGGTTTTCAGACAGTAAGAAAGTACTGAACAAATACTTCAGTGGGAGAGTTGGAATAGTTTATGATCTCTAGAGGTCCCTTCCAACTAACAATTCTGTGATCATAAAAAAAAAGGTATATAATGAGGTGACCATGATCAGGCAGAGGAAATCAACTTTTTACATTAGGGTGAGATGTTATGTTTCCTTTTGATGGGAGGTTTAAAATTGCACACCCTTTTCCTAATGGAAGGGTACTATCATTTGTAGCTTTCCCCCATATTTCCTCAGTAAGAACACCTCTAAACCAGGTGGTTTTCAGTCCTTGTGCTCAGCTCTGAAAATTGGATGTTCTTACATAAAGCACAGAAGTAAAAGCTACCCATGCCACTTGTACACCACCCTGGTGGAAAGAACACTTCTGGGTTATAACTTGGATTGGTGCTGTAATGATTGTTCTCAATAAAGTAATTTTCAGGTGACTAAGGAGGCATGTGTGTGCATCTGATATGACATGAATGTGCAGGAGATAATTAGCTCATCTTAAATTGTGTTATCCTTTATCTGCTTAGCTAGATGAATAGCAAGGGATCATGGTGTTAGTGGATTGATTCAAGAACTCTGTCATTTTCACTGAACTGTGTTGGCAGTTCTGTTTCTGGGGTCTCAGTTCAAACAATCAATACTTATTATTTACATGACAATAACGTAGAGATACCAAAGCTAAGAGCACACTTTGTGTTCCAAATAAAGTAGCAGCAGATTTGATCCTAGGTTAATTTAAAGTCCAAGTCCCCACTCACCAATTGCTGGGACTTTCTGTCAATTTGTTTTAAATTATGCATGTGTTATATCCTGTTAAAGTAGCCTAGATGTTGGATACAGCCAAGTCATGGTAATAGACTGACAAAATCAAATAAAATAGTAAAACCATCAATCTTGTTAATTGCTTTGTTCCTTTTGATTTTTATCTCTCTCTTTGATTCAGAAGCTCAGAAAAATGTTATCTCAATAGAGATCTGAATAATCTCTTTGAATCAGAATATAAAAGAAGCAGAGATATGCTGCTGTTGAATACTTTTAATATAACATATTGACTAGTTATTTTTAACTAAAATCTGTTTTTGTATCTGAGATATGAGATTATGTAGTGCTGATTACCTTTTTCAAGGGTGAAATTTAACATTAAAATAAGAAACAGAGATATGAAATCTCCCAATGGTGAATCAATAATCAATCAGTAACACTCCTTAATTAAGTGCCAATCAGCTCTAATCATGGTATAATGTAGTGTAAAACCATTTACCCTATAAAAAGACTCTCTTATTGCTTTCAAACTGTGGCTTGTAATATCACAGAATGCATTTTAAAAAGTGTCTTAAACTGCTGGGACAGTTGTGAGATTTTCCCAGAGAAGTAGAAAATTACAGTTTCTAATATAATGAATTTTCCTAATTGATTTTAAATTAAATTTTCCTTTCACATATCTTGACTATCTTTAAAAACAAAAGAAAAAAAACCCTGCCTGTTTACTTTAGTAACTGGGATTTCCATTTGAACCCAAGTTCTTCTCCCGTGTGGCTATGAAATAATCTGCTGGAATTGAGTTGATTATGATCTTAAAAACTGATAATATATATTATTTTGATTATATTATAATATTCTGTAAGAAGTTGACCTCTGTAATCTGGAAATTTTCTTGAAGACTAATTAGTCTCTGGCAGAATTTTTATTGTCTTTATCTAATTCAGCAGTATGTAAGAAGGTATTTTATATGTTTCTGGAAGCACAGATTGTGTTAATTAAATATGTACCCGTGTTTTATTTATTGAGCCAGATAGTGCTAAGTCAAAGTGCAGCATAACTTAATACATTTGGAAAATGCACTTATAGAAGATAGGGAAGTATTTTAAAATTGCTGTAGATAAATTTATTTTCCCTGTGTCTTAGCTTTAATATACAGAATTTTCAGACTTTAAGTGAATTATGATAGAAGCTTTAGCTAAGAGTGTTGGTATGGTATTGAAAATACCATGGCATGTTTTTTACTCTGATAGAAATTAGTTGTTCTGGCCACTGCCTTAGCTCTGATGCAAAGGTGAGACCTTGGCAAGAAGCTCACCCTGCACCTTCCCTTACAACTGACCTGAAAAGTCCATTAAAGTATGAAATCATAACATGCATTAGGAAGTTTGGTAGCACCTGTTGAATTCCAGAGAGATTCATGGCTTCACTGTAGTGCTAAACTTACAGCTGGTCTGGTGCTTCACCTTCCATCTTTTGAGATGACCCTCAGCTTCTGGGAGTTGCTGAAGATGACTGTCTATTGTACTCCCCCTACAATGTTAAAGACAGCTAGGGCTGAAGGTCATAAAAACAGGCAAGCTTAACTACTAAAATTGTGCAAGGAATTAGATTCTTCATTAGAAATTAAAGGTTTTGTCTTGATCAATCCCTCAAAGTACTTTTCACTTCAAAGGAAGCACCAGTCATTCTCCAAAGCCATGGTACTCAGCTGTGCAATTTGTCAAACCCTGCTAAGAAATAATGTTCATTCCTGTTGCAGTGACCTGGTAGGGATTTAGGGAGAGCTTGAATGGTGCTCAGAGAATAAGTTAAATGGCTATTATACTTGAAATTTCAGTGAAGACTGAGAGAAATAGGGTCTAGGGGAAGGAGGGAGGATTGCAACGAACTGTGGAATATGGTGCTGGGAAATTTTTATGAAAATTCATTTAAAAGTGCTTTTTCACATGAGAGAGTTCTTACCAAACACCTGTCAAATGGACCAATATTACTGTTACAGTTCTTGATGAACCCTTTAATTCTTAATTTATATTTTTCCTGGGGAGGGTACATTCTCTTGTTACATCAACATACTCCTTGAAAAAATAGGATAAATTTATGTTAAAGTGAAAATTGCAGGTTCGAGTTATACTTCATATTTTGTTCTCAGTTGTCTTTTAAAAATAAGATTTATATTGATAATAGTTTTACCTTTGTTTAAATAAGTGTTAAGCTGGAGGAAATAAGTTTGTTTGTGGAATTCTGCTTACCTCTTTTCCATGCTTTATTGAGATTTGTATTTCTAATTTATAATTAGAAGTTATTCTCTTCCATTACATCATGAGGGTCAACAAAAACAATTGTTGCCACTAATGAACATCTTAGTCTGGAGGAAACTGGAAAACTATATATCCATAGAGAGCCCTTAAGATCACTTAATATTACCCCCAGTCTTCACAGATCGGGTGATTTTCCTGAACTGGTCTTTTGACTCTCAGCATTTCTGTCAGGAAAGAGGAAAAAAAAAATAATAAAAAAAATACTAGCATTGGAGACCTGAGAAGCAATTGAGTTTCAACCTTTGCACATACTATCTTTATGTTGTCCTCTAAAGCAAAGTGGAGTGTCCATCAAGCTCCCTCTATTCTTGCTTTACAGCTTGTGATCAGGTTAACCTGTAAACTTCTCCTTGGCAGCTCTATAAGCTACACTGATTGCTCTTTTGAGTCTGTCACTAAAGGGATGCCTTGTCATCCTCTGGGCATTCTTTTACTCCTCACTGACTACTTAATTTTGTCAGTATAAAGGATATATAAATTAAGCCTAGTTTATTCTGCTTCAGTTAAATGCTGTTAAAGGTACTTGAGTCATATTTTTTCATCACTATATTAGCTGCAGTTGAAGTTGAAAAACAGGAAACTGAACATAGCTCCTCTGCTGTCCTGATCACAACCAGACTTGTAAAATCATATCAGATAAAATCATCATGTAAGCAAGCAACCACGGTGACAGCTTTATGTAAAGTTTTCTGAAAAAGGCAACTTTCCTTTGTTGTAATTTAGTTTAGACACATTATCTTCTACAGCACTGGTTTTCCTGCTGACATTTGAATAATGCAATCTCAGAATTTGTTCTACGTTTTAATTCTGCAGCACATACAGATGATTTCCATCAGCTTAAAAGCCAAATCTTCAGCTGAAGTAAATCAGGATATGTCTATTATAATCAGTCTTCTTATGTACATCAGTTAGCCCTAAATATAGCAGGCATGCTGTAACCTTTGATTTTGAAGCAGAACTGTTGCATTAAATGGTGACTTCTAGTATATATATAAAAAAAAATCAATGGCACTGCAGACCTCACTGACATTGTTTTAAAACACAAATGATTTTTAGTTGTAAATACCTATACCATAATAGATTTCCTTTGTGTTTTTTTCCCCACTTACTCATAGCATTAGTGATGTTGTATTTACATGAATGTGTTGGCTCACATCTCCAGCTCCATTTGCCAGACTTAAACTGGCAGCTTTGTAGCATGTTTTTGTTGCTTCTTGGTTGCTTAATAGAAGGACATGGTGAAAGCACAGTTCTGATGGAATCATTATAAGTTTTTCAGATGTGCAAATGCAAGTTTAGACTAGGTTCTTTTCAGTTGTACTTAGCAAACAGTAGAATAGTTATACATCTACCTGCACTGCAATTTGAAAATTCAAAATTAATGTAGGTGTGATGTAGGACAGAAGATGATTTATCCTTTGCAAAATGGCTTTATTTAAAATAAAAATGTATGTTAAGAAAAAATAGTTTTCTGTTAATTGGCCTTAAATATGGCATTCAATACAGCACTGAATAAATCCTAGGCTTTTAGAGTTGAGGACTGTGTTCCTCTCCAGAAAAATGTTTCAGAAAATATCCATTGACATAGTTATTTACACATGACATTGCTGTGAGTCCATGGAACCTGCTCCAAGTATTGAATTGATGAGCAAGATGAGCTAGGACAGCTACCAATGGTTTTCTTACACATGGATTGCTTTGATGAAGTTAATCTAAAAGAAACAGGATCAACTAATATTATATGCCACTCATTAGGAAAAAACAAGTACAATTTCATCGTAGGACGGTTCTGAAATATTGTGTAAACTTCAATGGAAATAAGATGTATAAAGTTTAATTTACACTGATTTATTTGTGCTGTATATCTAAAAGATCTTCCAGCATTCTCACTGGGAGTTTCTTGTACTTGATACCATGCAGAAACGCCCAGATTTCAAGAATTTAATAGAAAGAAGACCTTGAATCCTCAGTCTTGGATGTTTAGCTGAGATCCAGTAAGACTGAACTTCTTCCCAGTCAAATACAGTTTCCATTTGAATGTACATGTGGCTTACATCACATTTCTGGGGGCTCTTGTATAAATGCTAAGGTTATGAGAAAACATAAACATGAGCAACAACTTCATGAAAATCTGTATTTCTCTAGACAGATGTATCTGTTCCATTTGCTGCAAACCTTAGGTGATTTTGTTCCTTTGATCCTTTGAGCTTCTCCTGCCATGCACTTTTTGACAAATAAAAGCTTCTATGCCCAAAACCTGCAGAGCAGAGTTGCACACACAACCTGCCAATTCCTCTTTTTCAGTCACATTATACTTGTATGAAAGTTATACTTCCTTGATGTCATTGATTCTCTTGTGTTCTGATAATGCATTTCATTTGAATTTATATTTAAGAACATAAAAAGAACTAGGGCTATTTGTAGATAGTAAGCCAATTAGGCTTTTTTAAACAGGTAATTCAGTCTGTGAACCTGTCTTTTCTCCATTTAAAAATGAGCTCTCCAATAGTTTAAAGCACCAAATGAGCATTTAAAAAAATAACAAAACCCACCACATTTATTTTTACTAGGATTATACAATCAAAGCCAGTGAGAGAAAAACACCTCAAATCTGCACAACTTGTGCATGACATTAAGGCTGATTTAATTTCCACTCCCTGTGAAATGGTGTATTTCTGGTATCATTACAAAAATCAGGGAAAGACGTCATGTTTTGCAAACTTATTCCAGTTTCTAAAATACCTAAAATTACTTAAGTACAATGATAATATTTCCTTGGCTTATGTATGCTAAAATATTTGTGTTCATGTACTTATCTTTTTGCTAGTATTGTATTAGTTGAATAAGACAGTACTGCAGTGTCCATTAACTATATCTCACATATACATATTTCAATGCAAATGCAAAATTCCAAATTATATATTTGCCATTGTCTGTTCCCAGTTCCACTTACCTAATACATTCTCTGTATCCCAGAACACATTCTGGATTTAAGTGGTACAAGGGAAATGCAGCACAATAGAAATTATAGATTATTGTAATTTAAAGATATTCAGTGGTGATTGCATTTTAAAAGGCTGTCATTTGGTTGGTAACAGCAAGAGAGAAAACTTCAAAAGGAGCTGAGCAAAGAAAATGTTTAAAAAAGATTTGGGTGTGGGGAAAGAGTGCCTGATGCATGAGAGAGGAAAAGTGATACAAGATGAGAGTAGCTCCAGCTGTGGGGAAACAAGGCTTTGGAACAAACATTTTTAGAAGAGGTCAGAGAGCTATAACAGGGACCTGTGAGGAGAAAGCTGTAAAAGAACAAAGGCTATGGCTATGGGATGAGATTTACCTGCATGAGTCCTGAATTTGATGGAGCAAGAATATCATCACATTATATCCAAAGGTACTTATGCAGCTTAAAGGCTACTGTGGTTTTTCACCTCCTCCTGGCCATTCTGTCATCTGGACAGTCTTTGCCAGAGCACAAGAACCCATTAAGAAAATGGGAACAACCAGAAGAAACAATAAATCAGGGTGTGATTTTTTACAATTTTTTTTCTTTTCCCCTTTTTTTTTTTCCCCCTTCCCACCACAAAATAAACCAGAACATTCTGCTAAATAATATCAAGGTAATACTTTCCCTCTGTACAGAATGTACTACTATCATGCTTAATAGTTATGGGAGATACAGCAAAAAAACCCAGTAACACAAAATTTGAGCTACACAAGCCAACAGTTTTCAGCATTTGAGATGCATTTTAATATCTGCCAAACAAGAGACAGTGACTGAAAGCACCTTGTGAGCTGATGTTGGCTTTGCTACTTACCAGTTTTCAGAATCACAAATTAACAGTTCCTAGATGAGGGAACTCTCTTGGGACATTCAGCTGGGACAATGAGATGAAGAAGGAACAAGGGCTGGTTGAAGCTCCATTTACTAGAGGTAAACACCAAAATTTATTTAGTATTTACTACATTCTCAGAGCTTGCTTATAGGTGTATTGGCAGGAAATCAGTTTGAATTTGGTCTCACTGATAACACAGATCAAGCCTATATGGTTTCCTTTAAGCCTCATATGAAATACTTTGGGGGCTTCAAAGCCTTCTGTTTGTATCACACAACTGCCCAGGGTTAAACCACAGCTCAATAACTGGCTGTTATGCTGCAAAATAGTCCTAACTGTGCTGACATCTACATTGCATTCAGTATCCTCCTGTGTGTCTTTGACTGTATTATGTATTTTCATTCTGCTTTAATCATGGAGCCTTAGAGAGGAATTGTTAGTCTAATCAGCTCTCTATACTTGTACAGTCTGATTAATGCCTACCAGGGTGGGTTGTTTGTGTTATAGTAAAGATCTTTGTGCTCTGGTCTCATCTGTGGCAGTTTTAGTGTTCCCTGGCCAGTGATAAAAGGGCCAGCTGCTGAACAGCTGCATTAACCATCGTTCCTCATCAATGCTGCTTCAGCTTGCTGTGATGGAGTTGCAGCAAGCTGCTGTTGTGTCTTTCTTCAGTGTTGCAAGAAGGTCTGGAAGTTGTGCTGGGCTCTCAGCTATGGAGAGGCTGTGTTAGACATAGGTTATGGATGCTGAAGATACAATGTTTCCATGAGTAACAATTTTCCCAAAATGTTCTTGGTTTGATTGCAGTAATGTATTCCTCTTCTGTATCTTCTGATGTTTTAACCACTTCCATGAGAAATTTGTAAAACCAAACGTTTGTTTTCTTCTGCATTTACACAGATTAGGGAAAGTCTTTTCCTGGTTGCATGAAGCAAATTGTAGTTCTTGATGAAGTCAGTAACTCAATGAACTGGTTGGTAGTGGTGAAATCTAGCACTGTTTCATGCTGGCTGTTGGAAGAGGTTTGTCTGGTGGAAGCAGTAGTCATTCCACGTGTCCCAGCAGTAGGTGCCCTCCTGCCTCAGCTCCCATTACCCCCATGGAGCTCCAAAGAATATGTCCATACAGATCGTGTACCCTGCTACCTTTGCCAAGGAACTTTGATTTTGGATAACATGAGTTCCCAGAGAATGGCAGTAAGAGAAAAGTCAGAGATGCTCCTTGATGAACAGTTAGCAAGGATATCCCAGAGTTACTTTGGAAGCTAGACCTGATGTGTAGCTCCTTTTGCAGGAAGGTGCAGGTAAAGGCCACGGTAACATCAAAGGGTTTTGAAAATATGACCAGGAACCAAGCAAAGTCTTTGAAGCTTTTGTATTGCTTTTGCTTGTGTTGCTTTGCTTCAAAGCAATGCTCTGGTTAATGGTCTGCGTGGTTAAATGGTACAGCTGCTGGGAAAAGTAGAATGTCAGGCATCACTGTATCCATGCTAATGGACTGCTTGTTAAGAAAATCACTGTCAACTGGTGTTAGGCTCGAAGCAAGGGATAAGAATGTTTCCTGACATATGATGTACGTCTCTTGCCATTTCATTACTAACCTGACTGTGGATTTATAAGAATTTATTCACTGAAAAAGCTATTAATCTTGGCCATTTTAGTCAACGTTCAGTATTTAGGACCTTTTAGGGTGTGCAGGGCAGAGAATGGGCCTAATGGACCTTTGTGGATAATTTTGTCATCATCTTGGAGGGTGTTTCTGCACAGAATCTCTTGTACCTGGATTTTGCCTTCAGTTTTAAAAGGTCCTCAAGTATTTGGCAAATGTCTGAGCAATTAGCAGGATTTCAAAGATTAACTGTCCTGTTACACTGTCTTTTAGAAGAAGCTGTTGTAGTTGAGTTATATCCTGCTTTAAATTTAATATCTCTAAAACGTTGAGCTAGCTGTATTTTTTCTAATACAAATGTAGGAGGCTTTAAAGACTGGCCACTGGTGCAATCTGATTTTAATAGAATACCTTCAATTCTCTTTCTGTCTGTTTTAAGATTGCAGCCTTGGGAGCTGTACATAACAAAATACTGAAAGGGGTAAAGGCTGCATTCAAGTTCTGCCATATCAATTCCAGCTTTTTTTTTGAGGGAGGACTACAGGCTGAGATTTGTCTGGGGAATCTCAGTCATTTCAAGTCATTTATGTCTTAATTTTTGCAGATTTAATCCTGATTTGTGGACTAGGTTGCTGATCTGATGAAATACATCAATGCAGCTGTGCTGTGTGTGCAACTATTCTTTTGGAATCTGGTTATTGGAGAACTTTCTTCAGAAAACTATTGATACTACAGTTATGCCTAACTTCAGCTGAAGCTTTTGGACTTCCATATGGAAGAAGGAGAGTTAAATCAGTCTTAAATTGCTTGCATTTTCTGTTAATTTGGTTCTACTCCAGAGATTTTATAGACCTGAATAGTATGAGCTTACACTTTCTCTGCCAGAATCTCTAAGGGTTTTTAATGAGTGTGTTTGGAATAGTTGTTCTGGATTCCAAAATGAAAGATGGTTCAAGTTTGAGAAATACCTCAAAACTTTGTTCTCAGTGCTATCTAGTAGCCAAGACTTAGAAGACCATCACAGTACTACATGCAGTTCCTTAAAATATTAATTATTCTGCTTCTCCACACCAAGGTTTACTGTAAATTGTGCTTTTTCCCTTCTGAATGTTCATATGTTTATAAATCTGCTTTCTAATTAGTGTACATTAAAGTTGTTATTGGGCAAAAAATACAACCAACCAAAAAAACCCCACTAAACTCAGAACAAAAAAAAAACCAACTTATTTTGAAAGGAAATCTACCTTGGAATGAAACCAAATTGTTTACATTAATGTAAAGGTTTCTTAAATGCAAAGTAACAATTGAGAAGATAGACCTTCATGACCAGATATGCATACTCCTGGATCAGTTCTTTAGTCTGACCTAGAGAATAAGGTAGGATTTTTTGTTACTGTCAGACTACTATGATCACACAAACAGACCAGCCTTTTTATTATAGAGTTGCACTGAGAAAATGACCTTTTTCTATGTTGAGATGTAAAATAATTCCAAGGCTTGAAGAAGGAAGAGGCTGGGCAGATAAGGTCAATTTTACTTGATAAAATGAAGCATTCATGGAGAGAAACAGTAATGGAAATCATAGGGGGGTTGTCTTTGTGTGTGGTTTGGTTTTGTTTTGAATCTCATTTAGGTATAAAGACTTTAATGGAAAATGCTAGGTATAAGTTGGGAGGAGTACAGCTCCTCCAGCTGTTGTCTTGCTGTTGCACCTCTGTCTCTAGGCTGAGCCAACACCACCCACCATATCCTTGCTTTCTCTTGTTTCGTTAAGATAGTTCAACTATGTTGTCCCATAAATTGTTGATTAAAATGTGGATCTCTCCCTGCTCACACCTGCTGATTGCTGTACTAAAGGGATCAGTTTGTTAGTGAGCTCAATGTGGAGCCTGGTAACAAAGCCAATGGGAAGAGTCCAGTTGATGAAATGGCACAGAAACCGACCCCATTGGGTGTTTAGAGTTCTCTTTCAAAGGTGACTTAGTCACAAAGGCAACTGTTTTCTAAAACTAATAAGCAGCTTTTCCCTACTAAAAATGTGCAAACCAGTACCCTTGAAACTTATCTACAGAAAAAATAGTAATGCTAATAAAGGGACACGTTAGTAGTTACGTGCTCATTTATAGACATTTTGTACTACTTTTTGCAGAAGAACATTGACATTTTGTGCTCTTGTCTAGCAATATAATTTATGGAATAATTGCTTGGGGCAGAATGAAATGAACTGTTCAAATATTTGACTGTTTTCTTGCTCTACTTCGTAAGACATAGCTGTGCATTCTTTCCCATCACAAATTCCTGAAAGACAGAATTGTTCTTTCTCCGAGATTATAAAAGTCAATGGAGGGATTTATTTTCCTAGTTGTACCATTTTGTAGACTAGAGGAAGAGAGGAGCTGAGAATCCTAACCTTCCTGTCCTTGATGTTAAGAGAAGGGATTTACGTTCCAAGGAACAGGAGGATTTGACCCTAAGGTTATTATGGAAGGGATAAAAGTTTATTTTATTTCCTATTCTTTCTCCTAATAGCTACTATTACTTCAAAACCATCCTGCTATTTTGTAGTCTATATATTAAAAAAAAAGGCCAGAAAGGCCCATTTTCTGCAAATTGTGCAAATTAAACCTAGCAGGGATATAGTAGTTCTCAAAACCCTCTGTTCCCATGGTATGTAGTGATTCACCCAAATACCTGCAAATAAAAGCCAGAGGCAACCCCTCAGTGTGTGGGGAGAACCTTGAAACCATTGCCACACTTTAGAAAGCAGGGGTTTACATTTTTTTTTCAACTGTGTTGGCAAAGTGGGTGAGTTAGTAAAGCAATGGAATGATACAGGATGTTGTGACAGCTGGAGGTCCCCTCATCTCTGGCCAACTCCTCTCTGTGTGGATGGGGTGCAGAGATATGCACGTGTTGTCAGAGATTGGTGTCCCTTGCTGGAGCTGTCCAAGTTGGAGGGAGGGAGGTAATAGTCCTTCTAGGTGAACTGTTTGCAGTTAAAGTAGAAAGTGGAGAAACAGGAGTGTGATTTCTCAGGATGCTTTGAGACTTAAGGGAATTGACCCTTGAGAGACCATGCCAAAAACTGCTTAGGGCCCATAGGTGGCTGTTGGTGCTGAGGAGGGGTTGTGAATGTTCAGGCCTGATACTATGATTCATTATGAGCTTCTGGTTTTATTCCTTTAATTGAGTTCCTGTTGTCATCTTAGTTTTTCCAATTCAAGTAATTCCCCCTGCAATGTTGCAGGAAGTGTAATACAGAATTTAGGAACAGAAGCTCAGTTCCTGTAAAGCCAAATGTGTGAAACTGCAAAATCAAATATGATAAATTCTGACTTTGGGTTTCCTAAGTTTTATTGCTAATGTCTTAAGTATCACATCAAATACTTAAATGGATGTAGCTGCAGTACCCCTGATTTTTTTAGGGAATCCAGTAGTTGCACTATTTAGTTAATAAATAATCTGTGAATGCCCAGAAGAATGTATGCTTATATATCAGCATTAGCAAAAGAACCTTTTGTTTTCTTTGCCTAAGGTGTCAACCTAAGTTGTATTATCAGGTTAGCTTTAATAATGTTGTTGGTGCTATTATGAATGTCAGATTTAAAGGCTAGGAAACTGCTTGGTTGTGTAAAGTTAATTTTTATCACTTTTTTTGCACACTTTAGTGCTTATTTTTCATATTTCACCCTGATAGAGCCTTGCAGTGTACTAAGAAGCCATCATGCAAACTGCAACTAGGCTTGAAAGAATCTTTGTCCAATAGAAATGTGCACATTTTGTAAAAACAAACAAAAAACCCAAAAAAGCAACAAATTAATTTACTTTAGATTTGGTCAAAATTCAAAGCTGTGAAATAATAATGGAAAAAGGTTAAAGTAGAAATATTGTTGTAAACACAGCAAAACATTTAATAGTTCTTATGACAAAATATTTTCTTTGCGTATTTGCCAGATTCTAAATAATGTTAGTATTGGATAGGTTTATGAAGGCTATATATGGGATCCCAGAGAGTTTGTTGAAATGAATTGGAGTGAAGAGGAAATTGAGATGAAGCTGTGCAACCATAAAAAGAGGGAAACAAAACGCTCTTTTATTCCAAATTAAAGTAAACATAAATTAAACGTAACATACTTCTGTAAAATGTTTGTAGTTTGATATTGAAAGAAGGTAAAATGACTGGATTTTGTTTTAGGGTTTTTTTTCCAATTATATTACAGAGCTTTAGGTAAGGCAGATAGGGAAGAATTTCCTTTTTAGTTTTACAGAAACACGGATATTTCCTTTATTCTGTTGAGTCCAAATGTAATATCTGAATGTGTTGATGCAGGAAGATCAATTCATTTTGTGAAAATAAAAGTATTACTTTCTATTACCTTGCTAGATGCTTTAGTTCTAATGGAAAAAAAAAATTGTTTTCCTCTATAAGTGTCAGGAGTCATCAGTGTATTTAGAATGGAGTTTATTCTAGGACGAAAATGAACAGCACCCTTGAGAGATAGTTGAGAGGTGTGAGAAAAACAAATCATTTTAATGCCATTCAGAACAGGGCCTGACTAATCGGGGTGTTGTTTAATGCTCCTTGCTGTTTGGAGGACAGAATAGTATAATTTAGTGAAATATTTGCACTACAATGCTTACAAATTTGGGGAAATGGAATTTGGATTAAGCCAGGATTATTTTTGATTTTATCCTTTTTTATTTTTTGGTGACTGTGAGCAGTGCTGATGTACGTGCATAAAGAAAATGGCTTATTTTCTTTGAAGTGTCAATAACATTGTCAGGCATTTATCTAAGCAAACACACAGCAGAATGATTAAGTTGGGGTGAAGCTGAATGCATGAGATACAAATTAATATTAGCATTGTTTGTAATCTGAATGCTACACAAAATATGGGAAGCTTAGTGCAGGGGAAAAGTACTGAGCTATGTGAAAAATGTCAACGTGAGAGATGAGAAATGAGTTGTTGTGAAATGAGTTTGGGAAAGAAGCCCTGGTGTGAATCAGTAAAATAATTAGCAAGGGCATTTCTTTACATGGGGATGGTGTAGGGTGTTTGAAGGATGGCATTTCCAGCAGTTCTCAAAGCTCTGAAGAATCTACATGACATTGTGGCCAAGAGGGGATGTCACCTACTACATGTTTGCCTCTCGCTTGGCACTGAAGAACTCTCCATTTTCTCCAGCACCTGTGGGCCCTACCAATAAATAATTGTGAAAATGCAGAAAGGTGAGCAGGAAAAATATTTTTGTGCAGACTGATGTGTTGGTCCAGTTACAGATCAATCCAACAGAATCTTTTCTAATTACAACCTAACAAAAAGCATTTGAGATCAATGCAGAAACCCCTTTGACATAAGGGATCTGAGCTCAAGTCTATTGATCACTTCCGTCAGTGGGTGCAAAAGAACTTACAGCAGGCAAGAACTGGTGCCTTCTTCATGTGTGGAATTAAGAGCAGAAATATTCAAGTTGCCAGATAAAGAACTGTATGTCCTGAATCTCCTCTTTGAGACAAATAAGTAAAGAAAAAAGCCAGGTTGTGTTTATGACAGCAAAGAAAAGGTTTCCCAGAAAGGACATGAAAAAGATAAACCTCAGGCTCCACTTAAAAAACCTCTTATGTCATCTGATTAAATGACAGCAATTTTCTGTTTTGTTGAATAACTAGTTACTGTTGTGTCAAACTTCTGCACATGTTGGATGCTTAATATCCAAGTCATGTTTGTACATAGAATGGTCACAGCTGTTTTGATACTGATCGTTACTAAAAAGAAAATCTATGTATAAAATGTAATGTGAGAATCCGTTTTTAGTTTTATGTTTACATCATTTATTTAAAAACACACAGCAAAAATAATTTACAAAAATAGAGGAGAAAAGTTAAATTACTTCATCAAGGAGGCATCCTCTTCTATTTATAGTTTGGTAAACATAACATTAATCAGCTGGAAAATGTTCAGCAAAATATAAAACCATTATGGGCTCTAGTTCAGAGAAATATATGTAGCAAAATATATCTAGCTTCTGTACTTCAAAAGGCAGTGCAAAGCTGCAGAACCCGTGAGGAAATCAATTTTCTGTGGCATCAGTGGCTTGCACAGACTTTTGCAGTGCACATTTAGATTTTTATTTATTTTAATTTAACTGATTTACTCCTGCTTCTCTATCCGGTGTCTGGGCTGCAAAAGTATTGAGGTTGATCCTTCACTTATTTTAAAATTAAGAAAACCTTGGTGTGCTGCTGAAAGAAGCTGCATGAAATGTACATTTCATCCTCTGTTTTGCCTTCATACATCATGGCTCAAGCCTGTTCTCCACTAGAAATCAGACACACTGATTTGGGAACCTCACTCTACCCCAGTGGCCCCAGTAAAATGTCTCTCTGGGTAATTCTCTGGGTGACATACCATGCTCCTGTGTGTGTTTTTGAAGAGAGATGACTAATTCCCCAGCTTGGTAGCATGGATGTTGTTCTTTGTACATAAAGTTTATCAGAATCATAGAATGGTTTGGGTTGGCAGGGACACCTCCCACTAGACCAGGTCACTCAGAGCCCCATCCACCCTGGCCTTGAATGATTCCAGGGATGGAGCATCTACAACTTCCCTGGGCAACCTGTCCCAGTGTCTCACCACCCTCATAGTGAAGAATTTCCTCCTACTGTCTAAGGGAAAGGAAGGGCAAGGAGGGTTGAGGAAGGTTGAAGAAGTTCATTCCCCTTCATTAAGGCAAAGGAGGGGCAAGAAAGGGACATGCTCTTGAGATTCAGCTAAATCTGTCTGCACTCTGGCCTGAGCCAACACTGATCTTTTTGCTTGCATTGTCATCCTCCAGAACAGCAACATCAGTTCAGAAAAGAATGGCAATGCTGAAGAAGTCCCGTGTGCAGGAGTTGGAGTTCTGTGCAGTGCCACAGAACAAACACATCACAGAGTAGCAGCATACAGTAGAGTCTATAGTAAAGCTGCAGCAACTTCATTTCCTTGGAATTTTGCCTTGTCAGATTGAAAAAAAAAACAAACAAAACAAACCCCCAAAAAGTTGTCAGACAGCTGCAATTTGATCAAATCTTCGTTGAAGGCAATAGACAGCACCTGTCTGTGCAGACTTGTTCCACTGAGGGAGTGAGAAAATGTGTCCCCAGTACAGGATTTATGGGTCCTTGTTGTGTGGCAGGATAATTTTTTAAGAATCATCCCTAGAGAACAAGCATGTTGTATTCCCTTCTTTGATGTGCTGCCCAGGGACTTCAAAGAAAAACTTACACAAAATACATCCTCTTAAAAAATGCTTTGTTTATAAATCCCAGTCATAATTACTAACATAACTTTAGGCTGACTTTAGATGACATTAGATTTGATTTTACATTATATTACTATTTCTTTGACTGTTTTTTGTCTGTTCCGCTAGAAAGGTGCATTTCTAATGTAAACTTCCCTCCTGAAATAAGCAGTCTGAATATAGTACATAATCTAGCCTTATTTCACATGACAATACTTTCTTATTTGGATCTTTTCAATTGAGTGCCTTCTTCATCACTGCTGGAGCTTACTGTTTGGAGGGAAGAGGAATGTATTACAGTAAGCAGTGTGGCTTTACTGGCTTGCAAACACTGTTCAATCTTGTGAAGCAAGATCAGGCTCTCTAATGTAAAATGCATTGCTGCTAACTCTGGGAGACTCAATTATAAGTTGTCTCTTCCAAGATGTATCTTCTAAAAAAGTGATGGGAAAAAGTAAACTATTGAAAGTTTGAAAGGATGGTGAATGGTGAACTTGCAATGTTCTCTGTAGCCCTGTGTGTTTTTCTTCTTGTCCCTCCTTCTGATCTACCACATGGCAGTTAGGTCATTTGACTGTTAACATGTGCATGAGGCTGGATAGGAAACGTTTCAATAATAAATGTGTAAATGTAGAATCACAGGTAGCTTCAAAGATTTTGATATGGTAACGTGATGACTTTTAGTAATGCTAATACTGAGGTGAAAACTTTTTACATTCGCCCTTTTGCTTGAATTTGAAGCAGATCACAGAATCATAGAATCACCAAGGCTGGAAGAGACCTTTAAGATCATCAAGTCCAGCCTATGGCCTAACACCACCACATCAGCTAGACCATGGTACTAAGCACCACATCCAGCCTTTCCTTGAAAGATGCAGTGAAACACTTGGGAGAAAACCCAGAAACAAAAGATAGTGAGGGAACTGAAGACCACCCTAGGACTCACAACAGGGGAACTCTGTTTCTGATTTGGTAGTGAACTCTGTGTCCTTAAGTTTCACTGCCTCTGTTTTGGAAGAGGAGTTTTGTTGGGGCAGTAGTGAGGGCTTCCCCCTGTGCACATGCATGAGCTCCAGGAGCTAGACAAGAACAGGGTCTTTTGGCCAGGTGCTTTATCTAAAGTGACCAACAGCCCTGAATTGCAGAGTGCTCCCTCCTGGGTGGAGGGAAGCAACTGATGAGCCAAGGTGTGAACCTGCTGTTCAGAAGGATTGCTACTTTGCCACCTCTTTCCTCTCCTTTAGACTCTTGGGATGTGCTCTTGTGTTAACCACCCAGGGACAGTTTGAGCAGCAATCAGCTGGGGTTGTTAACAAGAGCCCTACCAGCTCAGGCACAGGCAGCACCTTTCTAAAGAGTAGAAAACACAGAGGCAGGTAATGTCACAGAACTCTTCTGTCTGTCTAATGTATTTTGGTAATGGCTTTGGGACTGAAAATACTGAAATAATGCCACTGAAACGTCCATTGAAGCAAGATATAGCTGTGTCTACACTAGAGCTTTTGTCAGCATGGAAATGTCAGAAAACATTATATTCAGAGCACAAATTGCAAGTATAGACCTGACAAAGTAAATTTTGAACTGTGTACTCAAGTGTAATGCTTGAAACATATTCCAAATTGGCAAGTTGCAACCAATCATGGAACAGAACCAGAGCTCCAACAAACTGACAGAGCCAATGTTGAAATCTGAATAATTGCAACTACATTTTCATAGTAATTTAAATGGAAGAAGCATTGGCAGAAATTCATGAATAATTTACATATAAGAATTTAGCAATCTGTGGTGAATAAAAAAATAAGTGGCAAATCCAATAAATAAATGATTATTCTGAATTATTTGCTCTGATGTTTGCTAAGAAGTGTCTTTTTCTGGGCTTTCTCAAAATGCTGCTTTTGAACTTTTGCTTCTCAGGTAAATGCTGTCTTAAAGGCATAACAGAAATGTACATATCTGCCAGGGGAAAAAACCCAACGAATCACAAAACAAAACCATATGAATCTGTAACATAGGTTGTTTTATGGGGGGTGCATATAAAAAAAGGCCTTATTTGCCATGCAGCAGCTGCAATTGCAAAACTGTAGCCTTGATAGGAAATGTTTGCTGATCATATATAACAATGAGTTACACATAGCTTCCATTTTAAATTATGTATAAAGTTTTAAGATTTATGGAGGAGGTAACATCTGAAAAGAGGAATTCATAATTCCCTTCTGTGCCTTTGGGAATGTGGTAGTATTTTGATGAGTGAGAAATTAATTTACACAACACCAGTGTTTGTTCTCACATAGAATGGATATTGGGTCGTTGTAAAAAAGTAATGGAAAAATTGTTTATCTCACACATTACTTCAAACAAGATAAAGAACACTAAATAGTTTTTCTGGCTGGAAGATGGTGTATTTAATGGGACACTGATGTTTTTGTGTTTTTTGTATAATTTTTTTATTTTAAAATACTGACATTCTGTTTCTGATGTAACTCTTTAGTATTACTCAATATTTTACTGGGGTAATGCCTCATAAGGCACCCGAGGGACCTGTGAGAACAATTTCTTTTTGGCCCAGACATTCTTTTGCATTTGAAAATCTGGGCTTTCTTTTCTTTTTTTTTGTGTTTTGTGGGCCTTTGGTTTCTTTTTCACTTGCTTAAATTAAAAAAAAAAACAGAAAACAGGCTTCTTGAAAGATTACTTAGTTTGACCTAGAATGAAAAATTGTATTTGGAATAACTGGTGAGGCAGAATTAAAAAAAAGGCCACTTTTACCAAAAGTATAGTGCTAGTGTTCTCTTTCTCCAGGAGCTCAGCAAATAGGAGCACTCATTTTGGATGCAGTTTTTCTATTGTGTAGAATCAAACCCTCTCACCATTAATGAAATCTCCATCTGTCCTCTGGCCTTGGAATTAAAGAATTTGCTCAAATGACCAGTAACACATTCATTTTTTGAACATTCATTTCAGTTTGTCTCTTAACCATAATGTGGTGTCACATGATGAAATCTTACTGCTTGTTTTTGATTTTTCCCTGCTGATGTTATTCCATATTGTATCATTTGTACTAACTGGAGAAGAACTGGTGTCTGCCTGTGAAGATCCTGGTCCATGGTGCATAAACAATGTCTAGCTGGGAATGGGAATAGAGCTATTGGATTTGAAGCTTCTTTGTGTTATATTCCATTCCTAACAACAATTAAATGCACCAGGACGAGTTTCCAAATTTTACTCTCTAGTTATTTTCTGTATTCAACATTTGGATGCTCCTGTTGGTACTGCTGAATTTTAAATATCCATATTGAATCATAGATAACAATTTAAGCATCCTAATATTTTCAACACTTTGTCCATGTACTTGCTCTTGAAACAAACTTTCTCAGGTAGTTGCTGTGGCTGTGCCTGATTTCTGTAGGTCATAGTGTGCATTTTGAACAAATGAATTTTCAATGCTAGTAGCCAAAAACCCATTTCAGTGCAAATAAAAAACTGATGGCTTCTGTAAAAGGAGACAATGAAATAAATTTAACATGCCTCAGCCTACAAAAAGCTTTGCTGTTCCTGAGAGTGACAGTCTTTGTAACACTGTCTATTGTCAAATGGTGCTTTCAGGTGGTAGGTAACTCTCTGAGCCTGCTTTCTGAGTGCTGATCAACTATCCTTGCAGTTCTGGATTTCTTCCCAAGCAAGTGTTGATGCTTGTGTCAAAATGCCTGCTGTTCCTCTGGGATGGGTGCAACTGCATGTAGTGTGCTGATTCAGACCATTGGCAATGAGTAGTGCCCTACAGACCTATGGCCATCTGGCAGGTCCCTGCAGTGGAGAGAGCCAGCCTGACTTCTTGCACTGGCTCTGGAACAGACTGGTTGTGAGACCTGAAATGAGCCATTTACAGTTATAGAACCTGGAACTCCCAATGTGTTAAATTGGGATAAAAGTTGGCTCATTTTCCACAAATATAAAGGAAGGTATTCTAAATACTTGAAAAGAAAAAAGGGCAATGGGTACAAGCTGAAACACAGGAAGTTCCATTTAAACATAAGAAAAAACTTCTTTACCATGAGAGTGACAAGGCACTGGGACAGGCTGCCCAGAGAGGTTGTGGAGTCTCTGTCTCTGGAGATATTCAAAACCTGTCTGGATGCAGTGCTGAGTAATGTGCTCTAGGTTATCCTACTTCAGTGGGAGAGTTGGACTAGATGATCTCTAGAGGTTCCTTCCAACTCTAACAATTCTGTGATTCTGTGAAATGCAGAGTCTCCTTCTGGAACAGCAAGTGAATGCAATAGTAAAGTACTGTTTGATCCCCTGGTGGCTTGAAAAGCTGGAAGAGCAATGTAGAATTGGGAAACAGCTCTGGAAATGTAACTAAGTTGAGCAGTATAATTTATTGGCAGTTCCTGTAGAGGAAACTTCTGTGGAAAGATAGTGTCAGCAGAAGAGCTGATGGAAGGCAGATATCTAAATAGTAAATCAGTGAAAGAGAAACACTTCCTTGAAGAACTGAGCATGTCCATCCTTGGTGCTTGTTCAGCGACGTGCTCTCAAGATGTGAGCCATGAGGAGTAGCCTAGAGACTGTGCATACAAGCAGTGTGAAGACTTGGTCTGCAAAGGCAGGCAAAGATGAGGGTGAATGTAATGAGTCTGTATTTTATTTCTTGGTTGATTGTTGTGATTGGCCAAGAAACCAAATTTCACTAAGCTGGGCCTGTTGGGTTCTGATTCCTTCTGTGAGGACATGTTCTCATACCTTGGGATTAGGATACATCTAAGGTAACTGTTCTATGTGTAGGAAATGGACAGGAGGGCTGTGTTGTTTATGCCAGCTCAGGATCCAGCTCTCTGTCTGTAATTTAGTCTTCTGTGAAATGTTTCTTGGTGAAGAATGTTCTCATTCTCAACTTGTCTCTGGTAGAACTTCAAAACAATAACAGACATCTATCAGGATTGTAATGAAACCTGGTTTTGTTTAGCTTTCAGCTTTGCAAGGAAATGCTAATAAAGAGATTTTCAAAACAGAGTTCTCAGAGGTGATTAAGAATTTGTATACCTACAACAGATTAACAACTTTAAAATATCATGGTAAGACTGCATCTGTATCACTCTACATTGAAATACAAGAGCAGATATTGCCTCTGCAATATGTCTTAGTTTCAAGACAGCAGGAGTTTATAATAATAGAGTATTTATGCAAAACAGTGAGGGGAGAGAGAAGGGGAGGGAGAGAATGATAGTTGTCTAGTAGGCTGAATACACAAAGCCTTTGGTACTTGAAAACTAATTTTATTTTTAGTTAATATTCATTGATGCAAGTTCTAGTCTATTGTTAAATGATTGCAGTGAATAATTACATACATCACTTTGAAATGCTGAAGACAAGTGTGGAGTTGTAAAACCGATCTTTTTTTCCTGGAATCATCACCAAAGGTGCTTTGTGGAAACCATGTTGACACTACGGTCTGGCTGTGTTCTCAGAAGCTCTAGGGCTCTCGACGTGCTCTCAGAATCGCTTCTGTGCTTTGTACTGACACACATGGTGTCCGTGCTTGTTTCCTCGGGGAAACGTAAGAAAGTGTGTGGCATTTCTGTCATCTCATTTCCTCAGAATCTTTCACCTTTGGAATGTGACTCATCTGTGAGGAGTGAATGGTAACTGTTTATTCCAGAATAAAGCATGTGCTGAATGCAAACACACAGCCTGCAGAACCACTGGGCTAAGTTTAATTGGCTGGAGAGTTAATTGAAACTT
This sequence comes from Hemiprocne comata, assembly GCA_020745705.1. NCBI lineage: Eukaryota > Metazoa > Chordata > Aves > Apodiformes > Apodidae > Hemiprocne > Hemiprocne comata. The sequence continues at coordinate 17,372,865 of CM036598.1, forward strand.
CAAACTACAAGTTACCTCACTAGCAAGTGGAGTTTATATTTCTTGCTAGACAGGTGAGCTCATGATATATTTGTTTCTAGGTGATGAATTCTGATAAACGTTCTGTTCCTAAAGCTATAGATGTCCCATATGTGCTCAGTACTGGATTGCACTACTACAAAGCTGCTTAGCTTGTGTCACTTGAAAACTTTTTGGCAAATCCCATTTACCAAACAAATTGTCAGTTTGTGGTGATTGTAGCCATGAGCAAAGTGCAACACAAATGAGGTGTATCAGTGTGCAGGAGGATTTTTTGTTTTAATTTTTTTTTTGCTTTGTCACAAGACACCAATGCTTTGGAAGGGGACGTGAGCTGGACAAATGCACAGATTTAGTGTTGTGGTCTTTTCATCTTTATTTTTTTTAAGGGTTTATAACTAGGAGCAACTTAGACTGATGATTATCTTATCTCTTTAAATTTCATAAGCATAGTAATCATTATGGTTATTCTCATGTGAAAGAAAAGAGCCAGGGACTCAAACAGATAAGCTAAGGTTTCTGCCTTCTAATACTGCAAAGTCAGGTGATAGTGCAGGAAATCTATCACTAATCCTTACTGCAGTCATCAGAGCACTTGCAATTAACACTACCTATACCAAGGCTGAAGAAAGAGGAAGAGAAATCAGGCTTTTAAAATCTGTTTTACTTGGAAAAATGAAATTAAATATTAGAGGAAAAAAAAAATAAATTAGTGGATGTAGATCTACCACTGAATAAGTAGCAAATTTTGCTATGCTGGCAAGGAAGATAGCATGTGGAATTCCCATAGTTTTAGGGATACATGTAATTTATTAAATCTGAGTACTTGGTAATAACATTTTAGTTATATATTGATTGCTAAATCAGTATTGTAATGACTTTGTGGTAGGCCAGCATCTTGTCTGATCTGTCTGCAGTGTGATCACCATATCAAAATAGATGACACTAATAAGAAATACAAGAAATAACATAAAATATATTATTGTAAATAAATATTAGTCACTAGTGGTATTCTGATGCCCTTAATCTCCACACTAGAGTTGTTCTAATTTTTTGTAATGCTTTTTTTCTACAAACAGTCCCTGTGGTGGATGTTTTTAACTGGGATGTTGGCTCAGGCAGCTTTTCACTGCCCTCTTTTGTTGACTGCAGAATTTAATATAAGCAAAAATTCTGTTCATTGCTTACAGCTTCCTGCAGCAACTGTCAGTTGTTGGCTGATCCATATTCCTGAAGCTGGCAAAAAGGTTTGGAATGAAACCCTGCGTTGATCTCTTGGATCATGGTTGCACTGGTGCAAACTATAGACTGGTAGCTTTACAGGAGTGGGTATCCACCTTTGGAAACCAGGAAGCAGCCAAATGGCACTACCAACCACAGTGTGCATTTGAAAAGTAGATTGTGTTCAGTAACTGACACAACTTGTCATTGTCACATGCTTCACATGCAATGCTGCCTGGTTAAATGTCAGCATGTGTAGCAAGGCAATCATTTAAGCAGCAAATGTGAATAGCAGTGTCACCTGGCTCATCAAATAATGTTACCTGGTGGGTTTTTTTAATATTTTCTAAGTTATTAAAAAGAGGCAGAAACTTCAGTAGCCTAGTGTTTTTTCCTTAGTTTATCTATGTAAACGAATTTCAGGTTACTTTTAAATGATTGTGACTGGCAGAGTATACTTTCCCTCAGGTCAGTTCTTTTGTGGAAGATGCCAAAGCCTGTCTTTCTTTAAAGTACAAAAGCCTGTGTTTGATGTGAATAGAAACTGTTCTGGGAATGACTGTGCAGAGCAAGATTACATGGAGCAATTTTAGTTACATTGTTCTCAGCTGTGCTACTTGTCTGATCTTGGTGTGAGAGTCAAATTTTTAACCAAGGTTATTTGATTCTGTAACTGTTAGCCAAGTGCTAATATTGTTTGACAGAGGAGATAAACTGAGCAAGTTTAAAAACCAACAGAGTTTTCAGAGGTGGCTTTCCTCACTAATAAGTTTTGTACTTTAGCAGGCTGCAATTAAGTGGATGATTTTCCACAGTTTATGGACTGATCTGTGTCTTGGAATTGGCTTGCCACTTGAGTAAAACAAAAGCTTAACTACCAACTAATTTTGCAACTTTTAATGCAATTCAGATTTTTGAAGGCATTCTGAAAAGCAGTTTGTAAACTGTGTCCAAGGGCTGTATTTTAAGACCCAATTTTTAGACAGTGGACTGAAAAAGGAGTGCACACCTGTTATTTGTGCATTTCATCAAATATGTCTGAAAAAAATCAATTTTCTACTAGTAATTCCTAAAAAAAGGCTGAGGGAGCTCACTTGAGAGAAGTGAGCACTAAAATAGATTATTTCTCTGTCAAGTTCATTGCTGGAGAATATGAGAAGGCACAAGATTTCCCCTGAAAATGGGAAACTTTGCTTCAGTTTCTCACAGGGAAAGTTGAACAGTCCACTGAATAAATGGTTTGAGCAGATTTTCAGGCACAGCATTACTCATTCAGCAGCTGGAAAAAGAGGCCAGTGACTTACAGTATCCATTTTGAAAGGAAAATATTACACAGTGGATTTATTACTCACTCTCATTTCCTTTTATGTATTGTAAATGATGCGTCATTCTCTATTTCTGAAACAAACTCCTACTGCTGAGTGCTATTTGGAAATCAGTTGCACATGGCACAAGCTGAAAGCTTTATTTCTGGGGATGTCTTTCAAGTAAACATCTTTGTACATCAGAAAAGACTTTGATAATTGTTAAGATTCCAGAAAAAGGGCAGCTGTATGTAGATGTCCATGTATTTTTTTTTTTAACATTTCCTAACATGTACTAACCTACAGTTTTACTTGTCATCAGAGTGCTGAGGTTAGGAAGAAGTCTGTGCAACTCATTGCTGGAGTACAGATTAGTTGTAATTTCACACAGAAGGTGCAACCAAGACCCAAGATTGAGAAGACAGAAGCAATATTGCCTCTGCACGGTATCTGTGGGTAATGTGTAAAAAGCACTTTGTATTGATAGCTTATTTAATTAAAAGCTCCTGCACTTTGACTTCTTGTCTCAATGTACTGCTAGAGCAAGAGAGATAGATCAAGCAATATTTTTTCTCCCACCTCTAAAAAAAGCAAGTGTAGAAGGGTGTAAGTGGCTGCTATGGATTTGGTGTAGCACAAAAGATGTTTTCAGAGTAGTAATTTCTTCTTCCATCCTCAAAACACTGAGTTATTTGTACTTCTCACTGAAGGAAGGACAAAGCATTCGTTCCTCCAGTGAGGCCTGATATTTAATTTCTGTTGTTTAGTAAACTTCTTACTAATGGTCCTAACTTGAGGCAAATGTAAACATATGCATAATGTAGTGAATTTTCTGTTCATCTAATAGTATATAAAAATTTCAAGTAAATTAACCGAAGGGTCATAGAAAACAGGTCTTAGTTGAGTGTTGACAGAAGCTTGTGCCATTAAAAAAAGAAAAATAGGAAACAAGAAGTTATGACAGATCACATTAAGAAATGACAGATCACTGTAACTACAACAAACCGACCTTGAAGACAAACAGTTTTCATTCTGAACTTGAGGAAAGAAATCCCCATGATCTGCAGCTAATTGTCTAGTAAGGGTGTTCCATTTGCTAAATTAATTTGTGGTTTTGTAAGCATTCTAAAAACATACTGATGTAAATAAGGTACTTTCTGTGCTGGTTGTACTGTAGTTATTTCCTGTGAGTGATTGCTTGTTGTTACTTTTTGACATCTGCTGGCAGCAATTTATTTACATAGTTAAATCTCCTGAGACACTGTGTTAGTTTTCAATAAATTACATATATCAAGAAACTGGTTTGGGTGGCACTTAGGGTGACTGCTCAAAGATCAGGTGTGTGCTTGTGCAGAAGCCAAGAAAATTTGTGGCCAGTAGTATACTCTTGATGGTTTATTCAGCCAGCACTCAAAGGCAATTATCCATTTTATTCCACTGGGAATTCTTGGACAAACTCAGACTTCTCTCTCATCTTCCTCCATTTAGGATACAATTGATTTCATATTGACAGACTTCTCACACCATTTGCAGAGCTACAACATATTGAATATATTTGAATGTCTTTGCTTCTGCCCACTTGTGTCTTGGACTCAGCCAGTGAAGATTCTGTAAGAGTCTAAAGTTAATTTTGTCTGATGTTCTCCTGGGGTTCTTACCAAAATGTTATGTAAATCTGCTGAAATGGAATAGTATTGATCATTTGCATTGCAATGGGAAACACTTTTCACTGAAACTAGCAGTGCTAAAAAGAGTCTTTTCTCCATATTGCTACAGGGTTTGGGGGTCATTTGGGCTGTTCAGAACCAATACAGGGTTAATACTGAAATGTCCTGTCTCTCCACAGATCAAACAGTTCCTCTGAGACTGTAGCTCCACAAATATATCAGTTCAAGTGCCCTCTGCATTTACAAAGAGAACAGTTCTATTTCAACTCAACTATGTGTTGTGCTCACATCATCAATGACTGTGATATAACATCTAAAGTTTTGATTTTTATATTTTTCTTCAGAGACACTTCCTGACATATTTTTGTTGAAATAGTAATTTTCTCTAGGGCTTAGAGCAGAAGCTATAGTATTACCATGCCTTTAATGCAGCCACTGACTCAGGAGATCAGTCAATAGCATGTCTACATTGTAATGAATAAGTTGAGATAACTTCCAGCAGAGAACAACTCATTAAGGCTACTTCCACTTGATTAAATTTTTGCCCTAAATGAGACAAAAGGAAGCAAAAGGGTGTGTGAAGGTATCATGTAATGTGAGCCAGTGAAGTCTACTGGAGGGAGGAGGGAATATATTCAGTTTTTATTGTAGTGTTTGTATTCTCCTGTAGTTTCAAGCAGCTAGAGACTGCTGATGGAGCCCTGTTGGTAGAGCAAATTTGCTGAAGAACACAAGACGCCATTGAGGGTTCTTTCTCTTTAGAAGAAAGAAAAGGGGGAGCATGGTGGAAAAAGGCAAGAAGCAGCAATGACTTATCTGTGCTGAAAGAGGCAGGAATCCTTGAGTCTGGTGCTGATGGAGCTGCTTAGCTCACGCAGTACTCTGTGTTCTGTGAAAATACTTGCTGGAATCCCAGACAGCAACCCCAGTGCTGCAGGGCTAATACATTTTGTGTCAGTGCTGGGCTGATACAAGTTGTGAAACTTCTGGTTTTATGGCAGGGTTATTCAGCTCTAGCTCAGGGTACCTGATGCCATACTCATAGCTAGCCAGGTGGTGTTGTGATGTGCTAGGAGAAGAAAGTCAGAGCTTGGTGAGATGTGGAAAGGTGTCAGAGCACAGTGCTGGGTATAGCAGAAGGTGCAGAGGGAGACAGAGCAGAGCATTGCTAACCTGGGCCTTCTGTGGGGCGGGGGTCACTTGTCCTGGAATCACACATCATTCCTGTTACACAAAGGCAGAGGAGCTGTCAGTCTAGTGTCCCTTATGGCTCAGGTGACTGGCTCTACAGAGTTTGGTTGTTAGCAATTTTGCCATCTCTGCTAGGACTGTTAGTGGTAGCTCAGTAATGCAGGAGAGGGACCAAGGTGATTCTTCCAGTGAAAATGTCACACCTTTTATTGGCTGCAGCTGGTTTCTGGGTGAAATCCCTCATCTTGATCTATGGAAAGCTTCTCTCCCATCTGTGATATATTCTTGCTATGCATTTTGACAAGCACAGAAAAACTGCTGCCTACTTACTGGTACCATTTATGCTGTGGAAAGGGTATTCCCTGAAGGGCAGATCCATACACCCTAGTGCCAGCTGGATGAACAGTAGGCCTAAGTTTTGCCATTTTAACAAGGCTATGCACAAATCTGGTCATCACACACAGACTGCATGGGGAGGATTTTTGCCAATTTAAGTAAGCACTTTTTTTTGGGTAGACATTATAAGGTGTGCAAAGATAAAGTCCTTTAGTACTTCAGGGGAGATTTAGGTTGGATATCAGAAAAAACTTCTTTACAGAAAGGGTTTTTAGGCACTGGAACAGGCTCCCCAGGGAGGTGGTTCAGTCACCATCCCTGAATGTGTTTACAAGTCATCTGGATGTGGTGCCTGGGGACATGGTTTAGCAGTGGGTCATCAGAAATAGGGTAATAGGGTTAGGATAAGGTTGGACTTGATAATCTTGAAGGTCTTTTCCAACCTGAACAATTCTATGATTCTATTATTCTACTTGTTCTACCAAAAAAGTCATACATAAATGTATATTTGTGTGCATTAAGCAATTCTTGTAATATTTTGATGAACATTGTGCTGTTGCTCATGTTTGCTCAGTTTTTGACTGTCTGGATGCTAGAGAAGTCGTCATTGTAATTTACTTCAAGGGCACATAAATTACACAGATACCAGAGAGTTATATAAAATAATGATAAATCTGTATCTTAAAGAACAACCTGCCTGACTTAACTGTTGATAGTGTCTTGTCTGGACTTTAGTCTGCCCCCAGAATTGTCATGGGGCAGCATTGTTCTCTTTCTATTCTTTTTCCTTCTGCTGTTCAGGTATTCTTGCAGAAATACAGCACAAATAAACACACTGTGTGCTCCCTAGCAGAACCCAAGTTCCAGAGATTGTTCTGAAGGCATCTCAAAAGAAGGAAGAAAATCTGTTTCTTCTAATTGAGAATACTGTGCGTTTGAAAAGTAGGATTCTGAGCTGCCTTTGTCATTAGCTATTGTAGCAGTTTCCTCCTTAGTTCTTGGATGGATTCAGGTTGTCCAGATGTGTTGGTTGCAGGTAGATTTCATCCTCTACACATTGACAGGATAATTAATTTCTGGAAGACTCATAAACATGTTGCATTTCTGTTAGTTTGTGTTGGGCTGTTGTGTGACACCCTCTACCACTTTCAAGAGTGTGATGAACACTGTCGTGTGGTGGCCTGTTACCACCTCCTTAGTTCCTTGCTGTTTTCAGTCAGTGTCAACGTTTATTGCTAATAAGAGCTTCACTAGGTCATGGTGCTTTATGAATTTTTGCATCACTCAGAAACCTTTCCATTGCTTCAACCATCACATTCCTCTCTTTGTAGCTAATGAAGCTCAGCTTTGCCAGTTTCTGTCTAACTTCTGTGTTTTGCTTCTACCATTGAAGAGAGAGGACTTTTTAGCAGAGCTGAGGGATCCCTGCAAGGCTGGAAAGTTAAGTTGCCTTCATGCAGCTGTCATGTATTTTTCTTGCATCTCTAGACCTCTCACAGGTACAGCTTCCAACATGTGGTTTCAATATGATCTAAAGTTCCTCTTTAAAAAGCGTAAGAAAAAATACACACTTGATGCTGTAATTCCCACTGACTGGAACTAAGCTAGCTCATATTCACAACTGGATCCTAACCTTCATTGATAGTGTAATTAAGTCTGTGGACATGTTTGGTGTGTGCATTTTCAATGTGAAATTTCCTCACTGAGGAGCCATTTTGTTGCTAGCTATCATTAGTTAACATAAAAATACAAATACATATACCTAGAGACATACATAACATTTCTTATGTGTTTATAGATAAATGTCTGCTTAATTATTCAGAATATGTCTGTAGAGATTTTGTCAGAGACATATTTATGGATTCTGTATTTCTGTTCAAAACAAATTAAATTTGGAAAAAATTACTTTGGAAGTGGAATATATCAGCCTAATATATGCTCTTGAATATATATATTAAAAATTCAGCTTGTTTTATTTTTATACAGTTTACAAGAACTCCAACTGCTAACCTTTCAATATTTTAAAATGGTATTCTTTAAAACATCTGTGGTTCATTACCATAAATATCACAGCTGTGTAGAAACCTCATATATGTGGCACATCATAACAGTGAGAATGGGATGCATTGAAATGATGAACCTCAGCAACTTGGGATTTCTTGCTGAGATGTAGAAAGTGTAATGTTTCCAATGGCAACTTCAGTTTCCCATTGTTACAGCAATGGACATGGGATGTTGCATAAGAATCCTTTTTCCACCAGGTTCTTTGAGGATAATAAGCTCAAAGTCAGGAGCTACTAATAATGAATATTGCTTGGTGGGCAAAACATTCTGTACAATTCACATGTGAATGAGCTTTCTTACAGAAAGAAGTAAAAGTCCTAATCTAGGAGGCTGAGAAATGAACAGGGGGCGACGAGTGACGTGCACGTTGTTTTTCATTGGGAGATGCTTGGCAGTATTTTCATTTTGCTTGCATGGAGTTTTGGAGCCTGTCTCATACCATATGGCATATTAAGCACAATAAAGATGTTCACTTGGCAGCTGGAGCATTACTTGGAATATCAAAAGAGTCATATACGCACCAATAAATGAAGAAGTCTGCGTTCATGTAAATAAGTATTAGGTAATTTTTTAATTACCTGGTGAGTTCTTGACAATGAGACACAATCACTAGTCACGTAGCATTACCAAAATTTCAGTTTGGGGCTATAGCTGAACAGTTACTCTTACTAATTTCTTGCACTTCTGTAGCACCTTGAGCACCAAACACGAGTAATTTTGTTGCAAGTGCTTTAAAGAGACAGAGCGAACAAGTGATCTGTGCTCTGAAGAGTTTACAATCTAGTTAAACTGCTTGAGCTTTTACACAAAGTGAGTGTGCAGGAGTACATGGCAGGTTTTAGTGCATGTGGCCACTGACATCAGGTTGCTGTTTGTCTGATCTATGATAATGCAGCTGGGTAGTATGAATAATATCAGTTACCCATCTCATGGCTTTCTTCACACCTCATCTTTGTGACAAATACACGAGCATCAGAAACTTCATCATACGTCCTCAGGACCATACGTCATCGTGGTTGCCAAGCAGTGAAGGGTTATATATTGGGAGACCACCTTTTTGTTTTAGGCAGACTGCCAGACTGTTTGGCCTCTTCTTTCCATGAACTTTGGCAGACTCTTTACAGCATGTGCTATCCATCCAACTAACATAGATTTTTGATAACTAGTTTTAATATTTTTTTTTTTTAAATTTTTTTTGGTATCTGGGAATTATTTAAACACTAATCTGAAAAGACCTTATTGGAAGATGAAGCTGAAACTCCTCAGATCTCTCCTGCATGCCTGGCAGGTCAGGAAAGTGTAGTCAGTGCCAGGGTCAGCTCCTTAGACTATGTAGCTGCTACTGGAGCCTGGTAAAGGCAGCTCAAGTATTGTAAACTGTGGGTATCTGCATTGTCTGTTCCCCAGAAGCCACATGAGTTTAAGGAAGAAAATGTTCCTGGTGAGGGGTATTGTTAGAATGACTAGGAGTGCAATGCAATCTAGTGCAACATTCCCTGATCCTCTCAGTCCAGGAGGTATCATCGTTCTGATAAAATTCACAGTTACCACTAACTTCAGCCTAGAGATTGTATCTAAGGCTACAAGTTCTCTTCAGCTCTCTTGACAATTTACTTCAGTTTCATCTCTGTTGGCCCTTGGTTCAAATAATCTTCAATGTTTTCTATCCTTATGATCAATCCACCTTATTCCACCCACTTCTAATTCTTCTCCTACGTATCGGTACTTCTCAGAGTATTTTCATTTTCTTTTTGTCTCCTTGCCATTAACCTTGTCAAATACTCTTGTTTCTGAGGTAGAATTGGGAATTGAAAGCACCAGTGCTTTTGGATGAGATGTGGTAAGAAAACAGTTTCCCACTCTCAAATAACTCTCCTCTGCCCTTGTTGGAAAAAGTTGCAGAGCTTCATAAAGCAAGGTTAACAGATAAGCAAAATATAAAAGGACTAAAAGTGTCAAATTCATAACTTCAGAGGAATATAGATCCAAGAACTTCTCCATGTGTTGAATTTGCATGTGGTCTTTGAATTTCTGCAGTGGACACAGATGGCAGCAATGCAGGAATCTCAAGGTTTGTTAGTGCTGAGCAGCAAGGTGGGAAAAAAGTACTCCCAGAGAGCTTCATCCCCCTTTTTGAAGCACAACAGAGCATGGTCTCTTGAATGTGACCTGTAGTGTTTGGCTGGGTGATGCTTTGGCTTTGAAATATGACATTTGTTTTTTTAAGTCATTACTTTATCATAGTTTTGTTAGGCTTTATTTATTTATTTATTATTCCTGACATAATTAATTTCTCAGAGAGCACTGCCAATTTTTTCCAGTTGTAAACTATTAATAGACAGTAGATCCCCAGCAGATTTTGTCTGTACGAAGGGCATATTTATTTAATATAACAAGATACCTTCCTAAGATTTTACTTAGGGTTTTTTAAGGGAGGAAAAGGATCACTTAAAAGAGAATCCATTCTTAATTCATCAAAGCTGCAATCTACACAGTGATTAGCATAGAGAATTTCAACGTTGCACAGTTGTGGTGATGGGGAAATTTTGTCTGTCCTTGTGGGTGGAAAGGTTTAGGAGATTGCAGTGAATCTGTTAAAGCTGCCGTCGTATCACCAACATAAATTACAACAGGTGGTTTTACACCAGGGAGGCCTTGCTACCAGAGAGCCTTCCATTTAAAAACCCTACCATGAGCACCGGACCCTTCCTGCGAGCTGGTTCCTGGCCTCAGAGAGCAGCCATGGCTTGGGGCAGAGCAGACACCAGCCTGGTCTCAGCACTGTTGAAGTTGTTTTAACCTGCTACTGCTCCCAGCTTCCATGTGCGTGTGGTGTCCCGCTCCCCCAGCTTCTGCTGCAGTGTAAGACTTTGCAAGCAGGGGTCTGTAACGTGACAGGCTGAGATAGTTTGTCTGGAGGGAATGGAGTATCTGGCGGGGAAAGAGCTTTTTGTTTCTTTTTTATTTAGAATCCCTCTTGCTTTCAGCAAAATTCGATGAGATGGCAAATGGGCTGATGAAATTCTGGTTTGCTATCCCACTGTGAATCCAAGGATAGTTCTTTTGCCCTCAAGTACAGCAGAGAAAACGACAGCAATTTTTAGTTAAAAAATATGTCAGCAAGCCTCAAACCTGTGCAGAAGCAGATTCTTCGGGTGCTGGGATAATTTTTATGCAAGAAACTGTGGTGACTATAGAGCTTGGACTCTTCTCAGTAAGAGGATAGACACAAATTCACAAGATTACAACTTTCTTTTAAAAATCCCACCTCTCAATGCCTTTGTCGACATACAGAGTGTGCGTGTGGGGGCAGCGGGGCTGCAGGGGCCCCGTGACGGGAGGCGGGGCTGCCCTGTGCTGGACAGAGCCGGTTCCCGCCGGTTCCAGGCAGTTCCAGGCGGTTCCGCAGCTGCCCCACCACAGGGCACAGCAGAGCCCGTCAGCGATGCCGATGGTGCCTCTGTGGAAACGTGTTTAAGAAAGGGGCAAAACGCTGCCTGGGAATGAGGGGTGAGGGGAAAAAAGCCTGAGGGAGCCCCAGGAGCGGAGGAAGAGGAAGGGCGGCCGGCCCTGGAGCCGGGATTCCCTGCAGCCTTGGAGGACCCACACAGGAGCAGGTGGGCATGTCCTGAAGGAAGCTGCAGGCCTCGGAGGGGACTTGTGCTGGTGGAGAGGAAAAGTGTGAGGAGGAAGGACCTGTGGAGAGGAGCCATTTAAGAGCTGACTGTAACCCCCTGCTCCCCATCCCTCCATGCTGCTTGGGGGAAGGAGAGAGAGGAGTTGGGAATGAAGGAGTGAAGTTGAGGCTGAGGAAAAGAGAGGGCAAAGGAGGAAGGTGTGGTTTTAATTTTGTCTCTCACCATCCAAATATATTTTAAGTCAATTCTGTTTCATGATATTCATCTTTGTCTTGACCGACAAGCTTTTTCATCTTCTTTTCTCCCTCTGTCCTGTTGAGGTGGGGGAGTGAGAGAGCATTTGGGGGGATGCAGCCCAAGGTCAACACACCTTGTCAGTTTGGCAAATAGCCTCACACATCTCATATTCTATGTCTTATTCTGAAGATGCAAAATTCGATGAAGAGGATTTTTGTGTAACTTCCAAGCAGTGGTGTTAGGCCATCCACTATGAGATTTTGTCTGTGTTTTAAGACCAATTAGAGATACTACATAATGAAGAAAAGCTTAGCTATTGGCCAGGCAGTGAGAGAATCTGGCAATTTTTTTTTTCCTTTAAAAACAGTAACTGAATACAAAAGTCTATACCGTGAATTTAAACAATTATTCTAAGTGTTTTATTTTCTGTAAAACTCCATTGTCTTTGATCTTCTGTAGTCTATGTCCCTGTCTGTATCCATTTCTGAAAGTGTAATACAGTTTTAAAAGATCCAACAGAAATGAAAGGTATAATGAAAACAGGAAGAACACGCAGGTAAGTTAAAAGTCTACGGCAGCAGTAATTCAAGGAGCTGGTAGGGAATATGGAACAGATTGTCTGCAAAAATACTCCACATGCAAATATATTGTTCAGAGATATCAAAACTTGAAATGTTTACATAGCAATTAAAAGTTTGCTGACCTTTTAATCATGTAGTTGGTAATTACATCACTAATATTTTTTCTAGTATTTTGTGCAGTGTATCTACCAGACTCAGAGAAGGAACTTCAGGCAAAGTCTCAAGTCTTTGTCCTTGAGGGACATTTTTCTCTTTATGCCAGCCTTTCTAAATATTTTCAGTCTTTCATGTAAAGTGAAACGGGGCTATTGACAGCTACTCTTCAATTAAAAGTTTTCACAATTCTGAGCTATACTCGATAGTGCAACTCATGCTCTGTATCACAATCTTAGTAGTTAGTAAGAAATGTAGTCGGGCTTTTCTGCTAAGTATCACTTTTGCAGTAGGCCATGAAGTTGAATATTCTATAAACAACCAATTCCAAGCATAAAGATTTACTTGATATCTGAAACCACTTAGCCAGCAGAAGAGCTTTTAGAGCTCCTAGGTTGTGACGAAGAGGATAATAAGGTCTCTACTGCTACTGTCCAATTTGTAGAACTAGGTGTTCATTGTGTGCACTTGTTTGGATAATCACAAAATGTTCATGTCCAAACCATTTTGTTTATCTTCTACCTCCCTTATTAACATGGTCAAAATCTCTTCATCCTTCTGAAAGTGCATATTCGTAAGATTTATCTATGATTTATAGTCACACAAAGATTCTTTGAAAGTTTCCCTTAGAGTGGGAGGCATTTCTTCCCGAGTTCTGTAGACAAGTCAATAACATAAAGATTTGAAGTTTGTGTTCCAAACTGGATATTTATAATTGTGTGTTTTTCTTTTTCTTTTTCCCACCCCAGTGGAATTCGATGACTGCAAGGGGAATAATAAATTGAACTTCGAAGTTTCTAACCCAGACTTCAAGGTGGAACGTGACGGGTCTTTAGTTGCACTAAAGAATGTATCAGAAGCTGGCAGAGCCTTGTTTGTCCATGCGAGGTCTGAGCATGCGGAGGATATGGCAGAAATTTTGATTGTTGGAGCAAATGAAAAACATGGTGCATTAAAGGTAAGATAAATGCAAAGGACTAGAAGAAAATTCCAAGGAGGTGCTACTAGATATTTACATGTGCCATCTAGGACTGTAAGTGGTTTAATCTGTTAGCATAGAGATCAAAATCAGTCTTCAATCTAGATATTCCTGTAATGTTTTAACACTTAGTTTGACTTAAAATACAAATTTTCCAGGTTTTAAAGATGTATTCTATCTTCAGGTGTAAACACTAAGCATTCATAAAGAATGGATTTAAATGAAAGAGCCCAAGTATCAAAATTAGCTGGTTCTTCTGGCTATGCTGGATAACCACAGTTTGACCATAATTGAAAAAGGAAAATCATAGTCTAAATATGTAATTTAGAATTTACCAAACCTTCACATTCATTCCCAGTCTAATAAAGTGGGAACAAATTCTGTTCTGTGGAATTTACGTTTTCATGTAGGTCTGCTTATTTGATATTGTGTGCTAAACTATATAAAAATCTGCACACACATAGCAACAATTGTTTATGCTCTGACTGTGTGCACTAAGGATTTCTGTTCCACCAAATGCCCTGTCTGTTCTTTTCCACTTCTGAATTTCAGTGCAATGCTTCACACCAGTGAAAGTAACAAAAGGAAATGTGAGATAGCCTTCACCTCTGTGTCATGGCATTTAGGAGAGAGGCAGGCAAGACAGTGGCTTTTACTAGACAATTGAGCCTGATACAGACCTATAATTTCAGGGAAGCATAAAGAAGCCATGATGAAAATGACTGATCTATTGTCATATTTTGGTATTTAGACTTTCAGCTGGCAACATTTTCATATTTCCAATAATAGCTTAGTATAACTTAAGTTTTCCATTAGAAACAAAAAAGAAAATTAACTTTAGGGGAAAGGTTGAAGAAACTTCTGAAAGGCTGTGGCTGAGGAAAGGTTTAGATCTGCACTTTTTGCAGCATGCTGTGTAAATATAGATTGCAGAGCAGAAGCAGAAGTATCAGAATGTGTAACTGCAGAGAGCTGATCAGAACACTTAAGTGGAATTTGGTTTTATTTAAAGATGCTGTTTCTTCACAAAGTTCAATTTTAACAAGGTCATACTTGGGAGAGCCTCTTACATGGTGGTTCTGTGGATTTAGGGCTGCACGCTGACAAATTCAGAGTTGGAAAACTACACTTGGGCACTTGACTGTCCTGTGTCTCAAGCTAACCAGGCATGTTCCTTTTGGTGCCTTCACAAGAATGATCAAATGATTTTGTTTTCAGTCCAGGTTTTGAAATCTTAGAAAATGGGGATTCTCATTCTCCAGTTAGAAGTTACTGAAACCGATGAGGAGTTTGAGACATCTTTGACAGGAAGTTTGGAGTTAGATTTTAGGGAATTGATGTGTGTGTGAAGATCTGACTCTCCAAGAATCATTTTCTGAAGTTTTATTCTGGTTTTCTTAGAGAAGCGGCCTTTCAGTGTCCTTGAGGGGGGGTTGGAACTTAAACATCTATTAATTCCTACTCATAAGACAAGATTTCCCCTAGATTTTATTTGCACTGACCGTGATACAACTTTGTCAGTGACCTTTTCTCTTTGTCCTATTTGGGTTCTGGGTAGTCTCCCCTCAAAATGTTCCAGCAATAGTAATTAATGCCTAGTGTTGAAATCTATCACCAGACTACAGTAAAAAGCCAAGCCTAATTTGTCCTGATTTCTGGATGCTGTTTCAACCACTTTGTTTTGCTTCAGAGAGAGAAAACCAGTCTAAATCTGGCATATTCTGCCACTTGGATGTCTTCCCTCATAGGTGACTCCTCGAAGCCATATCACAGCATCATCTCTACCTGCATTCATCACTTCTTTATGGACTTTGATATTCAGCTCATAACTAGAAATTACCCTTTTAGAATGGTGACCCTTGGTGTTTGCAGTGCTATTGGGAGTTACAGAATGCATTCCTATGTCCTGGGAAATACTTCTAGTGAGGTTCATCCCGTTCTTCAAGGGAATATAAAGGTCTTTGAAGCTGCCTTTCCTACTCTGGCCTCAGCCAGCATTCCATTGTTGTCAAAACAATAGATTTTACCAACTGTTTCAGCTCTTATTTGCCTATTTTAAATACAAGACAGACAGCCTTGTCTTTCTGTTTGTTATACTTGAGAAGGATATAAAGATTACAGCATCCTAGCCAAAGTGATTTTATGATAAATTTGAACTTAATCCTGTACTTTTACAGTCTGAATTGTGTCAGCATGGAAACAGCAGAACCACTCCATCTGTTTATGCAAGGAGTCTTGGCTAAGAAATGCTCAGATGGTGCCTTAGTAGTTCAGCATAATTCTGTAGGGTTAAGATGAGCACATGCTGGAGCAGTGCTTAGCATTCCGTCCTTAGAGTACAGTACCTTGTTTAATTAGCAGATAAGTATTTCTTAAGTATTTCCCCACTGCCAGCAACTGCCGTTTCTTATCTGGAAGCATGTAACCTACATCTGTGAAATCCCATTGGTAATGTTTCTAATTGCAGATTCCCAACATGTTTGGAAATGTCTGACAACAATGATCTCTAATGTGCTGACTGGCAGTCTGAGCCCAGGAAGAGAGAGCATAATTCCCAAAACTCCGTAATTGCTACCAACTATGCTTTAGACAAATATTGACAATATTTAGAGGTGTAATCTGAAGTGTGCAGTAGAGTGGTGGAGGGGTGTGGTCCTTTCCTGTTGAAGATGTGGGAAGATTCCAGATGGCTTCACTGATCAGTCCTATGTGATTAACTTAGCCTAACTTCATGGCCATAGTCAGTGGCTGTTAAATGCTATTTATTATTTAACTCACTTTTTGAGTCTGAAGGGCATGTTTTCTTACTCTTCTGCTAGAAGCATGTTAGATGTGCAGAGCCTACAGCTTTCTATCAGAGGGTGGCCATGACTACAGTATGAGAAAGAAAGATGGCTCATCAACATCATCAGCCAACTTGGCTGTTGCTCTCTGATCACAGAATCTTTTGCAGGGTCTAGTGATAGAAGAGCAGATACACCACTGCTGCTTTTCCAGATGTCTGGATGTTTCTGCAAAATATCCAAACCCCTATGGATATGCATACATTGGGAGCAAAAATCTGTACAGCACATTACAGTTAGATTGCTTTCTGCAACCTGCTTAGTGCCCCTTTTCCTACTATGGCTTTTGCTAGATATATTGATTTCTGTCTGTCCCGACAGAGGGGAGTATTCACAAAAATAATTACTGTCACTTTTGAGAGGCATGTGGAATATGAATGTATGGAAGAGTTGCCATGGGCCTATGGAAGGTGTAATATTAGTGTGTCATCTTTTTATATTGTTGTGTGTGTACACACTTGTACCCTCGGGCAGAGTGTTGAGTGAAAGAAATGAAGTTCACTTACATTCACCACAGGTAGTGCTGGTGAGGCAGGCACGTCTGCCCACATGCTCTGTTTGCCCAGGGTTTTCTTAATAACCTTTCACATAGTCAGGCCTTGAGTGCTTGGTGATGTTAAAAAAAAAAAAAAAAGACACAGGAATGTTTTGATTCACCCAGTTTTTCCCAAATGAACTTTGGGTTCATTCTGAATAATTCATAGAATTGTTAAGGTTCAGATCACTAATGGAAAAATTAGACTCCTGCAAACCCTAGCTGGGAACAAACTGCCTGAGCTGATGAATGACACACTGATTTTAATTTTATTTATTTTTAAATGCAATGCTTGGTCCCTGCTTTATTTTATAGAAATAGTAGGACAAGCCAAAGCTGGAAATTTCATCACATCTGAGAATTTGACCAGACATTAGTGGATTTAATTATTCATTTACAAAGTCTGGTTTGGTGGAAGACAAAGTATAGCCAATCTTTTGTAAAGTCTCTTAACAGACTGTGAGTTGCAAAAGGCAGCAAACTGGGTATTGAACTGTCCCCTCAGAGGCTAAATAAAATGGTTGTCTGCTAGTCTGCCTTCCCCTCTGGAATCTAATGCTGGTTGTAATGAACATACCCTTGGTACACTGGGAGCTAAAAGAAAACCTTAGGAAACAGTCTTTCTCTACCCTTTTTTTGGTGTGTTGGAAAAATGCAGCCTTTCTCCCCCCAGCAAAGGGAGTTATTTAGAACTTTTATTTGTTACAGCACTGCAGACACAGGGGAGGGGAGGGGAGAAGTGAGATATCAAGAGTCTGGCACCAAAGCAGATAAGAGGGCAGGGAGATATTCAGAAATTCCAGGCTGGTAGTAACTTCACTGCATGGTGCTCAGCAGTCTTCCATACAGAAGGATGAAATGATTAAACAGAAACAGTCAAACCCTCAGGACACTTTTCAGGCACTAGATAGAAAAGAAATAGGAGAAAGAAGAGATAAGAGGCAGGAGCACACCCTGAGACAGCATGTTGTAGACAAAGAAAGTTTAAAATCATCTCCAGCGGTAGTTCAGATTGAAGGAAATGAGGTTGCTATAGTACTGCTACCCTGTCCAGTCACTTTGCAGAAGGCCAGTCAGATATTCTGCTTCTGCTTTTCCCTTTGTCAAACCATTGCTTTTCCCAACAGCAGTCCCCTGCTATGTTTATTATAGCAGGGACAGGAGGGGCAGCATGGCTGAAAATTTCCCCAGCCACCTTGCAGGCCTGAATTCTGTTTCCTACCAAGTCACTGTCTGGATGTATGTGCTTGTGCAAGTCGCTTTATGTCTGTCCCTCTGTTTCCTAAAGTATCAAACAGAAATAATGAAACTAAGCTTATTGGATTTAAATGTTAGCTTTTGTTGTTTGTGTCTTACTCTCTGCTTTATCCCTGCAGGGTAGGAATTGCAAATTTTATTGATATGAGATAAAAAGTACCTAGAGCATTAAATCCTACATGTATGGCTTTCTGCCTTAGAACAGGTGATAGAAGATCAATAATCTTATCATGAATCTGGATTCTCTCACAGAAAAAAAATATGCATGCAAGGAAGCGATAGTTGAGTTTAGTCAATAATTTAGTTGGAAAATAAGATCAAGAATCAGCCTTTCTGATATAGCAAGCAATCGTTCCTATTAACGTATATTAGCATTTTTTCAGTTTAGAATAGGCTGAAAATGACTGCAAAAGTATGAAGATGGCCACTCATATGAGATATTGACAAACAGGCTAGAAGAGTTCCATGTTATTAGATTCTGCATAGAGCAGTTGCTGCAACAAGCAATACACTGCATAAATAAAATACCACGTTTTGCATTTAATTTAAGGCACAGAATACAGTAAGTCACAGGGGTACATCAATATCTATGATACCCTTACGAGTTATTATACTGATCAAAGCAGTATCTAGATTACCATTTCTTTTAGAAAAGCAGTGGTGATACTTTTCTTTGGATATAAAAGTGTCCTTCAGGCATATAAAGATGAATTTTCTTAAAGAGAAAGAAGAAAATTCATCTCACTTTTGCCTTCAGTTTGATGTAAATCGTAACACAGTTATGTTCTCCTACTAGCTGTTAAATGATTAACTTGTTTTTACTTCTGTTGTTCATTATCCCACTACAAACACCTATTGACTTGGAATTAATTTATAAAAAGCTGAGGTATAAATGATTTTAGAATTTAATACCTGTGTGGGTGGTATTTTGGTAAATGACTTTTCCTTGCTTTAATCACCAGTGAAAGGATACAATTTTAATTTTTTTTTTTTAAAAGTCTACAATGCTACATTGCAGGCTTCACAGAATACATCTTAATGTCAATGAAAGCAAGAGCTTGTTCTCATCAATGGGGCATTCTGTAGTATCATTTAGCTGCCTTTTTGGCTATATTTTTATAAAAATCCTCTGTGCAGACCACTTGCTGTTGGGGAAATAACAAAAAGCTCCTTTTATATTAGAAATCTCCCTAACCACTGAAATAAGCTACTTTTCATAGAAATTCCAGTCACCTACTTTCACCTTTTATCTTTCAGCCTGATCCAGAACCTGCTGAAATAATCAGATTCCAGCAGGCTTTAGATCAAGCCCTGGAAGCAGGAGTTTTGTCTGGCAGCGCCGTAGGGACGTGACTCCCGTTCGTCTCTGCAGTGTTTCTGAGTGACCTGCAAGTCCCATGGCAGTGCACAGCAGTTAGGGTTTTTCATATATAGCCACACTCCCCCTTTTACTCAGCTCTGCAGCACAGCCTCCTCTCTTTTGATAGGCTTGTGCTTTCCCTCAGGCCTGGAATCTGCAGATTCCCACCACCAAAGAAATGCAGGTTTCATATATACTGGCTTTGGAGTTTGCTCTGACAAAGATCCATTTATCTGAGAATTATTATGGTGCCAAGAGATGTGGCAGTTGCCATAGCAACAATTACATATTGTGTTGAATACCAGAGTAAATACTATAAAGACCACGAGCCACTGGTGGCTTTCATTAATTTAACGTTCCTTTTTTTGGGCAAAGTGTGTCTTGTAAGTTTATTCCCTGGCTGTCTAAATGCTTAGCTCAAACGTGTGGGCTAGCTTGCCTTCTGTTTATCTTGGTGCACAACTTCAGCATGTAAATGAGAAGTACTTGGTTATTTAAGGAGAGAAAAATGGTCTTATAGACTGGAAACATGAATAATTGACTGTGAAACAAGAAGGTGTTAGCTTATGTGAATGGTCAGTGCTTTTCTCTGTGAGTAATCTGCATTCTATGATTCAGATTTTCAGTGAACCTGGGTTGTATTTATTCAGGAAAGGGACTTGGTGTTTGTCAGTAGCAGGCAGAGCTAAGGTAAGTACAGAACATGTTTAACAGTGATTCCAAAGTGAAATGAGATGATTTTTGAAACAAATGCAAACCCTGTTAATTATTCCAAATTATTAACAGACTAATGAAAAGTGACAGGCAAAAATATTCTACATGAATGTATTTTATTAAAGACATCTGAAATCATTATTCCTTTCAGCACTGCACTGCATTTATACTTCTCAGTTCTCCCTGCAGGAACAGGCATCATCCAGGGGACACTTTCACTATTGCTTGGCATGCTTCTGGTGTAAACTTAAGGTTTTTGTGAAAGCTCAGAACCAAATGCAGGTCTGGTATTCTATTTTCTTCATCCATAAGGCTTAATGGCAAAGCTGCTATAAATCTCAGAGAGAGAGATTATTCAGAGATTGTCTTTTATGTGGACTGAAATTCACCCTGGCATAGAGTGCCAAGAAAATACCTATTTACTTCTTGCTCCTAAAACATTTTTATGAGACTTTGAATGGCAGATGAGTTGTGTGAAGACATTTTGAATTGAATTAAATTCTTTTTATGGTCTAGAATGCTAACTGTCCTTTATCCATTAAAAAAAATCCATTAAATTTTGTGGAAGACTGATAAACCATCACACATTTGATATATAATTTTTTCAAGTTGTTATTGTTCTGAGTCCAGCCTGAAAGTAATAGAGACAGCTATGCCAGTCCTATGCATTAATCTCCAGACACTGATGGAGTTGTGGGAAAGTTTGTGCCAGAGGTGTAGGGAACATTTAAAGGAACTATTTGGAAAAGGTTTAAATTTAAAATTCATTGTAGTAAATGAGAGCATAAGTGGGAAAGCAACAGGCTAAGCATGATTTAGTAGAACATTAAGCAAGATCATAAAGGATAAGTAGATGTCTCTTAGGATATGTAATATCTTTCATTTATAAAGTGGCTTTCATCCTGTAAGATCCTTAAAGTGTAACTATTAAGTACACAGAGAAAGAATGTGTGTGTGTGCATGTCTATATACAAAAGAGGTCTTTGCATTAGTATCTTTCTTGCTGATACTTACTTCATAATGCTTTTCCACATCAGGATAAGAACAGTAATTTTTAAATAAGGTGTTTGGGAAAATGACATGTGAGTTCTATATATTAAAATTGCCATGACATTTTTAATGTCCCCATATCTATAATGAACAAGAGATTACAGGAACCAGAAGAACCTGTGAGACTTCTGACAGAGAAGAAAAATTGTTCCTTTCTTCCATGATTGTTCTCTCATCTGGGAATGATGCACTCAATGTATGACAACTAGTCCAGTTTTACCAGCGATTCCTCAGATTTATTAAGGAACAGAGACAATTCCAAGAGGGGATCAAATTTAGTTGTGTTCAAAGCTAAACTCAAAGTTCTTTTTTGTGTCAGAGACATAAACGATTGCTGGTGTTTTCCCACTATAAGCTTTTCCATAAACCTCAGGAAACAAGGTGGATTTGAGAGAGGGTCATCATGGGAGAAATTATTCACATGAAAAGATGATTTTTCTGAGTAAGAGTTCAGTCATTTCTCTCCATCAGAGATATCAATAATCATCCCTAATGATTGCACCAATAGTTCCATGCTGGTTTTCACAAACCTGAGGGAACATTTATTACCGTTATTATAGTAACACATATCTCAGCACACATCTTAAGCATTTAATGGAGCATCACAGGATAAAATCTACATTTGTCCTCCTCCAAGAATTGATTCAGCCACTGCAAGGACAGATGGCTGCTTTTGGACCTGAAATTCCTTATTTGTTGATCATCGCCATTCCGTTTTGCTTTTAAGAGTATTTCTTCACAGCTTATTTTACAGCTAGTTTTCTTAAGTACCTAGAATAAGTTAGCAAGTTATTTTATATAATTTGGTAGCTCCATAATAAAAAGTTCTGCTGATGTTTGCAGTAATCTTGGAATCATTAATCATCCTGCTCCTCACTTCTTATTTCACCACCAAATAAACTGAATAACTTTTGCATGAAGCTGTTGATCCATCTTAGAAAAAATAGTTTTACTAGGTATTTATAATAGCTTCCCTCTTACTTGAGAGGGCACCTAGTGATAGTGATGACACAGGAAGAGAGTGGAGGGGGCAGCAGGTTGATTTGAACTGGTCCATAGTCTATGTACAGTAATTGGCTGCTGCTAGTACTTTTGCTACCACTAACATTCCTTAGTGTCCTTCATTTCTAAGGAAAAGAAAGATTCTTGTTTGAGGTAACTGGCAAACAAATGTACTAGTAGGAAAGGAGAAGTTCATTTTTGCCTCTAGTTTCTTAACAACCTCACTAG
The DNA here is from genome assembly GCA_020745705.1 of Hemiprocne comata. Taxonomy (NCBI): domain Eukaryota; kingdom Metazoa; phylum Chordata; class Aves; order Apodiformes; family Apodidae; genus Hemiprocne; species Hemiprocne comata. The sequence continues at coordinate 17,395,243 of CM036598.1, forward strand.
GACTGTAGTTTGGTGCATAGCAGTAAACAAATTTCCTGGTGAATAGAAATAGGTTTTTAAAAATATTTTTAGTAATTGTTCTGGTAACTGGTTTGCTTCAAGTCACTGATGCAAAATCATTTAGTCAGCAGCTGTTCAAACTACCATGAACAGATACACTTTAATTTACCTGCAAGTCAGCAATCCCTTGTAGTTGATGGTGTTCAATACTTGTTGAACAATTTGGCATATGTTTGAACTCAGCAAGAAGCTTTTTCATAGAATCATAGAATCCTAGGGGTTGAAAGGGACCTCGAAAGATCATCTAGTCCAACCCCCCCTGCCAGAGCAGGGTCACCTAGAGCACATCACACAGGAACGCATCCAGGTGGGTTTTGAATGTCTCCAGTGAAGGAGACTCCACAACCTCCCTGGGCAGCCTGTTCCAGTGCTCTGTCACTCTTACAGTAAAAAAATTTTTTCGGATGTTCACCTTGAACCTCCTATGCTCCTTATCTTTTAAGATAAGGAATAGGCTATACTCCTTTTAAAATGAGAGCTGGATCTGGCTCTTGGTGTACCATTCTCTTCTGCACTGGATGTTATGATCTTAGAACAATACTAAGCTTCTACTGCCTGAGAGGGTCCTTTTTGCATCATCTATCAGAAATAGGTTAAATGCTGAACTTTAAGTAAAGAACATCACACTGGAGCACTACTGCATATTTTATGTGGCCAAGTACCCTGTCTTACGGTTAATTTCAAGACAGTATGAGATTAATTAGGGATTAAAGGTGGATGTAAGGGGAGGTGAAGTTAAAACTTCAGTTTAAAGATGAAAAGTGAAAGTTGGGGGAGATTTGACTCTGAATTTGGCTCACATCTATAGGACTCAAAGTCATTGCTGACAAAGTTACATGTATATATGAGGTGAGGCTTGGAGCTTAAAGTTACAGCGTTGATTTTAGGCATAATTGTTCACAAAACCGTGTAATTAATCTGTCATAAAAAACATAGAAAGAAGTTCACCAAATGCCATCTCCATTAAGTCAACAGGAGTCATTCCACCAATTTTAATAAGCTTTGAATCTACTCATAAATCTGCTATGAGAAGTGTCCAGATAAAAGTTTATTTGAGGGTGACCTTGATGTTCAATATGGTCAGTGCTTCCATGTTGTTTAACTGCCAGGAAAACAATGTATTAGTGGGATTATCGTATGTATAGTCCTTTCTATTGGATATTATTAGCATCAAGTTGATATTTATGATATTACTTGTGCATAATGTCAGTGGGCAGTCATGGTATGGCAGTTATATTTTGTGTCTGTGAAACAGAAAAATAAATTCAGTTATTTTAGATGTTGTTTGTGCCTTCAGCTGAATATCTGCAAAATTAATATGGTTTTTTTATGAAGTAACTCTTTAGAGGATCTGAAAAGTTTCACACTTAGTGCTTTTTAATCCCAGACTTTGTGTATTTAATATAATTACTTTAAAATTATATCTCAGATTTGTAAATACCATATTCTGTTCAGTCCTATGATGTTTAATGAATTTAACATCTGCCAGAAAAGTTCAATCATCTTTATCCCAAATGGAAATGTTTCCTACTTTAACATGTCATATTTAATTCAATTAGAGTAAAAAGATGAGAAATATATTGGAAGTGTAAAAGGGAAATATTTCCTTTAATGTTGGTCTCCTAAGCAGAAAAGCAGCTGGTTTACTTGAGGGACACAATTACTGTGTCTTCTAGTTGTACAAAAATATGGGATAGTTAGAGGTTTGGGGGGGGGAAGAGATTATTTTGATTTTGCTTAGTGGCTTTCTCAATTCCTTGTCACTGCTGGTAATTATTCTGTCTTTCCTTTTAGTCAGCACTCAGTGGATTAGGCTTTATTTAGGATCTTTTTATTAATTGAAAATATGTTTCAGAACAATTGTGAATTAGATAAGTGACTTGAATAAGACTCAGTCTTTAAAACTATAAAATGAGAAAATAAGGAGAAGGAAATTAATCTTCACTCTAGACAATAAGAAGATAAGACTGGTTTCCAGTCTAAGGGTAGTGTTTAGGAGAATCAAGGGATGGAGCAAAAACATTTTGCGTTTGCATTATATCTCCTTCCTTTTACTGTAGCACTATAGAAGTACTGACAAAGATTGTGGGTTTTGAGACCTTGTTCGTACATGTACTAAAAGACAGCACCTGCCCAAGGAGCCTCTAGACAGAGGTTGAATGAAAGGAACAGTGTTATAATACTGACAATCTTCAATTTTGTACCTCTTTGCCTCAGATTTCTGTGTATAAGATGGAGATACTCTAGAAGTATATTAAAGGTAAGGTGTTCAGACACAGGGTAATTAGGACCTTTTTCCTTTAGCTGGTGAAGACCTAGCAATTTTGAAATAAAGGCTGGTTACACTTGATTGATTGATAGAACTCCAGTCCAAGCTGTCTGAGCTCATCTTCAGGGGACACATGCAGTGGCTTCTTGGAGGTCTTTGTGGCTTGGAGTTTACTAGGTAGAGCTTGCTGACTTTCTCTCTAGAAAACTAATAAGCAATGCAGTATATATCAAGATTGCAAACAGATCTTTGTCTTTACCTTCTGCTTATTTCCAAGAAATTTCCTCTGGCCCTTCACATCCCATTATTATCATTTCACGTATCCATGAAGATGTATTTGTAGTCCCTTCTGATAACAGTGTAAGTTACACATGTGAAATGTATTTTTCAAAAACATATCTGTGGACTTGTGTAATGCTGAGTCAGGTGAAAGACCTTTCAGTGGATCTCTCTCTCTCTCTAGATGTATATGGATGTGCTACACAGCTAAAGAGCATGAAATATTTCAATGCCTCTGTCATTTATGAAGGTTAATGTCATTTTTTAAAGTAACTGAAAATAAAAATGGCTTTAGGCGGTCTTGTTAACTTTTAACACGCTGTAACTTTTCATGGGACAACCAGCTTAATTCAGTTATTGAAAAATGGCATGCTAAGCATGTTTTTCCACTGGAATTGTTTTAATTCTCTCTATTTCATATCTGAGACAGTGCTAAATGAGAACATGACTTTACAGTTGATATTGATTTGCACATAACTTTTTTTTCAGTTCCCATTCCAAAGGAATTAGTGCTGACAGGTTAATGAACTCCAGCTACAAATATGTAGATAAACCAAGGGATAGGTTTAGTGCCTGCCTTGTTCTAATTATAAAAGGTTTTCCTTAGGTGACCATTTCATGTTCACTACAGGGAAACTGGAATGCTCTGTTCTTATAGTAACTGTCAACAAAGCAGACTGGAGAAGTGACATAATAGGGGGCTATTTATAGAATCCTTTTAGCAAGACTAAATTCATTTATATGTATATGTAACTCTTCCATTTAGTAATTGTATTCCACATGTAAATATCAAAGTACACTGAGCCCTAGGGCTCTACATTTAGTAAACATTCATAAAACTATACTGCTTTATATTTTGTATTTTTAAAATAATTTCTTGTATAAATTAATAGCTCTGAACAGTAGTACTGGAGATCAGGACTGCAGAACTGCCTCTTGGCAGATTTTTTGCTAAACTTTTTTGTAAATATTTTGCCCCAATATTCTGTCAACAAACCTATCTACTACCTAAGAAGCTTTTCCTTTGTGTTTGGGTTTTTAATGCATAATTCCAATTTCTGCTTTGCTCTTGTTTAACACAGGTAAACTAGTGAATCTGATGCAGTTGATCTTTTGGTTAGTATCTTCTGTTCCTGGGAGTTATGATCTGGTTCAATTGGTTCAGCATCAGAAAAAGCTGACATTCCTAGGGTCTGTTGCTTAGTCCTAGGGGTAGATTTTTTTGTCCATACAACTTGAAGCTGCCTCCAGAAAGGAAGAACTGTAAATGAGGGTAAAATGGAGCTCTACAATAACTGATGCAAATCTGTAGTGTGTGCAGCCCTGGTGTACTTGCTGTGCGTGTAGAGGATTAAGAGACCATGGTACTTTTCTGTGGTGTAGATTTACTAAAAGGTAATTCACCACCACCTGGGATTTTTCTGCTAGGCACTTTCTGCATTACCAGCAGTGATGCAGATAATCTGATCAGGGAATTTGGCCACTAAAGTCACTTGTGGACTTATGGAATTAAAGACTTGCTTTCCAAATGTTTGCATGGGTTACAAGACTGTGAAGTGGAGTGATAGAAGAAAGAGAGGCTGTGTATATTAGCTAGCTTGTGAAGTCAATTTCTGAGGTGACCTTAAAAGGCAGGGAACAGTATGTTTCATCTTTTCCATCATAATTACTCTTTTCAGCAGAACAGGGTGGAGGTGGCTGTGGCATGCTGCCCTGAATTCCATATGCACTCCTTGCCAGGCATTGCTCTGGCAATGGGAATAAACTGTTGCCTCAGAGGAATACACTAATGGTATTTGGCCAGCCATCCCAGTGGCATAAACAAAAGTTTAAAACTGTATTTCCAAAGTTATGCCTGCACAGTATTGGAAGCCTGCTCTGCTTCCCTGTTGTGCTCATGATGCTTACAAAGTCAAGCAGCTCTGTTTTATTGACATTAGAGAGAGCTCTGATTTTTCAGAAGTTTGGAGGTAGATGTGCAGCAAAATAAAATACTTTGTTCTCTCTCCTACCCCAAACCAAACAGAACTCAAAGCACAGCTAAGGAGCATCAGCAGCAATAATATTTCTTTCGAGGATGCCAGGATTAGAGATTGAAAGGGGTATTTTATTTTTTCTCCCCTGAAATTATTATCCCAGTCTTGCAGCTGGGTATACATGGGGATTAGTCTGATGCAGGATTCAGTTGTTTCTCATTCTAGTACTGTTCATATTTTCCTAAGATGAGAAAAAGGTGAAATAACAAAAATATTGATCTTTATTTCAAGATATAAGTTTTAGAAGCTTAAGATTTTACCTTTACTTAAATCTTTTGGAGAGGTTTGAAAAGCTATTATGTAGTCATATCTTTCATTTCAGCTATAGTTGGAAACAATACTATCAATATAGCATAAAAATATTGGTTTTATAACATTTCTATTTGTATTGCAAGAGTAAATAACTCTGAGTACTTCTAACCTAAATTTGGAGGCTCAAGAAGTATGTGATTATTCAAGATAAGCTTCAGACAAGCCTGTAAAAACCCTGCTATTTGTTCAGTGCAAATGCAGACCTCCTCCTCTTTTTGAAGTGTAGCCATATCTGACATGAGTGGTGGGGTCACTTAAAGTCTGTTGTTTTTAAAGGTGTTGCCAGTTTCAGTGTTATCTCTTGTACTTTCTTGGGAAGTTTAACTGCATTTGTGGTGTAAGTACACAGAAGGTGGGGAAGACCTGTCTGAGAGTGATCTGGTTGTAATCCCTACATGTGTGTAGTAAACAAAATAATTTGAAACTGCAGAGTTCAACTGAAGTCTCATGTGGACCCAGTGTCTGAAGAGAGATGTGGCTCCCTGAGACATCAGCGAGATGTTACTGAGATGCTTGCCTGCTGGTTTAGCTTCATGACCCAGATGTTGAGCTTTTCCCTGTACTTCACTGCCATGAAAATTCTTAATGGTGTTGGTAAACTGTGTTTTCATGTTGTTCTCTGGACATCCTGCTTTAGAAGTACATGCCAAAGTTTTGAGGTCTATCTCAGTGGCTCTTCACACTGGTTTTGCAGAGTCAGCTATAGCTGGCTGGCTTAGAATAATTTCCCTTCCAGTGAATACCTATCACCTCAAGGAGGTGGAAATAAATGGAAGCAATGTTGCTGGAATTAAAAAAGAATAATTGAAAGGAATCCTGTATCAAATTTTCTAGGAGAGTAACTGGGAGGACAGGTAAAGGACAAAGGAGAGGAGAGGTGGAGAGCAATGAGGTAAAACTTGTGGCAGACAGAAGGGATCCTGAAGAGCACGGATAATAATAAAGAAAAGGGGGGGGAGAAAAGTAGGTAGAAGGGAAATGAGAGCTCTGAAAAAAAAAAAAAAAGGAACAGAATGTAAAAAAAAAAAAAGGCTATATTTGTTGTTACAGGTTTCCCTAAATGGTTCCTGCCCCCTCCCCCCATTTTAGTTTCTCTTTGCAGCCTGTAGCATGAGTCTCATAAAATTTCACTAAGACCATAATGCAATACCTTGGCACCAATCTTGCTTGTTTGTGTGTCCATTAGTTCAAAGCCACAGACAGGCAATTTATTGGGTGTGGAAAACGTCACCTATGGCACCCTAATTTGCATCTGAAAATTGATTTTTGTCACACTGGGATTTTAGGACAACATTTTTTGGCAGCCAACATTGTCGCAGAGCATAATAAAAATAATTGTAAGCAAAAAACCAGGTAAGGTTCACTGTAAACTTTAAGGCTCTAGAGAATTGTAGTTGACAAGGCATAATTGATGAGATTGTGAGAGTTACCTGTGGTAATCCTTCTTGATATTGACATCTAAACTTAAAACATAACTTGTGATTGCTAGCTAAGAGTATAACAACATAATGATACTTGATTATGTTTAGTCAAACATTCCAGCATGATAGCAGAATATTAGAAATGTCAGTTGAACAACCGATGAAATATTAAGATTTTAAAGTGATAACTACTGAGCTATGGATTTTTTTTTAAGAAAGTACTATAAAACACCTTTTGATGATCAGTTAAGGCATGTCACCTGCTTAGCATTTTTGTAAGTACTAAGTTAATTAATTTTCCACTTTCTGATGTATTTGGGTATTGGGAGTCTGCAAATTTTTCTCTCTTCACTGGTGAGATAGTTTAATGTACACGGGAAGATGTCATTGTTCATTGTGATACTGAAAAATCCAATTACTTATCAGTGTTAAGTTGATCAAACACTTTCATGAGTTATTTTGGCAAAACATTCCTCCAGGGCAAGAAATATTTATTGAACAAATTCCTCTAAAGCTGAATCGACCATAAATGGATTATGCAAACTTGTTTCCTTTCTTGTAGATAAATTGTTTAACAGCAGTGTTCATTATGAGAAGGTTCTTTGCCCACTGTAATACTTTATCAGCACAGACTAATCTACACCTTCAGTTTCAATGGTAGAAAGACACCATTCTTTAATATGAATGCAGCTTTTAATCTTGGCTCAGAATGTTGGTTCTCTGTTTATGTTCTGCCTTGTTTAAAATCCCAGCAAAGGATGGCAATGTATAAGCTCATATTTCTTAAACTGTGGTATGAAGCATATGAAGGGAGAAACGTACTGTTGGAAATGGATGGGCATGATCTGACTGAAATGCATGTTAGAAAAAGAAAGGAGAATAAAACCTGGTTATTTGGTATTGAAGAGATGTGTGTCTATACAAACACTGAAAGTACACAGTGGAGAAATTTGAGTTTATTGAAGACTGTATTTTTCTTAAATTTTTAGTAAGGATTTTTACAGGCTGCCCAGGGAGGTGGTGGAGTCACCATCCCTGGAAGTGTCTAAAAGAAATATTCATGAGGTGCTTAGGGACATGATTTGAGTGTTGAATGGGTAGATGAAGGTTATGGTGGGTGGATTTAAGTTATGGTTGGACTTGATGATCTTCGAGGTCTTTTCCAACAAGGTTGATTCTGCGATTCTGTAAAAATCAAAATTTAAACCTTTATTTTTCTAACCAAATTCATATCAGTGTTTTAATGCATAGATAAGAACACTTTGGCATTTGACTGAATATTGAGAGAAGTGCTCAGAGTGTGATGCTGCTTCTGGCTGGGTTTGTGGAATGCCTTTCCTAGGATTTATGAGATAGGTTGTTAAACAGTAAGCAGGGACTGTGAATACATATTTTCACATTCATTCAGTGCTGCTTCTGCTAGCAGAAGGATTTGATCTTAATCATGGATTAGTCATAGTCCACCCAAAACTGAGCCTGTTTTAAATCATGAGTGGCACAAATATTTTGCACTGATGTCAGGTTTCAGCTGCTAGGCACACTTGCTGTCATCATACTGGCATCAGTTTCTCACAGAGCTGCTGCCTTGAAAGTGAGTGCCAAGAAAGTTAGACAGAGACTTTATCTAATTAGTAGTAGGATGAGATGTATGTCTATTGGCTATCACAAGGGTCACTGGAAAATCAGACCTGATATCTTTATATTGGCCTTACAATTCACCAAAACCTCCAATAGATTTTCTTCTTTGCAAATGGTATGACTGTCCATCAGTTCTTGCAGCCTGGGTTTAAATATTTACTGGGTGAAAAAACCCCAAACAAACAACTGCTGTTTTCTAAGTTTCTCCCCATTGTTTTAGCAGTATTTCCTTCTTCAAGGTTGGTTGGTTTGGTCTTCGTGACCCTGGCTGTATTTTAAATGTAGGCTTTAGAGTTTGTAGAAGCAGCCTGGATCACAGTCCGAGAGTGTGCTCAGTAACATAGTTTTACCATATTTGGTTATCTTCAGCTGAAAGAAGCAGCCTCTGTTAGTAAAATTCTATATTTAGTTTTGAACCAATGATTTTGCTGTTATAAATAATTGCATGCAACAGAGAAGAAAAAGAATTACTATCAGTGGAGAAACACTTAGGCAAATACAAGTGGTTCTTTTACAAAGTTAAAAGCAGCAAAAAAGTGTGTTTCAGAGTTTTTCATACTGATAACATCAGCAGAAAAAAAGATTCTACTGTATTTCTATATAATCTACAATGAAATACTAGTGAATACTTTTTCAGCATTATTGAATGAGACCTGGAAGTTACTATCAATATGAACAAGACTTCTTGCTTCACTTTCTGTGCTTGCTCAAAACTCTGAAAAAGGCAAATAATTCTTGACTTGACTGTCCATGATTTTTTCTGTAGTAATCAATAGAAGGGGAACACACAGGTTCTATGTAGATAGCTGGTAAAGAGAATTATTGCACCAGTTCCATTTCCTTCCATAGCAAGCCTATTCCAAACTTCCATCCTTTATCATCTTCATGTTTCTGTGAATGATCTTTTCAGCCAAATAAGATCCCTAGGCACTGCTCTCCACTGACTCCATGCAATTAGGTTTTTTAGTGTTTCTGTTTCTTTCTGCAATTTATGTCACTGTTTCTCTGAGTGGCACAGGCATTGCTTCCCCTATCAAGTCATTCAAATCACAGCGATAACCTTTTTGTTTTCATCTTGTGCTGTAAATGTAATAAATCAAATCCTTGCCTAAAGCAAGTTTTGAATTTTATATCATGAAATCTGCATTTCATGCTCTGTTGCTTATTTACAGAAGCCATCCAATCTGAAAGAAAAATAATACCACGTGACTCGTGTAACTAATACAGACAAATGTTTCTAAGCAACTGCCTGAGCAATCTGAAGATCAAAAATTACTCATCTGAGAAACTTGCGTATAATGGTAGATGATGTTTTTGTTCACAGATTTCAAGGTCTGTTAATGGACAGTTAGTAAACTGAAACAGGGCCAAAAATGTATTAAATTATGAATGCTGCCATTTATTAACCTGTCTCTATGAGAAGTTCAGCAAAATAAAGCTATTTTAAGCTAAGAAACTGACACTGTTTTGCTCTGAAATGGTCAGGCAATAGCAACCAGGACTTTCAGCACTAAGATAATAGTTTAATTTTGTTGCAGTGTTACATTCAGATACCAAAGAGAATGGTGCAAAGAAACTTCAGTAAGAAAGAGTAGAATTAATTTCCTTACATTCCTTGGAAATTCTGCACTTCATAGAAGCAACATGCTGTGCATAATCTGATACACACAATGGGTTTTTGGTCACATTTTGAAGTAGAACATTTGTACTTGGCATGTGCAACGAGAACTGAAGAATTCATCTTTTGAATTCATAATGCCATTTAAATACAGCCCAGTTGAGACTCTTCTGGGGCAAGCTGCATGATGGGTAATTATGAGGAGCAGAGAGATTTTGCTGATTAAGCTCAAGTGGTGAGAATTCAGGTTTTTAATTCTAAAATTCTCCTGTCTAAAATTCAGTGTGTCAGTAAAGGCAGCAGAAATCACAGGTATGACATCAATGACTTCAGTTACTTTGGGAGCAAGACAATATGTATAGACAAAAATGAAACTTACCGGACAACTGGAAAAACAAGAAATATGAGCAAAAAAGTAAAGTGGAAACTAAGGGGTGGATTATATGCTCTTTAGGTCAGAGCTCAGATTTTTTAATGCATTTGAATGCATCACTTCTTTCTCAAAATTACACTGGATTAGAAATTGAGACTGGAGTAGAGTTTTTTAGATCTGTGGGGTTAAAGTGCTAAAATAACGTGGTTCACTGAAAAGTCTCTGGAAGCAATTATTAAAACAATAGTGAATTTGTATCTTCTCTATCCCCTGTGAGATCTTTGACCACTGGACTACCTGTCCCTGGTCAGTCACTGAATTGCAGTCAGTAAGGAGCTATGGAGAGCTCCAACTCTGCTCTGACAGTTTTGAGTCTTATTTCTTTTTAATAATCTTGGATGCTGCTTCCCACCGACAAGAAACTCAGAGTAGGCAGCCCATGGCCAATGTTACAGAAACAAGGCAGTAGGAGTAGCTGTGGAGCTGCTGAACAGATGGCAGACAGGCTGGGAGTAAGGTTGGATCTGTCTTTTCTTGGCCCAGGAACTTGAATAAAACCATTTACTTGGTGTTTGTGTGGCTGCTCACATCCCATAGAGACACTTAGTTAAAAGTCAACAGGTATGAAGTAGGAAATATGAATATTTCTATGCTACTATGGCTGCAGGTTGTTAGGGCAAAAGCTCAGACTCAGACATGAATTTTAATGTTATACACTATTCAACTATCAATATCACATTTCATGTATTGTAAGGCTGTACTCAACTTCAGTTTCAGTGATTATAACCCAGAAAAAAAACACACCTTCAAACAGGTGTAAACTAAAACTCTTACCATTTTAGGTTCTTTTTCCTGAAGGAAGTATGTGGCAGTTAATATTGTTAGCAGCTTGAGGTTACAGCTCATGAATCATTGATCTGTTCCACTATTGCAATTAATTTGCTCCTGATTCCTGACAGGTACACTCTTTGAATTTTCTGAATTAGGCTTAATTGCCACCACGTGATTAAGGAGAAATGCGAGAATCCACTGCGATCTCCTAGCCTATGTCTGGGTCTCCAGCTTGCATGTTTCACTTTTCTTTTGGAAATGTACTGCAAAAAAAGATGAGACTGGATTTCCCACCCCCAAATAGACAGGCAAAACCAAAACAGTGTAGCTATTTCTAACAAGCATATTTTACAAATTCTGTAGAAGTTGGATTTAGAGGTAAATTTTGAGTGAATGACTGTTTTTTTTAAGTGTCTTCATAGTCATACTGTCTAAGAAGTTGTTTTATTGTGAGGGAATTTTTAGATACCTCTCACCTAAGTCAGAGCTTTACCTGTTTGCTCTCTTTTTCAGTAATGCTATGTAGGTCTTTGAACTTGTCCAGACTAATGAAAGCTTTAGAACCAAGGGACATGGTTCTGTGAATTTAATTGGGTTACTATGGTGGGAAAAAAATATCACAGGGCATGTTCACATCTCATATTTTCATCCTTGAAAAATGCAGTCAAAGCCTAGTGCCAACTCCAGTACCACTCAGGCAACAATAAGAAGCTGTCCACAGGACACTACGATGCTGTCTCTTTATTTGTGTCACAGAATTGAGTTAAGCTTCTGGTATCAGACAGTTAGCGTCTGTTAACTTGTTTGTACTGAAGAGTAAAAATACAGGGAAACCTGTGAAGTGGATTAATACACTGTGAATTCAGTTAATGCTTATTAATTAATTTATTCTGAGTAGCTGGACCAAGTGGTGAAGTGGATTAATGCACTAACATTTCAGTTCTTTCGACCAAATTTCAAATCTAGCTTGCTGACTGCAGAGTTTTGCTGTAGCCAAGATCTAAGTGGGCATTTTGTCTTCATCACAGACTTCATCACAAACCGCTTCATTTGTCAGTCTGGCAGCTCCTGTAGGAAAGCACCAGGATGCTAGCTCTGCAGAGCAGCTTGCATGCATAGTCAAGTCTAATATAACATATCCAGGCTTTTTTGTTGTGCAGATCTGTGAAATGCATTCCTGCTTTGCAGTCTTGTGTAACATATTTTTGCTAGGATCCAGTACAGCTCTGATGTCCCTCCCAGTTAAACTGTCCTTGATTACTGCAACAAGAAACTGACTTCTCAGACTCTTATTAAAAGGGGTCTTGTTTTTCAGCATGTGATAACAGGGTAGGGCTGTAGGACATACAGTGAGTATCTGCATTTTGGTGCTTATTTGTTTTTTGTGTAGTTGGTGTTTTTTTTGCTTTGTTTTTTGTTTTGTTTTCTTCTGGGTTTTGGGAAATCTAAGGCCAAAGACTGAATTACTTATTTCCCTCCCTGAGTCTTCTATGGGATGTGAAAATAAGATGTTTTTCTGGATAGTCAGAATTAGTGACATATTGTGAGAGAAGGAAGAGGTAATGTTTAACGTGTGTATTCGTCCAGCATGACATGAATTAATGCTTATTTAAAATGAAGACCAAATCTGCTTTTATTTAAAGTGAAAAAGAATGACTTGGAAGCTTCAGAATTCGTTCTGCTTGTGGCTTAACAAGGGGCTCCTCTTTCTGCTGTCCTGCTTCTTGAATTGCTGCTTACACCATGCACAGCAAGATTAAAATGCCACTGTTGTGATTTGATAAAATGTATATATTCTTTAAACTGCCTTGGGTGGCTGTGCATTGGGAAAATGGCGGGAAGGGAAAAAGTGGGTCCTGGGTGTGTTATGGTGGGATTCTACCAGCTTTAGACTGATCTATGGCATATATAAATCTATTTGCTGTAGTATTTTATCCATGTCATACCAGCTTTCAATGACAAAATCAAGGGTTAAAATATGGCATTATGAGGAACTGCTGTTACTTTTCTTGTCTTGAACCTATATCAAAAGTGTTCCCAAATCTACCAGGATTTCTGAAAGTGTAGCACTGGCTGTGCTTTTGGTGGTAGAATGGAACTGGTTATCTGATAAGGATGGGTGGAACAGGGAAGCTTTGGAGTTGTAATGCCAGGACGGATGTTGCTCATAAAAAAGCCTATGAATAGGGGGGAAAAAGAAGGTATTTCTGGAAACAAAGAAATCTAAATTTGAGATTACATCAGTTTGGGTAGAGTTGTTCAGGAGAAACAAATTAAAAATGAACCTTAAAGAGTGAATATTTTCCAAAGGAAAACAAGACTTGCAAAATTGCACTGAGACCTGATACAAGAGAAAGTGGGGTGTTATTTTGGAATGCAGGAGGTGTTCCAAAAGAACAGAAGGATCATGCAGAGCTAAGAAAAGAATAGCAAGGTAAATACTGTTTGGAATTAGATGAGTGATTGTTTTGTCGAGGGAATGGAGATGATGAAGAAAGTGAAGGATAACAAAGAATATGTAGCAATAGAACTTAAAAAAATTTTTTAGGAAACAGAACTGAACAGGTTTTAATTGTAATTGCAGCTTGGAGCCTTGTTGGGTGTAGGAAGAAGCATGTTTTATGCATCCATTCACTGGGACTGCAGCCACTAGATCTATTAAACACTATACATTACTTTAACATACACAGTATTATTGCTTTAGGGTATCATGAAATTGCTTTTGTGCAGCACTGTTATAATGCAATGAATTCCATAGCACTTGAGCAATCCAGAACATGGGTATAAAATGTTAGTTTTCTTCTGTATACTTATAGCTGGCTGCCCTGGAGCAAGACATAGAAAGCTGTTTTTCCAAGGTAAGACAACTTCTGCTATGAATAGGATTTATTTTACATAAGAAATACATTTTTTTTTATTAGAAATTGCCCTTATATCCCAGAAGTGAAACAAGCTTGCTCATGGCTGCCTGTGTTACTCCAAATCTGGAGCTGTCAATTCTCTATTACTGATCCACATATTTTGTGGCTTTATTGAGGTTATTGCCCCACCAAAACAGTTCATCTTTGATTCACTTACCATGCCCTAGAATTGAGATACATGTTCTATGTGTTCTTTCTCCTTTTCATTCTGGAAATCAGGGTGTTTTCAACATGTGTGAAGCTTGCTGGAGATTAAAGGGAAGCTTTCACATTTTGAATTCCTCCAGTACAAATTGTCGAGGTTTAACCAACGAATCCCCACACAGCCACTCGCTCACTCTCCCCTGGTGGCACAAGAGAGAGAATCAGAAGACTTAAGTGAGAAACTTGTGGGTTGACATAAAGATAGTTTAATAGGTAAGGCAAAAACTACGTGTGCAAGCAAAGTAAAGCAAAACAAAACAAGGAATTCATTCACTACTTCCCATAGACAAGCAGGTGTTCATCCATCTCCAGGAAAGCAGGGCTCCATCACAGGTGATGGCTACCTGGGAAGAGAAAACACTAACTCTGAACGTTCCCCCCTTCTTCCCCCAGCTTTTTCTACTGAACATGACATCATATGGTACGGAATATCCCTTTGGTCAGTTGGGGTCAGCTCTCCCAGCTGTGTCCCCTCCCAACTTCTTGTGCATCCTGAGCCCTGGTGGGGTGGTGTGAGAAGCAGAAAAGGCCTTGACTCTGTGTGAGCACTGCCCAGCAGTAACTGAAACATCCCTCTGCTATCAACACAGTTTTCAGCATAAAACCAAAACATAAAACCAGCTACTGTGAAGAAAATTAACTCTACCCTAGTCAAAACCAGCACATAGGTGAAGAGGGGAGTCCATTCAGTGGACTCAATAGGAATATTTAAGAATAAGAAGTTTTGTGTCCCTGCTATGCAATGAATTTTACATGTTGCTTTAGTTAAGTCTCAAAAAGATCAGATTTGTGAAAGTTTTTAATTGTTTTAGAACTCTGCTATGTATCTAGTATTATTTTCAACAGTAGTTTGGTATCTAACCCAAGGGAAGATGCTTTCATTAACAGAAAAACAAAGCAAAACATCCTGTTTTCAAGGTAAACTTTTATTACAGGACACTTTTCTTAGGGTTGGCATGCCTCAACAGTTGCAGCAATGAGTGCTTTCCTTATTTATGCTACATTTACTTAAGGTGCCGAAGGTTTTGGGACGTCTTTACCAATTTTTATGTTTTTCTGACATGCTGTAGAAGCTGTCTGCTTTCCTTTGCTTTGCAACCAGTGTGAGCACAGTAGAGATGGGGAGAAGGGTATTTTTAATGGTGATAAGTGATGTGCTGTTAGTGTATCCTGGTGAAGACAGAGGCATAAGGTCAGCTGTTTTCTTTTTCCTTAAGCCCATATTTGCAATGCTGTTTGACAGATGCAGTCAGTCAGAGCATATTCGCTTGCTTGTGTATAAGGGCTACCTCATTATATTTAATGAGCAGTGTGGAACCAATATGAGATTTCCTGAAAGAGGGAGTGAGTCACATATGGTTCAAAATGAAAATAACACTCAGTAAATGATGACAAGAAAAGTCTGAAATGTTAATTTTAAAAAGAGGCATTTGGTTGTCATGTCTGTGTTGTTCTCAGAACAGGTAACTCCAATGGTAATGTGTACAAAAAGGAGACTTAATGGCATGTAGTCCATTATCATCTTAGAAAAACTTTTCCCTTACACAGGGTAGGGCAGATGTGAAGATAAATGAAACTTATACTTGAATAGAAATAGGGCTTTTCTATCACAAAAGATACTGCAGAGGTTCAGGGCAATAATGGAATGCATCACTTCACAAAGCAAAACTTCAGATTTGTCTCCACGATAGTTGACATTTTGTCATATATGCATTACAAAAATTCTTCAGAATAAATTAACATTAAAATAGTTATGATTTACACATGAACAAATTATTTGAACATGAAAATTTTTCCTAGCATGTTCCTGACTTCTCTAAAGATACAAGGAACCTCCACCTTATAAAAACACATATAGCTGTACAGCTAGCTGAACAGCACAGTAGCAAAGCTATAGTCTGAGATGACCAAGTGTCTGTGAAGTTGATAGGTGTATCAGGTAGTGTAAGGATCTGCCTCTCTAGTTATGTAGCAATTATCATGGTAGAAACACCCAATGTAATTAAATTCAGTTCCACCAGCAATTTCCATTACCCAGATGTTATATCTGACCATGCTTCACAAGCCTGGAAGCTTATGTGCTCTGACATACCTGACTCCACTCAGAATGTTGGATTTTAGCTGGTTCTGTTCTTCTAAAGTGTACAGTGGGATGTTTAGGGTGACATTAATAGGCATTGAGGACAGACTACTTTTGAGCAGATGTTTGTATGTGTGCCATTGACCTTTATCATTCTTGACTTTATTCATTTAGATAATTATTTCTTCAAACACTTGTTCTTTAAACTTACAAGTAAAGTTCCAGCACATTTTTTAGATTTTCATATAATTAACAACATGAGAAAATATTTTTTCTGTCTGGGCACGTTTTATAATAATTAACTGTTAATGCTGATGATAATAATATTCTGATGATAGAAATAACATACATAAATCAACCAAGTATTGCAGTGCAATTCTGAATTTTCAGCTGAGAATAAAATAAAAAATACCTCTTCTTAAATTGACCTGCATGCAGGTTTAGCTTTTCAGTTTTATGTAGTGATGTTATTTTGTAGGAAGACTGATACACCACTGAATAACACAGCCCATTTGCTATTTCAGAGGAATTTTCTTTGCCACAAGCATCCAATTAATTTTACTTATTTTTTGTATTTGGAACTGACCCCATTTTATACCATCAAGCTTCATATATAAAACCAACTAAATGGCAAGAAACTCAACCACTTTTCTGGTCACTCCAGTGGATTATGGACTGCCACACCAGTGATGTTTCCAACCCTTATTGTGACAAATCGATATCAGGATCCAGCCACCTTATTCCCA
Organism: Hemiprocne comata; assembly: GCA_020745705.1. Taxonomy (NCBI): domain Eukaryota; kingdom Metazoa; phylum Chordata; class Aves; order Apodiformes; family Apodidae; genus Hemiprocne; species Hemiprocne comata. The sequence continues at coordinate 17,412,031 of CM036598.1, forward strand.
TGACAAGTTAGAATGAAATTTTCTTTGCCAAGAGTAATGGTGCTTGCTACTGGGTAGTGACTGGGCCATTCATTCAAATATCCAAGTACTGCAATGCTCCCAAGAACCCCTGGTAAAAAGAAAAAACAGAGTGGAGAGTTCTCTAGAGACCTAGGGAAACTGCAACTCGTGTAGGTAGCATCATAGTTTGGGGCAGACTGGCATCTTTCTGTAAAAACCTAACTTAACTGCTGGGAAAATGAGAAGGCTGTTTGTTGCTTGTTTAATGTGAATAAGGAATCGAGTTCTGTTGCCAGCGATCAGCATACTGGGTGCCGAACTGTCGCTGTACTGATTCCACATCTAGAAAGGGAATGTAATGAGGTAAAAAACAGGGTGTAAAGGTTGGTTATGAAATGGTGGACAGTGGAATGATAACTGGATTTGGATCAGATAATCCACTGTCCATGAAAATAGCAGCTGAAAGATAGTAATCACAAATGTGATATTGCAGTTAAATAGTAAAACTGAAGTACCTGGTAGGATTTCTCTCCTACTATTTTGGTTTAAAAAAATAAATAATATAATCAGACTTCTTATTTTTGGTGCAACTAGGAAGGCATATGTAGGCTCCCTTATATTAATTACTATAGTATTGACTGATTGAATGTAACAGCTTTTTCTTCCATTTGTGGACCTTCTGGGAAAGGGTAAGAACACATGATGAAAAAGTGATTAATTGCTTATGGGCCTATTATTACCAAAATTGGGAGATCTAAATACTGAACAGTCTGAAAATTCCTTTTACTCCTCAAACCAGCATGGAAAGAAACATTCAGGGTCAGGTTGGAGGGGGCTCTGAGAAACCTGATCGAGTTGAAGATGTCCCTGCTCATTGCTGGTAGGTCAGACTAGATGATCTTTAAAAGTCCCTTCCAACTCAAACCATTCTATGATACAAAGAGATGTAAATCTGAGTAAGTGTCTTGCTCATTTCCAAAGGGCATGCATCTGGGAGTTTTTCCTTCCATTTTCTTGAGCTGAAGGGTAACCATGAAGGTAGGAATTAGAATGAGTGAAAATTGTAATCAGTTGAGCATGGCTGCTGATGAGCTGAATTAACTGGTATTTCCTTTTAGACATACCAGTAGTCACTTTTACACTCCTTAGAAATGTTACAGACACATGGCAGACAAACTGCTGTGTTTACAGTATTTTGAGTGATTTTGAAAGCTTACTGCACTCTGCATTTGCCTTTGGACAGAATTCAGCTCTTTCCTTTTTATTTGACGCTTCAAATGTTTTCATATTGAACTTTCTCATGAATTTTTATTAGGAAAAATTCTTCTGGGAGAGGAATTGAAAGACAAAAATAGTGACCCAAGTGGCCTGCAGATTAGAAAGAAGTGGCAAAGCCTTTGAGAGAGATGGGAACTCTATCAGGATGAGCCTCAAAAAGTTATGAAAATTGGCAAAATTGGGAGAAGAGATTCTCTGCATGGTTCCCACTGCTTCTTGACTTTGTCACATCTAAAGCCGACTGTTGAAGATTTGAGTTTCCCCTGCTACTGTTTGTTGTCAAATTTGAAGTGATGCGAAAGCTGGTAGAGGTAGAGCAGTGTTGTGGTGATGATAGACTCATGAGATGGGAGGCACCTGTACAGGTGGCAGCAGGACCAGCCTATGGATTTTTGACTGATGGATGTCCAGGTCATGCCACCAAGAAAACATTCAGCCTTGCAGTTTTATGAAAACACAGCTTAGGGTGTAGAGGTCTCTGTATGAAATATAAAAGTAACTGCATGGGTTCCAGAACTGACTGAGAAACTGAGATTTCTGGGGTTTCTGCATGAAGAGACTAAAGGAAAGTATTATCTGTAGGATGTAGCTACCTTATTGGAATTAGACCTTTAATTCAACCTACAATTTCTTTTTTAAAACTCTCATGACAACCTGAATGAATACTACTGATGTAAATCGTTTTGAGTTTATTTATGATTTAAGCAGTTTTCTGGTTAGAATGGTAGACATACTTGTTTAGGTTTAAAACTAGTCTATAGGAATCCAAAATGAATACAGCCTGTCTACTGTCATAGAATCATATCATTCTACTGTCACTGTAACAAGTGCAGTAACCTGACATTTAAATATGAAGTTTGATATGTTACCACTAATTGTTTGAAAATATATAATACAAAACCTAGAATCTGGTAGTTCATATTAATTTCCTCTAAAGATGCAGGGAAGGGAAATAACAACCGAACATTATTTTAAAAGTCTTTGTAATTGGTCTTTTTGTTTTTTAGGAAATCTTTAAGATTGAAGGCAACCTTGGAATTCCAAGACAAAAAAGGGCTATTTTAGCAACTCCAATATTGATTCCTGAAAATCAAAGACCACCATTCCCCAGATCTGTTGGCAAGGTAAGTCAACAAAGGACTGGTTCAAATTTTGATATTAAGTAATTGATCTATTTCTCTTGAAATTTTGTAATGCCTCTCATATTGGTAGTCATATCCCAGAAAAAATTAAGAAACATAAAACTGAACTGGGAGATTGCTTTTCTGTCTATATTGTGGAGACAGCTGAAAGTGGCTCTGTACTCATGGCAGAGTTTGCCAGCACACATTCTGGCAGAAAGCATTTCTCAGAGATTGTTTGCATCCAGCTGCTGTCTTCAGTGAGGGTTACTGCCTCCCTGGGTACCAGTGTGTTAGACTGGGGCTGAAATCTAGACCAGGAATGTTGTGAACAATATCCTGCTGAACAGTGTGGATTATCTTGCTTCTCTTCTCAAGACCTAGAAGGAATTCATAGGGCATTACATGTAAAAATGTCTTTCGTTCATTCCTTAGTTAATTTCTAGTATCCAAAGCCAAAATAAGTCTTTGCAGGTGTTTTCAGTTTTATGTTCTGCTGTTTGCAAAGGTCTGACAAAGAAGTGGGAAGTTTTTCTCCTGTCTGCAGGCAACCAGATAGATGAGAATTTTAACAGCTGCTTTTCCAGAACTTCAGATATACAACTTCTGTATGCAAAATAATTATAACTAAAATAACAAAAATTATTCAGATGGCCGTTTAGGTATCAGAAGTTGTAATTACATAAATGTTGGCAGTTTTGAAACAGGAGCTCCTAGGAATTGCTCTGACTTTGGTAGCAGTGTTGATGACATGACGGCCTGTAGAGCCTGTTCCTAATTCCCACTGTCGTGAATAGAGCTAAATGCACAGCTTGAGGACACAGTTTTACAATCAATGTGTAATTTAACCAGCTGGCACCTAATCAGTTACTTTAACAATTAGGAAAGGATGTTTTCAATTAGTAAAAAGAGAACAATTATGAAGAATTTATTCTATCCCCTTTTCCTGTCAATACTTTATACTGATTTCATAAATTTTTGTAAATTTTCCGGTTTCTCTGAAGTGTTTTTTAATGTGCCCTAAACTTTCTAAAGCCATTTCTGAACTTTTTCCTTCACATTTCAGTGTTTGAGAATGAATGATCAGTAACTACAGTAAATATTGCTTGTTAATATGTTAGGGATAAATAGCTAATTTTTAAGACTTCTGTTGTGCAATTTTAAAGCAGTGAGAGAATTAAAAAGGTTACTTATACACATGTATAGTTTTGGGGTTTTATTTGTTATTGATTTATTTCTCCCTTCCCCCTTCCACCCCCACTCCTTGTGAACACCGAATTTTTAGATCTGAGGTAGTCTGAGTTGGTCCCTATAAATGGGACTTTAGGATGTTAATCTTGGCAACTGAGATTCCTTAAGCAGAATGAGATGGATCAGGTCCTATTTGTACTTAAATGTTTTCATAGCAACTTGTCATCTTGATTTGTTGTCATTCCTGAAATGCTCATCAGGGATCACAAGTGCATTAGATGATGTACAAACACAGAAGTGTAGAAGCCTCTGGCAGTCTGATTTTCAACAGCCCTAAGGTACCTTTTTCTCAACTAATGTTTGAATTACAGGAACTGCAGATGATCAGCACCTTGAAATACTTTGTCATCAGTTTTAGAAGTCTTTAAATATTATATTTTTTTTCTGGTATATTTCTAATTTAGATATCTAGACAGGAGTATTTTGGCTATAGTCTATTGCAGGTAGTAACAGAGAGTGTGTGTGTGTCATGTCTATATGAGACACAAATTTTAGAGATATTTTAAATAATGGAATGAAATATTCTACGTCAACTGCAGTAATTTGTAACTGACTGCTTAACAAAGCATAAATAAAAAGATATGGAGCCTCAGACATACTGATGGTAGGGAAGAGAGTCTGTTGCTCTCTAACTAAAACATTCAGTGGGAGTAAATGCAGGGGGAAAAAAAAAAGCAATCCTTTAGGTCTTCATAAGATAGGCCATGAAGACTTCAGAAATAGAATAGCTTGTACCAATCTAGAGAGTCTTAGATACACAATTCATGCATTTGTTTCAGATCTTGCACCATCTGCAGAAGAAGTTGATCTGTCTCATTTACACTTTAGATATGTGTTGTAAACTGAATGTGGCTCCATGAATTTGCAAAAATTCATTTAATTGCCCACTTCTGTGAAGCATGAGAAACACATTTATTTCCTCTTTTGCATTTTTTGGGGGCTTATCTTCAGAAGCCTCAACAGGCCACTACATGAACTGATGAATTACAGCTTCTGACACATATGAATTTCTCTTGAACTTAAACTTTTCCGTCTCTGGTCTGTTGTAATCACTGTGCATGCATGCTGCAGATACATTTTGTAGCTGTGGTTTCTATAGTGTTTTGGGGAAGAGAGAAAACATACAGAGATTTGATAATTTGCATGTTATAATAGTATTATAAAAAAAAATAAAGGAATCAAGGAAAGCAGATTCTGAGTCAAACATTTATCATGTAACTGCTGGTAGTCAGGGCTGAGGACTTGAGTAGGTCTGGTGGGATGGAAACAGTGGAGTTTGTCTTGTACTGCAGGGGCTCACAAAGACTCACTCTTCCCAACTCCATGAGCGTTGTCCTTCTGGGCTCCTCTGGAGTTGGATATGACTGGTTCTGTTTGATATCACCATGTGGTCAAGTCTGGATTTCCAGTTGCACCCTGGATGTGTTATTTTCCTGTCCTTCCATCTGCTTTAGCAAATTACCAGTGTGGTTTATTCATCTGCCCTGACTGCCTCTTGCTTTCCAACCCCTGCTATGTCACCTGGAAATGCACAAGGTCGTTTGGAAGTTTTTGCAGCAGCCACGAACAGTTGAGCTGCTTATTAGCACTTAGGAGCAGGGCAGATGTGCAAAAATAGGAGAGCAGAGAGAGAACAATTACATTTTATTTCACAATTAGAAAACAATGGCGTAAATCAAAAAACATGGGGATTTTAGGGGGCTTTATTCTTTAAGATATGGTAATATAAATCAGGAGGTGCAACTGGACAAAATTGTTTAACTACAAAAATTAAAATTAGTATTTAGCTTAACAAGGAAATAAATGTGTAGAGGCTTTTTTCTGTGGTGTTACTGGCTTTCCAGCCTACCCATTTAGAAATGAGATTATTGCCTTGCCATTTGCATACTGTTCTTTAGGGTATCTCATAATGAAATAACTACCATAGACATGCTGTGCTTGGAGGTGGAGGAATCTCACCTGTTAGCAGGATTTAAGCTTTTGCATATTATCCTTCATTCCTGAGGGAAAAGAGTGAGATGAAAATATTTCAATGCAGTCCTGGTAATATAGGCCTTTGTGACCAGATGGCCCAGGCTACAACTGTTGACTGCTACTGATGTATTTTGTTTAGCTCTTGCTGATACAGCACAGGGATATGATACTCAATTTTTAGTCTCTCTCCATATGTTACTTTTCTGGTTTATTTGTCCACATCAAGTCAAATGAAGTACAAAACAGTGGGATGCAGGAATATCTTGTAATTATGGTGATGGGTTATTTGTCACTATGCTACTGAGATGTTTTCTAAGACTAACTTAGGAGTGGTGGTTCTGTTCATCTGATTACAATGTCTAGACACATTTTAGCTGTGGTGATGCACTGCATGATGGTACTTTCTGAAGTTTAATCCCTACAGTAAGGCAGATCTGAAAGTACAGGAAAATTATTGTGGAGATGGTTAAGAAGTTACAGCTCTGCTTCCAGACAGAATAGAACAGCTGCAAAGTGAGCATTTTTTAATATAGGCTGAAAGGATTTGCTATGGATTTTATTGATGGACATATGAGTCATTATTCTATTCTTTAATTTAAATGAAATGTCCTTCATAAGAATGAGTGTTTGTTAACATGTAAGATCTGGATGCCAGGATTTACCTGGCCTGGTAAAAAATCAACAGGACTTTTTATGCTCTGTGAAGGCCAGAAGACAGGTAGAGGAACAAAGGAGACTTTGTAGGAAACTAATGCTCTATGAAGAGAAGGCAAACCTTATTTTTTTTTGCCAGTAAGATTTTTTTTTTTTGTTACTCAGCTGTTTTGTCCTTTTGGAAGGGAGAGGATGTTTGTTTAGGTTTTTGCATCAAATAGCATATATATACTCACTGCTTCTTATCTGGGCTGATGGAGTTAGCTGCTAAATGACAATTAGATGGCAGGACTGACCTAAACAAAAGTTCAAGAGAAAAAGTGGGGCAAGCTAGCAAACTGGATAGAAATCTTGAAGATCTATGAGGAGGTGGGTTTTTTCCCTCTTCTGAGCTGTGAATTTAAGGCACAGAGAAAATGAAGCTTGCATTAATGCAGCAATAGAAAAAAAAAGAGAGGAAACTGAAGATAACTGGATAGAAAAGCTGCTGGAAGCTTGTTATTTTTGAGTGGCTATCTGATTTAGGCTATTTATATATGATAAATTATATGCTTTGTAGAAGAGAAGTTTTATGTACTGACGATGCAGCTGGAAAAAAAATGCCACATTTCAAGCAAGTTTGAAAAGAAGGTGATAGAGTTTCAGGAGAGATGATCGTAGCCTGCCAACGTTTGAAGATAGCCTAGAGAGAAGGATTGTAGATTACAGGGGGACACATGAAAGAGAAGAAAAACAGTAAAATTAAAGCTGAATTAAGAAATGCATTTGTTCTACTGGAAAATCAGGCAGAAAATGAGGGGGTGGGGGGAGAGAGTCTAAAGAGAAGAGGACGGTGGGTGTCTGAGTCTGGAAGATAATGGTGTGCTCTGATAGAGAACAGAAGGATGTGTAGAACAGAGCAGCTATAACCTAAAAGCCTTTCCAACTCCAAGAGAGAGATCTATATGACTCCTTACCAACTTCTCCATTGGTAAAAGTCTGAATCTTCATATTAGTTACTAAAAATATGTGTAAGGAAGACATAGTATTTCTTACTATGGAAATAGAAAAAGCTAGTGGTATTTTTAAAATTATTTTTTTAATATCCTTTTTCTCAGAAATGGGAAGATAGTCAGCAGTAAGAATTCTGACTTGTCCAGAAGGCAAGAATATTTTGGTGACAGCTGAAAAAGTGGTGCCATCAGGGAGATGTTGGAATGCTTGGCTCCTGGGAAGCTTTGCATGTCGAGGAGCTTTTTCAGAGAGTAGATGGAATTACTCATGTACAGGGAATTCTGCATCAAAGTTTGCTGGCATATAAGGAGGGCACTCAACTAAAGTATGCAGAACTTATCTATCATTCTATGCAGGAAAAAAGGCACACCCACGGATAAGGATACATAAACAAGCAGAAAACTAAGAGTGATAAAAAGATGTACAAAAAGAGGGGGGGCAGGGGGGTATTATTAATGAATAGCACTTAGGCAATAAGGACAGTCTTGATAAATAAAGATCTTTCTAATCTAGGAAATAAAAAATGGGGATTAAAGAACCAGCTTGTGGCACTAGTACATTAAGACTGGACAGAAAAACATCTGCCTGGCATAATAAGTGTTTTCTGTACATCTGGAGTGAGTGTAACGATTTAAACGAAAGGAATGCACTAGCATAATAACAAATGGATGTACATTTTGGCAGAAGATTAGAAGTTTCAAGTCCCAAGAGAAGGGGAATTAAATTCCAACATAAGTACTGAGGAGGGAATACAAAGTTTGATAGACCACTGCTTAGTACAGCTGCTGCTGATCCTGAAGGAACAGACACATAGAGGTTTCCTGCTATTCTAGTGTTGAAAATGTGTAATACCCTGCTGAGCTGGACCTGAACAGACCATTGGAAATGTCACAGTTTAGCATCTGATCAAGTTCGTGGTTTGTGTGGGCACATTTCTGACCTTCATGGAAAAATACCAACTTGCCTCAGCAACGAATGCAATGAAATTAACAGCACTCCATTAAATTAAAGGGCTTTTGATGCAAGTCAATGAATTATTAAACTACAGCCTATTAGTTTTCATTAAAGAATATATATTTGATTCCCTAACAAACCTTTAAGTGAAAACTTCAAATTTGTCTCTGAAATGTCTTACTTCAAACTTCCCTTTTTTAAAATATTGATAGTCACATAAACAATTCCAACAGAATATATTTCTTCTCTTTAAGCTAACAGAATTTTAATGGGAAGCCTTGTTCAAATAATTCTGTTTACTTAAGATCTTTCAGGAGAAATACACTTGAGCAACAGATGCCTTGGAAAACTGGAAAACAATAAGAATTTACCATCATTTTTCAGTGTTGGCAGTTGTTAATAAGAATAAAAGAATTTAAAAACATTTAAGGAGTACTTTCTAATCTAGTTACGACGGTTACAAGTTTGTTGGAGATAAAGCAGTTCTATGGCAATGATGGAATTGAATTTTCTGCCCAGTATTGAAATACCCACTACCTAATTTCCTGCTTCATAATAATTCATGCTAATGACCTTTAGGAGAGCATGAAACAGAGGAGATTTTGTGCTCCAAAGCTGTTCAGCAACATATACTACAGTTGAACTGTCACATTGCATTAACTTGTATCTCAGAAGTTGATATCTTAAACTGAGGTGTAGATGAAGGTAGAAGGGAAAAAAGTCTCTGCCAGTAAATTACCCATGTAAAGTAACTAAGATTAAAGAAAACCCTGGCAACTATTTTTTCATTGACACATTAACAGAATTTTAGACTCAAGTTTAAGGAAGATGTTTGGATTCTTTTTAGGTGCAACATCTATTTCATCTAATGGTGCCTGATGTTAGACACCTTTCCACAAAGCCTTTGGGTTTTGTTTTTTCTTAAAGGGTTAACTATAGTCATCTTTGCAAAAACAAACTAAATGAATCTCCCCAAAACTTCCTGTTCCAGCTTCCTCGACGTAAATAAACCCCAGGCTCATGTTTTAAGAATCACATATAAATTGTGATTCTATACTTGGTCTTACTGAACACAGAATGAATGGAGAGGGTCATTGACAGCCAGAAAGCCCCTTTGAGGGGTGCAGAGTAGTAGTTATTAAACTGCCATTCCTTAACTCAGTTCTCTGTGGTTTCCATGAGACTATACTGATTTTATGTTAACTTTCATCTTTGCAATCTTCCAAGATAATTCTATATCCTGAGCTGGGTAATGGAATTTTTTTGGTTATCCACTTTGTCTTCTCTCTCCTGGTTTAGTTCAGTGTCCAATCTGTCCAGCTCAAAAGAGCTATTTTCTTATGGAATGCATAATTTTGAGCAAAACCTTGATCTTTGCATCCTTAGTAGGGCCAAGTTTTAATCTTAACAAGATATACAGAGCATCATTCTGTAATCTGAGAGTGGTAAAACTCATTCCTTCTAAGGAACCATTCCTGACATCTGCACAATATAAAAAGTCAGTGGAGAGAACTAACCATGGAGCTTTCTTTAAACCAATTAAGTTATTTATTTGATAGCTGTGAATTGATTCACAGTGCTTCAAATTATGTTTGTTATCTAAATACTTTACCTTCTCCATGCTATAAATTTCCTGTTTCATTCCAAATTATCTCTTTGGTTTCCTATTATTCAAAGTCAGTTGTTAGCAACTGTACAGTGTTATATAAAGCAATATCCAAATGAATGACATTTTAGGAAAAAAAATTACTTATCCCTGCCAATTTACAAACTAAATCCTGTCATACTGTCTACCCTGGTACTGCCATTAATGAAAGATTTTAATAAAGGCATTTTGTGGGCTGGACTGGTGACAAATTTGGTATTATTAGTTGTGGCTTTAAAATTCATATCAAGAAAAGATGGTTTTGTCCTTTCAGTGGGTACTGGGGTGGCTGAAGTCTCCCATGAGGACCTGGGCCTGCCAACCTGAGGCTGATCCCATCTGTCTGTAGAGGACTTCATCCACTTGACAAAATGACTTTGGTGTCTCTGCACTTCTAAGTGTATAATGAGGAAATCTTTTTGCCACACTTCATTTAGAGATGAGCTGATGCCTTTTATCATAGTTAATAATATGTCATTTTGAAGTAAATGTTGCTCTAGTCTATTGACCTACTTTTCTTTCAGGGTCAAATATACAAAAATATGAATTATTTCATTATAATCAGTGATCTGTTGTTGAGCTAAAATTTTCAATTACAGAAATTTCCAGTTCCCTTTTGCTTATGTGTTGGTAAGAACATTCTAAAAGTCTCTTTAAAATCACTCAAAAAGAAAAAAATCATTTTCTGCCATTGAAACATTGCTTAGTCAAAGGCAAATTCAGACAACTGTACTTTTGGATTCATTTGCTTTCCAGTGTTCTGTAATTAATTAGCAAGATCATTGCTTTTCAGTTTGGCTATCATATTCTTCAAGTTTTCAAAAGCTGTTTATGAAGTCATACCAATTATTGGAATGTATATATTTGAAATTTAAGTACAGGAATCATGCCCTCCATACTGTATTTTATCCACATAAATACTCAGAGATGCACAACAATGAGTACAGACTTGTACACACATCTCCAAACTTCACGTGCTGCCTTCTTGGTCAATGCTATCAACTTTGTATGTGCTTTTTCTCCCATGAATCCATCAGGTGCTGCTGTGAGAACACATTGCTTCTACTGGCAAGCCTCCCAATTTCATCTGCTCCTAAGTCAACAAGTATTGGTTGCATCCTTGTTCTTTCATATCTTATTTTCCTGCTATATTACTACCAGTCTCATATTTCTGAAGAACAAGTGAATAACATGGAATAAATAGGTATACAAATTCTATCTAAAAATGAGAATGACTGTTGAGCTACATGCACTGTTTTGTCAGCACTTTATTTTAGCAACTTTATTTAGCTTGAGTTGGGATTTAAGCTGGTAAGTCTTTATAAGCTTGTCCTCATCACTCAGCACTTCCATGAAGTGGCAGTTAATGTTTGTTAAGCATCCTAAAGCATTTTCTGAACATTCTTTTAGAAAGATGTCTGATCTTAAGCACATTGAAGCTAACAGAATAGGCCAACCATCTTCAGAGACTGTAAGGGGAAAAAAGGATGCTTGAAGGAAGAATGAGCTAAGCAGATCATGTACATACCAGGTTATACTTTCCTTCACTATGTTTATGGGGGAAAATATTAAAGTACATTTGGAAAATAGGATTTTCATCAAGGTTCAAATTTTTATAGTTTTTTGATATCATAAGTATCTTTGCAGTGCTTCAAAAGTTTTTATTTCTCCAAAGCGTGGATGAAACAATTAAGGTTACATTTTCAGCTGAGCTTGCTGGAGATGAGGATGGATTTTGATAATAGAAATCTGTATAAGAATGAAGTCCAGAAATTGAAAGTAGTAGTGATCTCCATAATCCAATAACGTCTGTGTTAATATATTTTTTACTTACTAGAATTGCCAAAAACATGAGAAAGTGTGGATTTAGCTGAGTGTGACTACATCTTGAATTCAGGGGCTGTATTAATTTAACAGACATTCATGTTCAAACCTGATTTACAATATATTACAAGTATTTTCATGAGCAGTTGAAGTGATGAAGGCTGATTTCCTACACATTTTTGTATTCTGCAACAAACCTAGGTCTTCTTATCTGTGATAACACCTCAAGTATAAGGACCTTAGATTGTCCCACTGTGTCCTCAGCATTACTGGTGTTATTTTCTACTTTCTGGCATTTTAAACCTAGGGTAAGAGAGAGCATAGCCTGGAGCTTCAGCTAACCAGACTGGGCAATGAATATACATGTGCAAAACAAAGTCTTCCTACCTTTCTTTCTGCAGGTGTTAGTAGGTCTTTTCTGGTTTAGAGGGTTATAATTTTCATGGAACTTTTAGGAAATTTGTATCTTGGATTTTTTTTTGTCAAATTTGGTTGAAACCAGGCAGTAGGATTAAAATGGTTCAGACAGCAAAATCACTTAAATGCTGGTTTTTTTAGGACACCAGACTGAAGAGGCAGGTGTTTAGCATAGCAGCCTTTCCTTAACAGTTTCTTTTCTAATTGACAAACAAACCCTTAAATCACAGAATCTTAGGGGTTGGAAGGGACCCCAAAAGATCATCTAGTCCAACCCCCCCTGCCAGGATCACCTAGAGTACATCACACAGGAACTTGTCCAGGTGGGTTTTGAATGTCTCCAGCAAAGGAGACTCCACAACCTCTCTGGGCAGCCTGTTCCAGTGCTCTGTCACTCTCACAGTAAAGAAGTTTTTTTCTGATGTTTATGTGGAACCTCATATGTTCCAGTTTGCACCCATTGCCCCTTGTCCTATCACTGGACGTCACTGAAAAAAGCCTGGCTCCATCCTCCTGACACTCGCCCTTAATGTATTTATAAACATTAATGAGGTCGCCCCTCAGTCTCCTCCAAGCTAAAGAGGCCCAGCTCCCTCAGCCTTTCCTCATAAGGGAGATGTTCCACTCCCTTAATCATCCTTGTGGCTCTGCACTGGACTCTTTCCAGTAGTTCCCTGTCCTTCTTGAACTGAGGGGCCCAGAACTGGACACAATATTCCAGATGCGGCCTCACCGAAGAAGCTGTTGTTCCTTGTAAGATTGGAATAGTAGTTAAATCAGGCATGTTCAAAGAGCAATGGCTTCTGTGGGGAACCTGCTAATTTTGTAAGGGAAAAACTGTAAGGATCTATACCAATTTCATCACCAATAAAAAGTAATGAACTATACAGAACATGCTGAAATTGTGTAAATAGGAAAACATAATAAATCAACTTCATGCGTTATTACTGTGCTGGTAGGCCTTCTAAACTGAATTTGCTAAGGGTCACTGGAACATGAAAATTAATTTGAATTAATAGAATCTATTATATGTGGTTTTTTTTTAAATCATGTAGTACCATTACTGAATTTTATTAATTTATTTTCTTACGAAAATAGTAGAATAATTATTTAATAAAATATATTTTTAATACAATCACAAAACAGTCAATAATACTTTGGAAAAAAAGTGTAATTATCTGTTAACGAGAAATCTTGAAAAACAGGCATATTGTTTCCTTTAGGGAATCACCAGTTAAGGACATTCTTTGTAGGTAATATGAAATGGACTGTAATTTTTTTCCAAGCTCCTCAGAGCTTGTTGATTCCAAACTCTTCAGATAAAAAGGTACAGATGTAGCTCACAAGCACCCGCTCTGAGCTCTGAACATGCTAGCTGTGGAATGTGTCCTCCAGTTCTTTTTCTCATTTACAAGAAAATAAAGCTTTGACCACATTTTGTTGTGTTGAAAACTTTCCCAACCTGAACAGCCTTGTAATTCTAGGAGAAAATTAAGCACATGTTCACTGATCATACCTTATGATTACACATATATGTATGTGATTTATAGCAGCTGAAGCCAGGTACAATACCTACTAGTGCAATATTTACTTCTAGCAGACATAAAAGGAAAAGTATTTTCTTCACATACTCCTCTTCAAAAGAACAATTTTATAAAAGACTTTTTAGACTGTCAGAGGTAATTATATTTTTAGAATTAGACTGAAATTTTCCCATCAAAGGCAAAATACAGCTAGGTTGCCATTTTTTGTCCTTCATTCTCTCAAGGAGGGACTTCCTGCTGCTTGTGTAATGAACCATGTGGACCCTTATGCAGTAGCTTTCAAAGTATGAAGTTATTGTGTTGAAGAGCTGGGGAATTTATCTCATGTCAAATAATTTGGTAGCAGAATCTGCCATTGGTTGCAGTAATGAATTTACTGTTGGGACATTTTGTTTTTTGTAAAACTGTGACAAGCAAACAGCTGACAAACAGTTAACAAGAAACAGTTTTACTTTCATTGGAGGCTCATAAAGACTGTAAGAGGGTTCTTCAAAATCATCCCTTGAAAACTGAAAGTCCTGTTGAAATGGAAGAGTAAACTATAAACTACCAGCAAAACATTTTCAAACATTTTGGAAACTAGCATGTTCCCTGTGTCACACTGCAGATGTTTTCAATAAAGGAAGGGGACAGGAATCTGAAGGAGTATCTCAAACTGGAATGTCAAAAGAAACAAGTGCAGAGCAAACTAGAAAACTGAATGTTATAAAATAGCAAAGACCAACCTTGGAGAGCACAAACAGGGAATTGCTGTACTAACCATGGCAAGTAACTACTTACAGGTGCTGGCTTCACTTGCAGTGGAGTGTGGGAGTCCTATACTGCCCATCCTTTTTAAAAAGGACCCTAGGAAGCCTTGAAATGCATTAGGAACTACATCCCACTGAATCCCACTCCCACACTAGGTGAATCAGTCAAAGTCAAGCTGTAACAGTCACTGGAATAGTTGAACTTTTGGATGGTCATGAAGCAAACAGTCCACGTGGCTCTTTTGAAGGCAAGTCATATCTCATAAATGTATGAAGATCTATGGAGGAACCAAAGGCGTAGACAAATCTGATCAATAACCCATACTTGGATTTCTCTACTAAGAAGGAATGCCTTCTTTTGGTTAAAAACAGTTTTAAACATCAGTGTGAAAATAGATTTTCATAGGGAAGGTTTTATAGACATTTTCAAGGATCTATACAGTGATTTGCCATGTCTAATGTAGTAAAAAAAAATCTGACAAAGAAGATAGTGAGGTGATAGAGTTTGGAGATCGTCCAAAATTACTCAAGAGAATGACAAATAAAGAAAAGATTATACTGTTGCAACAGCATTTGACAGTACTGAAAGATTGAGTGTGATAACTGCAGATTAATTAGATATATAATTCAGGAGCAGTTCTGGAACCATTCTGGATAGGTCTCTGAAAAATTCAATGCTTAACAGTTACCAGATATCAAACAGAACGTTGAATTTTGTGTTCCTGTCATGCCACCTTAAAAAGGATAGAGTAGACATAGAGAAGGGCAGTGCAGATAATCAGAGATAAAGAAATAGGAAACAAGAAAGGAAGCAGAAGATTAGGAACGATGGGTATGATAGTGCTCTAGAAAGTTGTTGTTTTCATGGAGGAAACACAAGGAACAATTATCCTCTCCCTTTCCTACTGAAGAACTAAGGAACTTCCATCGACTACTGGGTGGTGGATTGAAAGAAAACAAACAACCTTTTGTCAAGCATTGTGATATTCTACACATTGTCAAAAGACATAAAAGCCAAAAGTAAAGGATATATTTCTTGTTGTTACGTCTGATGGTTTGGGCTCTGATGCTGGTACAGGATATTGGTCATCACTGCAGACCACCCTTGTGTAATTCGCTGTGTATGGTTCATCTTTGAATTGCATATTATTTGAACTGCTCTTTGCAAAGATAAAAATACTGCAAAAAGATCTTGGAGTAACTGCACAAATATTTCATTTGCAGTTCTGTATTCCCACCAACCTTCTCATGTTTAAGCTTTTGTTCTTTTAAATATAATTTATATCATGCAAGAGTACATGGAAAGCAAAGAGAACGGGTGGGGAATGTCTGACTCATTACTTGTATTCAAATATTGCTTTATTATTTATAGAATAATTCTGCATTTCAAAAGCATGTAGGCAATGTTAGAAACAAAAAGCTATTTCTGAAATCAGTGAGATTTCAGTTACCAAGGCCCACATTTTCAGGGAAATTTAGGTGCCTCATTTCCTTCAGAATGACAGTGTGTAATCTGCATTTAGAAAGTGGAGTTAAACAGTTATTTCTTCTGACATTCATGAGAATTTGGGCACCTCCAGCTCTCCTGTAATGTGAAAGGAAATATGTCTGATTATTGAAATAGGTAGAAAAATAGTGTGGTCAATAGCAGCCACTTTGTCTTGCACTGAGCACAACTCCCCGAGTAGGCCCCCACAGGCCTTCAGAGAAATTCTGGATGCTCTCTTGCATATTGTGTAGTTTCTAGACCTGCTCAGAAAGAAGCCCCTTGTCTTAAGTGTAACTTCTTTGGAGAAAAGTGCTGCCTTTGTTTTTTAAAGGTCTACTTAATTTAATTTAGTTCCTTACTGCTATTCACACCTGTGATGCTGGGCTGCCATATTCACTGTTTTCAGGTAAAATTGTCCTAATGTGTTAACCATACAGAAGCTGTCCCTGCAGGACAGGCTCATTTGAAATTGGGCTTTTTAATTGGGTGATGTGTGGCTTCAGTTCCAATTCTTCCTCTACAAGGCACTGGAGAGGGACTAAATTTAACAACTAGATTTTCTAATATTTATTTACTAGATATGTGTTAAGGACGTGAGAGGCAAGGAGATGCTGTATGTTAGGAGAGAGAAGAATCCAATATCTAGATTTCAATACAATATAGGGCTGTGATAGGTAACAGAATTTAAGTGTACATAAGTTTGACATCCACTAGATACTGTTGTACTGTATGACAGACATGTTGTGCTGTAAGATGCTTATGGTTATTAGCTTTGGACTGAATTATCAAAAGAATAAAAAGACAATAGTACAATTGAATGGCACATCCCTCTTCACACCTCTGGTTGTAATGGGAATATATCCCTAGTATTAAACTGTGTAAATTGAGGGTTTTCTTTTTGAACATGGTGTCATGCTTCAGTTGTTGTACTACTCTGTGTATTTAGTTAAGGCTGATATATTGTGTTGTCAGTTGAAAATTTCTAAGATATGCCAAACTTATAGATCAAGAGAAGTAGTCCTAACTGATGAGGTATCTGTTCTCTTGCCCATTGATTTCTTTGGTTGAAATTGAAATGAATTATTTGTAATTGAAGAGTCTTCACTGTTCTTTCTAAATAGCAGTTTCATATCATCTCTGCCCTTCATATTAGCTGGCAATCCTGGGACTGTTTTGAAATCTTTCTGTATTCTAGACACAGTAAGTGTAGCCATAGAAACATACATATTAAGGTGATTTTCATTATTAATAAAAATAGTAGACCTTGTTAAATTCGTTTTCTAGCTCCACAATGTGTTTGGTGTTGACTAATTTCCAAAAAAACAGTTAGTGATACCATTAAATAATTTTATTTTTTTATTTGAGAATTGAAATCATATTCCTGCAGCCTTGATTTTCAGTAAAAATTAAACAAAGTCTGATCCTGAGGAATCTAGATTGCTTCATTAATCTAAAGGTCTGTTTTACCTCATTAATTATCCCTACAGTTTCAGACATACATTTCCCTTAAATTAAAAGAGAAAAGCATATATTTTAAGTATATTGCTGAATTCTTTGTGAAGATTGATGGACTTTTCTGCTTTCATCATTATATATGTCAACATATTATTCAGAAGATCTCCAAATATTTTGATTCTATTTTTGTATGACACTCACTAATACTCTAGATGAGCCCAGTGCTTTTTGCCTGAAAGTGCAATAGGAATGTTACTATATCAATATCTATTAAGATTAAAACAGGTGCACTATAATAAGTAACATGATTTGTAATAGTTTTCATTAGATGTTTTAGTCATTCTCTAACTGCAGCTAAATAGAGGGAGAGAGCAATCTACATAAGAAATCGTGGTTAGCTCTTTCAGTAGTTTAATCATGTAACTAGAGTAAAAATCTGAACCTATATAAGATGATGAAATAGGGATTGTGCTGTTTGTTAACACTGAGTTGAAGAAATGTCCATGAAAACTAGGCATTTTGGATTTACACTGATGTAACTTAAGTCAAATATGGCCATGGATGATTACAGGTTGTCACTTAATAGTGTTAATTAGTATCAGTAAGAAGTGGTTAGTGTGAAGTGTAAACAGCCATGAAATGAAACTGTTTTTCCTCCTCTACATTAGCAGTGAGCCCGTGCCTTGTTCTGACTGTAAAGCTAAGGTTCAGTAGTAGCTGGGTTTTGAACAAGGTGTAAGATCAAGGCACAGAAGAGTTGTGGTTACTCACAGTGATTGCACAATGGAGCTGAATCCTCTCCCTGCCCTGTACAGCTGGAACAGGTACTGCCTGCATGTTTATATTTTGGCAGTTTAAAATGGCACCAGACACCTATGTTTCTATTTTAGTTCCATAATCCATCATTATAGCACTTTTTTTTTTTTTTTTGGCTCTGGTTTATTCAGTGTGAAGATTTTACTTCTTGAATATCTTCATTCTTTTTTTCTTCTATCTCAGCTAAAGTGTTAAACTAATTTTTATTTTTTTTTTTCACACTAGTAGCTAGATTTACATTCTGCAAGATACAGGATGCATAGCTATTATCCACCAAACTTATGTAAGCAACAATTTAATGATTTAACAGCTTAAACTTAAATCTTACCATTAGCTTTAGATTGTATTTTTTGACATTGAACAATGTTCTGGTAGGCAATTGTGTGTAACTGGAAATCATCTAATTCTTCAGAGTTAAAAAAGATAATGCTGCTTCAGGTAGGGGAATTGTATTTAGTCACAAGTGGATTAGAAAGCATGGAAACGTTTAGCTTGATTCTTCCTTTTGGAAAAAAGAGATGTTTTAATTGTATAATAAATGTAATTAGGATTTATATATTGAAAATTGATGAATTCACAGGCTGGTACTAACTAGCAGGTTTATAAAATGTACTGTTTCCTTTGAAAAAAGAATAAATCTATTTCTACTGCCTACAATTTTTTCTTGGCTTCAGGCAAATAGTGGGCAAAACCAAACAGAGTCTTATAGGACCTTTTATGTATTTACCCTCCAGTTTGTTCCTCTAAAAAGTAAGTTTCATTCAACTTCAGGAACAGAATTTCTGTATTATATAGGGTCTTGAAGGCTAAAATTTTGATTGTTAATAGCTGGTGATGGGAGCCTGAAAATATAATTGTTATATTAATGAATTAAGATATAGAATAGATTTTTTTTTTTTTTTCCTCCGGGTTTGTATGCTGTGAAATACTGTTTTTTTGAAGGTGTATTTGTTATGAAAAGACATAAACTGGGTATTGATGGACTGGGTTTCACAGGAAATTGAAAAAGCTTAGTTGTAAATGGGATGAAAACAGAGATAAGTGACTCAAGAAATGTTTTTGAAGCTGAATCTTTTTTTTTTTTTTTTGGTGATGCACATGATAACAGTAAAGCCTGTTAGGTAGCTGCTTAGAAAGTTTTTTTCCATAAAGAGTAGAGTATAGATAGTATAGGACTGAGTTCAATCCTATAGAGGTCATCCTAAACTTTGGGAATGTTTAATATCTGGACAGAGCATTTACAGTTGTCCTGGTTGGAGCCCAGATGAAGCTAATCTGTAATAATTGTTGGTTAAAGCATCCAAAGGTTACCACGTGTAATCTTTAAGGAAAGGAAGCTACTACTCAAGCTTCTACTAAATGGTGAGATTGTAGATTTATTGTTTTTGTTGTTGGAGTCTTTCACAAAAGTAGGCAAAGCTAAATGTCTGAAAGCAAATTCATGTTTGCAGGCACAGAAATTAAACTGCATCTTAATATATAGGTGCCAATTTTTGTACACATGGGCATATGTTTAGTTGTACATTTTTAGATAAATATCTGTGTCAATAGGAGAAAAGATTAAAAAACACCCTCACTTGGAATGAAGACAACGTCTGGCTTCCTGAGTCAGAAAATGTACATGTTATGCATAATTAAATTTTATGGCTCAGCTTCTAGTTTTTTGAGGAAGGAAATGATAAAATTTGTATGAGTTATCACTCTAACTTAGAGTGACTATTTTCTGCGTAAATTAAGTTTGGGTAATTGGTGTTGCAAAATTGAATTAAATAGCTTTGCAAGTTCAGAACTAGGCATACGGAAGCATCTTCATGCAAATAAACATGAATAATATTTTATTGTCTATGCTTTTGTTGGAGAAAGCTCTTATAAAAGCTGCAAACAGGTGAAGAACTTTTTACAGTGTGTACATGGAGATAAAGTTAGTTCTTGGTGGGCACTAATAAGAACCAGCGTTTTGATTTCATGATAGTTACCAGGAATTCGTGATTACACTTGATGAATTTGCAGGTTTTTAGAAATTTAGTAGTAGATTTATGAAGTAAACTCTGAAGAACTTCTGCATTTTTGTCAAGTATCTTGGAAAGGACAGACATTCCATTTTCTGGGCCTCTACAAACACCTTGAATTATTTTATGTTTAGCACTTTACGTCTTGAGGTACAGCAGAGTTGTATATGAAAATTGTTAAGTAGAAATAAAACTGCCATGCAATAAATGGAAAAACCTCCAGTGAAAATGTTAGGATCAGAGATTCACCCTTCAATTTTTTTAACTACTTGAGTAATGATTCTACTTTATGAACTGATTACTGGCTTGTGTGGCTTTACACACACCAAACAAAATCCAGGCTATGTACTTCATTTGTGGTTTTTAAGTACGTACAGTTCTTTTCAATGTTGTTATAAATAGGATTTGTACCAATATAATAGCTTAATGCAATAATTTTTAAACTACCTATTTTTAGGTTTTTAAAAAGCCATTAATTCTATCATTTAGTGTTTCAAATTAGAAGCGGTCGAATTTATTTTTCAAACATATAACATTATCACTACCTACTGCCACATTGCCTTGGTGTTAGATCTCCACACACAGCCTAAGCAATGAGGGCCTGGGTAACCAGATGTAACAGGGGATTTTCTACTGACTCTAGTAGACTTGGAGTTGAGGATGGTCACAGTGTGTCCTGTAACATCAAACTGCAACTGTTTGCTGAAACTAACTGTACAGTGTACTGCAGCAACACAAAGTAAATAAAAGAAAAGAGAGAGGTGGGAATTGACAAAATGACTTAAGACAGGTTTGTTAGAACTGAGTGGTGTGTACTAATGGCTTTGTGTCCTGGGATAGCTCAAAATTCTCAGACAGGCAGTAGAAAGTTCAGCACTGAAGAATTTGAATGGGAATTGGACTCTCCTATACCTAAGCATGCAGGTATCTGATTCCCAGGGTAGGGTTGCCTTTCTGGCTTCCTTTTAGGCAGCTTATCACGATCTGTTTCCTTGGGGGTTTTGTTGATTTTGGTTGTTTTTTTTTAAAGTTATTACAGAGCCACACACTTCCTCTTTTATTATAAGAGTTCCTCTTAGTCTTTGTTAACTGAAAATGTAAGTGTACTGCTTTGTAGCACAATGAATGAATATTAAATTTAGATAACTTCTGACTTCTTGGAAAGAGTAATAATATACCTGGAAGACAATAACTGTGTCTCTATGCGTTATTGAAGCTTAATTGTTCCATTACTCCAGGGATCTTCCAGCTTTTAGAAGTTTAAATCCAAGTTTCAAGTTCTGCATTTTGACAATGACTAGTCTAGAAACTGTGTGTTCTTTTAGGCTAATTTCATTCATCTTGATTGATTCCATCCTTTCCCAGCACAAAACCATGAAGTGATATGCATAGAAGGCTATTGCAATTATATAGTCATCTGAAGGCTTCTGAAGAGACTAACATAACTCTGTCACTCAACTCCATCAAGATGTTTGGAATCTGTACTTTTATACATTATGGTTCTAATTCTAGGAAGAGTCAAGCATTCAGTAAGGTTAAAAACTGACATTTTTAAAGTGGGAAAGTGAATCTAAGCTAGTGGCAGTCTTTTAACTAGAAGATGGAGGGTATCTAAAAGAAAAAAAAGAATGTGGGAAAAGAATGTAAATCTAACTGAACAAAATAAGGAGCCAAAAATCTTTCTGAGAATCAAGTGTTTTTGCATTCATGTATGTACTGATGCCGTGATCTAGAGAGGAAAGCAGACCAGGCTTGTGGTATTAGTAGTGGGCTTGGATCTGGATGGCTGCCTTTCCATGGAGACAAAGGAACCAGACCTGGGGTAGGGCTGGGGGTCATTTGGCATGAATTGCTGCACGTTGCTTGAGATGTACTGACAATGTCTGCTTCCTTCTTGCTTCCCACAGGTTAAAGACACTCTGACTTAGTTTAAATCCTGTATTTGTTCTTAAGTCAGGCAGAATATCATCATAGGTGCAGCAGGATTGGTGCCTAATTGCATACCTCTTAAACTGTCATAGTAGATGGGCCAGGATAGAGTTGAATACTTGTTTTGTGTTACAAATGAGGACAAACCTTTCCTCCTCCACCCTTGAATTAATTCTAATTCACCCTATTCAAGATATGTGTTCAGACGTATCTGAATTTCCCATGAATTATATTTTGTCTGTTTTTTTCAGTAATGAATTAGAATTAAATTACAAGTAGATTAATATTAATTTATCGCTCTTTTCCTAAGGCCATTGCAGTTATCTGCTTGTAGGTAAAACTGGTCATCTGGTGAGGTGGATCCATTGTTAAAAACTGAAATGAGTTTAGGTAACAAAAATAAAAATCCCTTATTTACAGCATGAAGCATCATAGAGCATTGTTACTAGTAGAAGTATTAAGTGCTTCAACAGGTTAAAATGTTTAAAGTTTTAAATATCCAAGATAGCCATCAAATATAACTGTCATCCATCCCTGCCAGAAGCACCAAAGTCTGCTGAGATGCAGACCTGTGACCTCTAGATAAGTTGCTATACACAGAAAAATATTTATCTTCCTACTATGACCTTCCATGCACAAGGCATGAGCCATGGATTTGTTTCCTAGGGAACTAGTGACTGAGGAAAATCTATAATTAGATCTGTGGGTTGTTTGCTACAAATGGGAATTGGGTGCTAACAAGGTTGTTAAAGTATCCAGAAGTATTACATTGTCTTCATGTAATGGAACCAAATTTTAAAAAATACCCTTCATCATGATATTTCTTTTTTAATATCTTCAATTAAAATTTTGAAATGCTGTCGATAGAATACTTACTGCTCTAGGTTCCTTTTAACTGCAAAATATTTTCAAAAGTCAAGACTCAGCATACTGCTAGTTAAAACAAAAATAGAAGTAGACACAATATTCCAATACATTTCAAATTAGAGAGTCTGAATTTTCAAGAGTGTTTTTTAGGTAAATCATTCTTACCAGCTCAGTTTTTCTCACTTTACTCCTCCTATTCACTTCCTCAGATTCGCTGCTGCAACTTCAATGTCTTACTCTGCAATTCCAATTACTCTACCCAGCTGGAAGTTCCCACTTAATCCAGATCTTGATTTCTTTCTTTGCTGCATGCATGGATCTAAAGATAACTTTTGTAGCTAAGTCTCATGGGCAGTAATTGTAGCTGCAGGGAGAGGAAGCCACTAGTTTTTTCATATTCCCCAGACAACCCAGGGCAGACTTCTCTAGACCTTATCAGCACATTATTTTAGCCTGGGCACTGTGCAGCTGAGATGCTGCTGTGTTGCTTCCAGTCTGCTACTAGATCAGAGAGCCTTATGCTTTCTTGGATGCTGCAAAGCCTTGAGTATTAAATTAAGACTTTGCTTTTATTCAGAATAGATAGTCCTGTGAAGTACCTGGAAAAATGTACTGTACATTGGCTCTGTTCTACTCTTTTCTCCCACTTCTTATAGACATAGCTACAGGTCTGGTGATGACACTGTGTGTTCTGTCCTGTGTCCTGAATTGCTGCAATTAGAAACTATTAAATGTTGTGATCTTGTCTCAGCATTTCTGCCTTTTAAGATCAGTGATAAATTTGCAATAAAGCACCTCTCTAAGTCCAAATAACTTTTTTTTCTCCTTTTAAGGGGCATCTTTTGAGTTCTTCATTGAATGCTGTCAGTCACAGTCAGATTTTTCCTAACAACTAACCATAGCTTTTGAGCTACACCATCTGGCTGTCACTCAAAAGACAATGTCCTCAAGTTCCTTTAACTAAGTTTCTTGCAAGTTAGTAACTTAAGCAGCAAAAAAAATGCAGCTGTTAAAGGGCTACTGAAAGGCCAAATCAGCCAGTGAAATATCCAGGCCTTCTGTGACAAATAACACTTCTAGGTAATTTTCCTTTGAAGTTACAAAAAACTATGTTTATAAATTCGGTGCTGTCAGTAGAAGGAAATTGCTGTGTACTGCATCCAGAGTTTGCAGATAGGTATCTGAAATTGTCTGTTACATAGGAAAAGGGGAAGCCAAAATTATTTGTAATGAATCTTCTTGGTCTTTGTAAATTAAGAGTAAAGGGAAGCTGACAGATTACCTGTTACAAAAGAGAATGCACATCTTGAGGTGTTCATTACTTCGATCTCTGAGCAAACGCTCCCTGTTAGCTGTTTATATTGCTGAAATCATTAAATTTGGTGCAATCATAGATTAATGTGTGTGTCAAGACGCAAAATTCAGACACTCCCCAGTCATGTTTCGCTCAGTTGAAACTGAGTCTTGGGGATCTGACATAGAAAATAGATTTATAAAATTTAAACTAAGTGAATTGTGGCTTTCTTTACTGAGTTAAATCAAGTCAGTTGTCTACATCCATTTTCTTTCTCTGTGAAATACACAGATGTGTATTGTTATTGTGACTGCAACACCATCAAGCAAAACTTTAATAGTTGATGATGCAGAAGCAATGTCTCCTTTACTAAATGTAGCTTTTCTCAGCTTTGGTTCCCCCAGAAACCAAACCGCTCTCCTTGACTTTGTGTTCTTTTTACCTGGCTGTCATAGGAGGTCAAGTCAGTGTTGTATATTCCTATTGCTGGTCACATTTCCCTCTTCATGCTGTGCTTGTGGCTCTGGAGTGCAGTTCCAGTGCAAGCACAAATATGATAATGTGGGTGATTGGTTGACTGGCTGGCTGGACCTCTGCAGTGAAAGCACATGGTCTGGGAGGTTTATACAACTTTGAAAATCTTACCTCATTCAGAGACTGGAGATTGAAAACTGATTGGGAAATGTTTTGAAATTTAGGACTATTGTATGAACCTACATTAGTGCATTGCAGAAGCATCTTTAATTGCTGAAGCTTTTTGTCCTGTTGAATTTTGCAAACGTTGTTCATCCTTGTCTATTTTAACTTAGCTCACATTTTGAGAGCAGGATTTGGTTCCCATGCTTAACTAGTTAATCTAGTAATTTAATAAATTCTTAAACTCAGCAAGTTATATGAACTGATTTCCAACCATAGATTTTAGATGTTTAGTTTACAGTAATGAAGTAGTTTCTGTTGGTTAGAGCTTTTTGAATAACGATGGGAATATTTTGCATTTGTTTTGGTTGAAGGATTATTTGAGTCAGTACAGAGCAGATGGAGCCTCTGACTGTAAAGAGTGATTTTCAGTGTGGCAGGACAGGAAGTGTCTGTTTCAATATTTATATGATAGCTAAACAATGTGTCTAAACCATTGTTTTGCTATTCTGGAACATAGTGTTTAAAGGGAAAAACAATTCACCTTTAAATATACATTGATAAATTTGCTTCCTGGGAGGGAGGAAACACCACAAACAAACAACCCCCCAAAAAATAAAAAACACATGAGGGACAGTATAACACTCTGAAATGAGAAGTCCTGGGCTTTGAACCAACTATTCCTGTTTGAGGGTGGCATTTTTTTTCTAATTAAAAAAGTGAAACTAATATGATGCATCTCTAATTCAGACAGTGTCAAGAACTAAGAAATTATGGAAGTGGTTGAAGCAAACACTTCTTAAAGAATGAAACTGGTAAACTAGGGTGGTGCTGTGAAGGACAGATTTGTTGGGCTTGCAGAACTGTGATATCTCTCACTGGGAGTAGTGAGGTAGCGTGCTTTTTTGTACTTCTGTTTCTTTTCTTCTCTTGAGAGCACTCTGATTTACTTTTGTGATAAACCCCTAACACCAGGGAGAGCACATTGCTGAAATGAATTTAGCTGGAAGGGATACATAATGTCAGCTGAAAAATAGCACTTGGTAAGTATGTTTTGGCCATGGTTCAGCAAAAAGCAGATCCTGTCAGCTCAGTAACATTCTGTTTTCTCGTGTCTTTCAGTTGAGCAGAATTGTACTGTCTCTGCCTTTTTGGAAAAAAAACCCCAAACATAACAACAACAAACTGGTTTGTCTTGGGTCCTACATACGTGGTGCTGGCAAGGCTAGCATGTATGCTCTACAGTTTTCCATACATTTATTCTCTGATGGACATGTGAAAGTGTTTTCAGTGTGGGGAAGTGAGTGATGTCTAAGTCAACATCTAATACTGTCATAGAATCATAGAATGGTTTGAGTTGGAAGGGACCTTAAAGATCATCTAGTTGCAACCTCCCTGCATGGGCAGGGACACCTCCCACTAGATCAGGTTGTTTGTGTCCTGCGTGAGGAAATAGCCTTCAAGAGTTGATATTGTTGTGGGGTACTCAGCTGGCATCTATTCTGTCCATGCCATCTGTCCTTGCAAGGCCAAGGCCTTTCTGAATCGTGAGATCAGAACAAAGGAAAATGAAATAGGTAGAAACTGGGAGGCCAGATCAAGTGTGCCTGCCTTATCCATATTCTCATTTGGTGGGTGCTTGGGTTTATGCTGCCTTAACTGGACCATTTCCTAAGAATGAGAAGTCTTTATATGCAACACATAGCCACTGTCATATGATGCAGACATTTTAAATATTAGAACCTGCACTGAAGTTCCTAAAGCCATAAAAAAATTATGGAAATAAGTGTGTCTTTCTGGGCTTCAGGTAGTAGTAACTGTGGGAAAGTAACTTATGTAATTTAGAAACATAAAAATGACATCCCAAAGTAAACGTACCAGCAGAAATTATCTGGCCTGTTTGGTTTTTTTTCAGCCAGTAAATTGGGAAAGCATTGTTGTCTAAATATATTGTAAACTAGGAAATTTTCATATAAACAGTGCTGTGTTTATGACAGTATTCAGAATACCAATCTTGCCAGAGGAGATGTCAGACAATCCTCCTTTTCTTTTTTCCTTGCTCTTGTTGAAGCACCCAAACCATATGGCAAATTAAGCCTGATTTTTATTAAACTTTTCATTGTATTGAGCTTAGTGTGAACTGGGAAATGCACTTTCTTTGAACTATGCAGCCATTATATAAGCATCTTAATTAGGAGATGGTAATGTTGTTCCTTACATTCCTGGGTGTATGTAGCTCCCTCTTGTGGCTAATTAAGCATCTTGAAGAATCGTACCTCTGAAAATCACTTTTTGTGCGACCACCACTGCTTTTGAAGACATGATGCAGTAACACACAGAGCATCTGTAACGTGGGCTTCTTATTTCTGTCACTGTGCAATAGACAGATTCATAGATGGGTAAATAGAGAGGAGAGAAGCGTCTGCACACACTTGCACAGTGAGTGGGACTGCTTCCTGAAGCTTTAAAAAAGCTGAATGGGCACATCCAGGCATTTAGAAAAAACTCTGCTGCATGATAACTCTGTTGGTCCTATACATTATATGCTGATGAATGTTTTACAGCTAAATTGGGGATGACATATGGATGTGTTATAGCTCCAAGGAGTACAAATCTTTCAGGTATCACATTGGTGATATGTGTGATACCTGTGATGTCTTGCCATGAGACTCAAGGTTAAGATCTTTGCCAGATTTGGAGTTGAGAGGAAATCTTCCCTCCAGTCAGTTTTGCAGCTACCCTTATTACTATTGTTATCATCACACTCCTGCCTTGCTATCTAGTGTGGAAAAAGATCTGTGTATGATTATCTGCATTTTAAACTCCTCTGCACAGCCTGTGACTTGTTTTAGTTTTGTTCTGTGGCTTGTTACAATTGGGGCATTCTTAAATTTGTCAAACAGGTAATGTCTGATGGCTGTAGTGGAAATAGTTGTTGTGTAGACATCTCTGAATTAGATTGTTGTGCTGACCTGTGGCTGATTTCAGGCCTCTCAATCCATTGTTCTTATATTGGATGGGAAGGTGTGCTTGTCTTGCAATGAGTCTCAGAAATCAGGCAGAAGATGATCAACTCATCTTTGCCTACAAAAGTAAGTGATGGTCACGACATTGCAGGATTGTAAGCATAGCTCTATGTTAAAACCCCACAGATTTAATGTAAAAAAAACACAAAAAAACAAACCAACCAACCAAAAAATGAAAAGCAGGAAACTTTTCAGTAGGAACCATTTAGGTTCATTACAAAACCTAAAGTTACAAAGTTACTTTGCCCTTTAGTCACCTGCAGTGTTGTCTGCCTCTGTTTTGGCATGAGTGTTAAAAAATACAACAGAAGAAAACTTCATCCATTAGTGTGTGTTTCTTGGAAGCAGAGGTAGAACAAAGGTGACACATGCTTTTACTTCGAAATTTCTCCCTTCCCCACAGGGTTTGAGAATTGAAACTTTATCTCCAAAAAGGCTGATTTCCCATTTCATAACTAGTGGCAATTTTTTTGCAATTAAAATAAAGGAATAATGATTACGGAGTTTAGTCAAAATCTCACTGCCCAGTAATCTGCAAACCAGCATTGCTGAACCCACAGCAATCGGGCAACAAGCATCTATTTCCTCAGGGACATTATTAAACACCCTGCATATTTATTATCTCCAAACAGGAGCAGGTCCAGATTTCTAAGGCTACTTTTTCCTTTCCTCCTCCTGAGCTGTAATTCAGAGACAGCATAGAAATATTTTACTTAATGCTTCTGTAGAAATGTAAACAATATAAAATTGCTAAAAACAAAAGAACATGAAACAGCAGAGGGAAGAGATGGTTTGGCAAACTTGCCAGCCTTAAAGGGCAAGATTAATTTATAATCCGTCTAGATTCTGGTGCACAAATACAAAATTGCTAAGCATGTAGCTAATAACAAATATTGTGTAGCTCTGCAAGTTTACATATGCTACTGTCACTAATGTGAGACAGCCTTGAAATTGGATTTTTAGGGATTTTTGTCTTATGTGGAAATAAAGTAATGATAATAACAAGGAATTTCAGTACACATGTGCGTGTATAAATACAAACACATTTGGAAAGCAGAGGAATTCCAACTGTGTGACTAAGAAGAATTCTGGGTAGGCTACCCAGATATTTTCATGAGGAGTTTTTTCCTTTGGTTTAAAATCCTGGGAAGGAAGGAGTGTAGAAGGGAATGTGGGGAAAAAGAACACCCTGAACCATTTTGTGATGAATTCACAATGGTTAATAAAAGAGACTTACTAAACAGAAAATAATGTGTGATAGCTATCTGTTATTGTAAAAGTTGTTGTGAAATAAGTATGCTTCATGCCAATGGAGTGGCTTTTCCTTTTTTTTTTAGTTTGTAGCTCTTTTATCAATTTAATGGAAAAGTGAAATAGAACTAAATAAAATGTCAAATTCTAGATGTACAGTGACTAGAATAGCAATGGAATAATAGAAACTTTAAGTAGTGAAATAGAAGACAGTAAAGATAAGATAGGAACTGGCCAAGGGATGTGAGTAGGTTTTCCAGGGTTTTGCACACTGTTTTCCAAATGATTGAAACCATATTTTATAGTTAGATATGATGTATTGCCATGAACCATATTTTACAGTGTTACTGGCAGGGCACATACCTCAACATTAGGGAAAAGATCGAAACGGCCTATGCGATCTTAGAATGATTTCACAAGTTTTTATAAAAAGGCCTGTAACTTCTTGTTTTCTGCCATGCAGGTCATCAGCAGTGAAGGGACAGAGGGAGCAAGGTTTCGACTCTCTGGTAAGGGAGTAGATCAAGACCCAAAAGGAATTTTTAGAATCAACGAGATCAGCGGGGATGTTTCCGTGACCCGAACCCTTGACAGAGAAGCAATTGCCAATTATGAGGTGAGTGCTCATAGCAACAGGATCTTTACCTCTGCGTTGATAATTTGAATGTGTATTTGCTTTTGAAAGGGCTGCAGTTATTGCAGCTGCTGTCCTATAAAATTTCTAGAAGAACCGTTTGTCCTTCGGAAATGGCAAATGTGTTTGTTCTAACATGCAATCAAAACTCTACTCTGCTTTCTGCATGTAATTTCTGTCCTTTATCTTTGGTATAAATACTGTCTGAACAACGTGTATGTGTCTGATTTTTGAATACCAAATTATGTTTGGACAAAAGGAGATCTTCTGGGGAAGCTGCCACTAAGGTACTACGTGGTTATATTTTTTCTTTTTGGTTGTCAAGCTGTCAATGGAATATACTATTCAACTCAATTTTTAGAAATGGATATCTTTTAACAGAGATAAAGAAGATTCTGTTGATATGAAAATGTTAGCAGATACATCTCAGTCAGGTGTCTCCTACAAAGATTTTACTGAAGCTTCTTTCCTTGTCAATAAGTGCTCTGTTTCTCCCCATTAAAACTCTAACAAACAATCTCCAAAATCTGTGAAATAGCTGCACCACAATGTCCTGAAATGTATAGTTTAGATAGAAGATCTGTCAATTCATGTTTTCTATCTAGCTCTTTAAATGCACAGCCAAATAAATAGTGTCTGGCCTCTTCGATATAGATGAGCAGCAGAATTCAAGATGCACAAGGATTAGTACATTTGCATGTTGCTGCTTTTGGCAGAGCACGGGGGGGCTGAGCTCTGTATCCTCAGGGAGTAGGGGGTACTCCAGCCTGTATGGGGACAGGCTCTGGTGACAGTTGGGTGGCTGCTGTCCCTGGCCTCTTTGGGTTTTTTCTGCTGTCTAGCAGTAGATACTTGTACTCTCAATGTGTTTCTCTCCTCCTCTGGAAGAGTTTGCCAGTTAAATGACTAGTCATGCTTGCTCAAACGGCGCTGCTAAAATTTACCATATGTTGGCTTTCAACACTTAAACATCGATTTCTCTTCCGGGTTTACAGTGAAATGAATGTTAACCACTTGCATAGGATTTATGGTACTTCCTGATGTCCTTCTTAAAAGAAAAACATTGCAGTTTCTCTTTTTAACTCTGTTCCTCATCCTCATTTACCAGCTGTTCCTTAGTTTATCGGTGGCTTTCCACCCTAATGTGTTCAGTATAAACCTTGAATATTTTTTTGCTGGAAAATCAGGGTAGTCTTTTCAACATAATGCATCAAACCACAAATGGCCCTCCTGTCTGATCTGGCAAAATATACACTTAAATTAAGACAAAACCATTTCCCTAGAGGAGCCTTTTTGCAGCAATGCAAATTATATACAAATAGTGCAGTGTAGTAGATTATCCAGAGCAATGTGAATGTATATCCTAATGGGCTGTAGTGCTTTCTAACCTGTTATATAGCACTCTGCTCAGCGTGCTCACTGGCATCCTGTTGTGCAAAATGTAGTTGAGAAGTTCTAGAGGAGAACCCTGAACTTGATTAGTCTTGTCTTTGAAGCCAGCCCATTATTTTCCAATAAAGATGTATCATGGTGTCAGGAGGCAGCAGGATTTTCTCCCTCATGTCCTTGGTACACTGAAAGATGAATTACCTCAAAGGTCTTTAAGTTTCTATCAAAAATGTATTTATTTTCTGTTTTTCTTTGAGCTCCCCCCTCCCAGTGTGTCCTGAAAGAAAAAGTTCAAAGGGCAAACAAGGAAAGAACAGATCTTCATGAAAAAATACAAGTCCTGTGCAAGACACCATACTATCAAATATATAATCAGTGGTGGGGCAAGGATAAAAAGTGAAAGCTGTTGGAATCCTTCCAGCTACTGTGCATGAGCACTGATTTGCATTGAAATTAGCCATTACTAATAATTTTTTTCTACTGTTGTAGTGTATGAAACTATGCTAAAGAAATCATGTTTGCCATTGGAAAAGGTAGAATCTTCTGGTGTGTTTGTCCCTGTAACTTAGGGATGCCTCCTTAAGGGTCAGAGAATGTCACTCAGCTTCAGTTTTAAGTGAAAACTGTTTATGAAGAAGAGCAAGAGGATGTGAGGATGTTATTCTGCCCAACAAAAACAGACTGTTTTAGAAAACTGTGCAGTAATTCCCTTTTTCTTCTGAAGAGATCTGATAGGAATTCTCTGAATCAGGGTAAAACAGTGGATTTACATTGAATGGTTTTATTTTGGGGCTTTCTTCAGCCTGTTGCTGAAACTACTAAATGATGCTCTGGAGAAGGGGCTTAAGCAGAATAGGGGCTTAATATTTAGTTGCTTCTGCATTGGTGAGATAAGCAGGTAGCCCAGAGCCCCTATTTAGTGAGAGCAAAAGATGTTCCATTGTACAAACATGCTGTCAGAAATAATGTTTTTGTTTTTCTCTCAAGATTGGAGTTGGAAATTTCAGACAATGGCAAGTAATTTCTTTAGGATTGAAAAATGCAGATGAACGAACTTGGTGGGGAAACTTAAGATGGATTTTCTAGTCCAAATCAGTGAGGTATATACCATCCACAAATTGCCAGGAATCTACACAACTGTGAGTTGACTTCAGATACATAGTCTTTTCTGATTCCAGCAGAACAGAAATATTCGTGACTTTTCAGTTGCATCTTTTAGGAAATAAATAAATAAATCAAGTACTTCTAAAAAGAGCTGCAATCATAGAGTCATAGAATGGTTTGAGTTGGAAGCAACCTTAAAGATCATCTAGTTCCAACCCCCCTGCATGAGCAGGGACACCTCCCACCAGATATAAAAATATCTATCAATAACAGAACTAAAGGATTCAAATGAAGCTGGAAGTCTAGTTGTGCTAAGTGTTGGCAAAAAACTAGTGAATTAGGAAACAAAGGTTCAAATAGAGGGCCAGTGAAGACTGGCTGAAGAACAGTAGTTATGGGGTAATTTGTTAACTAAAAACATTAAGCTAATTTTCAAAACCTCACATGCACTTAGGTAACGTATTCCTAGGCAAGATGCTTTCATGAAAGTAAAAGCAGGAATAGTTGCATATATTGATTACCATGACCAAGATGACAAAAACTGCAAAGGTTAAGAACTGTTTTGTTCTTTACTCAAAGTTAGGTAGGCTTAGAAGAAATGGGAACAATGTTCTATTAAATTTTTACAGTTGATGCAGGAGATTTTTGTTTGGCATTCCTTGGGTACAGGACGAAACCTGAAGTTGTATAAATTCATTTCTCATCATTTATCACTTCAAGTAAACCCTGCGTCAGTAAAATCCGGTTCTGTAACCTCCTAAGCATCGGTGGCAAAGTGCCAACCAGTCAGTGGGAGAGCTTTCAAAATTTTAAAGGATGTTGCTATCGTTGATGGGATTTTTCATAACTGCTTCCCAAGTGTAAATGTGAGAGAGAAATAATCAGAAAGTGATCCTTTGCAAACATGAAATGAAGAAGCTTGATAAAACTATTCCGCGAGAGTGTGCAAATTAGAGCTGTGACCAAATTTACCTAGGCAATTTGAACTGTTAATGAAGAGTTAGTTTAAATTATGTAAGTAAAAGTTTTATTTGCTTTAGAAAATACTGAACAAGCAGAGGTTTGAAATCAGCTTTCAGCTTTTTTTTTTTATGATGACAGATCACCTTTCTGTGAAAAGATACCTTGCAACTGGTAGTGACAGACTGAGATATGTAGAAAACTTATGTTAACTGACTGAAAAAGAAGTTAGGAGTTTTCTTTCTAATTATTGTCTCTGTGTTGGATAATAAGTAGACTGAGAAGAGGCTAAAGAATTCAGACCAGTCAACAGCAACCAAATCTCTAGTGTGAACTGCTTCAGTTGAGGTTACATGAGACTGCTCTTTCTGTGACCAAGCCAAACATTCAGGGTGATGCTGCAGTCCTAACGGACTCTATTTACTCTGTTTAATATGGAGAGAAGAATGGAAATACTTCACAATCATGAGGAAAACTAGCTTGGTCTGGTGTCAAGGATTGTTTTGTGAGAAAGATTTTTAAGTACTTGAATGCATTTTGCAGAGACTCAAAGTATTACTGTAGCAAAAAACGATAAGTGAAAAGCTGTAATTTATCCTCTGCAGAAAAAGGAATGTCTTCTGTGTAAGTCCATTTTAGTGCAGCCACATCCTCTTCAGAACGATATATCACACGCTGATAGTAAATCTCTGCAATATGCAGTGTGGAGACATATAGACAAAACACATGCTGCCCTTTGAGAAGGAAAACCACCACCTTGCTCCCAATTTCAAGACTAGTCTAAGCTGTATTGTAGTCTTGGTTATCTGCACGGGCAGAATTATCTGAAGTGTAAGTCAGTCATCTGCTCTGTCTAGATCCAAAACCGGTTGACGGGGAATGTCAGACCTCAGTCATCTTCCACTAATATCCAGGGGGAACAAAAAGGAGGCAGGTATTTGTATAAATGGGCTGTAGTTAAATGAATTGATGAACGGCTGAAAATCCCGGCAGCAAAAAAGTCCTCTGTAGCTTGTGTTCCACCTGTCTCTGTAGAGAGTGCATGAGATATTTTAGCTGGGTTTTTTCTTAATATCGAGATGTTTACCTATGTATTTCTGAAAGTGTTTAAATGTTGGGGCACCAGGTAAATTCAGAGAGGACCGTTTTGAATTATTTTCATATTTTGATTACAGAGACAGAAATGAACACTGAGAAAGTGCCATTAGGTTCTTGTCTGACAGCATTACTTGGAATTTAGCTATCCCTATATGGAATTTTGAGTAAGCAAGCTGATGATAATGTCTGTGCAAAAGAGGAGAATGCATCACAGTGAATGCTAAAAATAACGAGATAGGATCTCAAAAAACCTGTAGTAGCCTCTTGGAAAGCATTGAATTCCCTCTGTCATGTTGCAGTTGATGGAACTGCAGTCTGCTCCTTATCCTGAAGCAGGTATAATAATCTTAATGGAGCACAGAGCCTTATGTCTCAGCAGCTGCTCTCCTGGTTCTATAATGATCACAGACCATAATTTCTATAAACCTATGTTAGCACAGCATCAGCCTTAGCATCAGAAACTGGTCTACTCACAGTTGAAACTCAGTTATACTGGTATTCCAGTATAGGCATTTTCATATAGGAAATCAACACCGCTTCTGTCTCAGAATCCCTTCTAGGTCAACAAGTACCAAAGAAGCAAAATGCAGGAAGTTCAGATAGTCTTCTCTGGGGATAATGTTACTCTCTTGTGACACTCCTTTCTGAAACTTTCCCTGAGACCAGAAGTTCTGGAGCAGGGAAGTTTTCCTGCTGTTGATGGTGTGTTAGGTTGCTGTAGTTTGCATGTGACCACACAAGTTCTGTTACTGGTGGAGAACTTCATCACTTACACAAATCTCATCCCTCAGCAACACCTTTATTGCACTGCAACTCCTGGCATAGCCTGGTTGAGATGTCTGGGATGGATTTCTGGTGCTTGCTGTGAGGCTCTGTATGTTTGTCTTTCATTAACAATCATAGGCTGTTGGTGTTTGTAATCTCCAATAAAGCAATCTGTCCATCAAATGGTGTTGTACTGCAGTGGGCTCTGAATCTGAGGGAAACCTGTTGTTTTGTCTGGCAATACTGGCTTGGTACTGAAATTGTTTCTGACATGATTGCCCACGACTTGGTACTGCTTTTACTTGTATGGGGAAAGGGTGAAATAAATCAATCTGTCAACCAAAAAAATCCCACTTTTTATCTAAAAACTAGGAGTGATGGATTAGTCAAAAATTTGTTGCATCCTGTTCTTCTGTAACAAAGGCATTTAGACATAGAAGGCATTTTTTTAGGATGCCATACATTCAAGAAAAGATATTGTTTTTTAAAAGAGAATTGGTAATTTAATTTTTTTCTGTTGAGATTATGAAATGGCAAGATTAAGTATTAACAGATATTTCATAAAACCTGGAAGCAGAAATGCAACAACAGGAACAAACCAAACAGAAGCAAAAGTCTAGATCCTTTGAGACCTGTATGGGCAGACTCCTGCTTTCGTGGGGAACTTTTTGGTGTTGGTTTCTTACCAAGGTCAAAACCAAGATAGTCACCATAACTGTGTACATAAATCAAGTATTTGAGCATATACATGTTATAAAGAGCCACAGATTTAAATAATTGCTTGTATAGCTGGGATATAAATGGGATTTTCAACTACTGGAAATATCTCTCTTACTCCCAAGGTTGGTTTATGGGATAAAAAGAAAACCTGACAGGAAATGAAGTTAAAATTCATGTTATTTTTATGTATATTCTCCCATTTTCTCTTGGGGGAACAAGATATCTATTTTATATAAACTCTTTAATTTACCATATCTTGTTCATTTTTACTGTAAATAGTCTGTTCAATACATACTGTAGATCCTAGTATTATGAGATATCAGCAGGGTTCTGTGATTCATTTCAGAAGCCACTAGCATCCTCATATCATCTATGTGGAAAGCTTACAAAAGTCAACAGATAGTTTTGTTGGAGGGCATATGCTTTATTCTTAGGTCTAAATGCTTGTATGACTGACATTCCTGCTGTTCAACAGCACTGTCATGTCATTTGTAGGAGGAACAGAGGGAAATTTCACTAAAGAGAAAAATCAGCAAAGGTTTGTTTATAACCTATAACTGTCAAGACAAAGTAGTGGGCTTGGATTTCCACCCTAAAAATAACCCAGACTCCAAACACTGGGCAAAATTAGTGTTTTCTCATTGAAGAGTGGGAGGTGGAAAAGCACAGCAGTAAGAGATAAAGAAAAATTGGAATTTACTGAGACAGTAACAAAGGATGCAAAATTTGGTTTATGGCTGTTTTGGTTTTTTAATTGTTTTCTATTATTATTATTTTCTAATAGAACACCACTCCTGGAAATAATAATGATGTATTCAGAGAAACAAGAGGAGACTAATAACATTTTTGCTATATTATGTTAATAGTCTGTGAAACTACTGTTGCTATTACATATTGATTGCATTTTAAGGCATTTAAAAGTCACTGTGATACTTCACTCCTTAGCATGATCAGTTTGGGTTTTTTCCATGTCTACTTGTGTTAAAGCAACCCTCAAAATATCTTGCTGAGGGCTCAGTGTTTTAGGTGCAGCATAAATACCCAGGAAGACACTTTGCCCTTTGCCCAGAACTTATGTTTGCCCTGCAAATACCCCGGACTTGTCCCCAGCCTTATGCAGTGAGGGACATGACAGCAGTTTCACATGCTCATGTGTGCAAAGGTGCAGATTAGAAGTTTATTGTAAAGATGGGAACAGCTTTTTATTCAGTTGGTGTGAGTCAAACAACTTGGTTAGGAAATCTTTTTCTGTTCAAATCCTTTATTGAACCGCTTTTGGGGGCATATTTCCAGCTAACCATACATTAAGTAGAAACTGTTAATCTTGTCTTTATGTATGCCAAGGAGAGTGATGTTTCATCTCTTATCAGCTATATTTTTTTTGCTGGTTTTGTTAGGGCTTTTTTCTGGAAAAAGTGCACAAGTTCTGAGCCTCCTGATCCTTTGCTAAGCATGTAAAAACATTGCAGTACGTAATTTGAAGCAGAGCACCTTTCCTGTGACTCAAGTCAACGCCTTGAAGGCATGGCCTTATCATTTTGCAACACTACTTTAAGCTTTTCCTAGTCCATTAATAACATTCAAAAA
Source organism: Hemiprocne comata (assembly GCA_020745705.1). Lineage (NCBI taxonomy): Eukaryota > Metazoa > Chordata > Aves > Apodiformes > Apodidae > Hemiprocne > Hemiprocne comata. The sequence continues at coordinate 17,449,464 of CM036598.1, forward strand.
ATAATAAAGACATTTTTGAAGTTTGGTTGATCACATCTCTGTAACTCTTGTTCCTCCCAATAAACAAAGTCTGTCTTATTTAGAGATTGGGTCAAAATGCAGAATCTCAGTATTCTAAATCCTGGAAAAAGCCTTGATTTCATCTTGTAAATGTGGGTCCTTAGCAATCTATAGCAATTATTTTTTTTTATTTTTTTCCTTAATAATTTCCTGTCTGCAGCTGAGGATCTGCTGTCTCCTTTCTGACCTCTTGTTCTTTATATACCTAAAGGAAATCGTATTACCTATCTTATCCTACCCTACAATCTCTTTTTCATTTTCCACCTTCTCACAGCTTTTTTTCCCCCTTGCAATTTTAACTTCATTCCATAACCTTTCTACTCCCCCTGTCTTTCTTGATGTTTTATGTCATTCACTTACACTTTTCCTGCACTCTCTGCATTTCCTTACTCAGGCATACTGGCCTGTTTTATGCTGTCTGGAGTGTTGCTAGGGGTACACATAACTCTCAGCTAAGCAGGAATTTGTGTTGTTATTGTATAGAACCTTTCCACTGTCTTTACAAAAGCCTTCCTGCTTTATCCATTCTAATCTGCTGTGTTCATAAGTAAATCCCTTTTGGAACCCTTGCCTTTGGATTGCTTACATGTGCCTACCTTTCCTCCAATGTTAGTGAAACAGGCCAGGTAGGTAATACATGATGCTAAGAAATTTTGGTGGTAAATTGAGTTTTCTTTCTATTTTAATGCTTTTAACCTGTATGTATTTTCTTTTCAAATTATGCATATTAATTTAAGAAGTATATAGTTTGGAAATTCTTAGCATTTAGTTTATTAAAAAGAATTCTATATCTTAATTCTGTCACTACTGTGGTAGTGGTCTGCTCAAAAGTGTTCAGCCTCAAAAAAGGGAGCTGTATAGTAGAACACTTACTGTAATAATTAGTTCTGTGATTTCAGAACTCTCTTTTTAATACTTGATCTCTGTAAAATTATTGTAGGATAATGGGCCATAATTTTAAAGCTGTATATGCACGTGTTTGTAGCAAAAAAACCCACTAAACAGATTTGTAATTTTAATGCAGAAGTACTTTTTAATTAATGTGGAGTGGCATGATACTTTTGCAAAATGCATGAAAAGAATTTGCAGAAAATGAAGAAATAAGTGTGCTTCAGTGATTCAGGGTGTGGATTCTGTGTTCTGTTGTGCATGTTTCTCTAACATCAGTACAGGGAAGTAGGCTGCAACATATGGTCCAGCAGAATGTGCAGTTGAAGTTACCTTCAAAATCCAATCTTTCTGCATCTGCTCTTTCTTTCACCAACATTAAGGAGCCCTAATATGGTGCAATTATTTCATAGAGCCCCTACTATGGCATGTTCATTATGTATTTTTTTACATGTTTGTAAGAGACTTTGAGGAAAAATGGCAGAATGGACCATGAAGTCTCCATTAGTGAAACGATACAAAAATTACTCTGTGCCATAAAAAGAAATTTAAAACCAAAATAAAACTATTGGAGTCCAGGACTTGCCTGTGTCATCTTCAAAGCTTTTTTGACTGCTGTATTTGAAGTCCACTGTAGGATTCATCTACTTCTCAGGCCTACAGAACGAGGCAGATGACTGACTGTAGGTGGGTGATAGTAAAATTTTACAGTTTGATCTGTGGAAATGAAATCAGAACCCATTGTTGGCTGTCTCCCTGACATATTCCTTAAAACAAAGCCAGATATATGGGAATGTTGTGATTAATTTTTTGTTTTTGAGTGGTTCATTAGCAAGAGGTAATTTGTTTGTATCAGGTAATGTAAAACACCATATGTTTAGACTCACATGATGGAACTTTTTGTTTTAAAGGAACTTTGTAATTTTTATTTAGAGTGTAGAACAGGTCTCAGTAGCTACTGGCAAAACTCATTGTGCAGGTTTGTGACTAGAAGTTGGTGAGTACAAATACTGTCATCCTGATCTTTTGAAGTTACCTCATCAGGACTTGTTTTGCTGACAGCATTTCTATCATATTCAAAATATTTTGCCTAAAGGTGTTAGACAAGAAGACTGGTTGTCTCTGTCTGCTGGCAGCAGGAGCAGGGACAGGTAAATGTTCTGCTTTGATCTCTCCAACACTAAAATGTAGAGGATCATGAAACTGTCCAGTTGGGACTGAAGGCTTCTGAGTGGGAAAGTACATGGGTAAAATATTGGAGAAGGTAGTATGGAGCCAGCAAAACCTCTATCTGAAATGGTTATATGCATGAGAGGCCTCTGAGAAATACTAATTCTAATTTCTTCTAGTTTTTGACATTAGCATGTGGAGTATCTTGTGTACCTTGCTATGCAGTTGTATTTGTAGTTTAAACGTAAATACAGAGAGAGTTCATCTTTGCTAAATTCTTCCCAACCTCTGCTTTAACATGATTAGTATTTATTTACATAAAGTAATTCAGATATCTGAATGCATGCATTGAAAATACCTACTATTTATTTAAGGCTCTGTTCTTATATATATTTCTTAAATGTATTATGTACACAAAATACACAGGTGATATGAACACAGATTACAGATTTTATTTGTGGATGGGAACAAAAAAAGCAATGTACTGCTGTTGTATTTCTGTTAGTTTTAGAAGAGTTAATAGAGTTAAATAACAGCATTATTATTTACTACTTAGAAATTACTAAGAGGAAGGAAAATCATGACAGTTTTAAACTACCAGTTTTTCCAGTTACTTGAACAATTTGTAAAAAAACTTCTATCCGTTTCTTGCTGTTAGGCAAACCTAGTGGAGAGGACAAAAAAGGAGTAAAGAAATTGTTCTAAAAATAGCATATAATCCCTAAATGCTTTGCAACTTTACTGTGTTTTATATTTTCCTCTCTGAAGAGGAAAGAAAACATTTGATATGAAAGAGTACCCTGCTGCCTAGCCATTTTCTATGGGCTTCTAGTTTTCCCATGATGAATGTGACAATTATCCTCCACTGTTTACAGAGACACTGAGTTTCATTCAACAGCCTTGGGATTCACAGGTCTGAAGACCTTATTCCCAGCAACTGGAGTTTTTCCTCAGAGGGCTGCAATCTTTGCCTCAGTCAGAAATCTAGAGCTTCCAATAGAGACTTGGAGAAAAAACTGCAGTTGCAGTACTTGTCAAGCCTAAAGTGTTCCTAAATTCAAATCTTAGGGTGTGAAATGTTGTCCTGTGTATTCGCTGTGCTCTGCGGGGTGTATCTAATGACACTGACCTTATTGAATCCTGGATCTGCTGTACATGAAACCAGCAAATTAAAGCACAATCTGCTATGTTTATGGACCTTAAGAGCCAGCAAACTGATTCTCCAAACATACAATTTGCTTGTCATTCAGCTTTCCAGAACACAGCTGTGGCAGTAGAGAAGTAGGTAACTGCAGTTGTAATCTTTAATATATTAATACATCCATTTTAAATACACACTGCATTTTGTTAGGTTTTCAACTGCAAAATCAACATCCACTGTTAATTTTAAGGTACTAAGTAATCTAATCATACAGATAGCCACTTCTTGTTAAACCTATTTGCAATTGGTATTTCCAATTTATTGAAGAAAATGCTTGAAAGGAATTGAGGTGTTTGAGTATATGCATTTAATTTCACTCCATTTATTTATTGGTAGTTTTGATCAATGCTGTGCAAAGTGCTTTGAACTTGTAGATGCAAGCATGTATATAATTTCCCATGTCAATTCTTGGCTGATCTACCCAGGCTGAAATATAAAAAGCAACTTGTCTCCTCAATTCTAGTGAGTGGGATTAGTGAATTGATTAGTGGAATTCTGAGTTAAAATTGCAATTAAAGACAAAATTCTATCTCTTAGAAAAGCTTCAAGTCATTTCCCCAAAGTACAGCAGTCAGATTACAGGCTTTTGACAAAGGTTTGTATTGTGAATAAAAACTGTTTTTAATAACCTTTTTTTTTCCTGTTTGCAAATCTCCTAAAATAGCAATTAGTAAGCAAAAAAAAGTGAGATTTTTCACAGTTTTCAGCTTACAGAGGAAATTTTATTGATTTTTGAAAATACTGAAGATGTGATTCAGTGAAAATAATTACAAATAAATGCCATCAGTAGCAAATAATGATGTTTTTCATTAGATTCTGCTCAAAGCATTTAAAATGACAGTGTGCACATTGTATATTCAATTGCAATTAGTATTTACAGTTTATTGGTATATGTTTTGCTGTAGCAGTCTCGGGCCATATTTCAGACACACACATTTGCATTTGAGCCTTAACCCAGAACCTTCTCCAATGACAGACAAAAATGTGAAGTGTTCTATGAGCTTGTTTGTTCCCAATACTGGCAGTATATTCCTTCCCTGTTATGAGGTTTCCCCCTTTCTTCCTTATATTTTGTTCTGGGCCATTTTAAAATATTCATTAATGTCTTTCTGACCATGTTTCCATCACTTATTCTATGTCTATAATTTATCCTTTTCCATCCATGTAGGTGGTTTTTTTCCATTATTGGAAATGACCCCAGAACCTGACTTTTTTGAACTCAGTTGTTCTTGCAAAATATGCACATTTTAATCACCTTCCCCTGCAGACATCAAGAGCACATTCTACTTCCCAAAGAAGTAGTTCTGTGTTCCAGATCCTACTCCTCATATAGCATCAACAGTGACTCAAACCTGCACTGATGTGGAAGGTTCCTTTGCCGCTGCTGCTGCTGCTACTGTCATTCAGATAATGTGAGAAGCTAAAATACTGAGAGCAGCTACTCAATTTTGATTTTTGCTGCTCAGCACCATAAATTGTTATTTTAAGACAAACGTAAAAGGTGTAATTTGAACCAATTATGCATTCTCCTCTGAATCCCAAAACTTTGAGAAGCATATAATTATGGTATGTCATCTCCACCAGGTCAATTTTCTTTTATCTTTTCACCAGAAAACTAGGACATACCTATGAAGCTTATGAGCATCATTTTAAGCTAGACTTATAAAGCTACTTATTAATGAGAATGTTTTACTTTTCATAACACAAAACTTGTCCTATGCGAGGAGCATGGAGGATTTACCAGCTTCTGCACAGGCTATTTGCTTTATCCTAAGCAGAATGAAATAGAGGAGTTAGGATGGTAAGAAAGTAAGGCAGAGCTGAAATGTATTGTTTTCAAAATGCAAAAACCCCAAAGCACTTAGTATTCAACTCTGCTGCCTGTCGATTTCACTTACTGTTAGATTTTTAGGTGCTAAGAATCTCTTAAAACAAGATTAGATCTTTAAAAGATGTGGTAGATTATCTTCCAACATTCTGTATTTTAGATGACATTGTGCATTTTTTTTCTATAGCTTTTTTAAGGTTAAATATACTCATTATTACCGTTGTGAAGCCAGTATTTCAGTTTCACTTGTCTTTTGTGTTTTAGATTTGGTTGTAATTTATTTTTTTTTCCTAACAGCTGTTAGGGAATTCAGTGGCCTTAAATAACCATTTTCTTAAAGGTGTTAGGATCACTTTTCTTTCTTTACTTATACTGTAAGCAGTTATACGGGATAGCATAATTGCATCAACAGTCTGATACTGAACTGAGACTGTTGTCATTGAATGATAGAATTTTTTTGGTTGGAAAATACCTTTAGGATCATGGAGTTCAATTGTTAACCTAGCACAATGCCAAGTCCTACTGCTTCCCATTGAGGTGGCAATATATTAATATATTAAGTCAAACCTCAGTAATTTCAGGAGGACCATTCAGGAGATAGGATTGAATGTGCAGAATGACAAAAGAAATAGATAATTCAAAATAAACTGAGCTAACAAGCAAGGATTTACTGGACTGAATGTGGTGCTAACTAGTAGACATAATTTCATGTTCTACATATGGTATGGGGTTTTTGCTGTATAATAATTTTTGTTGTTAATGAGCAAGTGAGTAGAAAAATGAATGTAGAATTTGGATGTAAGAAATGGTACGCTCACATTTTTAATAGCTTTTTTCTGTGGGAATGGTTACAGAATATACAGTGTGTTAAAGAATTTGGCTGGTTGCATTTGGAATTTATGTAGCTCAGACAAGCATAGTTGTTCAGGAAACTAAGTTCTGGTGTTATGTTTCAGATACGTACAACACACGAGGTGCCAGGTCCAATTAACGGTCTGATGGTGGTAAATCCATTATCCTTGGAAAGAGAGTCCACCATCAGGAGACATTAATTCAATGTGACACCAACTGGGGTGTTTATATATACAGCTAATTGCAGTGTCAGACATTCTTCTCTAATGGAGTTTAATTGTGGCAAAATTGGAGTTAATTAAAAGTTAATGGTATAGAGCACATCATGTTGTTATAAACTACCCAGACATGTTTCTACCCATATTATTGTTGTTTAAATGGTGCTTTCAATTACCATGCCTGCTATTGACACTTTGGCAATGCACTGTAATTGTTTTCACATCGCTGAAAGTTTTTGAGTAGACATGTAAAAATGTGTTTATTTTTAAAAAGCTTGACTAAGTTGAGGTGGGTTGGTTACCTCACAATGTAAATGTCAGGTGTGATGTTTCCAACTGCCTTGCTTAGAAAAGGGTTGCCTCCTGTTCATTGCAAATGAAGCTGCTCTTATCTCTGCCACCAGGCACTTGCACCACGCCACTGCAGTGTTCTGCCCGCTCCCTGCAAGTGTTCAAGGCCAAGTTAGACGGGGCTTTGAGCAACTTGATCTAGTGGGAGGTGTCCCTGCCCATGCAAGGGGGTTGGAACTAGATGATCTTTAAGGTTCCTTCCAACCCAAACCATTCTATGATTCTATGTTTCTCATCATTGGATTAAATTCAAGCTGTTCCTATATTGAAACTTTGGTCAAGTTGGTATTTCCCAGCTATTGTTCTCTTCTTGATCAACGTTTATTTATCTTCAACTCTCACAAGTTGTTTGGCTATCACTCACCTTTCCTTCTCACTTGAGTGCTTCTTTTGGAAACACCAGACCTGCTCCTTATGCCATGACTTCCCCCGGCATTGTGCTCTAATTGCCTGAGTGCTGTGAGGTGCAAAACACCCTTGCTGCTGCTTTTATACATGTAGAAGATAAAAGTATATACTGGAGTCCATTGGTCTAAGTCCCTTTTCCTAGTACAATTTTCAATATTTGTTATGATAAGCTCTCAAATTAAATGGGTCATACTGCTTTTAAAATCTTCAAGATGTTAGAAATTACCAGTGTGTTTCTTGAGGAAGCCCATCAAAGTATTTCTTTTCAAAGACACCAGATGTAGATTTTGTTATTTAGAGGAAAGATAATATAAATTTTGAGCTTTCTGATCGCATGAATTGGAACAATACAAACATTTTATCATACTGGATAACAAAGATAATTTCAGGATTGTTTCAAGGACAAGCACTTTATAATTCTGACACTGTCAATGGGATATTACAGGAATATTCAGCTAATGCAATGAATCATTATAAAAAACACGTCTTTAACAAGCTATTTCTAGAAAAATATCAAGGAACCTGACTAGGAAGCAAGGCATGTCCAGAGGTCCTGAGCGTTGTTGAAAATATAAGATCTCTTAGTAGATAAAGTGTTTGCTACTTTTTCATTCAACATCGTAGAATATTAACATGACTTTGTACAACACTATAAAATGGAAGTAGCTGTCAAAAAGATGGCATAATGGTCCACCAAAAAGTATAACGTGTTGTTAATATACAATTCTACTTTTATCAAGGAAAAGTGGAAATACTTGATAGTGCTTGGTTTTCCTCTTTCTTCCCTCAGCCTTAGAGCTACTTGGTCAAGTATTTTTCATTTTTTATGATTATAAATCAGTCTATAATATTGTTGTAGAAAAGAATTATGGGTGTAGTTCTCTTGTACTTAAGTGAAATAGGTAGGGCCATGCTCCTCTTTTCTGTATTTTCTAGAATATTCACTTACTGCATTTCCTGGCTTCAACTTCTGCCCAAGTGTGATTGTTAACAGAAAAATTTACTGTGAGGAGAAAACGAGTGGAAGCAGATGGCACGTGAAATATATTTAGCTGATATGGCCTCAGGAAAACTTTCAAAAATTTCATAAATTAAATCCCAGCTCTTTGAAGTTAAGATTCAACCAGTTGGGTTACACTAAGCTTGAAGTAATACATAAGCTGCCAGTAAATCCTGTATGGGAAGATCTTCAGTGAGCTTCAGTAGAATTAGCCAATATCTCGGCTCACATCTGGGGAAGAACTGTGGTATAAGAAGCAGTTGCTAAGAAGTTCCCATATTTTGCCATCTGCTTCCACCAAGTAGAGTAAGTTTCCCTTTCACCACGCTTTGGGACTCCCTGGAGCCCTGATACTCCTTTTCCTTCTCTCTCCTTTTCCTTTTCCTTCTCTCTCCTTTTCCTTTTCCTTCTCTCTCCTTTTCCTTTTCCTTCTCTCTCCTTTTCCTTTTCCTTCTCTCTCCTTTTCCTTTTCCTTCTCTCTCCTTTTCCTTTTCCTTCTCTCTCCTTTTCCTTTTCCTTCTCTCTCCTTTTCCTTTTCCTTCTCTCTCCTTTTCCTTTTCCTTCTCTCTCCTTTTCCTTTTCCTTCTCTCTCCTTTTCCTTTTCCTTCTCTCTCCTTTTCCTTTTCCTTCTCTCTCCTTTTCCTTTTCCTTCTCTCTCCTTTTCCTTTTCCTTCTCTCTCCTTTTCCTTTTCCTTCTCTCTCCTTTTCCTTTTCCTTCTCTCTCCTTTTCCTTTTCCTTCTCTCTCCTTTTCCTTTTCCTTCTCTCTCCTTTTCCTTTTCCTTCTCTCTCCTTTTCCTTTTCCTTCTCTCTCCTTTTCCTTTTCCTTCTCTTTTCCTTCCCCTTCCCCAGAAACTTCAAGAGAAAAAGTTGGACATGTTTAATCTGGACTTTGGTTTGGTTTCATTTTTCTGTTGAAGTAACTTGTTTTTTAATTGTGTAGAAAGGCAATGGATTCTCTTCTGGATCATTTATGTCTCAGATTAATAGCCTCAGTAACACGGGGTGGTTACTGGTGTGACAGCCAACCATCAGGATCCTATGGCTTGGGAAATAGTTTTTTTGCTCTTATTTGTCTGCTTTTTGCATTCTCATTTGGTTGTAGTCTCAGCCACAGCAAACCTCTCCTTGCAGTCTTGTCTATTATTAATCACTCAGAAGAAATATACAGCAGCATGAAAAAAAAAACTCTTTTTGAAATAGATTTTATTTTTTTGTCCAACCCATTCCAAATCCTTTATGAGCATATGGAGTAATATGAATATTAATCCTTCAGCTGAATTTAGCTGCTTTATTAGTCCATGATCTCAAAGGAGAAGCAATAAAGGAGAAGCAATATTTTTTTAGAGTATACATTATGGTGATTTTGCATAGTCATGTCAAACCTGGCAATGATTGTCATTGGTTTTCTTCTGAATTCCATGGGAATGGTGTAATTTATGGATTTCATGAGGTGCACTTTAAAGTAATGCTTCCCCTTAGAAGTACTTTTTAGTATAGAAAGATTTGTATAAAGTAAAAGAGTGTTGGCATTGTTTTGCATTTAGCCAAAGAATAGTCTTTCTTCTTCTTTCTGTAACTGCCAGAAGAAAATTATAATCCTTGATTCTTGGACATGTCTACCACTTGGGTTCTTCTGCCACTTGAAAAAAATCTTTGCAGCAGTCTCTCACTATGCAAATCATCCTTTTAAACCCAGGTGATGGCAACATTATTTTCATGTTCATGCTGACAAGTTTAAAATATTGCCGTCTACTGCTTCTTTTCTGTGTGTCATAATTTATTCAAAGAATCAAATACTTTCCAAGATCAAAGAGCCTTAGTTTTGGTCCAGATGGGCTAAGAAAAAATGGTCCTCAGAGAGTCTTGAAGTAGGAATAGGCAGTAACCTACTTGAATAGTTTTTCCTCTTGTTGGTTATATATTTTAAAAAAACCCTAAACATCCAACCCCCTACCCCACCCAATAAACACTTCCCATTGGAAAAGGCTTCTTACAAATGTTAAGGAGCAAGCACAATATAATTGCTAATTATGATTGTTGAACTACTTTTTATTATAACTAAGGGACAAGAGATTTGATAATCTATAGGAAGATGAACACTCTTGAAGAAAAAAATTAATTAGAGGGATTGAATGGAGTCAAATGGTGGTAGTCTTATTTTTCAATTGTATTTCAATGAGTCATGTTTTAATGCATTGTTAAAAATAAATGTATCTTCTGTGTCTTTCTGAGATTAATTAACCCTTCCTAATATGTGTGTTTTATGACTGATATTAATGTGCTGGCAAAATGTAATCTTATTACAGCAGGAAATACAAAATAGTCATAAAATCCTAGGGTCGAGAGATGCATTTAAAGATATTATGAATTTATGTGTTAATTTATTTGCTTATTCATACCTAGGAGAAAAAGTGTCTTTCAACAAACCCTGCTTTTGTTTTTCTCTAATAATTGTCTGGAGTTATGCATACTTTATTTAAAGGGGTCTGCTTGAGTGGAGAGAAAGGTGTGAACACAGTGTTTGAACACTTCATCTTTAGGAGCAACAGTGTGGTCCTGTCAAAATCATTTTTGACAGTGAGGGTATAAGTCTGCTCCAGAGCAGTAGCAGCACATCTGATTGCTGTCACTTACATGTGTGCATATAGATCCACACAGACACAGAGATAGCATGTGTGTATCAATTCCATCTCTTCTCAGATATGGAGGGCTCTGAGTTTCATTGTCCAATGTGAATAAATACCCTTTATAATAAAGACTGAATCTACACAATACACTTTTTAGCTGTCTTAGCATACTGACAACAGCTAAAAGAGCATTTCACATTTTTAAAGACATTAATCAGGTAGCATGGTTAGCTATATTGTGAAACACTGAGAGAAACAATATGTACCACTCAGCCTGTTTCCTTGGCTGCCAATCTGGCAACATAGTCATTTCACAAAGAAAAGTAACACCTTTTCATAATATATATTTCAAATATGACCGAATACTGTTCCTTAGCAACAAGAGCTGAGTAACTGAGCTCATCCTGAGTTGAGCCATTGAATAGAGGTGAAACATGCACATGTGCTTGTGAACCACTGTGCTTCAGTTAGCAGGTAGATCACAGAGGAAATAAAAGTATTCCAATACCAAATTTCTCTCATTAATTTTTGTCACTTTTACCAGCAGAGTAAAGGAACACTTATCCTACCCCAGCAAAATACTGGTCTTCACTAGGAAAAAAAATAAATCACTTTTGCCTCTTACTGAATAGAATAAATCTACTTGAATTGCACACAAAATCGTATGTGGAATAAATGTGACCCTACTATAAACCAGATGTTTTTTCTGAATAGAATCTCAAGAAGTAATTACTCACAGCTTGTTTTAGATGGACCTTTCTTTCACTCTGAAAAGAAAATGTGTGTGTGTCATATTGTAACAATAGCTTTGAGTGCTACTGATACTGAAGAACTTAAAGGGAGTTGAGCACTTTCTGACAAGTGGCATTTTCACAGCCTCCAATTTTCACTCTGTGCCTAGTAAAGAAAAGGCAATGTGGGGAAAAAACCCACTGGAAAAGATAAATTAGCCCAGTCTTGTACTCTCCCCCTGTGGAAATTTCCATCCTGGATCCTAGTTTAACTACTTTTCCTCTTTCTGAAGTGTTCCTTACTCCTTGAATACATGCTTTTGAAATCAATGATATTCATTGCAGATCATAATATATCAAGACTATGTAAAGAGCTTTAGGAAATTAAACAGAAATCATATAAAGTGTCTTTCCATATGGATTTTCTAGACAAGATAAGAATAAAAGAATTGATGTGAATTGGCTGTTTAGGTTATTGACTTTGCAGGTCCAAATGACAATGGTAGAGACAATAAAAATGTCCAAGTCTTGCCTCAAGAACCTTCTCTGGTTCCTGTGGCAAGACTATAAAAATATATTCAGTATATTACTAGGCATCTTCCTGTGTTTTCAATGCAATTTAAATTAGCAAATAGTGTAGCAAAATAATATAAAAAGAACGAGGGAGACTTCTATTGGCTTTTAGGGTCTTTGGATTATATTATAAACATGTAATGTATAGTTGAGAGACATGAAGACATAGATAACTCATGTTATGAGATATGAGTTTGGTTCTTCGTGTGGAGGTTTCATTTCATCAATTCATGTCAAAATCTTAAAAATACAAAACGATTTGGATAGACCTTTAGCTTTGCTTGAGCTTAGTTTGCAGAACATACAGATATGCCTTAAATACTCATCTTGTTCATTGTAAATACTATCTAATAATTTTTTGTAAATAATTGCTCTTCACTAATTGGACAATAACACTTGATGTGGTGGTTAATACTAGATAACAAAATCCACTTGTAATTAAATAACCCTAGTGAAGTGGGAGCACTAAACAATCAAAGGGGTCAACTGCCCTGTGTTAACAAGTAGTGCATTAGACATTATAGATATTACAGTAGTAATTATCATTCAGTGATACATCTATAATGTTAAAAGCATATTCACCAAAGACATTTTTTATTCATAAATCACAGTATTTATGCAGGCAGTGTTCGTTGTATGTTCTCTTTTTTCTTAAATAAATCCTAGTTTTCCTCTTTTCTGTTCTATCTACTGAACTTGTGTAAAATGATTCCAGTGATTTATTTTATTGCAAGATGCAAAGTGCTGTGTAATATGTGCTTCGTTTACTTATGCAAAACCTGTAATTATGAAGGGCAGGGCCATGAAATATTAAGAAACTTGCCATCTGTTGGTGCAAAGATGTTAGGTGTGGCTCTAGTCAAGGCTGATTGCTGTGGAGTGAGAGTGAAGTTTTTATATCTACATTCCCTATGGTACAAGTAAAATATGGTAAACTGGGTATTGTCAGATTGTATACACAAGGTGAAATCTTTACTGCAGCCCAGCCCAGATTCCTTACTGCTTTCAGTGAATACAATTGTCAGTTTGTCATCTTAGCTATTACTTTTCCTAAATTCTGAAAAGGCTTAGAATATTTGAATTTAAGCTACTATTTCAAACTACCAATTTTTAACAAATTCTCTGCATCTCAAAAAAACCCAAGCAGTTTACAGCAGTAGAGCAGAAATTCACAAAGATTGAACGTGGAAAATAGAGCAGAGGTGTCTGGAGCAAAGACTGCAGAGTCACAGTCACTGGCCAGAGTGGCCAGAATGTGTTGAAAAATAGTGTGGGGTTTTTTCCTTCAAATATAATGTGAAGAAAAACATCACATTTGTATTAATGAAAACCAAAGTTGTACAAACTTTGTACTGCCTGTTTTAACACCTCTGACAAAGGAAAGGGAAAGTAGACTGTCATCACTCTGATTGGAAATTTCCCTGTATCTCCAGCCTAAATGTACTTGTGTTTATTTGTTCTTGTGCTGCAATCATCCTATGCCTTTTGTGATGGTTTTGCTTTCCTGATGTCTGGCCACTGGAGGATTTACAACTAATCTCAAGCATTTGTCCAGTTGAAGTAATCACTAGATTTTGAGGGTTGTACCAGCTTTGACATTCTGAAGCCATGGTAGAGTGATGCTACTTCCAAGTTCTCTTCAGCTCTTTCAATAACAGGTCACCTATAAGACTGTCTCTCTTACTATGTGGATGGTTCACTTTTGGCTAACTTGCCTTTAGTGCTTCCTGCATGGATGATGAAATAACCAAGGATCTGTCAAGATCTGGGTAAACCTATCCATGATTTTTACAAAGGACTTAGTTTAATATTATTAAGACTTTGACATTCAATCTTCCCAGCTTAGATCATGGCACAGTGTCCAGGCAGAGCAGCAGAGGTTGTTTCTGAGACATTACTGCACAACTAGGCACAGAGATTGTGTTTTAATTTAAAATAATAGCACTTTGATGTCTACCTTGCAGTCACAGAGGTATCTTTAAATTTAGATTTTGAGCTTGTTGGAGCTGGGCCTGTCTCTAAACATGTAGTTTAGTTTATATGCTGCTCCTTCCAGAAAGGATCCCAATTTATTCCCACTATTACCATAATAGAAATAGTAAGCAGCAATAAGGTGAAATAATGTGAAAACAGTGAGCATATATTTCAGTCAGCAGTCTTTAGAAATGTTGTCTTTCACATTTTAAAATTCTGTGCTGACAGTTTACTGAAGGAATGAGGGCAATTTTCATTTTAAAGCTTAGTTTATAAAATTGGCTTGGCTCATTAGAAAGTCATGGTTGGATTTTTACAAATCTGTCCCTTCTCCCTGCTTATCCCATCCTTTGCCCTATTCATGTTTAATCTCTGCATATATGCATAGCATTCCCATCTTCCAATAAAAGAGAAAACTGCTCTGAAACTCTCCAGTGCATAGCTGTCTTGAAACAGCCCCATCCTGCAACTGGTGGAGGAGACTTTACTAAATTCTAGACTTTTTGGTCACTGTTCATTATGAAGCAACCTACAGGAGTGCAACTGCAAATGTATCACATGTTTACCTGCTTCATTTTCAAACAGCACAATTGAGAATTCCATTTAATCTTGGTATATTCAATGCTGACTTTTACCTTTTCCTGAAGGTTCCATTCTCATAAAGATTTACACTGGTTGTGTTACCTGCCTTTCCTTTCTTCTTTTTATTCAGAATGCACATTTTATATGAAAAAGTGTTCCATTATTATTTTTTTCTCCTGGACAATATGAAAATTAGGAAAGCAAAATGAACATTAAAAGCTTGAATTCTGACTTGCACACAGAAAAAACTCAATACTCATTCTTCTGTGGGCTGCTTCCATCCTGGCTCCTCCAGGGAGGTGTAACTTAAGCCCTCTCTACCTCAAGGCCTATTTTCAATTGGAGTTTCATCTCCAAGAAGGACTAACAATTTTGCCTATGAGGTTTCCTGGATACTTGCTCTTCAGACAGGATGCAAACATTTCATACAATAAGTGTGATTTTCAGTAGTAGCCTTTTTTCAAGAGAGAGATTTTACTTCTAGTATTAAAGTTTTCATACTTTATCCAAGCCAGAAATTCAACACTTTATGTATTGCTGTTTACTTCTTTTTGTGTGTGTGTGAATAATTTTGTTGTTCTCCCTGATAACTGAAGAAAGTTGTTTGGGTGTGTGAGTTTCCTGTCAAATATACAAGATGAGTGCTCATGAGACAATCCACCACAACAGAGTGTAAAAATGAACAAACAGCAGAATACGTTTTTTTGTTACTCATAGAAACCTTCCAGTGTATGAAAATGATTTTACCAAAAGTTGAAGAGTACTTCTTTCCTTCCACTTGTTAATTTTTCATTTCTTTGTTACAGACATTGATCTAGAGCAAGTTAGGTGAAGATACTGGATGGAAGTTAGGGACTGAGAAGTTATAAAGCTTTAAAGATGTATCTGGTCTGACAGTTTAGTTAGTTTCTCCACTTCCTGTTGAAAACAGTAAATAACAGCCAGGCTTCTCCAGCTAACAATAACTCTTTTCTGTAACAGGAGTGTTGCTGATTAAACTGTAGCTTGCCAATCTTGTAACAATGGTGGCAAAGTATGATACACGGTCCAGGCCATCTCTGTTCTTTGCTGCTGTATTATTGGTAGGAGCATATGCTGCAACAGAGTGGAAAGCTTGTTGTTCTCTTTTACAGAGTTCTTTGACACTAGCAAGTCTTCAGAATAAGTTCAGATTCAGATCCTCAAATGAAATGCAAATGTTCAGCTGGCAAAAATCAATGCATGATGTCATTGGGTTCTAGGAAACACAAACAGTTAGACAAGATAATTTTATAACCAATTTCAGCTTCTAACTTCTAACATATACTTACAAGGTCCATATCCTTTCTTGAAAGGTCATTCTTTGTGTACACTAACATCTGTGATCTTCATCAAAAATAATAGATTTTCAAAAGTTAGAAGGTTAAAAATAAGAAACTGAGTTACTTTTATGAATTGTGAGTAAAGAAAAAGGCATTGTTTTTTATCCTAAGTTCTTACTGTATTTTTAAGAATCAAGATGGTAAAGTAGTAGCTGAGTTGCTAATACTGGGTATGCTCATGGGTTGTATTAGGCTTGAAGAGGTTCCATATAATGATCAATTGTTTAAGTAGCATGCATTTCAACAGCGTTTAAAATGTACTCACATGATTGACACTAATGATTCTGGAGGAGACACAATAGTCTGTCAAGAGAGTAACTTGTTTCTTTTAAAAAAAATGCTTGAATATGCCTGTTTATGTGGTAGACTGTAACAGTGAGGGAGACATTGTGACAATACAGCCAATAAGTAAGAGGATCACTATTTTTTTTTAAAGTATCTGAAATACATGCCAACAAAATCCAGCATGATGGCTCTGAGGAAGGGGTTATTCATAGATCTCTAAAATTCTATAAAGACAAAGCCATGTTTTTGGCCTTGCTGCCTAGTTTTTAATAATAAAAATTATTAGTACCTTGAGTATTCTGGTGGAATAAGTTTCAGTAAACAGAGTATCATTGTATTATTACTTATATTTTTCTATACTATATTTATATATTTGTTTAATTTAATGAATCGTTGGTTCTTAATAATTGTTGTCCTGATCTGAATGTATATGGAGCTTGTGGGAGTTTAAGCATGGTAGCATTTTTCAATAGGGTTGGTAAGACTTTGGTCTTCTATCTGTTAATCCACTTTAGAGCTGGATTAATCTAAATAACAGCTGTCATTAGTGGGGAATAAATCACACATGGAGCGACACGAGGAATTAGTATAGTGTCCTCTACTTCCCATTGCTAATCCACAGTAGTTTGCATGGCAGAAAACACAAGCATTGAGGTGGATTCCCATAGCATTTGGCCCCCCAGACCCCTCTGGAATGCAGAATGCAGTCACACAGGGCACTTGCCCACCCTCAGCAGCCTCTAGGCTTTCCTTTTTTCTGAAGGTTCTCTGTGTGTGCTGGTGACCCACTGACTGTAATCATTGGATGCAGTCTGTTCTGCATGGGCAGTTTTGCAAGGTGTTGAAATGGTTACACCTCTGCTGCTAGTAAGGCCTTTGCACGCTGTGAACTCCTCGGGTTTAGCATTGCTGCTCTGTTAGCAGTAGGAGTCTGCTTCTGCATGAAGTAAAAGACAGCTGAGTCTGTAGGAGGTTGGAGAGTAATGCAGAAATATCAGTCTGACCTGCTTTCTTATTGTAGCCTCCCTGGGTTTACAGCATAAGGGTCTACTCTTTGTAAAGTTACCTTTCAGAAGGTCTCTTCATTCTTTGGACAAAAAGGAAAAGTAGAAGAAGGGGAGTGGAGGAGGACCTCAGCTTTTACCTTGTACTATCTCGACTTCTGTGCTTTTAAGCACAGACCATTGGATTTCTGTTCCACCTTAAACCTGTGCTAACCTCAGTGAGAACTCTGCACATTCCTCAGTAAATGCTTATGCCCCCTTGGATTGTTTATTGGGGAGCTGTGTTTCACCCTGCGTTTTGAAGTGCAGATGATCACACTCTAAGGGCACTATTGGTTCTTCACACAGTTCTCTCATTCTCCCTCACTGTTAACTCATCCCATTATTTAGTTAATGAATGGAATAAAGGAGGAGAATTTACACAGGGCCCCATACTAGTACTTTGGATTAAGAATTTTATATGCTTCTTTATTAGATATAAACTGCAGGCTCTGCTCTAACTTTGATGCATTAGGAAACCAGATTGAAAAAGATTACAACTTCAAGCATCTGATACTGGTTGAAGTCTTTCAATTTCTGAATAGTAATCTTTTGTTTAATATTCTTAGTGAATTAAATCTCCTTGAATTTCAGAAACCTTTAATCTGTATATGTTACAGTAAGAAACACTGCTGTTGAAGTGCTGAATGCTTTGTTCACACATTTTTAAGTTTCAGGGATCTGTGTTGAGAACATCAGGCTGTCCTTTGTAGAAGATTGTTTAGATCTTAGGCTTTATTGACTGGTGAAATGTTTATCTTCATAATAAGAAAATGCAAGAGCTTTAAAACAGAATAAAGAAAATCACTGAAAATAAGTCTTCCACTCCAATCTCATTTGTTGAAAGAAAATGCATATTAATTAAAAATTTAGACACTTCATTTTTGTTGCAAGGCTCCTTGCAAAAGACAAATTATTTTATACATCTAGTGTGTGTTAAAACTGACAGATGAGATTAATATGCTTCTTAAATTACCATTACCAAGGGTCAATTAATAAGTGAACTAACCTTGTGAAAGTCATTCTGAAAGACTAGTTACGGATCTGTAATGGGCCCTGTCAAATTTCATAGAATTGAGAAAATGAGAAAGCTGTCAAATAAATACGATACCTACTATTTACATTCTGCATAAGGTAAATGAGCTTTTGTGGTTGCTGGTGAAAGGAACAAGAAATAAGTCTAAGAAATGTTACCAATAATTATATACAGATCTGGAGTAAAATTTACTTGAGGGATCATGTATATACAGAAACCTGGCTTGCTGAGAGAAAAGTGAAATTTCTTGGAAGCCACAGAATAGGTGATGTGAAGATTGAATGACAATAAGAGAAATATTTCTTAGGCTCTTGTATCAAAATGCAGACTTGCTCTATTTTTTTTCATTCCTTTGATTATGATAGACTTTTTAGTTGCCCTCCTGATCTTTAGATGTTAACTTATATAAACAAAGGTTTCATTATGACAAGAAAGCAAGCAAGCAGAGGTGTATTCTGTGTGACAAAAATGAACAGCAATACTAGGTTTCTCTCTCTGTGGGAAGGACTTTAAAAACTCTTCTACTCCATATCTGACCAAATGTCATATTGCTCCTTAACCTTGTTTCTTGTGATGAGGTTACAAAACTACAGCAGATATAACGGAAAGTAATTTGCACTCTTCCAGAGAATACTGAACATTTAAGACAGTTCCAGCAACAAAATCACTGAATTAACCTAAAAATTGGGTCTTCACAGGTGTTGGCAACTGCAAATAGGTTTTTGCACTATAGGTTTCAGTGTGAGCCCATTTCTAGGTTAGTGTGTTGTGTCTGTTACATAATCTAACTACATCTAGTACTTACTAAATATTATTATAGAACTAGTAAGTAGTATTAAAAAGCCCAAACTGGCTGTAAGATGTGAATCTTGAAAAACAGCAAGTCAAACACTTACTTGTATAGCAAGCACCAGGTTTGCTATGATGGCAGTAGTGGCTGTTCATGCATTTATTTTCTAACAATACGAGTTTAAGAAAATTAGTAGTGATATGAATATTTATAGATTAAAATAGTAGTCATGCTATTAGACAGGATAATCATACTACCATATACTGCCATGAAGCTTCAAGCCAGAAATTACTTATTTCAGTCCTATACGTGTTTATAAGGGAGATGGATTCAGAGTGTACCAGCAATGCCATGCAACTGAAGTGATCAGTCAGCACAGTTATTCACTGCTGTATTAAAAATCTAAAGGCTGAAACATGTTCAATTAGTGTTTGATGGATAATTCTAAATGACAAATGTGGTTTGAAAATGAACTTCTTCAGAGAAAAGGCAAAAAGGTTAAAAAAAAAATTCCACACAGATATTCAGTTCTGTTCTCTATGATCTTCTGCTAGGTAAAGCAGAACATAAGGCAGAAAGATAAACTTAATGTCACTTTTCTTGTCTGTTGTTTCATTAGTAATAGAACATTTTTCTAACATTGAAAACCCTGTGTATATCAAGATATTTTTGGTCAGCCACTTCATTTTAGCTGAACACTTACATGCTGGAATTTACTTGCTGTCAAACCCAGCTGAAGTGCCATAGTTTGGTACTGGCACATTCCAGCATGTCAAGATTTGATGAGCTATCAATATTGTGTTAAGTGGTATGCAATTTTATAATGTTTTCCCCAACATTTAACTAAAGAGGCAGTGCATCCTTCTCTGAATGTCCCTTTTTTTTTGGCAGGAGAATGTTTCTGTTGCACAATTTTGGTTCCTTGCTGAAGAGGGAACCCACAGACATACCTATTTTTTGACCTTTTAGTGAGAAAGACGAAGTTCTGACTACTTAAAATATGTTCCTGTCAGGCATGTTTTCCGTGGTTAAAACTTTCACTTTCTTTGAATTGATTAGTATGAAGCTCATTTATGTTCTGATAAAGAGTATTTCTTTTTAAGTGGTGTCTGTAGTTGGGCAGGTGACTAAACTTAATCCACTCATCTCTCTCTCAGCTGTCTCCATTTAGTAGCTGTTTGTAGGAGAACGTAGAGTGTCATCTAGATCCTCCAGCCCTGGTTTTGAATGAGACACACCCATATTTGTAAAACATTTAACATGCAGAAAATTTACAGCCTACTAGAGATTTTAGAATGTTTCCTTTGGTTTTTGTTTCCTTCTTCGACATAAAGAGAAACAAACACAGAGCCTCTAAAATAATTATTCTTGGCCTACTTTTATAATTGAGAAAATATTTGGCATTCTTTCTGCTTTCAGAAGTAGACCAGATAATTTTAAGTGTTGTTTCTTTTTATACATATTTTATATATTTTTATTGCTTTTTAGATTTTTGTATGGGAAGTGATCCTATTTCAGTGATCTCTTGAATATGGTTGCTAAACAGTTTTAGGTGCTTTTTGTTATTCAGGTGCCATAGAATTTACTTGGTGTCATAGCAAGAAACCTTTAGTTCTGCAAGACACCTCAGTTACAAGCAGAATAGTTGTTCTCTCTTTGATAGGCTCTGTATGGTTGATGGATTGCTACTGATTTAAGCTCAAAAATCAAACTCTTGGTATTGATCGGACTGAGTTTCTCTATGTGTTTTACATTGAGCTAGCAAGTTACTTAATAGTGATGGATTTATAAATAGGTTACTCCAAATAAAAGAAATCACCTTATATTTGAGCCAGCAATATACTGATGAAAAGTGACCTTGCCAAGTAGAACACCACCACTTTTTGGTGATGTAGCAGAACCGAGTGAAGAACTTTTATGGACTTTGCAACTAGTTGTTATTTTATGGAACAGTAAAGTTTGATCATTGTGTGCTGCATATATCACCTTAAAAACTAGGAGACAGGGAACAATGGAGTGGAGACAAGACTAGACCTAGTCACAGATGACACCAAAGTTTGGTGAAGAGTAAATTCTAGGTGGAATCTTGCTTTTCTCTTTTTTGACAGGAACTTGTAGAATAAGACACTGTTCATACTCACTGGGGCTACCACCAGTTACATTGGTAACAATGGTGATGCTTCAAGCTATAATTAAATACCTTTCATGAAAATCTTACCATACTGTTAAAACACTTCCCTACTTTTACCAAAAAAAATTCAACATTTTACTGTACACAGGCCTATTATTTTTAGAAAAGATCTGTACTCTCATTGTAAGTCAATTGTAATTGACATAGCTAGGCTGAAGGGGAGTGTAGTGCAGGAAAGATGAATTTCCATTAATTTGTGAGTGCAATACTGCTTTAGGATGAACTACAGGAGGGCTGAATAGTTTAGTCTATGCAAGAAGTCTCTGGGATGTTTCAGAGCATAAACTTCAGAGCGTCCATTTGAGGACTTCTTGTCATAGGACATTTAAGTTTTGAAAAAAAATATGCTGTGCTTCAGCACAGTTTACAGGTCAAAATGATGGAGATTTCTCCTGCTTTCAGTATTTTTCTTCTGTACTTTTAATTTTTCAGTCTTATCTTAGAAAACGTTTGAATCACAGTTGCCTTTATTTAATTGCTATTAGTTTGTAATAGGGCACACTTTTATTTCTCTTATGACTTTAATTCACTCCTACTGTTCAGTTAGTGATTGTCTCTGTGATTACGTTTCTTGTTTCAGTTACAGTTTTGCAGTAAGAGAAGCAAATTTTACTGCAACAGCTTGCTGTGATGAGTTCTAGAAGTTTATTCCTTTTATGATTGCTTGTTTTATAGGTACTTGAAGAAGAGTCTTGCTGATTGCTACAATTCCAAAAGGCCCTTTTTGTTTGCAATTTTTGGTGCAAAAGGCACTTAAAGAATTTTGTGACTGACTATAACCAGATGTCATCTTTGCTGCAAGAACTTTGACTTTCCAATTCTCCCTTTGTTGCAAAATACATAATAATTTTCCTTGAAAAAAATTTTTATTTGCATTTTTGGACTAAAAATAATTTCTGTTAAGTTTTGTAAGTTATCAGAGTTTTGGAAAAGGGTAAAAAAAGACAAAAGATGACAGTTACACTGTGAGTCTTGAAATTGCTCACATGGGGTTGTCATAATTCTCAGTTTAGGAGAACCATGAGAGAGAAAACGAGAAGTCTACTTTATCTCCAGAAACAAAATTGGAGTAGAACTGTAGCATGGATAGAGTCCTGAAAAATCAGGTAGTCAGAAGTCTATAGATTTGGTTTGATATCTAACTTTATGAAAACACAGCACAGGAAGTGTCATTGTATGCTTTACAACAGCAAGTGAGAGTTCAGAATTAAAGGAAAGTGGTGATGGAGCATGTAGTTTGCAGAGGAGATGCCTTTACTAACATGCTCAATATGTTAATTTAGAGTTGACTGAGATCTGAGCAACAGCAACACCAAAAAAAATCCGGTGAGGGACTCTAAAACTACTAATGACACCTTGAGGTAATGCTGTCATCAGAGCTGAAGACTAGTGAAGCATTTGGACTAAATGTAAGCAACAAAAATAAATACATGAAATCTACTCTGTCTTCTTATGTGTCACTTGACGTGACTCTTGTTGATCCTTTGGGAGTTACTTCAGAACAGTTTGACTACTCAGAAGAGACTATTACTGTGTTAATTTAGTTGATTTGAGGCTCATTGGCTAAATATTTCTTTATTGATGATTAATGTAGACAAATGGAAACCACGCTAAGAGTTACAAAGATTAATTTTAGAGAGAGACAACAGGGAATGAGAAACAGCATTTTATTTCAGATCAGGCTGCCTTTGGCATATCTTCCCATTATATACCAGGCTGCAAACTATTTTTCCACTAAAATAACATGTGGAAACCATTCAGGTATTTTCTTTTTTCTATAAATGAAATCTATAGCTTGCCATTTTTGGCAAAGGAGAAAAAGCAGCTACACTGTTACACTGGAGCAGAGAAGCTGCTCTGTTTGTGATCTGGGATGTGCTAATCTGTTTAGATGCTACCAGCAAGACCAGATGTCTGAATTATAAAAGGATCTATTGTAGACATGGACGAATCAGCCGGGCATACTATGACATTCTAGAAAGCTGACTGTAGGCAAAATCTGCAAAACCTCATTTAATGCACAATAACAGGGAAAGATAAACAGTGCTTTGTTACCTTCAGTGCTCATACATCATTGTAACTGCTAAGGCTGGGCAGCCTACAGGAGGGAAATGAAAGCAGGGTGCAAACTGTGAATACTTCTGTGATATATTTAGCCAATCAGATGTCAAAATTCAACCTTCCTAATCTAACAATTTACAACCTCTTATGAGGAATTTGAGGGAGATTGATAAACTCACTTTTACTGACACATAACCAAACACACATTAGGTAGTAAATCATGTAGATGGCATTTTCAGCACCCTAACCTTTTGTCATCTATGTTGAAATATGTTGCCTTTGACTTAGCAAACAGAGTCAACTAAGTGCAAACTGTTTATTGAAGAAGAAAATGTTGAGGAAGGACAGGCATGTGGCATGGAAGGTAGTTCAGTTCTGTGGTCAAACAGGCAGGTTCTGGTTGGTAATGCAGGTGCATTGAGTCTGTGAGAGGTTGCCAGGGATTGAGAAAGAAGTTAGATTTAGATTTAGCAGCCAAATAAAAATAAATCAGAAAGTGACTGCATAGGTACAGAAACAGGATGCATAACAGTTATGTGCTGGATACAGGGAGTGACAGACATTTTGAACCCTAACACAACACAGCAGAGCAAAGACTCTCAGTGACGGGGGGGTTTCAGCTCAGTGGTTTGAATGGGTTTCATAACACCTGGCCCTTATGATTTGCAGTGCTGTCATCTAAATCTTATAAAGCAGATATAAATAAATCTCATCTAGTTCTCTTTATCTGCCTTCTACAGACTAGCCTTTAAAAAAGTGAAATTTAAAAAGACAGTAGAAGCACAGGATCGTTCTGGTTGAAAAAGACCTTTAAGATCATTGAGTCCAACCATAGAATTGTATCTTATGATGTGGCAAATACAGGATATAAAATTTGCGGATTGTTTCAAATGTTAAAGAGGAGAACTATTTATTTACAGAATCAGCAAATTTTTCAGAAAGTCCACTAGGAAAACCTTGCTTCCAAATTATTAAATTTTTCTCTTCACAGACACTTAGTTCCTAAGCACTCTTCTTGGATGAGGTTTTGAAGGACTACTGACTGCATCTCCTCATTTCAAAACTGGCAGTGTAAAGAGGATGAGATATCATGCCAGGAATGCTGATAGAGCCAGAAAATAGGGCAGCAAGGCAGCAGTATGCTGTCTGCCCTCCAGTCCATCTTGTAAAGTCCTCTATACAAGTACTCTTGTAAGTCCTTGTTTTGTTGCTTTAAGATAGAGAAACCTTCTTGGTAACATTTGTACTAGACTGGTATAAGCTTGTGTGATACTTGATTTCCGAGACCTTTTCCTACTCATTTGTAGGAACAGATATGTTAAACAATAAAAAAGAAAAATCTGTTTGATATGTACCTGACATTTACACTGACCTTTAGTTCTTATGCCTAAATAAGTCAGTTTTCTTGTCACTGATGCATTTTAGATCTAGAATTTTTGTTGTTGGTCTGATTAGTTATGGGCTTTCTCTGACACTATTGCTGCTTGAATCCTTCTGTGAGATGAAATTTGTTAAACTGTTGCCACTTCCTACAGGCCATTTGGACTTATTTTCAAGCAGTGAGAACAGTGAGCATGTACTTGAATATTGCTAGGAGCTATTGAAAAGTGCCAAGCCATTTATCATCTTTTCTTATGTAAGTGCCTTTGTTGTTTTTGTGGTGCAGCACAGAACCTAAGAATTCTGGCACAGTTTATGTCTTAATCCTTTATTTCAGTCCTACTTCCTCTTTCTTTGATTTTCTTTACTATTTTTGTGGTGATTAGACTTGATTGCTTTGGTGAGTCCTGGTATCTTTCTCTCTCCCCCACCCCGCCCTCTTTTTGAGCAGCTCAACATGTGTTCTCTTGTGATATGGGAAGATTTTAATTAGCATTTCTATGCTCATCCATAATACTTTGGGTCTGTGTGAAGTACACATGGCTTCGTTTGAAGAGCTGTATTGCTTCACAGATCTGAGGGGTGTCCTTCTCATCTGTTCACTGGGGTTATTTTTGAAGTGGGCATTCAAATTTCAAAACTTATAGATAATATTTACCAGGAAGTATGCTTCAAAAGTAGTTGTAATTCTATTTTTTGTATCTATATCAAAGAACCTTATAAATATGCTACTTTCTGTTGTGAGAATGCAGAAAATTATTTTCACTTCTATCTATACAGCTGTAGAATAGTGGTTAATGGGGGGAAAAATGAGACACTGAGAGGACAATCAGGTTTTCAAAGCTCTTTCAAAGGTGTTTTATTTTAATAGGATATATTACCCAGTCTTGTAAGGCACTTTGAAAAATCACACTGTGTGCATGTTGGTAGCTTAATAACCTTTGTAAATCTAATTTTACAACACTTGCTCAGCATGAGATAGAATTTAGCTATCAGTCTGCTATTTGGAGATCAAAAATCCTGGATCCAAGCTTCATTTAAATTTTGTCTGGTGTATGGCTTTGGTGAAATAATTTCATCTCTGTTTCTTCCAAGTTTTGCCATCTTATTTATGCAATTGATTGTATTTTGAAACATGGTGGTTCCATCACTTCGATCAGCTCCTGGCTACTCACCCTGTCGTGCTCTGCTGCGCAGTGTGGTTGAGGTTTCCTGCAAAACAGAAGGGAGAGTTTTGTGATAAAGCAGGTGTCTTCCACCCTCTGCTCCCAGCTCCTTTCTTCACTGTGACTTTTGTGTAGCTTACCAGTTAAACCCAGTTTTCTCCCATGTGACCTGACTGTTCAGAGTGTAGTGTCCCTACACAGCGTCACTTATCACAGACTGGATTTTATGAGGGGTGGATCTAGGGCATAAGATGGACAGGAGCTTTGAAGACTTGCTAGTTACTAACCTTTGAATTTATATATAAAAATAAATATTCTGTGAGTATCAAAGAATCTGACATGTGCAAAGAATTACTTCTTATAAATATTGAAATACTAAAATATGAAATCTTAAAATAATAGTCACAAGAGTAAAACCTGTCTGCTCCAAACTGACACAAATAACTGAATACACCATTTTACTGCTTAATGACCAGCTCTACTTTTAAAGTTTAAAAATTATCCTCAGGAGTAAGTGCTAAAAAATACAAGATTAAATAATCCATTTTGTGGGTTTATTTTTTCTCTTGCCACACATGAAAGGTTCTACCCAATCTGATTTTTTTTTTTTCATTTTTAAGGAACTAAAAACCTTTACAGTTTTTGAAATTGGGTTTTGTGTTGTCCTGCAGAAAAAGCAGAGTTCATTTTGGTATAACATTTCTAGGAGTATGTATTTAATGTATTATTTTCTCTGATGTTTATGCCATCATTGTCTATATTTTTTTCCTGTTTTCCTGCTCTGTCATCTTGTTCACAGGGAAGGGACATTTTTATACTCACAGCAAAAAAAAATGGTCAGGACTTCAGCTTTACAGGAAAATAGCACCTTTTTCAGCAATATTATGATTCAGAGACACAAAGTGTAGAAGAAAATACATTTACTGTGACATTAATAGTATTACAGTATATACATTCAATTAAACAGTAAAATCATAATTGCTTAGTTTAGTGGTATGGAAGAATTTATTAAAATAAAAGTTATTGAATGGATAGCCTTTTAGCTTCATTTGCAGCAATGAGTGTATTTCACTGATGGTGTCTTCTAGGCATATTCTGTAAAGGGAATCAAGACACATGCTGGTGCTAGAAGACAGAGTGTGGTACTGCCAGTACAGGATAAAGAATCTGCAGAACTCCAAGTACTGTTATCACTGGCTTAATCATTGAAGATTTTTTTCATACTCACACTGAGGAATAATCTTCTCCCAAGATGTGTTGGCTTTTCTGGTTTGCCAGTGCCAGGTTCTTTTTCAGAGAGATGGGCAATTTTTAATATTATTTCAAGCCAACAGGATATGCAGGTCCAATATGCTTTTGCAGGTTGGCCTGTAAACTGGGAAAGACAATGCTTTGAGCTTCCACTTCAGGGGAAAGATACTCACAATAGAAGGATTTACTGTACTGTATCAATGTAGAAAACATACAGCAAGTTTTTTTTAATTATGGCGACTTTCTTGACTTGGTTTGGTTTTGTTTAAATAAAACTAATTTGAAATAACATGGGGATCTTGTGGCTTATAGCCACATGTAGATAAACCCTTCTGTTGCCAGGTTCAAATGCAACCTTAGATCTGAAAAGGTAAACATTCCTCTTAGAAAAATGTATAAACTATGGAAATGCAGTTTATACTTCTGTTTCTCCTCCTCTGTCCATTCTTACTCTCAAAAAGAAAGAAAAGGTTTGTTAGACTTGACAGGTATGTTTAGGAATGATCTCATGACAGCTGCAGCTGGGAAGGGGACAGTTGGAAGGACCAGTCAGAATTGCATTAGGTAGGCACGAGACAGCTCCTGACATCAGTGTGCCACCAGGCAGCCTCCTGCTGGACTGTGGGATAAACAGGTCAGTTCTATAGAGTATTCCTAAATTTGGCTCAGCTTAGATAGGGACTTCTAAGGTTAATGGTATTCATCATAATTTCCTCTGTCCTCATGTTATCATTTTCTAGTACTTTGCTCTGGCAGCTTATCTCTCCACTCCTTGACTGCCTCCCAAACCTAAGGAAAACCCAGTTTTGCTGTTCAGTGACATTTAACTTCAAACATAATTTATAACACAACTTAAACAAACATGTTTTATCTTGCTCTCCTATTGATATATGGTCTTGCTATCAAGCATCAGATCAGTCACTCCAGTTCAGTTTGCTCTTACTAAATGAAGAGTTCTGCACCAGTGTGAGTGCATAAATTAAATCATTCTATTTTCCCAAGTCTAGCAGTGAGAGTAAATATACATTCATACTGTTGCTGGGTGTTTTTGCTTAATTAGGCTTATGCTTCAGGAATTTTTTAAAAGATAAATCGTATGAGGAGTACCAATAAATATTTATTCCTTGTTTCTTCCTTGGAAGAACTTGCTATGCTACACTTCACAAACCAGAATATTATGACATTGGCCTTTCTGATTGCTTATGTAACTAATGATTAAAAATATTAAGACCACTACCTTTAAAAGTAGCAAGGAAAGAACATCTTTGTTTATAATAATAAGCTCCTTTTCCAAAACCTATTAATGTCTGCAAAGCCTTGCATCTGATGTGATCAAAGTAGTAGTAGTGACTCTTACCTAATGAAGAATTCATCCTTTGTCATTCTTTTGGGAGATAGAAGTTTTGGGGGGGGTGGTTTTTTTTTTTTATTAATCCACAGAGCTGAGAGTAGTTGTGCTAAGAAAATAGGAACCATGAAATACCTGCAGGGT
Organism: Hemiprocne comata; assembly: GCA_020745705.1. Taxonomy (NCBI): domain Eukaryota; kingdom Metazoa; phylum Chordata; class Aves; order Apodiformes; family Apodidae; genus Hemiprocne; species Hemiprocne comata. The sequence continues at coordinate 17,477,984 of CM036598.1, forward strand.
AATTCTAGAATTGTAAGATGCTGACCTTTCTCTTAGGTGGGTATTTGCTAAAGTTCTTCAGTCTTTCACCTGATCTGGAGGTGCAGAAACAGTTATAGTTTCATGGGTCATTGCAAAGTGTATATGGTGCTATCTAGAAGAATACTGCTTCAGGGTGGCCTGGGCAATGTCTTACTCACATGAGCCTTATTTTTTAATTTAACTTTCCCTTCTTGATCTGAATTTGAGTGGTTCAGACTTCCTGAGTAGAACTGGAAAATAATGCCACCATAGAAATCATCTGATACTGTAAAACCTAATGCTTAGTTTGGAGAGTGCACTAAAGTGAGCAGTATTGAAGTCATATATTGTATATGCAGAAAGACCCCTACACTTTTTCTGAAACAAAATGCTTTTTTTGTATATTGGTTTTGATCTTTAATCTTCTTTCATTAACTGAGGCTAAAAATGGTAAAAAGAGTGACAGTTTTTGAATGATTGGTTTGGAATAATTTCCCACTGTTCATTCCTACCATATTGCTTTCTTTGATTTGTAGCCCATGTGCAGTTACAGTCTATATATTGCCCAACTCACCATGGTTTACAGAGAAAAATTAAAGCATTCACAGAAGGTTCAGTCGCTGTTTTAATTAGTTTTTCTAGTGAAATCTAGAGAGTCTTGAGATTCTTCAAGGACTTTATAGAGATCAATGTTTTGAAATGAAATCTGTATTTTCTGTGATAGGAACTTCAGTGGTTTTGTGTAGTAGGGCAGGCATATATATGTCTATACAGTTGTACTATAGTAATACTATGAAACTTCTTGGTTATTTTAACTAACTGCATCTTGTTTATTTTAACTAGAAGTATTGCCTAAAAATTGTCATGTTTTATGCAAGCCAATAGCAAGGCTGGATCCCTATGTTGTGCTTTTCTATGAATTACATCACTTTTCAAATGACTTCTTTCTGAAGAAAGGCACAAGACAACTAGCAGCTGAGGGCTGATTAAAAAAAATACTGTATTTTGCAAGAAAAGAAATAGGGTAAAGTTTAGGAACTTGGAGACTTCCTTGTGATAAATTGATGATTAGAAAGATCTAGTAGGAATTCAAAATGATCTTTGCATCTCTAAATTTAAAGAATTTTCAGACATTGCATAGATCCTTGTTACGAGAAGAATTAATCAGAAGACCTACAGTGGTTGTATACTATGTAAAATGTTTAAAGCTTAGGGTAAGAGAAGGTATCATTCTTCCACTAGTGGTTTTTCAACAAAACATGTTGGAGATCAAACACATGTAATAAAGGCAGACACCTATCTTGAAATAACAGCCAAGACACTGCTGTTTCACCTCTACTCTTTGTAAGTATGAGATGTACAGAAGAATACAATGATACCTATAATCACCAAGGTGTAGAGCTTTAGGCTTTTCAATTGTCCATGTACTGAACATCAACTGAAAGATGTTCAGTGTCTTCATACTGCAACGGTCCTTTCAGACTGGAACTGTTTATAGTTCACTTGTGAAGGTTTTGCAAAATGGTACATTAATAAAAGGTTACGTGACTATTATTAAATAAGAAACCAATGAAGGTAGAGTAATAAATGGTATATTTTTAAGGAATCAGAATCTAATGTTTTAAGTGGATGCATTAGAAAGATAGGGCCTCTAAGATGCTCATAGAAGTATTTAGAATGCCTAATTAATCCCTGCCCACCTAAGCTCTGAGTGTGAAGCTAAATTCTGCCATTGCAAGTAATGGTGCCATTTTTTGCTGCCATCTGTACAACTTGCTGAGGTAATCAATACCCCGTCATCAAGTATTTAGAGATAAAATTATCTGTACCTATTAGAAGCTGTGTATTTGGTTTTATATCCTCTCCCTCCATCCCTTCTTATGCCATATAAAAATTAGCTAATATTTTATTCATATTGTTAGTAGCAGGAACATTTAATTGTAATTAATTTTTGTGTGTCTGAATTATGGTCTTCTCTAGGGTGTTGTAGGTAATTGCATCAGAGCTGGGGAGGAGGGACTTTTTACAAAGACTTTTGTGTAGCAAGAGGAGGAGGGCTAATGGATTAGAACTGGAAGAGGAAAGATTTAGGTTAGACATTAGGAGGGAATTCTTCACTGTGAGGGTGGTGAGACACTGGAACAGGTTGCCCAGGGAAGTTGTGGAAGCCCCATCCCTGGAAATGTTCAAGGCCAGATTGGATGGGGCTTGGAGCAACCTGGTCTAGTGGAACATGTCCCTACCCATGTAGGGGGGTTGGATCTAGGTGATCTTTAGGGTCCCTTCCAACCCAAACCATTGCCTTCTTTACTGCCAATACACACTTAAGAATTGATGGTAAGTAAATCTGGGAAGTATTGTAAAAAATAATTCTAACCAATTTAGGAATAAATAAAATCAGTAGTGGTCTGTATCTATAGATACCTCAAAAATCTGAGCTTGGGGCAGGTGGTGGCATAGCAATCTCCTGGTATGGTACAGGGCTGCTTCAGATGCTTGAGCATACCCCAGTCCCAGGCTGATGCACCTTTCCTCTGTCTTGGTCAGATTTTCCTCTGATTTTCCTGCTGTGGTGGGTTGACCTTGTGGGGGTTGGAGCAATGAGATTCAAAACTCATGGAAGGAGATAAAGACAAAACACCTGTGAAGTCTTTTGCCCTTTCTCACACCTGGTTTCCCAGAGACACCACCAAGCACTGCTGATGGGCTCAGCTGTGGTAGGACTGCTCTGGAGCTGCCTGGAACCAGCTGGAGTCAGCACAGGGCAGCCCTGGCCCGCCCTCAGAGTGGCCCCGGTGGACCCCTCTGCTGACACCCTGGGGACCTGTGTGCTCCTGGAAAGCTGCAGGTTTCACACACGGATATGACTGCTTTTATTTATTTTTGCTGGGCTCCAGGAGCAAGTAGAAAGACCATCTGTTGAGACAACTGGGAGAATTCGGTAAGAAACATCCTTATCAGCAGCAAATTGGAAATTAAAATTAGAAGGCATTTAATGACTAAAGAAACTTGTATTAGACTTTGAAGATAATTAAGTACTAAAAGATGTTCCAGGTTTACTTATGAAAAACTTTAAATCTATGATGTCATTTTGTGTGGGTCATTGGCTGGCTGCAGAGTGAGAATAGACATTCATATGCAGAGAAGGAAGGTGGCTGTCCAGAATTGTTTCACCAAATGCAATAAATAAATGGAAACAGCTGTTCTGTGAAGACAAACCTTTGAAATGACTAAGTAATGGTAAAAATGAGACTGCTTATCTTTTTCTTTAAATGTTGTTGCTGACTGTAAAGTGGAAAGGACTTGAGATTATATAAAATAAAGCAGAGTGCTTAAAACAGATTTGTGCAGCTTTGCATAAGCTTACTAAGGTTCTGGTAAAATCCTTATTTGAGGTGACTAGAAAGATCCTAATTTCTGATGTGGTGAAGGAAATTGGATGGGAACTGACAAAATCCCTTTTGAGAAGGGACAGTATTGAATATTGAGAGTTTGTCTAGACAAACAGGCCAAAATCTATTATTGCCTGCAGTTCTGGGGTGTTTTATATCACTTCTCCCTTTTTCATTGTTGTATTCAATTTTTATCAGTCTTTTTCAGCTATATTAGAAGCAGTATCTGAAGTCTGCTTTGTATCCTATCACTGAGACTTGTGTTTTGAGTTGTAATAGTTTTCATTAAAACTTGATTATCCTTTGTATTTTGCATGTATCCTTTTGTCAAAAATGAATTTGAGATTTAGCCTCAAGTGTTTCTGAAAACATGATTAGATAGATTATGATGAACATAACTTCATAATTATGAATTTAATTCTTTAACTTTTGAGTTGGAACATTGAAAGCATAGTTAATCTTACCAGGTTTTCACATAATGAATAGCTACAGAGCTCTGCAGATTTTTTTTGTCAATTTGCCCAAATCTGTCTCTATGCATAGCATTTTTCCTTAGAGTTATGTTGTTATAATGAGGTAGGAACTTAGATGCCTTCTGACTGTTCAGTTCCTATCTCTTGCTACCAAAAGAATGAATGCAGCATCTTTCATGCATCAGTCAAGTTTTACATTAAAACTGAATAGACCTTTCTGCCTTTCTTTATTGAAAGTCTGAAATCTCACTCTTCTGATAGCTAGGCACAATCTAATTTTCCACCTGGTTTTAATTACAGCCTGTTCAAATTAATATGCTTTTCTCTGCCAATATTGTCTTTTACTTGAATGCTTCTTTCTCTTGCACGTGTTGGGTGTTTTAAGTAACAATATACTTTTGTTGCTGTTTTGTTGCTTCTTTGCTTTGTTGGTTTTTCATTTTGTGGGCAGTGGGGCTTTATGGATTTTATCAGGTATTTTTGGTCAGGCAAGATAAGATGTAAGGCAGCTTCTTTCACAAGCTAGTCATGTAAAGATAGATGGTCATTATTTCAGTGCCACAGCTTTTATTTTGAAACATTTTAGAAGGAGGATTAACCCATAATGGTTAGGACAAGCCTGGAAATAACATAAAATTGAGTCCTCTGCTATCTCAATAAAATGAAGCAGAGACCATGTAACCATTCCCATGGATCTCTCATGCCAGCTCTTTTTGCCAGTTAGTCTCAGACACGGTCAACTTAGTAGTGATAAAGTAAATCTATTTCAGTCATTAATAAGAATATCCTATTCTCTTCCTTAATCTGTGCAAGTGTAGGAAAAAAACACACTCTAGTGTTAGATCAGCCTTTGCTTTAGATGACTTACAATTTTGATAAAGCAGCTGAAGTAGTTTTTTTAATTCAGCAAAGCCTTTGTTCTTTCCAATGAGTATTACAGTCACTTAATATTGAGAGATAGATTAAGAGCAAATTATCTTGAATTTGAAAATGAATTCGCTGGAATTTCACAGAGAAATATTGCTATTCTTCTATTTCCCAAAGCGATTAACATAGTTTTGATGAGTCAACATTTATTAAGATAAATCTTTTTGTCAGCAGTTTCCAGCTGTATCTAAAACTGCATCTAGGTTTAATGTAGTTCAGTAAGAAGACTGCATTTTCATTCCTTGTCCCCACTATGTTGACTTCAGAGTACCGAGTGAAACGAGCCCTGGACATCAAAAGGGTGTGTGCCCCCATAAAGCTTCAGCTGAGCCACTGCCACAGGAATCACTTGTTTTCATGTCAGAGTATTTGTTTGCTTTTAAGCTGTTAAACTATATATCTAGTAAAAAAAAAAAGGCTGGGGAAAGGCTTGCAAGAACAATTGCTAGAGAAGTGAGGATAACCAGTGAGTAGATGTTAAAATCACTGTGACACTGTTTACAAACAGTGTAGTGAGTAGATAGTTTACTCATAACAAATACTGCTACTTAAACCAGCACACTGAACTGTAACAAAATACAGACAGATGTGATAATAAGCCATCAATTTTAAGAAAGGAATTAGAATTCTGACCTAATTCTTTCCCAGTAGGATTTATCACTAGCTTGTAAACAAGTTACAGGTATAAGACATGGCAATGAAGAATAAATTAACAGAATTAGCAAAATGCTGAGACACTTCCAGCCCATGCTGCTACCACTTTCAGGGAAAGACTGGAAGAGGATGATATTAATGTCTGTGCTTAGGTTCATTGTCTGGCTGGCTTAACTCCATTTAAGAGTTGAGTCCAGGGAGGGGTAGGGTAGGTGGAAATGGTAGCTGTGCCACTGCTAAGTTTCTTGCTGTGTTTTACTGTCATCTTGGTGAAGAGAGAGAATGGCACTTACAGCATGCACTTGCCATCCTATTTGACCTTTACTGTTATCTAAGAAGTTTGGGCATGGTTTGCCCTAAGGACTGATTAAGTTTTGGTAACACATTCTGACTTTCCACTGCAAGTGGGTTGGAGGGCTGAGATACATAGTATGATCTTTCTTCCCAGTTTTGGGAATTAAAGGAAGTCCAAGGAAAACTGCAGCTGCAATGTCAGCTTTATGTTCAACAGGTGCTTTTGTACATTGGGATCTGAGTGTGTGTGTGTGTATATACAGACCTGCTTATATAAGATTGCATATGTTGTTCTGTCCTTCCATATCTTATTAGAAAACCTGGAAAACTGTCAAATTTGCCTAACAGTACTTTGTGCCATCATAAGTGACAAAATGTATTTAAGGTCTAATGCATTCTTGCCTTTTTTTTTTTAGGCTTTTAACTGAGCATTAGGAGATATGTCAATTATACTGAGATATTTCTACATGTGTGTGCTCTAAATAGGCTGGAGAAATGTAAAGAAACAAATTCCAACCAAATCTTTACATGATTAGTATCAAATTTACAGGGGGTCTTTTTTTCTTTTACTCTAGTAATTTCATTCATCAGGGAATATGACATTTTCAAGCTGCCACAGGGTATCTTGATTTGAATGTAAATCTGTTTCTCTTTTGCTTTGATTTAACATATGTTCTGAGCCTAGTCCAAAAAAAAATGGGCTGAGACTGGTATCGTTGCCAATGTCTGGTTACAACAGCACTGATCTGAGCTAGTTTTGTCTTACTCTTTACTCACTGTGATAGCAAACTAATTAATTTACTCCTCTCTTTTTGTTCATACAGCTTGAAGTTGAGGTCACAGATATAAGTGGGAAAATCATTGATGGTCCAGTCCGCCTAGATGTTTCTGTTATTGACCAAAATGACAATAGGCCAATGTTCAAAGAAGGACCCTATGTTGGTCATGTCATGGAGGGATCCCCTACAGGTAAGTCCATGCCAATCATATCTCTATAAATAACACCTGAACAAATTCTGTGTTGATAAATGCATTGTTACCATATTGTATACATTTTTTTGCTGATTTTGCTGCTCACTGAATCCTGCCCCTCCATAGAGGTGGGAGCAGCTCTTTAGGACAGCAGGTAATGGTTTTTGAAAAACAGTCAAGTCTCTGCAGTAAAAAAGAAAAGTTAAATAACTTAGTTTGGTAGGAAAGATTACGTTTAGATTTACACTTTTTTTCATCTCTGGAATCAATGGAGACAATCCCTAGAATACAATTAGGATTCAGACCAAATAGCATGTTCCATTTCTGTTCAGAGTGGAAATTCCACCTCTTTCTCTGTAAGTTTAGCTGCTGGAAGGGTCACTTATAGGAATAAATGGAAAGCACATAAAGAATATGGGAATATAGTAGGATAGACTGAAATACTGAATGATGTCTTTTGTGTAAATGCCTATAGAACTGCTGCAACAAAATAAAAACGATTTGAGAGTTAATGTAAGTAATGAAAATGTTCTGATTAAATTAACTGTTGTTTTTTCTGATATTGAAATTTGATAGGAATATTATTCCAAATTCAATTTGGGTACAAACAACCATCCTAGCTAAACTCTTCCTGCAGATAAACGCTGAGTTAACTTTTTTCCAACTGTTTTTTTCAAACCTCAGGTGTTGTGCAGTTCTGTTGTGAGTTATTCAAGAGCTGTTGCATTCCACTCCAGAGGTTTCTCTGCTGTGTTTGCAAGCAGGAACTGTATGATCAGTATGTTATGGAGTTAGCCTGGATCTTGGTGAAAGAAATCTAGAACAGTAGAAGCTCCCATTAAAATCAATGGAGGGACAGTGAACACAGTCCTTATCCTCTCTATGCAGTTGAAGCTGGGAGTGCAGATGTAAGATTTTGGCTGTATAGACATACTGAAATATTTTGAAATTAAATCAGGTAAATTATATTTGTATGAATATTTAATATTCATTAAAGCTTAATGTGGCAACGTGAGCTTTGCTTACTCTGAACAAGAGTAGACATTACCTTTCACTTGTTTTATTACATATTGATAGGAATAGAAGCATTTTTTGTCCTTTTTTATTTATGTAGCTTCTAGAAATCATGTAACATTTTTAGTGAGTTTTGCATTTTCACATATAGTTGCTGTTGTTTGAAAAGCTGTAGGTATGAGCTGCTCTTTCATAAGATTATAAAGCACGTTCAGTGGGATGCTCACTTACCTTGTGACAAGCATATGATGAAGTGAGTGTGGTTGCAAGTGGAACACTAACTCTTCTGTTGATGGTCTCTAGTACATTCTTAGTTAGTTTCAGATATTGATTCCTTATTCAGAATTCAAAAGAAACTTCTTTAGACTGTCCCAGTTCCCATTCCTTCTGCGTTGTAACAAGTTTCATAATTGAGAATATATTGCTAACAAATGTCAGGGATTCCTTTGCACAGGCAATAGTATGTGGCAGTGTGGCCATCTACTTGGGTCAAGGGACCAACTTTACTACCTTTTCACTTAAACTACAGCATCTTCTTGGCATGCCCATTTAGGTACACGTTCCTAGAGACCCCTGAGTTGGAAGGTGTGGTTTTAGTAGATTCACAGCCCCTAAATCCAGTATTTCTATAAAATAAAGTGGTGCCAAAGAGCTCAAACTATGCAGTATTTAGGCTTTAATCCTGCTGGTAGTGTATGAACTCTGGATGTGAGTTGTAAGTTCTGCAAGTTTTTCAGTGGCCTCATCTCTCTCCATAAAGCAGTTTACACCTCTGATGTATGGCATATGCTCTTCCCAAATGACATTTAGTCTAAACTCTAGTTTTGTTAATTCCAGGCTATGGGACAATATTTAACTGTTATCTGCTATGTGTTCTTTCTCTGCTCAGACTTTTAATCAAGTTTCTTTTCTCTGCTTTGGATTTTTTTTTTAACTGGCAGTTCCCTATACTTGCTTTTCCTTTTTTTCACTCCTTATATGAATTTTTATGCTCCTGATTCAGTAGACATGTTTCTCAGTCCAAGTTTGAGTAAATTCATCTGTGATGATTTTTCATTCATTTTGTCCTGCTGCACTTTGGTATTTATCCATGTAGCATTTGGCATCTTGATTGTCTTACCCGTTAATCAAAGATTGAATAATTTTTCTTCATCTTTTTCTTGTCCTCTCCCCCTTTCCCCCAGGTAGTCATCTTATTAAACTTCATAACCTCATCTTCCTGGTGTCAAGAATACCAATACTTCCAAAATTATTTTGTGCAAAAGCAAACCTGTAGAATCAGTGTTAGCTTGAATCTATCAAAGTTCTCTATGCAGATGGCATCTAGTCAAATAAGATTTCATGTTGTTTACATCTGTTTTCCACAGTTCTTCAAATTTTATGGCATATATCTTAAAATTATTCATGAAGTTGTGCTGTCTTGCTGCTCCCAATCAATAACTACACTGCACAGCTTGACAGAAATCATTGTGTGCATTTGCATGTATGATTCCTGTTTCCTTCTTATTGTACTAATATTGTATTGCTGTATCTCTCTTTTTTGAAGTTCCAAAAGAAAGGCTTTGTGTTACATGTGTAACCTCATTTCCTGTCACAGCCACCTTCATCCTCATTCAAACTCTGACTCAAACCATTTCACTGAAAGTCTTCTACTGAAAACTAAATGATGCTCACATAGGTATCTTGGATCTGTCTTCATGATCACTGGGTCAAAGTGAAAGTGTTCTGCATTCAATTAATTCAATGACTAGAGATGTATAATTATGTAGAAAAAGATATTGATATACTGGACTGTGAAACTTGCCTGAAGGATTTTGAGGCCTTGTTAAAGTATACTATGATGATATTATCATCTTGTTCCAAGTTGTTAATTGCTAGGTTCCTATTTTCCTGTGGGGCAACAATTTTAGCAGTCACAGACTCAAAGGAAGTTTCTAGTGACTTTCCAGTTATTTATTGACTCTAAAATTGCACTTACACTTTATCTATTATTCATAAGAAATATCAGAGATTTACAAATCTTGGCGACAGTTAGCATCACTAATTTAAATATGTAAATCTTAATATTGAAGCAAATGTTTATGTTGGACTTCCTTGATGTTGCTGTTGGAGATGTGTTCCATCTTCTAATTGTTTTCCAAAATTACTCTTTTCCTTAATGATTTGAAGGTTTAGTTCCTTAATTAGGGAAAGGCACAGAACTTACAAGATTCCAGTGAAATGTTGTGCCAAGCTCCTGTTATGAACCTTCTTTTCTCTGCCATTGGAGATAGTTACAAGTAGAAAAAAAAACAAACAAACATGGAAATAGTGTGTAGCTTTTATGTTGATTTGGTCTGTCTATGAATAATTGAGGACTCTTTTGTGCATAGTCCCAGTGATTGTGTTTTGGTGGTGTAGCAGGACACTACAGGTGTTGTAATATATTTTCTGTGTTACTAAAGCCATTCATCTTTTTTTTGTGTGTGTGTGTGAATTTTGAACTCACAGTAATCACCACTGTTTATTTGGGCATCTACAATTTGTGTGTCATCACTTCAATACAGAGACAAATACCTGGGTGTATTTACTGAGACTATAAACTTGTCTATGCACTACATTAATAAATATTCATCTGAATTTCAAGCTAGGGCTTGCCACAGCTTACAATTAATGATAAAAATATGAGAGTGGTAGGTGAAATAGCAATATATTTCTTTCCTGATATATCTTTCCTGGAGAGATTTCAATATATAGTTAGTTACAGTTAATTAGCTGCTTTTATGAAAAATTGTCACGTTCCTGGAAATAGCCCAAAGTCAAATTCTAACAAAAGTTATACACTTAAATGTGTGCTTAAAGTGACCATTCACGTTTTCAGACTTATATTAGCAGATCATGTCCTAGACAAACTGTAAACTTGGTGACTATTTAATAAAAAAAGAGAGAGCAGTAGAAAAATAGTTTGCTTTTTAATGTATAAATTCTCTGATTTCTGTATGAGGCTGAAGTCAGCATACGTATACCAGGAAAATAATATTTGAGCCTGATTCAGGGACACCTATGGCATTTTTTCTACTGGCTGTAGGGTTTTGTTCTCTGTATCTTCTGATTTATCCTATTTTTGTTTTCTAAGTTATTACCCAGTTTACTTCCTATAGATCTCTGATCTATCCAGCTGCCAGCTCTAGGGTTTAGGATCTGTGTGCTGCTTCAGACTTACCTCAGTACACTAATGAGAGTGACTGAGCTATGGATTAAACAGCCAGGCAGAAACATTTGGACATCTCGCTCTTTAAAGGCTGGAAAGTGAAGGCAGGTTAAATGAACTTGGCTGCCATCCCATTTCATTTGCTGGAGGTATTTAACAGAAATTATTTTAAGACATTTGACATTGTCACTTGTACCAATGTGCTGCAAACCCAGTGGGGTAAAATCTTAACTGCAGTGGTAGGGAGAATTACTTATGAATTGTAGGTTAAAAAAAAACCACTCCACTTGTTTTTCATGATCCACAATAGCCTGAATACATTCCATTCCAGCCAAGTAGCCCCAGACCAGGACTGATTGATGTCTATAAATAATTGCTAGAAATAAAGGGACATTTGAAGGCACTTAGAGAGGAAACAGAAGGAGTTAAGAAGAGTAGCCTGGAGGGTTGTTCAGTATCATAAAATAATAATTTGTAAAAATGGATAAAGCAGGAGGAAGGGTCTGAAGCACCAAGTATTCTTGGTAGCTGTGCATTGTGTACTGGTGGATAGCCATGATTTAGACAAGTAAAATCTGTTTCTAAAGATGGTGGCTTCTTATCAAGAATGACCTACCAGGACAACAGGTAAAGTTGTTTAGCATTGTATCCTGTGTGTAACCCAGAACTCTGACTCAAAGAATTGTTGATAATTAAAATGCTCATTACAGCCTCTCTTAGGGATGGCTCTTGAGCAGTTTTGGAATACTTGTCAGCTCAGTTTCAGTTTCTGCCTGTTGGTTGTTAAAGGTGTTTAATGAGTGAGCTCATTATTTCATGTTAAAATAGTAATATTTTTTAAAAAATCAGAAGTGTAAAACTTAGAAGTATTTTTAGAGCTGAGCTGCAAAGCTGAAATGTCTCAGTGAATGAACTTCAAGACTGTCTCAAAATTAAATGTTTGAACCTGAGATTTTTGGATTCAGAACAATGTCTTTTGCAGGAATACCTTGATTTTAGAGGAGGTTTGAAATGCCAAATATCACACGTTTAATTATGCGTGTGCTGTGAGTAGAGGTATAAATTGGTTCAAGGAATTTGATTAATCCAGAGAAAAAAATTTATGTTACTTTGATTATTCAGCATACTGGTATTTAATGAGACTGTGATCTAGAAAGCTTCTGACTTAAAGGAAACAAAAGAATCTAGAGAAGTCTGCCGTTAAAAATACAAGCCTTTTTCACCTACCTTTTCTCCAGTCCTTCACTGCTGGAGATGGGGTGTTAAGCTTTGTGTATAACCCAACATAGAAGTATTCATGTTCTTCTGCCTACAAATGTATGTAGTTTTATGCCTACTTTAATGTTGATGGCAAGCTTGCAGCAATCTTTTCTTAGGGTTAATCATCTGCAATTCAGTGAAAATGCACTCACTGCCCTGAATTTTTTGTAATCTAGCCTGTAAATGTAACGGATGTCAAGCAGGTAGAAACATCTGTAATGTCAATATTTTAATTTTCAAACAGAAGCCAAGCAGATTGGCTAATTATGCACAGTTGCTTTGTATATCCCAATAGGAATATATTCTCAAATCTGTGTGGAATGAAATACAGCTGTATATGTATATCAGTATTTTGAGTATGTATATATATTTTTATATCTATATTACATATATATGATATGTATAGATTACAGAGATATAAACATACACAGACACAAATATTTATCTGATCCTTTAGTAGGGCCTAGGGATCCTGGGATGTTCAGGTTCCTGTGTATGTATGTGATGAAAAGTATTATAAATGCATTGTATTATGGCAAAGATGTACATCCAGTCTAATCTGCCTGTGATTTTTGGAAGAAGTTGAGAGGAATAACCAATTAAAGTATTATCCAGTAATTAACAGGTGTTTAGCCATGCTAGTGTGGTTAAACCAGTACATTTTGAGCAAATTAAAATAATCTCATGTGTAGCAATTAGCAGTTCACTCAAAGTGAGTCTGCAATATGAGCGCCTGCAAGCTGGAGTCTGCAGTTCACTCCAGGGTTCAATTATTCTTGATTTTTCAGCAGAAATAGGTTAGATTCAGAGAAGGCTCCAGATCAGCTTAAGAACACAGATCAGAATTACTGGACTGTTTGTGAGGACTAGAAATGATTAGCCACCCTCTTCTGCAGCCCCAGACAGAAAATTCCCTCTAACTTTCTTCTTCTTACTGCACGACTGGTTTGTTTGCTCACCATCTCTCCTGCTAAAATGAACTTTCATCTGCTTTTCTGTAGTGACACACAATGATACACCAAAATTAGTCTTACGGCCAGATCAGTGTTAATACCTAATTTTAGAAGTTTTAAAAGCATTATGGTCTCTCTACCTTGGAGATTTAATGTGGTGAAGTACTCATAGGTCTGTGCACAGAACAGTAAAAACAATGATAATCAGCTGTTTTGGCTCTTTCACATTTAGCCCAGGTTCATTCAATAAAAATAAATGTGTTTCTTAATTAAAGAAAAATTATTATTAAAACAAACCAAACCTGGAGTCCTTGCTGGGTACTGAAAAGCAAGGTCTCAAGTGTGTTCATGTAATTCAGGATGTAATTCTTTGCAAAGGGAAATTTATGCATTAGTAAATTTACCAGTGGCTTTTGCACCTTTTGAACGTATTTACCTCTGTCCTTAGGAAAGAGGAGGGTGAGCTTGAAAGGTTCCAGCAGTTTAGTCACATGTGACTAGCTTCATCCTTATAATCTATTATAGAAAGATACTGTAGTACCAGGAAAACATCTGAGAAAATGCATTGCTCTGTGGCATACTGGAGAGGAGGAGGATACTGCAGCCCTCTTGACAGGCTTTACTACTGGTATAAAACCTCAGATTTTGTTGAGATGCTTCTGAATCACCATTTCTGGATATTGCCTTCCCATCACCTAGTTGCAGGCCAGCAGCCCTGCAGGCTTATGCCCTGTTGTGCTTTGAGTCAGGACTGACAGCACCCCCACCACTGTACTTCATTCAAGCCCTTTAATGTGCATGAAAAGGGTGATAAATCCTCACAACTTGAGGTCATGTCCCATAAATTTATTATATGATTTGGAGACTGATGGCAGTAGACACAGTAGTTGAAGCCTTACACCCCCTTCCTTGTCCTCTCACTCAACTAGACGTAAATCCTGGAGCTGTGTTACCAGGGATTGTAACAATGGACATAATTTCCTTTGATAGTAGTGCTCTGGTGTGGTCACTACTCCAAGTGCTGAATGGAAAAAGCCTATAAATTGTCAGTGCAGGTGGGATATGTTTGCCTGAGCATACAGAGCCAGGATCAGTCAATAGACAGATCAATGCTGCCTTTATTGTGAGAGAGATACACAGCTGAATAAACTCATCATCACAGAATGGCAGGATTACTTATTCCCTTGCAGGTTAATGCGATTATTTTCCCTAATGTTATTTGAAAGATATGATCAGATAGTGTCTTAAAAAAAAAAAGAGTAAATAGATATTATTTTTCAACTGTGAGTTCATGTTTTTCTTTGCTTTTTTCTCCTGCTTCTCCCTTTATTGCACACCCTCACAGTCTGTCTTTTCTCACCATTAAATACAATACTTGGGGGTTGCATTGCAGTCTGTGGTCCCATGAAGTCAAAGGATAGTTGCCCATTACATTTGGAAGACTGAAACAATTGGGATAGGAAGGGAAACCTTAGTGAGAAAGACCAAATAGTTTAAAAGTACAGAGAAGAAATACTGATAGGTAATCTATTTTTTTATAGGGTGGTAAGTTGTTTTTTTCGTTGTAGAAAAATTCAAAATAGTCCACGTGGTTCACATATGTTCAGCAAAATTCCTGGCAAATATAACCACTTGATTTCTTCCTTCAGACTACATCTTTTAAGTACAGATGATGTCTACCTTTGCACGCAGCTATTTGCTTGTACACACAGTTGCACTAATTGCAAGCACATGTCAGTGTAGCAGCTTCCTCTTAAAGCCTGCCAAAAATAGAAGGGATCTCACTTTTGTTTGTTTTAGAAATCAAGTCCTGTTAGTGAGCACCAATAACATGTTTGAAAGTAAGAAAGGAAGGGGTTTTTTAAATGACACATTTGTATGCCAAGAGTATTTTGGTGAAGTTGAAAAGCTTATTGTTAGGTTTCTTGGAGGGGGGGAACAACACACCCAGTTACTGTCAGCTAGTATGTAAGATGTATGAATATACATTATGTATTTGCTCCCAGCCTACTTAAGAGTGTAATTTTATTAAGTACAAAGGCAAATAGTATTTCTTGGTCTCACTGCTTTAGGCTTTAACAGGGCAAATTATACTTAATCTTGCAGAGGGAGGCAAGATCTGTATTTTTCCCATATTGGGAAGGGGGCAAAAAAACCACAAACCAAGCAAAACAAATCCAAAAAACCCCTAAGGTTAAACCTTTTACTTTTCTCACATGAAGATATGTTGATTTGTAGCTCCAAGCTGTAGTCTCTGATCTATAGTGACATACAGCTCCTTTGGGTTTTGAAAACACTGTCAGTGTCTCAATGTGGTTTTACAATCTGAGTTACACACTGCTTGATTTTAAAAAATTCTGTTGAACAACCATTCTCTTTTACCATCAGCAATTACAAATAGGGTGTCTGTCTTTAGAAGAGTTTCTAATTTTAAACAGGTAGCTATTTAAAAGTTTTTAATCTATCATTTCTTGTCATCAACCCTGTGCTCCTGTGATGTGTCCAAGAAGTTTGGAAGGCATCTGAAACACTTGAGTAAAAGGGAGTATTAATGAAAGATCTCTGTGTGTTTTCCTGCTAAATGACAAATCTTTGTGTCAGCCAAGATTGGCAAATTGTGAAATCAATGGGTGTAGGAATATCAATGAAATGCATGCAGTCTTGTCATTGGCAAAAACCTATGCACTATCAGTCTGAGTCCCTGGGGACAAAATTTGCAACTAATTAGCATAGCAAAAATCATTCTTGCTACACCACCACACCTTTGTTTCAGAATATGGAGATAATTTTGGTCTGGAACTGTTAGAACATACACAAATTTCATGAGAGCATCAGCATCTCAGCTGGATTCTGTCCAGGACTTTTATTTCAAAATTTAATTCACTACCTTAATTTTCTTTTATATTATGTTGCATGAACCATTAATTAACATCACTGATCTTGTAGCTTGAATTCGTTAGCACCTGCAGTGCCTTTGCTGGGAAGCTTCACAGCTAAGTGCTGCTACCCAAAGCACTCTCAGGAAATTCTCTGATTCAGCACCTAGGTAGCATTTTTTACTCTTCAAAAAGTTCTTCTCTAGGGTACAGCACCAATTATAAAAATGCAATCACAGCAGTTGCATGATATTAAAATAAAACTTATGCAGTAGCATGTAATAGCAAATCAAACTATTAAACAATATAGAGTTCCTTTTGATATGCAAGAATAGGTTCTTACTCCCATAGGCTGTGTAAGTGCTACAGTCAGAAGAATTTTAAACATTTGCAGGGTTGTGCTGGTTTTGAGCTAGCCCAGGAGTGAAGCCAGCATGAATGTGAGGATGCATCCTGCTGATCTCTTTCAATTGAACTTGCTTGGGATTCAGCTCATTGAATGGAGACATCAGTTCATTGTTTTCAGCCAAAAAATGGTATGTAGGTACTTGGTATCTGGCATCTACATTACACTCAGGTATAGTAACACTATTACTAGCAGCAACTAAATAAAAGTGGTTTAAGGTTTTCATCTGAAATTCTGTAATAATTATATGAATAAATTTGAGGACTACTCAGACAAATCCTATGGGAGAGAAAGCTCACACCCTAAAAGCACTCTGAGAATTTCTGGTAATTAAAGAGCAACCAGACACTGAATGAATCACTTCTCATAGAAATCATACAGGCCCCAAAATACAAATAACACAAAAGGAATGTAATTATGTTAAAGGAGGTGTACAGAGATACTAAAATGTCTATGGTGTAGCTATGAATCAAAGGATTTTGTACTGCCTATCATCACTGTTGTGTAGGAGCAACCTATACAGTTTTAGTATAGCAAGCAAACTTTGTGATCAATTTAACAAAGATAAGATAGGCAGTACTGTTCCTTGTTATGCTAATTTTTGTCCCAATAAGAGGTCTCTAAATCTGGTCAGCCAGAACTCATTTCCCAGCTGGAGCAGAGAAGGGCTGTATCTATGGAAAACAAAAGTAATAGAAGCACATCAGCATTTTTTAACTGACAGTGTAATGGATCACGAAATTGCATACATTACTGTTTGGACACACTTCCAAGCATTGTTTTCTAAACTTCTTGATTTTTAATTTAAACTGTTGTGCCTTCTTGATTTTAAGCTGAACTCTATCATAGTTTCTGTTAACAAAAACCTACAGTAATCAAAATAACTATCAGACAAAAAAGATATACATGCCTCTTGGGCATGTTGTAATTTTGCTTATTTGGCAGTTTAATTTTGGGAGGTTACACTTTCAGCAGGCTTGGTATATGCTGCAGGCTTACTAAACAAGAACTAAAGAACTGAAAATTTGATGATATATTTTTAGCCAGGGAAAAAAGTTAATAGTATGACTTTCCCTTTCCAATTTCATATTTTGAAGGTTTGCCTTTGCTAGTTAAGATAATATAGTTTATCCATCCTTTGGGCTGTTTTTTTCTCATTGCTGCAGCTGAATCGAAGAAAGTTGAAATCAGCTTCAGGCTTCATTGCTATTGAATAAAGTTTTAACTAATTTATCTTTTTTTTTTTCCTTTTTTTTTTGCCCTCTCCAAACTGAAGAATCATTTTGGCAGCAAGCAAGCAAATCTTTTAGGTTTTGCCTCCTCTGGTTTCTAGATTAAAATTTGTTAGTTCTTTTACGAGTAGTTACTCATAATTGGAAAGTACAGGGGAAGGACATCAAAATTCAGAATGTTTTCCTTAATCACCATATAGCTGAAAACAGCAGTTACAGTATTATTAGCATAAACTTCAAACCATTCTGAACAGGTAAGTCTAAGCTTTTCTCAGAGAACAGAGACATTGGAAACTGCTGCTACTATCACCTCTTACCACCCACTGCAATTGGGAACCATTTGTCAGTGAACCTTTGTCCTGTATGGTTTGCTGCTGAGTGTAGATACCTCTCTCCTAAATGAAACTAAATCAAGTTTTCTGATCAAGGCAAGGATTGTTGTCTCAGATCTCATTCAGGGAGAAATGCTGTACTGCACAGGGAGTTTGTTATTCCATATTAAAAATACTATTGCATAAGAAGTGTTGTTACATTTTGGTGCATCCTTGTATTACTTTGGCCTGTCCTGAGTATTTGAAACAATGGGCGTTGGAGTAGAGGAAAAATTTTAGCATTTTCATAGGCATGTCTGTAAGGATGGGTAGTGGGAAAGCTGCTTAAATGCTATTAAATTTGCTTGGACTACAGCAGCCAAAGAAGTGGAAGCTTTAAAAAAAGGATTAATTAAAAGAAACCAAATGAGGTAAAGGCTTCTTTGCTATTGTATCTGATTTCAGTGCTTAAACTGTTTTCTCTTGCAAATTTGGTATACCATAGCTGTAGGCTAGTCCCTGGTATGACCCAGGAATTTCAACCTGTTGGATGCTAAGTAGATGGTGTGGGCCAATATTAATGAGGGTCTGCAGAGCAGTTTCCTCATTACTGCTAGCCAAAGGGAAAAGAAGAAGGGTATTTCATGGTTTGTCATTCTGCCTAGGGATGCCGAATTTACATATGGCCTAAAACTGCTGATCAGAGCTAATCTCCATGATCATTATAGCTTGAAGAAAGGTTTAATATTCAGGATTTTCTGAAGTTTTTTCTAAACAAAAATAGACTTCATGAAAGTGGGCCATTGGCACGCCAGGACTCTGTGCTGCTGCCAAGAATTTTAATGGTTTGATTCTAAGAAGTGAGGACTTGTGCTCCAGTAAAACTTTTTGCAGTTTTGGTCACAGATGTTTGCTCAGTTTATTTTGTTAAGTCTACACTAAAGCACACTGTCCCCAGACCTATCTGACAGGTCTTCAGAGTACAAGAGATAGTGGAACATGGCTGCTTGATGGTCTTGGCAGCAGACACAGTTGTGGTTGCCATTGGATGTTCCTAAAGTCTCCTCTCCTTGGCAGCTTTCCTGGTCAGACACGTCAGTTCTTCTGTCATCTTCAATTTTATTAGTGCATGCAAGGAAGGGGTACAAAGCTTTTAGTGGGTAGGGAATCCTCATTTCTCCTCACTTTTGTTTTAAAGGTGTGTAAATTAATCACCAACTTTTGTGTTTCATTCTTTATCATCCTGGGCCAAAGACAACAAAAAGCTGAAGGTAATGTGCCAGCTGAGAATTGTGCTTCCTTTCCAAATCGGCATGCTGTATCCCCAAAATCCTAATTTATGTCAAATTTCTGAGAAAACTAGAACCAATTGGTTTGCTTCTAAATGACTTCAGGGCCCATGGCAGGATTTAGTCTGTGGATCCATTTAGGATTCATCTAGAGATGTGTTTACAGATCCCCTGCAGGCTTGGTGCAACTTCTGCTATTTAATTGGCAGTTGCTCTTAATGAGTAGCTTAAAAATTAACATATTTCTCAAGGATCTGGTTGCTTTATAGTGGATATGTTTTTAAGAAATGAGAGTCCCAGTCAAAAATTGCAACAGAAAACTTTTGCCAATTAAAAATAGTTGCCTAAGGAGAGAAGACTGGAAAAAAATTCATGTCATTTTTGCTGATTTTTTTTTCATAGGGGCAATAAAAAGCAAAAATTGAAAAAAAATAAGCACTCCCCTCTGCCATTCACTCACCAC
Source organism: Hemiprocne comata (assembly GCA_020745705.1). Taxonomy (NCBI): domain Eukaryota; kingdom Metazoa; phylum Chordata; class Aves; order Apodiformes; family Apodidae; genus Hemiprocne; species Hemiprocne comata. The sequence goes on from CM036598.1 coordinate 17,497,690, forward strand.
AGCTGTGGAGAGACTAGTACCTAATGCTTGTAATGACTGATAGCTGTGAGCAGTTGGTGGGGGCTGTTATGGTTGCTATGCTTGTACCATTCCAAGCAGACTTTGGTTTGTGTCTTCTTTCTGAGCTCTGTGTAGTATCTTTTCTTCCCTTGGCTGTAGCAAATCAGGACTGTAGTACACCTACCAGAGCAGCACATTTCCTTGTCTGTCTGAATCTGCATTGTTTATGTCATGGTCCTTTTTGAGGAATAATTCCAAAGTGCTTCTGAGCTATGAGGGCACAGCCTTAAATGTGTAGAAGTCAGGAATGAAATGGTTTTGCCTTACAGTGCTGTTGATCTCTTTTGCATATGCTGGGTGTTTTCTCAAGTGTTGAACTGCAAAATGCAAAAGATGTATTTTTTAGTAGTTGTTTAATTTATTTCTTAAATGGTACTAAAATTTTATTGCCCATAACTGCCAAGAAATGCATATTTCTTTATCTTTGTAGATGGCACTTTTCAAAATTCATTCTTGCTCATGGATGCACATATGTGGCCTCATGTGTTGCAAATCACCACTGAGAATGGGTCCCATGAAAGCTGGTCTGAGATAGTGGTTCCTAGTTTTTCTGAAGCATGCTGAGCACCTGGAGCTTTTTATGTTTACTGCTAAGCATATCACTTGAGCTTTTCAGAGCAATCTGGGGAACCACTGGTGTAGGATACAGGCATTGCTACTCCTACTTTTGACTTTTGAAGTTAATTTTCAAGAACATTAATTCTTGCTTGCTTATTAATTTTTCTGCATGGTTGGAAACGACTGTCACATTTGGCAACTGCAAGTTGCTATGGAGATATTTTCTGTAGGTTTTGAAAGGTGAATAATGATGTGTAGAGGTATTCATAACATACTTGGAGTATGTGTATATCTTTACATCTTTATTCATAAATTCCCACTGTGTGAGACTTAATGTTGCAGTTAAATAAAATGGCTTATATTCCACATTTTGAACATTCCTTTCAGAGTTGGACAAATAAGTGCATTATCTATGTCAGTTGCTAAAATTATTATGAGGCATGAAAGTTACCTCTTCATAGGTCACACAGATTCATTTGCTATTTGGGGTGTTAACAGAGATGTTTAGTGTTAATAGTTGAGTTGGGAGGCAGATGCTTTTCATTGATGAAATCTGTCTTGTGTAGGTCAGTAAAGAGCCTGTGCACTATCCAAGCTGCTGGAGCTATTCCCTTTTAAAGATGAAATGAGCTCTGGAGTTGCTGCTTTGCTGTGAGATGAAGCAACTATAGCCTCCTCTCTTATGTTTTCATACAGCTGTTATTCAGATGTTATTCATTACTTCCTATTTTAGCCACACTGGGAAGCACAAATATTGCCAAAATCTATGATATAATAGAGAGCTGCAAGTTAATCTGTATTATTCTTATAATTTGGTTCTATAAGGAAGAGAATACATCAGAATAAAAACTTCACACACTTCTAAGTTGCAGGAAAAAGCTTTCAAATAAGAACCTTGCTTGTTCAAGAGACAAAAGAATTAAATACTTCTATTTATTAATTAATTTTAATATCCTTATTTTGAGGTAAAACTGGGTATACAAAGCTAAGTGTGATAAGTAACATTTCCTGGTCATTTAACAGACTAGGAAAAGAGTGTGTAAGGCTCAGTCATGAAATTTTTTGGGTACATTCCTTATGTTCATTAAAGAAATGTGAGCAAACCAGTGTGAAACTTTTTGGGTGCTTGAGTTTCTCTTGGTGCAGAAGGGCTCACACGTCACGTGCAACTGTTTGGCAGGATGGTCCACTCTGTTTGAAGCAAAAGTTCATGTAGGGATAAAACAGCTGCCTCAGGGCCATGCTAGGAGTGGAAAATGCTAGGAATGGAAAATGCCAGAAAGATGGTAGAAGCCACTGAGATTGACACTAAAATGTCATTTTCTTTTTTGATACCCATACAGATGTATTGAGGCTTTTTTGGAAAATTGTGAATTTCAAAGCTGGCAGAAGGCAGTGTTTTATATTGGCTTCAAATACAGTTTTCTGTTATGAATAACTTTGTGAACCCAACAGTGAAAAAGAAATACTTAACACTGCAGTCTTCAAGAGAATACTTCCATATTGAACTCATGTGTTACCGTTCCCATTTGTGTCTAAAAAGGCAGTGCTCAATATGGGGGTTGGAGTTTCACTGTTTCACTGCTATCAATCATATTACCCCATGGACAGAAGTTATAAATCCTAGAGTTTTATAAACCAAAACACATTTGGGAAGGCACCAATGAAGAATAGTCCCAAATCCTTTAATAATGAAAGTAATGGTCTATAGAAAAGGCATCATTGAGGGATGCTTAAGTAGTTCTATAGTTCTAGAGGAATGTTTTCAGTTTTAAAAAGCTGATGTTATATTTTATTAATCTATAGTAACCCCACCAAGAATGTCCCTAGTGTCATGCAGTAGGTAACTAGCTGCAATATTAGAAGTAATGAAATGCATAGCATCCAGGATTCCTTAGCCCTAAAATGCTGAAGGCTACATGAATATTTACATTATGTAAATTGTTTGTTAAATGCTGGATTATGTTGAACCTAGTATTACCTTTATAATTTTAATTTAGAGAGCATGTGCAATTTGGCAAAGAGATACACAGAATTCATAATTCCTTTTAATTATTTGTGTGATATTGTAGGAGTTACTAGTGCTTTTTTAGAATAGTCATTGGAACCCAAATGTTCATGTTGGCACACATTACTGTTTTAATGGAAGCAATAGTGAGATATAAAGGCTGCTCAGAGAAGTTTGGGGTTTACTTTTCTTTAAAAATTTCCTTCCCTCCAAGGTGAAATACTGCTTCACAGGAATCCATTGGGAGCTTTGCCCTCCAACTCTAGACTGTGAAGTTCAGTCTTAAGAATGTTGAAAAAAATTGCATCTAACTTCCAAGTACAGTCAATGTCCACAAGAAAAAAAACAACACAAACCCACAACAAGGCAATAACTTTTAATGTGGAATATTCTGGGTCATGCATCAACACACCTCTGCTACCATTGTCAAAATAAAGCTGAAAAATAGTTAAAGTGGAAGGATTTATCTAATGAATGAGATGTGTATTGTAGCTTGGTCCTCTACTTCCCTCTAGAGTCAGTGGAAAGAAACAAGTGTGTCTAAAGGGTGATTAATCCTCTAGGGAGCTAATATGATCCGTGAAAACTATGTTAAATTTCTAGTCTTCGATCAACTAAATGTAACCCTCGATAACTAAAAGTCTTTACCCCAGACGTCATCAGGCTAAAAGGGGGCAGCTCCTTAAGTCCAATCAATGTTTGTTGTGGAATCGGTTTTCACTGTGCATGGATGATTTTCCCTGTCATAGGTGTCTTTGGTGAGGCTGAACGTTCAGTTGGTTATGCAGACTTTTAAATAATGTGCCATAGTGAAACAAATGGAAACTGAAAGTTCAGATTCTCTCTGCTCATTTGTTTGCTTGTTTCACTGGTATCAATCTGTGTACAGAGCAGAGAGGATCTCTAAATTCCAGTTTTGGCACGCTGAAACTTTGCACATTCTTCTATCAAATTTGAGGACTAATTTTAAATTAAAATGGGGGGGGGGGGGGAAATCTTTTCCTTCCTGTTTTGAATGAAAGTTTTGAGCTTAGAAGGTTAATTTTTTTTTTTGAAGTTACAAGGGAAAAAAGTGTTAGTTCAACTAAGAGAAACATTTCTTATAAATTTATTTTAATTTCATTAAGAAAATTAATCTTATAATTTTGAATACTGCTTTTTTGTTTCACCAGTGAAAAACATCCTGTACCTGTGTGCACTTTGCAGTTTAAGTCTTACTTTAAGCAGATAAGATTTGGTTTTAATTTGATCTTTTTTCACTTCTGTCAGCCTGTGAATCCTTGCAGTTCAAGTTTGTTTTTAACAGATATTCTTCTTTTACTTTAAATACAAAACTGTGGTAAAAGGCATGAATGTTCACACCATTAAAAAGAAATCACCTAGTTGTGCAACGATAAGCTAAACGTCAAAATGAAGTTTTTCTTTCTATAAAAATACCTTTATATAAATATCCTAATATGTCAAATGCAGCACAAGTAAACTGGGAAGTTTACTCCATTTTTTGATAGTTTTTGATTTGTTCATTATACCCACCTTTCATGCAGGGTATAGGAAGGTGAAAGAAAATTAAAATAAATGGTAAATAGTAAGCAAATAAGCAAAATATATAACGTATCATAAAGATCCAGTTTCCAGATGAGCATTTAGCTTCTTTTTTTTCTAGTCTTGGTGTTGTAACCTTCAATAGGTATGTCTCTAAGTAGAAATATTGCAGAATTACATTTTTGAAGAGTAAGTCTTGAGTTTCTTCCTGTAAGATAGTAATCTGTATTACTTCTGTTTTATACACCGTGAAATTAGAAAGGTTAGAATCTGTTCAGATACTTCTGCATATTTTAATCTCCCAAAGTCTTTCTGAATTAGGTGTTGAAGTGTTTTTTTATCACAGTTCAAAACAAAAGCTGGGAAATGCCACAGTGACTGTTTGCCATTCAGCACTAGCTGTCTTCTTTCCATGTACACATTACTTCATCTTCTTTTCTGTTTACATGGCTGCAAATGATGTGTTGTAGGATGCATCTCACTCATTGCAAAATTCACATGATGTGATGGGAAAGAGGATGTAGAGTGAAAAAACCAGGGACTGAGAGTAGATTTTTTAAAAATGCAAACATTTCTTTTACTTCTTAACACTAGTTAAGTTTGCTGCTTAGCATTAACAACTACAGCCCTTCTAAAGCCAGTGACACACATTCTTTATTTGAGCTAGGCACGTAGTTCTTGCTTTTTACATTTTTCTATGTTATTTGCCACAGATCAGTTAATAGCAGAGTGGAAACTATAAGTTATTTTTTTGTTGTTACTGCTGTAATTTTTTATCTATTGGTCACGATCAAGGTCCATGGAATAAAAGTAAATACACACGTTTATTTCATTACCATGTAAGCCAGACTCAAATGCAATGATGATTGCTAAATAGACATCACTCATCAAGCTCATGTTCCTTCTCATGAGAGGAAAAAAACATTCTGGTTTATCAGTTGTGTATTTTTTGTTGGTTTCAGAAGACTATGAGTAAGGACATAGTGATTTAACAGCCCTGTTAATCTCAGATGACATGATTAGTGACAGTTTTTCCTATTGACTAATTTCAGTGTCAAGTAAAAGGAAAAACACCACTGTACATCTCCATACACCAGTTTACCATATTAGTCATATCTTATGATTACTTAATTTTCTCAGAAATAACTGCAAATATGTTTACATTTTGCATGAAAAGAAATGGCCAATCTAATCTTAAAATCCACAAATCCCAGAATGAATCTGTTGCATAGCCTGTCTCTTGTTAATCTTCCCTGCAGGCAGGTAGCTTGGGTAAAAACATCAGCAAATGTATCCCTGTAGTTGATTCAACCTAAAGTTAAAATGTGTTATAGACTGAATATTTTTATTTAATTCTACTTTATCTCATGGAAATAATATAGAGTCATAGAATCATATTGCAGGTGTGTATTAAAAAAGAAACCTGGTCCTTTGTTTAGCCCATAAACTTGGTCTATTATGAATACTGGAACAGAAGCATAATCTATTTCCTCAGCTGCCTCCCTAAACATTAAAGTGACATAAAATGTCCAATGATCTGGAACTTGTTTTTTTTGAGATTTCTGTTAACCAGACTTTCAGCTATGTCATAGGAGGCAAGGAGTTATTCAGAGCTCTATTTTATGGAGTGGAATTATCAAATGGTTGATTATAATTGCTTATTTTTCGTTTCTTGCTTTTTATATGGTAACTCATCCTGAAATTACTTTTAAAATCAAAACACTGGCAGCCCAAGTTCTTTCACTGTGGCATGGACAAGCTGTTGCTAAAGACTGAATTCAAACCCGATGCCACTAAATATCAGCAGGGATTGATTTGCTCCATTAATATAAATGACAATAAAACCAAATTCAGGCTTCCTCTTGGGACTTCCTAATAGAACTTTTTTCTTCTTTTGCAGTTCTACTGTTGACTTCAACACAAGCTGGCTTAAGCTAACAAGCCAGTTGATGTTGGTTTTGAATAAGTATGTACTTTGAAAAATTACATTGCAGCAGCCAATCTGTAAAACATGGAGAGTTTTAAATAAATCTTTCATTTAAATGAATTTTTAGGAGCTAGGAAAAAAATTACTTTATCACTGTGTGTCCTCTTTTTACAACATTTTTACAGAAATGATACCTTTTATAATCACACAGGCTCAATATGTGAACTTGAGGCCTTCTACAAAGGGAATATTTTCTCATTGGTTTCTCATTGCTTTGATGTGCTAATTTCTGTTAAGAATAGTTTAGGAATAATTAAAGCATCTTGTGAAATAGACCTCTAGAGAGGCTGGAAGACACCTACAAATGATATTCAAGAACTACTGAAGGTGACATCTTTCCAGTACACTAAATATACTGCAAAGCTTTGTTGTTAAAACTTTAGGTTTTAGTGCCTCACTTAAACGATAAGTGAGAAATGAAAAAGAATAGTACCAAAAGAGGGGAATGTATACAATTCAGGGTATGGGATTTCCCCACACAAGCATACCTTTTTCTTAATTCTAGTATCTAATTAAGCCTCTTTTTTTTGATGGTAGCCAGTGAATTGCAGACAATTAAGGCTTTCTATGAGCTTTTTAGCTGTTTGGTTTTTTTGTTTGCTTTTTTTTTTAACCTATTTATTTAAATCTAGTACTTTCTTTGTTTTTACTTTCTGCAGAGGATTTTGGGCACCTAATGCATTTATTAATCTAATACAGACTTTGTTAAGATGTCTCATCAAGTAGAAGAAATGCTTTACCTTCTGGGCTGCTGGTGCAGCACTGTACATTGCCAGTGGAGTTCAGTGGCTTGCTGCTGTGAGGGTGCAGGATTTCCATGCTCATAGGGATTGAGCCAGCCTTGCTAGTTTGTTTTGGTTTGGGGTTTTTCCCCCCTTGGAAAATACCTGTTCCAAAGGAAATGCTAGTCTTTTTCCAGTATCTTTGCAACATTTTCCTTACAGTCAAAAAGCTTAAAATGTGCATTTATTTTTTTTTGTTTGCCTTAATTTCTAAACTTTTTAGGGTTACGTTCCTACTGTAGAAATGACAAAGGAAATATCTTACTAAAATGTACACAACAGATCTCTTACTTCACTTGCAAATGACCATCCATTTAAAAAAAAAATGCTGCACAGCTTGTAGCTGATAGAAGCCCCAAAAGATAATGAGATCTGTAGTGCAGAACAGATTTATGCTGCTTGTTTTATTGTAAGGAATAGATTTACAACAGAAAAAAATTGCAGTAACCCTTGAAAATTCACAGGTTTCCTGGCATTCCTTGCAGTCTGTTATTACATGGAAAAGGGCACTGTAGTAATTGAGAGTCAATAAGCAATTAAAGAGAAGTTAGAAAGTACAAAGTTAAACAGATAACAAAGAGAACTGTATGTTGGAGAGTTTGAAGAAGAAATGGAAAAGAGCTAAGAGGAGAAACTGTTAAATGACAGAAAATACTGGCAAACACATTAATTGGGATGTGATTCAAACACTTAGGCAATTGCCAAATGCTGTAGTAGAGAACTTAGAGAAAATTTATGATAATAACGCTTCCCTCCCTCCTGCCCCACCTCCCTCCCCAGGCACTGTCACTCATTCTAGGGCTGCAGTGTCACAAGTACCTGGAAACCACAGGACCACATTACATTCATTAGTGCTAACAGAGTGCTCCAAGCCCATGCTTTGAGCCCACATTGTGCCCGTAGCAGACCAGATTCATCATTTTGCCATTTTTTATAGAAACAAAGGCTAGCACTATGATCCGTTCCCGTTTTGGAGTGTTCTCTCAGTTGAGCTTTGAGCAGCTCTTTCCCCCAACACCACCAGCAGACCCACCTTGGTGTGCCTTCCACTCGTGTTCCAGGAACAGTCTCTGTTTTCTGCAAAATACAGCTGTAATACTCTGCCAAGTTTTATGAGTCACTATTTATGACAGGAAGAGTGCATAGCTGCTGTTTGAAGGAAATATGGGTCCTAAGATATATTTTGCCCTTATTTCTAAACCTATAGAAGTGTTCTTTATTCAGTGTTAGCAGCAGATAAAACCAGAGAATCATTGTGCAGCTTCTCTGTCACAGCATCCTACCGTGCTTTCCTTCCAAGACTTCGTAAATCAAGATACAACCACAGCCACTAGGTCCAGCACTCTCATGTGCCATTTTGGTGCTACATTAGCAGTTATCTAAAGTACAGAGAAATTCTGAAGCAATGGGGTGTAATGATTTCATAATTACTTAACATTTTGGCATGTACTTGTAAGTTGGACTTGAAACAACAAGTAGGAAAATAAAGATGAATCACAAAATCATTACGATGCGTGAGAAGCACCATTAACAACAAGTAATGTCAGAGCTTTTTACAGCTTTTCAGATTTAAGAATATCATTTCAGTGTGTGTGTGTTTATTTTGAAAGCTGTATTTCATCTGTACTGCGCAAATAATTTGGGGACATGTTTTATTTTTAATAGTACAATGATAATTTTCCATGGTCTGTATAGGGTGCATGATTTGAGGTGCTGAAATTACTGCTAAATTATTTCAGTTTTACTGCCACAGCATTCTTTCCAAGTCATGCATTTAACGTATCTTAAATTAAGGTGGTCAAATAATTAAAATTATTTTAGTTGATCTTTCTCTGTTTGCATTCTGTGGGAGTTTAGCAAGAGAAAATCACATCCACTACAACACTGATGTTCCAGCTGTCATTTGAAGTCAACTGGTCAGATTTCATTAGCCTGTTGGTGATGAGATATCTGTCATTGTCTTGGTAAACTTTTTGGAGAATATTAGTGTTTCTTGAAGCAGCAACCTTGTCTAAACAACTTAGGTTTTCTTTGGTGAATCAGTTGACAGTAAAACTATTGGAAAGACATCTCAAAGAGAGGGCTAAGTTGCACTTCACTTATATTTTAGTCAAACTCACAACAGCTTGCTCTGTGTAAGCTAGTTAAAACTGCTGACAAGTTTGTGGCATCTATGCTGTTGAAACGTGCTAGGCTTCATTATACATGCTCATGGGATCTGGCTTTCTCTTATAAAGTGCTTTCAGATTTCTTCTTTGGCTACAGTTGGCTTTCTGGCTTGCAAGCACACATTGCTGGCTCATGTTGAGCTTCCCATCACCCAACATGCCCAACTCCTTCTCCTCAGGGCTGTTCTGAAGCCAGCCTTCACTCAGCTGGTAATTATTGGATTTGGGGTTGCCCTGACCCCTCTGCAGGACCTTGCACTTGGCCTTGTTGAACTTCTTGCGGTTTGGACGGGCCCACCTCTCCAGCCTGTCAAGGTCCCTCTGGATGGCCTCCCTTCCCTCCAGCATGTCTACTGTACCACATAGCTTGGTGTCCACAGATGGATTTAAAGTGCAGAATAACTGTTTACATAAAAAGGAGTCATTGCTTTGTTAGCTTCTGGTGCTTTTTTTCACCCAGAATACCATTTGCCAAACAGTTTGAATCTCACCTTCATTATCTCAATAGAGACAAAGTTCAATTTCATTTCCTTACTGCAATATTCCTGGAGAACCCAGTGCTGACTGGTTTTTGTTAGGGTTTTGCAACCTGTTGTGTGCTGTACTGGAGGTTTGTGTGGCTTTTGGCATGTCACTTTCAGGACTTTCAGCACAGATGTTATTTTGGTTTTGACACAGCTTTTAGAAGATCGAGCTATGAGCCACACCTTCATTAAGACACAGGTTCCTTAATAAATCACTCCTTTGCTGTATCTCATTAAGAAGCAATCTGATTTCTGGGTTTACATTTTGTGCATAATTTTAGGATTATTTTTTCCTTAGGTGTTGGGAGTGTGTGTGTCCTTCCCCCAAACTGTTGTTTGGTTTGGTTACTTAATTGAAACTATACCTCAAGCTGCGAGGTTGCTAATGGAATTTAGTGTCTGTTTCTTCAGGATTTGTAAACGGACACAGCTCACCAGCATCTAAATTATCAGCAAAGTCTAAAGCCCTGTCCTGCTGTTGAGTGACATCTTCTCATTGCTTTTGCCACTGAGGAGGCTTTATAGTCTAAAATCCCAACAATTTATTTTCCTGGAATGTTCTCATTTTCCCCAGAAGGCTCAGATCTTTCAAGATGCTGAAATGCATCCTTTTTTTCTCTGTGGAAGAAAAGCAGCTCAGCTTTTGCTGAGGTTGCCTTGCATCTCACAAGATTGACTTCATTGATAAGTGGGAGAGGAGGTGATCTAGGGAGCGATTAGAGGGAATCAGGATGGTTCGTCTAAGCATGGGGATCAAATTAAGTGAGGGCAGGTGGTGTGCCTGGTGTTGTGGATGGTGAAAACCCGACTCATAACAGAATTATAACAACACTAATGTCCCTGAATTCCACTGAATATAAAGCTACTTATCTGCTTTTAAGAACCATTCATTTGATCCACAAAGTGGTTTTAGGGCGGCAGATGAACTACACTGTAAAGGGGACTCTTGCTCTCTTAGACTTCGACAGGAGTATGGGTTATTTATTATGTTAGAGTGTGCATTTAACTTTTCCATGGCTATACTCTCATTAGATTAATTCAGTCGTTAGTAAGCTGGGGTGTAGCCACTGTACAAAACTAGAGACACATGGATCTCAAACAAAGGGTTCATATCCAGGTTGTCCTCTGGCATTTCAAGATGACCGGTAGGATTATGTTGAGTTTAGATTACACACTTTGCCAAGAGACATTCCCTCTTGATGTTTTCCTGTGATTTTTGAATAGTTATCAAACAGGTTAAGAGCTCTGCTTCAGTAGCACTCCAACAGAAGAACTTTGTGGATATGTGTGGAGACTGACATTGTATTCTTTAGGTCCCTCTGATTCAGCAGCTGACAGATGGAGTTAATTGGATAAAATAATTGTCTTGACACTGATGTTTCACTTCATGCTTTCCTAGGGCTTTCTTAGTGTCCTTTCAACAGCAAGTTTAAGACTGGATAAACTGTTTAAGGGCAAAAGTTGTTGCTGTCTCTAGTCCTTATGAAAAAAGTAATTATCTCTTATTGGATATTTTTTTATTTATTTTTGACAATATAATTTTAGGTTGATATTTTGACAGCTAAGTTGCAAAAAGATTGAATAAATTACAGACCTTCACACCTGCCATTCACTAAATTTATTTTTTAATGTCATATAGCCAGTTGATATGCCAATAACATGCAGTGCATTTAAGAGCAAATTCTCCATCATATTTAGCCTGCTGACAATCACACGGGTTATACAGAGAGTGACAGAGAACCATTGTTTTGAGAATAATGTACTAATCACTGATGGCAAGAGGCTGTGGGTAATGGCTGCAAATTGAAAATGTTGACTATGTGTTGACCAATTGATAACTGTTTTAAAGAGGACACGTGAGAGCCTGTTACAACAGAGTGAAAGACTGCAAAAAGGCCATGAGAACTGTTTCTGATTTGAGCTACTTCACTCTTCACATCTTTAATTAGCAGCCTTGAACTCTAGGATAGGTTTCACAGCAAATACTTGCAGCCTTTGAGAGTAAAATACAGCTGGCACATACTGGGAAGAAAAAAGCTTTTCCATTTCTTAGTATACTAGGATAAATTAAACATTGCTTCATGGTGTTGTGTTCTTCTGCAACAACTAGTAAATCAAAAGAATTAAGAAGGTTTCATTCCCAAATGTAAATTGTCTAGCAATGTAAGTTCTGCAATGAATTCAAAATTCAGCAATACTCTGAAGAAACTTGCAGCCTTATGAAATATTGAAAAAGCTGCCACAAAATGTTTAGACTCCTAAAAATGAAAGAAACATGAAACGGTATGTTCAGATGTTAGTCAGTGTGGGAGATTGTGCAAACTGTTGAGAACAAAGCATGAAGCCAACACTTTCCCATTACCAGCTTTTCTGTACAAGTTTTTCACTGGCATCTCCTAGCAGTGAGATTTTCTGCATCTCTTACTTAGCTTTCAGTGCATTTGCATGAAGTTTTGGCAGTTAGAGGAAGTTTTAATAGGTGAATTTTTTGTTATGCAGTTATAACTTGTTAAGGATTTTATTATGAGGAAAATATTTTCCTCATTGTTTTATGTTTTAGAAATCTTCAGTATCTCTGTAGTTCTTTGGTAAATACGTAAGGCAGGAAGATACCTCAATTCTAAATAATTAGGATTTTATATTGTAATTCCATTTCTTTCTGCAAATATTTTAAAATTATTATTCACTGGGGATGAATTCCTACTAACCTGGTTTTTATTATCTCATTTTACCCTACACCTTTTTTAATATAACACCTGCTGTGCTATTACTCATTCCAATATTCTTTCTCATTTTTCCCAATCGGCTTCTCCAGCTGCTTTGATACAAATGATTTTCCTTTCTGTGGGTTCCTTTAGAGTTGCATGTCTTTTATTAGGGTTCTGTTCCCAGTGTAGTAAATGCAGGAGTGCCCTGCTCTGACTGCTGTTGTAAGCTGTTGATTCTGTCACCTGAATATTTGGCTTTTATTCTGTACTGATCAAAAGTTATACAGAAAACACAGACTGCTCTGAGAGAGTCTAAGCTTACCACCAGAGAAATTCACTCTTTGTGTCTTACACCTTTCTAATAGAATAAAGAAAAAGAATAGGGGCCATCCTTGTGCTGTAGGTGTCAAATGGCTAACAAGAGGAGTGTGTCCCATGCAGGACTAGGGATGGATGGCTTCTGTTTATCACTTAAATCTTTGCAGTGCTCTGGAGCTTGAATCTTAGGGTCTTTCTTCACTCTTACTATAATGTCTTTGGAAACAGTGCAGCCGGACTGGCCCAAGGCTTTAAGAACACATGACTACATTTTACCTGCTGATGTTGGTATTCTTTGTTTTCTAGGGTCCCTTTTTTCTGGAGTTAGAGGATTTTAAAATACACCATTGTAACATTTTTAATCACTGCCTTCTGCAGCGTATTTTCCAAGAAATGCTGTTGACTGACAATCTATCTTTTCTGACAGAATGATTTCAGTTTCTTTCAAGCACAGTTTATTATATGGCATTGAAATTATAGCACTTATTTTTTATAAGTTAATTTATTGCTGTATGGTTTCAGGTTTGTAGGTTTTTAATCCCACAGGATAGTCAGGGCCAAATATTAGATTTTACATTGAAGGTAAAGTGAAAAGCTCTCTGGCTGTTCTAGCAAGCCTTAGAGAGAACTCAGGGCAAAGTATGTAACATTTAAATTGAGACTAAACTTTTATTTACATTCTACCTCCCACTGAATCACATTTGAATGATTGCTGGACTACCTGCATCAGGGACATGTGTCATAGGTGAATACACCTCCCTCACCAGGAATTTGTGAATATTACAAGTGCATGACACACAAGATGCAGTGCTCTGGTATCACTGCTTCCTCTGAACCCATCTAGGTGTCACTGATCTCAGTGGAAATCTTTCCATGGGTTTAGATTGAGGTTGGATCAAAGCATGAAGGAAATGCCCTCCCTGCTGGGGAGAGCTGAAGTCTTTGCAGTACAGTAACTGGTGCCTTTGCTCAAATGTTGGTGTTTATCAGTGTTGTATCAAGTAAAGGATTGTTCTAAGAGGTAGGCACATTTCCTAATCTATTTCAGTGTATTGCCCCCATAATAGGCTACTGAGAGCAGCTGAATGTGTGCCAGCAGATATATGTTTGGCCCTTAGAAAGAAAGCAGTGTCTGGCACTTCTATGTGAAGGTAACAAGCTGCATGAGTATTAAAAATGTGCTTTTTACTGGCTTAGAGGGAAGCCAACAGTGAAATTGTCTAATCATGAGAGTAGCTCTTGTTTGCACGGGAATGTACGCAGTGCCTCTTTAAAGTAATACCTTCCTATTTCTCTCTCATTTCCTCCCCTGCTTTGCGTTTTCTTCCTTACTTTATTGATCTGATGTGCTTTTGAGCAAATTGATCCCTGAGGTTATAGATCAGCCCTTTAAAAAATGTCCTTGATAAATGTGGAAACTGGGAATACTCTTTACAGCAAGTAAAGTGCAAATGCGATGCATGCAAAAGTTGTAGAGGTAGAATTTGAAGGTGATCTTCAAAATATCTCATTACACCGTGGGAGTGAACTGATTTAGAGAAGCCAGTACAAGACCTGCTCATCTGATGCTGGGCAGCTCAAATACCTGGAAAAACCAGTTGCATTTATACCTGGATTTTAACATTTCAAAGCTTCATGTCCTAAATACTGATCATAGAACAGTGCATTAATTAGAGGAACCTGTGATCCTTCCTCATTACTAGAAGATTCTTAAAATATTTTTTTTAAAATACAGAATTAAATTAGACATTTTCAAAAAGTGATTTAGCAAGACAGGTAATTAAAAAAAAATTTAAAAAACTTTAATGCTGCTCAAGTGCTATTAGCACATTAATATTTAACTCGCTGTTTTCCCTTCATTTATGGCTACTTTATGAATGTTTTAGATCAAGCCATTGCAGCTGCCAGAGTTCCACTCTTATTACAAAGTTGACTGAACTTTTAGCTTTACACAAACTGAAGTGCCTTTGTCTTCAGCCAGCCTTTCCATAGATTTAGTGATTAATTCACAAGTAGGGATTTGTGTGATTCATCAGCATATCTCACTAATGAACATTTATTGCATTATTCCTCTGGGTGCCTAGCTTGTGTGTGGTTTGTGCCCCAGACTTTCTTATTGTTGCTCCATCCTTGTCAGAGAAGAGTATTTTGCCAGTGAACTGTGTTTAGTTTTTTCCCCACAGGCAATTTCTTCCTTCAAAATAGTACACAAATATATTTGTTCACGCTCCTCTCCGAGTGAAGCACATAGAAGAAAATGTTTACTCACTTATGCAGAAAGTGATATCTGTTGCAAAGAGTAAATCCTCATTTTCATATTTAATGAAGCCATAATCAATGGTAACGGATGAAGATTGCATTTAAAGAAATCTTAACATTCCTCTCAAGGGAAAGTAATTTTACTAGAAACAAGCTAGTTAATCAGCCTCAGAAAAAATATATATGTTTTGTTAGAGAGGCAACTTTTCCAAGGACAAAGTAGGAAATGTAAGAGAAACATGAGACAGTTTCATCTTCAGAAATGTATCACATACGGTATTATGTAGATTTCTTCCCTGAAACACAGTACTAGTCTTGTTTAAGTTTGCAAAGAAGGCTGACATTTGTAAAATATTTATTTATTCCCCATACTCTGTATGATTTGCATTCAGATGCAGTTAAATTTCCCTGTTAAATGAGTCTTGATAAAAGGGTTCAATAGGAAGAGTACAAAGAGCAGTAGCCAGTCAGATATTTCCCTCAGCTTGCGTTAAATATTTACATCAAATTTAACTTCAGTGGTTTTATCCACAGAAACTCCATAGAGGTCTATGCTGTGTGATGCTCAGTGTGCATACCAACATCTTCACTGCCTAGGGAAAATGAAGATCAAAAATTTGGAATGATCTACTGGTTGGTAGGGCATTAGCCACTGCCTTCATGCCACTGCATGACTGGAGGACTCATGCTGAGAGCACTGCCTGGATCATAAGTTGAGTAGGAAGAGTCTTGCAGTCAAACACTCCTTCCTCAGTCTGGATTTGGGCTGCCAGTCCCATCTTCCCTGCAGCACAAAATGCAGTTATTTAACACAAAGCAGAAACATTCAGAAATTATTTTACTACTGAGATTCCACCCAAGACTGAAGCACAGATGATCTGTTGTGCCCAGGTTACGGTTGAAGGACAGGACACGTTTGGCTAAAGATTTCTGTGTAAGCCTCTTCTGTATGGTACCAGTCTGTGGGTGTCATGGTCTAAGCAGGTGAGCAGTGTGTTTGTAAGGGAAAATAATATTTTCAGTTTGTCCAACAGAATAGGGCCCCACGCCCTCTTAAAAGGTATCCTTCAATTACAGATATGTGCTGGAAAGCTTTTCTGTTTTCTTTGGGTTATATTATTTAATCAGTTAAAAATACTTTTTTTTTTTTTTTTTCTGCAGATAAAGTTAGTTTGTTTGCATTGGGATTTGATGGGAATTTCAGTACCTACACATGCTATTAGAGGACCTTGTAAGACAGAGGAGTTACCTGATCTTGGAATCAGAGTTGTTCAGTGAATTCAACAGCCAAAAACTCCTTTCTGGAATAGCTATCACTGTCACTAACAGGAGGAGAATGATCTAAGGAGGCAACACAGTGGTTGTGGAATGCCACAGGAGCAATCCGTGTGGCACTTGGCTTCATGGAGCCTGCTTTTGATAAGCTTTGCTTGTTCCTTTGGGGAAATGCAAAGACACTTTGTATCTCCATCTCCTCCCTCGTTCCTGAAAGACTTTTAGCATTAGCTGGATGTAGCTGAGAATCAAGTCTCTTTCTTTTGCATTTGGAGGAAAAGCTGAATCAGCCTTTTCGGTTGATACGTTCAGAATGAGTCTCATTTCTTACATGTCTTTCTTGGAGTGGTTTGCATTCTGTATACATAGGAGAATAGATTGTTTTACAGGCTTGTAATTAAAATACAGCTGAAAATCATTGATCTGAAAAAGAACAGTACAGAGAAAAAGAAACATTGTTTGTGGTTTCAAGCAGAGCTGAGAATAAAGCACAATCTACAGTGTGTTGTGGGGCTGCTGCATTTCTGGTGAGTCTCTGACTGTTTCTACCTACCTCTTGGTTACTGCTGCATACTGTAGTGAGGTGGAAGGAAGGGAAGGAAAGGAAAATCTGGACTTGATGGCAAAAAGAGTTTATTGGAAATGTCTTTAAAAGGAAATGTTAATGTTCCCATGTACATAATTGGGAGATAACAAGAAAGTAAGAGCATAATGACATAGACTTGATCTAAGTGGTTTTCTGACGCTCTCACTTCTATGATTCATTTTAAGAAATCTTTTCAAGCTTGTGTAGTTGTGAACTAAATGGGACAAATGGGAAATGTGGAAGCTAAATAAATAATGATCTGCTCATCATGTTAATATTACTGCTGCCAGCAGTAGTAACATTTATTTAACAATTCTTCTGCATTAATATGAATGTATGTATAGCACGTTAGCACCTCTCCTTAGTCATCCTCCATTCAGAGAAAGACTTATACATAGCAGAAGTGTAACTATCCTGGAAATATTTATGTGGACAATACTTGGTAACCAACTTGCTTACTAATGTGGATTTCAATTTAGGACTTTAAAGTTCTATGGTTACTTACTACTTGAGAAGGTTGAAACATGCCAAAGCAATATCCCTTGAGTATATCCAAGGGCAGGAAGGATGATGATAGTTTTATTTTATGTTGATCTTGTGTTGCTATATTTCAAGAGGTCTCTTTTTCCTTCTAAAACCTCTGGCCTACCCTCTCTGCATAGTTTATTTCCATTTAGTTTCATCTGTTTTGAACATATTTCTGTTGTACCCTCTGACTCTTAACATAGGAGGGCTTGGGCATGAGAGCTCTTCTTGCTGCTAGCTTAGCACTAACTGCTCTTGCCTTACTCACAGTCTGTCTTTAAGGGCAATGTTGCAGCTGTTAGAGTATTGAATCTGAATGACACCTCCATGTCAGCATCTTGTCCTCTGATGTTGCCATCACAATGATACTTGATGGACTCAGAGGTCACTTCCTTCTACCATAACTCAAGGGCCCTTCAAATATCTCTTTTCTGCACAATTCTCTCCATTGTCAACAAGTAAATAATATCTACTATGGATGAAGGAAGGATAATGGGAAAATCTTAAATTGTCTTCTAGCAGCAGTATGATGCTGTGCTCCCTTATGAATCACCCAACCCTGACCATCACAACACTGTGCAAGAGTCTACCAGTGGAGCCAGATGGGTAATAGTTTTTGTTAGCAACACAAGTTAGTGAAGTAGTTGCTGGGGTTCTGCTTCACACATATTGCTGCTCAGGATGCAACTGACTGCCTTTGTCCTTCATTTCTGTTCAAAGTCCTTTTGTCTGTTCCATTAAGAAGAGGAAGCACAGAGGTAGCAAACAAGTCACCTTCACAGTTTCAGCCACTCTCAACAATAATTTAAGGTGGTTCGTTGTAAGTAGAAGTATCCCTGTATCACTAGCTCTATTACAAAAGCATAAATCTGTTACTGATTATATGGGTTCTCTTTAAAAGGAAGGAATTAAATAGTTTTATCTTACAGCAGGATGCCAGGGATATTGAATGCTGCAAGTCCTCATTTTGTGGTTTGAAAAAGTATTTCATTACTGAGTGTAGAACTTTTCATATTGCTGTAGGGAATTCACTGATCAGGAAAACATTCCAAAATATCATAAAGGAAAATTAGACTTGGAGGAGATTATGCAAATGAAACTGGTTTTTTACAGAGGGAGAGGGATCTTTAAATCTTCGTTTGTTATTTTTTTTATATGTTTGCCTACTTGAAACAAATTCAGGAAATCAGAATTTTTTTCTCTCTCTCTAAATTCTAGTGCTGGCTATAGCTCTTTGTAATTACTTCTCTGTTACTATGTTTAGGGATTTAAACATTACATGGAAATTTTACTTATTATACTTTCTAAGGTACCTTTGAACATAAAAGTCAGGATCTTATGTTTTGTAATTATTTATGGCTTTTTGGCATACACATTTGTATATTTTCCAAATATTCTAATAGAATAAACCTTATAAAGAATCGATATAACCAGTTTTGTACAAACAGTTGCAAAAATATAGCCTTTTAAAGTAACAGATATATTTATTCTGTCACATTTCAGTTTCCAGGCATTTTAATGAAAGTATTTTCAGAGCAGGAGCAGGAATTGTGTTTTCTTCCTCCTGTGTAACAATTGTGGTGTGTTTCTCAACGTACATCATTTTTCATTAATGCTAATTGCTTTTGGTGCATGCAGCAAAGCTTGAACAGCATGAATGCTGTATGCATATGTATTATTAGTTGCCATAGTTGGCTGATCAGGTCAGAGTTAAGGTCTTGATTGGTGCCTCTGGGTGAAGATAATATTTTCTACTTCAGAAAATGAAATTGCAAGGACCTGAATTTCTCAGAAATTTGATGAACTATATAGTCTCCTGCCTTTAAGCTCACGGCTGGAAAACCGTGTTGATAGAGCAATGTGTCAGTAGTGAAAAGCTTTGATGCCTCACTGGTAACCTATTTCATTAACTTGAGGTCCCCCTCTTGTTCCTGAAGTCTGCATCAGAAGGAATAATTAAAAAAAAAAGTAACTTGGAGTTGACATTCAGCAGAGTAGTTGAGGATTATGTAGCTCATTGTGTCTGCCTGTTCAGAACACCACTGGCACGCATGAAAGGAGAGCTTGCAGTGTTACCTTCCAATTCTGGAACTGCTTTTTCCATCACTGAACAGTTACGTTTTCTGCTATTGACAATAGAGTACTAATTAAATAAGTGCCTGGAATATGAAAACCAGAAAGGGAGGCATCGTGCACTTTGTAGGAAGAATGAGCACTGGGCTAGGTACATTCTTCTGTAGGGTCCTGTGAGTGTAGGGGCTCAGTGAGCTGCTGAGCCTCCTGGAGCACCATGGGAAGCAGCATGTGGAAGGATGTTGCTGCTGGAGCCACGAGATGATGTTAGGCTGCTCATTTAATGAGGGGTTCTTTTGGTGTTATTTGAGTCAAACCAAATCAATGAGGATAATTCAGCAGATGAAAATGTCAATGAAAAGAACCCAAGGTTCAAACTTATTTGATATACACTACAAATAACTTCATCAAAATGTATTTATTACTTTTTCTTATGTCTATACATCAGTTGTGTATATTCTATACCGAGTATGTGTGTTAATAGTACTATTTAAAATTACATTGCGTTCCAGAAAAACAAACAGGCAGTTATAATTGTACATATATTAAAATATATCTCTTTGCTTTAGAGCGATACATTTAAATAGATTCCAGGTTTAAGAATGCATGTACTGTCAGGTGCTAGAGTATTCATTTGCTTTTATGAGCCTCTAATGCTTCTGTACTCTTATTCTAAGTGTCATTTCAATATTGAGAAGTGAAAACTTGCAACAAATTACCACATATCCAGTACAGCAGTGTCTCCACATGCAGTAACTAGGACAGAAGATAAAATGAAAGTACTTTATAAAGTTTGCCTGGAAAATTGGAAGTGATAATTTATACTCTGTTTCTATATGAACGCCTTATAAATTGTTAAGCACTTTTTTGAATAAATCTTTCATAAATGTTTAATTGAGGGTCACTGGCTTGATTTTAATTATGGCTTATAAACATCTGTAGCATGCTTAATTTATTATCTAATTTGTAGATATGTACATAGATCTCACTCCTTTAGAAACACACAACCAGAGAATGAAAAATTTTCATAAATACTATTTGCTAATTGCTTTCCAGCTACTGTAGACTGGTGCCACTTGGTAGCATTTCCGTTCAAACCCTGATGAAACCCTGTCTTCATGTTGTCCTACACAGAACAACTCAGAGGCATTTTTATCCAGGGCCTAGACCTTGGCACACCGGTGAACAAAACATTAGTTTACAAGGCTTTTTGAAACAAACTGCAAGATTGCATTCAATCACATTGAATTATTCATGATCCACCTTTTTTCCTGTACTCAGGAATGTTATTGTTTTGAAGCAGCAGGAAGTGTCTATATGTGGAGCTCGAGTAGTAAACACGGTAAATTCCATAACTGATATGTCAACAGAACATCTACCAATTTATTTTCTACATGTAAGTGTGATAAAACCCCTCTGAAATTAGTGTAACTAGGTCATTTTGCAAGTGGGATGCAGCTGAATTATATTTTGAACTACTGCTAAGAGTGCTAAATTGGAACAAAAACTTCAGTGATGCTTTTCTGCAGCTTCTGCTACCTACTAATTTTGCAAAATACAGAACTGATTTATGGACAAAGTCTAAGCAGAGAATGACAGCACTTTTCGTTTTTTTTTTAGTACAGAACCCAAGTGGGAATGTTGCTTATTTCCTGCCCCAGCACCACCAGCAGATCCTCAGCCAAGGGTAGGGGGAAGAGAATTTTGGCTCCGACTGTGTTTCAGGCACCAGGATGAACCTATCCAGTTGGATATAGGCAGCTTAGTTATTCAGCTAGCAACTGCTTAATGTTATCTTTGTATGCAAAATGTCAGTCTAAATGATAGAAATGCTGTAGCATTATTGCTTGCCATCTAAATACCATTTTGTATTTGTCATTTTTCATGAACAAAAGCAGCTTTCTTAATGAGCTGAAAGTCTGAAGGACACTTAACAACTCTTGAGGAAGCTGGAATGAGTGGAAGTCAGCCAGCCTACAGTGCAGTTGGCATAGGACCTGTTTCTAGGGGTCTCCCCTTTCACTGAAGGAAGTTTATAAACTCTCATTTTATTTTTTTGCTGTTACGTTTGATTCTAGCAAGTAAAACAGTGGTTTGTAGACTACTCTATTTCATGGTACATGAAACGGAGACCGGCATGCTATGAAGGAAGTAATGCACAAATTGTTTATTTCTTAGATTCAAAAACTGTATGGAACATTAGAGGAGTTTGTGTTTTTTTTATTCTGGGATTTTTAATGAGATCTGAATGCATCTAGAATTTTTGTGTGAAACCTAGTCTCAAATAATGGTCACATCAAGGACAGAAAATATCCCAGGAATTAAAAATAGAGAAATGAGTGTTTATCTATGAAGTCTTAATATGAATTATTGAATATATTTTATTTGGGATGAATATTTATTTATATTTTAATATATATGGAGTTTTATTAACCAGAGGAAGTCTGAAGAGTTCAGAAAACACATACAGAAGAAATCACATGCCTGATACTGTTAGAGCTTCATTTCTTTGAAAGCATTATACTCCTTGCACTGTCTGAAAGAAGCTGATGCACCTAGTACCTACATTCCTGTGCTTCTGACAACATAACTAATTTGTCACCAGTTGTGCACTTTTAAAAGTCAATGCTTGCATGAGTAGATGTGGCCGTTTTCTTTATTTTTTAAACTTTATTTGTATTCTGTGTCATGATGGTGTAATGGGGAGACTTGTAAAATATGCCGCCTTTTATTTGCTTTAGCAAATCATCCATTTGGCTTAATTCTTAGTTACACTGTGTCAACAGATATATTCAATGCAAAGATAATCATTATCTGATCTAATTGTTATAGGCATAGAAAGTACAATATGCTTAACAGAATGCTGCTGGGATTAGTATCAATGGGTTATTTCATAAGTGGCATGCCAGTGAATGAAATTACAAACTGTGCTCTCTTTCAAGTAGTACATTTGAATAAAAAGCTTAGGGAATTCCTTGAACAAAAGAGTTTGCAGCTATCTAATGCATATTTCTGGTAATGTGTTAAAAATACAGAATGACTACTTCTGCCATTGGCAATTTCATTGGAATACCTATTTCCTCTTAGACTTTCAAGATCTGTGATGAACGTATGATTTAAGCTGCAATATTTCAAATTTGACATGTAATCCATAGATACAAATCATTATAGCTCATGTACAAATGTCATGGGTATCTTGCTGTAGATAAACAGACATATAATTATAACTCAAAGATACCAAAGCTGGTAATTTGTTTTGTTTTTTCTTTAGCAGGTGTTAAGTTTGAGGGAGGGGTTCAGAAGTTACTGGTCTTGCCAAGAGTCAAGGAATGTCCAGTATATCTGTAGTAGGGAGTCTGTGGTCTTCTTCCTTTGAGTTTATATAAATATAATGTCTAATAATAGACTGATGATCTCATCCAATTGTGACGTGTATGGTAGTGTCAAGGAAAGATATTAGCAGACATCTCAGAGACAAAAACTATGACTCAGTACTGACCTTGACTTTGTTGACTAGCAGAGGGATTTACAGCTCTCATCCATAGCAAATTTGATTTCATAGAAGTTAGAGGAAAAACAAATTCATAAATCACAGAAATACAAGGTGTATAAAGTAAGATATTTCTTACTTAATTTTTCTAACTGAAGTTTTGCATGGAAGTAATCCATGCAAGCTCCTAGAGATTGTATCCTGAAAGTTGATGTATGTTGAAATTTTCATTCTTCCATATAACTTCCACCAGGGCTGCACTCAAAGTTATAAAAGAGCTGAGGTGGGGGGGAACTTTTATGCATGTATTTGACAAGTTGTGTTTAGAAATTGCCACTAAACTTGGTGCTATATTGCTATTGACATTTCCAACTCTCGAAGTTGAGGGCAAAAGTTAACAGAGAAGCAAGACAGGGCCACTTTGTCTGCTCCCAAGTCCCATTTACTTTTCTGTTTGCTTCTAACAGGTAAAGAAGATGGGTGTAATAGACATTCACATGTTGTGGCTCCATTCAGTGCACCCTTTACACAGGCCAGAGACAGTATTTCAGTGCAATCCTGAATTTCAAAAGTAAAAATGGAATTAAAAGCTCAGTTGTTACCCTTTATATGCTTGCTAACATGCCATTGAATACAAGGGGACTGAACTACTAGTATGTATTTGATGTCCTTGCCTACAAAAATTGTCCTAAGTGAAACCAGATGTTTGTTTTGATACAGCTGCATCTGTTTGCACTCCAGTCTACCCCACAGTTAAGCCATATCCACACTGACCATGTTGCCAGGCTCAAATGAAGTTTGCTGCAAGATGAGAAGCTCAGCTTCAAAACCAGGTAGCAATGAGAGTTAGGGGAGGAGGAGAGCTTATCAGCACTCTGCAGATATGGGTTATAGCTTCTGGGCTTTCTTTAGATCCCTGCCAGTCAGCTTGAAGAGAGAAGGAACAATCCCACTTCTGTCCCCAGCTAGACGAGGCATGATGGAGAGACTTTAAGGAAAAAGGGCTCCGTGAATTGGGAGGTTTTTAGTAGTTGAAATCAGTTCACTGCAAGCCACGTGACCCACTTGAATTTTAGGTGTGTTCAAGTTGAGGGCTGTGTAAAAGTACTTAGTGGAAAGGTAGAAGTGTGTCACGATTTAAAATCTTTTTCTGGTTCTTCCTTCTGGATACAAAAAGTTCTGATGAGAGCTTGTTTTCTTCAGGCCTAAGGAAGAGTATATGCATATGTATAAATACACTTGAACAAGCCTGTGACTTAATGACATTATATTTGCACACAGCTCTGGAAAATTTTATGATCTCTAAGTATCAAAATGCTGACAGTGATACACTGTGAGCTGTTCTGTGCTTAATTATTAATTTTACATTAAGGAGTTCCACAGTCAGTATTTAGATGTTTTATGACACACAGAGCCTTTTCTGTACCCATATTTTCTCTGCAGGGACATAATGTAGCCCTTCTGATACTAAATCAATTACACACAAAGTTAAAATAATTTGATTTGTTGCTTAAGGTCCTTTCCTAACATGATGCATCAACTTTAAGGAAGTAAGCACAGTGACATCATGGCCTGCTGTCAGTCCTTGCAGACCTCTACTCTTCCAGGGTCAAGTGTCAGTGCAACTGTAAAGCTGTCCAGCACAGAGCTGGGGCTGGCCTCCAGTGCACTGCTACAAGCCTGCTTTCCCTTCAGCTGTTAAGTGATCATGAAGTGAGAAAAAAAGTCTTTTGAAGTGTGTGATATTAGAAAAGGAGAATCTTTTTATTCTAACCCTGTTTTCCACATCTGTTGTGATGAGCGAATTTAATAGGAGTGGTGTCACCTATTTTAAGTGCCTGGGAATTTGATATCTTTTCTGAGTTTGACTTCCTCCAGAATTAATCATTTCTAAAGATGCTTCATCTTACCTTTCTTAAAAATTTAGCTTAGAATGGGATGACCTGCATTCAAAATTGCCAGTCCCTCTCCAGTGACTATTAAGAAACTTAAAATACTAAATATCTGAGAGTAAAATGGTTGTAACTGAGTGAACCCCAAACTTGCTGAAATTAGTGAACATAATTAATAACTTAGTCCAGGAAAGAATACCAAGGCCTCTACTGAAAACATATACTACACACTCCAAATTATATTCTTGTTACATATATATGGATAGAGTTTTTGAAACCTGTGATTTATAGGATAGTTTCAAAGACCTGCTTTAAAACCAGAGACCATACTCTTTCAGCATCTGAATTGTTTATTAAATTCAGCTATCAGTGGCTTTAAAATATAATTTAACCAAAAAGAGGATTTTGAGTCAGGCTGCAAAGATTTATAAATGCAGGTATTTCAATCTTAAGATGGGGAAATGGCTGAAAAACATTCCATCTTCTATTATTCTAGAATGTTATTTGGGCATGAGTTGTTGCTATGGGCTTGATTTAAAGGCTGCCCAATTCAAAGTGTGGGTTTCCAGAATTACTGATTGTGTTTATCCTTCCTCACTGGGGAGTCCTCGACTGTGGGAAATTATTGAACTTGGTTCAGAAGACTGTATGGGGAATTAATGCTTTTTAAGGGAAAGGATTTCTTTCCAAGACATGCCTTATGATCTTCTGTAAGGATTTGCTCAATACTAAATTTGAGACCTTGTAATCAAATGTTCCACTTCTGTTTGTAGTTTTAACAGGAATTACTGCGTCGTTGATACGATTTATCTAGAATAGTGCAACGGGGTGAATGCAGCTCTCTGGGTGAAGAACGGGGATAGTTGCCCAATTCATGTGCTGGGTCTAGCAGTGAAGAGGTTAATTATGAAATACTATCTGGGCAGGATGAATTTTAATAACTTCAACAGTGCAGAAACTGGGAGACCAACCTAGGAATTCATCCAGTAGTTCATCTGTAGGAGGGGGAAAAGAAAAACAAAACTCAACTAAAAGGATCCTGTATTAAGACAGAAGCACTTATCCCTCAGATAAAAACCATCAGATGTTTAATAGATCAAATAGCTAGAACTTGACTATGAAATCAATCCAAAGATGAAATGATACATTAGAGTAAGTGTGTGATCTGGTTTCTACAGATGAAGCTAGAAATTGTCAGATTTACCTCCCCATTATGAGGTCTAATTCTTCTTTCATTACCTCTGCTTTTATAATATCGAAGCACTGTTGGCTTATATGGATTAATTTGGGATTGATGGAGATGATGAGAATCACAGTGACAGAATCGTGGATAACAAGGATGAGTGTTTTCAATTATATCCCCACTTTGTAACATGACATTAATGCACAACCAGTTAGTATTAGTTAAAGAGGCAAAGAATAAAGATGAGGACTTATAAGGTGCAGTTATGAATGAAGTGTAAGCTGGTGTCTTCTTGTTATCTTACATGCATGTGAAGAAATTGATACTTGTATAAGCTGCTGGTAACAAAAAGGAAAAGGGTCTAATATAGAAGAGGCACAACAAAGGAACAGATCATCCTTTTGTTTTTCTCTTTCATTGCACATATACTGAAGTGAGAAATGAGGAAGGTAAAAAGGGAATCAAGGCAATGTAATGCTGTGTATACCTCATATAGACCTTCAAGGTCATTCCTGTTTTCCATAGCCACTCCTAATATAAATCTTTGCTTTAGTAGTGTTGGGCTAATTTAGATCAACAGAAATTCTGGCCCACTGGCTGAAAAAGCATTTCCAATGATGGAAGATTGACCTTGCATGAAGATATCTTAATAAAATGTAATATTATTACCTTTTAATCAGGAAGGATGCCAGTTTACCTCGTTTGGATGTAGAAGAATAGTCTAAAGTGATTTCTGTGAAGTAATGACATGTTTTTGATAAAAGCCCACTGTGACAGGGGGGTATAATTGCTGCCTTTCTTATATTTTTAAGAAGCCAGACAATTCCTTTACAAAAGTACATAATTTAAAGAATGAGGTCTTCCATCTCTGAAGCCTGGCCCTGATCAAAAAACTATTGAAATCTCTTACCTCCTTAGAAAAATCTCTCAATTTTTTAGTTGTTCTTGAACAAGTCCTAACGCAGAGTATGCACACAGAGTTTGTAGCTGGGGTTTCTTCTTATCCTTTCCACATAGACTGTATTTTTATGGTGTTTTTAAAAAAATAGACACTTGCTGTCAATACATTACATTTTTGGGTTTTTTGGTTTTGTTTTTATCATTTGGAAATAACTTGTTGGAATGAAAGGAAAAATATTCTTCAAATTTTCTTTTCCATTCTCAAATTGTTATTAGATTTTAGTATAGTGCTGATTTAAAACTTACATTTGGCATGGAACTCTTTCATTTCCATGAACTTTATTTAACAAGTTTCCTTTCTGCCTTACAGACAGTCCTAGCTTAAAAAGAAAATATGACTGACAAACATCTCTATATTGGAGCTGTTATTGGCATGGGATTTCTCCACTAAAAAAAAAAATATAAATTGCAGTCCAAAGTGTTAACCTTGATTCTTTCTCAGCTAAGGGACCTCACAGTCCAGGGTCTCCAGTAGTCCAGATTGGTGGGTCGATTAAAACCCACTGCTGCTTCCTCTCTACCAGTGCTCCCACACTTCCTTTGCAAAGGCCACTGGTGCTATGGAAGAGTTGTGGACTAGAAATACGGCTCAGATATTCACCTGGCTCTAAGTGCTGCTAGTTGTCCAAATTCAGAGGCTTTCATGGCATGATGGACAGCTGAACCTGAACTAGGTTCCCAGTGATTAACTGTTTCTTTTAGTAAGAGCTAAGAGAAGAGTCTGTTTGTTATTACTGCCTTTGCTGTAAGTATTCAGGATACTAACTCTTCTTGGCAGGGCTGGATGGAGACAAGGTGAAAGCTTTGAAGTGAAAGACAGCCAGTTCTCTCCTGGAAGTTCAGAATGCAAATAATTGACAATCCTTTTTTACTAAGCTAAGTGATGTCACTGAAACATCTATTTTCTTCTCTTCATTTGTCTTGATTAAGAATGCCTCCCTGCTTAGAGGCTAGGAGAAGCTGGATTTTAACTACTTTTGGGGGGAGAAAGTTAAATGATTAATTTTCTCTGGTTTGCTTTCTGTCTTGAAGTATAGGGGAAGCTTTCTGCCACATTGTAAAGGTAATTTCTCATGGGTATTTCAGGAAATGAAATTTACATCAGGCTCTATATATTTGTATTGCTTTAAAAATTGCTGTCTATTGGCAATTTGCATTGCTCTGGCCAGAACTATACCACCTAAACAAACAGGGAGGAGTAGAAAAAAGGGAAACTATTAAAGAAAAGGTAGAAAAAAAGCTAAAATAGAACATTTGGATTATAAAACAGACATAAGTGCAGAATATATAAATTTTTACTAAGCTCTCTGCTTGGCTGTTCTTAACTATAAAGTTTGCATCTGCATGTAAACAGCTCGTATACATCTGAAATCGAATTTGAATGATTGCAGGCAATTCCAATTTTACATGGGAACTGGGAAAACAGCATGGTAATCATGTGAGTTTTAAGTATTTCTGACAATGTTTCAGCTGTCAAAGAGTTCAGATTAAAGGGCTGAGTGACTGAGCATGTCACTCTAGGGAAGAGGTGTTGAGTCTCAGACTACCTCTGGTAGTTTTATAAAAGGTGAGGAAAGATCATAACATCCTCCATCTCCACTGGTGCAGAGATGATCTAGAGTTTAGCTGGTTATTTCAGACACTGGCTTTTTGCTCCCAAGGTTGGAGCTGGCTTTCTGGCAGGTGTTTGCCAAACACACTTGTCATGGTGGTAAATTGCACAGGGATTGTGGAAATATCTTTGAGGTTTTCAGAAAAGAAGGTGGTATTCTTCTGTATCTTTTCAGGAATGGTCCTGCATTGGCTTTAGGGTGGTGAATTTAATGATGGGTTAATGTCTCATGTAGTCTTTATTTCCTCTGATTTTTCTGATTGACCTCTAGTGCCAGCCCAACTCCTGAGATTGTGGGTCCTCTGCATTTTCTGAGTGTGTCTAGGGCTGAATCTTACTCTTTGTATGTTGAATAGCTATTCCTCCAAACATAAATCTCTGCTCTGTCATATTCACCTGCTGTGAGATGTTCAATGCATATCATAATTTACATTAAACGATTTACTTCAAAAGAATGTGTTATATTGCTTTATGAATTATGTTATCTGACATATAAGATTATGCTATAAATTGGCAGTTAGAGTATTAGAACAGTGGGACTTTTTATAGCTTATGGTCATGATCCAAGAAGTAATTCATGCTTTTTCTTAATAGACTTCACTGGTCAAAAGGGAAGCAGACAAGAGAGCGTGACATTTTTACTATGGATCCAGAACTTAGGCAGAATCCTAATTTAAAAAAAATATTTGGTGGTTTGCTTAAATCTGTAGCCTGTTCATATCTGGAGGAAGGACATCTCTTTTACATCTAATGCTCTATTTTTCTAAGTCCTCTTTCACTAAATATGTAATTTCCAATCTATCTGAAGAAGCTGTAAGTGATCAAATGTGATGACTTCTCCATGGCTGAGCAAGGAAGGCTGGTTTTCTGAAGGGGTAACAATGTCATTGAGTAAAACTGGAGGAGAAAACAAATCCCAGGAATTAACAATTTATTCTACCAAAACAATTGTCTTACTCATGAGAAAAAAGGTTAAACACTAGTATTGCTCAAGGTTGACCTGCCCATATAACTTCACTGCTTTGTCATAATATTCAACTAGGAATTGTGCCATTGTTTCTTACTCAATTTATATGCTTTCTGGCTGCATTAACTCTCTATAGATAGTAGCAATTTTTAACTGTTCATCTCAACATTACTGAAGTTTCTTTAGTGTAACAACAGAAGTTTATTCATTCCACAGATGATGGTTCACCAGTGCATCTCTTCAGTCCTGCTGACTGCAGTATGTTGGCGTGCCCAGTGTACTGCCCAGTGATGCCATCTAAACTCTAGGGTAAAAAGTATTCACATATCCTGAATTGCCAGAGATCTAAATAGACAATGTGAAAAAGTCCTGCAGGGTAGAAAATTATTGCCCTATACAAATATAAGATATGCTAAAAGGCTAAGCTCATTAATTCTTACTAAATGTCTTCTCTGTTGAGCAAGACCTTCAAGTTTTCAATAGCACAAGTAAGTTTATAACTGTAGTTGCAATTCCAACACACTTGGTTGGAACCATAATAGACCTTTCTTCTTATGTTTGTTTTGCTTCCCTGGGACTTCTTGTCTTTAAAGTACAAAGTGACAGTCAAACATGTCATTAGTTATTATGAGTATGGTGGTCAGGAAGGTATCCTCCTTTGCTCCATTTTCTGAAAGTTGGTGTCTGTTTTCTTTGTAGCAATAAATGTGATGTGCTCTAGAGATCTGGATAATCCTCTTGATTTTCTCCTTGTTCATCCTGTTTTTCATTCTTCTCCTTCTTGGGTTAAAGTAGCTTTACCTTTTGAAATTATGTCATTGTGCAACTGATAATTATCAGTGTGCAGAGGTACATTTGTGCTTGTGAAGAAGGTGGAAATAAAACTCATCAATTAAATCACACTAATTAGGAAAGTAGACCCTTCTCTTTCTGTAACATGCACTGAACAGACAGCAAAGCCTCACCAAAAGAGTGAAAATATCATGAAAAACTCCCATGTGAAGTATTTGAGTGCCATAGCTCTCAAAGATAAAACTATTGAGTCCTTAAACTGGATAATATTTTACTGTTAGTATTCAAATTCAGTCTTCTTTTAAGGCTGCAGGCTTAAGATACTTGTTTGCATTTCATCAAGCTAGAAACAGGCCTCATTTCCACTACATTCCAGCCCTGGGAGCTGACTATAATAAATAATAGGGATAGGGTGTTACTAGTAACCTCATCCATCAGCTGAACTGTTGCCCATGTTCTTTTGGCACCTTGACATGAAAAAAAAAAAGGGGGGGGAGAAAAATAAAACAAAGAAAGAGAGAAGGAAATAGAAAAGTTATTAAGAGGTAAATAACAAAATGCCAAAGAGCTTTTTCCCAAGAAACCATCTGCTCCAATCACCACAAAACTCTAAGTATTTTCTTTTACTTCATAATGCCTAAGGGGTTTTTTTTGCCAATATTTCCAAGCCAATTTCCATGCCAAATGAGTAATCAACAGATTGACAGCTACAGCCACTGCAGCAAAGACTTGGCTAGTGGGGTACGTCTGGTCAAGGAGGAACTCTGGGAGGTGCAAGGAGAGGTTTTGACTGATTGTGTTAATAGTGACACTGCCCAGAAAGTGTGACAAATAAGCCGTGAATATTGAAATACACCAAGGCATTGCTATACCTTTGCTGAGAGAGGATGCCTCAATTAGTATCTGCACATCATCATCAAAACAAGAAAGTTGCTGATTTTGCAGACATTTCTTCCTCAGCTTGATAAGTTAATATATATTGTTTAACATGATAATGTAGCAAGCTGTTGTTTTGTGGTTTGAAAGCCAGCTGTGTTTGATTGATGCCAGGAATGGAAGTATTTATAAAATGACACTGAATTAGAAGTAGTCAGTTTATGGGTCTGTGGAAATGAATCTTTTATGAAGAATAAAACTTTATGATGAAGGAGTAATACTGAGGAAGCGTGCATCTTGAATAAAACTCTTTTGGACCAGATGTATCCTGTAGAGCTTTTTAAAGGAAAATTTTGTGTCACTGTTTTTAGGAAAGAAATCTCTCTGAACATCATCTTTTGTGGTGTCCAATCCCAAAGGCATGGTGATGTGTGTTCTCTCTGTGACCACCATAACTAGCAAAGTTCTTCCCTGGAAATATAGCTATCAGACTTCTCCAAAAGATCCCTGGAATATATTTCAGCTGCTGGTTTAAAGCTGTTGTGAGTTTTGAGGCAACAACCGAAACTACTAAGTCTATCCTAGATTTTTGTTTGTGAGGGGGTTTTTGTTTGGTTTTTGAACAGAATAGAAAATAGAGAAGGCATCACTGTGCATGGAAATGAACGGGTAGCATTGAACTCTGGGAAGTTTGTGAACCTGCTTGTGAGCACAAGAGCATAAAGGATAAGCTTCTGAGGACAAGGCACCCTCAGCATGGCTGCAGAAACATAGCACCAACTTCCCAATCAGTCCAAGGCTCCCTTTCAGCTGCAGCATTCAGCAGCTCCTCTGGTTGATTCAGCCACGCGAGCATACAGTGATGGTTACAGAAGTGTAGTTTTTATATAGACTGTACTAATGCAGTGACATCTAAAGACAACCCCATTTTTTTGGTGCATTTTTACATCTGTTAGATGAACTCTTGAGAATAGAATAACTTTTACTTAAATGTAAATGCCACTCTGATGGAAGCTAGAAACCGGTATCTCAAAACTTTTGACAGAATCAACCTAGAAAAAAATTGTTCTAATTCTCTACAGCTTTCCTCCTGGAGCTAGCATCTCTATGCACAATGAATGCAAAATTCAGCTCTTCTGAGCTGCTGGAATTTCTTATCTGAGTGCACCACAGAAGTGATTATGCAGAATAAGATAATGTCCAGTGAGTTGAAAGGTTAAAGAACTGCAGCTGGCAAATCAGAATCAGATTCAGCCATTGTGTTAAGCCAGTTTTATGCCAGAGTAACTAGAGATTTCAGGATTTACATTAGATCTTAAAATCTACGTGTGCCTTCTACAGTCTTATAATCAGAAATACTTAGTAGAACTGTCTAGGACAACTGTATTAATATTTCAGTAGAACTGTTTAGGACAATTGTATAAAGGAAAGCTCTCTGCCTGATTACATACTTTCATCAGTTTCTATATCTATGCTGAGGATCAACTCATCAAATAGGAACTGTATATTCATTTAAAATATAGTCTATTCTACTTGATTATAACATTTTTTTAAATTAACTTTTTCAGGAAAGAATTGCCTGAAACTCATTCCATTTTACTTGTACTTGGGCACTCTTCAACATCCCTTGAAGATTTGCCTTAATTCTTATTTATGTAATTGGAGTCTTAGGACTTAGAAAGTCTTAATGAAACACATTATCTAAAATGAATTTCTTCTTGAAATGTGATAAATATCTAAGCAATAACACAATGTGTTGTATTTGTGAAAAGAGTATGAATCTTCATTCTTAGAAACAAAAGCTTCTCTTTTTTCTTCTGAAGAAGTCTCAAACATAGTAGGTGAAAATATCAGGGCTAGGATCATCTTGTTTCTTGGGAAACATGGCATGGTATTCAGTGGTAAGCTTCTTTTTGAGCTGTCTGACCTTTAATCAGTGGTGAATAAAACCAACATGCTGTCAGATCTCTGTTATTTTTCTCAGAGGAGCAACTCCACCTGAAGTAGCAGTGAAGCAGAATCTTTGAGGGTTTATATTCCAGGTCACTACAGAAAGAGGCAATCCTTTGTACTCTGGGAAGTACAGCAAAAGAAAAGAGAAGAAACATCTAAACAAGCCAGTTGTTTGACAGTGAACCAGGCAGTTGTTATGTCAGCCTATAAATGAGGCTGGGCCTGTTTTTACTTTTACCACAATATTTCGTTTTGATTTTATTTTGAAGTGATCTGTGCTTCAAGACCTTCACAAAGAATATAAACTTACTGTCATTGTACATGAACGATATATATTTCTGTTCTGCAGGCACTTGCAATGTAATGTTGTAGGCTACACTAGAACATTTTAATCACTTGTATTTATTTTGCCACAAAAGGCCATGTGGATACTAAGAACAGATCCTAAGGTCTTACAGACCTGTTGAGAAATGAAATGTATTTGAAATATTTTCCATCATGATACTTGAAAATAATATTCAAAGTCTACGGGGGAAAATAAAGGGTTAGCCACCATGTAAGAATTAATCTTTAACAAAGAATTATAACTACCTTTAACATTGTGGGTCACATATGAGATAATCTGGTTTCAGGCTACCTAAATGTAAATTGTATAGTTGATGGAACTTGAGAAATTGTTTTAGTTGGGATTTTCTGACAAAAGGATGGCTACCATCCTTGAGTCCTTCTTTGTATGAAGTTTGCTAGTACCTTTGCATGAATGTGTTACCTAACTTTGATTCACCATTAAAGCTAGTTTGTTGATTTGATCATGACTTTTTTGTAATTTCTTAAGAATTTTTTCTTTCTTCAGGTCAATATTAACAGAAATACTTTAGTTTTGGAGTGTTACTACTTTTAGTTAGATTTTTATTATTTTTTTCAATAATGCTTACATTTATACCTATAAATAAACTGATCAAGAAATTGTAATGGTCTGAGGGGGAATATCTCACAGTTCAGCCCAGGGGTCTCATTACTCCCTTTCTTTGGTTCTCAATGTTCTGTACAAAGCAAATAAAAGGATTCTGTGACAGAATTTAGTTGGCTGTGTCAGTCTCTGGCGTGCCTGTCTAAGGGAGAGGAAAAGACTTAATCCTGGGATACATGAGTATGTGTTCCACTAGCTAAGTAGAGAACTGGCAGTATCTCAGTCCTCCCTGGATTAACTGTGATGTACAACTAGAGTGAGGCTTTTCCTCTCTACAACCTTTAGGAATCTGTGCAGTCAGCAGCACTTACCTTCTTGCACTGTAGAGCAGAACTGTATGCTGTATGATTTTCATGTTAAAAAAACCTTCATCACTCAAAGGATAGCCTGGCAACAGAGATGTTTGAGTTTTTTTTTTATTGAGGCTAATGACAATAAATAAATGTGTACTAATTGAAATTAGAATAATGTAGGGTTTAATAAGTACAAAATTTCTTATTGACAGAAGTCATAATGTCTAACCACTTCTGAAACTGTGCAAGATTTGAAACGGAAAATAGAGACCTTTATCTTGTTTCAACCTTGTCACCTTCATCATAAATGTCCTGTAGAATTTTTACCTGTAGAATTGAAGGTGAAAAGATAAGTCTGTAATTCATTTAGGGAACTGCAATGAATATGGGTAGCAACAAAGCGTACAAACATGAGGAACGCATGCTAGAGCTAAATGTCTGCAGCAAAGCAGAAACAGTAGTCTTTTGATTGCTCAGTATCAAGTAAAAACAATACAAATACATGTACAAACTATCAGGTGAAAGTACTTAGTGGTTTTGATGAGATAATTATGTGTTGCACCCTCCTGTTTCTCACATGTGAAGGCAACTTAATTGTTCATGTTCTCACGAGTCGCCTTCTGTTGTCTGTCCGCTTTTCCGGCAGGAACCACTGTGATGCGTATGACAGCTTTTGATGCTGATGACTCCAGCACAGACAATGCTCTTCTGAGGTATAACATCCTCAGACAGACACCTACCAAGCCATCTCCAAATATGTTCTATATTGACCCAGAAAAGGGAGATATTGTCACAGTGGTGCCACCTTTACTGTTGGACCGTGAGGTAAGTGAGCATTTTCCTATCATCAGTCTGACATTTTAACGTTTATGCCTATACTCTTCTGTGATGTGAAAAGAAGTTCAGAATGTTGTGGCAGTGGGGATTCAGATACTCAACTTTGAGGAGTCTTTTAATAGTTTTATGTCTTATTTGGGCATAAGAAGTTGTATGCTCTGTTCGGTATTTATAAATCTAGTGGTTCATCATTTCTGAGCAAGACATTTAGGGTTGGATGGTGAGAGTAATTTATTGTTTGGAAGTTAAATCAACAAAAACAAAGTAACCAAACCTAATTGTGCATATAGCTTGTTATGAGATTGTTACAGTTTGGTGTTTTAAATCCTTTTCTAGAATTTTCTTTTTATTGCAGGGACTAGTTAACTTGGTACCCCATAGGCAAAAAAAATGAAAATGCAAAAAAGGAATAGTAAAGGGACAGGTAGTCTGCATGTGGTTTTAAAGTGAATTACCATAGTGCCAAAATCTATGTTTATTAGAGATCATTAACATTATGAGAGCATAAATCCATAGCAAAGAAAGCTAGGGATGGTCATGTCATGTTCAGAAGATACTAAAGTAGAGCCAATCTGTTAAGACAGATCAGTTTTCAGAATATATAAGATCTGGCCACTAATTTAGTGATGACCCTAAACAGTTACTCTATAAATCACCATTCCCTTTGATTAGGCAACCCTGTGTGCTCTTAGAATCCTGGAGACAACCACGTTCTTTTCTTGCAGGCTGTTTCAGCTATGTGCTAATTGAATGAACTTGTCTTTTAAGTTGGTTAGATTCAGGACAGTCCAGCATTCTCAATGTACAGCACATTGTTTCTTGTTTTAACCCAATGAAAACAGTGCCCATACTGCTTCCTATTTTAGGTGAGTAGTCTTTCTGCAGGCTTTTCCAACAGCAGACAGTTAATGGGTAAACCAAACATATGTTCCAGATACATAGTCCAGTAAAACTAAGGTCTGGACCTCTAGATCTGTCTTTTAAGTTTAAAGATATTCCAATTCTTTCACACTTGTGTGGCTGGCTAAAGAATCATGCCTGAGTTGATATTTATCGAATCACTATCTTTTTGCCTCAAGTTTCCCTTCCAAATTCGTTGTTTCAATTCAAAACCTTGATACTGTTTTCCAAAGTCAGTTTAGGTATTTTTATTCGTAGTAGATAACCATTCCCCAGATTAAACCAATTTACTCAAAATTAGAAAATCAATGGAGGGGAATGAACATGCCTGCTTTTCCTAGTATCTTCCAAAGGTCACTGGTGATTCATGAAATAATGATGCTGTCTCCATACAAGAAGTCTAGCCTCAATCGAACGAGTAGTACAACTGTGTAGCATATCCTGAAAGCAGGATCAGAATTCCTCATGATTTTTAATAATAGCCAATTTGATACCTTTACTTAGAAGGTGACATGGCAAATTGCAGCCTTGTTGAAACTGCAACGTAATTTTTGTTGTTGCTGCAAATGCTGTATGTTTTATGAGCCAAAATGTAAAGGCTGTGTAAAATTTTAACACTAAAAGCAAGCATTATTTGCAGTTAAAGTCTAGTCTAATATTGTCTTGTCAGGTGAAAGGCTTGGGAAAAAGTATGTTTTCTATTTCTTCACAAAATGCTCTGTGTTGTGCCCTCTGTCATCTTTGTGGGTTCAGTCTCTTCTCCCTCTTCCTGCTTATGTTTGTCTTATGTAGAAACTTGTAGTCATGCCTTCTTTTTACATCTATGGAGTTAGCCATTCATGGTCCAAGTCGTATAGCTTCTGTTTTTAACCTCATCTTTGAGGGAAAAACAACGTAATGATCCTGTTCTGAACAATTCTGGGTACCAAGATAACCTTGATACTATATAAATAGCTCTTATTCATTTCTATGTAGCTCAGGAGAGAGATAGGAGTAACATCTGGAGGAGGAAATGTCTGTCTAGCTTACTGCTAGGTACGTATCTACATATCACCAGGCTTCAAGAAGTGACTTTCAGGATGCTGGAAAGGGTAGTGAGCAGGAGAGAGTACTATTTGCCACTCCTCTGTAGGATATCAGAGCTTATTAGTGTCTCATGGTTCTTCTATTCTCTCTGGTGAACCTGTGTGGATCTTAAATGTTTTGGCTGTTTATCACAATCTTCTATGAAGGGCATTGTAGAAACATGGGACAAAGAAATGATCTTTTCCCTTAAAGACTTGCTAGTTAGGTTTGTAGATTCAGAGGACAACAAATCTTGAGGCACTGAATGATGATGGTTGGACAAAGACCACACGAAACAGTGTTTGTGAACAGGAGAGAGGAATGCTTTTGCCTCCTCTGTGCTTACCCTTCTTTTGTTGGCATCTCAGTGGAGAATGAATCATAGCAGACACACATGGGGAACAGCAGTTTTTTGGTAATATTTTCCATTGCTTGGAAATGAGAATGGATGTTAAACAACCCAGCTGATCCTTTTTGGTGACTGGGATTTGAGACAGCAGTGTTTGCAGGTAACTGGGTGAAGCTCATGTGGGTATACATGATTTATATATGGGGAGATGGGGCAGAAGGTACATTTCTGTTGGGGAATTCCACAGCTGCAGAAAAAATTGATCGTGGTGACTCTGAGTATTCATGACTGCAGATTCAGATCAGCAGCTTCTCCTAGATTTTACTTAAATTAGGTCAATTGCTTGTGATTTTACTGTCTTGCTAGCTTGATTTATTTTCTGTTTGGATCTTAAAAGTGATTGCCAGTCAAAAGCGAATTATTCTTAGTTGTTCATGGTAGCTATAGTAGCCTCAGACAGCAATTAAGAAACTGAATTAATGTAAAAATTTCTCTAGGATGGACATGGAGAAGAGAGAAAACTACTTCTCATTAATCTTGTGGATATGCATCAGATGTGGATGTGAACTCTTTCAAAGCATGCTAGAACACTCTTAACATTGCTCATATGTTCCATCTCTCTTAGTAAATTTTACCACTGCTTGGATCTTGATGCTTTTGGGAAACTTTTTATTTCATTTAAGAAAAAAATATGAAATAGAAATTGTATGGGATTTTGTTTTGGTATCTTTTTTTTTTTAGTTTTAAGTAATGCTTTTTTTCATGTTAGAGCATTAGAGGCAACAGGAGGCTGGGAATATTGCCAGTGGGAGATACTGAGATATGAAGATACAAAGCATCTGGCAGGTTTTGCTCATGCTGTATAGCCATCTTATTTTACCTTGCTTTTTTTGGAAAAGTTGCTATGTCATAGCCTCAGAAAGTCTTGTTTCAGTGCAAAGAATAAAAAAACAAGTGTTTACCCTAGAGTAAAATAAAGTTTGGCCGTCTAGAGAGTTGAGTTGTTGTATCCAATTAGGGGAGAATCCTAACATGCATAAACAAACAGCTAGGTTACTAATTATAAGGAGGTGAAAATCATTGTTTTTTTTCTGGTACTACTTTAGAATTAGAAGAAAATTCTAAGTAGACACTTTTAAAATAAAATTCAAAATGAAGGAAAAAAAGAAAGAACTAGTTTCTGGTGAACCTCTGTTGTGAAACTGCCTGTTCTTTTAGCTACACAGGATCAGCTCAAAATGAAGACAACTTTGTTAAATTTCTATAAGCCTTCAAAACATCTGTTCTCTGTGGCTGGCATTTATTAGGTCTTTTGCTAGATTGAGAGTATGGAGGTGGGGATGCTCCCTAGTGTGTTAAGTGACCTCTCCTTTAAAGGCTGTTCCAGAGCTGTTCTGTGCACAAGGCAGCAGCAGGAGTTTGTCATGTGAAACGCATCGCTCTGTTTAGGGTTGTTTTCTTTCTTGCACTATCTAGGAGCAGAAAGATTGTCTTAGGTTTTTATTTTGTCTATCCACTTTCAGATCCCCAACCTAGCTGTTTAATTTTGTTAACTTAGGTAGTAATTGCATTGGTGTTTGATTAAGCTTGGATGGGTGACAGTGTATGGTTTGGAAGCTATTGCCATAGTATGGTACAGTGTCATCTGCAAAAGCATCAAGCAAAACGGCCATTTTCTCCAGTATGCAGAAAAATGGGTATGTAGGGATCCCACAGCTTGTGTCCAGCAAGCTGCTGAGTGCTTTTGAGATCTATTGACATCTGCTGAGGGAAGCTGAGTGCTTCATGCCTCCAAGGAAAGACTGAGCATGATGCAGGATTTGTATTTATGTACGAGTGTATTTTTATTTATAATTTTTTCGTATTCAAAATTATTTTCAAAAGTGCATGATCCTCAGGGTTTGCAGCAAAACTCAGGTAATTTCTCAAAGAGCATCCATTTTCAGAAGGCAGGTAAGGACGTTTTCTTGAAGATTAATATGGGGTTTTTTTCTTGTGGGAGTTAGGCATCTTTGAATGTGCCAGCAATAAAGATTGAAGAGTGTTTGGAGGCAAATTATACCTCCAGATATCCATTGGAGAATACATTTTGATTCATAAATTCAGAGGAGAACAATGCCCTTCCTCAATGTGCATGGTCCAAATGACACAAAACAGAGCACAACAGAAAGGAAAAAAAAAAAATAAAAAGAAAAAAAAATGGGAGGGGGAGGGAGAAGAAAAAAAGAGGAAAGAAGCCTTGAAGAAATGCCCTGAATTTTTTGTTTCAGGGATTGAGAGTCCACTTCAAAGTGACACTTCCCTGCAGTGAAAGAAAACTAATGCTTCTCATGTGCATAGGAGGAGAAAACACTTGTACTATTGTAGAATCAACTCTTAAATTTCTTTTATGGATCAGTAATCAGATTTTCTGCTTACCCACAATGCTGTTTTGCCAGTGTTACAAACCCCTCCGCACTGTAGGAAAGGATGATTTGTATAAATTCGATATGACTAAAATACTGTAAGAAAGCTGCCACAACAGTTGCTGAAGTGAAATATTTACTTCTCGCAGTTTGAGGGGTAATATGGTTTTGCTGGTTTTGCTTTTGATAGGAACTGCTGTGCTTAATTTGAATAAAAGTTAACAAATAGTTTGAGATATCTGCTGCATGCTGGACTATGCTGTCATGCATGTTTTTAAACACCTCAAGGAAACCAATTCAAGTATTGTGTGACTCTGAGAAACCTGGGCTAGATTCAATTAAATGAAACATACGTCCTCCGGTGAGACTGACTCTCAGTGTGTCTGCACAAGCCACACCACCACCACCAAGTGCTATGTTCTGGAACCATTTGAACCCATCTTGGTTCATCAATCTGCCATTATTTGCATCATACCTTTCTCTCTGTTTAGCACTTGAAAACATGGAGCTGAAAGCCTTATGCCATAAACGAGGAGAATCCTGCAGTTGCCTTGGCCCCTCCTGCTCATGTTCATGTGAACCACTTGTATGAGTGTAATAGCAGCTGAGCCTCCTGCTTAACTGGATGGCTTTAATCTTTAAACAGCTGCAACAAAAAGCAGTGTGTAACAACTAGCAAATACCCATTCCTGTACATTGCCACACAGTGATGAATGACTGTACAGTGGCTAGTGATTTTTCAAGTCAACAGCAGCCCAGCAATAAATATTCACCCAGACACTGCTCGCATGAGGGAATGAGTGCTTGCATAAATGTTCTCTGCAGTATGCAGCCAGCTCTGCTGTGATAAGTAAATCACAGCATTCTTGTTGATTGGGCTTAAGTTCTCTGAAGGGGTAACTGGAAAATAGAAAATGCTGGTCCATCTCTGCCGATGGACGCTAGCTTCTTTATCCATATTTTTCATTTTGGAGATATGAGTCTTAAGCAGTCAATATACTTATTACTTACTTGATCTAAATGCAAATGCTGAACCAACAGTGCACTCTCATTTTTAATGAAAAGATATTAATCTTTTCAGCAAATGCATTCCACATTTGATCTTCATATTAACCTCTAAAATATTCATATTTAGAGTGATTGTGGGAAAACACATACCATGGAGTGTATCAGCTCTGAGGAGGAAAAATGGTATCATTTTGTCTTGTCTTCTCTGACACAATTCCCCCTTGCACACCTTTAACCTGTTATACAGTGAAGAAAATTCCATTGGTCCATGGACCTCCATTTCTATATTTTGGGGTGTATTTTAGTGGTGGATATGGCAATACCTCACATTTCTGCTTAAAATACAAGATAAAGAAAGCATTCATCCTTTTGCCTTGATTAATCCATTCCTTCTGTGATTTCTGATGCCTGTAAACATGAGGAGCATTGGGTCATTGGAGAGAAAAAAGTGATGAGTCTTCAGACTCTTTTCAGAGATTACTTCACAGTCTGGTGTAGCTCAAATAATAGAAAAGTAGA
This sequence comes from Hemiprocne comata, assembly GCA_020745705.1. Lineage (NCBI taxonomy): Eukaryota > Metazoa > Chordata > Aves > Apodiformes > Apodidae > Hemiprocne > Hemiprocne comata. The sequence continues at coordinate 17,539,134 of CM036598.1, forward strand.
AAAATGGAGAGAAGAAAGCTTCCAGTTATAGTGCTAGCTTTGGAACAAATGGACAGAGAGATGGAAAGTGCTTGTTAGTGGGATGGAAACTTATACTTGAAGTTAAAATGATGATGAAGTTTCCAACATTTGGCCTTTCATGTCTGCAATGAGTATCTTATTGCATATCATAGAATGGTTTGTGTTGAAAAGGACCTTAAAGATCATCTAGATCCAACCCCCTGCATCGGTAGGGACACCTCCCCCTGGATCAAGTTGTTCAGTGCCCCATATATACCAATTATTCTTAGTTTGATTCCTAATATGTTTTTGATGAAAAAAGCTCATTAACCTGTTCTTAAATCTTGGAAGAGCCTGAACAAAAAGAGGTAAATAGAAGTAAAATATGTCAAAACATGAAAAGTATAATTCAGGTTAGGAATAGCAAAGTTTCCCATTGCCAGAACGTTAGAAACATTGTTCATTTAAAAAAAAAAAAAAGTAAAAGTCTGATCTGTATAAAGCTGTAGTGACAGAATGTCTGCAAATCTTTTGTTACATTGTTATCTGTTTCTACTTCCATTTAATTCAACTTGTGCTTTTATAGTCAGATTTTGTTTAGAAAAAGAAAATTATCTGACAATAATAGGGACCAGATTTTCTTTTCTATAAAAATCTGTGAAGGATGAACGTATAATTTCTTTCTGGACAGTGAATATAATATCAAGATCACCAGGCAGATAAATCACCGAATGGCTTTTCTGCAAAACAATAAGCACAGCATGTAGGAATCCTACTTCTGGAAAAAGTAAGACCATTGGTGAACAAGCACATTTGCTTTCCTTGTGAATGAAGGGCTCACTGAATAAGCTTCTGCCTCTACTCTGTCTTGCATTTACCTTCCCACTCTGAACTGAGCAGGACTATCTGCCAAACACTAGTGACCACTGGACCTCCCTTCAAATTCTTGAATCAACTTCTCTGTGTGGATTTTTGAGGCCACAGCAGCTTTTCCTTTGTTGTCCTAAACTCTGGTTTGTTGACAATTTTGTAGGCAGAAACCCTTAGCTGTTACAAACTCCAAATTATCATCCTGCCAGATCTGCTGCCTGACATCCATGTGTAGGTGCTCCTTTACAATTTCATCCTATACAAACTGGGATAATTGCTCTATACACTTCGTTAGCTTTTTAAAACAGAGATTGCAAGTGGGATAAATAATTACTATTTAACAGGCAGAGCTTCTCCAAGGACATGTTTATCTCCTCTGTGTAGACGAACCACATGAAAACTCAAGCCATCTCTCAAAGGAACAGTGTTCTACTATGGCATGAAAAACAGGTGATTCTCAACTATTGACTCCAAGCATAATTTTAAAATATGTACACATATAATGGCTCACTTTCTGAGAAAGCTCCATATTTTCCATAAGAAGATGTGAACATGATTTTCAAACATGCAGTTCTCTGTTGCTGCAATGAGAAATATTTATAGTCTCCCTCTCATGGTTAGGGTTAGGACTTTTGGTGTCACTAGCTGCTGTGGCAGATAGTTGGCTGGTCCTCTAGACCTGTCACTCATCTGACATCACGAGATTCCCTGACACTGATTTATTGCAAAGAGATTTTAAAACAAAATCTTCAAGACACTTATTAAGAGTGACATAAAGCGTGATATCAGCTGCCCAAATACCTTGAACAGAGGCTGATAACTGAAACGTTATATTTTTTTGCTAGAGTTTCTTTAAACAAATTGAGGAGAATATTAGCTCTGTGGATGTTTAGATGTTAAAATTCTACTGTGACAAATTGCCATCTACGAGAGGAAAAGAAATGGTGCACTTAAAAAAACTTCATGGCAGATTTTGCAGAGAGTGCTGGTTAGTTACTACACGCTGGCACGTATTCTGCTGGTACCAGGATGTCCTTATGGCTACTCAAGTTTAGCTGAAATGGAAGATAATGAAGCTTAGAAATTCCAGATTGGAGAAATATCAGGTATTTTTGCAGGGGCAATGGTTTCAGTTTAGGAGAGAGAGGATTGATAGGGTCAAAAGGTGAGACAAATCTGATTCTCACTGCCCATGTTTTTCAATCCTCTCTTCAGCCAAGGAATATCACTACAAAAGGTAGAAGTAGGTCTCTGCTGAGTAATCCCCAAACAGCCTCTCTTTCTTGCAAATATTTCTTGCAAATAAAAAGGAATCTAGCTATAAAACTATGGTTTGAATCCAGCTTCCTTAATGCATTTTTTCTTTTTAACATAAAATGGGGATTTTCCAATATAAAATGGTTGGTTGTAGTGTTCCACTAACATAATTCAGATTTCCCAGTGCTGTTATTGTGGAATAATTCCTCTGGCATCAGTGGGATGTTACTTTTGATTCCCCAACTGCCAATCAGATAAGAGGTTCATCTTATTTTATTTTTCACTTTCTTTAATCTGTCTTGTTTTCTAATTTCTATTTTTAGAGTGTATGTAATGAAAATTGTTTTGAATATGCTGCTTTGTAGGAGATTTTATCTTAATACCAGCAAGGAGAAAAATTCTTTCTCTCCAAATTCTGCCTCATGTTGTGCTTTTTCCCCCCCTAGTTTTTACTCTGTGTCATCATATTCTTTTGATTCTGTGAAGCATTAGAAAGCATTTCTCAATTGTGTCAACATCCCATAGTCCTTGGTCTGTAGTATGAAGCTATATAAAACTCTGAGGTTAAAAAACCCCTGTTAGACTACATGAATAACAGTAGTTTTTAGCTTTCTGTTTATATACTCAGCAAATCAATTAAAAGGTATTGTGAGAAGGCCGAATGTGAATAATATGGGTATATTTGATTGAATTATATCTATTAGTTCTTGGAACAGATAAACATGAGTAAATGCACAGTAACAGCCTAAAGAAGCATCCCTTTGAAGGGACCTGGAGATGGATAAATGGTTGAATTAAGAACATATAAAGAGTCTTGTTAATAAAATTCTCCTCTGCTTCTCTTTTGGCCCAGAGAATCCACTAGTGTTTCACTTGTAATACATTCATGTAACTTTTTGCCTATTTGTTTTTCATTTTATATATTAAGCAAAGTGCAAAAATTGAAATCTTAATTAAAATACAGCTGAACATCCCAGAGAGACTAATGGCAGCCTTTGAATTTGTTTTTAGTTGTAAATGTAGGACATTCCATACTTTGTATAGATAAACATTTTAGAAGCTCAAAATCAAAAGCATAAATGAAGTCATCCAATCATGTGGTTGATTACTGTAGAATTAAAGCAGTTCAATTTAACACAGAAAGGGTAGCCTTAACAAAAAAGTTACATACTTTTTTGATACGTATGTCTATGAAAATTCCCTAACTGATTGATTTTTTCCTTGCTGGAAGATCACTGAATTCTCTGTCAGTGATCAAAATGCTGCTGTTTATGCATATCATTCAGTTTTGCTGACTAGATTTTACAGCTTGCTTTTGACATCTTTAATTTGATCTGTCTTTTGTCATGGATTTTAATTTTTTTTTAAGTTTTTAAGGCAAACTCAATTTCCTTGAGAGGAAATCCATAAAGATCCATAAAGCATCCCTGTCCTTGCAGCACAAGTATAAGTTGACTCCTTCAAGACCATATATAAATCACTCTTAAGGAAAGATACTGCTCACTCATAGAAGTGATTTATAAGCACTTCAAGTTTGTACCATATTATACTACCACCTTTAAATAGATGCCTCCATCTAAAATATGAATTCTGCCTTCTAGGCTGATGGTACCATAGAGTAGTATTTATGAACATTGACTTTTTTGACATACAACATATAATGACTTCAGCTTATATTGCCTGACACTCTCGTTAAATGATTTTTAGAATACTAGGCCTCAGTCTGCCCTACCTGAGATGTTATTTTCAACATAAGAATTGAATATCCTCACCACCTTAATTTTTCTTTATGGTATTTATACTAGGATGTTGCCTGGCATAAAGTTTGAAAGTCCACTTAGACTTGCCAGGCAACAGACATGCTACAGATGCTGCATGGTAGTGCTAGGAGGGGAGGAGAGTTACAGTCTTTGAAATGGGGAGTAATTCCACTGATAATCATGAAAGTATTTCAGCTTTAAGGGACTGCAACAGAAAAGAGGCCCTAGAATCTGCCCTTTGCTTCTGCAGTGAAGAGGAGGGGAAAGTAAATTTTCTTCAAAATGTATTTCAATTTAATAAACATCTGTCATGTATATTTAAAGCTGCCGTTTCAGGATTGTAATTATATCATCTGAAAATAAGTCCTTCTCAAAAGAGAATTCAACTGACAGGCTGAAGAAAATGAAACATGACGTTGCTCTTTCCAGTTTCATCCTAGAGCTAAAATTTAAATTAATTCTGTTCTTCTTGTCAGAAAGTATTTTAATTGGAAATCATTTTTTTATTGCAGTTTATGGAGAGAAATGGGACTCTTCTAGTATGTGTATGTATAGAAGTCGTTCATTGTCTCCATAATATTTTACTAAATTAATCATGTGTAGCTATTTTAAATAGTTGACAGCTGTATTGGTAATTCTGAAGAAGATAAAAAACCTGAGAAAAACGTAAAGATTTTCACCTTGGTTTTGTCCCTTAGAACCTTTATATACAGCCATGTTGTGTTTGTTGCTATAGTTACCTGCTTGTTGGGAGAAATGGATATTTTATATTAGCAGTAACTAGACAGTAAAAATTAGATATGCTACTTCAGTTCAATTTAGGTTTATCTTCTTTTTTTTAATAGCTGAATTTCCTTTAAAAATGTTGAAGAAAAGTTATGAAGCCATATTCTTATGGGAGGAACAATTCTCTATAGCCCTGTAAGTTCATTCACACTCATTCCACAGCCCTCTGATGAACTAAAAGATCTTAATTAAATTTTTCTTCCAATATACTTTCATTTTCAGCTTTCAGACCTCCTAGAATAGGAGTTTCTCCTATTAATATCTTAATCTAAATATCACAGAGGACAAAGGTAGTCATGCTGTGGCCATCATTGATGGTGGTTTTCTGTGCTGAAACAGAATGTGCCAGCCTATTAGGGATCAAATGCAGGTGTTTGGGCTAATATCTCACTTCAGAATTATTTCTGGTTTGTCATAATGCTTTTTTGACTCCTGATTCAGCCATGACCAGTCAGTGAAACACTGGAAGGTACAGAAATGCATCTCTAAATAGCTATCCAGATAATAATTCAGTAGAAGTTGCACGTTAGGGAGGACAAAAGTCTACATAGTAATGAAAATAATATATTAGTTAATTGGAAAAATTGCAAGATTGAAACAGTTGCTACTTTCCCCTTTACCACAGCATTGGCACTTAACTGCATGGGGGAAACTCTGGCAGAAAGAGAAACTTAAGGGAAAACATTGCTCTGATATATGTTTCCATGCAGTGCTCTCTTACCCATGAGAAGTGACAGAAATCTTGTTGACTGCATTGTCTTTCGTTACCCTGATTTCTCTTGTCCTAGAAATTCCTGAATCTCTGTGTACTTCCATTTATGTGTGCTTGATAAAATACAAAAACTTACAGCAGAGACTAATTGAAGGGAGATCACAGAGGATCCCTAGAGGATTTCTGTCTTTTAGATGAACCATAAGTGATAGATGGTAATTGCTGAAAGGAGAGGGAGTGTTTTTCAGGGCAATTTGTCAAAAGTGTACCTCTAACATCTGGAAGTCCAGAGATTTCCACAAATGTGATTAAATGTTTGAGAATACAAGAGCAAGACAGTAAAATCTACTCTGCTGGTAGTGAGGGTCTGATATAGGCTTTCTTGAGGTAACTGGAAAGTTGCCTCCATTGATTCTTGCAGCAGGTCCAAGGCAGCTGTTCATCTGAGCAGGGGAATCGGAGGTAGCAGGGCTTTTTTTGCTGGACTATTGACTTCTCACCAGCCTAATTATAACATTAAAGCATCATGTTCCTGCCTTAAAGAGAACAATAATCACCAGGTGCTGTACACTGTCGTCACTCCACTTTTAAAGGTAGCACTTTCAGATAGCAATAGGTAAAAGCATTGCTTTTAGCAATATGGCTAAAGAGATGGTTGTAAGAGGTTCAGAGGAGCAATCAGTGTGGTCCATTTCAAATCACATTGCTTTTTCAAGCCTGTGTTGTTGTTTTTGGTTTTTTCTATGGAAATTGAAAAGGTCTAAGTCCAATCAGAAAGTTTTAGAAACTGTTAGGAGTTTGCTTGGGTTTGGCTGTGGTCTCAGCAAGAGCCAGTGGTGAGGCAGGGTGTGCTGATCTGTCAGGTCTCTGTTTCAAAAGGGTAATGTGACTGCCCACCAGCCACTTGTTTGGTGCATTCTTATGTTTCAAGAGGAGTGCTTTCCTATCCCCATCTTTCATGCTAGATCTCTCCATACATCCATCTAGTTTACTGACCTAGCAAGAGGCTAACTTGGCACAAGAAGCTTGCTGGGTTGCTGAGTTGAATCCACTGATAGAAATGCCTGGTGTCTCCCAAAACTGTCACTGGGATGGAACCCTGTGGTTGAGCTGAGGTCCAGGAAGGAAAGCCTTTCTTTTTCAGCAGTGTTGAGCCATTCCTTAGCTTGGCTGCCTTGGGTAATCCCCTCTCCTATGTCCACGACTTACTGTCATTTATGTGCATTCTATTGATATAAATTGTTCCTTCTTTCAGTCATGTGTAATGGCTGGAAGCTTATTTAGAAATCCAGTATAGAGATTGCATTTAACAATGCTGCACCAAAAGTTTCAGCATTCCTCAAACCAAACAAAAAACCTAAACGAATCTTCAAGAGTTACACTTCATTTCATCCAGTAGCAGAACAGCAGCTGAGGCTGGCAAAACACTTGTACCTCACTGGGCAGCAGTTGTGATGTGTCTCAGATTGTACTGCCACTCTGAATTCACAGGACACAGCTCAGGCTCTGTGAAGTGCCTTGATTTCCTCCCAGGGAGAGAGTGACACCATTGAAGGTACTTTCCACCTTGTAAAAAAATGCCCCTGGCACTGTGTCATCACCAACAATATGGCCCTTCTTCACCAGAGAATAAGGAATTTGTTTCTTACCTAGTTGAAAATCCCACTAGCAGTAGCCCCAAGCCTGCAGTGGGTTTTCCTTTTGCCTAATTTGTTAATGGGTTGATGAGTTTTATACCAAGAACCACCTTCAGGTAACAGGAATTCTTTAAAATTCATTTCTTTGGGTGCACTGGAAATAGGGAGGACTTGAAGTTTCTTGGCCAAAAGGGATCTTTGAACTAGTAATTGTGAACTGCTTAAGTACATATAGGTGTGTATAGATACGTAAATCTATATCTGTACCTCTACATAAATATACAGTTTTATTTTTGTACATTGAGAATTCTTTATTTAATTGGAAAATGGGACACAGAATTTCATGGGATTGTGTTGCTGCTGTTCTATCTTAGGATGAAAGGCCAATCATATCAAATGTAAAGGTGTTGATACAATTAAATCAAGCTTTTACTAGAGCAGCTACAAAAATGGAGGCTCACAACTTGATTTGAGGGAGAATGTCATCTTTAAAAAACAAAATCAAGTTTTAAGAGTCTGTAAATAAGCAGAATTTCTTTTCAGCTCTAAAGCAAGTTTTGGTGGAAGAAGCAGAATAATGAATACCTGAGTTCAAAAAGTTTTTTATAGAAACTTCTGTCTTGTTAGGCCCTTTCCACTAGTATCAACGCATCAGCTTGTTATTTTTTCCCCATTGTTCGTAAATCATAGTTTATCAACTTCCATATGAGGCAAAGAGGATTAGATTACATGATCTGACATGTCAGTGTTATTTTTTGGCAGCAAAGGGATTTGATGATTTGATCTTAGTGACTTGGTAAGTTACTTCTACTTGAAGAGATGAGATTTAAATTAAACTGAGAATATCAGTTTCCAATAGATAAAGCAAGATATGGTTTGGGTTTTCTTTTTCATCTTTGAAATGATAGAAAGAAGTATGTAATTTTTGTTTCATGAAGATGGAAGACAGAAAACTGACACAGATTTTGGCATATGCATTAAGAATCTAGATGGGGAAATGGGTAAGCAGAGAAAATGCCCTGTGCTTAGTTGGAGCAAAGCCTGTCTTTTCCAATCCTATGCAGGGAAGATGAATTGTATAGTATAATTCAGACTATTACTGATAAGTGTAATGGATCAAACAGAATATTCTAAGTTTCAATAAATAGTAGTGAGAAAGGTAACTTTCTAAACATTTTCCTATTTTCTGTACAGCCCATCTCAGAAAATACTATTATCTTTAAAACAGATCATACAATGCACTGTGAAAAACATACTAGAATACTTTATAGCATTTTAAACTTAATTTTCACTCAGTTATACACACTGGAGAACACTGGAAAAGTATGCTATTGCATTTTGCCTACAAATATATTTCCTGTTTCTGGGCATAATAGTGACCACTCAGAGGTATGATAGCTGATTTAAGACTTCCAGGCTTAAAAAGGAGCTAGTTGCAAATAGAAGGTAAAGGCTAAGATATGAGTAGTTACTCTTGTAAGTGTTCTAGGAGAAACTAAGGAGTGGAAAAAGAATTAGTAGCAAATACAAGTTGTGCAAGAATTTGTGAAGGGATTCACAGTACCTCATTTAGGCTTTTGAGCAAGATGTGCTCCTGAATACTCAATGAAGAAAGGGTAGTTTGGATCTTAGAAATGTTGCATAGTCCATTTGTCCTGGTTTGAGGACTGTTTGTCTCCACTGATATCTGGTGAGCCAGAATACGCTTAAGAAGGTTAGCTGGTACAAGCTTTCTCCTGGCAAACACGAGGTGTGACTGCTCTCATCAACTGCTGCAAAAAACCAGCATGGTAAAAGTTGGAGAAGAAAAGACCTCAGGTCAAATTGTGCTTTGCATGATCAGTTCCTCTCTCAGGAACACTGCTGTGTGGCTTTCTTACTGTTGTGCAAATGCTGGAGAGGTACATTTATGTGTATTCAAAAATCTCAGACACATCAGTTTAGTTGAAAATAATTATAGGATTTTCTTCTTCCTTTTGGCTTTTAGCTCAGTGAACATCTGAAACTCTGAAGAGCACAATGATTTTATTTCTGTGGTACATGGATTATATTATCTAATAGCTGTCTCTGTCATAGCAGAAATGAGTAACAACATCCTTACCAGATAAAAGACAATGCTTAATCTCCAAAGAGCCTCAACCAGTCACATAATTTATGGCTTTGTTTTATGTCTACTTGTAAAAGATTCATGAACACTTGTCCTGCTACTGTCTGCATCCATCTGGTTCTTAAGTAACATGAATTAAGAAGAGCACATCTCGGTGCTATTCCTATTCCATTTTGTTGTTGTTGTTGAATCATCTTCTCAAGTTGCTACTCTGGGACCTAGCTAAAGCAGAATCATCTATTTTTCCATTGCTTTTCCAAGATTCTACTGTAAATTGCACACTGATGTTGGCAGAGACTGGCCAAGGAAAGCACAACTAAGATTTATCTCTTTGCTCAGTTCTTTCCAGCAGTAGGGAAAGCCACAAATGGCCTGTCTACACATCTACCTTTTCCTGGGTAATCCATCTCTGGAAACAATCTTTCATATGTATAATTGTCTCCTTGGGAGGGCCACAGACTCATGTGCTGGTGGCACACTGATTTATTCCCTGTGTGTTTGGCCACAGAATGTTGTGGTAGCTGGTACATTAGAAATGTATATCTTGAAATAATAACTGGATTTTATCTTAAAGGTATTTTCTCATTTGCTTCAATTTATTTCCCTTTTTCTTCTGGAGTTCTAGTCTTGTAAATAATCTCTTTTCAGTGGCTCTCACCTTCTGGTGAATTTCTCTTTTTCATTGAATTACATATATTTAGGAAATAATACATCTTTTAAAGTTTTCAACATCAGTGAGGTTAAAGAAAAAATATAAAGGAACCAGGAGGAGTTAGAAATTTATTACTGCAGTAATAAAACACAGGTCAGCTTACTACTCTTGAATACATCAGAGGAAAACCAGGCAGAGGAGAGAGGTAGAGAGAGGGAAATTCATGGAAGACAAGGAAGCACAAAACAATCTATTGAGTTAGAATTTTGGCTAGTTCACTTGTGTGTGTTTTATTGATGAGCAACGGAATGAAACTGAATAAAGAATCTTTCTAGTAAAGATTAAACTCTGAAATCGTTTTCTAAATTAACGTTCACAGGTGTACTTGGAAGTAGAACAGAAAAAAGGACCAACACCTTCCTTATGTGTGCCTTAATTTTTTTTTAAAAACCATTAATTAACAACTTACCAGTCAGAACAAGTAATTTTCAAGGTTCAAAATATTTCATTTCCTCCATGTAGAGGTGTTTCTTAAAGCTGTATGTTGAAGTAAATGGACAGGTTTTGCAGTGTAGAATTAAAAATACTTAGTTCTGAATATTCTTGCATAACTTAGTGTTTGAAGTTCAAAAAACACAGAACAACTAATAAAAAAGGCATATATATTTTTAAAAGACCCATTAAAATAAGTCCTTTAAGGAATGTGCAGACTAAATCAGTCAGCAGATAGCAGTGTTCCTCAGAGGTGTGGGGAACAGCAGGGAATGTAATGGGAAAGTGAACAGGTGAAAAGCATCCATGCCATTTCTGAAAAACCCTGATGACTTCTGTGAAGTACAATTCCTTTCTGAATATCCAGATGTTCATATAATAAGGTGCTATTTAAAGTTAGCACAAACTTCTATCTCTCTAGATAGCATCAGACTTTTGAAGTCTTTTAAAAGATACAAATTGAGTGCTTCAGAAAAAAATGCAAATCAACACATATAAGCGTGGCAGAAGAATAGAAATAAGAAAGGGTTTAAAATGTTATTTTATCCACATTGTTTTAGATTTTGTGAGTCATCCAAGCTCCTTCTCTACTGTGGAAAATTGCTTCAGAAATTGCTCCAGGCAGTTAGCTCAAAAATCATGTTTCCAGATTTGTTCATATACGTACTGCACTTATTCACATCTGCTCACTCTAAATGGACACTAGCAAATTCTTTGGCTTTAGTCCCAGACTTTGAACTTAATCAAGATACCAGGTTTTCTGAAATCTAAGCAAAATTTTTTAATATAAATATTTCTGTGGTATTCAGGATTCTTTCCATACCTCCTTTTGTTACCAGCAAACCTGCCTCCATTATGGTGAAAAAAGTGATGGTGATATTACTAGAAAGTAAATATCTGGTCAGGCTAGTGCCTGGAATCAGTATTTGCCCCGATTGCATAAACAAAACCAGCAGATAAATATTATTTCAAGTTTCTAAAAATGTATGGGACACAATAAGGGATTCAGTGGAAACAGAAAGCTAGCTATCTCATGGGAAGGAAATGATAACAGTGATCATATCAATATTCCAGGTAGCAGCAGAGGGGAAGTAGTATTTTTAGAATATCATTTACATGAAAATGTTCCTCAAATACTTGCATTACAAATACAAAGGATTCGAAGGATATCAAATGAGCTAATAGAAGGAGGAAGATAGCAATACATTTTGCTACATCCCCTTTAATCACAGGAAAATCCATTTTCAGCTAATGAGCTTTTGATATGCAGAATGACAGGTTCTTGCAAGTTCCAATAGGTGTTTCATCTCAAGGTGCCCCACTCCATAGCCTGCTCTTAACTTGACCTGTTCCTTGTACACATGTTAGCAGATAAGGAAATTATAGAATAGATTTTAAAAAATGTTTACCTGGAAAAACCATACTGAACACTTAGATCACAGGCTTAAAGGCAACTTTTATGAGTAAAGTGTATTTCTTTTACTACCAGCAGAAGCCTTTTGAATCTTTGCTTCATCAACAAAATGGGAAGTTGTTAAACAGTACATGGTTTGACATCAAAGGGATCCAGGACCCAGCAGATCAGAACCTTCTTATTTGTTACTATTTCTTAGTATATATAGTTTATTTGTAAGCAACATATATGGAGGCTATGACTGTGTTATGTTACAGCTTTAAGCACACAGAAAAGGGTACTCTTGACCTGTGTCCACTTACAGAGATCCCACCTCTGTAGGAAGAGTCTGTGAGTCCCTTAATTAACATTAACAAACATATATACAAGGACTGTTCTGCACATGGAAAGTCTTCTTTTGAACACAGGTCTCTAAACCTGTAGCATTGCCTGGGGTTGTTGTGGCCCAAGTGAAGGTCCTGACACAGCCTTGTTGAACTTTATACAGTTGGCCTCAGCCTATTTGCTACTATACTTCTTCTCAAGTTCCTGCATCTCTTCAATTTCAGAAATAAATATTGCACCCCATGGAAACTGCTGCTTTTCTGACTTCATTCTGTTAATTGGGGAGTTAGAAATGCTCATTCCCTGAACTGAAATGTTGGAAAACAGTACCCATTTGATTAAAATAGTCAGCTACTATTTTTAATCCCTTCTTTTTGCCATCTGAGACATGTATTTATAGTATTTTTTGAAAAAAAAGAGAGGCAAGTCGAAAAGAAATGCTTTACAAGCTTGTACATTCTCATGAGGCTTTTCATGGAAACCTTTTTCTTCTTAGAGAATGTTAGATGGGTATGCTTATGAAGGGATTTTATTTAACTGCCTTAAAAGAGAGAATTCTTGATCTGTCCCAGATACTTCTTACCTTTCAAAAACTTTTCTTCATGCCCCAATTTTAAGTGGGCCATTTGATTTAACTTTGGTCTGTACTACAAACAAAACACAGGAGACAAAATCATTTTTAGAAGCAATTTTAAGCATGGGAAATTTAGTTAAAGGGTGAAGCATCATTAATTTTATCAGGCCATATAAACAGTAGGAAAAATAAATCTAAACAATAGAAAGGTCAAAATCATCGGTATCTATAGTTATTAGCAGAGCTTTATGGGGCATTAAGAATTTATATTCCCTGTTGACTCCTAAACCTACTTTTAGAATTGACAAATAAATCTAATTGCTTGCCTTACAGCCATGACTTTTTTTTTGTTTCCCTAGAGTTAAGTGATACAGATGTTGAAAATTATATTCTGTCCTCAGAAGTTTAAATGTTATAACTGGAATTGATAACTGAGCCTCTGAACCTTCATTCATTTTGGACCTTTGATGTAGTAAAAGATCATTCAGGAAACCTACCACCACAGGTGGTAGCTATAGTAGGGCCTGCAGTGCTAAGAAGAGGGAAAAAATCCACATCAGTGTTGAGCTTATTTTAGGCTAAGATTGTAGACCTGTTGAGTAAGAAGAATTTGTGTCCCATTGTCAGCACAGAAATGTACTGAGGAGTTTTCCAGATGACTAATACTGAATATGATCAGTCATTTGCTTAAGGACTGCAAAGTGATAGTCCTTCAGTAAAGTTTGGTTATGAAGTAATCGTTTGTGAAGCTGAGTGTGGCAGCACGGTTGAATGCCCATGCCTGCGTATCCATGGCCCTTGCTAACTTGCTCCATCTAGGGGACACTTGACATAATTCATGTTTCCTCCTACACTTTAAGCCTCTGAAGTCTTTTAGCATCATTTAAATTGAGTTTACATTAGTGTAATGAAAAAGAAATCTAGCTTTTTAACAGCAAAAATCTACTTTATTCATACAACAATATGATCATAGCACTTGTTTTACTTACTGCTACTTGTTTTACCTAGTGGTATATAGTAAATGTATAAAAATGTTTGAGGGTCTGAGTTCCAGTGTTACTTCACCATAATCTCAATTTAAGCTGACCAGTAAAATATTTCCAAAATATATGTTGTTCCCATGTAGAGGTTTTTATGGACCACATCTTTAATCTCTTAATCCAGTTTTGTAAATTTTTAATACAAAACAAAATTTGAAATATTTCACAGTACATGAAAGTAACTTAAATCTTATGCTGAACATAGTTTTCCAAAGGGTGTGTTGACTCTCTCAGAGAGTACTTTGCAAATAGTTGCAATGTCTTTGAAACAATTTGCATAACTGGGAACCACAAATGCTAGTAATAAAGGGCTGCTCACCTTTCTTCCATGATCATTGTCTGTGCTGACCCTACAATCTGGAGGTATTTTGAGCAAAAGACAGTCAGTCATTAGCTGTAAGAAGCACACATTTCATCACATTAGACACTGCTAACTCACTTTAAACTGATACCTGGACCTGAATCAAAACATTTGACTTTCATCCAGATCAGCTATTTCTTAATCATTGATACCAATTTTTAAATGTATTAACAATGTAAAAATACTGTAATTGAGCAACAGTTGTGCATACTCTATTAATCAGTAATACTTGTGTCATTAGCAGTAATTTTAAAGGTATTTAGTTGTAACAGGCAAGATTTTATAAAAAAATAAAATAGCTGTCACATCATTAGTTAAAACCGTGCCAAAATGTTTGGTTTGTGAAGTAGCTCATTCCTACATATGAGCTCATTAAAAAGCACATCTTTATTCTGCTGCTGTTTTTAAAAACCCAAGGATAGAAGTTAACAATCAGGAGAGCAGAGTGAGTAACACCAAAAAATAAGTTTCCTCTACTGTTCTTGAGCTGAAATATGAGAAATAGTACACCTGCAGGTATTTGTTCACTAATGTGGTGGGGGGGAGGTGGAGAGAAAACAAACCCTCTAAACAGGGTCCCCAAAGCAGGATGAACTCTGAATGGTTGAGGATGATAATGCTTAAAAATACTGCATTCAGATACACCTTCTGGTATGAGATCTCAGGTACGTTCCCAATCCAGTTGATTCTTTCCTCTGAAAGGTGTAGAGTGCTACCACTGGTGTCACCTCTAACCATGTTGGTACTCAAAGGCTGTGGGTGGGAGTGGGCATCACATGCTGTCCTGCTGGGTTTTGTGTTTTCTGAGTGTCACTGGGTCAGCCAGGGCTGCCAGTCTGTCTGTCAGTGGTAACTGAACTGCTGAAATGCAACCTACATTTACACCTGTTAAAAATGCATGTGGAAACCAGATTCAGACCTGATTGAGAAAGGAAACCTGACCTTTTGATTACTGTGAGGGAGGCAGGACAACAACATTTGTATCAACTTCCAGTGCTCTGCAATAGCACTTTATTAAAAACGGTCCCTGTTGTTTAGACCTTCTCCAGGGACTGACCCAACCTAGTTTGCCTTGTATGTAGAGTCACTCTCTCCTCTGCTCCAACCATGACCTCCTTAGCACCCTCCCCCTGCAGTGGCATAGCCTGGAGTCATGCTTTCCCCTGCCCTCACCCTCACAAGGTTTTGAACTTTGCTGCCTGTCTCTATTTGAGTGAGTGAGCTACTTTCAGGCTTGGCATTTGCCTTTAACCTTCCCTTGGTTATCTTATGGCCAGGTCTCTGTGTGTGCTCTCCCTGCAATGCACTGTTAGATGCTGAAAACATAACTTGAAGTGTCTTGCAATGAAAGCAGCAAATTATTCTTATTAGTAATTTCCAGTCCTTTGCTGCAGCAATCCATTATGAAAGAAATAACCACTACAACTAACAGAAAGGTACAAAAAGAGCAGCTAAGCTGAAATTGCAACTACCTTTCAACATTGATGACTGCTTCCAAATTATTCTGCTGTTTGTGGCCCCTCTCATTCATGATTTCCCAAGTGCTTGCCCCATAATAAGAACATTTTTCAGTGCGTCTGAGAGCAAAAGGAATTATTATTACATGAATTTCATAAATGGGGAAGATGAAGGATATGGAGCATAGAAGTATTGCACATCTAGGCCAAAATCACCTAGGTAATCTGAATTAATAAAATTTACTTAAATCACTATTGAAATAGAAGAATAATCTACAAGTAAAACTGAGCATATCTATACCTACACAGTTTTCTAAATTAGACCCCGTCAGTGTTATTTTTTTCTTTAAAAATGCCTTACATATGTGTAATATTGTGATTAATATGGAAATAAATTAGTGACTTCTTGCTTTATTTTATACTTTTGCAGTTCAGCTTTGTACTTGGGCAATGCAATAAGTCAACAGCAATTAAGAGTTAATACTTAGGATTATATCTCCCATTTGTCTGACAGTAAATTTGCCCCTGCACAAGTCAGGCCACCATTTTGAAAAGGAGTTTCCAGAAGTAGAAATTTGGGCTTGAAAACTCACAAGAGAATGTTTTTGTGCCATTTTAGACAGCTCCTGCTTTAGCTGGGTCAGAAATCCCACACAATAGGCAATATGCAGTAGGCATTGACAGTTGTGGTTGCTTTAGAGGTGGGTTAGGAGGGGTAGAAAACATTAAACCTAATCTCCTAATCTCCTGTATCACTGATACAGACATAGATTAAGCCATCTGCTTAAACAGATGATGATATTGCTGTAAAAGGCAGGTAGTAAGTTACAGTGTGTGTGGTACAAGGCATTTGATTCTAGGCATAGCTACATATTTTATAGACTTTATTTAGCAATCAAAAAGTGAAAAGTCTGAGTACATGTCTGTATGTCTCAAATATTTATTTGTCATCCCAGCTACTGCTTAGCTGAAACATTTGAAGCTTCTCTGTTTGATCCCATGAGATGTCCCATAAAAGAGTTTTGCCTGTGGGGATCAATATCTATATGCAATACAGCTGTTAGACTCTGCAGCATGATAGATTCAGCTTCTACAAACATAATGAAATGGAATTTTTAAATGCAGTAAAAACAGACATAACATGGCACATCAAATGGAATAGAATCTGTCTGTGTTCTCCCTTTCAGGAGCTCTGCACTCTCCTGTCACTTTCAAAAATAAGAACTGCTCAGGAGATTCTGCACCCTACTTTCAGCATGCTGAAACAAGGGCTGCTCTGCTCTGCACAAATCAAATCAGGCTGAATTGCATATTAATCAGAGCCCCTTTAGCAATGCTTGTCACTCAGCAGTGAGGCTGTAACACTTTCATCCTTGCCCAGAATGTGCTGTCGTAATTGGTTTGTGTTAGGTGTTAGAAACATCTTGTGACTGAATGACCTGTAACTAATAACCAGCAATGCTCAAATGCAATGAGAGTCCTTGTCTTCCAAGCACTATACAAATGGGTTCCATCTGGCAGTATAGTGACTTAATATGTGATTTATGGTGGACTCTTATGTGTTCTAGGGTGTGAGAGTTAAGCTCATCAGAATGCAAGAGTTCCTACTACACCTTTTAGGCTTTTAAAGCTCACTGGAAGCTTTAAAGACAGAAGTTTAATAAGGAGAAGAATAAGAAATTTTACATTAGGAATTTTAAGAAAATTTTAGTTAGTCTAGGGCAGATCACACCTTTCCTATTCTGTTTAGTTTTCAATTACTATCTGAATCAGCATAAAAATTAAGTAGAGACTGTTAAGAAATGGAAGCCAACAGTGACAGGGTTAAAGTATTAACCTGGAAAGCCTCTCTGTGCCTTTCATATAAGAACTAGAACCTGAGTGGGTTTTTAATGAGACCATATCAGTGTTGAAAATCTTTCTCCCTATGTATTTCATTGAAACTGGTGCTTTCCACTTAAAAATGATGGTCTTGAAAATCAGTGTTTTCTGATTAAAAGTCTGTTTAATAATAAACCTGAAAAGTGGTTATAATGGTAACTGTCTTATTTTGGAGGTCCTGGTTTCCTGCAGTGAAAATGGGAAAATGTTTCTTGAGCTGAAAGGAATACCTGTTTTTTGCCATCACATGTTCAAAGTAACATGACCAGCACATTAAGTTGTACTTGAAAAGGTCTGTGAAGATCACTGATGGCTTCACAACTGCTGATCAGCTTTTACACTCTTTGCTTTTCACCCTGACACTGACTTATTTTCTCTTTGCTCTCATTCTTAGTTCCTTGTTGCAGCATTCTTAAGGTTCTTCATAGTAATTCCTTGGGACAAGAAGTATTGCTCCTGTGGTTGCTTATTCTTTGCTGGAAACAGTACGATTTGTTAATGTGGTAGGTTGGCAGCTGAAAGGGATGCTGTCTGATTGCCTTGCCTTGTCTTGTTTCCTGCACATTGTGGTCCAGGGAATGTGAGGTGGAGAAATGTGGCTGCAGGAGGAGAGCAGTGACAGGAGGCTTTTTGTTTCTCTGGGGAGAGCAACAAAATGTATTTGTTTGGAAGCAGAGGTATCAGGAGTACAGACATAAGAGAAAGACAGTAAGCTGAGAGCCTCTCATGCAGGAAACAACAGGAGACACCCAGAAAGAGCAGGGAGCAGATCTCCAGCCAAGCCTTAGTGATTATGAAGAAAAAGAGAATTCCTAGGAGGTCTTGTGTGAGTTTGTTACAGATTGAGAAGGCAGTTAAAGGTTGCTGGAGGGAGAGCAAAATTGATCCCTACTGAGAGTGCACAGTGCTCAGGGGGAGAGCTTTTTCTTTTTCCTAGATTTAAAAAAATCCGTTTCACCGACCAAGACTAGATTCTCTCTTTTAAAAGTGAAAAGCCTCTAACTACCCACCCACCACACACCCCTTATTCCAGCTACTAGGTGGTATTCTTATATGTTACAGTGCAGAGGTTGATGATTTTGTCCCTCTGTCAATGCTTTGCTGACTTGGGACCCTGTCACATCCTTGGATAAACACAGGGTACAAAGAGCACCTGCTTCTATGAACCATGTCCATCCCCTGTCCAAATAATTTTTTATAGATTCAGCTTGCTTTCCAGATTAAATCACTGAATTTGTGTGTGTGTGTGATTTTATCCTTAAGGTCCAGTAGAAACTCTCTCTGAAATGGCATGTTTCACCTCTTTGCCTTGTTTTTTTACTTCCCACATAGAAGGTCTTGATATTTTAATTCTATCCTTAAAAGAAGGTGGAGAAATTGAGACTAAGACTTTCAAATAAATGTTGAAATAGCCTTATTTTCTTATCATGTCTCCATCCCTGACCTATAAAAAGTAAATTGCCATATTTGTTCCTTTTTTCCTGCTCACCATCTGTCCCCCTTGGTCTTTAGCATAAAACTTGTAGATTAAAAAACTGGCTTTGTAAGGCCTGTTGAAGATACAACATACCATTGACCTGTAATATTGCTGTTGTCAGGTCTACAGCTGAGCCAGTCCTCTATTCGTCCTTGTGTCTTTACTGGGAAAAGCATTACTTGCCCTTTTCAGTGCACGTGTGGGAATAGCTTTGATCACATAAAAGATCTATGCAGCTTTTCTTGCATTGCACTACTGTAGCATTTCCAGTGAAAATATTTTAGCACCTTTGTGATGAGGCTTTATAGAAAAAATAATCAACTAAGAGCAATGTAAGTTTTAATTCACCTCAGTTCTTTGCACTATTCACCATTATTAAATAAGGGTTTCCTAACATATTCCTGCAGGGAGTTTAGCTGCTCCATCCTAGCCAGTTGTACTGTATTCAAAGAGATGCTCCTGAAGGGCTCAAAACCAGCAGCAGAGCTCCATTAGTCAAGGTAATATACCCAGCTGAGCAATAGGAGACACCTTCAGAAGGCACCCTCTTTTAACTGGTGACTAGCAAAGGCAAATCATGTCCAGTCTGATCTCTGTTATGGCTGAGAGGCACATCTGGATGGTGCTTTTATCACAGTTCTCACTGCCATGTCTTGCCTGGACCTCGTTCATAGGTCAGTCTTCCATCTTTGGGACTGTTTTACTGTTGTTACTACTAGTGTGTAAGAATCTTAGTCTTGGACCAGGACACAAACATATCACGTAACTGTATGAATATGACATAAAAATTCCTTAATCCTTCTTTCAAGGAATTATGATAAGCACATAGGAAGAGCAAATCCAATAGGAAATACAGACACAGGTGAAACCCTGGACTTCTGTAGCATGGTGGACTGTAGTTGTAGCATCCTGGAAAAACAGATTTTAGTAGAGGCTGAAAAGAATGTTGAAGAAGGATAGCGAAACACCTTCCCAGCTACACTGAGTATTGCCTCATGTGGCCTGAGGCAACACAGGAGAAAGCATAAGAGCCTGCTGTCAATATCAGATGAGAGTTAATAAATTGGGTTATAATAGACAGTAATATACCTGGATACAGAAGAAGCTTCTGCTTGTTTCTTAACTAGAGTTATCTTCTATTTCCTAATTTCCCAGGTAAGCTTTATCAAATATGTTCAGTCTTGTGCCAAACAGTGAATTCTGGTCTGTCCTTTAGATACCAAGATCCTCATTTCAGACTCAGAAGGTGCTATGTGAGTTGTTACACTCAACATTTTTTTCAGGACTACTGCATAGATAAACAACTGTGTCCTCCCAGAGGCATTTTGTCATGTATAGCATCATGTAGAAATTGGTGCTCTTCTACTTTTTTCACTGCTTTGAAACACATACTTTCTTCTTTCTGTGCTAAAACAATCACCTCTAACTGGTAGGTGGTTAGTCATGTCATGGGGTTGCCCCTGAAGCTTTTAAGTTACTCTAGAAGAGGGGCTGTAACTAACACTGCTTTTTGAAAACCAAGAAAAATAGCATAATGTACTTTTCATTCCCAGAAGGCCTGTGTTTATAATAGATTTCCACTCACCCACCTGCCTTCTGTGCATAGCAGGAGATAGACTTTGTATGATTTGAAGTGATAATTAGAAATGATGATTGGTGGCCACAGGAGGGATGGCAGATCCTAAGCAATAAATGTCTCTCAACAGAGGGACATATTACATTCTCCTAAGATGGTTTAATTCTACGATTCCTTGGAATTAAACCTGTGACTTCCTAATCAGAGAGCCTGAGTTTTTATAATTTAATGCTAGTAAATGGTAGCATCATAAGTGCATTCAGAAATATTCCGAGACAGCATTAATACTGCTGTGAGAGTTTAATTATTTTTAGAGGAGACTTTTTTTTTTCTTACATACAAGGTACTTTATGAAGAGGTCATTATTATTACGATATATGTTTCTAGGGATCCAATTTAGGTTCCTTGATATCCCATGAAGAAAACTCCTTTTACCATGTAACAGGCAAAGCCTACTGGGCTGTAATGCAGGCAGTTTAAAGCCTGTGTCCAGGTTTTTGCAGTAGTAGTCTTGTGTAGAGCTTACTTAAACCTCTTGGGATGAACCTGTGATACCTTTCTGCCTTTAATATTAGAGAGTGTTCTTCCAAGGTGTAACAAATGTAATTCAGATGGCACCTGTTTGAATGCTGCCTTCACTGGCATTTAATTTTTCTTTCAAAATTAGCATGTTTCATTACTGTCCTTTTCCCAGTGATAAGTAAGATAATTTATTTTGGGTATTTCTACACCACAGAAACAAATATTTTTCAACTGTAAATTGCTGTAGGTGTCATTAAACTTCTCCCTAAACAATGTCATACTTTCCACATATTTTTTTCAGAGACATTTGCAGCTATTTTTAAACCACCTGCTGTGTCTATACATATTCAGACCATAATGGGGAGGCACTGCTGAGAAAATCACCAGAAAATCATTTAAATAGAGAGGGACATAAGAGCAAGTGATAGAAAGTTCAGGAAGTTAATGCACTACTTTTAAGACTTTCCCCCCCCACTCTGTGATCTCCCACACACTCTTTTCTGCATGTCAAGCTTCAGATTTGTCTTGTGTTCCACTAAAATAATTTATGTGTAATTGCCTTCCAGTATTGCAGGATTTTCTACATCAGGAAGCCTGTACCTCGTAGCACCAAGGGAAAGCTTATTGTTTGTCTTTAGAGGGATCTTAGTGAAGACGTGTAGAATGGCTGTGTGTAAGCACAGAATTAGAGCAGTTAAAATGCATGGAAGATTGCTCAGTGTTTGTCTTGGGCTTTTGGTAATGGTGAGAGCTCTTTTGTATGCTTGACCCCCTCTGTAATGTCTGCTTTACTATTATTTCTTTTTTACCCGTTTTTGAGAGCCCCTGGCACTGGGCCAACAAGGCTCAGTCCGAAGTCTTGTTCTTAGAACACTTAGACAACAAAGGATTACCTTTTTCTTACCAAGTTCTTCCAACTAATAGGAGGAGAAAGAAAAAAAGGGAGAAAAAAGTGCTTCCTGCTTTGACCCACTCTTCTCTTCCTGGAGGTGTTAGAATTTCTCACAAGTTCTGGATACCTGGTGTGTATATGGGCATTCACATCAGGCAGCCTTCTAATCCATGTAGCAGCCAGTTTTTCCATCGGTACTTTATATCAAAGAGACTTTTTTTCCTGTTTAAGTAGTAAAGAGATAATAAGTAACAGATGAGAATGGAGGCTGATTTGACCATGGCAGGTTGGTATCTGTTGGTAGGGTGGAAAAAGACCAACTTATTTGCTGTTTTTCCACCTCTTTTTCCTGTCTCTTTATTCAAAAAAATATTTTTATTTGCTTTGAAGTATATTGCGGCAGATGATTTTTGCCAACAAGGAATTCTGAATCCATGAAGCAATGAGGTAGTTACTGACAGTCCCTGACAGTAGGTACTGGCCAGTGTAGATGCTGCTAATTTGGAAGGGCTCTAAGACACTTCCTAACTGGGTCACAGATATCCAGCAGGAGCAGT
Organism: Hemiprocne comata; assembly: GCA_020745705.1. Lineage (NCBI taxonomy): Eukaryota > Metazoa > Chordata > Aves > Apodiformes > Apodidae > Hemiprocne > Hemiprocne comata. The sequence goes on from CM036598.1 coordinate 17,561,482, forward strand.
GGCAGAGTGGGAATTGTGTTGGATTAATGATCTAAAGTAGTAACCTGAAGTTGACTTCTGCTGGGAAGTTTATTAAGTGAGGACAGTCTGAGATAAGAGTGCATCATATGGTAGCCTCAGGAGAGGCTAAGCCTGTGGTTGTATGTGGGGTTTCAGAAGCTGTTAGCAGTGCTGGTTTTGTTTTTCTTGAGTACTTTTTGTCCACTTAAAATCAACTTGTTCAGTCACCTTTTGTAAAGGCTCACTAGGCCAAAATATTTAGAAGGGCAAGAGAGAGAAAAGAGCTGACAATTATATTCTAGTTGAATAACCAGTTTCAGAGAAACACAGAGTAGTGGAGATTCAGCTGAAGCATCATGCAGCTTTGAGCTAGGAACGATCAAGTTAATGCTGATACTGGAAACAACATAGCTACAACACCTTGGTGAACTGCCACTAATTAGGTATGCTAACAGGGGGGGCTCATTATGCCCAGTGGAGGGCTATGGTAACAGCCCCAGCCCTTAATAGGACACCAGCCAACATCTAGTCCTCTGCTGCCCTTTACCACATCATAGCACACTGGGATCACTTTTTGTGCTGGGCTCTGTTGTTAGATGTGCCTCAGGGTGTTTTGGTGAATCAGACTCTTTGGTAGGTCTTAGAGCAGAAAAGCAGCTCTTCCCCAAAATAGCAACAGTGCCAGTGGAGACAGGAGCAATATTCAAGCCACAATCAATAATCAGTGTCAGCTTCTGCCTTGAAGGCTGCATAAGCCAATGCAGTTTGGTGGTGGTTTGATATCCAGTTACTCTGCAAAGTTTTTAGAACTCATAAATGAAGAAATCATCCTTTTGTAGTGGTGCAAAAGGGGCTGCTATGGAAGCCAGTGGCTGTACTGTGCTGTCAGCCAAGCTGTTCTGCCTGTGTGCAGATGTTACTGAAATGGACCTGTCCTTCTTTCCCCTAAAGTTAATGGTAAATATGGACTAATCTGATGGATGCAAATGTAAGACTTGTGTTTGCAGAGTGAGGAGGGCGTGGGATGTATAACATTAAGGGATTCCTGACAGCATAGATCATGAAATGTTTAATTTATTTCTCATATAACTTAAACTAAATGATACACCAAATTACCTAAATGAGGCAGACTTTATAGTTATTTAATCTTAATTTTAATTCCTAACAAGTGGCTTATCATATTTAAACAGTCTTTCATCATTAGGTCAGTGATAGGCTGCAGTTCGTGCTGATGGTGACTGAATTTTTATTATCCTTGGTTTGGGCTTTAGATAGCCATTGCTGTTTATTATGCCTTTTTAAAAACTGAATAAATTAAAAGAAAGTAAATCACAGGAATTTTTTATCAGAGAAGACAGTGACATATATTACTCAGTTCAGATAGAAGGCAAGAAAAATAGGGGAAGGAGATTGATGGAATGAGGTGGCAGTGTTTTGAAATTCAGATGTACAAATATGAAAGGCAATGCTATATTTAAAGAGTAAGGGACTTAATTGTGATATTTTCAGTTACAGTTCAGTCTATTTTGTGAATCTCTTTAACTCTTAATGCTTGACTTTTATACAAATGTGGGATTTTTTTTCCTCCCCAGATGAAAACAGAGTGCCTGTTACTCATTGTGTAATGATGGTTGACAGGATCAGTCTATGGACTTTAAAACTAAATACAGTCCAAAGCACTCAGCTTTTCATAAACTGGGGAACATGACCTGGCCTGTCATAGAAGTCAGGGTAGACAGACTTTTCAATCACTTCCACTCTCAAAAATTGTTAATATATCTGGAACTTCTCATCCACTTATTGCGAGTGCCAAAGTATGAGATCACTTGTCAAAAAGACTGTTACTCGTCGAAGCCAAATAGATCCTTATTACACAAGTGTTCCTGAAAGGGATAAAAAGGAAATCCAAGAAGAAGTGTCTACTATACTTCGATGGCAATGGCCAGGTCTGCCCAGACATGTGCAGGTTAGCTGCACAAGCAGAGAGGCAATCCCGTTTGATTTATTTCCTTCCTTGTGTTAAAGTTGTAAAGTTACAGTATCAAGAGATTTTCAACCTTGACATCTGTGCATTGTGCCAGTGTTCCCTGCTGAATCCTGCCTTGTTACCTGTGTTGTAGTGCTGTGTTCCCTCTGTTGTACTGCTGTGTTTCCAAGCACAGTGTTCAACAGCAGTTGAAAAGGTGCCCATTGCTGAAAAGAAATTTCCCCCTTCTTTTTGTTTGTCGTCTCAAGTCAGGAGTAAATATATCACAATGCCTTAGAAAGCTCTTTTTCTCCTCACCCTCCTATTCCCCAATAGGAACCCAGGCTGCCAATACCCATGCCTTGTTCTAACCTCTGTATAGGTATGGGAAAGGACTCAATGTCTTTGCTAAATGTTTTGGTTTGAGCAAGCTCTTTGCTCAAAAGCTGGTTTGTATTAGGAATCAGAAGCTGTTCCAAGATGCATAGATTTGCAATTACAGCTTTGTCCTGGGAGGGAGGATAGTAGAATCATCTGCTGACACAAATTTACTATGTGACCCAGGGAAACATTTAAATACTTTGTGCTTCATTTTTCTCCTGCTACTACATAAATTTTTCAGTATTTCATTTTGCACCAATTGATTTGTTTTCTGTTTAATCTGGTGATATAAAATTCTAGCATTTTAGCTACATAATGCGACCGAATGACTTTGCAATTGACACATCAGACACTGGCCTGATATTTTTGGAATTTTTTAAATTAATGTCTCTCTTGTCATGACATGCCTGTTGCTTTAGAATAAATTAAAACAGTTGGAAAATATTGTTCCACTACTAATTTATATTCTGAGTGTTAATTAATGTCAGAATTAGTGGCATACAGTTGCCTTGATGCAGGTGAATCAAAGTTTGCAGTGTCAAGTCCAATTCTGCTTCTATTTAAGATGATAATAAATCACCCTCTGAGCTCTGCTGTGCACATTGTGGCCTATACTTGGTGTTGGTACAGCTTGTTTGAATCTATAATGAAAACACAGTGTGTTTTATTTTATTTTTTTAATATGTGTGCTCATATTATGGTTTCATTATGCCATGTAAAATGTCAGTAGGGTAACATACCCCCAGTCATTCATCAATTTGAGAATTTCCTCTTTTACTGACTAATACTCCATCACTTTGATACCTTCCAGTCAGGTTTGATATTCACCTCATGTTCTCGGTGTCCACAAAACAGGGCAGAAAAATAAGCCAGTGCCCAATACCATTATAGTGTGTGCTGTTAGAGCCCATGTTTCTCAAAAATAAATCACACTGAGAACTGTTGGATGCATACAGGGGCCTTTTCCAGTTCTTCTTGGAGGAAATGTTACTCAAAAAGATTTTAGAAGAGCAGTACTTCCTTCCTTTATAATAATCATATAGAACAAATGAACCTAGGATGGATTAGTATTCACAGCATTAATAAAAATTAAATTTTAATTACTGTTTAGTAAACCACACATAATTTAATAGCTAATTTAAAATCAGAGTTACAGTACTTAGAGCAAGTTTCTAGACCAAGAAATTTTGTTCTGCATAGTTAGCACATTTGTGCTAATGCTTTAATGTGTATATTAGATAAACCTGACTGTCACCTCTGTTGCACTTTTGTATGCACTATCTAGACAAGCTGCTTATAAACAAATTTTTCACCTTTTGGGAAGTGGAATCTTTACCTATGGCTCTAGAAAAACAAGTGGAAGTTCAGTTTCCCCACACGATTGTGTTATCTTTCATGAAGTCTTAAAGCTTCCCCTGGGCACACGAGGATCAGTTGGAAGGCACAAATGCTTTTAAAACTGCATGCTCTTTCACAAAATGAAAACAAGGTACCCTTTTCAATGGCAAATAATATGCTCTTCAAAATACCAAAGCTATTACCTAGGCAATATTTTCATGCTTCCCAGTGCTCCTGCTCATAAGAACACTTGTTATCTTTGAGGTGATACACACCTACAACTCATGGATAAGTCTGGACTTATATGACAGTTTCATCTACTCAAATCAGAATTTACAGATCGTGCCAGTTTCAGATGATTTTGCTTTTACTTTAGTCTCCGTGTTTTTTTCTTTTTGGCATAGCAAAACCTTCAGAAACAACTACGAAATAAAAAGCAAAGGGCTTGGGTGAAACAAGCAGCTTGTTTCTGTGCATCACCTTTGAACTTAAGTGCTAAACATTTTCACTAGTAGAAGTTTCACCACGATTTTGCAAAAGGATCCTGGGTTGTTAAACCTCTCGGTAGAAAAGATTTAAAAGCAACTGCTGGACAGGAAGAAAATAAGAACAAAACACAACTTTCTCAAGATGAGAAGACAATGTTCCTGTCCAGCTGCGATAGCTTTGTTTTCTGACCTTGTGTTTTTACAGGGTCGTTTGAAGTCAGTGGTTTGTTGTATGGCATCAGAACAAAAATTCTGTCTATTTCAGAAGCTGTCCAAGTGAAAAATGAAACCACAAGTTTGGCCTTTAAAAATATTAATTTATTTAAAGATGAAATATAAAAGTACTGGGAAAATAAGTAACTGTATCTTCAGGAAGAAACACGAGTAAATCCCTATCCCTCTTCCTAGGTTTCTGATGGCAATTTCTTGCCACCCTTGAGTCTAAAAAAGGATGCAATCACCAGGTCTTGCCACCATAGATCTGCATGATTAGTGAGGCAGTCATCAAATGCACTAACCAGGGTTTAAGGCATTATATTTTGAACAGACTTATTTCTCAGTTTTATAGAGTGATGCAGGTTCAGTTCAGTGTTGACCTAGGGCAGTATTTCAGGATTACAGCCATGTATTGAGAGAAGATAAGACTAGGCATTAGGGTGTAAAAAAAGTAATTGGTGAATATTCAGCTAATAAACTGTCAATATCCAGCTATATGTAATATATAGTTTTCACATGCATTTATTAAAAGCCTCTATTTATTTAAGCATCATTAAAGATTTTTAGGGAGCATCCTGCCTGTTTGAGACTATTGATTCCACATAGCAAACTGATCAATTGGTGCATATGTTATCTTTATTTTCAATAAAATACTACCATAAATTAGTATTTATGTACTGCTTTAAATGGTATCTTGATACTGTTTTTGTCAAAATGTATTTCAGGTGTTTCTAACAAATAATGCATTTTAATTTCCTATATTTGAAGTTTAGGCTTGGCTTTGTAACCTAACCTATGTAGTATGAGTGAAAAAAGAGCACCTCCAATAACACAGAAAGACCAGAGGATGTAATAAAACAGATGCACGAGTTTGCTGCCACAGTGGACTAATTTTTAGAGTTCATATTCCATGGTTGTCATAAATAACTGCCAGTGCTTGAAATGAATATAAACAACTTACTGCCAAGTGCCTACTCTGGTTCACACAGAGAGTAGTCTGATTATTGGATCTGTTGGTGTTATTGGAGCTCCTGTTCTGGCTTCCTCAAGGAACAGCAGCTCCTGAAGATGGGGACAGGAGAGCCAGAACCTCCTCAGGTTCATTGCTTCCCATTATACTGTGTGAGATTGTACCTGCTGAGATTCTGAAACAGTTCTTGCTGGTTAATGTCTATTGTATAATCTGCTAAAAAAGCAGTATTGAGCCAACTGTTTTAGGATGTGTACTTGGCTCATTGTCAGTCAAGCATCAGGGGTGATTACTGCCCAGAATCTTCTCTAGATGCATTGCCCTTAGTGACAGTGGATTGATTCTTACCTATTTGAAATTTTCAAGTCTACAAGAGGCTGATTAGTAGGGGAGTTTCTTCTTTCCCCTGCTTCATTTTGAATGGGAAACTATGGTATCTAAGACAGTGCCTGTTTGTGATCCTTTTGTAGGTGGATGAGATGCAACTTTACACTGATTTTTATTGGAACAAGATAAAGGTAGTGCCTAGACAAATTGCAGATAGGAATACAAATGGCTGTGTGTATCACGTTAAGGCCTAAGTAGCTAGTTGAAGCATTTTTGGTAACATAACACTGCAGGTGACAGGTTTCCAGAGAGAGTGTACCATATTTCTGTCTTTAAAGTTTGCTTCCTATTTCAAAGGATTAGAGCTTCAATTTTATTGATCTCAGGGGATAAGACAAAAGCAGCACTGTCCTGACTTTCACCTGTGTTTTTAATAAAGTAAAACTCATCGTGCCTGTAAGGTGGCTCTAACAGGTTAACGAAATTACCTCATTTTCAGTATGTGACCATATTGAACTGAAGAATATATATAGATAAAGAAGCCTTTCACACTGATTTTAATATGATATGGTTTAGAAAAATGGGATTGGGACCCACTGCACTGTTGTTGACTTGGAGTTGCAAATGTGAGCATAGCAGTCCGTATTTGGTTGGTTTTTTTCTCCAGATCTTTGTCCACACATCTAGCACACACAGGACAACCTTTTATCCCCTCATTGGGGCAGATGTACATGGTAGAGAGGTGACTGCTTTGCTTAGCAACTTGTCATTGGTTGACAGTCAGAATGCAGCACTTGGCACAAGTTGTTACTGGGATAAATTCTGGCTATGGTTGGCATATGTAGCTGTACAAAACATAAAAGGCTAGGTGCTCCCCCTACCCCCAGGCAATCTAGTCTGTCTGCTTTCTGAGGATTCTGTGACTATCATAGGAAGAAATCCATCAGAGACATTTTTTCAAGTATCTCCAAATCAAGGCTTGCCATTTAATGTTGCCCTTATGTTGTCACTCATAATCTATGCTAACTGCCAAAGAGAATAAAGCTAAATCTTCTACATAATAGGCCTAAGACACAGCTTTTGTTCCATTAATGTTTTTCTGAGATTACTCTTTAATCAGTGTCTATTGAATTTTCTAATTATTAGGGCCTTCAAATTTGCCAACACAGACTGCTGGATGGAAGTTAACCTAATCATAAACCAGTAGTTTTAGTAGTAAAACATATATTCTGCAATTACAAATGAAAAAAATGTAATACACAACTCAGTATCATTCTTCTTGAAATAGTATGGCAATGGTCTATTATTTTTTCCAACATTTTGGTGGGTTTTGTCTTTTTTTAATCTCTTTTTAATGTTCTATTATTAGGCTGCCCCCTAGTAATGAAAGTGAATGAAAAGTAGTTGGGTAGGTAGAGCAGTAAGCACATAGTGAAGAGCAGTTACAGTATAACCACTGCAAACCAAGAGAAATACAGCCTTTAGTTTGTCTCTTACATTCATAAATAACAGCTGCCATTTCCTTCTGAGGTTTAATTTTCCTTGCAGCTTGTTTTAATACTTCAGCCAAGTGGAAGTTCAATATAAGAGAGCATTATTATTCATATTTCCCATTGTTTTATTTCCTAGCACCATAACCAATGAGGCAAATAATCCATGGCCATTAAGCTTTCTGTATAAAGAATTGGAAGGTATGCAGAGCTTACAATAGCATGAATAACAGAGGTTGACAAACACACAATAATTTTCAAGTATGTGTGATGATCTATTTAATATTAGAATATTTTTATTACTTCTTCAGAAAATACTGATATATCATTTGGCCATTGAGAATTTAGGGCAAAAGGCTTAAGATTTTCAATTTTTTCTTTTCTTTCTAAATTTTAGTACAGTGAAGCTCGGGCATTGTCCTCCAGGTTAAAACAGCAGATTAAAAAAATGTTCCATCCATCTGAACACTTCTATGTCAAAAACTTTGTCATCATCAGAGAGCCCTGTCACACCAAATAAATGATAGTAGTTAATTGGTAGAAACAAACTACTTCCTAGAGACTTAGAGGATTTAAAGTTAGTCTCAGGAAAATAAGCATAATAATGTTAATTCCTTAAATCTACTAAGCAAGGGCATACCTAAACCAAACTAGCTATACTAATATCCCTAAAGCTTATTGCCTTCAAAATTCAAAGGCAAATACTCCAATTAGAGTGACTCGGTAACAAGTAGTCAGCAACTGATCTGACCTGATAACCTGCTCTTCCTGCAGCCTCCTAAAGAAATTAAACTTGATTTTACTGAAACACTCAGTAAAGATTATAGTAGGCAAAAAAAACCACCAGCCGCTGAATCACAGAAACCATGACCGGCAGAAATGTACTGGTTTGGTTTTTTTTTAACCATAATGTTGTATTTGTGGGGAGCACAAACTCTCAGACTGCAGATTTGCAGCCACACAGGCCAGCTGGTCATTAATAAATAAGGGAAGGGAGTAACACAAGGGATGTGCACATCAGCCGTTTGAAGCAAGGGAATGGTGCAAGTCATTCGAAAAACAGGAAGGGAGTCTTGATCCTTCTAATTTATAACTAAGAGAGAGGAAGTGCTTAGAGTTACAGACTAGGGACTGGAACTCTCTCAACTGGCTTTTAAGCCTTCAAGGGATTCCCAGCATGACCTCGGTCATGTCATGTATCGTTGTTTCAATTAACCTGTCTGTGGGGTGGTGCTGTACCCAGTTAATGGGTGTTTGTGGTGAACATCAGGATCGTCATGTACAGACTCATTTCATTACTTCTGGTTGTAATGCTGCATGCTAAATAGATGGCTATGCACAATAGGAGGAGCATGTTGCTCTGTCACACACTTAAACAGTATGCTGTGGAATAGCTGAATCCCTACTTCAGTGCAAGGCTTTGATAAAGAAGTTCTTTTTAAAAAAGGTTCTTGTAAGGATGAAACCCTTGCTTCTCTTGAAGTTGCTTAACCAATGCTCGTTATTTCCAAAATATGTTCATTGTTGTGAACCCATACAACTGCCTACATGGGAGGTAATGAAGGTGTTCATTGTAGGTATGGATTTCTCTATAGACTTTCTCGTGTCCCTCTTTAGTCTGTAATCCAGATATCTCATTTTATAATCATGAGCAAATTGCATTTCCTGGTCACTTCCCTACGTAGGGAAATGGGTGAATGGAACAGCAGCATGTGAATTTACAAGGTACTGGGTATTAGCAAGCCCATGTGCAGGTCCTACCAGCAGTGTGGATGTGTGCCTCCAGACCAGACTCAGCTGGAGCAACCTTCAGGCAGCAGTGTGAGAGAGTTCCTATGGCACGGTGCTCATGGCCCCAGTCCTGGGGCACTGGGATTGTGCAGACTGCCCACTTAACTGTTTATTAGGGAAAGATTTTTCTTTTTCTTCATCTTAATAGCTGAGTTCATTTCTAAGTCCCAAGAAAGTGAAATGCATCCATCCTGGGCCACACTGTGCTCCAGGGCACAGTCAGACCTTACAGATAGTTTTTAACGTGTTGCATTTATTATTATTAGTTGAAAATCACACATTTCATTCAGCATTTCCTTGTCAAGCCTGGAGAACTCAGACAGTTTCACTCCTATGGAGAGAGAAACTTGCTCGATTTGGTCTCCCATTGTGATATCCCTCCTGACAGGAAGCACATCTGAATGTGCCAGTTTTTCATCCAGTGTCTTTGAAATATTTTTGAAATGAGGATAGATGCAGAGAAGGGAAAGCTCAGGGAGAGGGAGAGTACTGGAAAAGAACTGATTTCTGCCTTGATTATGTTATAATACATATATTATATGTATCAGCCTTTGAATTCCCAGAGAGAGAAACAGATACGCTGATTTTATTTTTTTTTTGCTTTACTTTCATTTGTGTACCATAGTTCTGCTTTAATAAGTTAATGCATATCTAACATAAATTTTATTTTACATTTTCACCAGTAATTGCTTTCCTACTTCAATAAACATGATCTTAACAGGCTTAAGATGGTGATTGTTGGACAAAGGCAATAATTTTAGAAGTGTCTTCTCCATCTGTTTATTAAGCTAATGTTTTACTCGTAGCCTCCCCTTCAGTTATTTCTGTTTGTTGTAAGGTTAACTCAGCATTTTCTACCTCTAAAAATCTGTTTAAGTGACCTAGATAGGCTTTTAAGGCAGCAGAAAATTAAATTCTATTTTGCAGGTTTTGTGAATTTGAAATTTCTCTGTTCCTTTTCTTCCTCCCTCAATAAAGTTTATGCAAATAATACTAAAATTTGTAATGAGACTAATATTTGTTAATCTCAGTTCAAATAGTGGATTTGTATTAAATCACAGGTTCAAGCACTTCTATTGAGAGAGAGAGGGTATTACTTGTAATATTTTCATTACTGTGCTACTCTTGTTAAGCTTGAATTGTCATTATAATTATACACGCTAATTTTTAGTATTCAATATTAATTATATTTAAATCTCATTAGATTTACAGTTGCTGTGCCCACTTTGATTTCCTTTTTACAAAAATGTTTTGAAGTATTTCTAGGACACGAACCTGATTCTGCAACTCTGACTCATTTTTTTGTTTCAGTAGATTTGTGCATATAAATTAATTATGTGAATAAGAGTTTCTTAGATCCAGGAAAGGTTGCAGGACATTCCAAAATGAGGTACAATCTCTGAGCTGCAGAAGTGGTAGGAATTAGATCTCACTCTAATTGAGGTCAGTATCAAATGTCCTGTTGGTCTGACAGCTGTTGAAGGACGTCCTGAAATACGAATTGTGGGTTTCATAAATTCCCCTGGTATACATGCTAGACACAGAAAATGCTAATATGTAGAGAACTGAAAAGATACCTCACTCATTTATTTGGCATAATCACAAATCTTTATGAGTTGTCAGGCAGTAATATAAAATTACCTTTATCTCCATGTGTCTAAGATGCTCGACACTGAAAGGATTTTGACCCAGTTTGTTTCATGCTCTTAAAAGCTTTTGCCTTGCTTGTGGGCAAACTTGCTTATCAAAACATTTGAACTACAGCCAGAATTTATCTGCACTATAGTTCTGTAACTGTCTTCTGCCATATGATTTACACTGAAATGCCATGCTGGGGAGTACAAGGATGTATGGATCCCTTCAGACACCCGTGCTACTTGGTCAGGCCTCCAGCCACACAGAAGTAAGCAGGGGCTGCACAGAACAGGTGGATGGGGATTTGGCTGAGCTGAGCCAACCAAATGAACAGTTTAAGATCATACTGTAGACACACAGAGCACACTGTGCTGCTGGACAAGCAGCAAACTGATAAGCCTTCACCTTCATGGCAAGAAACAAGGGGGGCAGGTCAGGACTGTGAGTTTAGAAGCTGTCCTGGTGTCACAGTGCTTCCCACGGCTAATCTAAGTACTGTAGTGCTTCTCAGATCCACAGATACAGCTACAACTTAGCACTGTCTATATATTTTATGATTATTCTTTGTGGGGAAAAATTTGTAAATAAACGAAGTATTTACTTTTTGAGAATGTTATTACTTCAAGATTTTTTTTATTTTTTTTTTACCAAATACCATGGTATTGCAATGAATAAAAGTACTTCCTATAAAGCAAAATTTATTTCATTGAGGCAAAGTCTTGAGCAAGGTTTTTGGCCAGAAAACTGCACTGCTAAAGATTTAAAAGAAAACAAAGCCTGACTATAAGGGAGTGGGGAGGAGCTGGTGGATGCCCTAAGAAGGTGTAAGTAGGATTATAGAAGTTTGGCAAAAATACAACTTACTAAGCAAAGCAACATAGAAACTCCAAATAAGGCATTTAATTATTTTTTTGTCATGAAATGAAGCTGATAAAAATATACCCAGTAAGAGTAAGAAAATAATGAAATTGACTGGAGAAATTTTAAATGGAAAATTCCATTTTTCCATCTTTCATCAGAAAGTAAATCCTATGGAGGGGTTGATTTTTTGCCCCGTAGTGTGATAAGCTTTTTTGTAAAACAGCAATAGTGTAATTGAAATCCGTTTTACATAATTTTCCCTTGGATGATTTAGAATTAGATCAATTTATATTCTGTGGGTATAACACAACGAGAACATAAATGCAGCCACTAGAATTGCTTTTGTCCACAGGCAAAGTTAGTATCATTTACTAATCCATTACATTCTCAGCAGGGTCTTTTATTTCAAAAGCCACCTGGAATTATTACTGGCATTACAACTCTAAACTCTAAAATAAGATTTATAAAAAAAAAACAAACAAGGGGGAAATTATAATAGTGATTAAAAGTAACATTTGATGACTGTTTTGATTAGAATTCCATGTCTAAATGGTAAATGGTTCAAATGGGCATGGAAGGGTGTTTTCCCCTCCGATTCCAACTGAGGATGCAACTATTTAGCTAGAATATTTTGTTCTTGATAATATGTCTGAAATAATAGATAGTGTTTCCATTAATATTTAACAATATAAACATCAGGCAAAGGTTGTACATCTGGAATCATAGAATATGCTTTTTGCATTAGGGTACTAATTTTAGAAATAACCTCTGCCTGCCTAGGTCTGCTGATGCACGTTTGTCGCATCAAGTCAGTAATTGAGTTTTCTGTGCATTTTGACCACTGATACAAATTTGCAAAGCAGATTACACAGCAGAAGCACAATTTCCATCCTGACCTTTTATAACATTGCTTTCTGTTGTGGGAATTGGAATGTTTATGGAGGGAAATATAATCTAAGTGTGCCTAATTTGTGAGGATGTGATTTCTGACATTAGCCCAGTAAGCTTCATTTTGATTCATTTGACAACAGATTATGTAAAGACTTGGCATTAGGGAGGTATCATAAAACTTATTATCTTTTGTTACCTAGGCAGAGACAATTTTTTTAGATTATTATAAATTGAAAGTGAAGGAAAACTTTCATTTTCAGCTGCTGTGAAAAGATCCTTAAGAAACCTGTTTGCCAGTGATCAGTCACAGACCTTAGCAAACAATGACCTTGTTCACATTCTTCACTTTAAACTGGGCACAGCAATAATGCTCAGCTTTTGTAGATCTAGAGATCCTGTTTGGAAGTAAGGGTGAAGCCTCAACTTGAAAAGCCTCTGCATCAGGTACTGTCACATGGCAGTTCTCACTGGGATTGCTGTTGTCACTAGGTGCATTTAAATGAACTTGACTTGCTTGAACGTCTATCTGGGATTTGATGTTTGATGAAAAAGACACTGAATGAATCTGTGATGTCTGGGAATGATGAGGTAGATTAGTACAAGTGTTGCATGGACATCCAGGCAGATCTCAGTGGTATAAGCTTGATGGATCTAAATTCAGCTCTGGTGAGATGATAGATTTGCTTGATGGTGACAGATAATAAAATAATTAGTATTAGGTCTCACTTAATTTTCTGCAATGCATTCCTTCAAAAGTGTGTGTTAATAAGTGCAGCCTGTGGACCTGCAGGTCCACAGTGTCCAGGATTTCAGCTATGGTTTAGGTTTGTTGCTTGGTTCAGAGCCAATTTTGTGAGGTAAGAGAGGTGCTGGGAATAAGCTTAGGTTGAAGGGTTCAGGTTTTCCTCTGCCTTGTTCAGACCCACTTCTTGGCCCTTCAGTAAGAAAAAACTCTGGCTTGTGTTTTGTTTTTTTTTCCCCTCTAATTTGGAGATGCCTTTTCTGAGAGACACTTTTGTGAAAGGCAGTTATTTACCTTTCAGAACTGTTCGGTATCCTCCTCCAAAAGCTTGCAGGAAACACTTCAGGGCTTCTTGAACCTGATTCACACTCAAGGAGGAGCAAATTCAAGCACTGATAAGCATGCTTGACAGAGCCTTTTGTTTCTTTGCTCAGTGAAGGATTCCTGTGTTTCAGGGCTGCAGGTATCAATCAGTATCAATCAGAGTTTATCAATGAGATCACTGATAATTGACATTGGCTGCTGTCCACACCATTTAGGAAAGCAATTTGTTTCCAGTAAACAGACGGGAGTGCTGACCAGCTGCATGTTATTGCTGTTGTATGAAATATTTATACCATGGATTGATCCTCCCCCTAATGGGCTAAATGCTTCAAAACTCTCATTAGTTTCCAGAGTCTGTGTTGAGCAAACACTGGCACAGACACCCTCCCGAGACTACTGATGAACAAGATTTCCTTAATTCTAATGTGATTATACCTGCAACAAGGCAGGAAATATTACATCCAGCCTCCTGTTTTGAAGAAGTTGGGGGCTTTATTTTGAAAGTGTGTGTATTGGGACCTCTGACTCTCATGCTCTTGGTGCCATGATGCTTTGGAAGGCAGCCTCTTGCACTTAGTTCAGCTTTGTTTTAAACACAAGTCTATGAGAACCTGCCGTTTAACAGGAGGCACAAGTATCTGATATTGTGGCATGAAAGCAAATATGTATGTCAGAAGTTAGAGCTTATTAAATGTGTAAATAAACTTGGGTAGCAGGTTTAAAGCCAGTGGAATTGAGCTGAGTTATACTAGGCTGAGGATCATTTCAGGCTCGAATACTTTGAGGATTGCTCATGATTGTTTCTCTCCAAGTTACAGTAGAACACCCACTCATCTCTGTGTACTGATCCTTATTACGTGACCTTTACACCCTTCCTGCACTTAGGGAATTCTCTTGGCAGAGGTATTTTAATACAGAGATATTTGAAAAGCTGTCTCTACTGATAACCATAGTAGGTTACTGTGCTGAAGAAACTTGTCTCTCCTTGTATGTTTTTGGATTTAAATAGACTCCTTTCTACCTGCAGCAGGGACTAAGAATGATTCAGTAATTTGCAGCTAATAACATATTAGAACGACTTTGCCCTTCTTACTCTTCACAAATTGTCTGCAAACAGATTGTATGACTCTAATATGTTAATGACTGAAAATTATTTGAACATTTTTCAGCAAATATCTTTCGGTCTGCAAATTATTTGAATAGCAAATTGTAACTGTTAAAATGAAATATATAATTAACACTGCAAATAGAGCTGATTGGGTATTGCAGGAGAACAGTTTTTATGGAAATCTATTGGTTTGTCAAAATAAGCATTTGTTACAGAAACATAGTTTGTTGAAATAAATATCTGCAATCCAGAAGGGAGGAGTTCTCCTGAGTGCCCCTGACAGCTAGCTGGAGGTTTAGTACCTTCTGAAGCAGTCAAGACAACTGGGCTGAATGTCCTGTTCAGACAGAAGAACTGAATCTTACCTTCCCCCACCCAGCTGGGTGTGCTGCTGCAGACACTTATTCTGATACAGAGCTCTTTTGACATGCTCTGTTCAAACTCTTACCTTTGTAAAAATAATGAAATATAAATTGGCAGAATATAGAGTAGTTTCAATACCTCCTTACAAGAATATTAATCAGAACTAGGGAGAAAGGTGGCTTCTACAGCTACCAGTCAGACTGCTATCATTTTTGATCATATGTTCTGATTTTAATGGAAAAGTCCTTGGAAGGTTTTGCTTGTTAGAATTGTTATAGTGATCAATATGTTAAGGCTTGGCAGGGGTTAAGCATCAGAGAAACTGTGTGTCACCCACTCCATCAATAGTTTTATCTGGGTGCAGTTAAATAATGTGAATAACATAGTGTTTTCTATCCAGCATGAACAATTGGAATATAAACACTGGTAGGTATATATTTAATAAGGAGCAGATGTGATGCCCTGGTTTCAGCAATGTTTTGGTACTGTGTTGAAGCACCAGGCCAGCAGAGTTCTAGGTGCTCCATGCACAGGAAGGGGCAGAGGTTGGTTTGGGTGTAAGCACTGTGAAAGGGGAAATGCTGGTGGTGGGAAGGTGTGTTAGGGCAGCATGTCACTGTGGAAAGGCTGAGCTGTGGCAAATCATGGATAATGGAATGGATGCTGCAACCTGCACAGGCTTCGTGGCCAGATTATGTTTGTGTGTAAGCAACTCCAAAAGATGCTCTCAACTGCTTTAGCCTCCAAACCCACCTCCTTCTGACTTATTTGCTTCGTGTCCTTAATGGTCTGTCTGTGACTGCAGGGAGGGTATGCAAATTCCAGCGAGCTTTGAGGTCAGGAATTGGACTACCACATTACACAGAGCTTCCAGAAACTCGGATCTAGCAAGCAGGATTGTACATGATCTTTAAACTCAGAACAATCTTTGTAAGGACATAGCAATAATGACAGTCTGAGTGACATGTAAAGACAAAGGAAATGTTTGCATCTGTCAGGATCTATAGTTGCATATGGAGTATGATGGATCTTTATTCAGACTGGGAAGTAGACACTCACTTGCAGCTATTGTCTGCTGTTGACAGAAGCTTTAGGTGAGATGAGTGTGGCAGTCATATTCCTGGCATCTCCAAGTATGTAATAATAGTAGAATTATTAAATGGCCTAAAATCAGCAAGAGAAGTTACAGAATAATTGGTGCTCTCACACTGGAATGAAAGGTTTTTGCAGCACTGTTTAATTTTGAGGAACAACAGATTATTTTTTTTTCCTGAAAAAAAAGTATCAAAATTACATGAATTGATCCAGAAAGAAAGCTGAAATATCGCTTGTGTTTCAAATATTATTTAGTGACATTTGACAGCTAGTAGTTTCCTTGGGACATCGTAATTCTTATTCTCCATTGCTATTCAGCTTTATGAAAGTATTTTATTCTTTTAGCACTGTGGACTTATCCCAAGCCATGGGCATCTAGTGAGGAGGTGTCACAGATCAAAATGCCACTCTGTTCCAAACAAATTATATGCAGAGAAATATCTTTGGCTGGTAAAAATCAATGTGGGAATACTAACTTCCATGTTGTTACACCTTTTACCATAATTAAGGATTTTGTTTAGAATACTGAATATTTGTTTTCTCTTTACTAATTTAAATGGAAATACCTCAGATTGGTGATCTCTGCCCAAGCAGAAACAACATTTTCAATGTGAGGATGCTCCCTGAAGCCAACTTAATGTCTGCAGAAATAGTGTGGAGCTGAAATTCAATGTTTTACAGTGAGTGAGTACAAATAGTTTTTCTCTGCAGATTTCTAATATTTCTCAAAGGAAAGCCTCTCATTCCATTATGGTTGGCAGCCTTCTCCAAAATGATACAAATTCAGTGGCAACTCTAAATCCTAATTTGCATTTTACTAATTTTACACAAAATATTGGAAACATGCACATACATTTCCTGTATTTCCATGCAAAATGTAACAGACCTCCATGTGTATCAGGCCTACAACAATGTCTACATTACAAAGGATTAAAGTATTGATCCTATGTATCCTATATAAATTAAATAGTTACAGATTTACTTTTGATGGAAAACAAATATCTCTGGCCAGGAAAGCTATTTGTAAGAAGCACTTTGGAGCAATATTTTCCTTTCTTAACAGCACCTGCTGAAGAAGAAAATTTAGTCTTCCTTTTGCTTCCAGATATACCTATGAACTATGTGTCTCTTGTGGGTAGTAAATAGATATTGATTTTCTTCATAACAGAAGTACATTATTACAGTGATTAAACTGTAGACCGTCCTTTATGATATAAAAAATTGGAAATTGGTGAGCTAAAGAGGATTCATGTTCCAAAATTGTTTGGGTTTTTGTATTCATCAAACTGTAATTCAAGCTCTGAGTGCAAAGCTTCTGTGTATATTGCCCTTCTACGCAGCAGCAATTGGCATAGAAAATAAATGCTGATATTATAATTATAAAAGCATTATGTCCATTAGAGCTGTTAATAGTCACGTTGCTTCATTTTCTTTCCTACATTTGTCAAAATTCTCACAGCATACTCTAGAACAATGCTGCATTGAATGTTGATAGTGTTACTCAACAGGAACATTGATTATGTCTTAATAAGACATAGTACATACTATATGGTATTATTATCTTAAATGAACACAATCATTTATTTTGGATGAACTAAAATTATTTAAATCCTAGGAATTTTTCTTTTCTGGTTAGCATTATATTAGAAAAGCATCAGTAATAACTATGATAAGGTAACACAAAACTGATATATTCTAATGCATGGATACATAGTTTATAAACAGAATTAGAAATGTTGAGGCATTGTTGCCTTGTTATAGAATATCCACAAAAATAGTAAAAAACCTCTCTATTGGTAAGAAGTATTAAGGTAGCCTGAAAGGATACTTAGAGCCCTTACAAGAGTTTTAAACATTCGGCAGGGTGTTTGTTTCCCAAACAGTGTTTGTTTTGATCTTAAGCAGCTGAGTACTTCGTGTGAATTGGGGAATTTCTCTTCTCCCCAGGTTTTTATAGATGAAACACTGATGCACCAAAGGAAGGCCTGGGTGTTGTGATGTTGAGTGTGCCTTTTTCTGGACATGCAGTTCATAGGTGTCTTACAGTGACTGGAGAGCCCTGGATGAAGACCTAACTGAAGGCATTTCATGGGGGACTCCCAGCTGGGAGGAGTCACCAAAGGATGGTTCCTGTTTGCCAGATTTTGGTGTCTTTCTGCAGCTTTTAGCTGGGTGCTGATGTGAGGCAGGGATTCACAGTCTGAAATCCTTAGAAGAATCCTAAAATTCACTAAATGAGAAACTACAAAATGTACTGAGTTGGGTACCAGGCTGGTGATATGAATAAATACAAAAGGGAAAAATGATGTTTGCCAAAATGATTCTTTTTCAACATCCCTGCATATAGTTTAAATACTGGTAGTAAAAACAATATTGTGAAGGTCTATAAGAAAATATTTTAAACTCCTGTTCAAGCATCTTTCACTTACATATTAAAGAAAAGATGAAAGTAGCCTAAAATTCAGAACCCAGTCCATCTTCCTATGTTACTAAGAAAGATGAAGCCTTGATCCAAATTATTCTTAGTTTAGCTTCAGCATGGCAAATGGATTTCCAAATACCCCACAGTGTGTCCTTCCAGAAAATGTATTATCTCCTTAAAAAAAAAGCCCAAAACCTAGATAGTTGTACTCGAAAAACCAGTGAGCATTATTCTAGTAAATAGGCTTCCCAATGTACGTTATATCTGACTGACTCTAACAGTGACAAGGATTTCAATTTTCAGCCAGAATGAAGTGCTTTTCATACATGTGCAATTTATATGCCAACTTTATAGATTAAATTTAGTCATAATAGCTTCAGGTGTCAATGGCAAAAGGGGTCTTTGTTACAAGAATTTTCTCATTTACCTATTCTGCTTTCCTTCATATTCAAATAAAAAGTCTGAAATTTTTGAAGTTGAAAAGTTAAGCAAAACTAGATTTTTTTATTAGCTCCTCCCATAACCAAAGGTAAAGTTACCAGGACCATTAAAAAATAAGGAAACAATTCATCATTCACTGCAAAGATATGCTTCTTTAATACAGTGTCAGAATGTGATTTCTGTTCCTCATGTTGGTGAGGGGATTTGTTGTTCTAGCAATACCAAGGCTCTGAGTCCATGTCAGTAGCTGGAAATTCAGGACTTGGACTTACTTGAAAATACCAGCGGTCACCTAAGGCTCCTAAACCTTTCTTGTAATCATGCAAGTAATTCCACTTGTTTCCATCTTACATTTTGCATCTCACTGTACTGAGGATGCTGTCAATTCCCACTGAATTTAAATGGCACATGAATGCCTTGTAGCCTGCAAGTGACAGCCCATACCAAGAAGTGGGCCTTTACTGCTGGTGATGTCAAACACTAGCCATGGCTTGCTTTGCTTAGGTCACTGATAGTTTTTTACTGTATCTGTAGAAAATACTAGAAGTGTAAAACTCAGCAGAAAACCATCATTATCTGGTTTGATTCAGCACTACCTAAAAGTAATAACTTAGTTTGTTCCACCTGTGTGTATCTGCACTGAACTGTTTCTTTCCCTCTGTTGTGATTAGATCATACTGGCTTTGTCAGGAATCTGAAATCTGAAAAAGTCCTTCTGGCCCCTCATTGCTTACCAGTGCTGAACCAGTTATGTCAAGGCAGCAGGGGAGTGAAATCTGATAGGAATGTTAACACTGGTGAGAAGGGCAATGGGTGGACCTTCAAAGAAGAGCACTCAAGACACAGCTCACTTCCTTGGCAAACCAAACTAGTTGCCACTGTCACTCCTGCCGTGGCTGAATTACTAGAGTGAAAAATTATGGGGAAAGGAATGGTTCCCCTGCTGTAATTATATAAACTCTCTCAACAGTGTTACACTCCACAAAGTCACAGTTGATAAATAATAAGCCACACAGACAGTGACTTAATGTGCACTTGTTAAAATCAGTTATTATCCTTTTTAGTGGTAGTTCCACTTTGTTGAGAGTTGTTACATATTTGTATTGCTCACGTCTCAATATCTAAATGGTATTGGACTCCTTTTTCAAGAGCATGCTTCAGGGACTGGATCACTGCTTCAAGAATTTGGTGATTTGGTTTAGTGACAGACAATCTCACGGTGAGACAGCAGCCTGAACGACCAGGGGGTGCCAAAGTGCTACCAATAGTGGGTGCTGCAGTTATCCTGACCCTACACAGTGTAGCAAGGATAGAGAAGGTGAAGGAAGGCTGCTTTTCTTCTCCACTGCCCCTCTCCTGGAGCACTCCTTTCTCACAAGATGGAAGCAAGTGCAGTGAGAGAGTGCCTGGGTTAGGGGCACGAGCCCTGTGAAGAGGGAAAGGAGGAGGAGTTGCCATGACAACCTAGGCTGCAGCCCCTGCCCAGCCCCTGGCTCTCCTTATCATCATCAGCTGATGAACAGAGTTAGTAAGAGCACAGGGCCCCATGCTCTGTCCACAGATCCCTGACCCACGTCCCAGGATTTACCAGTATTGTGATAAATCGCACAGATTAAAATAATTGCTACTAGTGCCTGAATTAACTGGGCTTAGATGTGTGAGAAATGCTAAGAAGTCCTTTATGTGCAATCTCCTAGTGTAAAGAGAGCAGCTGATGGGAACATGCTCCTGCTCTCAGGTTTGGATCTCTTGGGAGTTGCTTTCTCTAACAAAGCAAATATTTGGTGACAGAACTAGATGTAGAAAGTGCTGCATAGCAGGAAAGTGTGAAGTATTCATAATATTAAATACTGCTCACAATTCAATGTTTTTCACATTCTGTTGTGAGCTTAAACATTAGACTCTTGTCACAGAAAATTCTGCTGCAGTAGACACAATTTCTAGCATAAATGGGCTTGCTTTCAGTAGAAAACGGGGCAGTTTTCAGAGGAACAAAAGGCCAACTTGTGAGTAAAAATGGGCCTCTCTGGGCAGAGAGGCATATAAACATGAAGTGATAAATAGCTTTGCAAATTTTCCATACAATAATAACAACTTCCTAATCAAAATAATGAAAAAGTTACATCTAGGGGAAGAGAGAGAAGCTCCATTCAGGTTTTAATACATTGAAAACATTTTAGAAAATAAATATATGGAAACTGTAAATTTTGTTTCACTCTGTTATCTGAATTTGTGTTGGAGACATAGCAGTAATATTTCTTCATGTATATTTATATGATGTTACAAATCAAAATACTGTTCTGGGTCTGCTGCCTTCTGAGATTAATTTCTTGGAATAATGTTGTAAGACTTATGGAAATGTATTTTCTAGGATCCCCTAAGTGGCAGTGGCATCTGATCTAGTAGTCCACAGGCTTTTAGAACTGAATGTTTCTTATGGCTTGACCCATGGGATTTACATGCAAATATATTGCTCCTTAATAGCTGATGTGATGAGTAACCCCTACGGTTGCTTCTCTCATGGCCTGAAAAGGCTTCAAGATCTAAGTACTAAAGACTTTGGATCTCCTTCTTACACACCCTTCAAGAAAGGTGGTGTGTGTGATGTACCCAGGAAAATGCATAATGCAAAATGCACTATTTAGTGAACGTTTGCAAATCACTTGGCTACAAAGCAGATTGTGTGGCCCAAGAGGTTGTTTTGCTAAGCTAGACATTAGAAATAAGTATCTTAAGATTTCACATGGCAAGATGTTCTCTTCTATGGAGTAAGCCCTACTTTCAGCTTCCTTGATTCTGCTTTGTAAGGCAGTGTATGTATGGGTGGTAGACAGAGATCACTGTGTTCAGGGTTTCACACCAGTTGTCTCAATGCATATTAATTCCCTGGAAAATGTCGGGTGAAGGACACAGGATGAGTGATGTCCAAGATGTGCAGCCTTGCTTCTTGTAAACTCAGATATAGCTGGTATGAGGTTAAAAATGCCCCTAGCCACCCCTTCAGGCACTGTTATGTCACTTTGCCCCTGAGATCCAGACTTATTTTTCAAGGAACTTTTGAAAAAACCCTTCCTGAGCACACATGTGATTGTTACCATACAGCTCTAAAGGTGACTGCAGCACTTTCCCAGCTGTGTCCTCCATTGAAGATGCAGCACATATGGTCTTCGGGCAGATGGTTCCATATATGACAGCCATACAACTGGGAAAAATATTCATTTTAATTAGATGACCAGTCTTGTCTCCAATGATATACATGTCAAAATGCTCTACCAGAGCAGGTTCTGATGCTGATAACAGCTTCCTTTGATGGGAAGCATTACTGCTCCATTGTCCAGCTTGCAAACAGAATTGTTTCATACCTGATGCAAGAGAGGGGGATTAGAAATGCTGTCACATTCCCATTGCAGAGGGGTGCCCACCAATTGTTTTTCAAGTTATGGCTGTCTTTCAGGGGAGGGTAATTAAGGATGGCTTTTGCTAGGGGCTTCAGTTGTCTGGTTGTACAATTGGTTGGCAGTCAGATAAGTAACCATGACAGAGGAGTTGATACCATAGATGTAAATCATTACTGTTACAGCACACCTTTGCTTTGAGCAATAACTGGCAATTGGTGCCCATTTTAGAAATTGCTTTATTGTTTCTTACAGTGAAGCAAACTTAGATTACCATTGTAAATGCTAATAGGCAGAATGAGTGTGATTTAATAAAATAAAGTGAATTTATATGTAGATTGTGATATGAGTATTTAATTATGTACCCATCGTAACACTGATGAAGCAAGCTGCTAAATATTGGTGCAGTGAAGTGAGAGCTTACTTTTAAAGAGCAGATATATTTTAATTTCTCTTTCCTAATCTTTAATAACAAGATAGCTTATGTACTTTTTACCAATATTCACCTGTATTACTTCATATTGTATTCAAAATAAGGTTTCCATCATAGCAGCTGAAGCTCAGAGAAAGCTGTGCCTCTGTTTTGGTGAAACACTGTGATAACAGATTTGTTTTTATGCTATGTTGTATCAGGTCTAATTAAGTAGATTTTTTAAATTGTTTTAATGTGAATTTAAGGTAGAACTAATCTGTTATGGATGGCTTTTTTTTAACCTTTCCTTTTCTGTTATTTTTTCAGACTATGGATACCCCAAAATACGAGCTAGTTATAGAAGCTAAGGATATGGGTGGTCTTGATGTGGGACTAACAGGCACAGCAACTGCCACTATTCTTATTGATGACAAAAATGACCATCCACCAGAATTTACCAAAAAAGAGGTAAGAATTTGCCATCTGTATTTTACACAATAGCACACGGAATTATATTTAGCTTGTTTTTAAATAGGAAGAGGTTTCTTAATGGGAGAAAATACTTGAAGATATCTTTTTAGCTCAATGTGACAGACTTTCCTGGAGCTGCTCTTATCTTCTTTTACATTAATAAATTTGTGTGTATCATTTCCAAACCAAAATGCAACCACAAGGTAAAAATTTATGTCAAAAGATGTTGGTCAGAGGATGAAAACCTTTAAAATTATTTTGCTAATGTTAACTTTCTCCTTTTGCTCCTGTGGGGGAAAACAGACAATTCCCTCCTGCCTTCCTTCTAGCTTAAGACTTTTGATGGTCAGGAACATGGATAAGAGCAACATGTTTCATCTTGGCTTCCATACTTCATCTGTGAGACAGCTAGTGTTGAGAGAGCTGTAATGAAAGCTTGAGTCTTAAAAGCTTGAAGTTAACCTGCAGGTGGAAATTGCAAGGAATGTTGTTTTTTTTCCTGCAACTTGAATTTCACTGAAGAATGCTGAAAAGTCTGAAAAACCTCCAAACTGAATCAAAAGTAATTCACTGCCTGCAGCAGAGTGTAACAGTGCTACAGTAAAGTTTCTGGCTCAAGGAAAGCATACACCAAATTTCTTTTCCTTCCCACACTGCTCCCTTCCCTCCCCTACTTATTTTTAGTCTGTTTTTTTGTTGTTGCTTTTTGTTTGGGGTTGTTGTTGTTGTTTTTCTCCTCTGGTATCTGGAGAGAATTAGAGAGTGTCAAAAGTTTTATCTGATCACAAGGGGGTAGGATTTTGCTGTAAATGTTTCCCGGGGCTCTGCAGATTTTAAGGAATATTCCCAAAAGATGAGAAGTAAGCATGAGGGATGCTGATTTTAAGGTAATTTTAGAAGGAAAGGAAAGCCTATTGCTGTAAAAGTCTTGGTTTTCTCTTCAAGGTTTGTTTTTTTACCTTTTTTATTTCTTTTTTTTCCTGGTTTAATTTTAGCAGTTTGACAACAGATAATTTTGAAACAGATTACTGCAATTTTGCTTGAATAATTGTATCTTTTATAAATGCAAACCGGAAAATGAGTAAAAAAGGATGGAGGAGGTTTTTAAAAAAGGGAATAGGAAATCAGAAAAAATAACTATTTTGTAAACAAGAATATTAGTTTTCAGTAATCAGTGGTAATAGGTACAATTACTTCAGTAAAATGCTTTGGCAAGAACATTTCAGTCACCTAAAAAGTACCAGAGAGTCTGAACCAAACTTTTCAAGTGCATAGGTGATAACTAAGTGGCTTTAATCAAACTATTAATTACCCTTTAGGTTAAGTTTTTAATGCTCTGAGAGCTATTTCCTGACAACAAATAGTTAAAATATTTTTAAAACATAGTATTTTTTAGTCATTTGAAATATAACAATGTATGAGGACAACTCAGTGTATTTAGAAATAGGAAGTATTGGTATTAATGTTGACAGCAGTTCATGTCATTCAGAGATCTGTACTTCAATTTACAGACTTTGAGATTATTTAATTTGAAGAAAGCGTTTTATAATTTTATGTCTTGTTTAGCATAATAATTTGGTAACATGGACAAGTGAATTAAAAAACTTGGGTGCCTCCTTAGCCCCAAATGTACTGTAATACAGTGTCTATTTCTGTGGAAATTCAGAAAGGTTTCTAAATTCAATTCAGTCAGTCAGATTTAACCAAGTTTTCAGTGCCTTCTCTTCATCTTGTAAGCAGAGGGGCCAAATTAATTCCTGATCTGACACAGTGCAAGCCAGTGAAGTTGTGAGAGCAGGATTTGTTCAAAAGTCTGGACACTGAAAGTACAACACCAAGTACCCCAGACTGTGCTCTAAATGGTGCATCGTAGAATGTCGAATGCACTGTTATATGTATCTTAATAAAGACGTAGATACGACGTCAATAATATTAATGCCAAGACAGAAGTTTGTTGAGTTTTTTTCATAGCTTTCACCAGATTTGAAAATTTCTGTGTTTCTATATATTTCTATTTCCAGTAAGTCTTTTCTGTCTTAGCAGATGTTTCTTTGGGTCCTCAGTGCAAGGTGATCTCAGCCATGTATGAGCATGTCTTTTCCAATTGAAGACTAATTTTATCTTTCGACACTTGACCAATCTCTTCCTCTTTTTTTCCTCCAAGAACAAGTTTATGGATCTACCCTAAGCACTAATACACTTCTGTGTACCTCTGTTTACTATACTTATTCCTCGGAGGTCAGATCCTTACACATCTATTAAAAATGCTCATTAAAAGGCTTTATTTGATATTGTCAGAGAGGTCTAAATGCTCCCTTGTTGCTCTATGCAGATTTGCAGTAGCCTCTACCAGGTTTATGTGGATCTTGCTGGAAGAAGGGTATTTGTCTTGTGAATCTGTCCTTCCATCTGCTATTTTTATCCCTGCAAACCACACATGCCATTCTGATGCAGTTGTGGCCTTTGTGCTTAGGGAAGAATTCATTGTTGGTGCGTTAGGGCATCATCACAGAAGAAGTTGTGATCACAGAAGGCTGTGATCCAACACAGCACTTCCATTAACCTCAGAGGAATAGTTTAAACCCTTGAAGTTGTGTCAGGTACTTTGATGGGTTAATGTAGGAGGGATTCAGCTCAGTTAATCATTTTGGTACTGCCCCATCACTCTGCACACCTCCAAAATATCTGCCTTGTTCTGTTTCACATAAATACTTACCCTTACTGTTCATAATAGGCTCTGAGCAGTGCAAAAATCCATTCAGACATGCAAACAATGCCCTAATCCCTCCAGGGGTTTAAATAATTTCATCTTTAATGCCTAAAAGAACAACGTTTTAAGAGCTCCCCCAAAAATCCCAGGTGAAGTAACAAGGTCTACCTTTTGAAAGGTCACGTTGGCCTGGATATTGTGCCAGATTTAAATTAAAAAGAATGAAAATAGAGATACTTGTGAAGTTAATGGCCTCTTTTTCATGAAATTTTTAAAACTTACAGCCCTAATAATTTTTTGATTTATTACTGAATGCAATGTGCATTTTATTCCAAAAAGAGCAACCTGGCATTTCCTTTCCAGCAAGGTAAGGGCTTAGGCTCAGCTTTTGTTCAGCAGCAAGGGATTACTTATGTGAAAATAAGAAATGAAGCAAAGCAAGGAGCAGGAATTGGTCATTCTAGAAAATCTGGTGCCTCGTTTGTGTACTTCAGGATATTCAAAATGTGTGAGGATGAGTTAGACTGAGTCAATGCCAATGGTGCTGAGTATTGTTTTCATACCTAGCACATTTTCTTGTATCACTTTAACAATTGGTGACAGACTGATGCAGTGTTGTATGCCTGCAAAAGAGGGATTTTAGTCTAGAGTTGGTGTCAGTGTGTTTGAAGTGTGATGAAAAACTAACAATGTAGCATCTGCTGGAAGCCACAAGCTGGCAAATGCTTCTCTTGTATCTGTACATCTAGGCATGGTTCTGCCCAGACCTTCCCTGACACCCAGTGGAGGTAAACCCATTGTTTCAATGTGAAGACAGTATGGATTTCAGCTATTCATCTAGTCTTCCTCCTCCAAAAAATAGTACAAATAATCCTACTTCTGGTCTTGTACCATTACTGAATGCAGAGTATAAGCTCAAAAGTGGGATTCTACTGAGTATACTTGCTTCCCTCTTCTGGCTTCTGTCCTGATTTTTTAAAGTATCTGTTGCCAAGGAAGACGTTTCCATTGCTGCTCTTTAGTAATACTTTATTTTCCTTAATAGCAAATATATTGTCTTTCCTTAGTAAGTGCTAAGAGAAGAATGCAGTGATGTGGCTTAAGGGAATTATTTTTCCACAGTCCCCCTAGTTCTCACGTCTGTCCTTCACCACAGATTTGCGACAGCAGCACTATCTTAGTCATACATTGAAAAGCAGAGCAACTTGTAAGAGTGCTCTCATTTGCTCATAAACAAGAGAGACTTTATTTGGCCAGGGAACAGCCTCATTCTTGAGACAATTCCTCTGTCTGCCACTTCCATCATTACCTTCAGCTTCATCCATTTCTGGGACAAAGCAATGTAAAATAGAAAGAAGGAAATGGCCTCAAGCTGCATCAGGGGAGGTTTAGACTAGACATTAGAAAAATCTTTTTCACTGAAAGGGTTGTCAGACATTGGAACAGGCTGCCCAGGGAGGTGGTTGAGTCACCATCCCTGGATGTGTTTAAAAGTTGTCTAGATGTGGCACTTGGGGATATGGCTCAGTGCTGGACTTGGGAGAGTAGGGTTAATGGTTGGACTCAATGATCTTAAAGGTCTTTTCCAGCCTAAGTGATTCTATGACTCTGTGATGAGGAGAGTAAGATTTAGGAAATTTTTTTTTTGCAAATTAGATTTTAAGAATATATGATCCTAGAAATGAATTAAAGAAAGAAGCTTCCCCCCCATAAGCAGAATGAAATTTGTGTAATTTGACAAAACGTCATGACAGTGAAATCTGAGATATACCAGTTCTGTGACTTTAAAATCAAGATATGATTTACTCACATTTTGAACACCTACTGATGAATGGTTTATAAAAGAGTAATAAATGACTAGTGTGTGCTTTAATAAATGATTCATCAATTCCTACAGAGACTGGTAAGTGAATAGGTTGCCTGTCACCATGATTTATGACAACTTCCAGCACTGTCTTCTGATTCAGTTGTGCTACCTACTGGGGTAAAACAGCCCCTGGAGTATAACATGGATCTCCGTCTACTCATGGTTCCAAGAGGATATAAGACTTCCAGAGTACCATCTGGAGAGAGATATTTTTCAGCTCAGGCTGTTGAAAAACACACTTGTAGCTTTGAGAGTCCCTGTCTTGATTGTTGGTATTCCCTAAATCATAATGAGGACCAAATAGTCAGCTAAAAGCACTTTTAGAATTCCTCCTGGCTCTGTTTTCCATACTACTTTTATGAAGATTTCTCTCTTGGACATGAAATAGATATTTTCTGTGCTAGACATACCTTACCAACACAGACCAGATCTGTCCATTCACTGTGCGTATTTAAAAACAACAACAAATCTCACCTCCTCTTCTTCTGTGGTCTGGAAGTCATTCCTAGTCCTTCTTTTCTTGTTTTACAGGGAAAATACTGCCCTTTGGGACTCCTAACTGATCTTTCTCCTTTCTCTGTGGGTCTTGCCAGTGAGCTGGACCCTACCTTTGGACACTAGCAATTCTGTTAACGTTAATTCTGCAACTCCCTCCTCTAGACTCTTACGTCTTATTTGGAGAAATCACTAGTGAGGACCACAGCTAAGTGCAAAACTGAGCAAAAGAGGGTTGTCCTTCGATTAACACACAGTTCAGGAGCATGGCCAGGGTAACAGCCCTCTTCCCCTTTCTTGTTGGGAGGGTTGTCAGTGTGTAAACCAGACTGAGCAGAGGCAAAACTGGCAGGAGCTGCCAGGGTGGCTCAGCAGGGTGGTGAGAACAAGTCAAGTTGGCTTTTTCCTGTTTCACATACCATCCTCTCATGCTGGATGTTGGTTGGCAAGACTCTGAGGTACTTGAACAGCAATAAACAGAACTGAACAGATGAGAAGAAGCCATTGCCAGGCTAATAGTTAAGAAACAGAGCTGTACTATGGCCTAAATGTTATGGGAGCCAATCTTAAATTCTAGCAGCTTGTTCAAATCAGAGCAAACTGTCTCCATTACTGCTCTGTCACGAGAAAGAGTTTTGTGACATGGATAAAATCATTTTAGCAAAATCATATGAACAAAATGCATGATAGAATTTCCATTTGGCTCCCATTTTTTGACTGGGAGACAGTTTACATGCAGAGAAAGCAAAATTCATACAGGAACTCAACAGAGCAAGACAAAACCTCTACAGCTGTTAGTAACCTTTGGCATAAAGAATAGCTTTGTGATGGCTAGGGATCATCAGAAATGAGCTCTTTGGCCCTCCTGGTTTTTTCTAGAGCTGTAAATACAACTAGGAAGGCTCCTGAAGCCTGTCTTACCCTTCAGAAACCCCCTAGACTAGATAAATATTTGCACTGACCTTTCATTAGATAAATATTTGCTCTGACCTTTTCACTCAGCTTTACTTCCACTTCCCACTCTTGTAGCAGTTCACTAACACACTTGACATATCTGAAACTCCAGGTGCCCAAAAGCTTCCTTGAAAACAACTGAAAGACATTGCCTGGTGTATTTTTCATGTGTGAAAGGCAGAATTCAATGGTAACTTCTTTGGTCATGTAAAATAGAGGAAATGGGATCAAGGATTGCTATTCCTACATCAACCTTGTAAGGTATCTGTATCTCCTATTCTTAAAACATCTGGAGATCAACAGCTAAAAAGCTTCTTAATCTGTTCCCAACCATATCTTAACAATGAAAATTTCTGCATAACCTGATCTGAACTTCCAGTGCTAGAACATAAAATCATTACAGCTTCCATTATCCTCATAGATATGGAGGACAGATCATGCCCTTAATATATTTTCTATTCTTGTATTGTCAGGACCATGCAGGAAGCAGACAGCTTTGCATATATATCATGGTTATATATTTCTTTCTTGAAATACATAAATAAGCTTTGTCTCATGTTTTTTTTCCCCACAAGTATTAACCTGGCAGTTTTGGTGAAAACAGAAGAGATCAAGTTGTCCCGTAACTGATTCATGTTCTCTCATGTTAACCTGAGGCAAAGAGGTAGATGTGCATGTGTTTCTACTAGAGTCCATTTGCAAAGTATCTATTAATTTAGTTTAAAGCATCTGTTAGCCAAATTAAAAGCTATTTATTACATCTATGTGAAAGGAAATAAGTATCTAAGTAATTACAAATATTTTGTTTTCTAAATTAAGGTGATGAGCATTCTGCTCTCACTGCAAAAATAACAGTATTTTACATTTTCAGGAAGGTTCTAATAACTGTACCATGTTAGATGTCAAAGATAAAAAAGAAGAGCTTATCGGACTCAAAAAATAGGTGTAAAGACATCTAATTCCCACTGGATTTTATAAAGCTGGTTGTAGGAGCATAGGTTGCTTTGACTCTTAGTGCAGTTAGGATCCCAAATGTCTATCTTCTAAACCTAATCACTGTCACATAGCTTGGAAAAATGCCTGTGATCAAGAGGAGTGTTTGTTTCTATTTCTGAGTTGTGTTGTGGTGGTACCAAACTAAGGACATCTAGAAGACCTATTTAAACAATCTGGCTATCTGGATAATCAAATTACCTTGTTTTTATTTTCTCTTTCTTCAATATTGTGTATCAGTTCTTATCAGAATTAGCTGTTTTGAGGTTTCTCATGTGATGAGAAATACTCATCACTACTCAGGATTGAATTGCCAATGATCTTAAAAGCAAATATGCTGCTGTAACTTTGAACATAAGAATGAAGTAATTTTAAAGAGAGAGAAAAAAATATGCTCATTCTGTCCATTGACTGAAATAGAGGACTGTTCAGCAAAAAACAGGGTTTGGAAGACCAGTGTTTCCTGTACTTACCCAGATTCCTACTGTGTGGGTAATTTGTATTCATGCAGCTTTCAGCAAGCTATCTGCATAACCAGTGTAAGCACTTTGTTCAAGAACTTTTGCAAAATATGTTTAACACTGAGTCCATCCACTTACCACGTAATTAGAGCTGGATACACTGCATAGCAGTAGGCAGCAGGCTTCTACATTTATCTTTGCTTCTGAGGGGTGAGTTCATTGCTTTGTTTCTCTCCACCAAGGTCATGAAATACAGGAAGCTGCCTATTTAATCTCCAGATAAACACATTTCAGTGGTACACGAAACAACAGAGTGCCTGCTTTATAATCTGAAAGCAGCTGAGAAACACTTGTGTAAGTGCAGGAAAGGTTCTATGAACAGAAATGATCATTCAGTGTGCAACTGGGGAGGGACACACAGGCACTTCACTGCTTTTCCAGATCTGATTTTTTCCCAGCGTTCTTGCACTTCAAGTCAGCTCACCTAGTAAACCTGTATTTTTGCCAGTCCTTTTCTCTTTTCTCATTTTCTGCATTCCTTTCCTGCCCTTTGTTTAGTTTCCTGGATTTGTTATGATCAGCTGATTGGGGCAGTCTGATGCAAAGTTCTCTGTGAGTCCTTGCCTCTTTTAACCCTTTGGCTGTGCTTGGAAGGTCAGCAGCAACTCAGTGGTACTAACAGCAATTCTCACTACAGCTGGTAAATTCTCACCACAAACCCATTGCAATGCTGCCTATCCTCTGAAGACTTCTTCCATCTGCTTCTGCTAACAGCAAATATCCAAACACTGCGAGCAATGAAAAAAGCCATAAACCCACAATTTATTGCTCTCTTCTACAAGAAGTGAAGGTTAATATGCTTCCTCAATGTGGTCTATGAAGTGTGAACTTTACCATAGATATTAAGGTCTGAATTACAAAACAAACAGTGGCAGTAAGAGCTTTGACTACATCGAGTACATATAGGTTTGGGTAAGTAACCAGACAGCAGAAATTAGAGGAAGTAAAGCTCAAACAAAGGCTCATGAGAAAAGCACAAGCTAAACAAAGTAATGTAATGCCTCCAGACCAACTCTTGAACCACTAATTCAGTGAAGATGTATAAACATAATTATTAGCAGTTGTTGCTGGGAATGGCTGTGTGATTTTCCAGTTAAACTTTCTCTCTTCAGCTGGCATTTTGCAGTTGCCTTGAAATCAAATTAGAACTTACAGAGATTTCAATTGTATAATAAATTTTAAAATTGGAGTCTTGTGCCTAAGAAATTTTTTTCCTCAGAATGTGCTGCTGGAGCACCCCATGGAAATTTCCTTTAATCTCACTCTTCTCCAAGAGTGGTTTATCACATGTTGTCTTTCATTAACTGTTCAAGGATTTCCACCTTTAACATGGAGTACAGGCAGCTGACATGCAGACTTCAAAGAAACTTCATGCAATTATTTTCAGATCAAGATATGAAGAAATGCATCAATCTCTTTTCTCACACTAACTTTTGGGTTTTGAACTGGGAGGTGACATGTGCCTAGTTTACATTCAATTGACAGAAATCCTAAGTTCTGTCTGGAAACACTGTGGTTTCTATACATGGTATTCATTGCAGAGTGGCTCCTAAATCATCATTGTCTTGTTCAGCCTAGACAGTTTGTATGTTGGTGGGCAGGTAGTGGGGAATAGATGACCAGGTGTTACCTTTGTGGTGCAGCCAGCAAAAAATTTCTGTGGCTTGAGGGGACTTTTATTATATGTACTTAAAGAGTTACAGTTCCTCACATGTGAAATGTGAGATTTGAAGAACTCTAAATCTCCTTGTCTGACACAGCACAGCTGATTAGAGGAGTAATGAATAGAGGAATTGTTAGATATGTAGCAAAATATCACTCTAATCCCATGAGTTAAGAAACCCACACTGTTAATATGCCTCTAGCATCTGTAGGAGTCCTATTTTTAAAGTAGAATTAAACAAGATAACACACTATAGATCTTAACATATTCAATTTGCACCAGACAAAACCCTATTTAATAGCAATTGCACAATATGTGTGAGCTGCTATCATAGTTGCAGTTTGTATGAACAGAAGGGATTTATAGAGCTGAAGTATATTCAAAGAAAAATAATAGTTATATAACTGCTTTGGTCATTCTACTAGAGTGGAATGAGTTTTGTGATCAGTTTACCAATTTCCTTACTGACAAGTGAGGCTTTAAGATTTTTGTCAGCAACACTCAAACTGATTTGGCTACTTCAAAATTTGCCAACCATCTGTGCATACGAATCAAAATGTCAGGATTATTTAGACAAAATATCTTTTTTCCTTCTGTTCTGAAACATTAAAATAGTGAACTGATAAAAATCAACATGGTAAAAGGAGCTATACATTTATTCAAATAAAATTGTTAGTAAGTGTCTATGAAAGAGACTCATTTGGAAAGCAATAAAATTCTATAGGGTTGATCATCTCTTGAATTTACTGGAATGAAAACAGTGTTGATACGTTTAAGAAAAAAACAGATTAGGGGATTCATACAGAACTCTCTGCAGTTATAGTCTCGTCTCTGTGGAAGAAAATGGTTCAGGAGTGCAATTTATTCATATGCTTGTACTTTCTACTTTGGCTTATTTCCAGGACTTATTTGCCTTTGAGTCCCAGATGCTTATTTGCTTAAAGGGTAGCCCTTTCTCCAGCCGGCTGTCTAACAGTCACTTAATATTTATTTGTTTTTGCAAATGTTTTCTCCTGTGTTCCCAGTCCATATGTCACAAGAAAAAGTATGCCCCAACACTACACAGGCTATTGACATGATCCTCATTTTCCTACTCTAGATTTTGATGCCATTCTGAAAAATCCCTGAATCCCAGTAGGTTACCTGACCCTGTGTTTCCCTTCAACACTATTGCTCTATGGCCTTTTGAATTTGCACTCTAACTCCTATTCTCCTCTTCCACCTAGCCTGATGCAACTTGTCTAGAAATGGTTTTGGCCACTTCTCTCTGTAGTGTGGAAGATTTCTTCCAGCTACTTATTTATCTAGACTTCTTGATATTTAATTTGCCCAGTGCTGAAATTTATTGGTCTTTTTGCATCATCTTTCAAAATCCCTTCTGCTTGTTTAATCATTCTCTTCTTTAAAAACAAAACGAAACCCTCAAAACCAAAAAGAAAAATCTGATATTTTAGTCTTTCTCCCTTTCAAGCCTACTATTTAGCCAGCAGCCTGTAAGGAGCCCTCTCTGAATTTTAATAATTAACTTTGATTTTTCCTTCCCCTCCAAACTCCTTGAGTCTGTCATTTCACTCTCAGAGCCTGAACATCTAGGGTCCTGTGAATGCCTCTCTGCTCCCATTTCCAGTTTCTGTTTCAGATTTACTGAGGCAAATGTTTCCACTGACTCCTTTTTGCTGATCATGACGTTCTGGTTCTCTCTGTTCTTATTTTCACCACTTTCCCCCCCACTGCCTTTTTATATGGCAAGCTCTTCCTTTAGTATTTTATAGAAGGCTACGTTTCTGACCTTTGTCATCTCACGATCCTCTTTCTGTCCCCATTATTTTGCTCTTTTAATGTTATTTCTGGAAGATCTTCCTGTTGCCATTCCTTGATACTGTCCCCAAGGGAACTCATCTTCATCCCCTTGCTGCCTGCTTCTCTTGGGGACCACCTTTCTGTTTTCATGACTTAAACTGTTTGCTTATGACTTGCAAAAATCCATGTACGCTCTTTGCCTGCCTTCTATAAATTGAGTACTATCACCATCTGCTTCCACACATCATCTTGGTTTTTTTTTTTTCTTTTATGCTTTATTTCCTCTTCCTCAGCTCATTTGTTGTGACTGCCTTCAGTCAGTGAGGCCAGCAGTGCCCATACGTTACCTAGTACTGTCAGATGATGTTAGAGCAATGATTTTTCTTCATTTAGAAGACTGATGGTAAGGAGAGTGCTGCTGTCCTCAACAAGTTTAAAGGGTTGAAAGCAATCTTTTAGTTCAAAAAAAGTTTGAAAAATCTAAGGAGTTATGTGAGAAACTTTCAAAAGATACATAAGAAAAAACAATCCTGCTAAAGAAGTTTAAATCTAAGCCATCAGTTGTCTTTTGCCGAAATAATATCAAGAAAAAATATTTATCTGTAGCATTGATATTCTTGCCTGTATCCAAGCTATGGCTCCCATCCAAACAGAGTGCTCCATGGAGATGTGAATGCAGGATTAGACTCTGATGTAAATCTGGATTTTATACATATTCGTATCTATATACAGAGACAGAGGTCCACAGATGTTTACCTACTTAAACTGAGGACCAATGTTTTATTTTCCTAAAATAGCATTTTCTAATATGGATTAAATGAAATTTGGTTTCATTTTAGTTGTCTTCTTGAAAATAACACACTAGCATTTTAAAAACAGAGAGCACTGTACCTGAATAATTGATCCAGTGTTGAACTAAGCTAAACAAAAAAGTGTATATTTGAAGACAAATGAAGGGCATGGTTTCTAAGTTAGCAGCTCTGACCTTTTCAAGTTTTCCCTCTTAAATAATAATTGAAGCCATGAGTAAATAAATTCAACTCTGCCTGCAGTTGTTGAACTCTTTAATGTCCTTTTCCTCTAACATAGTCACTGCCTGATATTAATGGCAGAAACAGTTTTATCATACCCCATGCTGGGGCTGACTGGCAGTCCCTAGGAACTGTTTTCTTTCCTTCAGGCATATGATTAAAATGCAGTTCCAATCAATAAATCTGTACTGTTTCTGCCAGTGGTAAGTGTTCACCTGCGAGTCTTCTGTGTCCCAGAGGTATTTCTTTTCTTCAGTTCTTCTGTATTCACAAGAGAACCAAATTACAATAAGTCTTGTTTACCTAGACTGCCTGCTGAGATTGTTTTTGGACTGCCTGCTGGAACTGGAGTGAGCAATACAGAGCACAGGAGCACACTCACATGCTGGTAGATATAGATGTTGGAAGTCAGGTACCTCTTTTAGCAATATTGGGTCCAGCATGGCCTCTGTGAGTCTTTGCTTTAGTAGATTAAATATTTAAGTGTGCACTCCTGACTCACTTGGCATGTTAGTGGGAAACAGTGTAGAGTGGATCACAAAAAGAAGTCTCAGACTCTGCCATCTGACTTATGAACTTCCCCACTTTTCAGTTATGGCAGAATTGCCTGTTTTTCCTTTTCCTTGAGTGACCATTACCTCAGTTGATCAATGAGGCAATATGTGAGCAACTAATCAGTTTTAGATTCTCTTTACTCTAATAGCAATTGCTTTAATTCAATCAATTAAAAGGGAATTTTAATGCTATTACTAATTGTGCTTTTAAAGGAAACATGACAGCTAATATTGAACTCTTAATTTATTATTTCCCATGGTGATCAGCTTGGAAAAGCAAAACTGAGGCTTTTAAAATTTTACATCCCCTGCAGTCTTCCTTGTTTTTTTGTAAATTGTAAAATAGAAACAATGAAGCGATTGTATTCAGCTCATAACTCTCTGTTTCTCACTTCTGTGTCATGAGAGATGAAAGAGAAAGGTAATACTCCTGCCTGAATTCAGCAGAAGACACTACATGTCTCCATGCATACGTACAGCCAAGAAAAGCACCTAGTTTGTTTCTGTAAAAGACTCCTTTCAAAGGGAAGTACTAAACTGTAGCTGCCTATAAATGCAAACACTAGGTACTAGTCAGCAGAAATAAATGCATTCAGTTACATGTTGCACATCTGAATTATTTATTAAAAAATAATAAGCACTGTTTGTCAAGACTTACACAGAGGGTTATCTGTGTTACATAGTAAAGCTGTTGTAATTTCTTTCCTGGACTAATTTGTAAGTATTCAGGAAACACCTTACTCTCTTTCAAATGACCAGAGTCCAGACTATAGGTTGAAGCTCACTTATTCCATAAATTTATTTTCCTTAAATTCATAAAGTATGGGCAGCATTACAAATGTTAATGCTACTATTATAGGATCATAATTTTAAAATACCAGCATTCTCAAAGGTCTCCAGCAGTGTGTCATTTCCCTGCTTTATTAAAATGAATGAACAGATGTACAATTTATTTCTGCTGAACTATCATCTAAATTCATAAGCTATTTCTCATGTGTCTGAATTCCATGTTGGTTTCCCATTTTCTTTGCCTTAGAAAAAAAAAAATTACACTCTCACATTTATCACTCTGGGGATATAAACGAGAAGTGTACTCTCCACTTCATTCACTTTAGACTAATATCCTCAATATACTTTAAATCCCATCTCTTCAAGGCTATTCAGCCAAACCCAGGCACTGGAGCACCCAGGATCCGACTGGAAAACTCCCATCTAGGTTGAAGATGGGCAGGTGGACTCTGAGGACACAGTCTGTCATCCCTGACATTATGAGGTGGCACACAGCTGCATTTAATCTTTTTGGTTGGCATTGGCAATGCTAGTGGAGGCTGTGCAATTTCTTAGCAACAAGTTGGGAAAAAACAATGAAGGGACAAATAATGACTGGTGAATGGGAGAGGTGAGAAGGTTGGGTGTAATTGGAGTGAAATTTGCAGCTAAGGAACACACATCACCTGGCCCCAGCCACTCATGAAGATGTGTTTTGTATGCCTAGCAGCAGTCTAGGAGCATGGCAGGTGCTGCCTGGAAGTGATAAACAAACAAAACTAGACAATGCAGAGATTAGATGTAATAAAATTATGGAGTCTTAAAAGTACATGAAACATGTTGCCATGGAAAAAAATGAGCATAAAAATCCCAGACAGTGTGCTCTCAGCCTATTGCCTTTCTTATTTGTTGCAAGGATTATGGGCAATGTAAGGGTGATATTTTGCACTAATTCCATGTGAGGAATGAGTGGATGCCCTAAGGCTTCTGGCAGGATTCTTTCTGTAAAGCCTATTTCTAAGGATTTATATTGTAAGAAAGCCACAAAATTTTCAATGGTTTGATGTTGACAACAGAATTCTGAGTCTCAGATTGTGGGGTTTTTATTTTTGGTTTTGTTTTGGTTTTTTTCTTTCTGAAAAAATCACTTTGACAAAGAGAGCAGTGAAACAGAATGTGGATCAATCTGCTTTCTTCATTTCATAGCTGCTCTGGAATTTAAATGCAGGCTTTTAAATACCTCTTTGCCAGACAATTCAGGAAAATGATGAAGTAATGGTTGAGATTTGTAAAAAAGCATGATTTTCTTCAGAAACCTTCTCTGCAGTGGCAGGAGCAGCCTGTCTCTGTGGGACTGCTAGGAAGGAGCTGTTAATTCAGTAGTAACAATGGAGGAGTTGTAACTGGAGCAAGTATTTTTTTTTTATAGTGGTCACATTGCAGGCAGTCTCAAAATAATTAAATTTGGGTATCCAGTTCTGCCCTTCTTATTCCCTTTAAATCCTTCCCCAAGACAAGATGTTTCTTTTTCTCTCCCCTTTCCTTATGTTTTGTTGCCAAAAGAGAATACAACTAGTAGGAAAGCAAATGCCAGAGGCATAATTTTCATCTTTTATGTGCAGTAGGGAGGACAAATGTGATTTGCAGTTAGACCCTGCATCTCAAGCTGTCAGCAACAAATCCACTGTAATGAAGAGTCTTGTATGATGGAGAGTTTGAGACTGGAACCTCAGTTAGGGAACTCCTTTCTATTGCTTGTTTTAGGGCACAGCAAAAAAAAATAAATTAAAATGTTGGCAATCCAGGAGGCTTCCTGGACCTTAAAAGTTTAGAAAAAATATGCAAAAGTGGTTTGTTCACCTTTCTGTTCTGTATAGATTCTTGGATTTGGGCTTATCATGATATCTGAAAGTGTGGGGTTCTCAGGATATGCTCATGTTCCTCCCTCCTATTTGTATAATTTCCAATATGAGCTTCTTTTTCTTTCAAGAGTTTTGAAGGACACAGTCTCTGTGCTTTCCCAACAATCTCCTACAGTACTTCAGCTTCCCTGCTAGTAGCAAGTTTTGCCTCATCTCTGATGAGACTTTTCCATGCCTCCATTAAAGCCTATGGCTCCTTGGCCTTCCCCATCACGAAGGTGACACATAGTCAGTCCTTTTATCTCCACCAGTCCTGTGTGCATTTGCTATGCAGGTTTGTTCAAGACCATGAGCTTTAGACATCTGCCTCTCCAGGTGCTCTTTGCCTTCCATGCTGTGGACAGGAACTGGGTGCTGTAATACAGCTGGGGCTCCCCAGTGCTGAGCAGATGGATTCCTGCTTCTCTCTCACACAGTCCTACTTCTTACTAAACTCAACACAATTTTGCTGTTTTCCCAACAGTAAATTGCCTCTATTGTCCACGATTCTTTTCCACTAGCAGAGTAAGTGACAAAACTAACATCTGCTGTAAGTAGTTTCTCTTCTTTCATCCTCAGCACAGGAGGAGAAGAGTGTATGTATTTTGAGCATTTTGATGTGATGGGGTTTTGCTGCTGTTTGTTTTCTTCTAGACATGTGGTTTTGTGGAGAACGTGGTTGTACCATTTGGGTGTTTATATTTGTTTTGGGTTTTTTATAGAACAAGCTGAGGATATTTCATACATGAGTGAGAGTCTATAAGCACTGGATAGGGAGCTTTATGTCTCATTTAGGCACACTGTGTTCTTCCTCACAGCTCTTTGCTAATACACCTACCCTCTAACCTGCAGTTATGTTGCAGTTCCTATTTTGGGTTTCTCTTCAGGCAGGGGAGTCTGACAGCTGTGTCAGTCACTGTGCCACAGGCAGATTTGCACGGGGGCTTAGGAGGAAATCCATCAATTCCAGAGTTAGTTCAGAACGAGTTTCATTAAGGGTGTATTTTATAACCATATAACATTTTTCATTCAAAAAAATCCCATAGGAACACACAGAAAACAGATCCTCTCCATGGGCAAGCAGAAGATTAAATTGCAACTTTCAGCTGCTTGCAGGGAAAATGGAGGTGTAAGGCTTGGTTTCCTTTATTAAAAAATTCTACTCAGGAAACTTGCTTTACTTTCTAAAGAAGCATTGCAAATGACAAGTAATCCTGGTGGTGTATTGTTACACTCAAAATCTTGTTACTGAGCAAAGGAGAAGCCCACCTTCTATATAAAGCCAAGAATTTATTGTTGGTAAAACTGAAAAATAATCCAAATCCATCCTAATCCAAGAATCATCATTAATCCAGGTTGAAGTACTGCAGAAAAAACCCCAAAGAATTCTGTTAAAAAAAAATTTCAATAATGGTGAGAGTTATAGAACTGTTGTACACATCCTTCTTAGCTTCTAGCCCTTTTCCTGCTGTTCTTCTCACCATTTCCTAGTTCCTCTGGATTGTATAGCCTGGGACAGCACTAGAGTCCCTTACATAGCAGAAGGAAGTTCAAGTATCAGAGCTGGTGCAGACTTTGTGCAGCTGGCCCCATGTCTTGTTTGATGTGGAAGTGAGTGAGTGATGTGCACTGTCTCATTCTGCAGTGTGATGAAAGCTCTCCATCACCATTAGTGCTCTAAACCAGGATAACCAACCCATCTCTGGGTCAGAAGGCAGAGTCTGTGGCTGTGGCCGTAGCCTCAGGACTCACAAGAAAGCACATCTGTGTGTGCATCAGCAGACTCAGCATGGTTATATTGGATGCAAAACTAAGTAGCAGGAGACAACCTCAGCTGCTGGGAATTTGTATTTGTGTGAGAAGTGCCTTAAGGCTTTCAGGGAGTAGAAGAGGACTTTTTTTTTATTTCATACTATAGTGCTTGGTGCTTTGGGTGACTGAAGAAGAGAGCCAAGACCTTTAATGAGCTCCCCCAAACTCCATCTGAGCACCCCCAGTGGTGCTGGACAGTCTGAATGTAGGACTGACACATCACAAGCGATCAAAGTCGCTTTGCTTAGAAGACAAATGTAGTGGTAGTCAGCTCAACAATATTAAAAATCTACCAAACAGTAAAAAAAGAGCTAAACTCTGGCAGTGGAGAGAGGGTCAAACAAAGAGAACCAAGAGGACTTTTCTGAGCCACCGCTAGAGTGTGTAACCACGTAAACCCCAACTGAGCTGTGGAAGTGTGTGTGTGTGTGTCTCAGAAAGGATACAGGTTAATACTGGCAGCTCTTCTCCCTCTGGTTTTCTTTTCCCCCTCCAAGCTCAATGCTCCTGACTTCATGAGTGAAAATATCACAAGTAATTGAAGCTGAAAACCTCAGCAGAATATTAAATTAGAAATTAAGCAAAAAAGCTCATCAGTTGCAGCACAGAAATCCTGGGCAAATTTTCTAATGCAGTGTTTTAGCAATTGGAATAATTTTTTTTCCCCCCAACTGCTTCACTAACTGAATTGATTGAATTAAATGTGTTCTGTGGTGCTAACTAACCTCTGACCCCAGTTACTCAGGATAATCAGGGGGGTAATCAGCCTGCTATGATCTGAGCTCCGAAGGAACAAGAATATTGTAAGGTTCAGGGAGCCTACACTGGCATTAATCAGATGTCATCAGAGTTTGATTATAAATCCTAAAGACCACCAAATTGATACAACATGGTTTAATTCACTAAAAATTGGTGTCTACATATTAATCACCAAGCTGAATATCTGAAAGTGATTGCTTTCCTAGTAGGTGAAGTCAGGTGTCAATGCTTTGGAATATCCCACAGTGTAGTAATAAATACAATGATCAGCATCAGCACAAAAGTAACATTATCCAGATTAAAAAAGATTTTGTTCTAAACTCAAATAGATTTTTTCCTCCTGTTGGAGTTTACAGCTCGATTGAAATTGTTCCTCATGTTTCTACTCTAATTACAAGCTTACTCAAAAGCAAGAAAGAGTGTGTATTTCAAGCTACCTGCAAACACAGCATTTTTCTCCCTTCCAAGGGGAGAAAGTGTGGCTGCTTACAGTGTGTCACACTGCTGTGTACAGAAATAAAGAGATATTTATTGTCCCTTAAAATGATTTCCCCTAAAACTGGCAAGCTCAGTTGGAAAATTGGTATCTAGAAATGTGTGTTAGGATCCAATTAATTGCTAGTGTACTTGCTTGCTCTCCCTGGGAAGAGTTCAGTGTGGCAATTTTGATGCAGATGTATTAGATATATTATGTAGAGATTTGCTACAGGAGAAGGGGAAGCAGTCTTAAGAGAAAGGAATAGCAGTTTCTTAATAAACTAATTTTCTTCATACATGTCCTGATTTAATATGCTTTCAACCCTGCAGAAAAGCTTTTTATATATAAACCAATGATAATACCCAAATATTTATTTATCTTACTGGTGACACCTGTATGTCTGGGGATTTGCCTTTATTTGCATCAGAAATTTGATCTGCTTGGAATCTTAGGACTTAAGCTGCTGCCCAAGGGTTTCCAAGCATACCACAGGATTGGTTGTGACCACGATGAAGGAACTGTATGCATTCTGGACATCCCAGCAGGAGTCAGCTCTAGTGGTTACTTGCTCCATAGCTGCATTGGACTTTCTACTCCTACCCACACTGACCGTGAGGTACATTTGTGCTAGGTGTGATGCACATGTTACAGTGATGGTCTTCACAGGCACAATAACCATGATGTGCCACCAGGACAGGCCACGTTTGCTGTTCAGGTGATCTCTGCAGCCCACACCGGGTAGTCCTGACAGGCTTGATTCACTTTAGAAAGACTTCATGGTGTGTGTGCACATCTTGCTGTCCAGAGCACAGGGGTAGGGCCTCGGCCTGTCTTGACCTCCATTCTAATTCTTGATGCTCAGACACACAAAATCAGGAGCACTGCCATCAAACTTGTAGTCATTTTAATTCTCGAAATAGCTTAGAGGAAAAAAAATATATCAGGATATATAAAAATCCTTAGTTCCTTCCTTATCCTCTTTATTAATAAAAAGGACCAAATTTATACTTATCTATTTACATTGCAGCTGAGGCTGCAATGATGATTGTGTTCAAGAAGGCTGTGTGCACAGTGAATGTATAGTTAGGAAAACATAAACTACAGGTGAGAAAATGAAAGGGTCCTGAATGTTCCCTCTGTGACATTCTAGACAGGAAATAAGCACACAATGGGCACTTACAAAAGGAGTGTTTCATTTTCCTTTATTACAAATGTTTTTCTTTCAAGAAACATGAAATGAGTATTGACAAAAGGAGCTGGGTGGTGGGAGAAGGAGACCATGGGTATCCTTAAAGTAGAAAGCAATAAATCCATTTAGCATACCTTTGCTTTTTTCCTGACCTTTTCCACACCTGTGCAATGCCAAACCATCCATCTGTGGCTCCATGCTTCAATCCCTGCTCAGCACCGGGTGTCTCCATATACACTTAAATCTCATGTGCTTTCCAAGCACCCCAGCTGGAAGTGAACTCCTCTCACGCTGCCTTTTGAAACCTC
This sequence comes from Hemiprocne comata, assembly GCA_020745705.1. Taxonomy (NCBI): domain Eukaryota; kingdom Metazoa; phylum Chordata; class Aves; order Apodiformes; family Apodidae; genus Hemiprocne; species Hemiprocne comata. The sequence goes on from CM036598.1 coordinate 17,604,412, forward strand.
CTGTCACAGTGCTATGTGGGGAGGCTCAGGTCATGCCACAGTCTAGTCGAACAGATTGCATTTATTTTTATTATTCTTTCTTTTTGACCTTGGGAAAAAAAATATTTCTGTGCTAAGTTGGAGACCCCAGGACCTCGTTGTTCCCTGTCAGGGTAATGAGATCACTGTGCTTAGCTGGATGTTGAAGTTATGATAAAGATTTTTCTGCTGTGGGAGGAAAACAGAGAACAAAAGAGACTATTAATCATGAAAGTTCACCTATGTCTATGATCTCCAAATGATTCATCTTGTATCATAGCTTTTTGATATAGCACTAGTATGCTCAATGACTGTTGTGCAAACAGGATGTAGGCCAGATGATTTAAGAAAAACAAAATTATGTATATCTAGTAGAAGAAACTACGTGCAGTAGATTTCATTCATCACCTTTGTCAGCAGACCTGGAAGACTTACTGTGTTTGGATAGATTGAAATATGGAGCATTCAGCCCAGATTCTCTTTTCCCCACCCAGTTCTCCACAGAATACAAATTGCTGGCTAGAGATCTCATTTTTAAAATTCATATGAATTCTGTATCACTGCAGATAATGCTGCCTGTAAACTTCCATCTGTACCTCCTGCCTCCACTGGAACAGTGTAAAACCATCTCCTTCCAAAAAAGAGTTTTCAAACTGGGCTAACTTCAGATGCTCTCAGCTGGAGGGGCCTATAAATCTAGGGCATCTCATCCCCATCAGTTGGCACAACCTAAAATGCCAGAAGTTTTGGGAATTGATTAAATTCATTGCTAAAATATTCTAGAGATACAAGTTGCTTAGAATGGTGCTGCTAGGCACTGCTCACTGAAGACCACGTGAAGAAGCTTAACCACTGTCAGAACATCTGTTGTTGGCAGCAGGGTTGTGATCAGCTGTAAACTGGCACAGTGAATAACTATGTTCTTTGGAAGCAGTGTCCTCTCTGGGCAGAAGGAAAGCAAGATTTCTCTTTGGATGCATATGCTGCTTTTTATCAAAGAGCTCAAAGCTTCTGCCAGTGACAAAGTCTCATTTATATTGTAAATTCCACCTCTCTGCAAATACGTGTTGGCTTCTTAACCTGGTAAGAGTATGGTTAAGTCTTGCAATATTAAGGTGCCAAAACAGTGTTTTCACTGCATTCTGAAAAGTGCATAAAGGATTTGAATAGTCCCAAGTTACTTTGTGATTTCCTGGGACAGTGCAATTTTATTTGGAAATACTGCTGAACTGTGACTCATTTCCATCTACTATGCAATAATCAAATGGTATTTAACCCACATCTCCAACCTAATCTTGAACTGAGTTCCAAACACTGGGACAGTCACCATGAAGTTAGTGTCTATATATAAGCTTCATAGACTAATCTATTATGTCCTTATTTATACACAGTTGAGAGGTAATCAGTATCAAAATTTTAAAGAGAAATAACAACCATTGGAGCTGATTGCCAAAGAATTTCATAATATGCTTATCACTTAGGTTCTTGAAATCTAGAATTTTGACAAAATTGTGCTCAACTTCAAATTGTCAATATTGATGCTGAGTCACTGGAATTGCCTTCTAGAAATGTGTGTGGCCAAATATTTAAAACAGCCAACAGTATGATGGAATTTGCTGTAGTTAGACTATGTGCATTCAAAAACATTGCATTTACTATTTGCTGTTTGTGTAAGGTAGGAGAAACAAACAGAAAAATCACTCCCAGAACAGGTTACACCATTTTAGGTAATTATTTCCTGGGTAGTAAGAGCATCATCTTTAAGGGCTGTTTTTTCTTTTTCCTCCATCAGGACATGTATGAACCCTTACTTGTCAGAATGGAATTCTTAGTGTTTTATTTTTTATCAAATCTGTGCACAGCCATAGCTCATGTCAGTTCTAAGGGCATGTTTGGTAAAGTATGCAGAAATACCTTACTCATTGTTAAGTTCTCAAATAATAGACTAGGGGAGTAACAGATCTGTGTTAAAAAATAAAAATGTAATAAATGATTAAATTAGAATTTCTCAGAACATTAATTTGTAACTGTAGTAGTTGTTACATAGTTGAACAAGATCCCTCTTGAATTTTATCTGGGAAATGTTTTGTTTTCTACTTATTTAGAATGAAGCTTTTTTGGTTTTAACTTCCTCTGTAAGCTTCCTTTTGTATAGCACTAAAATACAGTTTTCATACACATATGGAAAGAAATCCTGGAAGTTACCATCCTAAAAAGAAGTTGCAAAATGCCCTTCTCTACTTTCTAAGTGTAAACATGACAATAATTTAAGAATCATTGATGGCTTTCATCTAGGGAAGCTCTTGTCACTGCCCAGCTCCCTCCCACACTGCATTTATTTATACCTGGGAGGAGACTAAAGCCACTAGAGTAGTTTCTCCTTCAGTTCTCTAAATCTCTCAGACTTTCTAACAAATTGACTGGTCTCTGCTTCTGTATGTTAAAGTCAATGTTGTCAAAACAATCTTTCTGTTGTGATAAAACTCCTCTTTCATCTATCACTTTGATGTTCAAAGAGGAGTCCTGCTGATAAGGAGTCTAAATGGTACAGATAGCAACTTCAACAATTAAAGAGGACATCTTTTCTGAACCCATTGCACATCCAGATAAACCCCAAAAATGTGACTTAGTCTGGGAACCAGTAAGAGGAATTTGTTGCTTATGGTTCTGACCCATGGAGCAAATGCCTCCCAGCTTTACCAGGGACTGGCATGTGAAGCAGTCTTAGTGGCACAGAAGAGCTTGCCTTCATTCCTTGTTACATGTGTAGGTGATGTCCATGTTTTTTTTCTTTTAGTAAGGCAGTGTCAGTAAGCTCAGATGTTGATCTCCAGCATCAGAAAAGTTGGTTTGGGTGTGAAAAAGTCTCTGCTAAAAATAAAAGACGAGCATTTAACAAGGCCTCCTTCCCTCCCCTTGTGACTGTCGTTAGTGTAAGTGTGAACTGAGTAGATTGGTGGGAAAGAAACCTGCAAAACCTTTTGGCTCCTAAAATGCAGTGGACGAAAAAGGAAGAAAAATCCAGCTAAGTCTATTCTATTTAAAGTTCATTCTATTTAAAGAAGACATCCAGCATCTTAGAAAGAAGATAGGCTTAAAACTGCTCTTGATGGGAAGTGCCCTGTGGAAGAAATAATGTGAGCTGGGTTGGCTGAATACAGCACCAGTGGTCTCAAAATGTGAAAAGCAGATCTCTCCTGGGTCCCCAGGCAACACTGACACTGGAGCAGGTGAAAAGGTGTAGTTTGCTCTTTCTGGCTCGGTCAGATCATCACTTTCCATAATGCTGTTGTTTTAAACATAAGGTTTCTTCTACCTGAGGGGAAAGAATTTTTGATAGATAAGAAAATCTAAGATAGGAAAACATCATTATTTGTGTTTTTCTCAAAAGTACCTTAAGAATAGTAAATATTATAGTGATATTTCACTGTCCTCTGTCCACCTGGAGAAAGAGTATTTTTCTGTGATGTGACCATCATTTTAGAAGCCTCCATTGTATTTGTGGGTACTTATCTATTCTACAAATAATTGAATGGACCTTGCATTTATAGGTGGAAAAGTGATAAAAGAATAAATCCTTTCTAAATTATTTATATATTGTGGAAAAAAAAGAGATGTTTGTCTTCCTTCTGAATCTTCAGACGACTGTACTACATTTGATGTGTACCCTGGGGGTACCAGGCTTTGAAGCAGGCACTCAGCATATGATTAATACATGTTAGAATTATCTTTTTTGCCTTCACTCAGTGAGGCCATGAGCTGGGCTGGGAAATAGTCAAAGTAAACAAGTCTTCAAAACGACTGGAAAAAAAGTGGCTGTTTTCCAGTATCACTTATTTACAGTCCATGAATGGCTTGTTAGTCTTCTGCAAGCACATAATAAGAGGACAGGAATTCAACATCAGCTCTAAATGGAGTTCAGCACTGCTGTAGGAAAGAAGCAGAATGGAAAGTTCCTTAAATTCACTTGTGAATCTTATGAGAATCTTACTCTGTAGATCTTCCAAAGCTTTCTAAGATTTATGATGTCTCCAAGAGGGATCTTTGCATTCGCACTCTGGCAACTGTACAGGCAACTCTTGTGGGGCCCAGCAGGTTATTCATCCATCCATTCTACTCCATTATTTTTGCATTCTGCCCCTGCACCACTCAATCATGAATCTTAATCCCTGGAAAGTTCTTGAAGTGGTCTCACTGAATGCCAGAGACAGCCTGGCTTCATCACCAGAGAAAACTGCTCACAGAAGGGCTTGTACCTGGAAACAGCTTGATTAATACTTCCATGTTTCTTTGTTTGTTGCATTACTAGTACTCCTTAGCAATACTTTTCCAAGCAGACTGATGAGTAGAAAACAAGATAAAGTCATGCTGAAACTCCCCTAGCCTTTTTTTTTATAATTTGTGATTAATACCAGTGATATTAGGCATCTCTGAGGTTTTCAATAAAAAGGCACAAATTTATAGAGACTGCAGAATTACAGCTGTTTTATGAAGAGCAGAATTTAATCTTTGGCCTTCCATTTAGGTAATTAATCTTCTGGATTTGTTGCTGTTGTTGTAGGCTGCAGCTATAGTGGACAGAAGTATTCCTTCAGACTTTCATTATTGAGCAGTACTTTTACTTTGTACAGTAACCAGTGTGTGTCTTGAAAGATCACAAGGCATTTACAATACATGGCCTGGGAAATTCACTTAAAAGTAAAAAGTGAAGATGCATCCAGAATTATTGTGGTCAATTTCATATACTCAGAAAGATTTTTTTCTAATCTACAGTTGAATTCTTTCTCTAATTTCACTAGAGAGACAAAATAATATTGTGTACTTAGAAAAGATATAGAATAAGCTGCAAAAAATACTTTAAGAAATAATATAGTGCCTAGGAGCCAGCATTGTGGCAGTAAGACAATGACAATTACTAAAGACTGTTTAGGTGACTCATAGCTTTAATTTGTGTTTTGCATCTAGTTGCACCATCAAATCCTTGTCATACTATGATAATGCTTTATATTTACATCGTGTCTTTCATCTAAATGACTTCCCAAGTGCTTCATACGTTGTGTACAACTTAGATCAACTTAATCCATTGCATGAATACAGCTATCTCTGCAATGAATTACAGCAGCTCTTTGTGTCAATATAGTAAAGGCTGTGCACAGTTTTAAGAGGAACAATACCCTCAGAATCTGAAGAGATTAGGGAGAATGTAATACCAGGTTACAATTTGTCCCGACCACAAAATGGCCAATGAAATCGCTCATGTGGAGAGTTGGGTATAAACTGCAGTTGGTCAGGTCCTCAGTTTGACAGCCCTTCACGGCCCCCGATAGCAGACCAGCACATTTTGTCATTGTGCTGAGATGAAAGGTGACTGAGGAATCATCAGTATCACTTTGTTTGATGCACAAATGTTATGCTAATTATGCTAATTGTTATGTTATTTCCTAGTATTTCACCTGCTTTGTTTGCGAAGCCTGATGCACCAGACTACTTGTGGGCTTTTTTAGCTGGCTATCCCAGTGAATTTCACAAGAAACATCCATTACTGACATTTATGAGATTCTCACTCCTGATTGCTTGGGAATGTAAACCTTTTGTGATCACTCTGAAAATTCCCTTGTCCTTGGAGATATTTCAGACACAGAGCTATGGAAAATACATTGGTTGCTTAACAAATAAATATTGGCCACTCAGGTGCACACATGTTGAATGACAGTGGGCAAAGTCAAAGAAGCAGACACAGAGCAAGGAGATTGCAAGAGATTGCATACACTTGCCTTCGTATTTTTAAGAAAGTAGATAGAAAAAATATTGTTGCAAAAGCAGAGGACTTCAGTGGAGGTGGGCAAACACAATAAAAGAGTTTCCCTGGGAAATTTCTAATAGACAAGTGTGAATTGATATATCCCATTACTTTTCGTCTTTTATGATATATAGATGAGGAAAAAAACACATGATAATTGCACAGAATACCTTCAACTGGAATGTTGCCCTGATTAATGCAACCTGACATGCAGTTTTAATTTGTTTGTTCTTGACTGGGAATCACAGCGTGCAGAATCTTAATTAGCCATGGGGTAGCAATCAACAACCCCAGACACGTTTATCTTGCATTGTATTTGCTGCTTGTGGCAGCTCTTTAGTTTGGGTGTATCAATACCCCACTCTGAGGCAGTGTTCCTGTAGCTTCAGAAGGGTGTTAAGGTTCTTCCTGCATGCTCATGCTGCTGCTGGACAGTAGACATTTGGGTGATTCTGCTGCAGTTAAGTTCATTTTTTCCTCTGTGCTCTGAGCAGTCAGTAATTAAGATCTCACTACAGAATCTTTAAATAAGGCTGTCAGGTAAAGGTTGGCACCATTTCCAGTTTTGCTTGAGGCTGGGATGGGGTTAGTGCCCGGTTTCTCAGGTGGTAACAATTTACAAAGTGAGCTCTTCACATATCTGCCCCATGGTTTTTCTTGAGACCATACAGAGCCATCTTGATGTTCAGTGAAAGCTGCCACTGTAGTGTCCCAGCAGTGTGCTACAGAGCTCAGCGTGGAGGAGAATTTGGCTCCATGTTGTTATATCCTGGCCCTGCCAGGATACGGCGACTAAAATTAAGCTGTAGTTGAATTTGATTGGTTTTGACTTCTCTCTTTGATGCAGGCCTAATTATTCTCAGTAGATACCTGCCATCTTGAATTTCCTATGCTCACTAAGATAAAATTCCTGCCAATTTGGAACCATAAGTTCTCATTTTATCTTCTCAGGCTTTGTACATGGTTTAGAGCAGGCTTGCAAGATCCAGGGAAGGGAGGAGTAGAGTTGCTGAACTCTCATGGTCTTTTCTGCTCACAGCTGTCCTGGGTGCTGTTCCATGGGCTACATTCTAACACAGGTCTTTTGAAGGTTATTTGCCTCCTTACCATCCTTTTACTGATTCCTTTGTTGTAAGAAATACAAGCTGCTTGGTTTCAGTCTCAGAGGCCTCCACACAGAGTGGAACCATCTTTGTGACCTTTCACACGAATGCCCAGTGATCGATGTCTAAGTAGGACAAAATTACAAACATTTCTAGGCTGTATTCACAGTAAGCACAATAAGTGACAATAGGGCACATCACCCCACAGAGCAAGTTACCCTTACACATACAAATGCTCAAATCAACGTAGCTGCTTCCAGCCAAATGCAACTCTAGCCCGGGGTACTTGCCTTCTAAGTTACTATTTTTAATATGGGTCCAGATATTAGCAGTTTAAATAAAGTACTGAACTTATCTATTTTATTCTTGATTTATAGTGGTGCTTAGGGGATGTGCAGATATTTAAAAGGAATGAAATCAATTAACTTGTGATCCAATTATTTGTGTAGGCCGCTATGGGGTTTTATTTTAGAACACTGGATCAGACTCTTCCAATTAAGCAACGTGCTTTGAGAATATAAACCTTTCATTTTGAAACATGATGAACCTGTGGTTATCTTTTCTCTGTTTCCAAATCTAATTCCTCTTTTTGTCTTTTCATAGTTTTTAAATTCCCATCTTTACTTTTGCTTTTGAAAGGGACCAAGTATAAATATAACAGATTTTTCTAAATACTAGGAGTTCTATTCTTCATATAAAGGTGGCTGAACAGACCAAAGAGTTCAACTTCTAGAAAATATACACTCTGTTTTTCCAGGCTTCTATGTTTCACAGTAGATATTTGTCTTTTGCAGTCACAAATCTGTGTTTTATTGCACTTTACATGTAATCAATTTAGAGTAGGCCCTTCTGACAACTTCTGTGATTTGATCATTTTGCTTTTTCATCCATCTTGAACAGATTGTACTCTGATGTTTCAGACAGCTTCAAATACCCTCTGTGTTTATATGGTCATTTCTAAAATGCAAAGAGTGCCAGGGTGAGTGTACCAGGGCACTTGGGGTTATTTGGCTTGGCACAGCCTTTGCCATTGTCATTTCCTTGACCTGCAGATGACAGAAGCTCTGCAGTTTTATGCCCCCAGAAAGTCTATGTGCCATTTTTGTGCTACTAACTCACTGCAGTTGAAGCTTCTGAGAGCCCTTCCTAAACAAGGAGAGAATGGGAATGCAGAAGAAAGCCCACCCGAGCTGAGATACCCTTGAATTGGGTATCCCTCAACTGGCATTTTTTTTAACTAGCCAGCACATCATGGCAACCTTTTCCATCATAGTCTGGCACTGGTGGGTTAAACATAGTAAATGTATCTTAGTGGCTTCACAATTATAAATCTGAATCAAGTAGCCAAATCTTAAAATATTTTACCTTACTGTTCCCAAGGTGATCCAGGGAGCATTGAACACTTAATTGAATCAGACTAGTGGATTAAGGAAAAGATTTTTCAGAAGGATCAATATGAATTAGGAGCAGATGCCCAGTCAAATCTAAGGGTTAGATTATTTAGGATTAGGTTACTTGAAGTAGTCACCTTTCTGCACAGCTAAATAGGAATTGTTTATTACCAAACAATTGTTGGGAAAAATTTTGGTCCTTCTGATGTCTCATTTTATACATGCTCAAGCTGAGACGATTTGAAATCATGCAAAAAAATCAATCAGGTTAATGGCTTATTTTCAATTTGGTAAGAGGTGAGCTTTCCAGTGACAGCATTTTGCTGAGCAGGATAGAATACAATCTTCATAATCGTTCCTTTATTATTTCCAAGATTCTTAATAGAGCTTGTCTTTTGATTTGTTTCAAAGCAAGGAAAAATAGTGTTATATTATCCTTTAGAGTTAATTAAACTGCAAATGAGCTTAATGATCTGTCTGAAACAAAGCTCAATCACAACCTGTTACATATTAACTATCAAAATGAAAAGAATCTTTAAATTCTTTGTTAAATATACCAAAGAAGATAGAAATGGCCAATCATAAATGTCATCCTTTTACAAAATCAGGTTTGAGGCTGGAAAGCTTGAACTGAGTGCATACACTCAAATTATACAGCTAAATTGAAAATGGGTTTGGAAACATAAGTCAAATCTCTTGGAAGAAACGAGAAAAAAAAGATAAGTGAACACAGGAAAAGACACTGTTGTCTCCTCTGTATTTGACTATAGGGAAATCCATTTTACCTACTATTTGTCCAGATTGCAAAATCTATATATTAATAAAATGCCATTGTCTGGATTCAATATTCTCACAAAATCTTCTGTAGTGCTATGACTTCATTTGGTCTGTAAGACAGAACAAAAGACATTTAGTCTATTCAGGTCTTGAAGCCACTTGGGTGATTTTTGCCCTTGAGTGCTATACTGTCACAGCCATTGTAGCTTTTAAGTAGTGCCTGTACAGCAAATCCTATTTGTGTCATTAAAGTTTGTCATTTGGGGCTTTTGAAGGCTTAATCCCCAGAAATGCTAAGGTTTCCTAATGATCTATAATGGTACTGCTGATGTTCAGCACTTCTCAGGATTAGGTATGTTATCATTCTGGTTTATCTACCTATAAAGCTGGTATTATCTTATCACTCTTCTATACAGTGCTTTTAGCACGTCAGCCTCAAGTGCTTCAAAGGTGAGGAATATTATTAAATCTGACCCTTACAAGCTTTTCCAGTGGTTTGCTTAATGTTTTTCCTACATAAATAAAAATGATGTTATGTAGTGTTCGTCCAGATAGTAAATTAGAATTTTCTTATAAGGCTTGGCTAGCTGAATAGTACAGCAGTGCAGAAAACTTCACAAGGTCATGAAAACTTCTTTCACTGAGCAAAGGAAGTTACACTGGTTTTTAGTTATGCTGACAAAGTGCTAGCACGAGGTCCAATTATTTTTGAGTCTCTCAGAGCAACACCTCCAAACACAGTACAGGAGAATTTTTTGTGAAGAATGTTTTATGTATTGAGCACAGTGTAGTGAAAAATTAATATGTGTGGAGTAATTTATGAAAACAATAGTCTGAAATGCAAACTGGATCATTTGTAAACACCAGTACATTTGAGGGCAGGAATGGGCTATATTGTCAGCTTCCTCTTCTGCTTAGCTATGAGTAAGGTTCCCTTTGTGACAGCATTTGCACCTCTGCAGCACGAGATGTGCTTTCAGGATTCACTTTCCAGTAATGTGAGATGAACTGTTGTCTTGTCATCAGCATCTTCCAAAGCTTGATTCTCATCACATTGCTGCTTACCTGCCATCTCCTAAATGGGGAGCAGCTGTAATGTGCTACCTTACATTTCATGAGTGAGAATGTATTATTTAGAGCCTGTAATGCTGGGTTTCAGTCAAGGTTTATATCTTTCTCCTTTTGTGGTAAATAATTTATTCTGGCTTGGATATTTCATATGTGTGTGTGTGGTCATTAATCGAAAATTGTAACAATTTCCTCTATGTTTGTTTTTTGTTTTTTTTTTTTCCAGTTTCAAGCCACAGTAAAGGAGGGAGTCACAGGTGTCATAGTAAATTTAACTGTTGGTGACCGAGATGACCCAGCAACAGGAGCATGGAGAGCTGTCTACACCATTATTAATGGAAATCCAGGGCAGAGTTTTGAAATCCACACCAATCCCCAGACTAATGAGGGAATGCTCTCTGTTGTCAAAGTAAGAACACTTTGCTGTTGCACTGTATTATTACTGTAAGGTCCACCCACTGGATTTACTGCATAAGAGAAGGCACAGCAAGGATAAGTTACTTGAATAGATATGGTTGGCTTCCAGCCCATGTGCAAACAATATCTATAACCCTGTGTTCTGTCCCAGTAACCTTACTTCTTTAGTCATAAGGGCCTGCTTGTTGCTAACTATATTGCCATTGTGTATAAAGAACAGCTAGGTTTCCAGTTAGCATCACAATTAATAGTGAGGCTTGACAACAAAGTTTTGTTTGTGACTAAGGGTGCAATTAGAATTCAAGGACCACATTTTCTTCTCAGAGAACACAGATGCAAATACCAGGAAACTAAGGGATGTGGCTTCAGACTGAACTGGAGAGCCATCTTTGGTCCAGCATTTCTAAAGTTTCATGGAAAAAAAAAAAATTACTGCCTTTGTCTGTATGAAGATAATCCTGTATCTCAAACTTTAAAAATGAATAAAAATAAAAGAAAAATAGCCCTGGTTGCTACCTATACCAGAATTTTCTCTGTTTGACTTCAGCAAAGGCATTTTCAAATCTTAAGACAAACATTATGTATGCCCATAGCAGTGCTTTTGATTTCAAGGTAGGAGCTGAGAAAAATGCCTTATGTTACTTATTATAAGTAGCTACTAGGTATGACTGATTTGTTTGCTAAATGCATGATACATCATAAATAAGCATGTATATATGAGAATCAAATTATATGTATGAGGTATGACAAAAAAAGTACATGCTCTTGGTTGGAGGGACATCTCCATCTTTTATTAAGTCCATTCTGTTAGTTATCTTCAGTGCATTTTCTCTAACTACCATTGTGCCTAATGCTAAATTCTGACCAATTATCAGATGTAATGAATGCTCTTGTCCCCTGCTGGCTAATTCTATCTTCTGCAAGTTTGCAGTGGGGTACAAGGCAAAAATACCAAGTGCTGCCTTTTCACCTTGCATTCTGCTTTTCTGTTATGTTTCACAGCCTTTGGACTATGAGATCTCAGCATTTCACACGCTGCTGATCAAAGTAGAAAATGAAGACCCACTGATTCCAGACATAGCCTATGGCCCCAGCTCCACAGCAACAGTTCAGATCACTGTTGAGGATGTGAATGAGGGCCCAGTTTTTCACCCCAACCCAATGACGGTGACGAAACAAGAAAACATCCCCGCTGGCAGTGTTGTGTTAACGGTGAACGCCACTGATCCGGATACTTTGCAACATCAGACTATCAGGTGAGTGCAGTACCCTTTAATTTTCATCCATCAGAAAGCAAGTATGTCTTTTGTGCCTGAGAATTTGCCTGCCAGTACAGAATTAAAGTTGTTTGGGTTCTACATCATCACTGCTCGCAGTGAAAAAGGAAGGCTGTAGTATATGAGAACAGCATCTACAATTAAGGATAGTGTAAAATTGCATGTGTGAAGGGCAAAGCTACTCACTAGGTTGTGTCTGGCAGATATGTTTTCTTGTGAGGTCCTACAGTCTGGTGTGTGTTTAGAGTCTGGGCCTAGGTCCAGGACTTTTACAGAGGATGCACACCAAACTACATGGTTCTTACACTATGCTGCTATACATTGTGTCATCAGAGGCCTTCCTGTGATTATGCTGGTAAAAGAAAGGCCAAGCAGGCACAACCCAGGCTTCTAAATGAGCTATTACACTAAATATCAATGACCATGAGCAAGCAGTGTTGTGTGTCTGCAAGAAGCAATGAATGTTTATATTGTGTGTGCTGTGTGAACAATGTACATCACCCCAACGAAGTCTGTATCTGTTCAAAATGTGCAGATACAACCAAAAAACACCAACAGAGAATTAATATTATTATTTTTAAATTTTTCAACATATAACTGAGATGTTCAACAGCAGAGATATTTTTAGTTAGTTTTCTACATAAAACTTGTAGGAGGGGCTGATGATTATTTGTAATCAGGAAATTTAGTTACTCTACTAGATATAACATCATAAATGCAATCCAAGAGCCATGAATTGTGTCTAGAAACCATTTGTACCATTGTCCCCCTCTAGATTGAATTTATTCTTTGAACACTGCATATCTGAATCAGATTCAAATTACTTCTCTCTTTGAAAAACACATCTTATTTTGTAAAAATTCTTCAAGACAGCTGCACTTTAAAAACAATTTTCTTTCTTGGTCTTCAGCTTGAATGTTTTTTGCAGACTGAGAAAGAATTTCATTTAAAAGCTCAAACAAGCAGGAAAAATATATTGCACTGAAAAAAATATTACTCCAAGTATTTGTTAGATTTGGAAGCCTGCACCTTGAGCTCTAGCTCTTTGCACAAGATTAGCAGTGAACTTTGATGGTGTCAGCTCTTCTCTGATCTACAAACGTTAACATTTCAAAGAAACTCAAAGCAGAGGTAGAAATATCATCCTGGAAATGAGAACCTCGTGCTCAATTTGACCAGCTAAATAATGTAGGCGTCAAGTTTAATCCTACTCTAAATTACACCCGTTTAAAACTAGGTTAACACTCACTTCACAGCTACACCCAGAGCTGTGATATCCTAGGAAAAGTCTGCAATGAGCAGAGTGAGTTTGGACTGTGGATGTTGTAGAAAAGAAGGAGCAAAGAGAACCAGGGCTTTTTCCTGAGTGCATGCATACCTTTGGGTGGAAAAGAATGTTTGTTCCACTGTGATCACTCCCAGAAAGAAAAGGAACCTGTTTAAGTGGGATCACATTTCTAAGATTCATTAACATTTTTTTTTAAGTATTTAATTCCCTCTACACTTTCTAACTTTTTAGAATTAAAAAATGAAAGAAATCCAGCAGGCCCCATTTTAATTATAAACCAACAATTTATTAATAGAACAGTAATGAAGTTTCTGAAATTTGATTTCTTAATCAGGGATCATTGTTATTTTTGTGCCAGATTTAAGAGTTTAATTTTGGGTGCTTTTTCTCAACCTCTGAAATTTTAATCAGAAGTTTCAAGTGTACATGTCAATGAGAAGTTAAAGGCCAAATTTAATAACATTTTCTACCTTGGGAAATTAAAAGAAGAGCCTCACTCTCTGCAATCCATTATTAACAGTAGATCTTAATTAAACACAGTTATGGTCCTCAATATTTGTCTGTGTGAAGAGATTGGTTTTAGTATTTTTCCCTTTTTTGGATTCAACAAGTCCAAGATATTCAATAGTTAGATTTTTAACTACATGTAAATAAGCTGCTTACTGCAGTGTATTTGTAATTTTTAATTAAAGCAACGTTTTTCTCTGGTTTCATGGTTTATCATGGCAATATACTTTTATTACCTACTGTGCTCTTGGATTTTAAATTATTTATGTAAATATATTATTACGATACAAGCAATGTGACTCAGTGCTTCAGAAATAACTTCACAAGAAAAGTTTATTATAGCTCTACAGCATATCTAATTCATTAAGTAGAAATGAAATGCTGTATTTGAAGCTGGAGAATGTAGAAACGGAACCCAAACTGCAGTGAGTTTCACAGGAATATGAAAGACTGACAAAAATATAAATTTACTGCCAAGCATGTAAATTAGATAAATGTGTGTGTTTGTGTCTGAGTGTGTGCAATTTTTTTAGCTGCACCTGAATCCAGCTGGCCCCACGTAGTATAAATGGCTCCTGGAAGCAGAGCTACATCATCTTAGCGGTGAAGTTTCAACTGTTGGATTTTGAAAGCCAGTTTTTGCTTGGCAGTTGACATCCTTTTATTTGATTTTGGTCTCCTTGTATTGCCATATCTTTAATTTAGTGGAATTACACAACTATGAAACCAGTGCATCTCCATTTGTTTGAGATGAACCATTTTGGATTAGAATAGCCTGTGATGGATCCCACTACCCAGCTGCCTGTTAACCTGTAGCCTGGACATCTGACTGCAGCAGCACTGCCAGTGTACTGGCTGTGTGTTTGATAGCTCTGCTAGGCTGGAAATGGGAGCAAAGTCACATTTATTAGTGTGATCATTTCCAAATAACAGGTGCTGGTCTCTCTGATGGGTGGATAGACTCTGTTTCTCTTTACATAAGGTGTATTTTTCTGTACTGCAAACTAAGTGTATATATTAATGAGGCTTCATTCTTGAACATCAGAGCATGGGGGTGATAAGGTTGAACCTTAGTTGGTGGAAGTCACTGGAAATGTTCCAAACCCTTATTGGTGGCAACCATGACCTGCATACTCTTTGTCAAAAAAAAAGACTGCTTGAAATTCTGTAAAATAGTGCTGAAACTACACCGAAGAGGGATTTATAGTTCAAATGAGTTTCTTCCAAATCTCAAAGACTAGAGAAAACTAAGGAGAATTCAAGGAAAAGGCAAGTTTACTTCTGTTACTTCTCTTTGCTGCCAAACGCTAACCTTGCATGTGGTGAATGTATAAGCCATGAATTGCAAAAACAATTCAAAAAGCCTTTTTCATGTCTATTGCTAGGATTTTTTTCAGAGATTCTGAACAAGGATGAGGCTTAGAATCATATTCCTCACAAACACTTAATGGATCAATTTTGCATACTTTGTTGCACATCAAGCCTTTCTAAGGCACTTTTGTTGCAGGTGGAGGTCAATAAACTTGCTTTTTGGGATGCACTACAATCACATACACAAGTACTATATAATGAGTCATAGTCTTTAAGAGCAAAAAGTCAAAGTCTTTAAGAGCAAATGCTTAGGAAGTAACACCCTTAGTCATTGTTAAATACATCTCCTAGAGTCTGAAGGACTTGTCTTTGCTCCTTAACAACAGGAGATTTGTTTTCCTTGTGCAGAACTGAAGAAGAGCTCTGTTGTTATAAATGAATGGCTGAGGCATGCTCTCAGCATGCAGCACTAGGGTTTTTCACTGTAAGTTACACCCAAGAGCATCTCAGGTTGGCTCTGCAGTTTTATTTACAGCCTGCCTGAACCCGGCCATTGGGAATTTGTACTGCATTTCTAGATCTGAAGTCACTGTAGATTGGACAGTGCACATTGTTTTTCTCTTCCTTTCTCTTTTTTAAGATAGAGGGAAAGCCAGGTAGAGAGGGAATCTGCTTGAAGAAAAACATATTTTTTCTTCTGTCTTCCCTGCAAAATTTTGAAACATGGAAACACTAAGTCTAGAGAGCTGCACGTATTGGGGTATCCAGCAAGCAATGCCAGAAAAGGAGAGACTGAATGACTTCTGGAAGAAAGAACTTTGTGCTACATGGCTACCACCTATAGTTGCAGATACTCACTCATCAACTGTTAGCTCAACAGTTTTCTACACAACAGTCTTGTTACTGAAACTGTTTCTGGAATGTGTTAATACTGTTTGTGTAGGTAATCACTGTGATATATAGGCCTCGTTTTTCCTGTTCAGGTGGTGATTTGTAGCTGGCCAGCACTGTGCAGATATATCACTGCGTCTGAATTAATGTGGAAGAAGCAACTGGTGAAAAAAAAAAAGTCATCTCTGGGGGGAACTGCTGAGATGAGACTGAAGAGAATGACGGGAGTAAAATCCCAGGGCTGAGAGAATTAAAACGTGTCAGATCTGGAATTTAGGTCCTATAAAAGCTGTGGACAGCATCTGACACTGACCACTCAGGAAAGCCACTTTCAACTCTGTCAGCTTCACTATCAGAGGTATACTATCACAGGACCTTCTTTCCCTCAGAGTAGTGAAGAGATGTTGTTAGTCTGCTTTCCCAAAGTCTGTTAGTCAGTTCTTTTATTACTTGTAGCAATTCTCTGACTTGCTTAGTTTACAGCCAACCTGTCCCTTCCCCTTTCACACCCTGGAGAGTCCCCAGGAGTCCTTGATTTCTCAGCTGCTCCTAGTGTTTCTCCTAGTGGTGAACACCTCTAAGTCTCCCCTGTTGTTTCTTTTTGCCCTCTTCTTACTGATACTCTCTGCCTCTCTGTTGAACAGGTGTTAGGCCTCTTCTCTCCTTGTCTGCTTATATCTTAATTATTAATGCTTAATGACAATCCCATCTAACCAGTTGGTGCTTAGCTTTGATATACTGGTTTTTGCCTTGCAGGGAGGTGGGGGAACCCCCTTACTTGCTTTGCCTTATCTATGCTAATGTCTTTCTGCTTGGTTCTTCCTACCAGTTGCCAAGGTCTGCAGGAAAGATTAATGTACATAAACACATTGCTATACACCTATTTTTTCCTTACCCCGTTCTACTGTAAAAGGAGGCAGAGTAGAGAGCAACTTTATATCCAGACTGAATGAGGCAGTTATCCTGAAGAGCAGTGTCCCTTTTTTGAGAAAAAAAACAAACAACCTAATCCCCATCTGTTTGAGGAGTCTCTGGAATAGAAGAAATGTCTGAATTAAATTACTAAAGACTACCTAAAGCAGGGGTACCAGGAATTCTCAACCTAGTGATTCCTAGTTGTGCAGGGAACCCAGCTACCTGAAGCCAGACTTTCTCACTCCTGACAATACTTGTCAGAAAACTGTATTCCTAAAATTTTCCATCTACTCAACTCTGTTGACATAAATCATACTTAATATGTTGATATTAAAGCTATAGATGATAGAATTGAGAATCTGTGTTTCCGTGTAATCAAATAAGCCACAGAAACCCATTTTAACTTCCCTCAATATTACCTTAAGAATCCCAAATTCTTAATTAACAAGGATGAATGTGACATTTAAGAGGAGTTTAATTAGGCCCTTTGTCTTTATCTTGCATAACAATATTATGCCACATTATGATTTCAACCATGTCAGCACTCAGAATGAATGGCTGTGAACTGTGAAATTATAGGGCACATTTTTCATGTCACTGACTAAACAATATTGCAGATCTTCTTGAGAAATATAACAATGGGATCTATCAGTCACAAGTTATGCTTGCAGTGGAAGTCAGCTCTTGACAATGACTTACTTTGTCATTACTGTTCTCTTCTAGTTTCAGAAAAAGCAGGATTTTGCCTCTGGAAGAAGTAAAGAGTATTTTGATTATAGTAAGCTGGCTATCAAGTTTGAGGATTTTATGTGAGGAGTCAAGTTCTGAGGGAAGGGGGGTGGTATGAATTTCTGTTAATATTTTAAAGCCATTGGATTCTCAAGTCCCACTCAGCCAGTTGGACTGTGCATGCACATCTGTATGTAGCCACAACTTTCAGTGATGCTTTAACAGGAATTTTTTCTTTTTCCTGGCAATATATAAGACTGTAGCTCCAGTGACCAGTGTTACTTTATACAAAGGCAAAAGCTGGAAAAGCCAACACTCAAAAGATTTCCAGGAAGACTGGTAATGTGTCTAGGCCAGAATTCTGTTATCAATTGGAAGTATATAATGAAGCCATTCTTCTTGTTCTTGTGGAGTTCAGCACTTCTGTCTTTTGAAGCAGGTATAGATCTCAGATGTCAACAGAGCAGGGGTTGTCTGGCATTCATGTCCTGATTGGAAAAGGGAAATGCTGTGATTCTTTTGTAGCTTTTTGCCCTGCTGTGAAGAAATGAGGTGCTAATGTTATGGCTATATTTCAATAACTTGCCCTCTCCAGAATAAGGACACAATAAACCATGGACACACTGAGTTCAGTGGCAAAATCCCCACAGAATCTGGGTGTAGGATTTCAGCTCAAAGCAAAAGCTTTCCCAAATACAGTCAACTTCTGTTGTACGTTTACAGCCACTGCTCAACCACAAGACATCCCTATTCTGTGCATTTCAAGTCATAAAGAGCCCCATCTTCTCTCAGGCTCACAGATGGTTATTCTTGGAGTAGATTTTAAGTTCAGTGAAGAAACTGTCAGAAGGTTTAAGCACTCATTTTTACTAAATGGAGCTCTGCGATTTACTGTAATGGGAAAAAGTCTTGTAGAGTTCAATTGGAATTTTTCTATTAGTAATAAGTGTGCTGATTTCTGTAAAATAGTTTTGGAGTAAGAGTGAAATTATGCACTTTGTTAAAGCAGCAGTAAGCCTGCAGTTTCATTCTTGGTTCAAATGTGAATTGGTAGGGACTGACTTCTTCCTAATTTTATGACCATTATGCTCTAGGCCAATATGCCTACAGAGCCATGCAGAGAATTATAATCCATGTGATCCCTGGGCTGGTACTGAGCACAGCATTGCCTTGGAGATGCTAACCTGTCTCACCCAGATTTCATTGAATGGTCCAAACTCTGGAGAATTTTTACACATTTTCCTATTTTAATGGGTCTGTCACAATAATGTTGCCTCTTTTTCCTTTCAAATGAGAGATTTCCAATAGAAATCTACCTGCCTAAGGCCCAGCCTCTCTGGAGAGTCAGCCCTGGGTCATGGTAGCGTTTTATATACAAAAAAAGAAATGCAGCAACCACAGAGTTTATCTGATAATGCTTCAGGGCTAAACCAATAAATTTTTTGTATTAGTAGGGCACAAGGTTTGCAGCTTCCAATGGAGCACTCAAAAGTTGCTTCTGGCCCTGGAAGCATGTCAGTTATGAACTACTGTTTAAAACACATTTTAGTGGAGAAGGAAACAATACTGAGTTTTGCCTATCTCCATGTCAATTGTACTAGGTCAGGTGGACTTATGGAGACTGCTATAGACTTTAGGTTTTTAAATACAAGGGGAAAAAAAGAAGAGAAAACCCATAATAACTTTACTTGTATAACTGTAACCCTTTGAACAAGTTGTTCTTTCTGCAGTTAGGTGGGTTTTTTTATTTCAGCTTCTGTCATTTCAGGCAAAATAAAATAGCAGATAGTTTCAGTTTTAAAGGTCTTGAGGCCTCCATTTTTTGTGTGTCAAATTGAATGATTAAAATTCATCCCATCGAGATACTATGGACATGCACTGAAGGCATCCAGCAAAACATTGGGATCCCTAATGACAAGGGGAAAGTGCATGAGAAGTTTGACTCTTGGGCATCCAATCCAGGGTTACATAGCACAGAGTAATCAAGACATATTAGTTAGTAAGCCTAGGAAAGGATAAAATACCTTCAATTTACAGAGCACCATATATTGTGTGCACTAAATGCAATAGATATCAAGCACAAATTAAAACAATATATGACCAAATAGTGGAAGAGTGTTGGTAAAGTGTTTGCCTCGTTGGTACCACACTGCAGTCAAGCAAGGCCTAGATATAAAGTTTATGAGCAACTGTCCATGTCACAAATTAAGGTTAAACTACTTTAATTCTTCCACTTCCTTTCTTTTCAGTTCTTAATCCCCTAATATCTAATGAAAGCTCTTTTTGTGTCATAAACTAATACTTATGTGAAGCTTTTCCCTCTAACTGCTTCACATTTTCCATCAGTCACTGGCCAGCAGATTTCTTAAACGACAAACTTGTCATGTTGCTCAACATGACATCTGAAAGGGGCTTGGCTGTGATGATGATGAACATGATATAAAAATGGGGCTGGATGGAGTAGATTTGTTGTAGGCAGTATTCAGAGAAAGCATTCAGCTCCTACACAGGGTACTAACCCTAACAAAAAAGGTACTTTCTAACCTTCAAAGAAATATTACTGAGAAGTGTTCAGCATCAATTAATCTTTTAGCACATAAACGATCATTTCCCCTATGAAGCATCTACTTAAATTTTCTAGTTCTTTGAAAAAATACAGTTTTTTCATAGGTCATGTATGTTTTGTTGAAATATATATACAAGGGGCATTTTAACAATCCTGCTATACCTTGTGACATGCTTTTAAGAATATCAAACAGAATTTAATTTCTGTCAGTGTTCCCTATTCATATTTACATGTACAGGACCAAGTTTGTTTTGCAGTAACATCAGTTAGACAAGGGATATCCCCTGAGTGAATGTAACTGAGTGTGGAATCTGACTTGAATGTTTTTGTTCAACAAGTGAATCGTAGTATTTCATGTTTCTAACATCCCTTGAAGGCAAAGGTAGAAAGCAGAGGGGGGAGGAAGTTCAGCACAGCAGCCTGTGACAAATGTAACAACCCAGAGTTGATGACATTATAAATAAAACAACTAAGACATGGCTGTACACAATCTTGAAAAGTGATAAGGGCCAGACAGGTAGGAGGGAAGTCTGTGGATTTTAAAGTGCATTTGGACAGCTTGAATGCCTGAGCATCTGATTCATAGAGATTAGGGAAGGTAAATCACACTTTCTTTTTCATTTGTCATTGTCATTAAAGATAGTGTTAGGCAAACAAAAGTAACTGGCCTAAAATAAAGGAAAAGATGTGACACGATTCACACATTGCTCCAGCATTTAGGGCACAAAGTGGCTGCATGTTTTTGTATAGTTCAATGTACTCGGCCACATAAACCTCAGATAGGAGATTGTCTAGTACTACAAAAAGAATGAAAGAAAATTAAGTTTCTTCTGTAGGAACTGCACCAGGATCAGTGCATAGTGTATTCAAAATCAGCTGGGGAAAAAAGAAAATTTAATTTGTGTTATTATTAGCCAGGAATAAATGTGCCTTTTTCTTCATATTATCAGATTGGATGGTAGGATGAATTTTTTTGAATATTATATGCTCACACTATCACAAATGCTACTGAATTTCTCACCTATCCTTTCCTTCTTTGTTAGTGAAGGCTACAAGGTTGGAAGGTATTTTAACTCAATGGTTATTAATTCTTCTGGGCTACATAACTATACGAATGCATGAAGACAGGCTATTTTTCTGCTATGAATACATTTATTTTTAAACAAAGCTAAACTAAAGAACTAAAAGAAAAAACATCTTAATTACTGCAAGAATAATACCAAAATGACACATCTTATGGAATTAGTTGGGTTCTATTTCTATGGAAACAAAGTTACTAATTTGTTGGCTCTTCACTGATTTATAAAACCCTTTGAGAATTTCCCATTATTCCAGATAAAGCCAGCCCGTTAATCAAACATTAGACAGCTTTGCAGATATTTTTGAGGTAGACATTGACATGAAAATAACATTGTCATGTTTGTCTATTGTAATATGCAACTGGAAACATAATCTGATGCTGGGCAATGGTAGGGATTGGTTTTTTACTAGGACATCAACTTAGTGCAAGTTTTTACATACGTGCCTCTATAATTTTTCAAAAGTAATAGCTACACAGAGTAATTATCAGATCTGTGTGACTAAGTTGTACAAATTCTTTGAGAAATCCTTCTTGGAAAAATCTATTTGCATGTCCTTGTGTGTTTAGAAAATATTTTTCAGTAAGAAATTCTAGGAATTTGGAGGAAATATGGGAAAATGCAGGCTACAAAAAAAAAAAAAAGGTTAAGAAAAGTGTTTTTCTTTAAAAAACCCTCACATCCTATTTCCTGCTCTTGCACTGAGCTTTAGAGAATTCAACCTTCATAATAGATAGTAAGTAGATTAAATAGGAAACAATGAGTTAACTAACTCACCAGTTGGCACCCAGCTGTGACCAAAATAATTCTGATTTGATTCTCTTTAATTCTAAAATATTTTTACTAGGTTTGGAACTCCATATCTCCTCCCTACAGGTAGCATTTAGGAAGGCAACATGAAGGCCTTCAGCCAGGATAAGCCTTTCATTCTCCAGGTCCTCCTCCCAGTGCCACGTACCAGCAGGAACTCAAATTTCCAGCACAGTCCTGTTGGTTCTGTCAAGGTCCCTGCTTCAGGGATCTGGTGGTGAAAAGGGGGACAGATGTAGGTTTGTTGGTGCAGAGGTCTGGGGGTGGATGGGAGCAGCACGTGGCTCTGGAGGGGGACAGGAGAGGCTGAGGAGTGTTGCTGCAGCCTGCTGTGGGTTCACACAACTCTCCCTGCTCAACAAATCCTCACTAAGAGTTGTCAGGTATTAATTCAGTTGTTATTGTGAACTGCTAACATGAACTATACTTCTGGGGATCAGCTCCATGTTCAGCAAAGACTGCAAGTAATGGCTCAGGCAGTGCTCTGATGTGAGAAAAAGCAAGTATCAAGCCAGGTTTTTTGCCTGGATGTCTCGGTTTGACTCAGGATTGGCAATTAAACCAGAGACAATAAATGTCCACTAGCTGGAACACTTCTTGCTAGTTAAAAGACAGCTTACTGAAGGAAAAAAAAAAATCAGTAAAAGGAAAATTAGCTTCATCCTGGCTCAAACCAGGACACTGGATCGGGTACAGCTCAACTCCCAGTATCAGTAATTCCCTTTACTTTGGTGAAATCTGGATTCCAACATGGATCTTTGCCACTCATCATTATGCCTGTCAAATATGGGAAAACACACGCTTACAGAATCACAGGATTAGCAACCAATAGCTCACCAAAATGAGTCTCTGGAGAGGGAAACCTGCACCAGGTGCACATTTTATACTAGCTGTCACTATGTGCAGTTTAAACAGAGGTGAGGGGACAGTGTTGTGTGCTTGATGGGGAAAGGAGAGGGAACGAGCAAGAATGGGGCTGGTTTTCCTGTCAGGTCCCTAACTGCAACCTGCCAAGAAACTCAGAGGCTTTTCTACGTCAGCAGAACATTATTGCTCTCCCATCATCTCTTGTGTTACAGTGCTCAGCTTAGAAATAGCTGAATCTTAGAAATAACTCCTGTGCAAGTTGAGCCAACTCAGGAATGCCCCAGCTCTGTCAGCACAGGAAACTACTTTGATTACTTTTCTGGCAGTATCAGCTGCTTCACAGATTTTCTTTCTGAATTGCTACTTATTGCACGGTCAATTTATTGTGTGCTAAATTTTGTCCTTCCTTATCCTAGTCCCTTTTTTCTTTTGTTCTTAAGTTAAGAAAAAGCTAGTGAAAATATTTATGCTGTTTCATCACAGTAAATACAGATTTCTGTAATTTTTTGGGCTGAAATACCTGATATAGCCAGGTGAGCACTATTTTTTTTTTTTCCTTGAAGCAAAGTCTCATGGAATTAAGACCCAGGTCTCAAGTAACTTTGTTTGAAGTAGTTGGCCTTTATAATAATTGTTTCACAGAGTTACTTAGGAATAAGAAAACTGCAGTATTATTGATGTGGTGTCTTCTCTGTGAATCACTAGGTCTGTCCTTTACTGTAGTTACATGTTCTTCATAGCAGATATTTCACATTCCTCTATAAGGGATGATTATTCCCCACTTTATCCAAGACAGAGACTCAGACTCTTGTTTTTCATTACTTGGAACCTTTCACTTTGTTTTCTGACCTTGAATTGACAGACTGAGCAGACATTTCCTTCATGGCAACTCTTTTACAGCTTTAACTAACCTTGTCCCATGATTTCAAGGTTGAGGTTTGTGAGTCTGGAACTTATTTTCTAAAAAAATTTCCATCTTTTTAATATTTTTGCTTTTTGTGTATTAAATAAAAACCAAACTAAAACCAAATATATAGTTCATAAATATTGGGCACATTTTTCCCTACTAAAAGTTGTGGTCTTTATAAAAGAAAAACACTGTCAAAAGTGTCATCTTCTACCTTGAGGATCATAATTTAATCTTCTGCTAGAAGTAATTATTTTCTTTGCTACCAAGCATGACAAAAATGCTTCACATTTTTTCCTCTAACTCCAGTGTAGGTTCCCCCACATAAATCAAGAGAGCATTTCAGGTTTAATTCATATGAAAGGCTCAGTTTCAGCACTATTTCTTAGCATTTCTCTAGCACTGAAGAGGTAAAAATTACTGCATGTGGTAAGGGCTAACATCGAGGAAAGTCATGTTGTTAATCATTCTGAATGCCTTGAGGATGGCCAGAAGCTGGAGTCCCAGAGGTCCCACATGTGTATGTTCAGATTTCAACACTGTTATTGTCATTTGTGAACATTCTTCACTTCCCAATGAACATCTGAATGAACGGGAAAAGTTGTGCATCTTTAGTGTCAAAGGAAGTCTGCTAAATCTGCAGGAAAATGTTCAAAAAATGTCCTCCTTGGTAATGCTTGCTCCTCTGTCAATAGAGAGGATGGCCTGTGGTAGTTCCAGACTTCATTTTTAATTATTTTCAGGGTGACAAGGAGTTATTAATCTTCTCTGGGATAATCTAGGCCCAGTGTCTTCTAGATTTACACTGAACTGCAATTCTTTGAAATGGCTTGATGAGAACAAGGCAACAAGAGGGAAACAAAAGAGGCAAGTGAGTGTGAAAGCAGCAGATAAGGGAGTGCAGAGGGGATGCCTGCTGCTGGAACCTGTGCTTGGAAAGGCATCAATATTGCAAGGGCCTTAGATTGGCACAGGACATAATCTGTGCTAAAATGATTATTCAGCATATTCACCAATTTGTTATACTTCCATCTGGAAATTAATTTGCAGAAACATTAATTCCCTTCCTTCCTTCTGAGACGAGCCCCACAGTTAATAGCTGTTAATAGGGGCCAGGACTGGCTCTTGTGAATGTGTTTGTATCACACAGCTCAGGTTGCCAACCTGTGCTGTGGCTGAAGCTCACAGCTCCCTGCCCTGCCTTTTTGGGGAGTGCTTCCAGGAGAGGGGCTTTTCTTTGTGACTTTAGTATCAGCCAGGGCAAAACTGAGGCTTGATGGCAGCTGGCAGAAGTAATCCCTTGCTGGGACCAGCCAGTTCCTGGCAGTTGGATGTGCAGTCCAAGAGGAGTTGCATTGATCCAGATAGACTAATGCTTCACAGCAGTGAGCCACTTCTTGCCTCTTTTCCGCCCATCCCTTGGGAAAAAAAACCCTCACACTGAATCTGTAGAAATGTGCTGTTTCATGGCCGTGTTCAATGGTGACATTTTAGTAGTGAATCTGCTGGGCTTTTATTAAAAAATTCCTAACTTTTCAAGAGCTATCAGGATCCCTGCTTGAAAGAGGGAGAAGCTTTTTTTTCCTGGAAGCACAAAGAACTGTCATGTGCAGAAACTTGATAGAGTTTTACTGCTAAAACCTTCTCGAGGTACCTTATAAAAGAACCTCCAGCTCACCTCACGCTGATTAGCTTTTGGGACGCAATTGGAAATTGCTAAAATGGAAAAACTTTTCCTGATTTGCATGTGTTGACAATTATTCTAACAGTAACAACCTGATTATACTCGTGTGTTAGTCCCAGATACGGTGTATTATTCCCTAGCTTTAGGAATAATTCAGATAGTTATAGCCTCTGGGTTCATTTAACCATAACCCTAATCACTTCTGATTAAAAAATACATAAATGAGTTTGTGGATTATTTTTTTTGTTACACCTCAGCTTCTAGGGTTCTTTGCCCTGAAGGAAAAAACCCTGAAAATTAGGTCTTGCTATAGAGACATATTTGAGAAACTGTACAATAATAACAACAACAACAACAAAATTTCTTTTCATATCATTTTATTTAACTGCTTCATTATTAAAATTTTAGTATTCTCATTTGATTAATTACTGTAGGTATTGTGGGTTTTATTATTATTATTCTACTTTCAATGGCTGTCATTTTACTTTCTCCAGGTTTACCAATGGGTTTACTCCTATTTGTGTGGAGAAACAATAAGTAATTAGTCAACAGTTTTGTCACCTGATATTTCCAGTGGCCAAGGACTAGAAACTGAATTTCACCTAATTTTTTTGTTGTTTTGATCATATCACTGTAGATGAAGGATTATGATGAAAGCCAACCTGCTAAATCATTGATGTGACAAGCAAAACAGAGCTGAAACGATGAATCCTTTTGCTCAGGTGATGAGGTGGGGTGCATGATTTAAAAAGTGCCCTGAGGATGGAAGCAGAAGGAAATACTGTCTGTAAGGTGGCTGCAGCCCTATAAACTGTTCCCTCAGGGCACAGGAGCCACTTCAGTGCTAAAAGCTATGAGGTGATAACCCCAGCCTGAAAAATGTTTGGTCACTAGTGTCTGAGCAAAAGAGCTCATTGCCTTCTAAGTCTCATGCAGAATAGCACCAACATTTCTTTTTGTGACACCGACTCTAACTTCCACTGTGTTCCCTCTGATTCAGTGAGTAGCAGGAAACAATACTGGGTATCTATTGACCTGTCATTAGCAGTAACAACCAGCAGCTCCAGCTCACTCTATCATTTGACCTTCTTTGCTCCCCCATATGCTCCCATTTGCCTGTATTGGCAATGCTTCGTTTTCACTTGAATGAGACCAAAACACTTCTGAGAGGTATGCTACTTAATTCTGTCTGTTGGGGCTGCACTTGGCTCTGAGTGAAGCCAGGAGAAAATTCCACAAATGGAGAGATCTCAGCATTATAAGCTCCCCCTTTTCCTAGAGAATTTCTGTGTTTATACAGCAGAGAGGAGTTCTAGTAAAAATTGCTGAGCTGCTTCAGTTGTGTGCTCAGCCCTGTTGTAGCACAGCATTCCTGCTGTAGTTCTCTGTAAAATGCACATTTCTTTAGAACAAGCCAAAATAAGTTTTTCTTGAGACTGAATCAATGGAAAACTGATAACAACAACTGATGTCTGACCAAAACATGAATGTGTATAAACCTTAAGCCTTAAAAAGCAACATATATCAGTCTTGTGCAGCACCACTGAATCTAGTAGTGTATATATCCTGTGCACTGTTCATCCTAACAGATGTCCCTGCACTTGGGAGGGGTTATTACAGTATTTCATGAGTCAGTTTGGCAGTGAACCCAGAGAAGTATGATGCCTGTTCAGATAGGGTAAGAATGATGTGAATGCTTGTGTTTGTACATAAACTGCTAGAAACTTGAGAGACACTTCAGGATCACCCAGGAAAAAAAACTGCTGCAGTGAGTTACTGCAAAGATTGTCATGCCTGACCTGCAGAGCTGAGCTATGCACTAGGGCATAGCTAATGAGTTCACCCTGGAATATGTCCAGTTTATCAAAGAGAAACATGAATTTTCAGTAACCAAAAATGTACAGAGTGGCTTGTGGTACAACACTGATGAGGATTTTAATTTCTTTTTAAAAATTGTACTCCAAGCTGGCATTTCCAGCCTGTAAAAATACAGTCTGCAAGCCCATAAATCTGCTTCATGAAGCTGAAAAATGACTATTGCATAAAACCTCTATCTTCTGTAAGTTTAAAAATGCATCTGGCCTAATACCTTTCTCAACAGTGTCACCAGAAAATGTCATTTATTTCAGCTTTTAGATTTTGTTAATGTTTTGTTCATTCTGTTGAATAATAGTATACTTCAGTTAAGTTTGCTGTGTATATTTTAAAAAATTTATATTTTAAATAATCTAGCCAAAGTAATTAGAGCTTGTCCAAATCTCTGCAGAGATCTTTTACAGCCTACTGCACATTTAGCATATAGCTACACTTTTAGTAACAGCACTTCAATCCAAATTCAAAACCATGCATTTTTTTGTGGTCATATATTTAATGGGAAAAGATGACTAACTATGCTTAGTTTGCCATCTGTAAGAGTATAAGTCAAATATGGGGAATGGAAAATACAAACAGAAGGCAACGTGGATTTCTTTCTGACTTTTTAATAGCACCTTTTGAAGATTGTTGGGGGCTCCTGAACTCTGTGTTAATAGAGCATGTAACAAAGGATATGTGTGTGTCAGGGTTTAGGCCAGATGCAGTTGGGTTTAAGGCTCAAAATCAGTCTTAAAAACTGTCAGTGATGGTTTTGTGGAGTCAAAAAGTTAGACATATAGAAGACAGTTTCTGAAAGCATTGTGGATCAGTAATCAACATGTCCATTTATACAATTGACCAGAAAAAAGCTGAAGAAGCCCTTTAATGGGCTATCAGAGCTGTTGCCTTTATAATTTCTCTTATAACCTGTATAACCTGACATGTAGCTTTCGAGATTAATAAATTCTTACATTTTGTCTCAGTGATGTTCTGTGATGAAGCACTCATACTTCTGTTTTTCCTGTGAAATGAAATCCTCTGGTTGCTTTTCAGTCCTTACGTGCAATGGCAATTGCAGGTGCCTTTTTAGCACCATGACACTTTGTGTCAGCACCATGGTGGATAGGAATCTGGACTAGATTTAAATTAGCTAGTACTAAGTAACAGGTTGTTAATATGCACTGAACTTAATGGGGGAGGTTTTTTTGCTGTTGATTGATACTACAGGGGTGAAAAGAAAAATGCTATGACTAAAGAACCAATTTATCTGGCTGACTTGGTTGGGTTCTGTGTGTTGTTACATCATCTCATGAGTGTCCTATTATTGGATGACAAATTATTCAACCCCAGACCTGCTGCAAACAGCACCTCGAGCAGCCAGTATGTCTGTAAATGCACTCACCTGATGTGTTCCCTCAGGAAGCCCCAGGCCCTCATGCCCAGGTACAGAGCAGCATGGTGAAGGCAGTGTGGAACACAGGATTTAGATCTGCTTGCCACCAGCCCTGTGGTTTGTGTATGTACAAAAACCAGTAGGGATCAGTTCTTGCCCCTCTCCCAACACACACTGTTACCTGTTGACAAGCTGGTGTTATTTCCGACAGTGTTGTTTGAATTGCTAATGAATTAGGAAAAAAAGGCCTAGCTTTGAATTATTACTCAGTTATGCCTGCATAACAGAACACCCTAAGCAACAGCAGAGTTATGAAGAAATTGCCACGACCTTGTGCCCAAAATACTAATTGAATAGTTCTGACAACACTGCCACACTGACTGCATGCACTTGGTTAAAAGGAGTTGCAAAAGAAGGCACAAAGCTGTTAGGGCAGACCAATGCCCACTGCACAGATGAGGAGGGGTTGGCACTGGCAGGGGGGTTGGAACCAGATGTTCTTTAAGGTCCCTTCCAACCCAAACCATTGTATGATTCTGTGACTGGCACTTTGTCAGACTACAGACCATGGCTGAGTGTTGAGAGGGACATGAAGCAGAGTAATGCTCTGATCCAGGCATTTCCAAATTGAATGGCCAGCTACCAGACTCTGAGCCTGCCTTATATGGAGGGATATGAAGACATTCTGTCATATGGATTGGTAGAAATTGAGGTGCTCTTCAAGAGTCATAAAGAAAGCAAAATATATTTGGATATCCAAATGGGAAAGCACATGAGGAAGCAGTATTGAAAGAAGGTATGAAAAGCCCTTTTGGGTCACTGATTTTCAACAGAACTGCTTACCCATAGTATGCCCTAAGCTAATGTGATAAGGTAAATCTATTTCATTGCCAGAATTTTTTGTTAATATGGTGAATTCAGTTATCCCTAAGACTGCCTCCTTTCTATTGTAAGGACATGCTTTGTCAGACTAAACACACAAGGACCATGGACCATGTGTTACTGACCTGTACAACACAGTGTTCAGGGGCTGCAGCAGCAGATTTGAGGCAGTAGCTTTAAATGTGGGTATGAAATGGAAAGCAAACCTGTATATTCATTTGCACCTTGAAATTAATACATTTTATTCATCAGCATTTTTTATCAATATCTGAAAAAAGTGCAGAACCACAACTGCTCCACAGACATTCTTTCAATGGCTTTACTGACATTTTAAAATAAAAAAACTGAGCCTGGAAGTTGCATAAAAAATATCTGTACAAAATGAAATGTTAATGTAGTTAGATGGCACTCGATGTAATACAAATTAGAGAATTACTGTTACTGTTTTCATTCAGCATGGGTCAGCAATTAGAGACACTGCCTTCAGAACTCTGAACATACTAATATGAAACGTAAGTTGCTCTCCCAAAGCTTATAACCTAGACCAGGATGGGAGCAGGAATACCTTTATTACCATATAGTCAAATAGCAGAAAAATTGCAGTGTGTCATCATTACTGAGGCTGGAGTATATCTGAGCTGCAGAATTGCTGGGTTGCAAGAAGTTTTACCTTCTAGTCCTTTTGGTGCCATATGCTGCCATAATTAATGCAGGCAAAAGTAATGATAGCTCAGTGGAAAGGGTAAAGCATGATGGGAAGCAGGTTGATCTCTAAAGCTCAACATGATGTCATCCATATATAAAGCACCTGAAGCACAATGCAGTTTTAATCCAGCCCTTTTGCAATATTGACAGATTTTATGCTTTTAACAGCTTTTCAAGGCAGAAATACCTCCTCACCATTTTAAGCAGAGTTGGGGGCATAGCATGAATTAAAGGGCTTCCCTAATTCCATTGGGATGGAGCTGGGACTCAAAGTCCAATTCTCCAAGTTCTAATTCAGCCAGAAGAGCCTTGCTTACTAGTCCCCCACAGTGTCAGCTTGTTGCCTACAGTCTCTGCCCTGTTACCCAAAGCTTAATTGCAGAATCAGACAGGTATTTATTTCACGGGGCCAATGCTGCTGTACCACTTCTTTTCTGTGGCATCTTTGTGGTCATGCAGTGCCTGCACAACATGAGTTGAGCTGTTGCCAGATGCACAAAGCTGGCAACTGCCACCATGACAAGCCCATCTGAATCGCTCACCTGAGCTCCTGTTGTTGCTGCACACAGAACGGGCACAGGTGCCTCCTTGGGCAGAGCTTTGGCACTGCTTCCTTTTGCCTTCCTCCTCTTTCTGTTCAAGCATGAGAGCCAAGACCCCTTGACTCCATGTGGGAAAAGCCTGGCAACTACCAAGCTCTGGAAGTCCTTGCCAAGAGCAGCATCTGACTGTGGCTGGGTGCCTGGCTGCCTCCTGTGGCACCCTGGGCTACAGCACTGTGGGCTGGGAAGTTCTTCCAGCAGCTGGTGTGAGGTTGTGGCTCTGATTGGATTCTGTGTCCGTATCATCACCAGTGTTCTGTGTAACCATCTTCTGTGCTAATCAAGCTGACAGCTACCAGCACCGTCCACGTCTGCTAGCAACCCCAGGAGGTGTTCTCTGAATCATTTTCCTGTGTTACAGGAAGATTAAGATGCCATTTATAAATTTTAATTTATTTCTGTATATTTGCTACTTTATAGGCCAAGTGCATATTTCAACTTGTGCTCTCTTGTTCTGCATCTGTAGCCCCTCTGCATCTGTTTGTAGGTCTATATTTAAGGTATATACTTAAACTTTGCAGCAATTTCCAGTCTAAGGGAATTGGTTTTTTCTGCTTCCTTTGCAATATTTGGCATAGAGGTAGTGCGAGGATATGAACCTAGTGCAAGGAGGTCACAATCAAAATATCTTACACCCATCTGCCTATGCCCTGTTGTCATATAAGCCTTTAGGGAACTGCAAGCTGTTGGCATGGTTTAAAATTCAAACAAAAAGACACAAAAAAACCCCCACAAACAAAAAAAAACAAAACACCAACCGAAAAAAAACCAAACCACAGTGAAATAAATTAACTCAAAAAAGCAGCAGTACAGAGGGCTATGAGGATGATCAAGCAACTGAAACACCTGTCTTACAAGGAAAGGCTGAGAGACCTGGGGCTGTTTAGTCTAGAGAAAGGGAGACTGAGAGGGATCTGATTAAGGTCTATAAATATCTGAAGGGTGGGTGGCAAGAAGGAGGGGCCAGTCTCTTTTCAGTAGTGCCCTGTGATAGGACAAGGGGCAATGGATGCAAACTAGAGCATAGGAAGTTCCACCTCAACATGAGGATGAACTTCTTTACTGTAGGGGTTATGGAGCACTAGAACAGGCTGCCCAGAGAGGTTGTGGAGTCTCCTTCTCTGGAGACTTTCAAGACCTGTCTGGATGTGTTTCTGAGTGACCTGCCCTAGATTCTGTGGTGGTCCTGCTCTGGCAGGGGGGTTGGACTTGATGATCTCCAGAGGTCCCTTCCAACCCCTACCATTGATTCTGTGATGTCACTACTGCAATGTACAGTAAGTCTAAAATAACCAGTAACTGGTACACTAGAGAACACAGCTCTGTACACACCCATACAGATGTATCAGTGTGCTTATGAGTTTCAAAACTGAGTAGGTACACGCAGACACATTAAGTTCATGTTCATTAAAAAGATGGTCTGATTTTCAAAACTGCTGTGCAAGCAGCAGATCCCACTAAAGTCAAAAGTAGGAAGTGAGGCTTTGTATTCTATACTTGTGGTTTTTATAGTGCTTTTCTTAATGAGTCTATTCTAAATGTTTTGCTATCAGAACCTTCAAAAAAATGAACAAAGAACAATCATCTTAACTGTACTGCAATATACTCTTACAATAAGTAAAATATGTGGTGGGAATGACAAAGTACTACTTTTATGATATCATGTGCCAAATCACAGGTTATACAATTCAGTTTTTTATTTGCACAACCAACAGAGCTTTGCAGAGCAATCAGGGAGGATAATAAAATCCATTTTAAATTCTCATTACTTTAGAAGTGTTGAATCTTCTTAAATTGTTTCGGGGTTAATTGAGAATTTGCAGTTTTACAATAGACTAGGAATTGTTTAGGCTGCCCTTGTTCCATATTTTTGAGCATACCTTTGTTGCAAAGTTATAGAAACAAAAATAAAAAAACCCACAATGAAATGAAATAATGATCTGCATTGTTACTACTTTAGTAACTCATTTTTATGGGAGATAAAGCTCAGGTATTGATTAATGTTTAAATGGTTATTAAGTTGAAGGACATGTTGGGCTGATGAAATGTTAGACTGTGCACTAGTTTTTACCGTTGATTCTTTTTCACACATTCCCTAAGGGAAAATTTCTGCTCCTAGAGAAGCCAGTGGTGAAACTGAGTGACTTTTGTGGGGGCATGAATAAGCCAAGTGTTTTTAGTGTTTGCCTTTGTTTTTTTTCCTCATAACTTCCAAAAGGTTCTGGTTTCCAAATTTGTCCTTTAATTGATTTTAACATAGTAATAGCTCATAAAAATGTGGAATTTGTCATGGCTGTATATATCGATGTTTTGATCCTGAAACTGGCTGCCTGGACACTGATGTCTTCCTGTGTATCATGGAAAAAGCAATCTGGTGCAGCAGTCCTGAGGAAGCTGCATTTTTCAATATAACATTTTCTTGAAGCAAAGTCTTGGTAAAGAACAGCAGTCATGTGGCCAGTGCTGTCTGTTAACACCTTGGAATTCAGCCACATTCATTGTCTGTAGGATAATGTCACTTCCTCTGGAGGGACACCAAAGAAATGTTGAGGCTACTGATGATTTTTTTTTTTGTGAGATGTATATCTCTGATGAATTAAGAGGGGGCTTTCTGCTAAAAGAAATTTTGTTTTTCAAAGAAAAAACTCAGTATTTTTTTCTTTGGATCATCATGCTTTTGAATTGAGTACTTTATTGATCTTTGAAATATCATGTCAATCTATAGAACAGTTTAAAAGGACCTGTGGGCCGCATGGGAAATTTGTAGGGATTCTGGAGCCTTGTGCTTTCTGAGGCATAAATTCCAGTCTTGCTCTGCCTTCAGCTGATCCAGTTCTAATGGACACCTGATCTGTGGGCTGGGAAGACAGATCTATGTTTCTGCCCTGTATTTCTCAGGCGTGAGTCCCTGTATGTGCACTGCCCCATTTATGCATGAGGAAACCAATTTGCCCAGAACTTTTTCCCTTTTTAACAATTAAGTTTTCTTCCTGCCCAAAATTTATTATTCAAAAGCTATTAAAAGTCAAATCTGTTCTAATCTTTCCTAACTTACATGGGGGAAATAAAAACCTATCTTTGCTTAATGACACTCTCCCATGGCAGTATTTCAAACGTTAGAGGGGAAGCTCCTGGGATGAGGGATGGGCAGAGTTCCATTCATCAGTTCAGTCACTGGTCTTCTACAGTGCCTCTTAATGACAGAATTTAAGCTTGAGCCATGCACTGGCTAATTTCCTTTTGTTTTTCTTCTACCTTCAGCCAATGATCAGACCTACTGCTCACACACAGTACAATTTCCTGCATGAATAATGAATGATGCTAATGGCCATCTCAGACATCTGACAGCTCAGAGCTGTGGCTCTGCCTGCTGTTCTGAGATCCCAGCAAAATTCCAAAGTTGTCAAACTCTGCCTGATCAAAATAGCTGGACAGAGAAAAAGCACAAGTTACACAGGGCTGTGAGGTCTGAAAGCAGGACAGGGGGGTTGGAGGCAGTTGGCCCTGTGTTGTTAGCTGTGGTACTTGGACATCCCTGAACAGGCTGCCAGAGAGGGATCCAGCAACTAACCACAACTTTTCTGCTTTCCAGAGGGCACAGGAGACCAAAGCAAGCCTCTGAAATAAGCATTCAATGTCTGTCTTTGGCCTGCAAATTATTTTTTCTTCTTCTAGCAACTGCTATTTTATTTCATTTTCTTGCTTTTTATTTTAACCCCCTAACATTCTGTTGGTTTTGATTATTAACTCAGGAAATAGTTGCACTGATTATTTTTGGCAGCCTTATCATATAGAACACCTGTCACAGAATCTTAGGGGTTGGAAGGGCCCTCAAAAGATCATCAGATGAATGCCACTGTATGGCCCTGGCCAGGCACATACTCATTACACAGTTAACAGCTTTCATGTCAATTATTGATAACTTAAAATGTCTATAAAAGATTGTATGGCTGTTTATGACCTGTAACAATTCACTACAAAAAAGATAAACAGGCTGTTACACTGAGTATTGATTATATTATTAGAGTTTTGGTTTAAAATATTAACACATTTCATTGGAGAGGGAATTGGTACCAGATAATTCAGCTTTGTGTTCTTATATTAATATATTTGAGTATATAATTAGGCCCTAATCATGAACATTCTTATGTTAGTTACTTCTGTCAAGTAGGGTAGTTTTTCTTTCAGACAACATGTACATGATGGAATTGTTCCAAGATTCTGAGCATCTGTTTGAAATCATCAGAAGCAGGAAACTAGAGATCACAGACTGCAGAACACATGTATGCAAACCAGGTCTGCATAGAACCAGCTCCTGTTAGACCTAGTGAATGCACAGTCTAACTCTCTACCCCACCATCTATTGCGTTTCCACCTTCACCCAAAATAGCTGTTTTTAAGAAAATAATTAAGAACACTCCAAAAACAAAAATATAACTCCTATTCCAGCCAGAACTTGGAGTCTGGAAAAAGGAGGACTGTGAGAGGATTCATGAAGTCCATAAATAGCAGTGTTGATGCAGAGATCCTTTGCAAGTGGTCAGGAATTCTAGCTATGTAACAGCAGTAGGAAACAGGTCCCACACGATGTACAAAGCTTTGGGACATGTGTATCCAAAAAGACTGACTCATACCCCTCTCTATATCTCCATCTGTCAGGTAAGCCTGGGAATAATGAGCTGTCTCAAAGAGCAAGCAGAAGGTTTGAATTGTATTCTTCAAGTATTCAGAGATGCAGCCCATGAAAGCCACTGAGTGCAAAAACTATTATTTGTAGCAATGTAATTGTTTTATGCCTAGATATATAATTTGTTAACAACTTCCATATTTTTATTTAGGTATTCGGTGTACAAGGACCCAGCAGGCTGGCTAGAAATTAACCCTACCAATGGTACCATTGGCACCACTGCAGTCCTGGACAGGGAATCTCCCTACGTGCAGAACAACGTGTACACGGCTCTCCTCCTGGCGATCGACAGCGGTGAGTAACTGCCATGGCTCATACTCATTACACTGCATGACTTCTGTCCCTGCCTCAAATTTGCTGTTCAGAAAGGTGCACATGGAAAGCACATGCTTCAGCACGTGGCCAGGTGGCCATCTAAAGGTATTGGAGACCATTGTGACATGCAGAATTGAGGGAATAAACTTAAATAAACTTCAAACTTAGAAGAGCTTTGAGCTGAGGTTATGACTCACACATTTATTCTTACACTGAGATCTTAATGCTAGATGCACAGTCTATGAACAGTCTTGGAAAATAATAAATCACCTTTATCAGGCTAATTTCTTCATAATATTTGAGCAGTTGGTAAGCCTAAGGCACCTAAAGACCAGTAACAGCTCATCCCTGATAATGCTGAGTTCTATTCCATACAATGACAGCAACAATAAAAACATAAGTGAAACCCCTTGTTAAAATGCAACATTTTTTACATATTGTATGGATTAAACTTCCTTCTGTCAAATATAATAAAAATTAAACTATGTAATGAAAACTCAGTGAGTGACTTTGGAGCAGAGAAAGAAAGAGAAAATCCTGAACGTTCCAAATCTTCAGAGCTAAAGGCACAAGATAAATAAAAGATTTTTTCTGTAATATAATGGCTAATATGCAAACGCTTTTTCACAGCTGCAGCTGGTTTAGCCCTGGTGATGAATTGGAAAATGTTCTTTTTAGGAGACTAATTCTACATTTTTGTAACAACAAGATTCAGGGAACATTTGCAGGGCCTGACAGGAAAAAGAAAATACCACTTAAGTATAAAAGAAAATTCTGCTGAGATGATGATTTACTTAGATATTCATATATGTATTTTTCTTAGGAAATTTCCATGGAAAAATATAGCATTAAACTTAATTCTGTCTTTTACTTGCTATTGGATATATATATATTTTTTAAAGCATCTTAAAATCTGGTACATGGGGAAATGTCATCTTACAATGAAAGTAAAAATTCAGGATAACATTATTGAGGGGTTACCAAAGACAAAGTTGCATATGTTTTAAAGGTGGAGTCAAATATCCTTGACATATGAGGAGAGGCTGAGAAACCTGGGTTTGTTCAGCCTTGAGAAAAGAAGGCTCAGGGGAGACCTTATTGCCATGTTCCAGTACTTAAAGGGTGGCCTCCAAGAAGATGGAGACTCCCTATTTACAAGGGGTCACATGGAAAAGACAAGGGGTGATGGGCACAAGTTGCTCCTGGGGAGATTCCAATTGGACACAAGAGGTGAATTTTTCACCATGAGGCAAATCCAACACTGGAATAGTCTCCCAAGGGAAGTGGTGGATTCCCCCACATTGGACAGTTTTCAGTCTCAGCTTGACAGGGTGCTGAGCCATCTCATACAAACTATAAGTATTAATGAACAAGGTTGGACCAGGTGATCCTTGAGGTCCAACCTGACGTTCTATGAATAGATGAAACAAGAGGCTGAATGTTTCCAACTGTGGATACCAGTCTGAATGGCAGTGAATTTTGGGGTGTACCTTTGTGTTGTACTTACAGCAAAAGCAAGCACTGCTTATCTGTTTTAAGCCAAGAACCTCACTGCCAGGTGACCCCTCTTAATTCCCAGATATTTTCCATTCTGGAAAAACAAGAGAAGGGAAAGGTGTCTGTGTGCTGAACAGCAGAGCAAGGGAAGATACTTAACATGGGTTAGAGTAAAGGAATCCTGTTCAGTTGAGGTGCTGAGTCAGCATCTAATTCAAGTGGCTACTACTGTGTTTATTTGTAGTTTTGCAGTCCTGGTGGCACAGGAGCTAACCTACTCCAAAATTATTGACTTCTTTGAATGGAGTAAATAGAAAATGTGTGCATTTAGTACTGTCATGCTAAGGTGTTAATAATGATCATTCAGGAGTATTGTAGTACTTCACTGTATGTAGCTCAGCCACATGTGGAAGTGGCAATAAAAAGCAGAACCTAAATAGCAGATACTAACCTTGTGGTCTGTATCACCCCCTGGATAAATTGCCAAACAGCTTGTGAAACACTGTAAATTAGAGGCAGGTTGGTAACTGAAAACCCTGTCTGCTGGTGTGTATAAATACGTAAGAGTGGAATTTGTGGGAGTTGAGCAGAAGTGCCTCTGGAGCCTCAGCACACCCAGAGACCTGCCTCTGGTCAGCCCTGGCCAGGGGAGGGGTGCTGGGCCCTGCTGGGAGCCCCGTGTGGCTCTGGGCAGCTCTGCCAGCCCAGCTCCAGGGCACACCTGCCCCCTGCACTGCCCCTGCTGCCCCCCACACAGGGAGTGAGGCCATCCCTGCACACAGGGGCTGTCTGGCTAAGCTCTCAGCCTAAACTCTGTGGCTGAAGCAGCCAAGGAAGTTTTATAATTTATTTCAATGTGTAGGCTGGGGGGGGCTGCCTTTTCCCCTGCAGTTTTGACTGGGACTGATAATATCCCTGGAAGGTGTTCTCCAACTTATATCCAGGTCACTGATAATGCTAAGTAGCAAATCTGTGAAACCCACTTCATTTTTCTAGCCATCATAGCTAATGTCCATTTTGAAAAGGGATACTACATTAGGTAACAGGCCAAATTATGGTAGAATAACATGAAATGAATAGGAATTCTTTCAGGCCTTCTCAAGGCAGTTGTGTTAACTTAAGAAGGAAAAAAATCAGATTGAACATAACTGGATGCATGCTCTTTAAAACAGCACTGTTCAGAAGCTGCAAATCTCCTTCTTCAGGTTAGGAAGTGTAGCCTAATACCAGTGAATATGGTTAGGACTTCTATGTGAGAGGGCAGCCAAAGGCAGGATTAAGAATTGCCAAATGAGATAGAGTGGTAAATTGAAAATTCAGAGCCATTTCCAATAGAGCAAGTCATTTGCTTGGGCTAACAGACTGGTGGTGAAAAGGGACAGAGTGAAAAAAACCACTAAACCAGTAAATAAACATATTGTTTTCTATTAGTATTCATAGCACGTAGAGTTTATATAATTACACAAGAGATACTGTTGTCCCATCCCATTCTGTGACACCCTCTTTTTAAAATGGCCTTAAGTTCCTGTGCTATCCTGGGTGAGGTGTGGAGGAGACAGCTGAAAACAAAACTCCCAGTGATGCTTTCTTCATACTCTTTCACTGATGTCAACAGAGAATCTGTCATTAGACTTGCCAGGCTCTGGCTTTTTGATATTACGCTTTGGTGCCAGGGACATGTGCCAGGGCATTTTTTTTATTTGTAGGATGTTGAAGATTTCTGTCAGAAGTAAAACTAGGAGCTTCATGCTTGGTAGTTCTTTATATTAAATCCATCACATCTTTATCTTTTTTCAGTAAATCACAAAACTATCCTTTAACAATAGCACAGTAACCATGAATGGGCTACAGAAAACGTAATCATCCTACTGCAGGAAATAATTTAGTTGTTTATAATATTATTTTTGAACTTAAAGGTATTCTTTTCAGTGTTATCAAATTAACAGCAGAGAAAGGTAATTAAGTAAGAATTATGCTATTTCTTATCTAAACAGTTATTGTACCTTCCCAAATAATGTGTAAGAGCAAATTTGATTGACACAGTAATAATTTTATAGATAATAAAGTCTGACCTTTTATTGGCAGAAATTTCACTTTAAAAAGGAGTTTTTGGAATGAATATCCTAATTTTCTCTGTACTTTTGATTTCAGTAAAGGTCAAGGTAGTGCCTTTAGAATTTAAAAAACTTTTTATTAAAGACTTGTGTGGACACAGAGTCTCTGGTCTATTAAAGAAGAAATTAAACACTGGTAGGAAATATGAAGCAGAGTTAACACATTAAACTCTCATGAACTGTGTTTAATCTGAGCTCATAAAAGGAGGAAGGTTTATGCAACCTTAGAAAACATCAGAGCGTTCATTTGATTAATAAAAGTACCAATAATGGTGATGATTTTATTTCCTGAATTTAGCATTCTGATCACTAAAATCAATGCAGCACCACAAGCATCTAGTGCAATTATTTGGAATATGTTTGTAAAACACACAGATGGTAAATACAGACATGCTTGGAACAGACCTTGGAAAGTTGCTGCATGACCACATTGTAGTCTCATCCTACAGATTCTGTTACACACTGGAGGATTTGGGATGACTATTGTAAAGGCAGATATCTGTATGGTTTTCTCATAAGGTCAGTCATGCTAAAACTCTTCAGGAAGGGCCTTTTTCCCCCCCTGTATTCTGAGAGTTTGAGTCACAATTTAGAAAACGTAAGGGAGGAGAAAAACATGAACGTTTTGGAGGTGAGGCTAAAAAATATCTGGAAAATGTGTGAAATTTAAAAAAGCTCAAATTGTTTTCTCCTTTTCCTTTAAGAGGGATGAATAATAAAATATATCCAGATTTACCTTAGTTATGCAACAATCACTCATGTTATTGCATGATACCCCAGTTAATGTCCCCAACTTTTTCTGCCTCTTTAGAAGAAAAACATTGGTTACCTTTGTTTGCCTGATAACATGGAAAAAACACCCATGCTGGTGAAGTGTGTCAGCTGCTGGTGACAAGTGATGAAGCACTAGAACCAGCCTTGCTGATTAGGTTAGATTCAGTTATCAAGCTCACTTTTCTTGTGCCACCCTGGTGGAGTACCACCCACACAAAGTCAGGTAGCAATGTTCTCCCATTGAGACAGGTACTCTCATCCAGTGTACAGCTGCCTCCTTCCCCCCTGCCACTCCCATCACCAGGGAACTGCTGAGACAAAAATTGGGAAGCTAAGTTCTTTTACTATGTTAAATATAGAGGAGGAAAATGTCATTAAAAATCCTGTATCTCATCCAGATGTTAAAGATACTCTGAGATGGAGTTAAGGATTCAAAAATGTAACTGAAGAAGCTTGACATGCACCAAAAGAGTGAGCACTGCTTCTTACAGCAATACTGCACAAGTGACAAACACCTGTTTTCTGAGGTGGTTTGCTCCCTCCAGGACAGCACCATCCCGTGTTTGACACTCAGTGTTTGTATGGCAGCCACCCCGTGTCCCAGGCAGGCTGTCCAACAAGAGGGCTGAGCTTGAGCTGCAGGAAATCAGTTTCAGGAGCTGTAACCTGTACTTAATGGAGTGTAAGTAATTGAGCAAGGTAAAGGTTAAGAGACATGGAGGACATTAAAAAGGTGTGATTCTAGATTGGTGTCATTTCAGTGTGTGCCTGGAGCTACACTGGCCAGTTTAGGAAAAAACAACAACTTGGAGATTGCTTCTGACTGTGGGCAGTTGCAGATGTCTGCAGCAGCAAGCTGAGCATTTTCCTGTTGCACATGCAAAGCAAAATGAGGAAGAACTGAGTACAGGTCTAGTTATCACTTTTTTTACTTGTTTCCAAGGACCTGCTGAAGAACCCAAGCAATTTTGAATCTCATTTATTGTGCAAGTCTTGGTAACTCCTAATCATTAAAAAGAAAAATTATCATTCTGTGCTATGTGTAATGAACAGGAACAGACAACGTCTAGAAAAAACAGGAGTAACGGAACGATGTGTAACAATTTGCAATTAGAACTTTTCCTTACATGTATCTAACCTGTCTTCTTGCTTCGTGATGGACATAATTAAATTACCACAGATTGATTCTACCTAAAACACACTATTTTTAAAGAAATCAGGCAATTAGTTGCCATGGCAACCCAATTAAGCCAGTTTTATACCGCTTATCTTAATTGCTGTA
This sequence comes from Hemiprocne comata, assembly GCA_020745705.1. Lineage (NCBI taxonomy): Eukaryota > Metazoa > Chordata > Aves > Apodiformes > Apodidae > Hemiprocne > Hemiprocne comata. Next base: position 17,645,922 of record CM036598.1, read on the forward strand.
TTAATTGAGAAGAGAAAATAAATTAAATACCCATCTTTTTCTCACCATTTTAAATTTCAGTAAAATATGAATTGCACACAAAATATTGTTTTAATTTGTCATCACGGACTCATGATTAGAGAAAGGAAATTAGAATGCTGAAAACAGTATTTAAGACGGATGGCGTGTGTCAGTAGCAATTTGTTATGCTGAAAGAGCTCTGCTCTTTTGAAATGTAATTACTCAAAAATAGGATCTGCATGTATTATTTGAGTGAATGACTGAAGGATTGTAACTTTTAAAGACTATTTTATAAATTTCAAAAAGCATCTATATGCCAATACATACAGAAAATGCATAAGAAATTTCATCTTCTGGGACATTTGGGACCCCATTTATAGAAAATGTCAGCATGTGGCATTTATGAGCCCAGTGTTCAAATGTCTCAGATTCCAGCAGCACACCCAAATCCTGGTATCTTCCCACTCTATTGGTTCCATTTACATTGTCTGAGACATTAATATAGCTCAGCTTGAACACAAAATGTAAGTGGAACATGTCTGTCTGAGTGGGATTTTTGCCTGCAGGGAGGGTACCTGCTGCCAAATCACCCAGCATGCACACACTGCCTGATTAGAAAACAGCATACGGAGGGGAAAAAAAACACATGAGGAAGGAGACAGAAATTGGTGTTTAGATTTTCCTAGCAGTATCATTAGAAAGCATGAAGCATTATATCTCTCAGCCCAGGGTTGAAGTATAGCAATGTAAAGAGAGATATTACTCAGCTTGGCCACGTACTGCACAATCTGGCTGCATAGCTCCCTCCAAACAATTTGGGTGCTTCTGTGATGGTCTTTCCATTCTCTATTCTCCTCCTTTCTTGGCATATTCTCCTTCAGGCAAATGTGATGCTGAAAAAAGAGAAATTGGTGAAAAATGCGTATCCAAGGAGAAATCTTAGGCAGTCCTACATTTCACAGTTAGTTACATGGCAGTAAAATGAAAGAAAGTCTGTAGGCATCGTTGCTGTTCCAAATTGACCTCAATACGACTATGATTCAAATGTAGTTTATAGAAGTTTTAAGAGATAAGACTTTATTCATTATGGTTCAGAGAAAAGGTAATTGTGCCAGAAATTATCAAACCCACATTCTCAAAGGCTTTTTTTCCTGCTCAAATATGAAGAAAAATTGTTCTTATTATAATTGCTTATTCATTTGGTGTCTATGTAACTTTGTTAGCCAGCAAAAAAAGTAGAAGCGGGGGAAAAAAGTTGGAATTGGGCTTTCTGTGTTACATAAGTGATAGTACAAGTGGATTAAAAACTGCTGCTAAATGGTAAACCATAAATATTCTACTAAAATGTAAAATAAATTAATTTCTACTTTGTCAGCTTGAGAGGAAATCCATACAGCAATGGATACTCTATTGCTTGCGCTGGGTATTAAATGGCCTTGTAATTTCTGTATCATGGCACAGAAGGGCAGAGGGAATATGTATTAATTTGATGGTGCTGGAAGCTTAATTTAATAAGAAGAAATGTGTACAGAACTCTTTTTACCATTCATAATGAGCATGTGGAAAGGGACAGTTCATGCTCCACTCTTCCTAAAAACTATTCTGGCTTCCAGCAATGCTGTGGCTTAGATCATGTGGCAGCTGGTTTCTCTAGAGTGGTTGATTTGTCTTCTTTGGAAATTTGATAAATATTGCCAGATTCCAAGGTCTCTGAAGTATAATAGTTCAAATTAAATTTCTTTTTTCATCTTTGTTTCTAATTAGATTTTGTCAAGTAAAGGCATTTACATAAATATTGCTTTGCTGTAATGACCAAGATACAAATCATTAGACTTCTAAATAGAGAATATTTCCTACATTTAGCTTTTGGTACCATTAAGTGAACTTTCTAAATGTAAGTGGAAATGTGTGGTCTCATTGTCTCCCCATCTTAATACTTTTTGATTTGTGTGTCTGGCATTTTTCTTGTTAGTTGATTATCAATGCTTTGCTCCTTAGCTCTGCCACTAAACAAGTGACATTATTTACATCTGATTTATTCAAAGCTCATTTTCACATAGCATGTGGAAATGTATTTTTTTTGTGTTTGATCATCCATGTGCTCCCTTGTGCAACTTGTTCTACAAGTCAAGCTTGGTGTCAAACAAAAAAAAAAATTCAAACTAGAAGGGAAAATATTTCTTGAGGATTTTTTGTCAGTGTTCTCAAATTAAATGCAATTTTATTTACACAAAGAAATATTGTTATTATGTACAATTTGTTTAGTTTAGAATATTCTTTAAAAATATCTCAAATACCCAATTCTGAAGGAGAAAAAAAAATATAAAAGTACAGCTCAGGCATTTCAAAGAGGTATTTAAAAATTTCAGAACTCAGAAAGCTCAAGGTAGGATGGACAGCATCAGTTTAATTGTTTGATTTTGGGTGGTCTGTTGACCAAAAAATATGATTTTGTGTTTTAAGCAGGCATGTTCAAGCAATTGTTTTACTTTGTTATGTTTTTAAGATCCTTTCCACCGCTTTAAGGATTATGCATCTTCATTTTCAAGGACAATCTAAACTCACCATAATCTCAGATGTCCAAATCTGTTCATTTTCTAAATTCTGAATATGTTTTTGAATGCTTGGGAAATGTAATCAGGGTCATTTAGGCTAATCTTGAGATTTGGTGCAAATTGGAAAGGGAAAGCTGGAAGAAAAGTATTAAATTTTCAGGACTTTTTTCTCTTTGAGATGCATTTAAACACCTCCTCCATTTTGAACATGTTCTACCAATTTTAGAAGAATGTTTCTGACCAGGCAATTCAGTGTAGAGGAACAGCTACTGTTAACTACCCTCATGCTCAGCTCTCCTCCTAAAACAGAATATACTGACTAAACATGGTAACTGTTGTGATCCCAACATGGAACTGCCTAAATTGTTTCTTCCCCTGTTGGTGTTGTTGTTAGAGCCCAGTTAGTGGAGAAAAACACTAGGGAATGTGGAAATGCCAGGATGCCATGGCCCAGACACCAGTGTAGCCAGTGTTGTGTTCCCCAAGGCTTCCTCAGCAGTAAGGGAAAAAAGTATATGAACTCAAAATGCTCCATAAAAGTAAAACTTTGAGATAAAACATATGAAAACAACTTTTGTATTAATGACTTGAGGCTACATAGTTATTAGCTTCTGCCTTGACTATTCTAAAGCTTCTGTAGGTGTGCCAGCACAAGATGTGCTGAGACATTGAGACCTGACTCTGGACTCACTCATGCAGTGGATCCTACTCTACAGTAGGAAGACAAGATAGGATGCAGGTGTGTTTACATAGTGCAAAGAGGGAGGATGCTGTGTGGGCACACTAAGAGTTCTTCTTTGGTTACCCCCAAAAATTAAGTCCTCAATTTTCACTGACTTTTTAGGGGTGTTTGGCTTTTTACTGTGCAAGACCTATCAGAAAATCTCACCTAACTCTGTGTGTTTGCTGTCATTTCACATGAATGAAAGCTGTTGATATTTGAATGTGCTGATTAGGAATGTCTTAATTCAGCTTCAAAGTAGATCAGATACTGTCTTTAATGTCACAGAGCACAGCTCAGCCATATTAGAAATCTGTACACAACAGCATCACATTTCTCTAGAAAAACTAGAAAGTGGAACATGAAATGGCTCTTCATGTCCATAAAAATGTTATGCTCAGATTAAATGCATCATCAGCCATTCAACCATATGATTGCTTGTTAGACATGCCATTTTGTGCAAGTCTTGATACTTACGAGAAATGTCAGCTTAGTCCATGGCTATCATTGTGCATAATTGGTATCTTTTAAGAAACTAACTACCTGATTGGCAGTCTCATTTGAAAAGTTAGATGTCTAAATGCCATCATGGTTCCTATGGGAACTTTTTGGACCAAAACTGAATGCCAGTTTTCAAATCCCTTGGCTGTGTGTTTCTATAGAGGGGCTTATAATTTCAAATCTTATCCTAATAATTCTAATACCATTCTGCATGGCTTTTTGTTAAAATTCAAGCACAGAGAAGCATAAAAAGTATCCCTTAATATAATATTTCTTTTGAAACTTTTTTTTTTAATGAAGGTAGCAACATGGTCATTTATGCTTATAGCACTAAAATCCAGTTTAACATCTACATCTCCTGGTAACTGTCCCTTGAATCACATCTTCTAGTTCCCAGACAATAGACCCCATCCTATTCTGTGGCACTAACTCATGAAATGGAATTACTTTTGTTAGTCTATTTTTCACTTGATGCATCTTAGAACAGCACTGGCTATTGCCTACCTGAGGACTGCTACTAGAAGCTTTGTATACAGTTTAATGCCAGGATCCAAAGGCATTCCCAGTCCTGCTCCAGTTCAGTCAAGTGTATCATGCATTTCCAATTGTAGCATGTTCTAAGATGAATCTGTACTTTTTTAGTGTTGCTGATCAAAGTTCCAGCCCCACCGACCTTAACTAAGTTGAAAGATCTTACTTACATTTCAGTCTCTTTGAAGATTGTTAAGGTTCTCATCTTGACCTAGACTATTAAAATCAGGATTCCACAGCAAGTTTTCACTTTCAGTATGAAATTAGCCACCTGTCAGTCTCTTTTGTAGTGGCTTTTACCCACATGAGTAATGCTTGTTTCTCTCATGTGTTTGCCACAGTATATTCACAGCTCTGCCCTTTGTGGGAGCCTTAGGAGGAGTCTGGAATTCTCTCTACCCGAACAGTTCTAAAGGCACCTAAAGGTTTAAAGTGTTCAGTCTTGGAAGAAATGGCCAGTTCAGTTCAGTGACAAAAACAGAGCTGAGCTCTTTTGAAACTCTGCTCCCAGGGGCTGTTGGACAGAGCCCTTTATGTCTGGGTTTACCCATTAATTCTTCTCTAAGCGGCAAGGCTTTACAATACAAATTAAGAGAAGTTTTATTTCAGAATTAAACTGTGCTATGGAAATCTCTCATTTAAATACCAATGCTGTCTAGAGATCATGGGATTTTTTTATTATTTGAAAGACATTAATTCTGCCAACTTTATACAAGTGATATATTCCCAATGGATGTGTTGTGACCATTTTTCCTTGATTCATCTGTTGTATTTTTTATGACATGTGTGTAACAAGCTTCAGTTTGTGACCTTGACATTTGCTTTAGTTTTCATCTGGAGGTCTTCATAAATCACCAGAAAATTTTGTTTAAATCGTTATAAATAAACCGACCAGAGAAAAAGCCATTGAAAGGGACAGAAGCAATTTCCTTTCTCTCTATTTGTGCATAATAGTTGAATGGCCCATAAGCCACACAAAGATAGTGAAACATTAGCATGGCAGAGAAAATGCAGCCATATCTGCGTTTGACAAAATAACAGTATGTTCATAATGCTGTTGGCTTCTTAATTTCAAAAGGCAGATTTTAATATTACTGACTTCAGAGAATGATAAGAAGGGCAGTGCATAAGACATTATCAGTCCCATGTGGAAATAATGCATTTAAAATTAAAGACAGCAGTTTAATTAAGTGCATGAAAGGCTGCTTTTTGTGATCATATTTCAAATACTCAAATGTCTTTTCATCCATTCTGCCGTATGACTTTACTTAATAATATATCAAGAACAAAAAATGTATTGGAGTCTTTCTGCAAATTCAATTAGTCCAATAAAAAGTGAAAAATAATTTCTTTTTCATTAAAAAGAACTCAACCCTAACCCTTCTGATGACACAGTGCAAGATGAGGAGTGGGGGGAAGCTAAAGAACTGTGAAAATTCTGCCTTTGTTATGCATTTATGTGTGCATGAAACAGTGAAGTGTCACCATTAACATTTGTTATTGAAAGGACTAATTGCCTTCTGCTACAGTTAGTAGTTTATCAGATCCAGACCACAGGGTATTTACTTCTCCCTTAGGATGTGCTCACAGTGCAGCCATAATCCCATGGTTTATTGGGCTGCTATAGGCAGGGTAATTATGCTAAAGTGTACCTCTTTAGGTGTTGAACTTAAAACGACCATGACACATTGCACTAGTGCTTTACAGGTTAAGTGCAACCTCTTGAATCCTTTCTAGCTCCTAAGGGAAGTGCAGAGATCATAGATCTCCATTACTTAGACCAGAAAAACAAGTAACACAAACAACCCAGAAGTGCAGCATTTGAAATGAGAAATTATTAAGCATGGTATACGATGAGGGAAGCAATGTGCATTGAGAAAACTTGGAGATCAGTTAAAATGGGATGGCAAAGGGATCTGTGATAAGATACTGAGCTTTGGACTGAAAGCAGGAGGTTAGTGGCTCAACCATGGCACAAATCTGTAGTGACTGAAAGTTAGTACCCCTTGTCAGCTCCTCTCTGACCTCTGTGAAATGAGGTGCTAGTCTCAGCCTGGCTCCCAGTGGGCAGACATCTCCCTCAGAAACACTTGGAGTGCCAAGGCTGGTTTGTCAGTCACAGCCTTGGCACAAAGCCTTGGCACGGTACCATGTGACTGAACAACACCCTCACCTCTGAAGCTGGTTCTTCCAGGTCAGGGCTGAGGCAGGCTGGCAAATAATTTCAGAAAGCTTGAAACTCCTCTGCTAACACAGGGTGGCTCTGGGTAAATAAAAGATCTAACTTTCCAGAGTTGCATGTTGACAGGCTTCACTTCCGCTGACATAACTAAATGTGGCCCACCATAAAATTGATTTCTCTCTGCTGTCATTTTTCCTCTTACTTGTCTTGTTCTTGACTCTTTCATACCATGCTGTCTATCTAGAGGATGTTTCCTACTATGTTTCTCTCAGTATGTGTTTATGAACAGATTCTTTTCCAGGTATCTATCAATATCCTAATCTCATTGTAGCTTCAAAATATTCCTCTCCCAGAGGTTTCCTTACAATAATTATCCATACTGTAGGGAATCAGACAAGCTGCATTCTGAAAATACACCAACAAATTTACAATAGTTGACTCTGCATTTTTTAATGCAATAGTTTTCATATAACAGAGGTAAGAACTATAAAAATTATTACCCCTTGCAAGCATGCAGATGCAAGTGTTTATGTTTATTACAATTTAATAAACATATGTTTGCTTTTTCATATAGGTAACCCTCCTGCTACAGGTACAGGAACTTTACACATCATCTTGGAGGATGTCAATGACAATGTCCCAGCCCTTTATCCAACATTGGCAAAAGTCTGTGACGATGCCAAAGATCTCAGGGTAGTGGTACTAGGAGCATCAGACAAAGACCTTCATCCCAACACAGATCCATTCAAATTTGAACTGAGTAAGCAATCTGGCCCAGAGAAATTGTGGAGAATCACCAAGCTTAACAGTAAGTCTATTGCTTTTTTTTCGTATGTGTTTAGTCCTCCCACCTCTAGATCCCAGTGTACTCACCCTGAGGCTGCAGGAGTGTGAATTCAAGAGTAATTGTGCATGAAAGTCTTGCAGGATGGACCCAGTGCTGCTGCTTTACACTGTGCTGGTTTTGCTTGGACTACATGCCTGAAATCTGAACCTCTTTCCTCTTCTTGTTATTTTGACCAAATTTTTCTCTTTTAGCTTTAGCTACTAATGACTTATAGTTTTGTAAATGTTACCGTATTTCATGGCATGGAATTTGTTTGCATGGGATGCACCAGGCTTTGCTATAGGACAGCATGAAAGTTTTGCATGGGCTTTAGCAATGCACTTGAAAACCTTCCTGATTTTATGTATTTGAACTCTTCACAAATAAAATCCCCAGCTGCACTGGGACCATACATAGTTGCCAAGAGGATCAAGGCACATGCTCTGCAATTGCAGGTGGTCTGTATGGCAAATTGTGGGCACAAACTACTACATTTCTTATTTACATAGATAATTTCTGTTTGTTTTCTAGCATGTATTCTTTATCTCTGTCATTATAGAATCTTTTAGCAGTTTATTTCATATTCTTAGAAAAAAACTAAGGTGGAGGAGGTAAAGTCTGTACCTGCCTGCAGGACAAAGTGTAGGAGTAATTTTCTTTGCTGCTCTCCAGACATCAAACCACTGCCCAGTTAAACCCCTAACAGAGTTAGCACACTCACCTGGGTACCAGTAGCTGTTATGACCCACTGTGCTCAGGTGGAGCACACCTGTGGGTCTGAAGGGACTGTACTTCCCTCCACCACCTCCTCAGGCAAACTGGGGAAGCAGTTAAGCAGCTTTGCCTGTACTCCCTTGCAACAAGGTTTTTTCCTTTGGCAAATAGATGTACTCTTCCTTCTTGTGGTGGTTTGGGGATGACGTGCCTTAGCACTTCATTAGGATATTAGTTTCCACAGGCAAATTCTGCCAACAATTTGCTGACCAAACAATGTATTTAAACAAAAGGGGCTCTTAAAAGTCTTTCTTTTGGTGGGGTTTGGAATATGTTTGCAATGGGATCTCAGCCCATGGAAGAATTTCTGTAACTGCCTCTTCTTACCTCCAGTTAAATTCTTTAATCTTTTCCCTAGGTTGTTTCCATTTTCTTCTTCATTTCCATGAGTAACTGTGGCATGTCTGATACTGTTTACAGATTGTTCTTCCCTTCCAAACAACCACAATTTGGCTAATTCTTACCTTATCCTTTGCAGATACTCATGCCCAGGTCTTCCTGCTTCAAAACCTGAAAAAGGCCAATTACAACATCCCCATTTCAGTGACAGATTCTGGAAAACCACCTCTGACTAACAACACAGAACTGAAATTACAAGTGTGTTCCTGCAAGAAATCCAAAATGGACTGCAGTGCAACTGATGCCCTTCATATCAGCATGACCCTCATCCTTCTTTCACTCTTCAGTTTATTTTGTAAGTCTTTTCCTGAACTGTAAGTCATGAAGCATTATTTAGCTGCTCCTTTGTACGCTGCATCCAAAGCCTACCAAGAGAGAAATTCAATTTCGTACTTTGATAACATAATGCAGGAAGTTTGCATTGCTTTTTGTTTTGTTTTGTTTCATTTCCTGAGGAAGTAGCTATAAGAAAGAGGGACAGGTGACTTTTTTCATGGTCAGAAAGCAGCAAGGAGTGCCTGGTTGTCAAATTAAGAAATAGAAGCAATAATTTTAAGAAGAATCAACAAGAATTAGAGCTAGTATGCTATAAACTCAGAAGTATCCGCTGTAGTGGCAGATTTGTGAGATACTTTCTTTCGTCTCTCTGAATTCAATTCAAAAACAGAAACAGGAGATTAAAGGTGTTCTTGTAACAATAGCTGTTCTGGGTCACCAGGAAAATGAGTACTGTCTGCTTCAATCTATTCCTCTGTGCAAAGTGTGCAAGCACGTGGAACATGAGGAACTTATTCAAGAGTCTGGGTTGGAGGGCAGAAAGAAAGCTTTCTGAAAGAGATGTACACAACTCCTAATTTGAATTGGAAGGAATAAAAAAATGACAGAAAGGCTGAAGAGTAGGAATTCAAAACCATGGAATCCCAACACCTAACCTAAGTGTGTCCTTGGCTCGTCCTGTGACAGACTCCAGTACATTTTTTGATGTATCGTTTTGAGTTCCTTATCTCTAAAAAAGGAATAGCTGTATCCTATACCTGTGATAGTGAATCTGTTATTCAAGGATTATTACTGTCTTCTAATGTTAGTAAAATACATTGTATGGTGAATTAATACCTAGGCCATGGTGAAAGGCCTTATATTCCTGATGACATAAAATCTTCCATGAGGTAGAGATAGAGATCAAGGCAGACACAGCTTACACATCTGAGGCTTGGCCTATGCCTGATTACACATCTTGTCAGGTTTGATTTTTTTTGAGTATATTACTTTTATCCCAAAAGGTTAGCACGAAGGTCATTGTGAAAGGATTAGAACTAGCTAATGTTTGTGATGCTCTTTGAAGATGAAAAGGACTATATAAATGCTAAGTGCAAATTCACGTCCTTTGTTCCAATCAGTGACATCTGAAGTCTTTCCATTGGCTTTGGTTCAATTATTTTGGGTTTAGTCTGCTGGAACAAAACACAGACTTCAGCTGTTAGAAGTAATAACTTAAAAATATTTGACAGTATGTGACACTGTTGCATCAGTGATATAAATATGCAGCCCATTGATTCAAATATATTCTTGTCCCCACTTCATAAACGTTGCTGGTGCTATACTAGGCATGACTTTCACCAGTGGAATGACTTTCTTGTCTGACATGATTTGCACTTGAAGTTTATTTACATTAATGCAACTGCTCAGAATACAATGAGGTAGAGAAAAGCTTTTTGCTTTTGAAAGTAATCATGATGCTTTTTTCTAGCCCCCAAAGAGGTATGATAATTTTCCTTGCATTGAATTATGAAAAGCAGTTCTAGGTATTGGAAAGTTCTTCTTGAGTTGCTCCTAGTGACTACAGATCTTCTCCAGCTAAAATCTGGGCAAAAAATAGGTCCTTGGCATCTGAATGGTGTGTGGTGCTCTGAAGGACAGGGGTTCCCTCTCCTACTGTAAAAGCAGCAGTGAATAGTCTGTACACCATGAAATAATACAGACATGCTTAGAGCCTTTCTGCAGCCTGCATTCCCTCAGAGTACTGCAATAAGTATGGAGAGTGTTGCAATTTTAAACAAAGAGTGGAGAAAGATTATGCACACAATGTGCCAGTGGGGTGTTCTGGTCTGTTGTCTGAGCTATGAAACCAAAACAGAGGGAAATAATGGGTGAGTTGAAGGGAAGGGGAAGGGGGGGTGAGTTGAAGGGAAGTTCTCTCTCTTGGGACAGAGGCTGTTTTTATACACAGGTGTGTGTATCAAGAGAGACTGGATCCTCAACACAGGACCACATTTTTTTGCAAACATTTGCTGTTATTCAGTTGTGTGGTTTGAGTTTAGACAGTCACACAGCGATATTCCATGTCTGGTGCATCTACCTAATCGTGCTTCTGCAAAGCCAGCAAGCATAACAATGTTCATAACTATTTTCCTCAGGTGTAAATCACTACATGGAGACATAAAAGAATGAGCCAGTTAAAATAATGCTGTAATGTGGTTCTGTATTTGAACTGCTCCAAAATGTGCTGGTACCACTTCATCCCCACTTCCTTTTCCCAGTTTTGTGGGGTTCTTTTATAACTGTGATTAGTTTCATTGCAATGTTTTGTATAGCCAAAATATTTATCAGAGTAATCAAAGATTACGATGCCATAAAAACAAAGAGAACTTTAGTGCTTATTGAACAGATGAAATATCCTATTTCTAGTGGCAAGTTATGGGTTTAATTTTTGCAAAAGCCCTTATGTGGCTCACTTTGCTCCTGGTGTTTATGTTTTATGAGGCTCTTGTTCCTGGGAGGTAAATCCTTCAGTCAAATGAACTTTGTTATTCATGCCAAAGTATTTCTCTTTGTATTTGACATCTGGTGTGAGGATAGATAGCCATCTGAAAGAGCTGTTCATGGTACAAATGCCCTGCGTGAATCTCCTCCCCATACAAAACATCTTGGTATTATCATTTAAATGGAGCAATTATTATCTATACTTAGAAGATGTGCCTCCTTTGTAAATCATGGAAGAAGTCATATGTGGTAGATTTCTGAAGGATCTGAGCACAGAAATGAAGAGCCTGATTAAAACTGCAATGCATGCAAAAAGCAGCAGTCTGGCCTATTCTGTAGCTGCCCTGCTGTGTTCACTATATTGAGGGATAATGGGATGCAAACTGCAGAGTTGCCCAGAAGCTCTTGGAAAGGTACAGATACTTGGAACCAGAAAAATTTAGTTCTTGTTAGCCAGAAATAGAAAATATAAGATGGCAAATTATATGGGCAGGTTGCTGGTTTTCCACAACAAAGCAGTAAGGTGTTTGGTGGAATTTGAGTTGATTATAAAAAAGAGCATCTTTGCATGTTTTGTACTTAGCCTAATGTATTACCACTGGGAATCACTGAAGCTGAGCTGGAAAGATGTATAGTGGACAGGCAGAGGACTTTCCAAATGAAGTCTTACCTGTCATTAATGCAGATACCATGTTTAAGATGAGACCTAGTGTAGTGCCATCTTGTCCTGTCACCTTTTTCTAGCCACTAGTGGAGACAAGATAGGACCAACATGTTCAGATATAATTTAGAACTTTTAGGAATTAAATTATATACAGGTGACTGAGAAGACAAAACAAGCCCCCCCCCCCCAAAAAAAAAATCAAGATAAAACCAAATTTGTGTATATTGTCGTATGAAGTTGGCAATAAAACTTCCCCAGGCCCTACAGGAGACTTACAAAGAACTACTCTAGCTGGCAGAACTAGGCTTTATATGAATTACAAATTGTTTCTATTAATATTATTATTTAAAGGAGTATTTGAATTATGGACTTTTGACTTGACGATAATTATTTCACTTAATTGCATAATCATACAATGATAATTGCATTTCATATTTTCTTTTATATTCTACCAACATAAAAAAGACCAAGTTAGATTCAAATGTGTTGAATCAAGGGACTAAAAGAACAACCAAAGGCACAATAGTCATGTCCTGAACAAGCAGAATTCAGAGCAATTCCATTAGCAGCTCAGTCACACGAGCAATAATGTTTTACTTAAATTTCCTTGTTAGAAAAAGATTCATCTTTAAACATTTCATGTTGGGGGAAAAAATATTGGTATCTTACTTGACTGCCAAATATTGATAAGAAACTATTTTTTGTTAACCTGGCCACTGAATTACAAAGTTGTAAATTGACCTGATAAAGTATTCCATTATTATGAACAGAAAGTAAGGTGAGAGACTGGGGGCAAATACTGCTTTGAATAAGCTGGAGGTGTCTACATTGGAATTAATTTGTTAAACTGAGGCCTCAGGTATGCTGGAAAACAGACTCACACAGATGTCTGTACTGAGATTGCAAAGAAGCCTCAGAGATACCCTGGAATGTAACTTCCTATGAATTTCTACTCACTTGTCCTGGTTTAATGCCTGCTGTCCCCCACCATAATGTCTTTCTGATAAGAGGAATGCAGCTACAGGCTCAATAGACAAAATGTCTTTTTTTTCCTCCTTGAAAAGTATGTATTTGGTATTAAATGGTTACAAAAATTGAAATTATATTAAACTGGTGGATTTGAATGTACCTGAGCCCAGACAGCCAGAGTTAAAGCTGCAGTGTTGTCCTTCATCTAGTTCATTTTTCAAAGCAACAGAAGCACTTGTGTATCCTGTTATTTGTGCCACAACATCAAAAGTCTGTGGGCTGAAGCCATGCATTCTTGAATGACAGAAGACTAAGACAAACCATAGCAGGTTTCAAATGGAAAAGACCTTAAAGGTCATTGCTCTTTCCATTACAAGTGCAGATTTGTTACCTGCAGATTCACAGTTTTCAGCCTTTATTGTGAGTTACATGGCTTAGACAATCATGTAGTGTATTTTTTTTCAGTGCTCAACTACTGTTTAGTTTTTACAGTAGGATTTTTGTTTTTCCCAAACAAAAAGTTCATCCCACTTCCATGCAGTTCAAAAGGGTAAGCTTCACAGGAACCATTCCCAACAGGTGAATTTGCTACAAACAGTACTTTTTGGGTTGTTTTTTTTTTACCTTTTAGCATATTTTAATCTTCTGTTGCCATTTGCTACTTCTTGGAGCTGTGCCATTTAATTAAAAAACACCACACAACAAAACAGTTTAATTAGCAAGACTAGGAAATTTTGTAATATAATTTTTGCAATTTCTGAGAAGTAAAATTTCCCTATATTGGTTAGAATTTCAAAAACTACCAAGATGGGGTAGTTCTGCTGTGAAAGGTGGGGTTTTTGCACTATTCTAATTTATGTTCTTGCATCAGAGCACATAATTTGTAGGTATTAAAGTAGCAGGTAAAAAATGCTACCCAGGTAATTGGAGATTACTGACATGTAGTGAGTTCCAGTGATATAAATCTCACTTCCTAAACCCAATAATAACAGCAGCAATAGCCACAATTACTCTAATCTTTATTATCTTTGTTTCAAATGCTTTTCTCCACATTAACATCATTATTGTTACTGCTAGATTATCAGTGATTATAGATGCATTCTCAAATGTGTGCATGAGAAAAATACCATTGTCTCCCTAATGATTAGTTGATTAGTGTCCAGTAAGGAAAGGATGGTTTGGGGATTAAGGGCTTGCATTTTAATTGAAACAGTCTTAATTTGAATCTCACTTTTAACACAGACCTCTGTGTCCAGTCTTCTAATCTCTCTGCAGGTGGACTCAGTCCTGCAATTTGTTGTGCAGTTGGCTTTGGGAGCCCACCAAAAGTTAATGGAGCTTGAAATGGCACAGAATGGAGACAGGATGTTTATATGCTCAGTCATACAGACATGACAAATGGAAAGTAGTTTGGAGGAGAAGGATCTTGGAGTCCTGATAGACAGTAAATGATCCATGAGCCAGCAACGTGCCCTTGTTGCCAAGAAGGCCAACGGAATCCTGGGTTGCATAAAGAAGAGTGTGGCCAGCAGGTCAAGGGAGGTCATTCTCCTAATCTACTCTGCCCTGGTGAGGCCACAGCTGGAATACTGCATCCAGTTCTGGGCTCCCCAGTTCAAGAGAGACAGGGAACTACTGGAGAGAGTCCAGAGGAGGGTGATGAAGATGATAGGGAGGTTGGAGCATCTCTCTTATGAGGAAAGGCTGAGGGAGCTGGGACTCTTTAGCCTGGAGATGAGAAGGCTGAGGGGAGACCTTATCAAGGTATGCAAGTATCTAAAGGGTGGGTGCAAGGAAAATGGAGACAGGCTCTTAGTAGCTCCCAGTGACAGAACAAGGGGCAATGGGTACAAACTGGAACATAGGGAGTTCCATTTAAACATAAGAAAAAACTTCTTTACCATGAGAGTGACAAGGCACTGGGACAGGCTGCCCAGAGAGGTTGTGGAGTCTCTGTCTCTGGAGACATTCAAAACCTGCCTGGATGCAGTGCTGAGTAATGTGCTCTAGGTTATCCTGCTTCAGTGGGAGAGTTGGACTAGATGATCTCTAGAGGTTCCTTCCAACTCTAACAATTCTGTGATTCTGTGAAATACCCTCAAAAATTGTACATAAGCATATTTAAAATGTACTTAATGACATTACATTTTATCAAGTAAATTAGGTGGGAAATGGCATTTTATGCACATTTTAAACCATCCAAACATGTTCCAGAGGTACCGACATGAAAAAATACAACAGCTTAGATGATGTGTGTTTGGAATGCAAAGGAGAAAAATGTTATGAGCAAACACAGCTCCTTCCCTAAGAGCTGTAATATTGTTCCTGATGGTCATTCTGTAGACATGAAATGAACATTTAAAGAGATTGGTTTGATAGGCTGCTCAGTGTTGTGAATTCAAATGGCCATTTTATGTTTTCATTTTCTCAACAGTTTTCAGTAGTAACTGTTGATATATAGTATTTTGTATTTTTTTCTGAACCACTTTTTAAAGTCACATAAATATTTAACTTCATCTGAATTGTTCTGGAGTTGACTATGACTTAAACAAAAATCCCATGGTGTATAGTGGTTATTAATGACAGAAAAAATATTTGAGCTGGTCATTTATTCAGTTCTAGTTTTAACTGTCTCTGTCCTTGGACATCTCCCCACTCTGTAACATCCAGACACATTAGAACCTGCTCACCACGTGGACAGCTTGCTATTCAGCTTTTAATGTTATACATAATATTAGAGATGAACTGGGGAGATCTGTTGTGCCTAAAGGTTAGATGATGATGTTTTTGTTTCTCTACTAGACAGCTGATACTTTCAAAATCCTTTAAAATGCCATTGATGTTTGGAGTATTCCAGACTACATCTTAAAGCCTTAATTTACCCTTAATTTCACTTCTATCTGTCCTTGGTTAGTACTTAGGTAAGCTGTCCTGCTTACACGTTCTTCTTGAAAAATCAGGATGATATCAACATAGCCAAGCCTGACAATCTTCTAATTTGATTTCCCCTCTTCCGTGGCTTCTAATCTTAAGAATACCCTCTCATTTTTATTCTTGCTTAATAGGAGGTTTTTTTCAGATGTTTCTTTTAGTATTTCAAGCTGGGATTAGTGCATACCTACAGATCTGAATGTGTCTGGACTACTTCTGTTCATGTTCTACTTCTTAAAAACTGATCATAAATTAAGCTGTACTGCTGTGGCAGATGAGATCTGTCTGCCTAAGAGTTACACAGTGCTTTCAGAGGTTGCCTGGCTGTTGTTACATTTGATGCCTTTAATTTTCAGCATAAGTAGGAAAAATTAGGAGACATGTTCAATGCTACTATTTCAAAACTCTACTTACTCACCTCACTTCATGAACATTTTCAATTTATCAGATTAGAGCATTACAAATACACTTCCAGACTGCAGCAGTGACTTCTACAATTGTTTTGTTTGAAAAGTATTGGAAAAGAAAGGAAGCATTTATTCTTATTGGTCAAATGAAGGTGACATTGCTTTGGCAAAGTATCCACCTAAAATTAATATCAGTTTAAAAAAAAAAAAATCTTGGACATTTTAGCTACTTTATCCTAGAAACCAGCACCACCTTTGTTTGAGAAGACAATACCAGGGTAGTCAAAAACCAAAGTGACCACTAGATTTTGGCACTTGCAGCAAAGCCTAGACAGTGCTTTGGACCTCTGAGGAGGTCACAGAAGAGTACAGCTATTAAATGATTATTTTACACCAAAGTGCAAAATAGTATAATTTCTATGCATATGGTGCAAAAACTGTGACACTTTTGGTGTTGATTGCTACCCATGGCAAATCAACCAGTCAATTACATGAAAACCATTTATGGTTTTCTAAGTTCTATGTGGAGGTTAACTGATAACTGTGTATCTAATGAATGACCTTTTATGGATGGTAAATCCAGGAAAGAAGTACCTGGATGTTGATTAGCTGCCTGATCAAAAACATGGTTCTGAGCTCTGGGTGCTTTACCTCTTTAACATTAGTGAGGTTTTGAGAATGTCCATGGTGTAATGTAGACTTTGAATTATGCAAAGATTAATGTAATAGTTCTGATGAGAGGGTAATTGAAAGAAATCTGAAAGAAATGGAGCATGCATGAGTTGAACTCCAAACTGTTAACCCTCTTCTCTCTGTTAAATGGGAATTAGAGGATGAATGCATACTAGGTAAAGTTCATTCCTTTGCAGAGGGGCACCATGAAAGTGAGATGTCTTTAGTTTTTATGAGGTTTTTAACTGCAATTTAGGAAGTATAGTCTGAGTAATGGGGGATGAGTTTAGTCTCATAAGGAACACATTTTTCACTGATATGTACATGTGTTCAGAGAAAGCAAAGGCTGCAACAAGAAAAGCCAGAATGCCTGGGAAATGTCAAAGTGTTTTCCTGAGATCAGAAGTAATTTTGCAAACAAGATTGTTTATTGTCTGATTAAAAGGGTTCTGCTGGACTATGAGCTCTTGGCAACCTGAAGCTGACCTTCCGAATACATTCAACATCAACAGGCTTTAGTGGGAGTAGAAAGGGGGTTTTGTTCCATTTCAGTTTCTACATCATGAATGTCCCCACACCAAGCTGCATCCTGAGACCTATATTCCTATAGCATTACTACACTTCATACTGTTTGTACATTAGAGCCAGATAAATATGTACAATATTTGTCAGTTTTCTTGATCAGCAAAAGCAAACATCCTCTTCTAACACCCAAGTACTAATGCCAACAGACACCACGTATGCTAAGGAGTTGTGCTTTCTTATCTGAGACCCATCAGCTATAATAGTAATAATTCAGCCAGCAAGCACATAAAAATAACCCTGCCTATTGCACTTACCTCTCTATTTGACTGTTATCCTAAGAGGAATGTGGCTTAATGTATCTCTCGAGTGCTGAAGAGGTAGAGCAGAGGAGAACTGCAAGATGAAAATGGTGAAGACCACATTAGAGACTTCAGTGAGTGATTTCTGGAGAAAAAAGTTCCAGAGAGCTGTGCTAGCTTTATGCTGCTTGTGCATTCCCCAGACACCTGAAGGGAAGGTAGGGGTGACCACATAAGATCAGTGGTGCACACACTGCCTGTGTGGCTCTCATGCCTGCAGCTGCATGCAGCAAATTACTTGTTGTAGGTAGACAGAAATCACATTCCAAACAACACATGGTGTGTAATAATTCCTGAGTGCTGAGACCAGCTATAGAGACATTGTTCCTAACAGCTAATAACAAAGAAAATAATTACTAGGTATAATGATCATTAGTCTACAGATCTAAAACTGCCAGGCACTGGTGTAGCAGGGCATTAAGGTCCTCAAAGAGATAGTTAGCATGGATAAGCTAATGTGCTCCCTGCACACATTATTTGCACATTTTGTGCTCATGGTATTCCTTAAACACTAATATCTTCTATGTGCTGTTGCCAGCTGCAAACTTGAAATCATGTGTGATATAAAATACATAAGAATGGATTAAAGAAAAATTTAAAACCAACCCCATCGAAGTCAGTGGATAAACACTGGAAGTCAGTAATCTTTAGCTGTTTAGAGATGGGACTCTAGTAAGTAGACCCTAATAATTTGGCACTGTGTGTGTATTTCTGGAACTTTTGTTTGCTCCTTCTTTATGGGGAGAAAAAAAGAAGGAACAAAAGCAAATAAGAAAGCTAAAATTCTTACACAGAAAACAATAATGACCGTTTGAAATCCAGCTGGGAGAACAAAGAGATTTTAAATATGGACCAGATGCTCATCAGATCCACAAAGAATTTATAATAGAGCATTTCTGTTGATTTCAATATATCTGGTTTCTGTAGATTTTGTAGTAGGGGAGTTACTGGCCAGATTGCTTGACCTTATATGACTATATCAGAATATTTTTAGGAAGTTTGTAACTGATAAGCCTTGATATTAACCACAGAAACTATAAGTTAGACTAAGTTCTCTATTGGACTTTAACAATTTTTTGTGTAACAGAAAGAATGAAGACAGATTCAGCATTCAAAACTCGGTGCTGTAGAATTTCAGTATATAATCCTCTCTGGTAATTTGAAATAAAATTTGATTTTAACAGCCCAAAACAACTCCTTTAGCAGTTCCCCTTTCCAAAAAGGTCAAGGCATCATTAATGAGCAGAGGAGGATATCCTATCCTTCCAAACTACATCTGGAATTATTCTTTTAACACAGCTTCAGGTTAGGCTGAGCTGGTGAATGGGCTGAGCTGAATTCATAGTAGCCTTGGCACCCTTTGCCAATGCCAAGATTCTGCAGATGTGTCAGCAAAAGCAGATGTTAAGGAGACAGCATTTTTATGGATGCTTGCAGGGAGCTTCTCCTGTCAGATGGGAAAACCTGGGGAAAAGCCCAAACAGGTTTCTTTGAAAACATGTCAATGGAAGGTGTCGTGATGGGCTATGAATGAGAGGAAAACAAGGTCATGAAAGGATAATCCAAGGAAATATGTACAGTAGGGAAGAGGCCACCAGGGAGTCAGAGTAACAGAGGTTTTGTCATAGTGGCAGACTAGGAAAATGCTCTGGACAGTAAAAGACTGGCTGGATATGAGCACAGTAGCTTGAATTTGTCAAGGGCTGTGAAAAGATGTTGCAGAACTGCTAACTGAGGAAAGCCTGGGTAAGAGATTTAACTGTTTGAATGGCTAGGAAAGGCCCTTTGGGATGATGTGAGAGGAAAAAAAATCTAGATGAAGACATTACCTAAATATACAGACCTAGAAAGGAGATTCCTTGACAAAAACCTTCTCCAGTTTGTTTCTCTTATTAGGTGTGAGTAAGAGGCAGGATGATAGTGTTGTCCTGAGCAATCAATGGAGGAACTGGAAGGGAGTGCTTTGGGGAAAAGATTTAAGTTTTAGCTGTGCAGAGCTGCCAGCTTAACAACAAAAAGCTATCAGAGCTAGAACTTGACATTGCAATCTAGATGGAAAAGCAGGAAAAAGAGTAAGATCTCTGAACTGCCAGCACTGAAGTGATTGCTGAGCATGTGTGAATGGTGTCACAGAGAAGGGGAAAAAATTACAGTGGGGGAATAAAGGTTTCCCCAGAAACCTAAGATGGAGGGAATGCAACAGTAGGACATGCTGGAAAAGTGATTTGAGAAATCATAGCAAAATGACAAGAGGAGATAGTCACAGTAGCCAAGGGAAGCACCAGCTTTCCTGGGATGTGATTATATGGCACCTGAGAGGCACCTGAGAGGTCACAAATGAGCAAGCTGAGAAGTAATTTCAGTAGAAAGAAAGTCTAAGCAGGGAGTGTAGAGCTTTGCAATGAAAGGGAGAAGAGCTGGGGTGATGCTTGAAGAGATAGGGGGGTAACAGGGAGAATCAAAAGCATGTTTATATTGTGACAGAGAGAAGTCAGCCTTCAACAGAAAAAAACTAGCATAGGAAAAAAGTATATTCAGAATTAAAGCTGAACTAACTAGATTTAATACATATTTTGCTCAGAAAAGGCAAGGTATATGATAAGGTAGTAACATTCATTATATCTGTCAATATGATGTAAAATATACAAGCTTTTATTCAGCTCTGCACATAATTCTACATATATTGCCCTTTATTTACAGGCTGTTGGTGAAACAGTCACTCACTGCTTGAATTTGTGTGATATTTATAAATTTTGTGCTGACAGATTCCTCTGGTGAAGTTTCAGCCTGTGGACTGTACAGAAATTCAGTGCTACAGCTGCTGTTCATTCATCATACACAAGTGCCTGTCCTTAGCAGAAAGACCTCCAGGGATCTCCTAAAGATTCAGAGTAGCTTTGCCAATTCAAAAGCTATTGCTGTTTCTTTTGAGTCAGGGTTGAACAAATGTCCTTTAAAGATACTCAGCTTCATTGCCATTTGGAAATGCTGTTTTTCCAATGGACTGTGAGATCAGATTTCTGAACTCCTCCTCTTCACTACTGCAGGAGATCACATTGTTTATGTCCCAGCTAGAGTGCCTAATTCAAGTACACCCAACCTTTGGCAGTCTTTGTCACAAACGTCCTATATCTCACTCTGGATCCTAATTTTGTGGCCAGAATTTTTCTTTAAACAGCATGCTAAATTCCACGCGCCAAGCAATTCCAGATTATATCTTATTTGGAAATCTCAGGGATACTTCTCACTTCAGTGGCCCCTACCCATCAGTCCCTCAACAGATTCTTATACTTCTTTAATTTGTTTTACTTGCCTTTGTT
Organism: Hemiprocne comata; assembly: GCA_020745705.1. Lineage (NCBI taxonomy): Eukaryota > Metazoa > Chordata > Aves > Apodiformes > Apodidae > Hemiprocne > Hemiprocne comata. The sequence goes on from CM036598.1 coordinate 17,667,018, forward strand.
GAACAGAACTGAGGTCATGCTGCAGGGGAAAGGACAGGCTCTTGCATGCGATCCAGGTGCCTGCCTTGCTGCAGAACCCACCCGGACAGGCCTCTAGCTGGAAGAAATTAATATTGAAGTTAATTCAAATAATATCAAAACAAGAAAGAAGCAGATACAGTAAAATAGCCTTCTCAATATTTCTATTAAACTTGATTTGCCCCAAAAGAAAAGCAGGTAATTAAAAATTAGTAAAGACCACAAGCCAGCATCGAATAATGACCAGTGTGGTACAGTTTAGCTATCAATATTGCATCATTTAAGTGTACAAATGCAATATATGTTAGACAAACATTTCCTGGGTGTTTGGCAGTTTTGATGTGTATGTTCAACATGCATTTTTGTGTTCTCCTCCCAGAGTAGAGAGCATGAATCCTTCAATGCATTGTTGGGGTTTAAGCCCAGTAAGCAGCTGAGCACCACACAGCTGCTCACTCCCTAGGAAGGGGGAAGAGAATCAGAGGGGAAAAGTGAGAAAACTCATGGGTTGAGACAAACACATTTAATAGGCAAAGCAAAAGCTGCATGCACAAGCAAAGCCATATAAAGAATTCATTCACTACTTGCCATCTGCAGGCAGATGTTGAGCCATCTCCAGGAAACCAAGGCTCCATCACTCAAAATGGTTACTTGAGAAGACTCAAAATGTCCTCCCACTTCCGACTTCTTTCTCCCAGCATGACCTCACGTGATGTGGAACATCCCTTTGGGCAGTTGGGGTCACCTGTCCTGGCTGTGTCCCCTCCCAGCTTCTTGTGCATCTCCAGTCTGTTTGCTGGTGGGGCAGCAGGAGAAACAGAAAAGGCCTGGTTGCTGTGTAAGCCCTGCTCAGCAATACCTGCAACATTGGTTTGTTATCAATACTGGTTTGGTCACAGATCCAAAACCTTTGAAGAAAATGAACTCCATCCCAGCAATACCAATACAACCAGTAAACCAACACTGTAAGTTCAGAAGTTTGAGAGAAGCCAGATCAAATTTAGTTCTAAGTTTTGCTAATATTATTCTTGCTGTTCTTACCTGCTTTTACTGCAAAGCCAAATATTTGCAATCTACTGGTGTCCAAAAGAAACTGGAGGAAAGTGACCCATGATCTACACCTAATGCTACATTTGCTCTTAGTCTCTGGCTTTCTGAAGTTCTTTACCACCTTTGTATTATCAAGGAGCCCATCTAAAACAGGTAAAATAATTCAAGTTGTGCCACCTTTATGGTATTTTGTTATTATTATTTAAAGTCCACATAAGAGTTGTATTTATTAAGCAACGTTAAGAAGGTATGCCAACTCTTTTATCCTCTGGTATATTCTCAAACTGGAAGGCACTGTATGTTGTGTTATTTTAAAAAATAATTTGTTTGCTCTTTTCTTGTCAGTATGTGTGCAGAGTGACTCACTGGCATTTTACTGGCACTCTTGCACTAACATAAATGATCAAGGTGTCAAATGGGGAGAATCAGGACCTGGCTTGAGATTTATGCTCAGACCTCTGCACTACATCTTCCTGAATTGCATTACAAAGGTCTCTGAATGCCCCAGGTGACATTTTGGGGTTTCCTCTTGGAGATTTCTGTCTTCACAATTAATTGCTTCTGAACCTGGATAATTTATATTTAATTACTGACAAATGTGCATGCCCTCAATCAGCAATTTGATTGGGGAAAAAAAAAACATCCCAAAAAGTTAAAAGATGCTGTGATCTGTGTTGTGGTAATCACACGCGTTTCCTGTCATTTAGGTCTGTAACAAACTCCTGACATTTGAAGCTGTCCTACTGTGTTGCCATGGCAACGAGAGAAAAAAGACAACGTCAGATCTGAAGATTGCAGTTTACAGTTACTGTTCTTCACTACCAGGCCTCAGTTGCTCCAGATCCAGTTTAATTTGCAACCTCACTCAGTCCGTCCGACTATACGTTGGTGTTTGACAGCCCCTGCCCTCACTGCTGTTCCTGAACAGATTCCTTCTGCAAGACACCAGGTTTACGTGCATTTTCTCTGAATGTTCAAAGACCATGACATCTAACGTGGACCTTGGGGGAGCTGAAAACAGATTGACTCCATTTTTTTTTATCTGTTGACTTGTTGCTATTCAAATGTTCAGAAAATATTTTGTCTGTGGGTTAGTATTTGTATATGTATGAGTGTATGTATATATATATATATTTATAGAGAGAGTTATACAACAGGTTTAGCTTTTATAAAATCTTCATCTGGAGTGTGCAAGGGACAAAGCAGATTGATACAGCCACAGATGAATTGTAACTATTCTACCATGGCTAAACCTACTGTATTTGCTGTTTATAGCGTGGCCAGAAGGAGAGAGCCTATTGCAATCATTCTGCTACAACAGCCACCTTGCTGACACCGAATAAAGCAGGCCCGGGGCTCTGCAGTGTCACTCCTCATACCTCAGGTTCAGCAAACAAGAAATGCAAGTCCCCCTGGCTTGCTTCTGATCTGACCTGCTTTCCTTATGCCCCAGGTGGAACTGATGGCCCAGCAGGAGTGCAGTGCTTCTCTCCCCATTGCAGCAGGAGCAGCACTGGGAGGTTCTGGGGAGCTCTGGTTTGGGGGGAAGCGGGAGGCAGGCGGTTGCCACCGGCACTGGGTGGGCCACCGTGTACAGCAGCAGGAGTGCTGGGCCTGATTCTGAAGGGGCTGAAGTCAGCTTCCTTTATGTTCCTGCAGATAAGGATTTGCTGGGGCAGTTTACAAGCCTGAAGTCTTGTGTCAGCTCAGCAGACACAGTGAAGTGGGCTGATGGCTGCAGATGAGCAGCTGATTACAGCAGCAAAGCACAGTGTTCCTCAGAAGCACTGGGCTCTCTCTCAGCCTCCACGCAGCTGGCTTTACATACCTAAGTGCAAGGAGGAAAACAGATGCCCCATTATATAAATATATTCACACACACATATATATAGTTTTGAGTATATATATATACACACATACATACACATGTACACGCAGTTTCCAGTTAAGAGTAACAAGCATTTCTGTGTGTGTGTAAACTTACCACACTTCTTTGCAGAGACGGGGAAAAAAAAAGGGTGTTCGTTAAATATGAATATGAATCCTTTTTTATTCTGTGAGCATGTAAGGTTAAAAAAACAAAACCAAACTTCTAACTGTATTAAGATGATCATCTTGTTAATAAATTGTAAATGATCCATCAAAGCTCACACCAAATTTTTATAAAATTAACACAAAAACTATACTAGTGACAGACTGTGGCTTTTATTAGAGCTTGCCAGTAACTAGGGTAAGGTGTCTTAGAATATTTTAATAAACTTGCTTATTTAAAGTTTAAACAAACAAAAAAAAGCTTCCTTATGCAATAGAACCTTGCAGCTGCATTCTTTAGTTAGCATTTTTACAGTACTTATGAGTCATCCTGTATGTTGTCTTTATTGCAGTGAGCTTATAAGCATATCTTCCACACCACGTATATGTTGCAATAGTAAAGCTTTTTGGAAGCATTAAAAAGTCCAAACATACATTTAGTTTCCCATAATGCTACACTAGATATTAAATGTGTGTTGGTGGTTAAAAATTGCTGTACAATAGCTTTTCTCTGACTTCTCTTGTATTGTACCAAATATGAAACAGGTCTGTTCTTTTTTTTTTTTTAATCAAAAGGAGTAATAACAACAGCGACAGAGGAAAAATTAGTTTGTGTTGTGAACTTTCCTAATGTTGTGAATTTCTTGATAAGATACAAGCTGCCTTCAGACAGGAGCCTATTTTTCTATTCCAGCTTAACTCCTGCAGTCCTGACCAAGCAAAATCTCCCACTGACCTTGTTTCTCTCCCAGCACACTCTATTTCAGTTACCAAAGGGGTACTTTGGTAGGAGTTTCTGTTAAGCAATTAAGTGGGAAAGTGTCTGCTCTCAAACATTAACATGGGCATGCTTCTAGTTCTCTTTCTCTGCCCATGCTTTGTAATAATCATAACCTGCTGCTTATCATCAAAAACCTTGTCTTTAAAATTACAGTTTTCAGACAAATTTTTCAAAAGGGAAAAAGAAAAAAATCAACAAATGCATAACACCACTAGGTTTTGGACATGTATATTTAATGAATGCACCCAAATGCACCCAAAGATAAACATCCTATGTTTTGATCTAAAAAAACCCTCTATCTTTAATAAAAGAAATTATAATAGCCTCCCCCACAAACACTCTTTTTTTTCTACTTGCTTCCTTCCTCTCTCTATCCAGCAAAACCCACTTCTGGAAAGACACCCATTGACATTAGTGTCATTTCTACCAAGTACCATATAAAGCTACTCTTTCCTCCTTTAAACCAAGGCTCACATAGCATTGGTGGATCATTCCAAGGGCAAACAAAGCACGGAACAAGGAAAAATCTCTTCTGCCTGGATCTACACTAACAATGGGAAGACTTTTTCTACTACTTTCTGCCCAAGGACAAGATCTTTCTTCTTGAATAATACTGCAACCTTTTGACATGTAGAGAGGTCAGTATCGTGGCTGAAACACTGAGTCAAGATGCATCAAAAGCCTTCATTCACCATCATCACTTTATATGTGCACCTAGATCAAAGCCTCCCAGCCTTTACTGTGTGTCTCTAGACTTCAGACAGAGCTAATCACTGGACTACCTAAGCATGCAAAGAGAAGATGAAGCTGCCGTGTTAATGTTTCTCCCTCTCTGTACCTGAGAACAAACCCCATTTAACAAGGGATTGTGGCACTTTCTGTAGCATTATACAAGCAAAAACCATAACAGAGTCTGGGTTTTCCTACCTGAGTAAGGTTGTCAACTCTGGCTCCAAAAAAATGACCATTTCCTGAAACAAAGGAGCAACAATAATTTATTAATAGAGAAGTCACAAAATTACAGTCATTTTTTAAATTGTTAATTAATGCTTAACATTTGTTCAGTCAAGCTTGCTGTTTTATAACATAGCACTTCTACCTATTTTGGTAGAAATTTGCCTCGTTTATTTCAGTTTATGTTTGCAGATGTACAATGCTGTCCAGAGTCAGAAAGGCAGTGAACTTGATGAGTTTCATTTTGTAACATGCACAAAACTTCCTGTGCAAAAATAATTTCACTTGAGAAGAGTATCTGCTGTTAAAACACAAATTGGTTATAATAATCAGCAAGAGGAGTTTACTAGCAAGACAAAGGTCTCATTTGTGGTGTACTTGCTAACTGAACCCTTGTCTGTACACCTCACGTGTGCTTTTTGCAATATGCCTATGTGCACTTATTAATGTACATTTTGTTCAGTAACTGTAGGTCTGAAGATAAAAACAACAGGAAAAGAGCTGAATTTCCTACTGAGTAGCAAGGAAAATTAAGAAGGAGTTGAACACTGGCTAATACACTTTCTGAGCCCTGTTCTCATCGCTTTTACACTGGTATAAATCAAAGAGCAACTTCATTACTAGAATTGCTTGAGATTCAGTTAATCATATTTAGATGAAAAATTTCATCTAAACATCCCCACATATTGCTTTTACTGGTCTGCTGTGAATAGTAAAGCAGCAATATTTGTCACAGGATCATTGAGTGCTTATATATTATTGAAAGTCTGTCTTTTGTGACATACAGAGAAACTTACAGCTTAGATGCCTCCCACAGATGACTTAATTCCTTCACCAACCACTTTACCATGTCTCCAAGGCACCCAGCATAATTTAGTTCAGCATTTATTTGAACTGGCTGTAGCCTGTAGTCAAATAATTTGTCATGGTTTCTTGCATGGTCATTTAAGTTAGAGATCACTATAATACAAATCTGAATTATTAAATTATGGACTTAGAATCAGTTCGTACAGCCCTAGTTTGAATGTTTTACCACTACAAAAAAAAAGAAAGACATATGTTATATTAACAACTTTTCCATCACTGGTCTTTCCTTTGCAAAGACCTCCTGTCTGAAATACTGAGAAGGCTGCCAGTTTTCTCCTCAATTGCTACTAATACTCATCCACTTGAAGCACAGCAGAATTTTGTATGTAAATACTTTCACATCACTGTTTGTATAAAGGCTGTTTCTTTCTGAATTGATTTAATAATGTCTTATTAAAAAAAAACAAACCACAACAAAACAAACAACAAAAACAAGCCACAAGATAAATTATATTAAATTCACATCAGCCTGAGAACACCAACTCTAAGGCAAAACTCTGATCCCATCTTCCCTTTATTGCATATCTAGAAACTCTGTTGTGAGATACACTGTCCAATGCTAACAAAAAGATAAATAACTAAAATAGCAATTCTTTTCTTTCTATTAACCCTGCAATCTTTAGAATTAACATGGAAAGTACATTAAGTACTTAAGTATCATTATAACTATTCTATTTAAAGCAGATACAACTAATTTTACTATGTAAAACATAACCCACTGACTACACTGTTCTCTTGCCTCCTATCACATTGATTTGTTTTTGTTCAAATGGATACACTCATAGGCTCTCAGTGGAACCTTACTAGTTGCACAGTTGCTGTGTGTGTATATATGTAGATATATAGAGATATACACATACACGTATAAATATATATATAAAAAATATATGCAGATGGAGGGAGACTAATGCAACATGGGGACATGGACTAAGCAGCTTAATTAATTATGGTTGAGCACATAAGTTAAGGGACAGCATGGTTTACATATGCCAAACTAGTCTGATTTTTAAAGAAAAGAAAAGAAGGCCAAAAAAAACCCCAGGAATATCCCAGCTCTCATGGTGTATTGATGCTAACTTTAGCTGACCCCTCTTAACACAATTATATCATTTGAAGATATGCATAGTTGTTTACCAACTCATTTCCAGTTGTCTGTGTACCAGCAGGTCACCAGTAGTGGGAAGGGCAGGGTGTGCAGACAGAATTCAGCATTACTGTGCTTTCAGTGGGACAGCTATTTGGGGAAGTTTCATCCACCCTTTGAACATTACACTCCTCCTCTGCATCAGGGAATGGCTGCAGTTGATGATTTGGTGTTAAAATGAATGTCTGAAGACAGACTGTGTATGTACAGGCATACACACCCTGCCTGGGACTGGCAAAGAGCATGTCTGGTGGACCCTGGTGCTGAAGTCAGTACAAACAAGCTGTGTTACTGCCATTTCAGACACAGCCTTCCTGTAAACTCATGTTTGCCCCATACCGAACTCTCTTTAAGCTACCATCAAGATTTTATTTTTTTTTTTAATGATTTTCTTTCTTTTTCTTCAAGTTCAAGCAAGGAGGAATATATTTTGTTAGATTTTAAAGATACTTAATTCAGCTACTTTTCCAGCTAATCGTTCCTTTGGGCCCTAGTTGCTGAATTGCTTGCTCTTTCTGAGGTGTAAATAAACGTTTTGATTTATGACGTGGTTGCAAAGAACCTTGTAATTTATTTGTGAAATGCTCAAATAAATGATGTATGGGCTTTTACCTTTTGTCTGGGCATAGACCTTCCTGATGCAATACAGCAGGAATGGAGGACTACAAAATTACCTTGAGACTGCCAAAGGGCTGGAACAGCCTGTGCTAAATACCAGAAACTCCCACATTGCTCTAAGTAAGAGAGATAAATTGCAGCCTTCATCATCACAATGCCATGGTTAGAGCATGGGAGTCTGGATGCTAGAGAGGTGAATAAGGTTTGACCACACAGGCAATAGCAGCTTATTCAGTGGCCATTCAGGTAACAGGAATAATTTGCCATCCATAGCCCACTTTCACTACACCGAGCCAGCTCTGTCTCAGATGTCTCCAGGCTGGACTGTGTGCAGGAGCTTTAATGGATTATTTTTTTTTTATTTTTTTTTTTGCACTGCCTTTCTGCTTGGCTGTCTCCCCCACCTACCAGCAGCAGTTCAGCTTACACAGAACAGCCAGCTACAAAAACTGAACATTGTAAACAAGGCAGGAACAGGCTGAACAAATGTCGCTCAGCAAGGGCCACCGTGGGATGCTGCAGGGCTGCATTTCTGTCACTGCTGTCATGGCCAATTACAAGGTGGCTTTGAACCACCAGTACTGCCTTGCTCTGGAGTTGTGTGTCATGGGCTCCCCCACCCTGTGCTTAGCTCCTCCTTAAGTTATGTGTGCAGATGTGGAATACTTGTCACTCAGATTCAGAAAACCTTACTCCAAAATTTAGAGCTGTTACTGCCTTCAAGCCCAAACTGCTCTGGGCCAGGTTGCCCCAAAAAATCTTGCACTGCTTTAATGCCCTTCTGTAACAGGAACTGCAGCCTTCCCTGGCAAGGCTTCCTGTGTCAGCATGCTGCGTTCCCAGGACTGCAGGTTTATAAGGTACTATTTTCTTTTTTCACTGAGCTCTCATAATATGAAGGGAGAGGAATTGGGGTGTGCTTTCCTGTGCTGTCAGCTGCTCACAGACATTGCAGAAGGGTCTAGTAGGTGAAATTAATAAATACTAATTCTGGCCTGGAATCCAGGGCAGAATAGAAGGCTACATAGAATGAAAAGCCTGCAGGGAATGTGCGCCATAGCACTATGGCATTATTACCTCTTTGGCAGAGAATTCTTTTTCCAACAAAATCTAGAGCCTGTTGGCTTTCTGAAATTCCCCTGCAAGTTGTTTTTTAGATCTTCTAGGAAGATAGAATATCCCTGAAAATAGCCTTTTACTCCATCTGAGAATAGAGAAAGCTGGGGAAGGGAGGGCAGCACTTGAAGGAAACATTTGAGTACAAGCCACAGCACCTTGCTTTCACTGACACTTACCTCCAGCCTTTGCCTGTGGTTTATCAGACTTTGAATCTGAAGGGGGCTTTTTTTTTTATGTAGTCCATAATGCATAGAGGATGAAACAGTGTATGTGAAACTTGTGGTGTAATTGAGAAAAAGGTCATTACCTGAAAGCCCCAGCAAAAATGTGTCACCTCCTTTGGTCTCAGTTGAGATCATTGTCCTAAACTAATGCTGTGCCTTATATCTTAAAAGAGGTGTTTCAAACAGTACAAAGTTAAATCATAAGCAAGGAAATGTTAAGAGACACGGAAAATGCTGAATGGTTTTTAGCCAGGTAGAAGTTTTGTGTTGGCCTTTCAACCCTCTTCTGTCTCATCTATCACCAGACGTTCTTGGATTGCAGTCTACTGCTACTCGGCAACTTTGCACAGTTCAATCCAGTTACATTTTTTGTCCAGCAATAGTAAATCAGAACAGTCCCTTCTGGCTTCAGTACAACCTTCTTACCTGCAGAAACAAAGCAAGGGTCATTGCTCCTGCTGTAGAGCTATTGTGATGCTCTTCCTCAACCACCACGCCTCTGGCCAGACTCCACTCATCCACCTCCCAGTGCTCGGTGACCTCCGTGGCTCCTGTGGGTACAGCAGCAAGTAAGTTACTCTAGCCCAGTGCATTTTAACATTATATGACAGTGTATTTTATTACTCATTACTCATTTTGCAACTTACTGTTTCCAGATGCAATTGTAGGATACTCATCATTGTCGCTGTGGCTGGATGCACTTTTTGTGACTTAACTGTCCAGAACAAGAAAAGCAAAAGAGCTTGTTTACTGCAAGGCACGCTGACAAATCCAAATGAAAAATAGAGCCTGGCACTTCTAATTAATGAATTGCTTGCAAACAGCATTTTCCAATACAGATACAATACTGGAGTAACTGATGTGGGAAATGAGATGTTCATCGGCAGCTTTTTGTGGAACATATAAAGAAAAAAAAATGAAACAAAAAAATTCTCTTAGTGTCATCATTTCTAACCAACCACACATTTTTAACAGAAGGATAATGAAACACAGGCAAACAATGCTTATGGACTGGGTTAAAGCTCCGTGTCACTAACAGATTTTTCAAATGTTAGCTTTTATAAATGTGTCTATTTGTTGTTTACACCTGTTACTGAGCTTCATGCCAGCAGCCACTTGGGAAAAAAATTTTATACTGGGCTAATTTTCCCATTCCAGTTGTCTTGCCAACTTCACCTTTGCTGTATGTGATCTGCTGGGGACAGCAGTAACATAACAAGTCTAGTCTGCACTTGCAAATCAAATAATGCCTCTTTGCACACAAATGAATAAATAAGCACAGGAGATGTTTCATTCTTTGTGCTTTTTATCAGCTGCATTAAAGTAATGGGGCTGCAAGACACCTTCCCAGGAGCCATAAAACAAGGATCACAACCTGCCTTGGAGTTACAAGATGTATTACTGACTTGGCTAGTACCAAGGGACTTGGCCTTTGGGGGGATTTGAATACTTAGTTCCCACTGGTTCACTAAAAAGCCAGAAGCCTAAGAGCTGAAACTTTTTTTTATTTTCCCTCCCCCCAACTGATAAAATATATAACTATAAAAACGATTTCTCTTTTTTTAAAGTCATCATAAACTAGTACACATTGAAATGTTTCCTGAATCTCCAAGGTAACTTAATTGACATCATCTTTCATATTGAACAAAACCAGCAAAACCTCTAGAGAACAGGTGCCCCAATTAACAGATCCTCAGCCTTTCATATTTTTGAATTGCCAAAAAGAAAAAGAACAAGATGGAGAACATTTAATTCAGATGGGGATCATAGGGAACAGGTCAGAGTCCACAGATAAAGCAAAGGAGAAACAATATATTGTGGAAGTTAGAATAAGCCTTGTTATGAGACAATATATCTAAAGGAAAGATTCAGACTTTTTGGTGCAATAAAATCCACCTGTGCTGGTGATGACTATTAGCTACATCATGTACGAGCTAGACCAGTGCTGGAAAGCCCGGTTATGGTGTCTGGCAAGTCTTGACATTGTTCCTAATGGCAAAAACTGCATTAATCCATATGAAAATGGGTTGCTTTGGCATCCTGCACAAGTCAAAACAATCATGGCTCTAGAGAGAAATCCTTTGAGTTGGGCAAAAACCCTTCTATCCTCAGCCCTGCCAAGGGCTTAGTGCAGCTGCTCACCATCATGCCAGCAGAGCTGACTGCAGGATTTTGATCTCTGCGTACCTGTCAAGCTGTGCTCTTTTGTGGCTTTACTCCCCTCAGCACCCACAGTGTGTCCTCTTCTCACTCTGTTTCATTGACAGGGGCAGAACTGCAATGTAAAGATAAAAAACCAGAAGCAGTTAGAGGGCACAGTTCAAAACCATCCTGGCAGCAGAGCCAGTGGAAACTTACCCTCCTGGCAAGCACAGTGACCAAAGAGCCAGGGTGCAGAGACACCTTATGCCAGTACCTCAGGCAGGCACCAGCCTGGGAGCTGAACCCTTCCCAGAGAAGAGAATACTGCCTTGGCCACCTGGACACAGAGCTGGGGAGGTTAGGTAGCCCTGTGGTCATGTGGCAGCTGAGCAATTGTCAGACTGACCCAGACTCCTGCCAGACATTATTCCTTCTATCAGTCGTGCAGTGCAATGAGGCCCCACATGGTGCTGGGCTGCCAGTTGGTTTGCACAAGGTGCGTGGAGCCCTACCCACCCCACTCCCCTTTCTCACTCAATTAAGACAGTTCTCATCATCTGCTTTCTGTGCCACTGACATCCAGTCATCATTCTTGTACTGATGCTCAAGCATGGCACCTTACTGAACAGCCATTAGGGCTTACTCTCTTACCAGTTCTGTGATAAACCTTCTTTTAATTGTAGTTTTCTGTCATTTACCCAGCCCAGGCTGCAGTACTTTCTGGTACTCTGAATTTCTGTTCCTTGGCACTGTGTAATTGGTTCTTCAGCAAATAAGCCCTGGGTACCCAAAGCTAATGAAAATGTGTGCTGTACACAGCTCTGTCTGCTGGGGTTGAGTGGATGCAATCCAAGGCTTGTTTCTTCCATTTTTAACAAAAGTCCTCTTGCTACTGCAGCTCTTCTTCATATCTTGTACTGTCTAGGCTAAATAAGAGAGCAGGGCAGTATGTGCATTTAAGTGCCATTATTTAGCAAATGTATAACTCACTTATAACAAAGACACAGGGATGTAATAGATTTGTTGTTGAAATCAAAGTATTAAAATATGTGTGTATGTATATAACGATAAACAGCTAATATGAGGTGTTTCATTATCGCACACAAAATAATAGGCTATTTTTTAATTGGTTATTAAACAGTGGATACTCATTAAAAGCTCGGTTCATTGGGAAAAAAATAGTACATTGCAATTAAACTGTAATACAGACTAATTAATATGGGAATTGGGGCAATTCAAATACCTTTAAAGAAATGGAAGTGGGGACAGTAGGCAGCACCAGTCGTCTTCATTAGCCCATTAGCCTAGCAAATGGATTTTCTGCTACTTTAGGGTTTTGCTGCAGGTTCTATTTTTTTATTTTAGTTTCAAAAGAAATGTGGGGGGGCGGGGGAAGAGTGGAATTATTTTCTAATGTAGGTCTTCACAAAGTCTGGAAAAACATACTTTAAAAAAGAGAGAATAGATTCATGTATTACTTACCCCCACAGCGCAGTCAACTCTCATGTTGTTTCTGTAAAGACCTGCTCTTGGCACTCTGCATCTGTCCTTTACACAAATAAATTTGAAATACCTTAAGACTTAATAATTCCATATTCTCAGCCTGCCTAGCTCCTCAGCCATGTAGCATCTTTTCCTTATGGGACATCCCTGTTCATTTGTTCTTACCAAAGGCCTCTGTGTCAAGAACCATTTTTATGAGCTGTCCAGTTTCTTGTAAGTCAGAAGATACTTACCAGTTAATAAACCAGACATTTATGGAAAGCATTTTGCTGCCATTCTTATAATTGAGATGAAAGAAGGATGCCCAATCTCAGGCACTCAATCCAAAAGTTGACCTGTTGAGACACAGGATATCACAAGTCAAGACTCTGAAAACTTGTAGTTCACTTTCGATAGTACCAGCATCACACAAACAGTTAAGAAGCAGAGGGCCCTGTTGCAGAGATTTGCTAAAAATAGTTGTTTACACCCAAACCCAGTATGAGCTTCAGACTAAAAGCCAAACTAAGGTTTGATGATGATGTTGGTGCTTATGAGCTGTGCCATTACATAACACAACTGCTCCAACCAGAGGTCAAGCACAGGTCTGAGACAGTATCTGATGTTTGACTGACCTGAGATTTTGGCAGTCCAATTGGCTGACTCTCTATTGCTGTACACCTCGTACATATTTATGCAACTGGTCCATTTACACCAAAGCATAAGACCATAAATCAGATCAGCTTTGATTCAGTGGCATTTTCCTTCCAGTTTGTGGAAGTGTAAATTAACAGCAGGATGACAAACACTGATCTGTGAGATCATTGTGTTATATAGCTGTGTTATGAAGCAAAACTCATTCACAGTTACTCATTCTTTTGAGAGAGATGTCACTGGCCTAAGACAATGGGCTTCTTTCAAGCCCTCCCTTGTAATTAATTCTGTTATTTCTCTGTTAATAAATAAATAAAATCCCCATTGGTTTAAGGCTGTAAGAGATGAAAGAACTCTTCTTTTCTTGTCAACATTGTGTAGTGCTGATGAAGTCTGGCAACAGTCGAATCCTGGCTCAGACTTCTGTTCTGTTTTCCTTATTAGCATTTTGCTTGGCTGTCCCTGCCAAAGTCTCCTGGACATTTCTGAACTCTGTGAATTGTTGCAAATATTGCAAAGTCCAAGTGTGAAATGAACTGTGTGGAAACTCCTGGGAACCTGTTAACAGTGTATTAAAAATAACCTCAAGTTCACAGGAAACAGCAAGCACCTGTGCAATGGGGAACATGTTCTTAAATTGACAGTCAATTATTACTGAATATTTTAGCATCATTTTTGCACCTTATCTATGGCCTAGCATTAGCCTTGAAACTCTTTTTTTTTCCAATTTAAAACCAGTCTTCACAAACCAAGAGAAAAACGAGAATATGAAGAACCAGTGCACACAAGTAACTTGGCATTCTTAAAGGTTTCTAGAAAAACCTCTGTTGTTTGTTGCAATTCTGGTTTACTTGAATGTGAATTGAGATGACAATTCATATAAGCCAGGTGCTTAATCTTAATAATTACCTCTAAGGTATTAAAACAATGTTAGAAAGATTTTATTTTTTTCATAAAAAAATAAGAAATTAAGCTGAACAAAGAAAATGATAAATACTACTCCAGAAAACCTTTCTTGTGAGAATAAGGAATTAAGGAATACCTTAAACATTTAATAATTATAGTCAACATTTTTAGACTGGAAAGCTAAATCTTAATGTCTAAAATTTAAAAGTGCTATATTTTACACCATTACCAGCATTATAAATAAATTTGTATTATCAATAGCCTACTATAAAATTAAAAGACAACTATATTTATGTAGTGGCCCAGGAATTATGTGCTGCCTGAAAAAACACACAAACAAACAAACCAAAACAGCTCTTACTTGTGTATCTGATATGGCATCTCTGAAGGAAGGCATTTTCTGGATTGTATTTGTGCAAAACAATTCAGTTTCCCACCATGGAGAAGTTTCATGCACTCATTGGAAGCTGATGCAGTGTCTGCAATTTGACCACTTTTATGTTCACCTTCACAACATCCCAGGGGGTCCTGCAATCATCCCCTCAGGCAGTGCCTTCTCCAGGTAAGATGCTGTTCAAGGTGTTCTGGAACAGAAGAAGGAATTACACTGAAATGTACCAGTGATGTACTGCAACTGTGGACAAGTCTGAATAACAAACTGTTTATTATCATCCCAGCAAATCAATCACCCAGTTGTTCACTCATTGTAGTCCGTGGGTCTGTCACTTGTGCAGGTCTTATCTAGCTACACGTTTTTTCTTTTTCTTTCTGTCCACTCCATTGCTTTCTCACCCAAACTCTGCTGGCTTTTTCAGAGCTCATTTATACTTTATATAATTCCTTCAGCCTGATCTAAACTGTCTCTGAATAATGGTGAATTATTAATGTCTTATTAACCATGGTCTTTTTCCTGACTTTTTAACTACTTTGGCAGTAGGATGGTGTATTTTCATTTTATGATAACACTAGACAAATTTGACTCCTGAATTGAATCTAGAAGTTTCTAGTTTAACATGTCTTTCTAGTCACAAACAGTTGTACTTAATCTTAAATCCTATCCTTCACATCCTTCAGGACTGGAACACAAAACTATTTCAAGTAGCAAGCAATCATAATGCTGGGGAGGTGAATGAGGTGATTTGCCACCATGTAACTCAGTGAATAATATTGAATACTTGGTAGCTGAACTACTGCATCTTGTATGATACATAGAATAAGCTGTGTCTGAAAATATTTCTCACTCACAGAGATTGGTCAAACAACAATTGAGAGGCATGCAAACACACATTATATAAATGTATCTTTTCTATATATGTATGGTTTATTTTAAATTAAGCTTCTAAGAAACAAGCAGAAAAGCCAGATAATGGATCCGGGTATTTCATCCCATAAACTGTTAGATTAAATTATAATTATATGTTAGTCTCTATCATGTCCCAAAATATTATTGACAATAACATCTGAGCTGTTACTCAGGATGTTTTCTCCTATTCCAGCAAAAACTATCCCACTGTATTAACAATGTAAGAACTGCCAAAACTGCAATTAAGGCTTGCTTCCATCCCAGCTAGGACAGTTCTTGTCAGGGAGCTGTTCTGGCTGTCAAACGTTAGGGTAAACTCTCCTCTGCTCTCTGTTGGACCTTAGGTACAGCAGCTGCATGCACAGACATACATGTTCATATGTGAAAGAGAATAAGTCCTTTCTACTGTGCTTCTGAGAGGGAGAATTTTAATAAAATACTGCTTCATCTGTCAGCTTGCACTTACCCACGTGTGAGAGGGAACGTCTGCAGATACCTCATTCTGTGTAACATGACAGGCAATTCTGCCTGACATACAATATACAAGGAATAGTTTGAAGGACATAATAGTCACCTCTTATGAGATGTAAGGGACTGTATTTGGGAGTGCAATTAGTCCCACAACAAAGACATCTTTCCTTCAGTGATGACTATCAATGTGTGATTTGGAACCCACAGGCTAACAATACATAGCTTGGTCTCTACAGTTACATTCATGAGGGACTTACTGGGCACAGGAAAGATCCAGAAACACATATACCAGTAGACTGCACATTTTTCCTGGCACATTCCTCTTTCATTTTAATTCACCTAATCCTCTTGGACTTCCCCCTCTCCCCCCACAAGTGATGGTCTGATAATTCTGTCTTGCTTTCTTGTTAGCATTTTAGAGCCATCTTCTCTCCCAAATCTGCATTTAAGCAAACCACAGTGACACCAACACCAGATTTATGAGGGGAAAATGTGTTCACTTTACTGCTAATTGCCATTAGTTACCATTGTTTCCCATGTTAAATAACGTGCATTATCATCCCTGCCTTGCTGCATGCTTGATCTCTTACCTCTATTACTCATCCTCTGTTAATTTCCATCTCCACCTCATTTTCTGGGTTATGTCTTTGATGGGCCAAGTGATTATTTTTCAGCCAATGATCCAATTTATGCATAAAATAAAATATCCTCAAAATCATTCACGATTGCCTTCATTTCAAATAGCTTAATCTGTCACTTCTGCATGGTGTTTTTTAATGGAGCATCTTATTTTCTCCTTTCTTCTCACTTCTTTGCAGTCGTGCCAGTTGTAATCTAACAATGAAAGAGAGAGATTGATTAAATGGTTGAGTTATGCATGAAAACAGCCCCAACTGGAAAAAAATTTAATGGTGCTTAAATGTTATACTGTTGTATATATTAACTGAAAAATGAGCATGGCTTACACAGCAGTCAGAGCCCTTTGAAAATGCCTTTCTGGGCAGAATTGTACAGGTTTACTGACATATATGAGCTGTCATGCCAGCTCTAATTAAGCCTGCCTAATTACTTCTCTTACAAGGGTTTCAGGTTGACCATTTAAATACTTGAGGATCTTATTCTGCTGTAGGTGTATAAATGTCCTGCAGAATAGTAAGGAGGAAAGGTCTGTAGGGAAAGTTAATACTTTTTGTTAGACCACAAGACATAACTGGGAAAATGAACAAGCTCTTGGACACATAGAACCTTTGCTAAATATCAATGAAGAATGATATTATTGTATGTCCAAAAGAATGTCCATTTTTTTCCCTACTCACTTGTCTCAGTTTGTCTGATAAAAGTGTTATAAAACTTTCTTGTCTCATGTCCTTCTAACTTTGAAGCTGGTGCTACATCTAAAGCATAACCAATAAAGAAAAATACCTATCTGATGAACAGACTTCTCTTTGGTTGGGTCTGTTTGTGGCAAACTAAAAAGGAACTAAAGGAAATTAAACAGCTTCTACTCACATCTCTTTGTCCCCTGAGAAATCTTTCATTTGTTTCTGCAGAATGGAACAGCTCTGGCAAGCAATATCTCTCCCAAAATTGCCATAAATTGGTGATGAAAGCACACTGTTCTAAAATGCTAGATATTAGGTGCTAGATGCTTATGTACTCCCAGGAAAAGAAAGAAATGCAGTGTCTATTTTTTTTTTTTTTACTTTGAAGGACCATCTCCTTCATCCACCCGGGTATCTTTTACACTGTTTGATCTATAGGTAGGCTCTAAGGACAACTGCAAATCAGCCCTTGCTCAGCCTTGCCAAGAATGAAGGGCTTCCAGGTGTGTCTTAAAAGAAAAATAAAATCTCTGAACCTAAACTGTCAGTGCTGAGGAATTTTAACCTAGATGGAGGTGGCAGCTATAGACTCCAGCAGGTGAGAAGTGTGGGTCTTTACTACAAGTTTGGATTCAGGTGTGTAATTCCCATGAAAATACAACATCACTTTTCATGGAAGTCAACAAGATTATAAAGATTTATTCTCTACTTTTAAGTGCAAGTGGTATTGAGTTTTTTAAGATATGAATAATCAAGAGTAAGCTTATCATCTTTTACTTAACATTGCTCAGAGTAATCCTGCCACCATCTTTGCCTGTGCATCTCGCCAAGTCTAGAATTTTGATTTGCATTTATTTGATCAATTTAAGTGGTCAAACCAGGGTTAAAAGTACAGTACTTAATGTAAGTAATATGGGGAGGAGGAACCAGGCTCCAAAATAAATCCCACTCTGCAAATGTATATGCTAATTTAAATTAGGGAAAAAGGCCATAACCTAATCTCAAGGGTTCACTTGTGAACAAGATTAGGCTGCAGGTAGAATTTAATTACTACATGGCTTTAAATGGATTTCACTTGAAAGGCTGGTGCCAGACTCACAGTTAGGTTCCTACTTTATACTAAACAAAAGACAAAACAAAAAAACCCAGAGAAACCCACAACCAAAAGAGAACCTCAAAAAACCCCCCACAAAAACCCACAAAGGACTACAGTAATTTCTGTAAGTGCACACATTCAGTAGCAAAAGGCTTTTGTTGTACAGTTACTATAATTTAGTCTGTGTCATTACTTGAATGCAGCCATTAGCTGTTTTTCTGTGGCCTTGGCTTCTCTGTGTTAAATACCTTTGTTGCAATGTCAATTTGTTGGGCAAAAATAGAGTATTTGCAAAATACACAGTATTTGGATCAAACGGATAAGAAAGCCAAAGCTTTCCAAGTTTTAATCATACTCAGCATTTGTGTTCTTTTGCTTTAAGTTTAGAAACATAATGAAATAAATCCATAACATAAAGCTTGATGAAAGTGGCAATTAAAAAGGAATCAATCCAATACATCCTGTTCTTCACATTACCACGGTCTGTAAAATGTAAATCTCTGTCTCCATCACTAAAGCTTCCATTCCCATCTTGATTAGGCAAATATTGAAAACAATAATCATTTTTCACTAAAGTGAGCCTTTAATATGGAGTAGAAAGAGTGCACTATGGATATTACACTTTCCACAGAAGACTGGCTTTCCCATTAGTGTTTGCTATTAGCGTATTTCATGTCACTCCATCATGCTGTCTTTCACTCAAATCCTACATTTCTTGGAGCAGATGGAAAGTTAGTTTAAATTAATTGAAAGCATGCTGTGCACAGCTTGTGGTACCAAGAACACACAAAGAAGAAAGGAAGATACATCAATTCCCTTTCTAACGTACCTATAACCGTGAGAAGAGACTCTTAAGAAACCATTAAGATATTATGTTTTTTGTGGGGGTTTTGTTGTTGTTTTTGGTTTGTTTGGGGGTTTTTTGGTGGTTTTTGGTTGGTTGTGGGTTGTTTTTTTTTGAGAAAGCTATATTGCTTTGAATTTTACAAGAGGAGGTAATGAAATTGGCTGGATACACAGCATTTTGAAAAATAAATTCTGCCTGAGATGGATCATAATAAAACTGTACAGAGAGAGCTAGTACTTACTGTCTTGCTTCTGGAGTCCTATCTACAGTTCTTAGCAATACTGGCAAGTTGGAAAGCTAATTACCTCCTTACCTATTTTAGTTAATACTGCTTCCTGTATCAGGACTCTTCAATCATCACTGAAAATCCAGTTGTCTTCTCTGTTCTCTGAGCCAACAGCCAAATACATTGCTAATGTCTGCATCATTTATCTGAAACTAAGATGGGCAAACCAATTTGCTTCTTCAAAGTGATCAGCACATGGCCCTTCTTCAGTACTTTTAAGGATAAAACCAGCTTCAAAACTATTGTAGTATAAATTATTTCATTAATAATGTTTTCCTACCAAGCAATAATGGAACATTTTATTAATTTGGTCCTTTTTTTTAAACTATATGTTCCAAGTGTTTGTTTCATAGTGGTGAAAAAAATGAGTGTGGGAGAGAACAGGTGATGGGAGAGGAGATGTTTCCAAGATGGGTGATATCTGCTGGGTTTGTATGCTGTGTTCTGCCAATAAGGCTGCAGCAGGGTGGATGGGAGGAAGGCCTTGTATTGACATCTGTCTGGTCCAGGCCAAGGTGAGATCCTCTGACAGGAACAGGAGTTGTTACTCCTTGTAAAGCAACTGGAGTGCAGAAATCAATGAGGAAAACCAGATTGTGGAGCACAAGGTAGGAAAACCAGGCAGAAAACAAGAAACCTGCAACACAAGTGTGTTGGTTTGGGTAGGTAATAGGTGCAGAGTCAAGTTTAGAAGGGACAGAAAGAAGAAAGTGCCGTGTCCCAGAGGGACTTAAAGTAGGGCTTGCTGCAACCAAGAAATGCACTGGAATTTGTTGGGCTGAGGACTGCAAGGGTCCTGCAGGGAAATAGCAGAAAGGTGAGAGATCTGTCATTTTAATCTGCTTTGCAGTGTTTTCTGTTTCCAATGCTGTTCTGTTCTGGTTTGCATTCAAATAAAACCTGAGTTTTAGATCCCTTTTGCTAACCATAGTGTCTCTTTCTTGAGCATCTCACCTCTTTGGTGTCTCAACACTGGCCACAGTTTCTTTTTCTTCTCCAAAAGGGTCAAAAAGGAAGAAGAGTTGGGAAAATATTCTTTTTATATATATTTGCTCTTTCAGTCTTGAAGAACTCCAATGTTGAAGGGGAACAAAATTTTTGGTTTTAGAAAAGTAAAAAAAATTATCTGGAAAAGTTCAAAGAAACAAAATACATCACACATTTTTTTCCCAAAGTAGTACAGCTGCTTTACATTCACCTTTAGGGAAAGATTATTTTATCTTGAGGCATTTTTCCCCATTCTGACTGTAAATACTGAACCTGAGTTGTCAGGAGCCTTATTTCTGCTAATCACTGAACACATCTGGCCACATCTACACCTTGCAGATCAAATGCAACTCTAGCAACTGCAAATAAAAAAGATAAAAGAAGGGAAACTTTTCCCAATCCTACCTCTCTAGTTTAATCTTCTTTCTTTCCAGAGAGCCTTCAGACATTGTAGCTCAGCCTGTCTTCCTTTCATGATCTGACATTGCTTTTCCTCCACAAATGTTTACTTCTTGTGTTAGATGTACCTGAAATTTAACTGCACCCTTGTAGAATCATAGAATCATTAAGGTTGGAACAGACTTTACAAATTTTTTGCCTCATTTGCTTTATTTCTTCCACAACGTCTCTATACATCCTTGCTCTTCCTGAGACTTCTTTCCTTATTATTTTTATCCACTTTCATTTTTGTCCTTTAACCCACAGTGCCTGCAGAAATTTTTTTCCCTCTTTTTTTTCTACGTTATACAGATTTTTTTGTGACCACCCGAGCCAGTGTTTCTTTTTCTCTTCCTAAAAGGTCTTATCCCAATCAGTGTAACAAGCCTTTCCTTGTCCTA
The DNA here is from genome assembly GCA_020745705.1 of Hemiprocne comata. Taxonomy (NCBI): domain Eukaryota; kingdom Metazoa; phylum Chordata; class Aves; order Apodiformes; family Apodidae; genus Hemiprocne; species Hemiprocne comata. The sequence continues at coordinate 17,688,159 of CM036598.1, forward strand.
TTTACTTCACAGCAAAATTATGCTTTTTCCTGCATGCCAAATTCTTTGATTCATAAGCAAGTTGCATAAGCACAATGCAAGGGAAAATCTGGCTCTGAGACCATAACTTCTTAGTTAGTTTATATTTAAAAAAGCTCTTTTGAAATTGTACAGGTAATCATTGTCTGATTAATAATTCACAATACCAACAGGAGAGAAATGAAAATTGGAGAATGACAATCTCAAAGCAGCTGTATGCCTGTCAAATATGTAAATTTTTTACCCTTTTTCCTCTGTTGGGCCACTGCTTAACCCCATGCTGAGTTGTCTTTCTAGAACATAACCCCTGCGACATTCATGAATAATTAGATAGTCATAAAGAAACAAGGGAGGAGTGAGAATTAACTTCCCACCTCCTAGTGTCACTTGAAGATTAATTTGCCCAAAAACTAATTAGCTGACATACCACAAGCACAGAACCCAAATGAAATGGGGGGGGGGGGGGTTGAAATAAAAAGGGAAAAAAAAATTCTCCAAACCTTAAAATAGGATTTTCCATCTCTGAACCTATATTCAAGCAAGCTTAGAGCTTCTGGAAAAAGCTACTAGATTAAATCCCCAAAGTGTATTTTTCTTAAAGAGTAAATGAACCCATATGCTGCAGCTGGGATGAAACTCTTCAGCCCTTTGACTGACATATGCAAGAAAACTAAACATCATTACACTGAACTTTTTCTGATGGTAAAATTATAATCTAGTTTTAAGATGAGAGGGGTTTAGGTACATGGAACCTTTCCACTGAGTTTACCACTTAACATCAGCCAGAGCTTAATAGCAGCCAAGTCATTAGTTAGTGCTAGTTATTAAGAAGAATAAGTGAAGTGAGCAGCTGTATCACGGAGCCAATGTCATAACTAGCACTTGAATTTGGAGGTGATTATTCCCCCATCAGAGGGAGAAAATTAGGCACTAGGGAAGCTCCCTACATAGAAGGATTTATTCCTGAGGCTATGAACCAGTGCTGGGCAAAAATGCCAAATTTGCTGAAAGTTGAAAGGAAAAGAAGATGAGTAGAATCCAAAACACTGATTATGAAAAATAAGAGTTTTATGGCTGGCTGAGTTGGCAATAGTTATTGGAGGATAAACCATGACTACCAATCTGAGACAGGCTTTACTGAAGTGCTGGTGAATGATTCTGACAGCTCTCAAATCTTACCCAGAATACTCAGAGTTTAGGTGCAGTTTAGGAAACTGCTTCCCAATGGAGGAACCACTTTTCAAGGAAGCAAAGAGAAAACAGGCTATTTTCAAACTCAGGGATATGCAAAAAAACATTATTTTTTTCAGTGAACTCTTCCATATCAGCCTCAAAGTTATTCAAAACTGTCTAAAGTAGGCAAATCAACTGTATAAAAATATTATGGTGAGCCTGAGTACTAAATGGGGTTAATTTTTATATTTTTTTTCAACAGAGGAAGAATGAAGCACAATTTCATACCAAGGTTTTGAATATAAATTCATCTTGTCAGATCTTTTTATTAAAAAAACCTGTCTTATGGTTCAAAATTTTTACTTTACTCCTCAACTTCTCTGTGTTAGTTCCTGTTATCTCTTTTCTTAGCAAAAACACATTTTTGTACCTGCTGTTCTTCTCCCTCATTAAATTATTTCTACATGGGAACTGAATTTGTTGTCTGTCATCTTTACATACTGCTTATCACCTTTATTTCTCTTCAGTCCTCAAAAATTGTTTTAGGGCCTCTTTTTTCCTACTGTCTCTTAGCTTGCCAAGTTTGGGATTAGCAGTTGAGATGTTTGGCACTAATTTTTCTTTTCTCTGGAGCTATTAGCAGAATATACAATGTGTTTAGCTGCCTTTTGGTGAAATATTAACAGCTGGAAACACAGGGAGTGAACCACGATCTTGCAGCCAGTTGGCACTTGATAGTTCACCAGTGGTCAGTGGAGTGACACGTTAGAACCTCTGTTGTGTACAATTGCTGTGACATTAGCTCTGCCATCACACAAGGTCTTTTCAGCACAGGAGAGGCTGCCTGATGCAATTCAACGTCAGCACTATAGTAAGAGGAATGAGGAAAAATTATAAATGCTGCTACCTTATCCAAAGAGATCAGAGGTTTCAAAGTCCTGTCAATTTTTGCTGTTGCCAGGGTAACATTTCTAATTGCCCCTGAGAGCCAGGGAGGGTTGTACACTACACAGCCATTTTCCCCTATCTCCCTAAATTTGTCATTCTGGATACACCCAACTGGTTTCATCTGTGAAATCAGTGGGACTTCCTGCCAAAAATGGTAAGAATTTTCATGTCAAATGTCCCTGAGTAAAGTTAAGAATGAATGTTCAATTAAGTTGTGCATTAAGTCCTTCTCTTTTGATATCAGCCCTGCACAAGTGATTTGCCATTCTGTTTATTAAAAAGTACCACAAGTTTTGGCATGCACCCCCGGGGCGTTTGGGCCTTAAACATTATGAGCTTTGTCTGAATATCATGTTAATTGAATGTCTCTCATCTTCATGAGGTATATATACCTCACATCCAAGGATAGGTGCAATTAGCAATTTTAAATTTTCTTCTTTCAAAAAAGAAAAAAAAAAAGAGAACAACATAAAGGAGTAAAGACTGCTGTGAAACTACCACTAATGAAACAAAGGGGAGACAACTAGAATGGGAAGAAATCATTAAAATATATTTACCTCCTTTTTTGAAGGCAGTTAGCTTCCTGATTTTCCTCAAGAAAATTACAGCAACTTGCTATCAATGAGGTTGTTACATCTCAACATCTCAAAAAAAATTCACCTCTTAACCCATTTTGTATTTTGTTTCTGTCAGCTTTTAAAAGTACAAGCAATAAAAAGGGAATGGCTATCAGAGCACTGGGCACTTGGGCTTGGCATAAACTAAATTTCAACTTCAAACTGGAAAAGTAAAGGGTATAAAACATGAGATCCTATGAATCACCTTTAACCATTTTGGGGGGAAAAATAACAGATGATTGAGTATCCAGTCAAAATAGCTTGATATTGGAGTGCCAGATGCCTCAACACCTCACTCATAAATGACCTGAAACCAAAACTTACCAGCAAAGAGTAGTAGCTAATACTTTGTGTATTTAAAGTGTCTAACCACACTACAGGTCTGTCTCTGGATCTGCCACCTGTAACTAACTTTTGTATTCAATTGTAATCTAGTTTCATAAGTAAATAGTTCCTTCTTTTTTTCTTAAAAAAAGGTCTCAAACAATTCATGCACAGAGGGAGGGGGAAGGGGAGTAAAATTGTTTAATACATTATTCATTAGAAATTACTCTAAGAGCTTTATATTCAGCCTAGTAGTATCTTTGCTTCAGGCAGAGATAACCTTCACCAAGTCTTTCCAAATTAGGGGTGATATAATATCTTCTCTGATATTGTCAGCACAGCCCTATACAGCACATGCAAATGAAAATGGTGCAGTGCTGTGCAAGGTACTATATAAAAACCCAACAGAAGGAAACAAGGCCAGAGCACTTATCTTCCAGGAGCAGAGACTAATCTTTGGGGGAATTAGCTGAGGCCATTGCTGTCAGTGTGCTCTGCTGCTGAGTTACAGCAGTAACAATAATTCATTTTTTAATGATGGAGACCTACACTGTAATTCCACACTAAAGTCTATCCTAAAATTTATTAAGGAAGTTCCAGTGTGTTGAAGCTATAGATCTAGAGGAGATCTAATCTTCATTAACTCTCAGGCAGTACAGCTGCAGGAGAGCTTTGATGCTAAACTCTCAAAGCCCTGGGTAAACTCACTACACATTTGCTTACCTTGCCCGGGGTGCTGATCCTGCCACGTTTGGACAATTGAGATCTCAGATGCTCAGTGGACATATTCAGGCCTTTCAGGGACAAGCTGTTTACCACTCCTATCAGAAAACAGCTCATGGTTACATTTAGAAAAAAAAAACCACAACAAAAAACCAAAACCCTCATTACCAAAACCCTCATTAATGAGGTGCTCAGAAAAGCCTCATAAACTCTAACTACTCCTAGGTGAGACTGTGCAAGCTAATTAAAAAGAGATGGTACATGTTTGCAGTAGCAGGAGACATTAGAGGATAACTCAGGAAGGCCCTTCCAGTAGTTATATTCAAGAACTTGCTACAGGCAAAAAGGAAAACCTCCTCATACTAGGATACAAAATTTAGGGCTACACCAATTAAAATCAAGCAAAAGACATTACTGACCCAGTGAAAATGTCACCTTGCACAACAATGAAAGTTGTTCCATGAAAGGAGAAAGAATTAATAATGTAATTAAAACTGTAATATAGAGAGTATATTACCTAATATCTGTGTGTTCTCCCCCCTCAGGGATCACCACCAGGGTTCCTGGTGCTGCTCACCATGGATACCTTGGGGAAGAGCCTGGGGTTGAGCTGTGGTTTTACCACCAGGAGATCAGAGTTGATGGTGGTGCTTTGGAGTTGGCTTACGGCCATTTTGATTTTGTTGCCTGTCAACATTTTTCACTCATGGTCAGCAATTTCATGCCATACTACAATTTTTGCTCAGTGGAGGCTCTTTGCCAGGTGTTTGCCATGTACCTATCACTCCACATGACCAGATATGCTGTAGGTAGGCATTAGATCACAAAACTCAGTGGAGCAAATCCAAATAACTGCAAGGATGAAGGTTAGTGAGCAAGACCCATAATTAAGCTACATGACTTTAGCCACCCAGCTGCTCTGAAGTCAAGAAAATTCCTTGGGCTAAAATCAAGCAATGTGGCATGGAGCCTGTGACAACATATATAATAGGCTACAAGGATACACAGCATGGGGCTACCAGCCTCTTTGGTTCATTTTGTCTGTCTGGATTTCAGAGTTCAAGGCCTAGTATCACCTTCCCTGCCAGTCCTGCATGTGGATTTGGCCTCAGCAACAGCTCTGCAAGAGCCTGAAAGTCAGGGGTGCCAGTCACTGCAGTCTCTGCCTAACAAACCCAACATGCAGACTGCAAACTGCCTAACCCACCTCATTTTAACTACAGGCTCTGATTCTAGGCATGCTAATGACAAAGCAGTCTTTCCAATTTTAATAATGCCATTCTGACATTCTTACCTGACTCAGAGAAAGCCCGAGGATAACTTTATCACGAAGTAGCAGATGGCAGTTAATGATGGGGACCAGACTCTGGGTCCAGGGTGAATAAAATGTGGTATTTCCTAGCAGTGATTAATGAGGTAAAATGCATCTAATTTGGAGTTGCAAACAGAGTGGCTAAAATTGTAGCCTGACAGAGGGTAAGTACCACTGTAAGCACTCTGGTTTCAACCTCCAAAACTCTGTAAGACCCTGATAAAGGACCAATCCTAGTATCTGAAGGTACCAAAAGGGATATTTACTTATCTCTACATTTAGCCACACAACCTGCTATGCACCCTCCTATCCCCTGCAGTTAGGAAAACAAAAGGGTAGGAAAACCTAAGCATCATCACAGCCAAATGGGACACAATTACATACCAGGTACCAAAATAACCATGGCTAAGCTACAATTCCAGGGATGAAACAAACCAGCCTCAAATTGGTTAAACTGGATTGAAAAGCAGCTGAAATAGTTACAGCTGTTGAATTCCTTGAATATCTTGAGAGGCCTCATGCCAGTTACCTCACCTAATCTCCTATGTCCAATAATATGCTTGTCATCACACCTCCTCACTGTTCTGGTTGTCTCCTTCATTTAAAAAAAATAAAAGCACTAAATTTTACTGTCCCCTTTTGTCAAAGAGTAGCCCAACATCTTGTGTTTGGCAAGAATATGAGGCAGATAATCCTTTTAAAAAGAATTGGATTTTTCAGAGTAGTTGAAGGAAAGTTCCTCTGGTGTGTCCCAAAAGCTGCAAAGGGTTACTTCAGGTTCTGCAGGGCTGAGCCCAGAGGCTGCCCTAGCCCACTGAATAACCTCGTTGTGTTGTTCAGCAATTTAGATAATCAACACTAATAGATCACACTAGGGAAACTCTGCCCCCCACCATCTCTCTTTTTATTACATCGCTGTGCGCAATTTTTGTGGAAAAACATCCTCTCTCCACTATTAAGCATTTATGCATATTCACAGATTTTTTACATTTTTTTAAGGCTAACAGCTATAGTCTGTGTTTACTTTCTAGAAAACTTCAAGACAAAATTCTCTGTTCCTGCCTCTCTGGCTTTGAAACTGCAGATTCCCACCAAAGATAACCCACCTGCTTCAAAGCCCTGCTTGGTGTCTCAGTACCAGTAGCTGTTGGCTGTAGGTAGCTAAAATGCTCCAGTGTCTTCAGAACTTGCACTTATTTTGCTACCAGAGGGTTCCAAAGCTGCAGAACTAGTATCTTCATTTTATTGATCTGTTTTTTTGAGGTGGACATTTCTTTTGCTCATCTTAAAGTAATATGATGCAACTGTTAAGTGCATTTTAAGACCTAGCAATATTACTTTGAATCCTGTTGCAGCAGCTCTATTTTCTGTGTGTTTATTCCAATTTCTTTATAGAAGACTTGCTATGCATGACTGATTAACAGGCCTCAAGCTATACTCAACCTGCTACCCAAACTAAATCGTTCTTTCTGTCGTCTGTATCATTTTCTTTAAAATTTCAAGCTTTTTTATAATTAAAGAGTCCCTTGAAGGCCTTGTTTCAATAAACAATCATTTCTTCCAGTGTGTGAAATTCTTGTGCTAATAAACAATTTAAGAGCATAGATTATTCTTCTTGTCTTCAGAACTGACCTTTTATGGGAGACCCACTAAGGTAAGACTTGAAACATGATGCTGACTGTATGTACAGATTCAACACCTGAGCACGTGTTGTGTAGCTTAGTACTAGAGCTGTTCTTAATCTGCACATTGTCTGAATTATAGAAGATTAATTGCTCACAGTAGTGTTTAGATGCTTTCATATGTCACCCAGAAGATGGGTGAAGAGTTACTTATCTCCAGCAGCTTTATCCTTAATTACCTTTCTCTCTGATAAGTCCAAATTTAGGATTCAATGCACAGTGAAAATCTCCTGTATTAATTAGAGATTGTGACTTTGTCACGCAATGTGTTTTCTATGATAAATGGATTTTCCTTCAATACTGGATGCTTTATGAAAATGGCAACATCTTTGATAGTTTTGCAATGGCTGCTGGAAACTTTTTTTCATATTTTTAACATTGCAGGATATAGTACACTGAGGTTTATGCATAAGTGTATCTGTATTTTTTCAGTCACTGATAATATCTCATTATTTCCTTATTCTGGAAAAAACTGAGTAATTAAGATGGGGTTCTCTTTTCATTTTAATGCAATTTATTAAAAATGTTTGCTTAAAGTGATAAAACCAACAAAAATTTGGGCAAAATGAGCTATACTTTGGCAGCAAGTTTACATTTCTAATATTTGATCATAATTGTTCTTTGATTTGGGTGTGTTTGCATAGAAGGATGTTTTATTTTTCTTTCCAGATGCTACTTTCAGTACAATTTTAGATTCTTTAGCTCATATAGGATGTCAAATTTCTTCTGGCACATTAGAATTTTTTATGTTAGATATGAGTTTGCCCCAAAGACCTTTTTTTTTCCACATTGAAGAATTCTCCCTAAGAAAAATATATTAGATGTTACAATCCTCACATCAGTATTTTTACTTTGGATGCTTCCTTGTCTTCACCTCTAAATGCCACACACTTTCTATGTTGTACTAGTAACTAAGCTCTTTGTTGATTTAATTCTCTGTCATAAAATTCTGCACTTGCTACATTATAATTTTCTTCTGTTACATTAAGTAACCTACAAATCTGTGGCCTACTTCAATTTGAACATATGTGACAAATTGTTGGGTTCCACGTGTATGCTTTCCAGATGCAAAGAGATAACTTAGAAATATGTTTATATTACCCAGTAATAAAAAAAATACCCTTCAAAGAGCACACATGAACACCCACCCCCATCACCTGCAAAATTATTTTGCTCATTTCATCCTCCTCTGCCTTCAGAACTCTGATTTTTACAGTTACACATTGGCTTTTCATTTGTCCAGCATCCTTAGATAGATGAGTGATTTTTTAAACTGTTGATTCCACTTCAGAGTTTCCTTTTAGCAAACCCTGTGGAGCATCCTGATTCCTCATATGGAGATTCACTACTTTAGAGAATCCTGCACCCCTGGTTCAAGTTCCTAATAAAGTAAAAATGTTCTCACAAACAGCCTGAAGGCTTTCTGCAATGTCTTTGAGATGAGAATGAAGAGAGTGATGAGAATTAACTTGCCTGAAGCCCCATGATAATGTTGCCTAGTGACACAGGTACTGTGCAGAGCATAACCCTGGAAAAGGGCAGCCCATGTCTTGATGCTGGCAAATCCTCCCTCTGCTCCAGATTTTGTTTATTTTATTCTCCCCTCATTCCAAACTCATTACCTAGATACACAGATAAATTTACACCTATTGTCCTTAAAAGCTTATCCACTCAGTCCTCTGGCCTTTTTTATTACAGCCTATTTTTGCTGATAATAGAGCAGCCTTTTCTTAAATTCCCTAGTCTATAACCAGCATCTGAAAGCATATGCAATACTATAATATACTCATCTCTGATCATCTGCTATGTATTTTAGCAGCTGTTGAACACATCCAATGGGATAATAGGTTGGGTTTTTTTCCATCCCATTCCAGGAGTTACATAATTATATTCCTTCTCACCATACCTTCAATGACACCCAGTTTTCACTGTATTTCTGTGTAATGTGCAACTTTCAGCTGTTTTATTTTGTGAACCAGATCACATTAGAATTTTTATCCATTTTCTGTCTTCACCCAGGAGACACTAAAACACTTTTCCACAAGAGTATGAGTAGCTCCAGCTACAGGAAAATCTTTCACACTGCCCCATTATTCAATAACCTCATTCCTTCAAGTATTTTTGTCTTTAGGGCCACAATCTCATAATTCCTATCTGTGCCCATAGAGTGACATTCCATCACCAAGCCTTTATCTTCTCTTTTTTGGTTTGCATGTCAGTTCCCTGCCTTGTTTTTCCCCAGGATTTAGCAGAATTAGACATGTATAAAGGGCACCTAGTACAGAGGCATGGACAGTCTTCTGTACTTCTCCCTTCTGTCTGGCCAGGGGACAGGCTTCCACCATTGCATTTTTCACTTTACAGCCCTGCTCTACCTAGAAAGGAACAGCCCTTCTTGCAAACTCTAGCACAAATCCCCAACAGGAGGCTGCTGTTTGAGGATCCATTCCTGTGACTTGTGACCTGCATTCAGCTCTGCTTGGTGCCCTCTTCCATCCACCAGGTAACTTATTCCTAAACACATAGACTTTTATAGCACGAGATCTTTCCCTCCTTTGCTCATCTCAGATTAGCCAACTTTCCTAAAAAGGCACCAGAACGACTCCTGATCTTTCAGTGGGGTTCATCCCTGCCAACCACAAAAGGGCATGTAAATAGCATGATAAAAATGTCTCTGCAAATAAGCCAGGAGCATCATACAAATGCAAGAGCAGAGTTCAGGCAACACAGGTCTCTCCAAAAGCTGTTTGAGCATCTCCTGTTATAGAAGACATATGATACATATTTCAAAAGTAAATCTGGAAGGATGCTCTTAGATGGTCCTCTAAATTGCTTACAGTAAAGTCATATGTGATGTCGTTAAGTAGGAAAGAAACTTAGCATAACTAAATTAACCCTTTCTGCACTCAAACAAAAATCAATAGGACACCAGATAAGAGAATAAGTGGATAATTTCTAAACATTACTGTCCTCTTCCAAAATCCTATTGAAAGTTGCTCCTTTTTTTTTTTAAATAGGGATTTCTGAAAATATACAGCATATTCCCTCTAAGCCATAGTGAACAAGTGGCCTTCAACTGAGAAATGCAATATAGTGTAAGTGCGGGGGGGAAGGAGAATAGCAAAAGTCTTAGAATTCTTAACAACTATTAAAAAAAACAGCTGTGTTTTAGAAAAATGAGTCTGTCTACTACACCTACATGAAACAGGTTGGGAAACAGAAAATAGTTCTTTACTTCAGCTTATCTAGAAGATGGGTTATTAAACAAAAAAGGAAAATCAAAACAAAACACATCCAAATCAGCAGTTTAGTGTTCCTAGGGTAAGAGCAAAGCAGAATTTCAGTGGTGAGGTCACTAGAATGTATTTGGGTTACAAAAGCACCCATTAAAGAATAATTTTCTTCCTCTGAAGCAAAGGGAGCCAAATCACTTACCACAGACTGTTACATTACATATGAAATGAGGACTTTAAAACCCAGCCTTTCCTGGGCTCTGGTCTGATGCCAAGTACGTTGGCAGCCAGCTTCCAACCAGAATATTAGAAGAGATTTGTAACAACAGACTGCCAAAGAAGGGTTGTACCAGCTGTCCACAGCTAAGCTGCAATGAATTTTTCTTTCTGCAGCTAAACTACAATTTGGGAACACTGGGATCTCTGTGCAATTACTGCCATGAGCTACAGTCAGTATCCCAAGTGAAGTCTATTTCTATGTAGGCTGGAGGCTTAGAGCTGTCATAAGCAACTATCATTTTGGTAAGAGTGAATATCCGTCCATTTATTTATAAAATACACATACATACAGGTGTGTGCAAGATACCTTGATGTCCTGCCAGAAGCAAATCACAATGTGAGCATTTTTCATGCAGTAAAACTTCCCTTTTCTGTTTAAGACAAAAATAGAGGGAGAGACAATAAGACTCGGAGATAAAAATTACCTAAAAACATATCAGTGATTATAAATCAAGAGATCCATTTCTTATTACTCTTTGACATTTTAGGTCTTTTTTTCTCTCTCACCCCTCCCTTTTATTTTTCACCTTTGTTCTCAGTTTCTTTGTTCTCTATCAATGATAATCCTGCTAAGCCTGGACATCTCCATCTATTTTGCTCCAGACATTCCTTGAATACTAACTAGGAAAAGAGAGCAAGCAGTTTCTTCTCTATGCTCTCAAATGCTAACACCAGAGAAGTGCTGAATCAAATGCCAGTCATGCCAAGCAGTAATTCTAAGCCAAAATGGAATTATTAACTCCGTTCCCATAAGCAGGCTTGCTTTCAAAGAAGAGGGGAGACCCCAAAAGAATAAGAAAGGGAAGTATACCTAACGTCACAAAGAGGTGAAAAAGATGATACAGACATCTGAAGACCAGCTAGTTTAACTTCAGTGCCCAGAAAAATACTAGAACCATTATTAGAGAATTACTTTGTCAATGCCTGGGGAATAAATAAGTGAGAAGATTTGGCTGACATTTTTCAAGAGTCTATCATGTGCAACTTGTCTGGATTCCATCTCTGGCAAGGTAACTTGCCTAATGGATAGAGCAGTAGATGTCATACATCTTACACTTAGTAAAGCTTCTGAATTATATTCTCTACACAGCAGTATAGATTATTGAAGCTGCAGATACAGCTGATATGCACCCAGAGCTGTCACTGGCTGGCATCCAAGTGCTGCCTTCACCAGGTGCCCATAAGCAGAGCTCCTGGGAGAAGAGTGCTTCAAGGGAACACACAGAGCACTGAACTCTTCTGGTGAGCCATGGACAGCCCATATGCATTTTCCCATCCAGCAGTAATTTACTGTAAGGAGGGAGGACATCACCTGAATAAACCTTCTCCAGAAGCAGTCATACGTTAAGTGGGTCATAGAGGGCTCGTCTGGACATAAACCTGTAAAACTGATGCAAAGTTAGACAGGTAACTAACTAGCATTTTAGAAAAACTTATCAGTGAGCTAATAAAATGGAGAAATACTTCAAAGTGTTTTGAATTTGTTATAAAGACAAATGCAAATGGCTTCCTTTTGGAAGGAAAATTCAAGCACACAAATACAACATGAGGAGCAGTTGAGTAGGCAGGAAAAATTCAGGAAAGGATGACAGAGGGAGTCACAAACAGAACAAATCCCTATTGTGCTGCAAGTGTTGGTCAATGCTCTGACAGGACCTGGAACCATGCTCTTCACCTACACCTCCAGCCAAGGATCACCTCCAGTCCAGGATCACAATTTTTACTTAGAGATCATTTACTGATGAATACATAATTGCTGGCTGCCAGAATTTAATCACAGATGAACAGTGATTTTGAGGATCTGGAATTTTAGATATTCTTTCCTGCAGGAGAGATAATGGGGAATTTGTCACCCTAGTCCTCAGTTGCTTCTATTAAACTTAATGCTTGTCCTGAAGTCCCAGGAAAAAGGGTTTTTCCCTTCTGTGACAACTGGAATATCTATTATAGAGACTTTGGGGGGGTTGATTCAAAATTAATACATAGATTAGCTAGTTTTCTTAGGTATACCATGTTGAGTGTTATGCCATCAGTACCACTTCAGTACTTTAGCATATGGTTTCCTGCTGTTGTTTTACAGTACAAGCTACTTGAGGCAGGATCCATCTCATGATCCTAAGCTGCTGTGTCTGTCACTGTGGAACACTGCCCAAGACTAGCACATTAAGTTGCTAAAATAACTATAATAATTTGTCTATCAAAATGCTCTCAGCGGTTAGAGAGAAGAGCTGATACAACACAACACTGATGAAACTAAATGAAGCATTTTTGTGATCACCTTGCTTCTGTAACTCTTACAGATTAAGCTCGGTACTGCTGTATTTAATTCCCAACACTGAAAGATAAAACTGAAATCCCAAATATTGCTGTCATTGTAACAAAACAAATCACTCACTCAATCTTATTAAAGTTCTTCAAAGTTAAACTGAGTAGGGCCATTGTGCTCAGAGAGGAATTTGACCCACAGCACTGTAAGATGCCAGCATATTTATGCATTCATTTCCAGAGTACAGCAGGTTTTGTGATTTGTAAGGTTTTTATTCTCCATAAAGATGCAACTTAATGTGCCTCTGTAATGCTTTTCACTTCACTTATACTGAGATAGCTTGGAGTATATCTCAAATGTTACATAAGATTTTCCAAGTTCTTATTCTGTTCCTTACTCTTGGCATTTAGCAAAAGGTATTTTGTTCATGTAAGTCACATTCTATCCAACTACAGAGTCTTTTCACAAAAGTCAAATTAATCTTACATAAAAATCAGGTTCTTAGTATGAATATGTCCAACTCCATTGATTATTTTCTTTTATCGCTTTATGTTCATAGGGCAAGGTAGTGAAATATGACTGAAATGTCACATGAAATGTATGGCAAAGTGATTAGGAAGAAAGCATTTGTTGCAGATTAATATGTTAATTACAGCACGTCCTGTGGAACAAGATAAAGTATCACCAAAGTAAATTTATTTTTAACCAGCTTTATTCCTCACACTCCATAAATTAACCAGCAGAATATGCAATGGAGACGAATTCAGACAGAGATTGCTAGAAATTATGCAAAACTCCAAAGCATACAAGGTTGCAATACAGCTAATGATTTTGCTTTAAAGTAACCACTTCATCAAAGAGCATTATGTTTCTGCTGAAATATGTATTTCCATAGACTACTTGCAGGTATCTCTAAGCTACTTTGCCACCGTGACCACGCTAATGCTGATCAATATTTTAAACTCTATTTTTTGTCATGTATCATATAAAGAAAGACTAAGTGGTGATTCTAAGCACAGCAATGCAAACGCCCATCTGACTTTAAAAAACTGCTGAGGGAAATAACTGCACTTGTGAAAATAACAAAAGATGACATTGTAATGCAACACTGAATCTTGAAACACAACAGCACTTGCCAGGAGATGTTGGTGGCTGGATGAGCTTCTCATTCATTCCTGAATTTGCATCTACATGCAAGCTGAAAAAACCTTCAAAAAACGAGTCTAAAACAATAGCCATGATGAAGACTTTTGGAGTTTTATCATGGATTGCAGAAAAAGTAGGGGCTTGAGCTATTTTGAGAAAGTTACATGGATTCAATGACAACTGAAGTCAGCAGAAGTTTTGCCTTTAATTTCAGTGTGTTTGGAGATAGGCTCATGAAGATCATGGGGTGGGAACCATTTGCAACCCAAAGTCTGATCCCCTTCATGTTGATTGTCATGTCTAAGCATTCAAGTTAACAAAATAACATCAACTCCAAGACTGGTAATTACTCTAATAAAGAACAATGCCCCTACCATTTTGAGGGTTTAAAAAACTATTTGTAACATTTTTGTGAAAAGCCCCTCATTTTTAATCCCCATAAAAGCATAATTCTGCTGTATTTTGGGGACAAATCTGTAATAGAAACCTGAAGGTTTGCCATCTGTAGGCATACCATGATTACAAAACTAGAAAGGAATATCATTTTACTACTATTTGGGGACCTGTTCTGTAGCAAAACACCAGAGCAATCAAAATCAGTACTCCAAGTTCTAAGATACCACTAGACCATCCCTCTCTCTCAATAAGGCTTGCCATATGTGAAGGGGGGATATTGTCAATAATCTTGTTAATTCTGTTTATTGTTTGTTAGATCTCTGGGCTGAATGGGGATCCCGTTGCTCCTTATGCTGTTTTAGCACACAGAGCAGAATGTTACAAATTCTAACAAAACAGAAGAATTTTTCCCCCTTTTACAAAATAAGGAGATCAGAAAGCCCAAGAGACATTCTGCCTCACCTTGGCTGTTCCTGTGAAAGGTGCAGAAAGAGACAAGTAGTGGTGATAAGTTCATGTTACTGCATTCGCAAATCAAAGAGGCGCAATTAGAATTCATTAAAGCATTGTTCGACCACCATGGAAGAGGTGACATCTGGTTCAATATTCATTAAATTATCAGGGAAGAGTCTCAAAAACACCAAAGAACTTTGGTTCAGGCTCACAGAAGTCCAGCCAATGGCACTCGCTTTGGTACCTCTTTTCCCTGCTGCCTTGCTTCTCCTCAAACTGCCCATTTGTTTGTAACACGCTGCTCTCACAAGTGATCTATATCTTCATTGGACCTTGGCAAGGCTGACAACCATATCTGTTCTTGGCCACTTCAGCTGCAACCTCTGGAGTTTCAAATTGCTGAATAACTCTCAACATATCTGGAAAACCATTGAAGATCGATCCCCTTAGCTTATTGCTAGCATATCAGGAGTTACTCATTCTTAAAATCTATAAACCTAATGGTTTTCTCAGACATACAGGTAGTTTCCACCATGCCTGTAGGAATTGAGATGTATGTTAGTCATTCTCTACAGTTGGCCTTTTCATAAAGTGTTATGAGAAAATCCAAGTCTCTCTATGTGGAACGTAATTGAGGACAGGCAGGTTGTTAGGAAGTAACTGCCAAATGCAGTTGGAAGAGAAACTGTCATATCTTCATTAAAACATATTTTCAGCTTTCATTTCCAATGCAGTCACGTTCAAGGAGCTTCTGGCTAATTGTCCCTTCCATTGAAAACAGGCAAAACTAAAACAACTTATATAAGTTGCTTAGATCCTCATGGATTTTTTTATTGAAATGCAACTCCCACAGCACCTCATTAGTTCATTGAATGTTGTATTAGTTTAATTTACTGAATGTTGGTTTTGCACCTGCCTCACACATTTACCCCATTAAGCGTGTGCAGATTATCAGATAACTGCTCAATTAAATTAAACTATTGTTCAAATTGAATATTCTACTATATTGACAAGGTGAAAAGCTACTTGGCATGTATCAACAAACATGGCTTGCTTCACTGAAACATAAATTCAGATGAAACTGTGACACTCACATGGGCTTAGTCTGCTAAAGTCAATGGAAAAATACTCCAATTGACTCCAATGGCCTTTGGATAAACCTTCTAATCAGGTGATGTTGCTTTAAGATTACTTCTCTTAGGGAAGCTTATTAAAGAGTGGATTCCTAATCACAGAGTTATTGAGGCTGGAAAAGACCTCTGAGATCATCAAGTCCAGTCTATGACCAACACCACCACATCGGCTAGACCATGGCACTAAGTGCCACATCCAGCCTTTCCGTGAACACCTCCAGGGATGGTGACTCCACCACTTCCCTGGGCAGTCCATTCCAATATCTGATCAATAATCTGGTAACCTTTGTCTTTGCCTGGTTGCCTATATCCAAAGCTTTATAGATACACCCAAAATTCAAAGCAGAACTCATCAAAACAGAAGAGTTTTGCCATTTCATTCCTTGGTTTTTGTTTGAAACTCAGCACCACTTTGTAGACTTTAATGAACCTTATGGTTCAAAGGCAGACGCATGCATTACATGCTTCAGCTGGAGTATCTCAGAGTGTGCTATTCTTGGCAACAAGGGAAGCTCATTTTCCTGCAGAAACGTGGGAGAGTGGTAGAGAGTACAATTTAAATTGTGGTAGATTTTTTTTATTCTCTGATGGTTAAATTCTGTCATCCCCATTCACACTGAGAAGTGGCTTAATTTGAACTTAGGCGAGTGATTCAATAGGGAAACTTTTGCAAGTAAAATATTCTATACAATTACTGTATTGCAGCAAGGTCAGGAAGCCTCATCATAAACAGCTTCCCAGTACACTAATTCCAGTCCTAGAGGGTTTTTAAAAAGGCAGTAGCTGAACCAAGAGATTAGAAGCATGCCTATAGTCATTGCACAACACACAACCTCACTCTGCTCCTCTTTCCTAAAAAACTAAGCTCACCCACCCCAACAGCAATGCCCTCAACCATCGTGCAATCATCTCACAGCTGAGTCAGAGCCAAAGCAGACAGTGCTGTTCCACATGGTGGGCACCTGCCTCAGCACCTTGGATGTCAACTTTCTGTAGAGACTGGGAGGAAACCTGTCCTTGTGAGCATTATTTCCTCAGTGCTGCCTCACTCCTGGGTTGGGCTACAAGGAGGGATGATGTTTAATCACAATAGTGCATCCTAAACCTTGGACCCTTATTACAGACTCTCACTTGAGCTGACATGGTTTAGTCAGCTGTCTTGTTTTAAAACGTACTTCACTAAATCAGTGCAAAAATGATGCATAGCCCATTACAGTTTCATGAAGTGCCACACAGCAATTATGGAACAGGTACAGCCTCTTCACTGATCATCCCTTGTAATTTAGCACTTGCAGGGGATGTAAGATACAAGGAAATAGTTACCCACCTCACTGTAGCTTCATTCAATTTCTCAACAAAGCAAACCTGCACCCCAGCCATTTCCTTTTCAGATATTTTATTCAACCCAGCACAAACCACAGTAGCACAGAAGCAGAGATATGCTGGCTAATGAGTCCACTTTAAAGTGAAAACAGAAAAATGTTTTGAGAAAGGAAAAAAAATAATAAATCAGTATCTCAATTCAATATTTTGCCAAATCTGACATAAAATATACATAAACCCTTCATCCAACATCATGCACCAAATCTGACTGGTCCTTAGGAAAAACAAGAGAATTAATGAATCTTTAGAAAGGCCCCTTCTTCAGCTGCCAAAACCTCTGCTCCTGTGCTTCTCTCACACTATTTGTTCTTGTTGCCAGGTGACCAGCATTAAACATCTAGCTTGCAGCAATAGATTTAAGATCATCTTGATTCTACAGTTTTGATGGATTGTTGGAAATTACTTTCTAGAATTACCTTGTAAATTAAATATATCAAACCAGAACTTTGCCAGTAAAATGAAAGAGAAACTGTAATGTCCTACTGTAGTTAACTACATGAAATAAGGTCTGAAAAGCTGTTGCTATCTTTCTCTTGATGAAATAAAAACAATTTCCAGATTATTGTCAACAGAAATTGTCCCATTAAAGATAAGGACACTATCAGCATGGGCAGAATTAACAGGATTTTGCTCCCAAATGACAGGCTGATTAAACAGCTTTCCCTTACCTGGTTATCAGAAGACCTATAAATGGGCATAACTAGTTAGTGGGTTGATTGAATTCAACATGGTTATGTGCTACTCATGAAAAAACCTCTCTTCTGCACTAACAAAACCTACAAAGTTCTTACTTCATTCAAGCACCACGACTAGAGTCTCCCCTTGACTAAATTCTTATGCAGGCACATATCTCTTCTTGTCCATAGATCTACAACAATGCAAGTGTCTCTGAGGTTACAGACATGTGGCAAACTGGTTCAGTAGACTTCTGTGACTAAATAAATCTGTTTAATGGACTTCCAGTTCAAAATTACTACATCATCATAGCAGGTTTTCCTTAGCCTCTGGTGATCCACAAGCATATCTAAAGGCAGATAATTAAGAATCAAAAATAGAGTTTTTATTTCTGGCTTTTAATTTCAGTCCAAGTTAATAGATCTGTTGCAGAGTTAAAAATAAATAATAAACAGTCCTTGTAAGTGAGCCAGTAGGAAATCCCTAACTGAAGTTTTGAGGATGGCATTGTTATAACTTCTACAGAAACCTGTTATAACTTCTAAAAAAAAAATAATAAAAAAAGTCAGATTTAGCATTAGCAATGCTAAAAATGCAACTGTTACTCACAAGTATATTTCTGCTCCTGTTGCTGTTCTTCACTTCAGCCTTCCTCTTTATTAATCTACCTCTTATTTTTTTATGCTACAAAGTCCCCAAATCACTCACTGTGTGTTTGTCCAGAGTAGAACAGAGTGAAGACCAGATCAGCAATGCAATGCAGACAATAAAAGTAATAAGAAAAAAAAATTCTGCTAGGAGTGAATTTGGTAGATGGCTAGAGATACAGCAACATAACCCTTAGCACAAAAGTTACTTAAAGTAGCACAGATAATATGGAAACTACCAGTGAATGTTATCCTCGAGATATTTTTTGTATACAAAGAGAATAACCCTGAGGTTTTCCCTTGCCATTCAAATAAAGATGATGCTTTAACCCTAACAACATTAAGAATTAATTCAGCCAGAGGTCTGAAGCAACACATAACTTCAAAAAGTGTCTGTTTTCAAAAATGCAATGTATTACTGCAGATCACCACAGAGAATAATATATTGAAATTCATGCATCCAAAATACATTCAAATAATGATAGAAAAGCATTTATGTGGAATCCTCCTACATAAGTCATGCTTTTTTACCTAGAAATGGCATTTTGTCTTTGATCCCTGACTATTCCCACTGATTTAATCAGCGAGTCTTGTGGGAAACAACGGATGAAGTTGTGGCCAAGTGCCCTTCAGAATTAGAAGGAATAAAACCAGAAGAAATAGAATTTATAATTTTAAACCTAAGGATGCTTGACAGTCTTTTCTTTGCAAAAAGAAACAGAAAATTTTAAACTGATGGCAACCAAGGAGAGCTTGCAAACTTATACCTCTCACTGCAGTTCAGCTGGCATCAGAACAGTTTCATAAAGCATGGAGGTGCAGTGTGAAAGACAGAGGGACAACTCACTCTCTTCCTTTTTTCCAGAGTATCTAACTTCACTAAGCTGGGAAGCCTAATAGCAAACTTAATGAATGGAAGAGTTATTTTGGAAATCAGTGAACAGAAAAGCCTTAAGGGATAAATGTTAAGTTCAAATGTTTAAAATTTCTTTGAAGAATACTTTCTCCCTCCCACTGTCTCAAGAGTATGTGTATGTCCAGCTCCCACAAATACTGCATGAGGTTCAGAACCTTCATGGTAAGATACAGATGTTTTTGTACACTTTCTTAAAAGGCTGCTCCTTTCTAACACAGACTCCTACAACCTGGTCAATTCCTCTGTATGCTACAGGGAAAAATGGTGGTGTCAAATAGTAAAAGGGCAGAATAAAAACAAAAAAAATCAGCTGCATGGGACTAGGATTCCCATGAAGATGATCAGAATCAAGGGAAGAAACAAATAACTATTAAATTAACATATTTATATCTCAGTGTATTGTAAGAATTCTAGTCAGCATGTGTTTTGTTCCACCTAAAATTATAGAGATGGCAGGAGGAGATCACACACACATGCTCTGCATGAGACATACAGCTGGCTAAAAAAAACTACTATCTTGGAACCAGAAGGAAGAGTGGACATTTTATTGGTGTTTTACTGAGATCTAAAAGGCAACGGCTGCTCCTCCTTTCTACATACTTTTCTATCATTTCTTCCCAGCTGGACTCAGACAATAAAGGGCCATGTTCCTTAAGAGACTGCACACTTGTATCCAGTTTAGCTCTTCCTAGTGTGTCACTCATCTTTACTACTGAGGCCTTTCCAGAGGCACATCTGGCCCAAAGGAGGTAGTAGCAAAAATCTCATCAGAAAGCTGGGAGCTTCTTACAAGTTTTCCAGCCCAGTCTTGCAGATTTAAGAGTTGCTGATACTCATCAAAAGAGTTGGATGCTTTCTGAAGCTTATCTAAGCCAAACAGAACCTCAGGCCCTTCTGAGATTTGTCCTGCGTTGGTTTCAATAGGCTTCAGACAGTCATTGCATTGTCTTTTGAAAGTTATTTTTCTTGTGCTCAGAGCAGTAGCCAACAGAGTAAGGAGGCTGCTCTTCTGTGCCATATCACCCACGCTCATATTTTTCCTTTTTCAGCCTCTGCTGTTTGATCATCCACAATGGGTTCTACACAGATCAAAAATTAGACGTGACACTGGGGAATGCATTCCCATGAAACAGAGGCTACTAGAAAAAGTATTAAAAGAGTATCAGGGATGGGATTTCTTTACTAAAGGCTAAATAATGTTTATTTCCTAGAAACTGATCTGACCTTTCTACTGGATGGCTCAGCACTGCAGGCAGCACATCTGTTTGCTGCGTGAAGGTCCTGGGTTTGGGAAGGACTTGGCATTCTTCCTCATGTGGTCAGCAGGGTGTCTAGAAACTGATGCTTCACATGATGTGGTGAACTACAGGGTTCCAAGAATAATGATGTCTGAAACATTATCCAGAGAATAAACAAATAAATTTATCCTTTCTTCTCCCTTGTGACAAAGCCAAACTTGCAAAATATAGGGTGGATCTTTTATGATTTTTATGCATTGTAGCCTGGTATCTTCCCAAGGAATATGAGTGTGTGTACAACTTTGTCATTCTTCCACCAAAGCATTGCACTCAAATTTTATAATTAGGATTAGAGATCATGAGTTGATGAAAGAAAATGGTGAACTCTTGGTGGAAGATTCTGTAACCCTGCAAAGACTTGCTAGATAACTGCTGCTGGATGTACAGGGGACAAAAGCTGCTCTTCAGAACTGAAATGGGCCCTTCAGTAGAAAGGGCACCAAAGGAGAGCCCAAGTAGTACCCCTAGCAGCAACTAGGGTTTTATGTATGCATGGAGATTGCAGAAGAGTTTGTTAGCATGAAAGAAAAGTTTGCTTCAGAATGATAAACAGTAACTTCTTTGTTGCACTTTTTAAATTCCATCACTTTGATTTTCATAATGTGTTAAGTGTGCCTTGATTTTTCTCTTCTACTTAATTTGTAGAACACACACACACACCCTGTTCTGTGTGTGGGCATCCAAAAAAATCTGGGTTATAAAAGTAGTTTTAGAAAGGGTCCTGTTCAGAAATAAAGTTATGAGGAGTTTTGGAGAAGGTTACATCTCTGCCATCACCCCACAGTAATTTATCCATCTTTCTTTCTTATCCTAGCTCCTGAAATACATGAAGCACAGCCTAGAATTGCATTTTAGCAGCAGGTTGGAGTAATAGATGCTACAAGGAACAGTGACATTCCTGATGCGTGATGTGCTGTGCACCACAGGGAGTTGAAATCTCACTTTGTATGCCTTATGGCAAGCCATAAATTCCTGATTTTATGTGCTGATGTAAAAACGTGTTTAACAAATCCATTGGAGCAGAGTCCCTGGATCAATGTTATGACAGGCACATAGAATCCCAATGGCATTCCTGTGAGAAAATATCTGAACATCTTGATTCAGAGGTATATATTAATTTACTATGTTCATGAGAACACAGTAGAATGAAGGAATTTCTTTTTCCATCTGCAGTCACTCTGTATTGTTGTAGCCAGATAGAAGCTGAACTTCAGCTCTAAAAGGGCATTTACTGTTTCCATCACAGCTGCCCTGAACATAGTTTGTGGGCAGCTAGTGACATGTAACAGCACTCTCCTCAGCCTCAGAATGTTCTATATAGTTAATGTTAATTTTTGTGTTTGTGTTGCCAGATGACAGCGTATTTTTAATATTGGAATTCCTCACTGGTTTTGGATGTTCAGAGAGACAAGGAGTAAATCTAGATGAAGTATATTGATAGTTTTGAGAGATGACTAAGCAGGATTGGTCCAAAAGGAAACATAACTACGTAATGCACTAAAATTTTACCATCAAATGTACAAAGAAATACTAGGAAAATAATTTCACAATGGTGAATTTAAACATATGCATCACTGCATGCACCAAAGGGAGTGTTTGATTTAAAAGTCCTTAGAAAGATAAGGAAAACATGAAGAATTGACACGCACTGACAGCTACGCTTACTGATTATGTATGTTATTTATCACTTGGTGGAGGATATTATTAAAATGTAGTTAGCTACAGCCCAAGTATTCAGCCCTCATTCCATACATTTTACAATTGCTTTGTGTGCACAAACTTTAAATCAGTTGATAATCTAAAGCACTCAAGGATATTGCAGAAATCATCAGCGTTAAAATATTCAGAAGAAATGTACACAGTATTAATTATTAATCACTCAACAACCAGCCCACAGAAATACGTAGCTTAGGCAAGAGGAACAAAAACTACTCAAATTAACTCACTATTACAGTGGTTGTAGAAATGTGATGGGAGTTGCAGGACAGTTCCAAATGTATGTGGAGTGTCTGTGAATTAATTACACACACCTTTGCAGTTGCTGCCATGAGAAAAAAGTATGATCTTTATCCAAGTGCTCAATATTTCTCAGCTTAGGAAAATCTTGAAAGCCCTGGTTTTATGGTGGATTTAAGTCTCAGGAAAGAAGCTTGAAGGGAACTTTAATCTTTGTCCACAAATCCTGCAAAGATGTGACCTTGCCATTTATAAAGCCACAGAGCACATTAGGACAACTACCATTCCTGTAGAAAAGGCTGTGAATGTGTAGTGGAACAAGCTTCACAAAGGTTAGGGTGCATGAGGTAAGAGTATTTCCTCAGAATAAATAATCTTGACCAAAAGCAATGCAAAGTTAAAAGGCATGACTTTTTTCAACCACATGATAGTCAGGTAGAATTTTTTCTGCCTGGGAGAGCATGCACATTATTCAAACAGCTTTCAAATATATTGCATTTACTGCCAGGAAATTATCCATCTAAGCAGGCACTTCCTTGTTTCAGGTGTCATTTTGTTCAGCACATAAAACATTAAGTGAGGCCAAGACTCAACATAGAAATTAATGTACAACCCAGGGATAATCGAGTCCTGATGGCTTGCAATGAAATCTGTTGCTAATAGAGAATACTGGTATTGTCAATGATATAAAATGCTCTCCCCAACACCATTTACCCATTCTCCTCAATGCCAGCTGAGCTTGTCCTTAGCCTGACAAGAATTAAAGTCTTAAATTAATTGTCACAACATTAACCCAACTCTTCGCCCAATTACTCCGTTACTTGAATCATTAGGGTTCCAACGAGCAGGAAAACTGCTCTGTGGAAGCCCAACATTTTCCAACTGCAGGTTCTCAAACACTCCAGCGTGAGAGGGGAAAAGACATAAAACAATTATGTATTGCAGTAATACAGTGCATTGCAGTTGGAAAGCTTTTAGCCAGCAGATCCTTTTTGGAAACAAGGCTTGATAGCTCCAATACACCAATTTCTCCCCTGCTTTGCCATCTTCAGGTACAGGAGACAAATCCACACAGGCAACTTGCTTAACCATACCTGCCAGTCTACCAAAATGGAACAGCCAACTTCAGTTGCTCTTATGTTGTGATAATGTATTCCCATTTCCTTTGCAAAGCAATTTATTCAGCATGAATAATTTGCAATAATATACAGTATGTGTTCTGTGCTGCACAAGCCTTTTTCATATGTAATTAATATTTTATTAAGTTAACATTAAATTATTTTTTTCTGAAATAAAGGATTATATTTTCCAGTTCACGGTTTCAAATCTACATATAAATAATGTAAGCAATGTGAAAATATCAACAGATATCAGTTTACTACAAAATAAATTACTTACTGCCCTGGAGAATGTTTAATCTCAATTATTGCTCACAGAAGGCACACACCATTAACAAGCAAGCCAAGAACAATCTCCTTTCCAAACAGCCAAAATACAGCAAACATAGTTTGATAACTAAACTGCATTATACACTCAAGAACTTCACCCCTATTCAGCTTCTAGGAGTAGGGAATTCTCAGAGCCGTTCAGCCCCTTCATTTAAACTATTTCTGTGTTGCCCAAGAGGAAGAGAGATACCTTAGTGAGCATCTGAGTGAATACTGCAAATCTTGTATTTATAGTCCTTGTCAGAGCTTACAAACATCACAGTTTGTCTGGCACCTGATTCCTCAACTGCAAGATTTCATTGGCTCGTGTAATAAGATTGGCAGTGTTGCAGAACACAAACATGGGCAGGATAAGGTCATGCTGAGCTGACAATTATTGCATTCACTTCTCCACATGGTGTGGTAGAAAAAACAGATAATTTTTGGACGACTACCTTACAGGTAAATCACTCAACAACTCTCAGAAAAAGAAAACAGGTTTCTAGGCCTTCCTTACTGAAAATAGGATTAAGTTCAGCAGACCTACAGTTCTGTAACCATTTGACTAATAGGCTGTTTTCATCTTTTTTATATATATATATTCTAGAAGTGGAGAAAGTGGTGCAACATCAGGATGAGAGGAAATGGCTTGAAGTTACACTAGGGAAGGTTCAGGTTGGATGGCAGGAAAAACTCCTTTATAGAAAGGGTTTTAAGCAGTGGAAGGGGCTGCCCAGGGAAGTGGTTGAATCACCATCCCCAAACGTGTTTCAATATCGTGTAGATAAGGTGCTTAGGGGCATGGTTTCATGGTTTAGCAGTGGGCTGGTAGAGCTCTGTTAGTAAAGTTAGGTTAAAGGTTGGACTGGAAGATCTTACAGGTCTTCTCCAACCTGAATGACTGTATTATTCTAAGATCTGGTTGGTTTATTGGTGGAGTGTCTCATGCACTCAAAGCTAAAAAAATGCTTTGACACAGCATTGTGTCCAGCTGGACAACCAAGTTTGAAGGCAACAACAGCCAAAGCACAGCCTGGGTCTCCTAGTACAATAGGTTCTGTTATCAGCTTTGCCAGTGCTCCACAGCTTATCAGAGAAGCAATAAGACAACTTCACACTGCAGGCTTGTGGTGGAATTACTGTATCTGCTAGCACTGGTTGCTTTATCCTACATGTTCAATGGGATAGAAAAATAGAGCACTGCCTGTCACCAAAAGAGAAAATTAGTACCAACTGAGAACCAGTGCCAGGTCTATAATGATTGTACACAGATGTTACTAGAGTAAACTTGAGGAAAATATTATAAAGGCTGAACAATCAGCCATCCCCCATTGGGTGAAAATATTCAGAGTAGCTGGTTTAGCAGAAACATGTGCAAATTGAATGAATCGTGCATGGACCCCAGATGCACAAGAACATCTGTGATGATGATGCTGGCATTGAGAACTACTTGCATATTCATGCCTTCATTATCACTGCTGCTTCTGTGCAGCTTCTTATTGTACAGAAAAGCTACAACTCTCATATCTACAGTCAACAGTTCTGAGATCATTGGCATATACAGTTAACAGCAGCATCCTCAGTTTTGGTCAGAGTAAAGCAAATTACAACACAAGCAGGCAACATACTTAGCACTTCCAGCACTGCAGCTACACAAACCTCTTGGTGGCCATCTTGGCCACCATTTGTAATCATCTTTTACTCACACTACTCTAGAAAACATTGGCTTTTAGAAGCTTCACAACCTGTCACTAGCTACATTCCTCCAAGGATAAAGAATTTGCATACTGGTGTAGTGTGTTGTACAAGGTTATTTATACTCATGTTGAAGGCTCCTTTATGCTTCCAGAGTCGTGCTTAAGGTGTCTATGCATAAAAAAAAAACAACTCATTTTTGCAGTTGTAACAAGTTGACTGAGTGTAAATGTCTATATGAGACTGAATGTGTTCAATGCTACTCAAGGTCAGGCCTCTTGACTATGAACTACATGGAATGAGCATCTTGTCCTAGTGGCCCTTTAAGCCTGCAACACAAATAAGTGCAACTAGAAAAAGGATAATAAACTGCCACGTGATATAGAGAGAAAGCAGATCATTAAAACAGTTGTAGAACGTAGAATCATAGAATGGTTTGGGTTAGAAAAGACCTTAAAGATCATCTAGATCCAGCCCCCCTGCACTGGCAGGGACACCTCCCACTAGATCAGATTGCTCAGAGCCCCATCCAACCTGCCCTTGAACACTTCCAGGGATGGAGCCTCCACAACTTCCCTGGGCAACCTGTTGAAGTGTCTCACCCCCCTCATAGTGAAGAATTTCCTCCTAATGTCTAGGGGCAAGGAGAGGTGGTCAAAGGTGGTCAAAGGTGGTCAAAGAAGGAAGGAACTTGCCTTGAAATAAAACTCCCCACATCCCATATTCTTATTATAGATGTAACTATTGCTTCCCCAAAGTTCCTTGCTGTCTGCTACTTAGTAATACTTGCCAAGCTGTTTAGACCCGAGTTATTTGTACGAGACTGACAATGGGAATGGAGTTAATTCTATTATTTGTCTCTCTGCTATCTGCTACATTTGCACTTTGTACTCTAAGCTGACATGCTAATGAAGGTGGGGAGGGTTTCTGTCCCCACCAGGTCAAAAAAACCCAACAACTTTTATATGATTCATATGTCCCACAGGTATTCCCCCAGTCATTGCTATCATGTCCTGTCTCTGACCAGCATCACAGTTAACTACATCATCTTTCACACACTCCTATGCTCTGAAAATTATAAAATTTTGACCAGCAAGCTCAGTGCTGCAATGTTACTGCACCTCCTAAATTAACCTTTATTTGCTCTGGCCATAACACTTTGACATACGTAACACAAGAAGGCAGCCAAGGGGACATATTAATTTTCTTCATGGTTTATTAGCAACTAAACATAACCTTTTAGTAAGTAAATAATCTATATAAAAGCAGAGGTATGATCCTCTCTGTCTGATTTAGAAGAGTGAGCTGCTAAAAAAGTTAAGGTAGACAGAAGGTAGATTGACTGATTTCTGTGAAATAACTTTCGCTCTCCCAAAACTCAAGAAACAAAACCATGTATTGTGTAATTGTTCCCTTTTTCCTTAAAACTAACATGTGAAAAAATATAGCCAATGCACATGTGAAAATTCACATACACATTTGGATTGTTACATTGGGGTATAAACTGGTGTATAAGCAGAACCATATCAGGTGATTAATACACACATTAATCCAACTTCAAGCCGATTTACGCGATTCAGACTTTTCTGTACTTGACATCACTTCTGAAAGGCAGATCAACCCTGATTAAAACAGAAGTGTAGCATCGCCACCCTATCTCTGCAGTTTCCTTTCTGTAAAGCCTCAGATAGCTCGAGAGTAGCTGAGCAGCCACATTCCCACACCCCTGTCCATCAGGGTAACCAGTGCTGCTGCCTTGTCTCCTTTTCCCCACCACGTGCCTGCACTGATGTGGTGTTTCTTCTCCAGGCAGGCTACAAGCTTTTGAGGGCAGAGGTCTTTGCACAGCGTGAGTGAGGTTCCAAACACACTGGCAGAACAGGTAAGTATGTTGGTGCTAGTAGCTTGAAGAGCACTAATTTTAAACACTTCATTTAAACACAGGACTTCTTTACAGTAACTCCCACAATGTAACATAGACCTTGTTGAATTACACCTTAAAAAATTTCAGATCCATCACTAATCTTGTGAATTGCTGAACTCTGATCTGCTTTTACTGCCTGCAAAAGCAGCGCTGTAATATTTGTTTACTTTCAGGCCTCTGCAGAAAGTTTTTCTTCTTCTTACATAAAGGTTATTTTATTTCCCACCAGGAACTTGGTTAATAAAAATGTTATATATCTAACCACAGAAGGCATCCAACCTCAAATTTTTAAAGCTGAACTGCACATGGAGCAGCACTGAGGGACCCCATCCTACACTGTCAGCTTGATCAGTACCCGTGTTGTAAAGCTGAATTTTGCCAGACATTATATCATCATCATTCACAGGATCTATTGCTATCCAGGAAAAAATTCATGTTACATCAGCTGCAGGCAGACTTGATTACCTAGAGGCTCCAAAGCTTTTTTTTTTCCACTTAGTTCAGTCCCTTGTTTCTGCAGCTTGATGCAGAGAGACCTCCAAGCTGCCCTCAATGGCACAAGCACACAATGTTGTCCAGGGGACATGCCACTAGCTGGCATGGTCTGTGCTGATCCTCAGGACAGGCACCATTCTCTTAAGGTACTTGTTCACATCAGCAGGTTATATATGGGGAAACAGTGTAGTTTAGTGAACGTCACAGTGTGTTGGGGTTCAGGATAAACATACACTAGACATAATACTGCCACCTCTCTCCAAGGGCTTTGGGCAAGTCACTTGACCTCTTCCCATTTCCTGGGAAGTCATGAGGGTGGGGCCAGACCTACTTCACCAAGATATACTGATGGAAAACAGCTTAGCATTAGTTGTTTTAGCAATAAATTCCAATGTCTGTATTCTGTTGGACTAATCTCACCTGTGAATGGACTGCATAGAAGGGAAAAAGAAGCAGCAAGGTGACAACGTTCAAAGCCTGATGAAACTAAGCTGCTCCTAATTTGCTTCAATACATCTCTCAAGCTACAGCTTGTCAGAGTCACCTGAATAATCCTGGTATAATTCCAATCCATAAATCTGCCTAAAAAATTGAAAATCTTTAGCATGCAATTAATATAGCTGGCAATGACACAGCACATCCATCTGCCCTCTTGCACCAGATGAGATTTAATAACCAACATGCCCGATGGGCTCAAATAATTTAGAACCCATATTTGTTCTCAGGAGTGGCTCTTGCTGGCTAAAGGTTTCACCACTTCCTCATAAATTTAACAACTGAATGTGTAGTGGGGGAAGGGAGTGCACAGAGGTACTGATTTGTGGGAGAAAGTATGTGTACATGGGTGACAGTTTATAAGATGCTTTCTTATAAGGAGAAGTTGCTTTTGTGCAGTCATTTTGACGTATTCAATTTTGATAACTCTTTAATCACTGCAGCTTAATGAGATAGAGGCAGCAGGTGAAGGGGGAATCCATCATGTCAGTTCAAGTACCTGGCTCTCTTCCTGCTGTGAAAATGTAATGTGACACAGGAGTCTGAAGCTCCTTTTTGCAGCTGCAATTCAGAGAAGGGATTTTGAAGTCTTCCAAAAACGTTTGATTTCCCAGAAGAAACCTCTTAAAGCAATCAAAAGTCATCCTTCACTTCCCAAGGAAAAAAAAGTGGTGTTTGAAAAAGTGCAAACAAAGTGTCTGAATGTAAATGAAAGATCCTTTAATTTTAAAATTTGCCAAGACAGATTATTTTATCCTGTAGAAGTGTTTGTTGCACATGTCACTGCAGACCTTTCTTTGATGCAGTGCTTAGTTTTTAATTCACACTTAATAAATGTTAGCTAATGAAAGCAAAGTCCCCAGTGATACTTGTGACCTCTCAGATATTAGTATTTTTATTGCAAAGTTCTTATATTTTATCCAACAGAATCTCCAAACATATAAACTAAACACATTTGCTTCCTGCAGATGAAAGAGGTGGATGAGCAGCCAGCATTCATAGATCCCATCTTAAACCACAGGCACACTGCAACTCGTGTAGATAAAGCACATTAGTAAAAAATTTGAGACACTGAGGCCCACAGTGAGGTAAGGAATAACAAATCATCATCTTTTACAATTGCTAGTAGAAATCACTGGGTCAGTTTAAGCAGATACACTCTCATAAGCCGAAAGGGCTAGCACATTCCTGGTGTAACCACAGTGAAACTGCTCCTTTCCTTTACAGAAGGATGTAGAAGGATTGCTTGGTTGTTCCTGTTCATGTTAACAGTTCAGCAAGCTTATTCCACATGGAAAGCTTCCTATCAAGACAATATTAGAACAGCTTTCACTGTCTAATAATTCTTAACCTGTTCTGTACTAATAACCTTTGAAACAATGGTATATATTTACAAGAACAGGGAGACAAATACTATGACAGCTGAACTATAATTTTAGGACCAGTGCTACTGAACTGGTCCTATTATAAAGCCAGATTACTTTTTAAATTACTGTTCTTGTGTGCCAATAAAAAAAATCATGGAATGGTGATTGCCTTGTAACACCTCCTCTCAGACTGCATCCATCCACTGCCACAACAGGGATGGTCAGCACCAGTTCAACCAGGAATACTCCAGAGTGAATTCAACCCATTAGCCTTTGTCCTTTATCCCTTTCCTGCAGGAATTAATGCAAAGCGCTTTAGATCTCCTGGTGTTTGACACTAAAGAGGGAGAGCAGTTACAAGGAGACCCAGGCAACACATCACTGGGCTCAAGTACAGAAGAGCTGGGATGGGATACCTTCTCCTTAAAATCCTCAGCTCCACAGCTGGTAGATAGACCCTACATTTAAGGAAACATTGTTTTCAAGACCAAAGTCTAAGCCAATTGTTGCCGTAAGTGGCAATGTTGGTGTAAACATCCCTCCCTTCTCTGACATAGGAGGTTCATTTGTTGCCCTCTACTACACCTTAGTACAAAATTTAGAAGTTTCCAAAAATAAGCCCCTTTCAGAATGAGGTTCTACAAAACTAAAAGTGCAGAAATGGTACACTGATTTCTTTTAACATCTTGAAAATACAATAATATGACTACATGTTTTTCCTTTCTTTTTCCCCAGTGGTCTCCTATCCACCTGCCTAGAACCCCCCAGTATCAAGCATGACTGCCACTGGTTGAGTGGATACAATTCAGCTTAAGAAATCATTAGAAATGTAATTTTTACCATGTGACTGTCAACCTTCCCTCACTTGGAACAAACAGTCAATTTCTCAAAACCTTTTATTGTTTTATCTCAACCATTCAAAAGAAAACATTCCCTCATTTAAAGTCCAATTCCCAAACCCATTTTAAGTGCAGAGATGATCATCCTTTTCTTGTCTTTTATTTGTATCATTTCTCATTTTTCCCTCTTTTGACAGAAGCAGAAAAATTCAGCTTTCTTCCCTTTGCATGCAAAACTTTGCAAACAATATCTCCAAAACCAATTAGAAGTCAGGCTTGTCATTTTCAATCCACCAACAGAAAAAGAAAGCAAGCAAGCAACACCACAGAGTAATGACTCCTATTTTAACACTGATTTTTTTTTTGGAGAGAGGTTGAAGTGCCATTTAGAATACATATGCTCGCTTGCCTTTATTTTGCACAGAATTGGTTTTAAAATGGATAAAGCCTCTTGGGTTCTCAGAAAAGAATTATTCTTTTTCTTCCTCCCTTCTCACAAATAGGAGTCAGTTCACTATTGTTTTTCTGTGAAGTAGTCTCTGCTTAACAACAACAATCCTTTCTATCTTGCCTGCTCTTAAGGCCACCCTTCTGCTCCTTTTATGGATTTCTCTAAATTATTAGTCCTTCACACAATCTTTCACCTTTATACCCCTTCAGAAATTGATTCCAGGCTTTCTAAAAACCTCTCCAGCTTCCACTTCAAAGATTCAGATGAACAGAACGGTACTGAGACAGGATATACCTATATTCATCTTTCCACCTTTGCAAATTATGGCCGAAATAGAAGCACATCTAATTTGCTTCTCCTCTACATAAACTCCAGTCTTCATCAGTGCCTGGATTCATACCTGTATTTTGATCATTCCTCTCCATTTTACCCCAAAGACTTCCAAGACAACCTGGTAAGGCAGCATCATTTTCAAAACAAAGTAAAACCATCCCTATGAGCTGGCTGTCTCCCAGCAACAATTACAGTTAAAAACGATCCCCAGTGAGAAGTCCAACTGTCACCTTAGGTCAGATCCCTCATTCTCTAACAGTTTTATGGAAGATGACTCTATCCTAGATAGCATTAAGTACTCAACTGCTTCAAAGGCCATGGTCTCCTGATGTCAATGCCTTACAGACACCAATTCAGCACTTACCAGGAGGAATACAAGCAAGCTCTGAAGACTAGGGCGTCTACAGTAGAGGTGATAACTTTTCCTTCCAACTTTTACTCTCCCTCATTTTGTTTGCTTGGAGATGTCAGGATTTAAAGTTCTTTGCTTCTGGTTCTTATCAGAAATACATATTTGCCTTTTATAGCTTTTAGTAAAAGCTATTATTAGGCAACTTTTCACTTTTATCTCTTACCCACTCCAGAAAACCTTATCTCTCCTTTCACTAAGTATATGATAATTGGAGCTTTGCAATTACAGGTACAACACACACAGATTTAATGGAGTAATTTGACAAGCTAAAAGAATTCTAGTTCCCTTATCTATTTAGCGTTTTAATAGTGATTCTTCTCCTAATTAGTTTGTAGTTGTAGTTATATTTACCAAAGTAATTGCCAATGACTATGACCATAAATAAAGCAGATCTGTCAGAGCCTGATGTTACAGTGAAACAGGGGCTTTTCTGAGGAATGAGTAAATACAATCCCAGGTCTCTGTCAGAGCCAAACGTCTCCTGAGGTTTGAGAATAACAGTTGGACTAATAAACAACCCCTCAAGACCAGTGAGAAAAGTCAGACACCTATTTCCAGTGCCTTTTGACTATTAGTTGGAACAGAAGGATACTGCAAAGACTGAGTTCCAGTGATGCATTAAACCAAAACCATTCCTGTGAGCATCCCCCAGCTAGGCTGC
Organism: Hemiprocne comata; assembly: GCA_020745705.1. NCBI lineage: Eukaryota > Metazoa > Chordata > Aves > Apodiformes > Apodidae > Hemiprocne > Hemiprocne comata. The sequence continues at coordinate 17,720,836 of CM036598.1, forward strand.
AGTGAGGTACCATATGTGCAGGCTGCATTACAGTGTGTGTAGGATGCATGTCCCTCTCCTTTGGGTATGAGGGAATACACCAACCTGGCCACCCTGCTTCCAGGGTGGATTCCCTGCTTACCTCCTCCTGTTTCTTCCCTCACCTGCTACTCCAACACAAGTGGTGACTGATTGTCCTTTTTCCTATCACCAGACACATACACTTTATAATGCCTGAATACAGGGGAATCTTGCAAGAAACTTCAACCCTATTAAGTCTTTTGCTGCCCAACCTGGAGACATAAAGACCTTTTGAGAATCTATAACAGACTGACTCATTGCAAAGGGAAGCGTATGAAATATTAAAATACACGTTAAGTAGCTGTGACTTTCTACGTGCTGCACCAAACAATTCTGTCCTAAGCAGCACTGAAGGTATTTGAAAGAAGCCAGTCTTCACTATGTACCATTTTGCATGCACATTTGGGCCTAGAGCCCCATGCCGTGGTTTAGATCTCTCCATGTGAGCTCTTATGAGAGGCTAAGAAACATCATTTTGGTTTCTGATGGAGGTACCTGTTGGCCCCATAAAAGGCTTTACCAAAGATTAGAAAGGTAACATAGGAAACAACAGGAAAAGAACTCATAAGGAAACTTAAGTTTTTATCCTTTATTTTTTTTACCATTAGGTCAAACTTAAAAGTCCTTCTTGTTATATAAGAAACATCAGTTCTGTTGTCCTTAAAGAGGTAAAACTACAACCCATTAAAAAGAAACACAGGATTTTTTTTCCCTTCACAGCATACTTTTGTTCTCAGAGGGGATGAACCAGTAGAATTAGGCTGTAAAGTATTAGTAAAAACTGCAAACTCAGAACAGATGAATTAATGAGCTGTTCTTTCTATATATAGTTGGGTATTTCATGCCTGTAAAAACAACTATTTCAAGAAAGGAAAAAAAAATATGCAATGAACCGAAGTTAAAAACCAAGGGGAAAAAAGAACATAGGAGATAGCAAGATTACCAGTATAGGTACATGTGAATGTCTCCTAAGCAAAGTCTCTGAAAGCTTGATTTAATAAACCAGGGACTGACAGGCAGGGTTTCCATTTCCATGGGGCAGAATAACAATTAGGTTCAAGTCCCAGTTCACAGCCCTCTGGAAAAAAACACCACTTCCTGATTCAATACTAAGTGAACTAACATGTGCCCTTGGAGCAGACAATATCTCGGGGAAGGCAAGTGATGGGGCACCTCACCAACTTGTGACAACTGCAGTGTTCTTCACTAGAACTGGCACAAAAGCAAGAACATATTTTGTTAGCAATCCAGCCATGGATTTACTTGACTAACATTTGTTACACAAGGGCAGCCAGATGTGTACTTTTCTTCTTTTCTGCTGGGCAGCTCTGCAGCCACTCTTCCCCCAGCCTGCAGCGTTACCTGGGGTTGTTGTGGCCCAAGTGCAGGACCCAGGACTTGGCCCAGTTGAAGCTCATACAATGTGCCCACCAATCCAGTCTAAGTCCCTCTGTAGAGCCTCCCTACCCTCAAGCAGATCAACACTTCCACCCAACTTGGTGTCATCTGCAAACTGACTGAGGGTGCAATGCACACCCAGCCAACCTACAGCCAATGCACTAAGAGTGAAGGTTTGAAAATTAAGTCTAAACCCATCATCTCCTTCATATGAACAAATCTTTCCTATTTATATACAAATTATGTGAAATATTCCCCTCTATCACTGTGGAAAATGGAGACAATGAATTTTGACCTGAGCATTTTCAGAAAATAAAGCCAGCTCTCCAAAGCAAGGGGGGTAGGGAACGAAGCTATGCTAAAATACAGAAAATGCCAGGTTTGTTAGTATTCTAGCTTTGAGAAGATATTTTCCAAATATTTTTTCCCAGCCTTATATAATAATGCAAAGGAAAGCCTGTCAACTAGCTTCATGCAGATATTATTTGCAGAGAACACGGGCTTGCAGTCCCTGTGAGGCTGAATATATAGCAAGATTTGCCACTACTTTATGCTTCCTGTATGAAGACCAGCATAGACTTTCCAACAGTATACAGCTTACTGCTCCAGCTCCAATCTGATTTAGCTTCCTGTTAAGATTTTGTTGCCTTCATACCTGGGCAGAATTTTGCCCACCATTTTCATGTATCTGCTTTGCTGCCACCTCCTATCAGAGAAATTTCCTGGTAAAACTAGCAAATCACATAATTTCAAGTATTTTTTTTCTGAAGTCACAAAGTCCAGTGATCAGCAGCAATAGCTAGGTGTTCATTCTTTCTACCTCATTGCTCTGAAAAGCAGTTTTGTCCTTATTTACCTCATAAAAACCTGGGCAGATACAGATGTTTGAAACACAGACCTTAAAAAACTGAAGTGTTGGATACACACCTAAATCGCTCAAAACTAAACAAGCAGATCAATGCATGCCAGCAGAATACATTTGTAATTCTCAAGCCATAAAAATCTCTCTTCAACTTTAATGAAAATTTGCTTGCATAAGGCTTGTGGGACCATGCATGGAAGAGTATAATTAAAGCCTACTGAGAATCTATACAGTGATTTAATTCCTGACTAAATATTCAATCACCCATTTGTCCCTCTGCTGCAGAAATTCTTCTCCGCAATGAAATTCTTTTCCATCTAGGATTGCAGGACTTGCAAAAATCTTTGATTTTGTGTATGGAAATCAAGCTACTTTTTTTTTATTTATTTAACTCATTAAAGCTTCAGACTTCAGAAAAGACAAAAATTCCCTGTGAAGCTGCATATTATTCTAAGTATTTGCATGTCTTTAGAGTAGAGAAGAGGAAGTGAAGTGTTATACAAGCTCAGAAGTAGAAAGACCAGAACAATCATCTACACTAACTTCCAATGAGGCTCAGAGGTCTCAAAAATACATCCCACCTTTCCTTGGAGGACAAACGTGGCTGTTTGTTCTAAACAATCCTAAAGAGGAAAAAAACAGAAGGGGAAATGGGTAGTGATCTTCAAATACATAAAAGTTGTGGAGGGAAGTATTCTATCCATGTCTTACTAAGGAAGGAGGCAGCTTTTCTCAGCCTTTTGCTTGTCTAACCATTTCTGTCTGCCTCTATGTACCCTGAAAATAAACAAAGCAAAACCAAGAAAGGCTGTTCAAATTTAACTTCCCAAGACAGTGAAGATGAATTGTTTTATCCTGGTGTTTTCAAAAGGAACTAAAAGCAATTATGAACTTGAAACAGTGAAATTCAGCACCCCTCTATAAGAAACATGAGAAATTTCATGCTGCAAAGGACATCCTTACCTTCTAAAGTTACAGATATTTAAGGAAAATGAGTTTAAGAACACCATGAAGAGAAGAAACATCTGTTTGTATTACGTGCATACATTATTTGCATTTCTGTATAGCTTAGGGTCGATTAGAGCCTATGAAAACACACAAAAAAGGTGGCCTGAGCCAAGAATCTAACACGTGAGAAAACAGGAACATTTAGACAGATAAGGAACAGAAATAAACAGCAAGCCACATCATATCCCAATGGTCTGTCTCAGCAGCAGCAGCTAACCACCCAGGAGTTTGGAAGATGTAACAAGAATAGAGTTTTAGAAATTGGTTTTAAGAGAGGAATCTCAAAGAGAACCAAGATGTGTCTTTGCTGTGAGCCTGGGAATCTGTGCTTCTTTCTCACCTCCCTCATCCTTGGGAAAAAAAAAGTTCTGTGCTCATAATATTTAACAGCTTGGATATAAGGGCTGGCATCTGAGGCTGATCAGATATGGGAGCTGAATTTTGATACCAGCCTTGAGATAAGGGTTAAGGCAAAGAGAAGCTGCAAATAGCTTTACAAGTGAACCTGGGAGATTTGCTTTGATGTGATAAAGAAAGAGGCAAAGAAGAAAGGTAAAGAGAGCAGTGACATGGTCCAAGGGGCAGATAAGAAAAAAGATCTTTACAAAAGAATGGATTCAAGCACAGTACCAAGGGAAAAGAAAGGGATGGTGCTGCAGCTTACATACAAACCTTCTTGAGAATGGGAGCTGCAAGGATGGTTAGAAAACACTCTATATTCCAGAGGCATCACAGAGAAAGAATTTGAGGGTTCAAGCTAAGTATGAATATAAGAATTTAGGAAAAATCTGAAAAAAAGCTACAACGTGTTCATTTTGCAACCAGCACTGAAAGTTTCTCTTACAGCCTACAGCCTCTCTCTCTCCCTTTTGCATTGAGTCATAGCTAAATCTGAAGCTGTAACTCTTGCCTTGGGATGGAGTATTGTGTACACATGAAGAATATTTCTTAAAGGTTTTTTTTCATTTCAGTTTGAAGGACAATTACACATTCAGCAAAGTAAGGCATCAAACTCTAGGGAAAGGAGAACACGAGCAAATAAAAATAGTTTTTGCTGTCTGATGAATATTTCTTTACAGCATCAAGGAAGGAAGAAGCTGGTAGCTATGTTTTCATTCATCTCCAAAGGAAATTCCTATTTGGAAATGAGACATTCCTTACCAGCTGTTAGCGAGGTAGTAAGCAATGTTCCCATACACTGAACAGTAGCACGTGCAGAATGAAGAGAGATGTTATTAACACAACTCAGACAACCCAGCCCAGTCACCTGCTGGGCCCCTGGCCACTAACAGCCCAAGACAGCCCCTGCATGCTCCCTGGGCTTTAGCCTTCCAACCACCCTTTTTGCCCTGGTGAGAATGCAAAGAGGGTTTTCCAGGGGAAGTGTTAAAGTTGGTGATATGGTTATCCATATGAAGCCACCTATAGCATATACATATGCTTAGAAAACAGAAAGACTTTCTCCAATGGCCACCTCTCCAGGGACAGAATTTCCACAGCCTCAACCCGAATTGTCTTTGTCATGCGAGAAGCAATTTTGGTAAAACAAGCACCAAAGCAGCACAAAGTGTTCCAGGGCCTCTGCTACAATTGTCATCTCAAGGAAGCCAAAACCAAAACAGAAACAATAAATAAAAATTAGAATTCTGCCCAAAGAAAGGGTAGAAACATTTTTATATTTCAAAACCCTAGAAAACCCATATTCTACACATCATCTGCTAAAATACTGGTTCTACAAATTCATACACAAAATAATTTTTCACAATTGGTTTCAGACATGGTAGAGTTTAAAAGGAGTTTTAGAAGTGTGTTAACTCAACAATTCATTTTGCCTCCAAGTTAGAATTTCCTTTTGAAACGGATTTGCACTTTTTCTCTAAAAATCAAGAATTTGAAGTTCTATCTAAAAAACTGTTTAAACTTCAAAGATAGTTTTTTGGAAGGTAAAAATGAAATAGGAACAATAAATTGAAAATGAAAAAAACATCTTTAAAGCAAAAACATTGCATTATGAAAATCCTGCAAAAGAACACTGAGGTTATTGATATTTCTAATTTGTGTTTCTAAATGAGGTGTTTAAAAGGAGTGTATGCTTCTAGGAGTCTATAATGTAAAAACCAGCTATTGACTTAGTCAGACTCTAAAGTTAATAGAGCTTAATTTTTATGATGTTCACACATGGACTTTAACATTGTCAGCACTGCTGCCAAGATTTTAAAAAAAGCTAAGCTATAATTTATACATCCAAAAAGTAACAAAATATTAGAAACTCCAGATGTTTTCACAGATACTCTGCATTCAGTGTCCTGGCTGTGTTGATGTATTTTGAGAAGTGGCAACTTTGGTTCTCAAATAGGAGAGGAGATCTTTTGACAGCACAGCTGGAAGGATATTTCTTCTGTAACATCTCTGAGGTGGAAAGATACATGATGGAGGAATTTGACCCTGATACATATAAGAAATATTGCCATCAGCTCTACTGCAAACAAACAAAGATATCACAGAAGTGGTGCATTTCATTGCGTTTCCTTAAGGAAGCAACTCATGTTTTCAGTTTGAAAGCCACGGCCAGTCAAAATACAAAAGTTCTTTATGTACCAACAATCTATCAGAATGACATCTAGCATAATAATACACTGTTTAAAAATAAAATGGAAGTGTTGAACAGTAGGTCTTCAGGCCAAAGCCTCAGCCCTGTTTGCTCTATTTCTATAGGAAAAGTAGAACTAAAGCCATCTGAAAGGCTAATCATTGCAGTAGAAAACACAGATATTGTGGTCTATACTTAGCAATGTCAGTACTGAGTTGTATTAATCTCCAGAAGAAGCAGTATGACCAGAAGCAGATGTGAAAGAGAAGAGCAACTACTTCTGAACACCAGTAAATCAGCTGCTGAAGACAATATATGGCAGATATCTCCAAAGCAGAGAGATTCTATGGCAGATCATGTGCACCAGAAGAAAACAGGGGAAAGCAAGGTGAGAACAAAGGTTTATTTCTGGTTTCTTCCACTTCAGTTCTACACAGAGGAAACAAAAGGATGCAACTTGCAGGACTTTAATACCAGTCCAGAGCAAAGGCTAGTATGGGTCCTGGCTGTCATCTCTCAAGCAGGTCCATGTGTGAGCACCACTAACATCCACCAAGCCAACTGATGGTCTACTGAGGAGTAGATAGTCAATATTTAATGTGTACTCAATGTCAAAACCATAATTTGCTTTATTTTTTTCCCCAGTGAGCTTTTTAAATCATTAGGACATTAAAAAAAATTGTTAGATGTGCAAAAAGCAATTGTCTGTTACTAAACTTAATTGCATATTGCTTAAATGGGCAACAGCAGGAAAACAATTTGGGGTGGTGTCTCTTCCCTTTTAAAGTACTACTTTTATTCCAGGGCTGCACAAGTCCCAAATACCTTCATCAGAACGATTTGGTGCAAACATGACATTATGACTAAGTGCAGCAAAGCACAGTTGAGACACCAGGCCATGCCAAGAGCAGCACATGCTCAGCATCTGGTGACCAGGCTGCAATGTCTTCTTGATGCTCAGTACAAGTTCCTGGTAACATCACCCATCCTTCCCATTGCCCTTTTGTGTTCCTTTGTGTTGCCAAGGATGATGGTAGTGTTAAGAAGGAAAGAAATTGTCTCACTAAGAAATCGCTTAGCTGTTTTTTTCTCCTTCTGCCTTTTCTTTGTGATTTAAGACACGGTTCATTCTGTGAGGGCTGACGAGCCCATGCACATACTGTTCATCTGCACTATTCTACTTGCTCAAGTCTTCTTTTAACATGAAGTGAAATGTGAAGATTGTATTTAAGTAAACTTGTAGCATGCATGACAAGGCCTGACAGAATTTTGAAAAGGCTTTCAAAACACTATAGTTATTTCTGGAAGGGACTAATTTTTTCTGTGTATTCATCCATTGTTGTCATTGTTTTCAGAAAGCCAAAGGCTCATGGGAACCCTACATACATTTTCAGCACTACCAGCATTCAAAGAAGAGAAAAAAGAAACAAATACTTAGTACCTCAAAATAAAGCAGGAAATGCAATTATAGACTGAAATTACAATTGGCATTTCCAGTTCTGTTGCTGTAGGAGGCCACCATGCCAAAACTGGCAAAGCAAGACTCCCTAAAGAGAGGCTCTGAACTACATATCACATCACTTTATTAATCATTCCATCATCATAGAATTACCCTTTATTTAAACCCTGTATCTAGTGATTAAATGTTGCACATTAAGGGCTGAATATTCAGATTTGGCTCAGACGCTATTTGCACATGTGCTCGTTTCTGTGTGCCCATTTCACTTCCAGTTTTGTTGCACTGAGTGCATGGAGTGACTTGAATGTGTTCACGTTTGAATATTACAGCTGAGGTGAATCCCTGCAGAAGACAAGATTTCAGCCCTCTGTCTGTACACTGGACAGCCCACTGGTGCTTTATTTGCAAAATTACAAATCAGCTCGTATAATGTGGAACCTGACAGTAATATGCACAAAATCCATTTGCAAACTTCATTTCAGGCTCTAACTAGCCAACTTTTATGTCATTACTGAAAAGACTGAAACATGATTTACATTTTCTTCCTTTTGGGAGTATGACACTGACAGAGTGACTTCTTTTTCAGAGAGTACTAGAATCAGAATGCATAAGAGACTGAGGAAACTCCTGTGCTATACAACCAGGCTTTGTAAAGAATGAAGCTTAGAGGTTACTGACACCAAGATTAAGTACGTATGTCATGAGGTCTTGTGCCTATGTGCATCTCTCTCTCTCTCTCTCAGGTACTTACCTGCTATCACAATAGAAGCTGTGTAAGTACTTCACAACCTTTACTGTTGTTAACTTCACATCTCTGTGAACTCTCTATTATCTAGGCCAGCGAGGGAGGGAAGGATTAGGACAAAGGGTTAGACAAAGAGAAAACACTGATAATGCAAAAATTTGAGTAGAAAAACATGCAGGGATGACATAGCTAGGAAAAGGGAGAAGATAAAGATCTGCATTGCTGCCAAGTCTGGCAAATTGCAATTCCCACATCAACACTGACTTGAGCATCTAAGTTTATCTGGCAATTAACACATAGCTGCACATAGGAGGCTGTGTTACTTCCCTAGGAAAACGCTCCTAAAGAGTCAGCATTGGTGTTCCTCTATTTAACCTCTGCAGTTAATCCACAGCCTGACATCCAGGAGATGGTGCTATGCACAGTTGAAAGCCAAAAGTCTGAAGCGCAGCACAACAGACACTGTCCAACATCCCACAGAAAGTCTGTAGCACAATAGGATCTGAATCCAGGAGCCAAGAGCCTTGAGCTTCTCCCCAGCAGGGCCACAACCATTGCTCCTCAAAACACTGAATTGATTTACTCCAAGCTTTCTCCACTGATCTTAAGACTATAGGAGGAACGCTTTCAGCCCTCTACCTAGACATGGCTCAAGAACCTTTAGAAAGCTTCTACATCATGCACTTTACTTCTGCTGGAGCTTTAACACACCCTTTCAAAAGTCATCCAATCTGAAATATGCCTGATTTTATCTACTGCCAGCCCTAGACACTAAATCTCATCATAACTTTTCCAGCAAAGATTAACAGACTGCCTACTGTCAGATGTCTCTTCCCCAGTTCTCTTCATAATGGAAAGTCTGAACACTAGGACTAGAATCCCAGAATCTGAGTCATTCACAGAGCTCTTTCCTGAAACTTTAATTTTTCCATTCAGCTAATTCTTGAAAAGCAGTACCCCTTGCTCTAATCTCTGTCTACTCCTTGACTATTTAACAATGTCCTAATTACTGATGGGAGCAAGACATGCTGTTTTGCAAAGCTTTGCATTGTAGCAAATTTGGGTGCAGACTTCTCACATGGTCAGAACATGATTGTATGATGGTGCCAATTAGCATGTGGCAAATGCTGCCCGCACTACACAATATGAAGTTTTCAGTGACTTCTACAAGGTGACAGGTTGTGATTAGTAGATCATGACAGTTTTTATTAAAGATTCATTGCTAATGGATGCAGGAAACATTCCTACTGGAACCTAATAAGACACGTGTGGACAGTAGCAGTTCACGAAGGAGACATCATGTCATAGCTCAAATAAAAAAGCCACAAAACAGGCATCTTTGCATGTTGCTTTTGGGCTTTCAGCAGTTCAACATTTATATGAAAAATTGTCTGCAATTTTTTTTTTCTTGGTGGAAATTTTGTAACAAGTCACTTTCCATTTGGCTTAGTATTGAGTTTTGAGAATTTAAAACAAAAGAACAACAACAACAACAAACCAAAATCACAGGCTTATTTCATTTTCTTTTCTGCCTATCCTAAATAAGTATCTACAGTTGCTAACAAATGAGTTAGTTGGATGAGAAATGCAAAGCACTTGGAGTTCTCACGAAGAACTTGTGACAAGTAAACAACATACCACAAAAGGCTGTTGACAGCAAATGAAACAATACCATGATTTGACAGAGTAGAATTAATCACAGGGAACGGTGTGCAAAATTTTAGAAGGAGGGAGATAGATCCTTTAAGGCTGAAAGCCCCAACTCTTAAGTCAGTAGGAGGAGTTAGTCATTTTTATGCAGGTACTCGATGGGATAACACGTTACAGGAGCCGGTGAAGATCAGTAAAAAACCCTCACTCCTCAATTCACCTCAGTTCCTTTCCAACTGTTTCCTCCCCTTTCTGTCTTATGCCAACCACTCCTCCGTAACTGGCATGGACATACAATTTGTTGCCCTTCAGCTCATCAACACTGGCTTCCTGCATAATGGGTATTTCATTAACCCTGGAATATGAAAATTGAACACAAAGAGCCCAAACATTTTCACCTGAACACAAATTTCCAGGAACTTTGAGCAGATCATGAGTTCGTATCTATTAAAACCTTAGAATATATGAAATCCATTGTGGTCAGAGCCTATCTAGCCTCCCTAGATATAACTTTGGTGGGTTCTGAAGTGCACATTAAGAACAATAAGCTCTGTGTTCATCTTTTCCCCAAACTAGCTCCAAAAAGCAGCAAAAGATAAAGCAAATCCTCAAAGATTGTGTGAGACAACCTTAACAAACAGTGCCAAAATCAGCTGAATGGTCAGTGATTGTATGAAAAAATGTGCTATCCTTTACTTCATCTTCTAATGTTTAGGTAAAAAATAATTCTGAGAAGTCTTTTAGCATTTGCTTGAAACTGATATAGACCAAATTATCTCAACAGTACCTTTGGGTTTAGCAGCCTAGAACAGTAGCTCCTTAAGTCTTAACTGACATCTGGTGGCAAACTTGACATTTTCTGATAAATAAGGCTTTGGAAATTGGACAAGGTTCAAAAATTAACTAAGGATTTATTATGAACTTTTATTGGGGTTTTTCATATTAGAAAAGGAAGTATATATATTTCATCCTTTTTCTGGTAATTCCACATCTAGATCTGCTAATGAGGCACAACTCCATTTATGAAGGCTTACTAACAGTGCTAAGTGTGCATGAGCTATCATACCAAAATACAGAGAGGTACGTTTTAATTTATAATAGTAAAATTTTTATGCAACTAACCAATTGAGATTTCCCAATCCATTCATTCCCCAAAATAAGTAATCTGTGTATTTTATGTGACAGAAAGTGATAACTACACATCCATGGCTGATAGATTGGCCACTTTTAAATTTTTTTATGACTGCAACAGTATTATAGGCACGCAAGTAATTGGAAGTGACTTTTTCAAGGCTAGCAGAGTGTTTAAATATGCCTCAGTGTGTCAGCCACCTGCCAAAACTTTAGCTGAATCAAGCAGTTCCAGATCATTGGAACTCTAATTATTATAAGCACAAGTGGCTCTTGGAACAGCAGTGAGCTCTACATGACAGTGTTGGCAAGCACTCCGCAGGCAAATGAATTAAACTCCACTTGCTGATTCTGATTACTAGATCACTCACTATTTTCTGATCATTCGGTTCCACAGGAAATTAGTGTCAGTGCTGAATGTTTCTAACGTGATAGAAGGTGTGGGGGTTGTGGTTTTTTTAAAGCCAAAAAGCCAACATATTCAAAGCATGGAGAGGCATAAGGCTTTTCTCCATTTATGCCCATATGTTGATGAGAAACCAAGTTGATGGCTTAAGCTGGATTTAGTCATGATGCAATAAGCAATTTCTATTGCATATTCCTTGCCTATTACCAATGCAAAGCAGGACACATTAGCTGAAAACACCTTTGGTAGTTGTGGTCCCTTCTCTATTAACACCATTCACACTGTGTGACAGGGAAGCAACTGTAACATAAACAGTTCATTTTTCGCCTCCCCACTGTGATTAAATCTTTATTCTAACATCAAGTGTTTCCAGGCTCAGATGGTATGTTGGGTCATGACTTATCTTGCCTGTTCCACAAGAGGTAATTCCTGGCACATCACCAAGTTGGAAGAAAATTTTCAAAGGATCCCAGGATGAGGATGATTTAGAATTATTATTCCTGAGACATTTTCAACAATTACTCAGAATTTGAGATGGCTTTATAAATGATATATACATAATAGCCAATATATCCAAAGATTTTTCAATTTGGTGTTATTACAGTAAGATAATTGTGTTCAGATTTTTAATTATGTTTCAGAGGCCATAACTTCATTCAGCAAGGATCACTACAAAATTATACAAGTCTGTGTAGAATTAAAAATAAATAGCAGATCAAGCCCAGGATAAAGTCCATGAAACTAGACTGTCTTCTTCCATTATGATCAGCTGGTTGACACCACAGAATAGTAGAGTATCTCAAGTTGGAAGAGACCCATAAGGACCATCAAATTCAACTCCTGCTCCTTGCAGGACCAGTTAATATGGAGATTTAATTCTTGTGTTTCTTTTAGCAAGTAAAGAACACTACTCTTACTGAGTAGTATTAGTGCTCTGTGTTGATAGTGGTCACAGCTATAATGGAAATTGTGAATCTTACTGGAGTTTTGTTCCACTTCGAAATTAAATTCTGCACTCCAAGTATTGTGCTGCTCTGGGTTTATTCTTCAGAAAAACTAGTAAAACAAGTTTTTCTTTTCCTTGGAATTCTGCTGATATCACAAACCTCTTAGTAACTTTCAGTTCTCAGACTGGAAAGTCATTAAGTAGACCAAATCAAGCTTATTCTTAAAATACTTATGTTCAAATTAAGTGTCAAAAATAACACCTTTTGTTGCTCAAGCAGCATTCCAGCACGATATGAGAACTGCAAAGCGAGGAGTTAGGTACTTTCCCATTTTGTTAATCCAATTTTGAAGCATGAAGATATTATAGAGCAGACAGTAAAATTACAAAATATTTTCCGTTATTTCACAGTATGATTAAATAATCTGACTAAGGGCTAAGCATTCCCAGGAAGACTTAAACCCCATGTGCTATGTAGTAACAAGTGATGCAATTCTGCATTCAGGCTTACAGAAAAAGCAAAGCACAATTTTATAATCCATGTGCAGAACAGACTAAAATAAAAAGCAAAGGAACAGCAGAATTAAGAAGCTATAAACTTGTTCTTTCTCATGCAAGGAACTGGCATTCAGATTGACTAGCAGAGCATATTTTAAGTTAGAGAGTGTGCTAATTCCCAAATTTTATTTGCTGTATTCTCATCTTCTTTGCTTCTTAGTATATTAGCACAATTCAAATTCCACACCGAGGAACCATCTCTAGGCAAACTACAATTACTGAAATTACCCTCTAATTTACAGTATCAAATATCAAGAGGCTTTCCTTCTCATAGGAAAGTTCCAGTTTCTTGTTATGCATTTGAAAATAATTATTTTTATTTGTAAAATACAATGATAAGTACACATTAGAGTACCACAAAGTAGGACAGTCAGTGGAAAAATGCAAAGTTATGTCTACATAGCAAAAGAGAGACACCCAAGGATACTATTCTGGGTACAGGTGATGAAAGCAATTTTTCCCAAGTGGCTCAGATGCACTGGTCTGTAACTTCACTGTATCAACAAATCCCCAGGGATGTCAGCAGCAAATGGCCAGAGAAGTCATGAATGTTTCCCAAGCTATCTTTAACTTTGCTTGCTCAGTGGAAAGCAACAAAAGCACAATAACCCAGCCTTGTGATTGAGCTGCTTTTTTTGGGCTACCTACCCAAAAAAGCCACACTGCTCTGAAACACTGCTTTTGCTGCTCAGCAGGCTAGATGAGAAATAGTTGACCCTCCCATACAAGCATTCCTCTGACTGAAACAGACACTGCTTTAGCCATTCCAGAGTGCTCCTCAAACAGTTCTGAAGTAGGACAGCAATGAGAAAAATCTCAATCCAGTTTTGAAGCAGAGAGGATGGTACAAACCACTTTTGATCTGCACAAATATGCTTTATTCATGCATCGTTCATTCTGTGCTTTGTGTCTTCAGAGACAAAATAGTCTGACATCCACCTGGTGAGAGATAGCTGGGTACAGTTTCACTACACTGTAATAAGGTTCCACTGGGCTAATCCCCCAGGAATGCAGCAATTATCTCCTACCAGACAGGTGTTAAATGCTGTCTTCCAAGAGATTATCCCATCTTCTCTCACTCCCTTCTGCCCTAGCTGTACAAGGGACAACAATAATAGAACATGCTGCTATCTCAATAGGTGAAGAAGAGTCATTAGCTCCTGATCCCATGACAGGGTTTCTGAGCAAAGCAAGAGTGAGCCAACTTCATACCAGCTCAGTCCCTTACTTACAGCAACATGAAAAAGACATTTTTCAGTGGAAAGCTTTTAAAGCATCTCAGTCTTCAAGATGTGTTATTTCCATTGTCCTTTATTTCTCCTTCCATGTATAGAAATGGAAAAGTTGAAAAAAAGAATGGGATGAACCCCTACATCCACCCAAAGGAAGGAAAAGTTCCAGAAAAATAAATTGTTTCAGATGTTATGAGATGGGTTCTCTCCTGGATAGCTGCTCAGAAGATTCACATAACCCAGGAACTTCCTTCCCTTGCCAGCAAATTCTAGACACTTTGGAAAAGTGGATAAGAAAATAAGTTGAAACATCCTTCCTGTTGTGGCATTCAAACTTTTACCAGTGTTTTAAGTGTCAGTTAGCTGGAGACCATCTATTTTTGCCAAAGCCAGGATCACTTCACGTTAAAATATTAAGTATGATTTAACCGAAGCATTAAATTAAAAAAAAAAAACTAACCAAACAAACAATGAACTCTGAGAAGCACAAGTTCTCTTTGTCTGTCCTCATCTCTGGTGCATTACCCATAAATTATGTCATACAAGCACTCCTCAATCATCCATCAAATTATGAGAATGAAAAGCCTTTATGGGTGATCTGCCATTCAGACATCTATCAAAATTATAAAATACACACTCGGAGTATTCTTATCAGCGCTCCCTGCAACAGGAAAACAGATTAGAAATATTCCTCCCTGTCCTCACCTCCCCACAGTTGACCATAAGCAGAGCTCATAGGGGCCTGAAAATAAGCAAGCAACCAAAATCTCACCTTTATCAATGCTTGCCCTGTATCCTGTTGCAGACCTGTGCCCTAGGGCCTGACCAGTCACTATTGCAATTCAGAATTTTAAAAGAAGGATTTCCTCCCATGTGGTTTGACCTCACCATTTGTCATGACCAGAACGTATCTACATTAGCCTGCATCACTGATTGCACAGGAATCCATAAAAAAAAATAATCAGCTGCTGTTTAATGCAAGAGCAACATCATGTCAGTTATAAACTTCGTATAAAGATTGATGGTAAAATCAAATGAGTAAACAGCCTTGATAAAAACAGTCTTAACTTCAGATAGTAAAACAGCCAAAATGTCTTGTTAACCATCAGATTATTTTTGAAGAAAAGCAGTCCATGCGTGTGGAGATCTGTGTGGAAATTTTGGTCTTTTGCAAAATTTATTCTGGGGATTTTTAAGACCATAACTTATGGTAATACAAAAAAGTAAGGCAGAGCTTTTGAGTGCAAGTGTCTTAGATGTACTTTTTTGTATATATTCTCAGGCCTTTTTCTTTCTATTTGGTTTTGCTGTTTTTGTTTGGGAGAGTGTTTGTTTGTTTTTAAGAAAAAAGTCTGGGATTATATTTCTGATTACTCCTAAAAGCATCTTTATTTGCTGTTTATTCATTGAGAATGGTTTATATTGTCAGGCACCAAAAGATGTGTTATTCTAGAGTGGAAAGCTGTAATGTGATATTACATTACTAACAACACAAACATTCCTGTTAAGAGAAGGGTTCTATTAATTCACTGTTCAACAAAATACCCGTGTCCTCCTTTCCCACTTAGCTTCCTAAGGCAGATGTGAAAGAACTGCTTATTTAGCTATCATTACAATTTTCAAAGTACAAGTCCTTTCCTTAACTAAAAGCTTTTAACTCTCCTCTTTTCACATCAGCAATTATTTCAGCCCAATTCAGATGCTTTCACTCATCTCAGCAGCTTTTTCCCAGAGCCAAATCTTCCCATAAAGCAAGAAGTTACAAGAACTTCAAGAAAAATTAATCTTGAAATGTCAAAAAGCATTTCTTAACAATGTTAAGAAAGGAACAAGTGAAGGTGAAAAATATAAATTAATCTCAAGTAGTAGACAGCACCTGCATAACTTGTATTTGCCACACTGTCCCAAAAAGGCTATGAGAGAGATTCAGCCTCCAGAGTGCAGTAGAACTTCCTACCAGTATGACTCTATTCATCCCAGTCTCTTGTGGCTAACTCTTAGCAGACTGGCTGTTTTTCAAACCCGAGCACTCACAGTTGATAAAGGAAAGGATTAAGGTCATAATCTAGAACCTGAATCTGTGTTAGAAAAAGAGTCCTTGATGTTAAAAGGTTTTATGTGAAAGACAATATCAAAATGAATATTTGAGAGCTGCTGGGCAGCCACCAGTCCTTAGAGTGAGAAAGAAGTCAGTATCACAGCAACAGTATGGTTCAAACAAATGTGATTTGTAATATTTTTATGAGATTAATGTTGACTTTGCCTGCTCTTTACAGCAGCCTAAACTGGGGAGTAAGAATTCTGATGCTGCTGATTTGCTGCTCCCTGGCAGGCACAGTATTAGATCATTACCAAACTGCTGCTTTAATGCTCAGGAGCCCACAGCAGCCTAGCAGAAAAAATAATAATACAGGGAGGAGAGAGTCAGTATAACTAGACCTAATCAGTTACAACAACACTGACAGTTCCTTGGAAGAATTGCTGGTAAGCCCACCTTTTTGATTAATTAGCATCCCTCCAAGAAGTGCCTCAGAGTAAAGAGGTCTTACCCTAGAAAACCTGCAAGAGCCAAGGTTACTTTCTGCTGTACAGCCCTGAGACTGTCCATTTATTGCAGGGCCTTGTGCACAACTACATGGGTCTCAAGATCTTCTTTGATCTTTGCCCTACCTTCTCCTCCCACAGTGCAAGGCAGTTCTCCACACTCTTGCTACTTCACTTGTATGGTCCAGAAAGGCTCTGATGTAAAGGAACCAACTCAGAAAGTTCCATACCAACCCTAGTTACTCCATCTCCTTCAATGAAAACAGGGGACAAGAGAGAACAGTTATCTACCCGTGTTCTTCATGGCCACCACAGGTGGTCTCTAAGCCACCAGGGAATACTGCCAAGGAGTTGAACCAGCTGTGCAGAGCAGGAAACTCAACAAGGGGCAGACAATGCAGAGGTAACTCCAAAGCATCTTTCCTGCCAAACCCAGAGAGCTATTATGGTGGACTTTAAGGCTCCTCTGGCACTGCTAAAATGAAGCTCTCTTATCCACCACCTGGATCTGACAAAAACAGCACAGGTTATGCAGTAGCAGCTGTTCCAAACATTAAAAATTACCACCTGAGGAATTTACAGGGAAGCAAGAGTAAGTTTTGGTAAGTTTTTAAGAGAGCAAAGGTAAGATGGTTAGGGTTTATGACTCAGGAAAAAAAGCCACTGTGTTCAAAACACACCTCTGTTCTTTCCCTCTACGGAAGCACCTGTTTGTGGGCCAGCTGCATAATCACAAGCTGTGTCTTCTGCAAGTCCTGCTCCCTTTGCACAGCCCTTACCTACAGGCTGTAACAGGATTCTTGGTGTAAGGAAGGTACAACATAAGATTGTCAGATACCCAGCAGTTAACCCACTGTGTCATTTCCCCATGTGATGTCTATGAAAAATGTAAAATAAGAGCTTCAACATCATATTTGTACCCAGTTATATTTAGTAATGTCTTCTCTTCTACTTGCTCAGCATCCCAATCTCCTTATCTGCCTTAGATCCTCCTCTAGTATTTATATGCAACTCATATGCTTTCCCAACCACATCTTCCCTGGGGATGTGCATTCAAATCATAAGTATCTTTTTACTCCCTTTTGACCAGAACCTACTTCTGAATTTGTTGTGGCTACTTTTCCTGGCACTATTTGCAACTGCTGGAAGGATTTCCCATGGAAATGTCCAGCTCATATCCGATTCCCCCTGGTGATATGTCGAGTGATTTTAAGTCCTTTACCTACTCAAACTTTTTCCTCCATTTTGTGAAGCCATTATTTCTAAAACTAAAAAAAGTCTTCCCTACAATAATGAGAGGACTGAATTATCACCAGTTTCACCCTCCCATTGCCTGGGCCTTCAGTCACATTAACAAGGATACTGACACGTTCTTTTTTTCACCTGTAGCTTTCATCTTCTAGTCATCTAGAGTAAATAATAATTTTCATGAGAAAAATATGAGCACGTAGTCAGAGCTTGGACTGGGAGAAAGGACTGAAGTAAGGGAGTATAGCTGAGTTTAAGATGAGACCTGTAGCCATGCAAGGCATCAGCTTGAAAGCATAACCACAGTAAATTCTCAGATGTTCAACAAAAGAGAATGCGTTGCCAGGTGAGTGAGACTGGACAGTGCTATGAGACTTAGAAAATCTTTCTTTGGAGAAATAGCAGATTAAAGGACAAACATACAAAAATGAGGTTGTATTCACAGGAAAACTGCCAAGTTCTGCTATTCCTCATGTCATAATCAAACCATTCTATGACTGTTTTCTGAAAACTCAGAAATTTCAGATGACTCAGTATTTGGTTTTCTGTGAAGACTAAAAAAGTTAAAACCAGGGGAAATTTGACTATTACCTGATATTTTCACCAAAACACATTAAGCCATTCATACTCATTAGACTTTAGAAACACTTCAGCTTTGGTCATACAGTTTTCCAGAATTTTCCTTACAACCATAGCAGCAAGGATATACTGCTAGTTTTAACAAGAAAACTTTAAGAATAACTCTCAGGAGAAATTAATGTGTTTTTTTCAAGTGAAACTGAATGAGTGGCCAAATACTGGTTTAGGCCAAGTTCCTTTTAAATAAAGAGCCTTTCTCTGCTTCCCTCACTCTCATGGCTCATTTTAGGATATACTGTAAAGCCACAGCTTTGTGTTTCCACCAGTCTGGTGTGACACTTGCTGAACCTGTGACTGCTACCACTATGACTGAGCATTTGATAGGAACCTTTGAACTTCTGACATTTATCTTCAGCTGCTCTAGGACATGTAATTAAATACATAGATCAGGGTTTTTTTACTTCATCACTAAATGCTGGTGAGCACTGGCTCTGTAAGCATGGAAGACATTTGTACAGATAGCTGGAGAATCAGTACCAACTGCTAGAGAGTGGTCAGAAAGACTGCTGTGCAGAATTACAAAGCCAATGGATATCCTGCCATGTCTATCTACAATCCTCTTTGTCAGATCCTCTGCTGTTTGTGAATTTGAGGCATGCTGCTTCTTCCCTGCTCCCCTCCTGCATAGCTGCATCTGCACCAACTCTTCTGTCACCTCCACAGGTTACCTTTTGCCTCCCAGTTGCCCAGGAACAAGTCTTTTTTTTTTTTTTCAATCCAATGACAAACAAAAACAGTTCAGAGGCTTCATTTTTATGCAAGTAACACAGCAACGACTTTTCAGAATGCTTACTATGTGGATTACTATATAGATTTTTCTCTCCAAGCCAGCAGCTACCCCTACAGCAAGGCAATATACTCCTTTCCTTGTCAGAAGCTTCTGTGACCTGAGCTAGCACTTTGCACATTTTACAGAATCATAGAATGTGTTGGGTTAGAAAAGACTTTCCAAGGTCATCTAGCCCAAGCCCCCTGCAGTGAGCAGGGAACTCTTTAACTAGGTCAGGTTGCTCAGAGCCCCATCAAGTCTGACCTTGAATGTCCCCAGGGATGGGGCCTCCACCACCTCTCTGGGCAACCTGTTCCAGTGTTTCAGCACCCTCACAGTAAAGCACTTCTTCCTAATGTCTAATCGAAATCTGCCCTGCTCTACTTTAAGGCCATTGTCCCTCATCCTATCTCTACATGCCCTCATTAATGCTCATACTGAGGTTCATTCACTACCCAATCCTCTAGCACCCAGAATTCACTGTTCCTATTCCCACTGCAATAAGAAAACCAAGTGTTCAGGCACAATCAATTCTGGTTGGACTGCTTGTAGGTAAACATGACTGGCTGTAACTTAGTGACAGAAATGGACAACAATGTGGACAGTGAAGTGACCACAGATGATCCAGAAATAGTCTCTATTTAGTAAGATGAAATAGCATTTGAACAATGGGCCAGCATATATTCTTCTCTCCCACCTTATGGATTAGTCACATTTGTTAGTGTCCAATCTCTTCCCAGCCCTAAAGGGCTGATCTGCTAATGAAAGATTGTGCAGTACAAGGTGCCACTGCAGGAGCACATCACCTTTGGTTCTGTCAGAGGCTCCTCACTTTACCACAGGAAACAGGGGCAGAGGGACATTTACCCATCAACAATCTATGCATACAATTACATGCCACCATGCACATTAGTTGGCATCAGCACACATTTGTTTTTATTGCATTTATATTTAGTGGATCGTTTTTCCTGAGCTTGCCTTGCAAACTGTTCAAGGTTAACTGCTGATTGCTTCCCAAGAGTTACATCTTTGGTAGATGTATTGAAGCATAGGAAATACTATCCACAGCTAGTGTTTCAGCAAGAGAACTTGATTTTTAAGTGGCACCGTTAAAATAACATCATGCAAAACAATAGCTACTTCACCCTCCTTTTGACAGAAGCACATCTAACTTTATGATCAAAAGTAGCCTACAGTTTGCTTAGGAGAAAAAAGCTCACAGACCTTTGTTCATAGCTGTGCTCAATTTTTCCATAATTTCATCATTATTGTTTTAGGAATGGCTGGTATTAAATTGTTTTAAGGAAAACCAGTTGAGGGGGGAAGGAGGGGAGAACAATTAAACCTAAAGAGTGCAGTCATCGATAAGCTGTCTTGTGGTACATTCCTGACTCAGTGTAACAGCAACCTCTGCTGCTTCTCTCTTAGGAGGACTGAATCCTACAAAAGTCAACTTCTTCAGTTGAACTAGAAAACACACTCAGCAGAGACTAGAAGTATAAGGTTTCCTTACAACTTATTGTCAAATATCATATGAGAAATGCAATTACAATAGCCTTAGATTATAGTAATTTCAGTCCACAAATATTAGATGACACATTGTGTTAGAAAATACTTGGCTAGAATTGACTTTCAGAAACTCTCATTCCCTCTGTCCTGCCTGTGACAAAGGTATATCACATGTACTCTGAATGTTTTTCAAATCATTACTGGAAACCAAAGGAGAACTGGGTACAGTTTGTGTTCTGATTTATAGAATATGTAATGACTCACTAATCAAACATTAAATCTAATGAGGTAACCGATTCAGAATAGAACTTGATAAAGCACGTGCTGCTGAATCAAAGCACTCAGGAAATGCAGCAGAAAGAAAAAGCAGCCACTTCAGAATAAGCATGAGTATTTGACTAAGCAGGAATATTCAACTAGATTAACTTTTATAACAGAATCTTGCTTTTAGTTTCCTCATTTCTAGGGTTTGAAATAAAGCTGATCATGCTCGGCTCCATTCCAAAACACAGAGGGGAGATGCAGTCACCTTATGCAAGGAGTTGTGCTGGCTAGTCCAGGACTGGTGTTCAAGCAGAGAAAGTTAGAGAAACATCTTCCAGATAACCCAGTAGTCCAGACCACCTTTCTTAGTGTTAGACACTAGTCCTAAAACTCAGGTGAGTAAGGAGCTTTGAAGATTTCTGAATTAATAAATGCAGTTTCCTACTCTCAAGGATTTGCCTTCTAAAACCTTGGTCCAAAGTAGAAGTAGCTTACACAGATTCTTTAAGAAAGTCTGACATGTATTCTGCAAGTACCGACTCATGCGGGATCAAGGAGAAACTGGAGAAATAAGGCATTAAGCTTAAGCAATGACTTATTCAAGGATGGGTAGAAGGAACATGATGCTCTGTGTGCCATATGCACAGCATACTAAGAGGGATTTTCAGCATCAGTATTCCTGTTAAGGACTTCAAACATCTATGACGAGGACTTTGCAAAAATCCCATCCTGTGAATGAAATCCTGGCCTCAGCAAAAGGCAGGCTTTGCATTTGTCCTCAACTGAGCATGGATTGCATGCTGCCTGCTTATAAGAGAGCAATCCTTCTTTATAAGTCACTTTGAGTTTCTTTGTCAGGCCTTTAGAGCTTTTAACAACCTGTATTAAAATACTTTTGAAGTGCACTTGAAGAATTAATGTTACTGCAACTGACTTCACTAGAGGAGTTGAATCAAGATCACCCCTACAGTTTTGCGATCTCCAGAGCAATCAGCAACAAGTATCAACAATTTAATTCTAGGAGATCTGGAAACAAACAGCTATCCAGTATGATCAGTATTTGACAGATGCCACTGAAAGTATACAGTGAGGTTTATTATTTGAACTACAGAGAAATTATGTCATCCAACAGACAGTAATGACCATTAAAAGCAGGTGGTACTAAGATCTGCCAAGAACAAACGTCTGCATGTGTATCTGTACACACAGATATTATGTAGGTGCTGACATCTCTCTGGTAGTTCTTTAATACTAATACCTTTAGCAGGAAATACGGGTAGTAAAGAAGCCTGAAACAGGATAAAACCTTCATATATTCCCAGATGTCATTTTAACAACAGCCAATATATTACAATTGTATGCACTTTTTAACTGCAAGTAAAATAGCCATTACACTTGTAACATTTTATGTGCGATGTTATTGGAGAGAAAACGGCTTTGACAATATATATTTGAAAAATTGTTGCTCTTATTCACAATTCATGAATGCAGCCTTCCTGCAATATATCAAATCTATAGCCAGGCTTCCATCACATTGCCTTTTAGGCAACAGCTAAACTGATAGTCTGTGGTTTATAGAACAGAAAAACAAAAAATACCCTACAGGGAGCAGGGAGGGATTATTTTGTCTGGTGCTAAAAACAGTGATTTAATTAAATTTTTCTAGCTGCTTTTCTTGAAGCCCTGAGATCTAGGGATATTGTGACTAGCCTGAACACAGACATTGTCACAAGTAGAGCACAAAACTCAGAGAATGTGAATACATTAACTGCAAGGGATACAAAAAATTTAACTGCTTGATTTCCATTTTTGTTCATCTCTTACTGCTCTTTGCCCAGCCCTAAAGAAAGTAAATTTCACAGGAGTTAATAGAGAACAATAACCAGGGAATACAAACCCCAACACAGATGCACTATGGTAATGCAACTAAACTTAAAATGCAGAAATCCTTCTTCAAAATGTTTAATTAGATAATTGTTAATGACAATTTTTTTAGAAACAAAACCAAGTTTGAGAGGTTGAAAAAAGGTGCTGTTAAATAGTTACAGGTTTACATGTACTGTTACCACTGACTACATGCAGGGACTGGTGTGCACATACCCAAACACACATCTTGTTATCAGTAGCAGTTGTCACACTTTCAAAAGAAAAAATACATTCTGACTAACCTAAATCACAGCAGGCAGTGGAAGTAACTCTTTAAAAACAACAGGGAAAGGGTTTCAAAATATGTGCTCCATAAATAAAATATACAAGTGGAAGCTGCAAGCACAGTATTGATCCCAGTTGTGAGTTGAGATGTAGAGAACTGCAGAGTTGGCATTCACAGTTTTCTGAATTGACAATAAATCCCTGGTTTGCCAGTGCCCAAGTTACTCTCCAGTTGGAGGGAAGTTGTTAATTAGGTTGGCTTCCTTCCTCAGGAGGTAAAGGTAGAATTATCCCACAATGTTCTGTGGCCTGCTCTTGACTTACAACTTGTACGGGACCTTATGCAAACTGATGGGTAAAAATTCTCCCTCAGTGAATGCGATGGAGTAATGCAAAACAGAGCCAAAGAAAGAGAGAGATAAAATGATCAAATTATTTGTTGTGCAACTGATTACTGATATGGAAAAAATGAGTGCTGCAAAACTGTGCGGTGAGGGCTTTTGAAATGTACAATAAATTAGAGATTGCTTTCCACAGCAGTCGAGAAGAGTTAATCAAATGCTGCACCAAGAGAACAGAGCTACAGGTATTTCCTTGTGTGCTTTCCTGTAAGGGGATTGTGAGGAAGTGTCTCTGCCTTCAGAATTCAGCAGGGAGGAGGGCAAATGTAACATTAGCTCTTTCAGTTATTCCTGAAAGCCGTGGTTTGCCTGATCCATGTGTGTGGTGTACTGACAGAGTGCCAACTTTTTTTGGTTTTTTTCAGGAAAGCATTTTTCTCAACCTCTATGTGGAATACCTATTAATTTCAACTCTGCTACTGCATCACAGCCAAAGAACCACCTTAGGTTGCTCTCTCGTGCATTTATAGTTTGCCATCTCTCTTTGAAACCATTCCTAGACACAGGAGCTGCTGACTTGGAGAACATATTTTGCAGTTCTATCATTCTCAAAGCAAAGCAAACATGCAGAAGACAACTTCATAATCCAGCTCAATAAAAAACAAAGCTCTGCAACTTTTCATGGCAGAATTTGTTTTGATGCAACTTCATTTTGACATGTTGCTGATGACCCAGCAAAACACCTACAGATAAGTAGGCAGATGAAGGAACCTAAACTGGGAAAAAAAACTAGACATGCAGAACAGTTCACTAGTTATACTGCTAGATTTGCATTGTAAATTCTGACATAGCTGACACCTCCCACAGTAACTTTTATTCCTATTCTGTCAAAATTTCCACAGAGTCCCACTAAAACATCACCTATCCCTCCTGGTGGAGAGGCAGCTCTTAAAAGCAGTCACCACCAAACCAGATTAGGTAACCCTCTAACCAGATATTAGACACAATTATAGGACAAGTTCAGGTCACATAAAAATGCAAGTCTTAGTACTTTCTGCATATATAATGCTGCAGGGAAGAGAGTATTCACTCTCTTGGAGTTATGTCAGCTACAAATTGTATCCACACATTACCAAAAATACGACAAACACCAGAAAACACATCAGCTTGCCTTGATCCAACCCTGATATTCTCTTGTAGGAAGTAAATTTAGACTTTCTTTAATCCAAGCCCTGGTGATTTATGAGTTATCCATCAGGCCAATTCTTCACGTTCTATGGGATGACAGGGGCAGTTTTATAGCACAATTTTGTGAGCACTGTTGTCAGTATTAACAGTGCACTGACACGTAGCTTTTAGCACACAAAGTCTGCATGCAACATCAAAAGGTGGTTTTGGGTAGTAGTTTGGCTTTGGTTTTGCCTGCAGCATTATTACAAGGACTCTAAGCTAAATGCCAAAGCATCTTGGAGTACACTTTTAAAAAACTTTTAATATTAAACTTCTCTGGTTTTATTTTTAGACAGGCTTCAACATCAAAGGTCTCCTAGAAGGTCAGAGTCAGAATCATGGCGAATCTTTTCTCAACAACAATGCTGACTGCTCTTTCAGAAGGGTCACCAAAGGTTAAAGACTTAAATATGAATCAGGATGCTCTCCATGTCCATTATATTAGTCTCTTTTCCATCCCTCTCTTTACCACTTTTGTTCCTCCTTATTAGAGCCAAAATCATGCTTTAAATGCATTTCTCCAAAGGTTCAGACCAGTTTTGGAGAGATGTGAGCAGAAGCAGGAAAGTAAAGGTGGGGAAACAGCAACTCATGTGATCAAGTGCCAAGATAGGGAGCAAAAGGACTAGCAGCAGAATAAACACAACTGACTTTACAGACGTTGGAAAGAAAGCCAACAAAATATTATACTGTATTCATAAATTTAATAGGGGCTAGATGGTTTGGACTGCAAATATTCTATGAACTGTTTTACAAACCTGATGGGACACAAGGCCTTAAAAGAAATAATCTCTCTAACCAACTCTCATCAACACATTGTCAAAGAATATCATGAGGCTAACACAAAGGCAACTGAAACCACCATAAAGCTTTTGTCAAACCCAATGACTTATGTCAGGCTTCATTTGATAAACGTACAGAATAAATAAGGTGTGTGCTTTTCCAAGGCATCACCGGAATCTCACTGCTACAACACAAAACAAAAATACTACAAATCCGCTGGGACAAAGTAAATGACTGCCTGGTTAGCTTGTAGGAAGTGCAATATGTAACACAGAGAAAGGAAAGAAGGTCAATCTGAGAGATATTTTAAAGAAATTGAAAGAAAAAAAGTGGAAAGGCTAAAAAAAAATAGTACCGTGTTGTACTGATTTCCTGTAACAGCACCACTGAACCCTTACCAGTCATGAAACTATCTTTATAAAAGCCCAAAAATAAGTTACCTGTGAACAATTGCTGAAGAAGCCCTCACATGAAAGTCAGTAATTTAATTCCCATGCAGCACATAAAGCTCACCTTGACCACACATATTAACTTTCTTTCAAAGATATAGCTCATAGGAACCAGTACAAGCAGGGAGGGACATCACCAGGCTCAGGCTTTTGCAAGCCAAGAGGAAAGCCTGCTTAACAGCTGAAACTCCTTAATGTAGAGCACCACCTTTCCTCTGCCTCAGGTCAAAGCTGCAGTGAACCAGTGCTGGATTCTCTGCCTGTTGGAATGCTTGCAGTACAACACAAGGAGAGAGGAATTTCTAGTAGTGCAGTCCCAACCCATACAAGACTTTATATTTCAAAAGCAGCAATTTTTATTTACTCTGACAAACTATTTGTAGTGAGTAAAAATGAAGAAGGTACTACAGAAACACTCTGCTTTGAACTAGTCAACATATTCACCACTGGCCTCAGTTCCTGCCTTAGGCAGAGGATTCCCTCATGAACCAAAATGTACTAGTACTCTCCTCCAAACACAGAAACAGCCAAGAAAAGAAAACTTTTTTTATGGACTAAATCTCCACTTGATTAAGAGAATAATTCACAAGTTTTAATTTATATTTAACAAAAAGATTTATCATTATGACAAAGAAAAACAACCAGCAAATAACAGTGATAAAAGCATAAAAGAAACAGAAACCACATGCAGGGGAACCATTTATTAAATGCCAGATTTCATTATTTTCAAGTCTTGGAAAAGCCACCAGCCCCTTATTTTCTAAGGTGACAAGTTATTTTGCTTTAGTGACAACAGGACAGATGAGGCTACTGCCTCAGATTTTTTGGATAATAATACTAATTGATGCTTAAAGATTGTCAAGTTGAAATGGTCACACTTGATACATTCAACACCCACATCTCCTTGTGCTAGTTGTGTTAGTGCAATTGTTTCTGGAGATATTCTTTCATAACTTAGAAAATATGTTCAAGTGGGTAACACTGACTTCAACCCACACACCTCTTCCAGAAGCTTTTAGATCTTGTCAATTTTTGCATCAACTCAGGAAAGCACTCCTTCAGGAGAACAAAAGAGAAAAAAACTGCACTGTTGCTAAGCTAGGATTCCAGAGCCTTCTTCAGCAATAAACACAATAGAAAAATTGATAAATGTTCAATTTTTACTGCCTAAGTCAAACTTAGTGACTATATTCCACCTTTTCTTTAAAGAAATATTCTATAAACATAACTAAGTCTACTTCAGCAGATTCTAAGGACATACAGGATGCTAACAGCTTCACTGAAGCTGTGGAGGCACATTCTTAACCAGAATAAGAAAGCAGAGCTCTCATGATCAGTGGAGATGTCCTCATTCAAGTCACTTTAAAAACTGTCTGCTGTTAGAAACCAGACAGCTCTTATCCCCAACTTCTCAATCACTCAATGACTGGAAAATTAAAAGAATAAAGCTTACAAGAATAGAAAGCAAATAAAAATTAGAACTGAACCTTTAAATGTGCATACTGAGGAAATTTCTCTAAGAAGCTTCAGTTCTCCCACATGTTCAAGGAAAGATGATCCTTAACTTTCTCATACTTGTTCAGGCATACAAGATGCATAAGCACTAATGAAAAATAATTACAGATAATTCTGCTGCAGACCATTAATGGAATAATGGGATGTCATAACATGTAAAAAAATAAAAATGCTAACATAGTTTAAGAATGACTGACATGTGGAAGAAAAAATACCTATATATTATTTGCTCACTTCATTGTTTAGAAAAAACTTAAACCTTTAATCTAAATATCCAGTCTCCAGCTCATGAATTATTCATAAGTAACTTTATCTCCTGCACTCCCAAGGAAAAAAAAAAAAAACACAACAACGAACAAACCAACCCATAAACTTCAGGAAAAGCTTCAGAAAATGAGAAAAAATGCAGACAGTTAAAAGGCCAATCGGTATTTTGCCTCTTACTCCCAACTTCAGCTTTCTGATTTTGGTGATCAAATACAGACCTGACAATACAAAAAGATTATGAGTTAGCAACTTACCTCTAATGGAGAACTAGGTAAGAAGTCCATACCCTAAGCACCTGCTTTTTCTTCTGAGACCTCCAGCAGCAGGCAACAGAAGTGTTGAGTACAAGAATAGCAGTCACTTCTTAGAGAAGGAATAGTAAAAATTTCTAACTAAGCATTTCACTTTAGGTTTATAATGCTTCCACCCTACTACAACACTCACAACCCTCTGTCCTCACAGCCTAATAACTTCAGCAAAAGCCTTACCCTCCAGAAAATATTAATCTATTTCAGGTGGCTGATCCATGTGTTTTCTCTTTTCCACTAGTGGACTTCTCAAAAGGCCTTGATTAAGGTCTGGAAAGCACCTACACATGTGGGCTATGCTGAAAACCCTTATGAAAGTGTTGAAACCATGAGTCAGCTGAGCTGTTGCAGATGGGTAGTAATCCATGTGGAAAATGAATATTTTAGACAAAATAATGCTCTTATTTTCCTCAGGGGAGCCCTACATTTGTTTCCTATATACATCTGAAATAACTAAATGCAAAACATTTATGAAGAAAACCACCCTGGTGGACTTACAATGAGTTTAAGAATGTGGTTAAAGTGTAACTAATATGAACAGAGAAAAAAAAAACCATGGAGAAAGCTAATTATGAGACACATGCACTCATTAAGTTAGCACTCCCTTTTCCATAAATGCAGAACTTAGCAGTTTTGCATCATTAAGTTACACTTTCTTGAACATCCTCATGAGTTCTGATGTGTTGACTCAACACACCAGAGAGCTTGCCTGAAGATCTTGCTGTGCCTTAGGGACTGCAGCTGAGATGCAGTACAGAGCAGCTCCCTGCACTTAGAGCAAGAAATGATCCTAGCCTAAGTTGCCAGGCTGCCTCCAGGGAAGTGGGCTTTTTCTATCCCAGATACTGCTTTAATTTAAGAAACCATTTCTACCCACCTCACTAGATTCTCAGCTGGTGCAAGTCAGCACAGCTGCTTTCATTTCAGGGTAATGACTACAGCTTACCTCCACCTGAGCTCTTGCTTAGGCCCTGCACTTGATGGGCCCATTTAGTCTAGTTGGGGGATAATGTTACTTCAGGGAATAAAAGGCCTGAAAAGAATTTTAAAACTCTACATGTCTGCAAACATTCTTTTAAGAGACCTGTTCGATTAATAAACCTATTGAGACTGAAACAGATGAACTGAAAAGGAGACTTGCATGAAAGTTAGCTATAGTAAATATTTATTCCTAGAAACTTACTCTGCCTTTACGACAGATCTCGTCCATTAATACCAAAATGCCAAAAAAAAATTTTGTTTCTTGCTAGCTGAAAGCCCTTTGGGTTCTGTGCAGTGAAACTGCACAAAATGGTATAGTTCAAAACTTAAAATCCAAGCAATAGAGAAAATATTTTCTCTGTGCCAGTTCTATTGGAGCAGTCAGTGGGTGCACTTGCACAAAATAAACTAACCTCCATCTCTGCATCCCCCAGCACAGGTTTTTCTTTCTCTGCTGCTGGCTGTATACTTCTTTGCCCCCTTTTGCTGGCACTAGCACTCATAAAACTACCACCACCACAATGGATCAGGTTTGGTTTTCAACTAGATGGCATTGCCACAGAAACATGCAAGATCTAAGGGGCAGAAGAGGTGCACCAGGAACTCCTCATGGGGCTGTGTCCTTTAGTGTCTGCTCAGTTTTAGACTGGCTTCAGCCTTCAGCATTGACTACACTCCCTGCTTGCCTATCCCAAAGCCTGTGCTACTGCAGCCCAGCAGGCAGCACACCCTCTTTTCCGTGGTTCCCCCATCAATGTAGCAACCAGACAGTTTTTCTCCCTCAGGAACCACCATTGCACTTCAGTGAAGTAGATTCTCAGGAGAAGTTCACTGTTTTCAAGACAGATTTCCTTTCCATTTTCATTATTCTTCCATCTCTCTGAGAAGATGGTGTGAGAAACATTTAAGTAAATAACTAAACCATGATAGGGGGTGGAAGAAGTGACATTTCTGGCTTCTCTTTGCAGTCATCTGTCAAGACTTAGGTTTCAGAGAATTAGAAAGCTTGAAGTAATAGTGGTTCAGTGTCCCTGTAAGAACGAACTTCTCTCTGTGACTGACTCACTGTCAGTTTATAACCTGGAGCATGAAGCCTTTTAAATCCTCTAAGTTTTCAGCTGCAAGGGATTTGTGGATCTTATCAGTGAAGAAATAATACTGTTGAGGTTTCTTTCTTGCAAGTGTTTCGGGCTTCAAATTAAATTTGTGAGCTCCTTGCGTTAGTTGGATTTGTCTAATATTTTAACATTTCAAAAGTTGCAGAACTGAAGTTGTGAAGTTTGTGTGCTGCCAGCACTAGGCATCTCTGAGTCACCTGGGTTACAGCTGGATGCACACACAGTTATGCATAAACATTCCTACTATGTGCTATTAATCAGCATGCTTTAAAAAAGGATAACAACGCTGCTTAGCCAGAATATCTAATGAAGGAAACTGTTGTGCACTAGTATATTCCAAGCAATGGCCTTGCTGCCCTGTCACTTTGATAACAGACTGTCACATCTAACATTGCAGCTCCAAAAATGGCCTCTGATTCATGACTTGGAGGTGGCATGTCTCTCCTCCTCAGCCCTGCCTTGAGACACCAACACTTGCTCACCTCTGCAATCCACTGTACTTGCAGGTTCCCAGCTTAAACTACGATACATTAAGTGTTTTCATTTTTGCTATACTGAAGTTCTCCTTTAAATCCATCCAGTCACAGGTGACTTCCTGTGCCAGAGATCTCCCTCAACAAGCCACATACTATCTATAAAGTACATACAGACCATGAGCTTTCCTCTCTTGGTTGCCTCAGTTTAAAATCACATTACTAAGCAATCCAGCTAGAAAGAAAGCTAAGATGAGCTGTAATCCTTGTACAAGTTACACAAGTTAGATTAGTTGCTGTGTGAAATGCTACATATTCTTTTTGCAGGGGGTCTTTAATGTTTCCAAGCCCACTGCATTGACAAACAGGATGACTGCATAGTAACTTATAGTCATGTTCACCACATCACCCCCTGACCACGTGAATAATAACCTGTGTTGCTTCTAGTTGATGTAGCTCATCAACTAAAATACCATCCATATCTGTGTGGCTTGAGAAATGCAGCATTCAAAATCTAACCTCAGGAATCAAACCAATAGCCTTCAAACAGATGAGAATAAAATGCTAAGCACATCATCTCAGCCAGGAAAAAAGTTATTATTAAATGTTGTCATATAAATATATTTAATCTAGGAATAGGTTCAAAGTATTAATCAAAGCTGTATTCTGGCTAGTCTCCCAGCATTGCTCAATGCAGTGATTTTAATCTGTATACATGTGCAGAGAACACACAAAAGGTCTTGGCATTTGAAAGACTGATAAAATTTAATTTGTAAGTTGGTATAATAAACACTTTAAACATATCAAAATGTTGGAAAAAATATTAAACTTGACAAACAATATGGTTAAGGCACAGTAAATGAAAGTCTCACATGCAAATCTAGCCTGCCTGCTCACCAGAGATGGCATATTCCAGAAAATACAGGTCTGACCCAGAGCATACAATGGCATTGGGAAGACTCCAGTTCCTCTTAATAGGCTGGGGAGATAATTTTCAGGCAGCAGACCATGGAGTTGTTCAAATTATCCTCCTGCACTAGAATCCTTCTTTGTCTTATGGTTACTGCTTTATTCAG